>JAKCOX010000010.1:24776734-26032091 GCA_022605575.1 Laterallus jamaicensis coturniculus
GAAGATGATTAATTTCCTCTTTCTTTAATATACCACAATAGCTTTTATTTTGCTGTGATCCCTGTGTTATTATTTAAACTTCCAGAATTAATCATGATCATTTCATGCTGTAAATTATAATGTTCAATTATTTCTTATACTGGAGATATCATGCAAGTATTAAGTACTATCCCCACAGTTCTTGGAATCATTAATCTGATTTACTTCAGTTAAAATCAGGCAGTTTTCTGTGAATCGGAAAGGTAGGGGGTAAACCTCAAAAAACAGCAGTTACATGGAGGTCTTTTGTGTGTATGAAGCACTTCAGATTTTGCAAGATGATAAACCAATTTGATGACACTACTTTCAATGGGCATTAAAGATTAAGATTTACCCTCCTTAAGCTAATCTTGATGTTCTGTATACTAATATGTATACATTTGTTTTAGAACTTTAGTAATCTTACCTTCTCACAGAAAATCATCCAGTAACTGCAAATAGAAGGTACCATATAGAGATGACTGATGATGATGATGATATATAATTTGCCTTATATGGACATTTATCTGTTCAGTTCCATATGAAAGATTAGTGTGGAATTGTGAGATAGTTGAGCAGGGCTGTCCCACAACTTTTGCTGATTTAAACAAAATAAAACCAAAAAGTTCGTATTTTTTCTTACAGTGTTTTTCTTACAGTACATCCAAGTCTCTCTTCGTACAGTTTTTCTTCCTGCACTGTGTTGTATGTAAGCTATATCCACTAGACTACTGAAAGAATTTAAAAGGAGAAAACAGTTCATTTGAATGAAGTCTTGTCATTGCCTTTGCACTCAATATTATAAAAAATAATGAGATCTCAACTTCCTGAACTGAGATTTCTCTACATATTCAAAACTAAAATTCCTATCAGTGGGAAAAATAAAAATAGATAATGACTAAAACCAGGCTCCAGTTTGTACCACAAACCAGAATATGAAAATATGCTTTAGATATTAAATAAAAAAAGAAACAATAGATTATGACAAGATTTAACCTTTAACCATGTTAGTCAGTATGGAGGCTTTATTTCAAAAAGTGAACAAAGTTATTCTTGCAATATTTCACGTACATATTTGATACTTGCCATTTTTTTTTATTTTTATTGAATCAGTATCTTTAACAATCTGAAGAGAACTAAGCAGTTTTATCAAGCATATTCAAAGAATACCAAGTTTCCTTTAAGTTTTGATTGCCAATTTCTGTAAGTTCTTTATAGGGCATCTGAAAACTCACCACTTTAAGATCAGCAAAGTTGGAGAAAATCCATTCCAAACTCTCAGATATTAAAAACTGTGTGTAACTGTGAGGATCTACCCTTAATTATCAGAATGCTATTTTGTCATTGGTCAGATCAAACCTACAGAACTTGGAACCAATCTTTTCCCCAGTGATAAAGGGTTATCCTGGACTAATGTGGACCATTTTGAAAACTTTTTGAGGATCTGGTCAGTCTAGAATTTTAGCTTTGGTCCCCACCTCTGTTAAATTTGATATATTTACCAGTTCTAAAACATCCTTGCATCTTCATGCCTGGTAAACAGACCTGTGGATACTGCTGCCAAAAGTATGGCAACAAGGAGCAAGATAGCATAACCATACAGTGTTCTGGATAGGGAAAGGAAAAGGGAAGAAGATGAATGGGCAGGGTTTGAAGGTAGAAAAACATGCTTAATTCAGCATGGAAATTTTGTGCTTATTTATTTCAAATGAGAATAACAGGAGATGATTGTGTTTACATCACAACTGGAAAATGGGATAAATTTCTTTCCTTTATTTCAGGGAAATCTGAATCACCTTTCTTCAAAAACAAGCCACTATACAGTTCCATTGTATCCAGAATGACTACATGAGTATTAGTACATCCAATTTCTGGCCTTTTCTCTGAAAGGGTTACATTAATTAGTCTTCTGTAGCTGTAGGAGAAAATAAAGTCCATTAATTTGATGAAACTTCTGCAGATTTACACCAAACTGCGGTAACTGCATAGCCCATTGTCTAAAATGGAGGGAGTCCTATTAGGATGTCGTTTGCTCTTCTCTAGCTGCAAGTCAGATGTTCATTTCTAAATGTGAACAAAAGTCAATAATTTGCTATGTTAAGAGGAATATTAGGAAGAACACCATCCTTCCTGGTGAGGTCTTAATTAACTGAACAATTTCAGTGCCATTAAGCACCCCTTGTGCAGTAAGCAAGGCAGCTTTTAGTCCTAAGTAGCTACTAATGAAACCTTTCTGGCATAGCACATGGCATTTAGGACACTCCAAATCACAGAATCACAGAATCACAGAATCACGGAATCACGGAATCACAGAATCACAGAATCACAGAATCACAGAATCACAGAATCACAGAATGGTGAGGGTTAGAAGGGACCTCTGGAGATCATCTAGTGCAATCCCTGCTAAAGCAGGATCACCTAGAACAGGTTGCACAGGATTGTGACTAGGTGAGTTTCAAATATCTCTTGAGAAGGAGACCCCACAATCTCTCTGGGCAGAATCTTCCAGTGCTCTGTCACACTCACAGTGAAAAAGGTTTTTCTCACATTCAGATGGAACTTCTTCTGTTCCAGTTTGTGTCCATTGTCCCTTGTCCTCTGACTAGGCACCACTGAAAAGAGTCTGGCCCCATCCTTTTGACATGTACCAGTTTGTGTCCTTTGTGCCTTGTCCTATGACTGGGCACCACTGAAAAGAGTCTGGCCCCATCTGTTTTGTCATATACATTTTAGATGTTTATAAATATTGATACAATCCCCTCTCAGTTTTCTTGTCACCACTCCCCTCAGTATTCTTGCAACCTTCCATTGGACTGTCTCCACTAGTCTTGAACTGGGGAACCCAGAATTGGACACAGAACTCCAGGGTGTGGCCTCACCAGGGCAGAGCAGAAGGCAGAGAAGGACCTTCCTCAACCTGCTGGCCACACTGTTCTTAATGCAACCCAGGTAAGGAGTTGACCAGGAGTACACTGCTGACTCATGGAGAGTTTGTCCACCAGTACTCCCAGGTTCTCCTCTGCAGCACTGCTTCCCAGCAGATTGCCTGGGGTTATTCCTCCCTAGATGCCAGACCCTACACTTGCCCCAGTTGAATTTTATTACATTCATCTTCACCCAATTCTTTAGTATTTCCAGATCTTGCGGATTGGCAAGCATAGTCTTCTGGTGTGTTGGCCACTCCTTCTAGTTCTTTATCAACAAAGTTTTTTGTCAACAAAGCTCATATACTGTACACAGAGCCACCCACTGTGTGTACTGCATCCCTTTTCTGTCTGTCCTTAGCACTTCGTAGCACCCCATCAGAACCAGTGATCATAGTTTCTCACGTGGTTTATCATTGGGTTTTAGTTCTTCTTCACCTTCTCCAATACTATGCCCTTTCTCACCTCTTCATTGAGGCTCAGATCTAGAACATGGCATAGATAATTCCATTCATTTCCTTGGACATGCACAAGGCTCTGCAGCTTCATGTCATATTTGGTGTCATACCTCCTTGTCATTGCCTTCTGCCTTTGCTTCCCTCAAGGATCAGAAGCAATGAAAATAATTTCTTCTTTAAATTACTAACAGGAAATTGAACAGGGACAGTACAGAGAACCATTTCAACCTCTTGACAATTTCTTCAGTATTTCAGAACACCTTTTCTGACTTTAAAAATGCACCCACAGGTATATGAAAAAACAGACCAAGTTTCGTGTGTAAAAAAAGGTTTTCATGTGATCGAAAGGAGTATTCTAAAACATGGTGGCTCTGGGAACACAAACTCTTTAGGAACTGTAGAAGATCCCTAGCTTAAACTGATCACAGAATCACAGAATTGTAGGGGTTGGAAGGGACCTCAAGAGATCATCAGCTCCAACCCCCCTGCCAAAGCAGGCTCCCTAGCTCATATTACACAGATAGGCATCCAGACGGGTCTTGAGTATCTCCAGGGAAGGAGACTCCACCACCTCCCTGGGCAGCCTATTCCAGTGCTCTGTCACCCTTACAGTGAAAAAGTTCCTCCGCATGTTGGTGCAGAACTTCCTGTGCTCCAATTTGCAGCCATTGCCCTTTGTCCTCTCTCCACTAACCACTGAAAAGAGGCTGGCTAATTCCCCCTGTATCCCATGCTTAAGATAATTATAAACACCTTAGTCTTCTTTTCGCCAGGCTGAACTGCCCCAGCTCTCTCAGCCTTTCCTCAAAGGAGAGATGCTCCAGGCCCTTAATCATCTTCGTAGCCCTTCTCTGGACTCTCTCAAGGAGATCCCTGTCTTTTTTATACCAGGGAGCCCAGAACTGGACACAGTACTCCAGGTGGGGCCTGACCAGGGCAGAATAGAGGGGGAGGATCACCTCCTTCGACCTGCTGGCCACACTCCTTCTGATGCACCCCAGGATCCCATTGGCTCTCTTAGCCACCAGGGCACACTGCTGGCTCATGGCCAACCTGTCAACCACCAGGACCCCCAAGTCCTTCTCCACAGAGCTCTTCTCCAGCAGGTCATCCCCCAGCCTGTACTGAAATGAACGGTTGTTCCTCCCCAGGTGCCAGACTTTACACTTGCTTTTGTTGAAGTTCATTAGGTTTCTCCCTGCCCAGCTTTCCAGCATGTCCAGGTCATGCCGGATGGCAGCGCAGTGTTCCTGCATGTCAGCCACTCCTCCCAGCTTTGTATCATCGGTGTACTTGCTGAGGGTGAATGCTATGCCCTCATCAAGGTTGTCAATGAAGATATTAAACAGGACTGGACCCAACACCGAGCCTTGGGGAACACCACTAGTCACAGGCCTCCAGTCTGACTCTGCTCCACCCATTACCACCCTCTAGGCTCGGTCCGACAGCCAGTTCTCAACCCACCTCACTGTCCACTCATCTATCCCATGCTCTCTCAGCTTTATTATCAGGATGTTATGGGAGACAGTATTAAAAGCCTTGCTGAAGTCAAGGAAGATGACATCCACTGCTCTCCATCTACCCAGCCAGTGATGACATCATAGAAGGCTATGAGATTGGTCGAGCACTATCTCTCCTTGCTGAATTCATGCTGTCTACTCCTCATGACCTTCTTCTCTTCCAGTTACTTGGAGATGGCATCCAGAATAAGCTGTTCCATCACCTTTCCAGGGACTGAAGTGAGGCTGACTGGCCTATAGTTGCTAGGATCCTCCTTCTCGCCGTTTTTAAAGACTGGAGTGACATTGGCTATCCTCCAGTCCTCGGGCACTTCTCCTGTTCTCCAAGACCTGTCGCAGATGATAGAGAGCGGCTCAGCAATCACTTACGCCAGCTCCCTCAACACACGTGGGTGCATCCCATCTGGGCCCATGGATTTGTGTACATTAATCCCTTTAAGATGCTCCTGGACCACCTCCACCTCAACCAAAGGGAAGCTCTTCATTTCCCAAACATTACATTTCATCCAGTGTCTGTGGGTCCCAGGGGGCCTTTGAAGTGAAGACTGAATCGAAGAAGACATTCAGTATCTCCACCTTCTCGTCATCCCCCTTTACCAGGACACCACCTCGTTCAGCAAGGGGCCTACATTTTCCCTGGTCATCCGCTTACTATTCACATATCTAAAAAACCCTTTTTATTATCCTTTATGTCCCTTGCCAACTGCACTTCCAAGTGGGTTTTAGCCTTCCTAGTTGCGTCCCTACAGGTCCCGACAACATTCCTGTATTCCTTCCCAGGAGCTCAGACCCTTTTTCCACAGTTCATAGGTCTTCTGCTTCCCTTTGAACTCATAAGTTCCCTGCTTATCCCTGCTTATCCACGCAGGTCTTTTTCTTCTCTTTCCCGATTTCTTACTCAAAAGGATGCATCGTTCCTGTGCTTGGAAGAAGAGTTATTTGAATGCTAGCCAGCACTCGCAGGCTCCCATTCCTTCAAACAGTGTAGCCCACAGGATAGCCCCTATTAGATTTTGGAGATCGAAGTTAGCTCTACCAAAATTCAGGGTAGCTATCCTACTTTTTGGCTTGCCTCTTCCACTCAGGATCTTGAACTCGATCAATTCATGGTCGCTTTGTCCTAAGCTGCCCCTGACCTTCACTTCCCTAACAATCCCGTCCTTGTTAGTAAAAACAAGGTACAGCACCCACCCTCCCCTCGTAGGCTCCTGCACCATCTGTAGCAGGAAATTGTCTTCGACACATTGCAGAAATTGTCTGGACTGCATATGACAGGCCGTACTGCTTGCCCAGCAAATATTTGGGTAATTGAAGTCCCCCATAAGGACCAGCACCTGAGATCTCAAGGCTACTTCCAACTGCTTACAGAATGTACCATCAAGCCACTCCTCTTGATCAGGGGGCCTGTAGTACACACCCACAATGTCACGCATACTAGTCTGCCCCTTAATTCTTACCCACAAGCACTCGACTGAGGGTTCATCCTTCCCCAGGTGGAGGTCAATACATTCTAGGTGCTCTCTAACATAAAGAGCAACTCCCCCACCTCGCGTCCCTAGCCTGTCTTTCCTAAATAGCACGTAGCCATCCATGGTAGCGTGCCAGTTATCCAGGCTGTCCCACCATGTCTCTGTGATTGCAATGAGGTCATGGCCCTGTGACCGCACAAAGATCTCTAATTCTTCTTGTTTTTTCCCCATGCTACATGCATTTGTATAAAGGCATTTTAGTGGGGCAGCAGAAATAGGTATCCTCATCAGACCACAGCGAGATTTCCAATAGAGGATGGGCAAAAGTGGCTCCACTGAGGAGTCCTCAGGGTAATCCACAGAATTTTTCTTACTCACACATGGAGCAACATCCTCAAGTCTGCCATTGTGCTGTTGGCATTTACCTTTTTCCACCATCAACTCATGTTGTGACTCCCAAAGCTCTTGCCTGACCCCAGCAGCCTTTGTAATATCCCCTTCCCCCTTCCTAACTAGTTTAAAGCCCTGTCAATGAGCCCTGCTATCTCCTGAGTAAGAATCCACTTTCCTCTATGGGACAACTGAGCCCCATCAGCATTACTCATGCCAGGAGCAGAGTACACCATCCCGTGGTCAAAGAACCCAAAGTTCTTGTGCAGACACCAGGCTTTCAACCACTTGTTCAGCTCATGAGTTTTCCTGTCCTGCTCTGAAACCCTTCTCTCACAAGTGGCGATAGATGAAAATATTATTTGGGCTTCCCCCTGCTCAACAAAGCGCCCTAGGTCACAGAATTCCCTTTTGATAGTGCACAGGCTACACTTTGGGATTGCATCCCTGCCTGCTTGAACTATCAATAATGGATAATAGTCAAAGGCACTTACCAGCCCTAGGAGCCTTCTGGTAATATCCCTGACCTGGGCTCCAGGGAGGCAGCACACCTCCCTGCATGTAGGGTCTGGTCTACATATGGGGCCCTCCGTCCCCGTGAGCAGGGAATCCCCTACCACAAATACCATTCTTTCTTGCTTAACTGGGGCAGTCTCAAGGCGTGTAGATAATCGCCTCACTCTGGGCTTCCGCTTCCTCTGAGGCAGAGGGGCTGCCTTCATCTCCTCACATACCTCCTTCTCAAAGTCCTGGGCCCCAAACCTGTTGCTTGGGGAAAACTGGGGGAGTGGGGTAGGTAGGTGGGGGGAGTGTCTACGACAGCAAGTTAGGACTGTCTTCCAGCCCTCCTCAGGGTTCAGGTCACTTCCATTTACCTGGCTAGGATAGGACAGGGGGACCGCTTTCAGTTGTGTGGTGACTTCCTGGCACTCTTCCCTCTTGGGCACCAGGGAGCTACTCACCCAGTCAATCTCGTTCACATTCCCTGATGGCCCTAAGTCTTTGGAGCTCTTCTCTCTCACATTCCCTCATGGTCTCAGTCTTTCAAACTCATCATTTAGATTAGCTACTAAGAAAAGCAGATCGTTCACCTGCTCACACCTCACACAGGTGAGGTCTTTGCCTCTTTCCTCTGGCAGTAGCAGAGTTTGACATTCCCTGCAGCCTGAACCGAAGCGTCCCTAGGCAGGTCCTCCATCGGGTTTGCCACAGCTTTGTAGGGGGAAGCTCTCCGCCTGGTGAACACCATGGTCTAACGATCTAGCACACAGGAGACAGGGAACCCTTGGCTCATCCTGTGTACTCTGTGAGCCGGTTTGCTCAATTTCCCCTCTGAGCTAGGAGGGGAGGCTCACCCTGCCTGCTTGCCCTCTCTGCGCAAACTGCAGCACCAACTGCCACACCACGCCCTTCTGACATGCCACGCCCTGTTTGCCCATCCTGTTCACAGTGGTCCTGGTTGCTAGCGCTCCCAGAGGCCCCTCTTGAATGGAGAGGGATTATTCCCGTCACACTTAGCTCCGCTCCCGATGATTCATGCCAGCGTGCAGTCTCAGCGAGAAGCAATGGCTGCTGCCAGGTGCGTTGCGCCTTCTCTCCCTTTTTTTTTCCCGTTATTTTACGCCAGAGTCTCCCATTCCAGAGCCCTACTCCTCAGCGACAAAGAGTATTTTGTAAAGAGTATAAAAAAGTATAAAAGAGTATTTTGTAATTAGGAAATGAAGTTCAGGAAAAGTTTAAAAATTAGTGTGGAAAAACAAAAAAAAATGTATATTGAACATGAATCTTAAATAAATTCACGAAGCAGGGTTGAGGATGATGATTAAGAACTAGCACACAGGCTGAGTAGTTCCCATTTAACACAAACCATGCTAGCAAATCTACTGTTCATAGATTTTCATGCTGCTGCAGCCTGGAGAATGCTTCTTGAGTCTTGAAATACTGGACATGATGCTGTTTTCAGGGGCACATCTCTTCTGTTAGGTTAGAGATGAAGCTCATCAAAAGAACACAAATTACTGAGTATTGGATTCAGCTAAAACTATTTCAGAGAGTCTACCTTTGATCCATATATAAAATATAAAATACTTCATGTATGCACATGCTTCGAGAACATTTTCTAGAAACTCATGAAAGAACAGTGTTTCTTTTTGTTTCTTTTTGTTGTAGGCATGGATATAAACAAAATACTTGTTTTAGAGAAAGAAAAATAACAGAACACATTTTAAAACAAAATTTTAAAAAGGAAAATTTTAAGATTTTCTGTATGAAAACTAAAAATGGAGTACATAGTCCAACAATAAGCATAAGTTTTGATGAGAACTGAGAGACTGTTTTGGCATAGAATCTTACAAGAGAGTGGGTTGGAGGAGACCTTTAAAGATCATCAAGCCCAAGCCCCCTGCCATTGACGCTGACATCTTTCGCTAGATCAGGTTGCTGAAATGATTGCCCTACCTGACTTGAACTTATGATGGAGCATCCACAAATTCTCTGGGCAACCTCTTCCATATCACAATAAACTTTCTATCTATAGTCTAAACCTATCCTCTTTCAGTTTAAAACCATTGCCTCATGTCTGTTCACTACAGCCCTAGGTAAAAAGTCTCTCTTTGCATTTCTTATAAGCCCGCTTTATATATTGAAAGGCCACTACAAGGTCTCCCCTGAGCCTTCTCTTCTCCAGGTGTTAAAAAACCCCAACTCTCTCATTCTTTCTTCATAGGAGAGGTATTCGAGCCTCTTGTTCATCTTCATGGCCTCCTCTGGACTTGTTTCAATAGTACAATATCTTTCTTGTACTAGGGATGCCAGAGCTGGATGCAGTGCCCCATGTGGAGTCATGCCAATACTGAGTAGGCAGACAGAATTGCCTTCCTTGACTTGCTGGACACAGGTCTTTTTATGCATCCCAGGATACAGTTGGCTTTCTAGGCTGCAAGTTCACACTGCCTAGCCATGTCCAATTTTTCATCCACCAGTATCGCCAAGTCCATTTCCATGTATTTTTTCTCAGTGAATTCATCACCCAGAACAAACACAAAAATTGTTATGGTAGCGCCGAGGTTTTAGTGGCATAACTAACCCCAGAGTTTATGCTTGTCTTATTTGAATGCAAATTTAAATAGAAATGGAATCTTTCTGTACTATGAGATTCCAAAACTTACCATTTTGATGTCTTCTTGTCTACAAAGCACTAATACATGTAGCAAATACCTAATGTAATGATCCATCAGTCCTTTTCCTTTGTACCATCTCTTAAGGAAAGAAAGACAAACAAAACCTGTATATAAATGACAACCTTCCAATTAGTACTTTGTAAAGTTTATCAACTTTTTGACTGATATTGTTTATGTGTCTTGTTCCCATTTAGTCTGGTAAATTATTTCGCTAAATTAAGACTCATTACAATATGTTATAAGTCATCTATAAGCAAAAGACTAGAAGGTTGCTTTACAAGCATTTTTCTTAAATTCTGGAGCAGGAAGAGACATAGAAACTGTAGGTTTCATGAGAAAGGCATACATTTAGTCAGCAATACAAGAAGCACTTTAAAATCCTAGAAATATGTCAGAGGCTGCAAAGCCTAACATTGAGCTGTTTATCTTCCTTGAGAATGCTTAAGAACAATAATTCCTTTAGCTCACAGCTACTTTTTAGTGGTAATGATATGTAAGGTTTGAATATAGTTTGCCATCATCTACAAAACACTTATAAACTTATCCTCAGGTAAGTGTTCCTGAATTTCCTTATAAAATTTGCACTCTGGTCCCTCCCATATTTTGATTAAAAAAATCTATGCTAATATAGTATATTAAAATGCACGTTAGAATATATATTAACAGGATATTTCATATCCTCTTGTAATACCACCATTGTTAATGGAATTACTACTGCATAGGATCAAATCAGGACCTGATGGCAAAAATAGTATAATGAGTTCTAAAATATTCATGCTTTTTAAGAAAAAAAGTTAGAACTACTTAATCATATGGATTCTTGACATAAACCTTTCCGAACTAACTATAATTGAACTGGTACACTTTTTGTTGAGATTAAATATTCATGAAGCAAGTTTTACTGTTTTTAATTAGCAGTGAGTAAATAAATTGAAAGGGATAATTTATTTGGTCAGGTTGGCCTCTTTTTTCTTTCTGCAATTATCTCTGAATATATCAGTAATTCAAAACTACTCATCAAATAATTTCAGAGAAAATTCTTTGTTTATCACTCATTTGTGGACTGTTTGATCAGAATGACAGCCTTTGAATGGTTTTTAACTGGCCACATGATGCAGCTCTATTTCTTCACCAGATATGTTTTAATTAGCAAATCAAACCATAATTATTAGTTCTAAAATTACATCGATTTCCTAATTTGGTTTAGGTTGGATTTTTTTACAATGTATGGCATAAAATCCCAAGAAAATAAATGCAAATATAACATGAAAACTTTTAATTTAATAATTGACCAGTTCTCAGAGAGTAAACCTGTAAGAGATATTGTTCTGGAATAAGCAGCAGAGTGCTGCTGAGATGGTGCACTTATGTTTTATCTACCCAATTGAGAGGCATCAGATGCTCCTGTTGTAATAGGAATAGTTTCCATGGAATATCCTGGAGGAAAACAGGGATTGTCCCTCCAAGAAGGTTACACGGCTGCTGGGCCAGCTGAAGTGCCTCTACATGAATGCATGCAGCATGATCAATAAAGAGGAGGAGCTAGAAGCCACCGTGCTACTAGAAAGCTACAACATAGTGGCTATTATGGAAATTCGGTGAAATGAATCCCATGACTGGAGTGTGGCTATTGATGGCTACAAGCTGTACAGAAGGGACAGATGAGAAGGGAGGGCTGGAGGCATTGCCGTTTATGTTAAGAAAAGGAGAGAGTGTGGAAGAGGTATCCCTAAAGAATAGTCATGAACAGGTTGAAAGCTTACTCGTAAGAATTAGGGATTGCAACAACAAGAGGAGCTACTACAGGCCACCTGACCAAGGGGAGCCTTTTGATGAATTTCTAGCTCTAGGAGGCATTGAGCTAACACGCTCGCATCCTGCTGTAGGATTTCAACCATCCTGACATCTGCAATCAAAGAGACTCTTGGAGTGCCTAGAGGACAATTTCATGAGACAGGAAACACACAGCCCTACTCGAGAAGAAGCGATATTGGACCTGGTGGTCACCAATGTGAGTGAGCTCATCAGCGATGTCAAGATTGACGGCAGCCTGGGTTGTAGTGGTCAGGCACTGCTGCAGTTCGCTTTCCTAAGGCATGTGAATCAAATGAGAAGTCTAGTCAGGACCCTGAATTTCAGCAAAACCAACTTCCAGATCTTCAAGGAGCTAACCAATAGAACCCCTGCAAAATGGTCCTCAGTGAAAAAGGGGCAGAACAGAGCTGGCAGATCTTTAAGGATGCTTTCAGCAAAGCCCAAGATGTCTCAATCCCTAGGCATTAAGAGTCAGGCAAGGGAGGCAAGAAACAGAATGGCTGAGTTGAGACCTGCTGGTCAAACTAAAAGGCAAGCTGGAACTCCAAAGGCAGTGGAAATAAGGACAGATATCCTGGGAAAAGCACAGGGATGTTGCCCGGTTGTGTAGGGATGAGGTTAGAAAGGTGAAGGCACACTTGGAGCTAACCTTGGCAAGGGAGGCAAAGAAAAACAAGAAGGGCTTCTACAGGTACATGAACCAGAAAAAGAACGTTAAAGAAAGTGAACCCCCTAATGAACAACAACAGAGAACTGGTGACAAAAGATGAGGAAAAGATTGACATTCTATACAACTTTTTTCCCTCAGACTTCACTGGTGATCTCTCTCCTCACTGCTCTCAAGTTGGGCTAGATGAGCATAGGGGAGGCAGAGTCCCTCTCACCATAAGTGAAGACAAGATTTGTAACCAGCTGAGGAACCTGAACATACACAAGTCCACGGGACTTGATGAGATGCATTCCAGAGTCTTGAAGGAATTGGCTGCTGCAGTTGCCAGGCCATTCTCCATGATACTTGAAAAGTCATGGCAGTCAGGTATAGTCCCTAGTGACTGTGAGATGAAACATGGCCATTTTAAAAAAGAGTGGTAAGGAGGACCCTGGGAACTACCGACCTGTCAGCCTCACATCTGTGCCTGAAAAGATCATGGAACATATCCTCCTGGAACCTATGCTGAGGCACATGGAGGACAGGGAGGTGATTTGAGACAGCCAGCATGGCTTTATTGGGGGCAAGTCCTGCCTGACCAATCTAGCAGCTTTCTGCAATGCCATAACTGCATCAGTCAACAAGGGAAGAGTTACCTCCCCTTACAGAAATCTATCTGGATTTCTACAAGGCCTTTGACATGGTCCCCCACAACATCCTTCTTTATAAGTTGGAGAGATATAGATTTGATGGGTAGACTGTTCAGTGGATAATTAATTGGCTGGATGGTCACATCCAAAAGGTGGGGGTCAATGGCTCCAAGTCCAGCTGGAAGACGGTGACAAGCAGAGTTCCTCAAGGGTCTGTGCTGGGACTGGTGCTGTTTATTATCTTTAATACTGATATTGACAGTGGGATTGAGTGCACCTTCAGCAAATTTGCTAACGACACCAAGTTGAGTGGTAAAGTTAATGTGCTGGAGGGATGGGATGCCCTCTAGAGGGACTTGGACAGGTTGGAGAAGTGGGCCCAGGTGAATCACCTGAGGTTCAACAAAGCCAAGTGCAGGGTCCTGGGTCTGGATAATCCCCATTATCCATACAGGTTAGGAGATTATGTGCTGGAAAGCAGCCCTGAGGAAAAGGACTTGGGAGTACTTGTGGACGACAAGCTGGACATGAGCCACCAATGTGCATCAGCAGCCCAGAAGGCCAACCACATCCTGGGCTGCATCAAAAGAAGTGTGGCCAGCAGATTGAGAGAGGTGATTCTACCTCTTTACTCTGCTCTGGTGAGACCTCACCCGGACTACTGTGTCCAGCTTTGGAGCCCTCAATGCAAGAAGGAATGGACCTGTTAGAATGTGTCCAGAGGAGGGCCACAAAAATTATCAAAGAGCTGGAGCACCTCTCCTGTGAAGACTGGCTAAGAGAGTTGGGGTTTTCAGGAGGAAAGAGGCTGGGGGAGAGAAGGCTCTGGGGGGACCTTATAGCAGCTTTCCAGTACCTGAAGAGTGCCTATAAGAAAGCTGGGGAAGAACTGTTCACAAGGGCATGTAGCAGCAGGACAAGGTAAACTAAAATAGGGGAGATTTAGGTTGGACATGAGGAAAAAGTTCTTCAATATGAGGGTGTGGTGGTTTGGCCCTGGCTAGAGGCCAAATTCCCACCAAAGTCACTCTATCATTCCCCTTTTCAGCCAAAAAGGGGAGAAAATATATATTGGGAAGCTTACAACTCAAGATAGGTCAGAAAAGGATCTTTGCAATTAGTGTTCTGGGCAAAACAGACTCAACACAGAATAAAGGAAAAGAAAACTAATTACTACTACAACTACACACCCAATGAACCAGAGTCGGGTAATGAGAAGTGCGGCAAGGTCTTAAAGCACCTTCCCCAATCCCTTCCCTTCTTAGCAAACTTAGCTTCATTCATGATTTTACTCCCTTCCCACCCTCACAACATGGTGCGGGGAGGGACAGGGAATGGGGAGTGGGGTTCCAGTCAATTCCTCACTTCTACTTCCCCCACACCCCTCCCTTCTTCGCACACTTTATTCTAGTCATAAATTCACCCCCTTCTCCCCCTTATCACGGCACAGGGAGAGGCAGGGAATGGAGAATGGGGATTTTCAGTCAGTTCCTCCTGGTGGGGACATTCCACACACACACCCTTCCCCTGCTGCACAATGGGGTCCTACCCATGGAAGACAGTCCTCTATGAACTTCTCCAACATGAGTCCTTTCTATCGGGGATTCATGTCCTCACCACTTGCCTCAGCGCAGCTCCCTTCCATGGGGTGCTGACCTTTGGGCCCAGACCTCTCCAGTCTGGTCCTCCACAGAGTCACAAGTCCCTCAGCAAACCTGCTGCAGCATGGGTCATTCTCTCCACAGTCCATAGATGGTCTCTGCTCCGTGTTTTTATCTATGTGCTGCAGGGGGACACCCACTCCACCATGTTCTTCTCCAAAAGCTGTAGGGGAATCTCTCTTTCCAGCACCTGGAGTGCCTCAGTCTTTCCCCCCACTCCGCTCCTTCTTCCCTGGCCTTGGTGTCTGTACATCTTCTTACATTTTCTCACTCCCTTCTCTGGTGGCAAAATGCACTTGCCTACATTTTTTTTTCTCCTAAATGTGATTCCCAGAGGCACTGTGACCAACACCAACTGGCTTGGCCCTGGTCAGCAGCAACTCTAGCCTTGAATCCACCGATGTTTACTTTCTGGAGCCTGCAGAGAGCTTCTGGCTGCTTCTTGCAGGCACCATCTCTGCAGCGCCCCTCTTCTCCATTAAAACCCAGATAAACAAAACTGCAACAGAGAGTTACAGATCACTGGAACAAGTTGCCCAGAGAAATGGTGGAAGCCCCATCCCTGGAGATATTCAAGGTCAGACTTGATGGGGCTCTAAGCAACCTCTCTAGTGAAGATGTCCCTGATTACTGCAGGGGGGTTGGACTAGATGACCTCTAAAGGTCCTTTCCAACCTTAGACATTCTATGATTATGATCACACAGCTCATCTCTTCACATAAAACAGCAAGTACAGACACAACAGGCTACACACGATGGTACTGAAGGAGCTGGATGGTGTCCTTAGGAGGTTGCTCTATAGCACCTTTGAAAGGTTGTGGTGATCATTGAAGGTCCCCAAAGACCAGAAAAATGCAAATGTCGTGCCCATCTTTAAAAAAACCCCAAAAGTTAGGGGTTGAAGAACTACAGACTTGTTGGATTTAGGTAAAATCAAGAAACAAATCCTGTTGGCACATGGCTCAGGAAGAAAGAAGGCAAAGAATGTGTCAGGGAATAGCCAGCATGGATTTGCCATGGATGAATCAGGTCAGTCCCAGATGGGTGCCTTGTGTACATAGCTATAGTTGTGGCTAAGTGGAGAACTGTGAATGTCCTTTATATTGACATTAGCATGGCTTTTTTCACCATTACCCACTGTATTTTTTCTAACTTGTTTTGTTATGGTCTGGAGGTGTGCGTAAGGCATTGGGGAAAAAAAGTTTGTATAATTTGACTCAGAGAAGAGTGTTGGATGGGTCATGTTTTGCTTCGTGGCTGGCAACAGATTGATTCCCATAGCAGCCTCTCATCAGTGATCTGAGGAGGTTGCAAGGTGTATACCTATAATGTTTACAGGCGATAACAAATAGGAATGCACCAATCAATGCTTGTGGGGCCAGAGCCACTATACCAAAGGACTGGGACCAATGACAGAAAAAGGCCGATGCAAACCCCATGTTATTTGTAACAAAAGTACTGTGGAACCCTGTCCCAATAAGGAAGATCCCCAGCAGTGTTGCTGGTGGGTCTAGGGGCAGCTCTAGGTAGAAGGTCCTCGGCCTTGGTGGGCAGCAAGGACAGAAAGCCCAGAGATAAAAGGGAGTCTTTCTCCCACAAGGATGACTGGACAGTGGGGCCTCTTTTTATGCCTTATGGAATCACTGTCATTACAGGTAAATAGCAATGGTGCTTTTTAACAATCTTCAGTAACAAGGAAGGTGAATATCATCAACTAGCTGTAAAAGGTGTTTAGTTGTCTACTAAAAAAATCCAACATACTTATGGCTCTTACCCCTATCTCCTTGATATATTTGACTTAAAATCACTGTGATTCTAATATTCTTTTGGTCTGAAAACAAGAAAATTGTACACTGTCTTTTAATCTTCATAAAATGCTAGAAAAACATTAAAATCAAGTACTGAATCTAAACCTAACTCAAAAAAACCAGAAAAATAATATTGAGCTCACTTTGTATTTAGGTTTAGGAGCAAATAAAGTAAATGGAGAAGAAAGGAAGAATTGACTGCCTAACTGAAGTCAGTAACAATCTGTCCCAGATTTCACAAATAAGAGCAATTGTGCTTTCATAGTATGCTCAGTCATAGAATATTTTGATCTCTTGATTTTCCGGAAAAACTTGTTTTCTCTTTCAAACATTTTTGCTTTCACAGTACTGACAGCAGGAATCAACTTTCTATTGTCCATGCACTGAATACTACCTGGCTACTTTTGGACTCAGTAACATTTCTATACATTTCTGCCAGTTTTGTATCTGTCCAAATAGAAAGAATGACCATGTCCAAGAGAGTACAACAGGGCTTTTCAACCCCTGAGGAAATAAAATTTTCACTTTAAAAAGTATTTTTGTGTCTGTTTCTCTCTTCCTTTTCAAATTATTCAGAGTATACATTAATTTTAATTTCTTGTTCCAAAAGCAGCTAGACTGCTATCTGACTCCATTTCTTGTTGTCAGCTCTCTGCTTCAACACTGTTGATGACCTCAACTAGAACAATAAAGCCCTTGTGGTTTAGAAAAAAGTTAAATAATTTTCCATCTCCTGCTCATCATCCACTTTTGTAAGCTTGTGCTGATATGTGAAATTTGGGATAGGTGGAGGAAAAAGAGATCCTTGTAGCTTTTGATTTATTATTTGTGTTTCTTTTTCAAGGCCCTGGTATGGACAATTGACTACCACATTGTTCTGGTTCTGGCCAGGCCAGAGTTAACCTCCCCAAGCAGCCCTCACTGGTGAGCTGAAGTAGCCCAGGCTGTTTTGCACACCACCTGACATCACTCCCTCATAAAAGGGGCTTGTCAGGCAGGGGCATTAGGTCAGTCCTTGCCTCAGTGCAGTACTCTATGCAATCATTAGGTCATCAAGGCATTCTGTCTTATCACCAGGTGTAAGTGAAACTTGCCATGGGCTATTATTGTTCTTTCATGGTGATTTTTGTAAGTAAACAGTCATCCCAAACCACAGAGGCTCTGTCTGTTTTTCCTCTAGGAGTGAGCAAGTGGCTTGTGGTGCCCAGACACTGTTTGGGGCTGAACCACCACACACATCCTGTGATTTCTAGGTATCTCTACAAGCACTGCGAATTCCTCCCCTAACTGGCACACTCAAAAGCTGTTATTTGAAGTGCTTTTTGCACAGGCAAAAACACAGGCAAGTTTCCTTTCATATTTCAAGTAGGAGCCTTCCAACCTTCGTACTTCTTTTTCTTCCATTTCTTCTTTTCTTTAAAGTCCACATCAAACAGCTGGTAGTACAAGAGGTGAATACAAGCGTCTTTCTGGTCAGGTTCTGTTAAAAAGCAGCTGTCTTCCATTGTATCCATCAGCAACTGTCCAAATAACAAAACTGCGGTTGCCATCACAAGAACAAAGCTACTGAAGTACTGTTAACTTTAATGACAGCCATAGCTTTCAACATAAGTATCCTAGACCATTCAGTTTTTCAGAAACTATTTTCTGTCAGAGTTAGTTCTATGTCTGAGTTGTACCATGCTGTGGTTTAACCTCAGCCAACATCTAATCACTCATACTTTCCCCCTTCCCTGTCCCATCTCAAGTTCAGTTTAGTTTTCTATTTTCCTCTCTGCAAAACTCTTACAAACAAGACAACAGAGAAGATTGTTTCTTCTGACTGAGTCACTGTCATTTGAAGTCACTAACATTTTGAATTTGTGTATGCTTAAGAACAAAGTACATCTGTAGATAACATTAAGGTTTCAAAATTATTATTTTTGTGCAAAGAGAAATAAAGCAACTTTACCAATATAAACAACTCGGACAGCGCTCTTCAGTGATCCCTCCAGTAATGATTATCTGTGTATGTCATCACATTTTAAACACTTTTATTGCACCATTTTGATATTCATTTTCCCTGATGGAAACTTTCCTTTTCCTGCACTAACTTAAAATTTAGCCTTTCAGTTTTTGTGAGACTCACCTTTGGCTACTAAATGCTAGGCAGAAGCTCTATGACTACCAAATTGTGCTCAGTTTCCATATGAAACTTAGGGACTTTTCAGCTTATCCAACTGCAGTTGCATCCTGAGTTTTAGGGTCACCTGTACTGGACCTGGCCCCTGGATTTATCCTCCAGCCATGTTTCTCCTACATAGGCATCTCAGATAGCAATGTGTTGGTTAGGTAGACTGGCCTAAATACATCTTAAACATTACCAAGCCACAAGAAATAGCATTGCCTAAGGAATAACTCAGGAAAAACCTTGATAACTGGTTGAAAGATAAAGATGGTAAGAGAGGAACCACAGCCACAAGCCCATAGACCCCCAGCTCAAGAAACTCACTAACTCAGAACTTTCCTTTTTTGAACATGCATACCAATTTACATAAGAAACAGAGCTTATGCAAGTGAAGAAAGAAACGAGGACCATAAAAGAATAGGATTCAGACCTGACGTTCACAATGAACACCCCCATTGGCAGGACCAGTGTTAGATCAAGGGCCAGTGATCTCTCTCTCTCATTTTCTTCTTTCCCTCAAGGCTGCTGAGTAATGCAAAGCCTACCTTGGTTCCCCATAAAGTCACATAGCTCAAATAGCTCTAATTGTGAGGGTGTCAGTGTTAATAGTACATCTGTTCTCTTTGTTCCTATTAAAGTTCCTATTAAAGTTTATGGGCAAATCTTGAGTGTTGTCTCCATTCAATTCCAGCAAAAGGAATTGGCAAATCTGAATCACCTGTTCCTCCTTTTACAGTGAGGCATGACATTGGGTTAGTTTCATTATATGATCTGTCAAACACATGTGGCAGTGGCAAAGTGGGTTGTGAAGGGAGAAATCTATTTGACTCCAGTGAAATAATAGTTCTTCAATATACCAACTAAAAAATTTAGTTGTACCGATTTTCTCCTATAAACTGTAGAAATGTACATTGTTCCAACATACTCACAACTACTGAGAATTTGCTCCTGGATGACTAAAAAGGGTCAAAAAGTTTCATTTTCAACAAGCTGTACAGTATTTGCAGAGTCCTGATGGTATTTAAATTAGAGGAGATTTCTAAACTTCTGCCTTTAAAGAGAAAAAAAGATGGCTTCTCTAAAAGTCCTCCAAAAGTAAGACTAATAGATCAACCTGTGCATTTTCTTATCAAGACGTTTAAAGCCTTGAATCTGCTGCTAATTTGAAGAAGTCCTAAATGATATTGATAGGATATTCAACTATGTAAAAATACTGATCCTCCAACTGCTCCAGGCAACAGAAACAATAGCCATTACAAGTATGTGATAGCGCACTGGAACTCGCTGCCCAGGGGGGTTGTGGAGTCTCCCTCTCTGGAGATATTCAAGACCCATCTGGATGCCTACCTGCGCGACCTGTCCTGGGGAACCTGCCTTGGTTGGATTTGATGATCTCTTGAGGTCCCTTACAGTCCCTACAATTTTGTGATTCTGTGTGCTGGTTTTGTCTGTGATAGAGTAAATTAACTTTATAGTAGCTGAGGCTAGGTTTTGGATTTCTGCTGAAAACAGCATCAATAATACAGAGGGGTTTTTGTTCCTGTTGAACAGTGCTTATACAGAGACAGGGACTTTTCTGCTTCTCACACCACCCTATCAGCAAGAGGACTGGGGTTGCTGTCCTGGTTCTGTCTAGGACAGAGTTAACCCCTACAAGCATCCAGGTGAGCTGAGCCAGAACCAGGACAGGTGGACAAGGGTTTGGGAGGGGACACAGCTAGGACAGTTGAGCTCAAGTTAAGACAGGAATATTCCATATCACATGATGTCATGCTCAGCAATAAACTCGGGGGAAGTTTGGTCAGGGGACACCTGATCAAAGACTGGTTGGGTATTGGCCTGTAGGAGGTGTTTTCTTTTGCATGACTTGTCTTTCTGGGTTTTATTTACCTCTCTCTGTTATTTTTCTTTTCATTACATCATCATTATTGTAGTAACAATTGTTGTTGTTGTTGTTATTATTATGCTGTTTTTACCTCTACCCATATGTTTTCTTACATTCACTCTCCTGATTCTCTCTTCCCAACTGCTTGGGGGGACCAAGTGAGCAGCTGCATGGTGCCCAGTTACCACCTGGGGTTAAACCACAACAAAATGCTTCTGAAATAGTGCTTTGGTTCAAAAACTTCTCACTATGAATTCAGAAAACTCAAAGGTGACATTTTCAAAAGACTGAATTAAAAGCTTTGGGGATTTTCTGCATTAAGACGATGGCATCTGAAAGATAGTTGCTATTTCAGCTGTACTAGTTCAGAAGGTTTTCAGTGGTGAAATGAAGAATGAGAAATACCTTCTCGTCGCACAACTACCAAATTGTTGTCATGAAGCTTTCAATAAATCGTTCATCCCAAAGCATATTAGCTTGCCAAACTATCTCTGTAATGGAAGTCTGTCTTTCACATGGATCAGAAATAGGATTTTAAATTATAACTTTGGAAACACTTCAGCATTATACTGTCCAAACAAGAAAAAAGGTATAAAATTTTTTTATCCCTTGTGAATACAGTGATTTCCTGAACTGACTAAATAGACTACAGCACACAGTGACAACTTAGAGGTTTCGGTAGAAACAGCACAAGAAAATTTATTTGGAATCCTGCTTGAGGATGAACTAAACTCAGACATTGTTTAGGTTAAGTATTGGAAGTAGAGCTTCAAGAGTCCTTCCCTGCTACAAAAATATCCTTGTTTAGAAACAGGCTTTGTAAGCTTACTACTTCAGTTGAATGGGTTCACTTTATATCAGAGGACAGTTACGAGACTTTTCCCAGATGTGGAGATATGAGGAAATAATCCCAAACTGCACAAAGGGAAGCTTAGACTGGATATTAGAAGAGATTTCTGCACCAAAAGTTTTTCAATCACTAGAACAAGCTTGACAGTGAAGTGGCTGAGTGACCAACTATGGTAAAAGATGCATAGATGTGGTGCTTAAGTACATGGCTTAGTGGTGGGACTTGGCAGTGTTAGGATAATGGATCTTAAAGATTTTTGCAAACAAAAATGATTCTATAATTCCATGATTCTATGACTCTCTGATTCTAAGATTAGCTCTTCATACTACTTTGGAACTTTCTGTGGGATTATTTTATTGTTTTTTATTATTATAGCATATTTTCCTTACCTGTATTGTCCCGAAGACTAAGTCTATACCTTAAAAGAAGGTTTAAGAATCAACATAATTTGGAAAAGATACTAAAATATGACCCACTGTCCATTATTAAAAATTTTACATCTAAACCATGCAAGTAATTCATGTTACAGTTTTTGCAACATGATATAAAGACTCCAATCATGCACAATAGTCTCAGTGCAGAGAAAATGTATTCTGAAATGGGAATTACCACCTTAAAATAGATTTAACTGTTGAATAAGCCTGGTGGCTGGCTCACTGCAGATAATATGTACTCCTCTGTGTTCTCACTAGAAACAATTGTATTTCTTCTACATGTCTGTACAGGACTGGAAACATATGTTCTATTCCATTAGTTTAGTACCCAGGGAATGTCAATACTACAGCTTATTCCTAAAAATTTGGTTTAAGTGAATCTAGAATACTTATTTGTAGTGAAGAAACATTTAATTGATATAACAATCTGGTTTTTGTGGCTAA
The DNA here is from genome assembly GCA_022605575.1 of Laterallus jamaicensis coturniculus. Classification (NCBI taxonomy): domain Eukaryota; kingdom Metazoa; phylum Chordata; class Aves; order Gruiformes; family Rallidae; genus Laterallus; species Laterallus jamaicensis. Next base: position 24,799,056 of record JAKCOX010000010.1, read on the forward strand.
GAAGCTACCATTAATTTAATTAATTTATTTACTATTATTTTGCTTTTAATATTTCTATCTACATTAGAATTTTTAAAATTCCCCTCCTTGTCCTGATTTGCAGGATTTTCTGCTTGTAACTTGCTGGTTGATCCATTGTATGATGGATGCAAAACACAAACTGCAGTTTGTCTTCCTGCTTCCAAGATCATAATCCATAATGTAATTACCAGTGTAGGTAATCATATATCTGTTTTCTCATTATGAATTTTGGTAAAGAAAACCTTTACTGCGACATTCGCAAGACACTGCATGAATAATACTAGTCCTACATTTTGGCCAGAGACATTAATTTGGAATTTTTCTTATGTTATTCATCACTTTTTTTCAGAGTAGTTCTACTATAGAAGTGAAGATAACAAATATATTCTGAGTCTGGAAATTAAATCTGTATCTAGGAAACAGAACTTGTAATCACAGTCCTATGATAAATGATGATTTAACTCAATAGCCAAAGATTTTCTGTTTCAATAACATGAATTAAATTTCATATATATTAAAAGATGCCTCGCATTAAACATTCAGTAAACAGGGGTTTATTGCAACAAATCTATAGCCAAGCAAGATATTCATTATGTCCTTGGCTTGAAGTCATTTTCACATGCCATGTACCAGCAAAAATCAAAGTAGAACATAAATCCACTGCCGTATGGAACGCAAACCCCGTGGGATCCTACTTACAGAGCAGACAGACTGCAATACCAAGGCCATTGCAGTCAGTGATGCTATGTAGTTCACTGACAGAGAATTCTCTGCAGCACAAACACTAAGTTAACAATATGGATTGGTTTAAGAATAATGCTTCTCTAAAGCCTTCTCCCTCAGTAGAAGTTATGCACCTTATTTTAAGCAGAAACACATTGAATAACAGCATGTAGATTTCATTCATTTTTCTATCCTGTTTGTGTTTTCTATGAAGGACCTTCTTATATATTATGTTATTTTGCATAATGCTTAGAAAGATATACTGCATCATTAGACTATACAGAGGAATTATTTTTCTTGAGCTATACTATTTATTTGTATTAGAGCAGTGCGTGAAAAACTGAGAGCATGCTCTCTGGTACTACCATACTCAACTCCAGAATCCTTGAAGAATGGATCAAGAGTAAGGACAAACCCTGTCTTTAATTAACTACTTTTTTTTTTTTCTTATAGATAAGAATGAATATGTATATTGTTTGTGCTTTTCAAGTGTTGAAGAAATCACCAGGTATCATTAGTAGCGCCTGTATTCAACCACTAATGACTGCAGAGATGCTTGTTCAAGCAAAGAGCATTTACATGCAGACTGCAGGAACCAAGCAAGACTTTGTTACTTCTCTGATTAAAGGAATTGATTTGACTGGAGAAAGAGTGACTTTAATTAGCTGTGCAAATGCCATTAATTCCAATTAATCTTGTCACAGTGTCAAGACTAGAATCCAGGGAGAAAATAAATTGCAGTAAATCAATATAACTCTTGTTTCTACTAGAAGCAGGTGCTTACATAGAGAGGAATGTCTTTTATAGTTGTCTGCATCAAGAAGAATTTAAACAAGACAGTAATTCAATGTACCAAACCTCTCAATGATTCTTTATAGACTATTTATATATCTCTTTAATTGCTTTTCATTTGATGGAAAGTATTTGACTTGGTAATATTGAGAAGTATGCTAGTAAGAAATTTGTTCAAAACACCCACAAGAACAACCAAGTTTTATTTTGCAGAGAAAACCAAGATGTGGATTTACAAGATAATTAGTTCTATTTACAAACCTTAGATAAACACTAACGTGCACTTACTTCTCATGGGGCAGATAAACAAATCCAACTAGCCAACTGACTCTCTAATGTAACTTGGAAGGCTAAAAGAAAGCTCTTGGATTTCTTTTAGACAGCTCTTTAAAAACCATGACCATGACATTTTGACCCATGAGAATTTCCATGCTTCTAGTAACAATGCATCAGATCTGTCACATTTTCTCTGAATTTGAGAGAAAGGACAACAAGGATACAAGAGCCTAAACAAAACCAAAATAAATCAATCACTTCAGAGATGTGCCATTAAAATAAAATGAGAAGAGTGCTCAGTGTGGGCAGGCAAGCACAGAATATCTTCACATCTCAGAATATTGCAGCTACCCTCTTGCAACAATTTACCCTTCAAGAACTTTTTCATATCACACTGCACAACTGGGATGAATGAATGCAATGAATGCATGAATGAATGAGTGAATGCAGTAAAATATGAAAGAGTTTATTCCTCAAGAATAAAATAAGAATAAATTTAAAAGAAAAACATTTTAAACAAACCCCTCTCCTAGAAAAGATAAAAAAGGCTTTTTTGGTTTTTTCATCCTCCATAAAGATTAAGAACAAGCCTCAAAATTTTCAGTAAAAGTAACCTACCAAACTGAGCTACAAAACAAGGTTCACAATACATGCTAACATATATAACCAAATGCCACTCATCCCCCCAGGTGTGTTTATGCAGAAGTTTCCCACTCTCAGCATCTAGACAGCTATCAGTGTCAGAGGTTGCAACCACACATCACTCAATAACTGCACATCAGGTCACTGACATCTTTAATTACACTTCCTTTTATTAATGGTGGTTTAATCACTGGACAGCTTGCATTTGACCAAAAATTCAAGATCAAAATCAGGTACAAATGGCCACTCCCAGGGATTTGAGAGCATCAATGAGCCTTACTGACCCTGTCCCCAGTGAAGTGCCTCATGCCCTGTGTGGCAAGGCTCCTGCATCAGAGCTCCCAGCCCATGAGACCCTCAGCCTCCACAACCCCCTTGCAGAAGCAGGGCACAGTCTGGCAGCATGTACTATAACTCACAGCCAGCTGGTTAACTCATACTTCTCTTTTTGTGCTGCTTGATAGTACCTAGAGGAATCCCAGGAACTGTGTCACAGAATCACAGAATTGTAGGGATTGAAAGGGACCTCAAGAAATCATCAGGTCCAACCCCCCAGCCAAAGCAGGCTCCCTAGCTCATATTACAAAGATAGGCGTCCAGACAGGTCTTGAATATCTCCAGGGAAGGAGACTCTACCACCTCCCTGGACAGCCCATTCCAGTGCTCTGTCACCCTTACTGTGAAGAAGCTTTTCCACATGTTGGTGTGGAACTTCATGTGTTCTACTTTGCAGCCATTGCCCCTTGTCCTGCCTTCACAAACCACTGAACAGGGGCTGGCTAATCCCCCCTGTATCCCATGCTTAAGATAATTATAAACACCTTAGTCTTCTTTTCTCCAGGCTGAACAGTCCCAGCTTATTCAGCCTCTCCTCATAGGGGAGATGTTCCAGGCCCTTAATCAACTTCATAGCCCTTCTTTGGACTCTCTCCAGGAGTCCCCTGTCCTTTTTACATCAGGGAACCCAGAACTGGACAAAATACTCCAGGTGGGGCCTGACCAGGGCAGAGTAGAGGGGGAGGATCACCTCCTTCGACCTGCTGGCCACACTCCTCCTGATGCACCCCAGGATCCCATTGGCTCTCTTAGCCACCAGGGCACACTGCTGGCTCATAGCCAACTTGTCATCCACCAGGACCCCCAGGTCCTGCTCCACAGAGCTCTTCTCCAGCAGGTCATCCCCAGCCTGTACTGAAATGTACGGTTGTTCCTCCCCAGGCGCCAGACTTTACACTTGCTTTTGTTGAAGTTCATTAGGTTTCTCCCTGCCCAGCTTTCCAGCTTGTCCAGGTCTTTCTTCTCTTTTTGTTCTGCTTGATAGTACCTAGAGGAATTCCAGGCAGCTGTGTCGCAGCATATTATTTTGCAACAAAAGCATCTACAGTATAAAATGCACAGATATTCATCTATGCAATTCAGGATCTGGGCAGAAAAACCAAAGTGCCTGTGAAAAGCTTCAGCAAGGGTAAGATAACCATTTCCCCATCCCTTTTTGCTTTACAGTAATAGTAAAAGATTGAATACGCACAGACCCGAGATGTCAGGTATGGATACTGAGTTGTCAGTTATTTAAGTATAATGTGTATAACAGTGAGGACTGCAAAGCCTGTGTTCTTGAAATATGTACCAAAAATATTAGTTAAACTCTCTTAACTGATCTGTACAGAATGGGTTTATTAGAGATGCTGATTGATGACAAGCTCAACGTGACCCAGCAGTGTGTCAGCAGCTCAAAAGGCCTGGCTGCATCAAGAACAGCATGGCCAGCAGGTCAAGGGAGGTGATAATGTCCCGCTACTCTGCTCTTGTGAGACCTTACCTGAACTACTGTGTCTCACTCTGGGATCCCCAGTACTGAGCTGTTGGAGCAAGTCTATAGAAGGGCCATGAATATGATCAAGGGGCTGGAGTACCTTTTCCATGAAGATACACTCTAAGAGTAGGACTTGTTCAGTCCAGAGAAGAGAAGGTTCTGGGGTCAGTCATGGGTCCAGTTTTGTTCAACATTTTTATCAATGACCTTGATGAAGGGATTGATTGTTCCCTCAGTAAGTTTGAGGAGGACACTAAACTCTGAGGGAGTGTTGATCTGCCTGAGGGTAGGGACGCTCTTCAGAGGTATCTCAACAGACTGGACCGATGGGCTGAGACCAATGGGATGAGGTTTAACAAGACCAAGTGCAGAGTGCTGTACATGGGATATAAAAACACCATGCAGTGCTACAAGCTTGGGGGAGACTGGTTGGAGAGCTGTCAGGCAGAGAAGGACCTGGGGGTGTTGGTTGACTGCAGGCTGAATATGAGTCAGCAGTGTACTCAGGAAACCAGGAAGGCCAATGTTATCCTGGCTTGTATCATAAATAGTGTGGGCAGTAAGTCTAGGGAGGTGATTGTGCCCCTGTACTTGACATTGGTGAGACCGAACCTCGAGTCCTGTGTCCAGTTCTGGGCTCATCATGATAGGAAGGACGTTGATGTCTTTGAAAGAGTCCAGAGAAGGGCAACCTGGCTGGTGAAGGGGCTGGAGGGCAAATCATATGAGAAGTGGCTCAGGGAGCTGGGGATGTTTAGTCTAGAAGAGAATGTGGGGAGACCTTATCACCACCTACAACTACCTGAAGGGAGGTTGTAGAGACATGGATGTTGGTCTCTTCAGCCAGGTGACAGGAGATAGGACAAGGGGAAATGGCAAGAAGCACCAGGGCAGGTTCAGTTTAAATATTAGAAAAAATTTTTTAATGAAAGAGTTGTCAGGGCCTGGAACAGGCTGCCCAGGAAGGTGGTTGAATCACCTTCCCTTGATGTGTTTAAAAAAAGGGTAGATGGTTTAGCATAAGACAGGAATGGTTGGTCTTGATGATCTTAAAGGCCTTTTCCGACCATTTGATTCTGTGATTCTGTGACCTAACGGTGGCATACCAACAGTTAGAAGGGTCATGCAGGAAAGTGGGAGTGGGACTGTTCACTAGGGAGTGTAATGGTAGGACCAGGGGCAATGGTTTCAAGCTGAGAGAGGGTAGGTTTCGGTTAGACATTAGGAAGAAATTCTTTACTGTGAGGGTGGTGAGTCCTTGGCACAGGTTTCCAAGAGAGGTTGTGGAAGCCCCATTCCTGGAGCTGTTTAAGGCCAAGTTAGATGGGTCTTTGGGCAATCTGGTCTAGTGAGGGTGTCTCTGGCTGTGGTGGGAGAGTTGGAGCTAGATGATCTTTGAGGTCCTCTCCAACTTAAAGCATTCTATGATTCTGTGATTAAAGCTATATTAAATAGATTTTTAAAACTTTATTTAAAACTTATTTTAAAAGATCTTTTCCTTCAAGAGCAAGTATACTGCTTCTTAAGATGAGTATCTTTAGTCATGGAGTATCACATAATCAAGATGAATGTTCCTGTCTGAGAAGGATAAAACCAGAACTTTTACTCCAGAATTCACAAGTTTCTCAGCAATATTATGTATTATGCTTTGGTTTCCCTTAATAAAAATCTTTCTCAACTCAGAATGGTTGTTTGGCATCCATTATTGCTCCATCTTGACCTCTTCCATTTTCAACATATGATTTAGTGCCTTCTGTAACATTTAGAATTGAGCAATAGCAGCAATGCTCAGTGATATTCTAAGGTTTTATGATGGCATCAATCAACATAGATTCTGTTTACAGGGCTAGAGCATTGATGGGTTTTGTTGTTTGAGCTTTTTGTGGGGGTTGGATTTTTATTTATTTATTTAAAAAATAGAGAAGGAAACAAATCAACAGCTTGCTTTTAACATAACAGTATATTTGACTGATCTCAGCACTACTACTGAACATGAGCAAATATGACTGCTTTTTCACTAGGAGAATGTGACATGCAATTAAGTGACTGCTAAGAGTCAGACTCTGAATTAGTGTCTAAACCAGAATTTAACAGTCATGATAGCTTCATAGAATCATACAACGGTTTCAGTTGGAAGGGACTGCAGGCACACATTTCTGGCTCATGTTGAGCTTTACATCAAGCAATACTCCCAAGTCCTTCTCAGGGCTGCTCTCAATCCATTCTCTTTGCCAGCCTGCAGTTGTGTTTGGAATTGCACTGACCCACATGTGCTGCCTTGTACTTGGCTTTGTGGAATTGCATGCAGTTCACATAAGCCCAGTTCTTGAGTCAAGGTCCCTCTGGATGACATCCCTTTCCTCCATTATGTCAGCAGTACCACACAACTTGGTGTTGTCAGCAAACTTTCTGGAGCTGCACTCGATCCCACTGTCCATGTCTCTACCAAAGATGTTAAGCAGTGCCAGTTAAAACTCTGACTCCTGAGAAATGCCACTCATCAGTGGCTTGGACATCAAGCTATTGGCCACAACTCTTTGAGTGTGACGACCCAGCCAATTCTTTATCTATTGGGTGGTCCATCCATCAAATCCATATATCTCTAATTTAGAGGCAAGTTAACCATGTGGGACAGGGCGAAATGATTTGCACAAGTCCAGGTAGATGATGTCTGTCACTCTTCCATTACCCACCAGTGCTGTAACCTCATTGCAGAATGCTATGAAATTTTTCAGGCATGATTTACCCTTTAAGGAGCCCCGTTGGCTGTCACCAACAACCTCTGTTTTCTATGTGACTTAGTATAACTGTAAGGAGGATCCGCTCCATGATTTTGCCAGCCACAGAGGTGAGACTAACTGATCTATAGTTTCTTGGGTCTTCCTTTTATCCCATTTTAAAAACAGGGGTTATTTTTCCTTTTTTTATGGACAATGGGAATTTCACTGGACTGCCACAACTTCTTAAATATGATGGAGAGTGACTTAGCCACTTCATCTGACAGTTTCCTCAGGACCCACAACTGCATCTTATCAGGTCCCATGCACTTGTACACTTTTAGATTCCTTAGGTATTTTCAAACTGATCTTCTCCTACAGAGGTCAGTTCTTCATTCTCCCTGTCCTTCCCTTTGCTTCTGTGACCTGCGCAGTGTGGCTGGAGCCCTTAAGAAGATGTCCAAGTCATCTGCCTAACTACTAGCCCCTGGCTGGCTAAGAATTTCTGTTCCCTAAATGATGTTATAGAGACTTGTCATGGTGACTCTGTAAGGAAATTACAAGGTAAGAAACATTTTTAGTCAAGTGTTTTCAGAATAGGACTAGAGAATTCTTCATCAAAGCAAAATTAGTCTTTTATAGCTATTTTTGAAATACTTTATTTCATAAATATCTCTTCTGTACAAAAAATGGAGCCTGAAGTATCCTCAGAGCATATAAAAAATTACTTCAGAATATTTATTGATGATTTTCAGTGTAGTTTCTAGATTTTCTAAAACACCTTGGAAGAAATACTGAAAAAGATGTTTTACTGCTCCCTCCCTAGCTTAAACAACTAGCTCAGTTGATAAATTTATGTCAAAATCATTTCAACAAAAGAATTGCCATTTTAACAAATGGCACACAGTCCAGAATGTCAAGATACCTGAGAATTACTAAAATAGTCAAAATTACTGATATCTGATATCAGCAAATCTTTCCACATTTGGAGAAAAGAATGGAAAAATTGGTAATTATTCATAGTTGGTTTTATACAACAGCATTTGAAATCTTCAGCATTGGTGGTTATATGTTGGACTCATGACATCATTTTATGGGAAGACAGACCTAAGATTATCAACATTTGCAACTCAAGAATTAGTCTCACCAAATGAGCTACAGCATTTAAATTTTCCTTAATAATCTCTTCGTGGTTTGACGGGTTCTCAAGTTAATTTTTCTTTCTTCCTTCACTTTCCCCATGCTGTATTATGTTGGTGTTTCTCACTATAAGACTAAAAGATGCAGCACAAACAGCAGATGTATAATATGGAATTCCTACAAGTTTCATCTCTCTAGGTTCTGCAACTGTGATAGCCCAGAAACCCACCCTTGTTAAACTTCATCATAGCTTAGAACAGTAGAGAAAACTGAGTTATGTTTGTTGTGAAAGAAAACAGAATAACAAATATACACAACTTAAAGACTACTTCCTTCTCGAATTTGGAGTTATCCCACAATTTGTAACACCAATTTAACCTTGAACTGGATTAGATCTACAGTCTGCTAGTCCTTGTATTAAATTATTCATTAGAAATTTGTCCACACTGCTTATTACATAAAATCATCTTCTTAAATATCACATGTTGTACCAGACTACTCATCCTACTATATATGGATGCAAACTTTTTCCATCAATAAACTCAATAAAAACTGCATTCCATTCCTTCATGGTGGAAACCTGCCCAAGGCTATGAAAGTTCAGGGAAAAAACAGTCAATATTCCTAAATGATTATAAATCTGTGTTTTTGCAGTGAATGTTTCCCAAATCAGAACTCAATAATTTTGCAAAACACTAGTTTTGACCTCCATAAACCTGTCTAGGTTCATTACTTCCATAAAGAATTCAACTCAGACCTCAGGAGGATTTTTCCCTCCTTGAAACTACTTCCATCTGAATATATGTAGCTGACTCATTTTCATGTGTGTCATCTGCTCTGACAATATCTCAGCAGGATCCAGAGTGGTAAACCACATTTTTACTGAAGGTTCCATTCTTGGTTTTACACCGGAAAACTCAGCAAATCTCAATGTGCCAGAAATTAGATGCTTCAGAAATTGTGATGACAATCATAGGAAAAGTATAGCTCTTCAGTTGGAAAGCAATAGCCTTTTTTTTTCTCTTTAATTTCTGGGTGGTTAACATGTTCTTACATGCACTGAAGTTAGATGTGAAAAAAGTTACAGCAATTTAACTCCTGTAAAATAGTAGTAATACTCACTTCACTTGTTAAATTGGTACGGGTGATCTCATGAGAAAGTGATAAATCAGTACATATGACCATCTCATGGGAAAAAAATGCTGTCTCTGTATCATTTAAAAAGCAAATTAAAAAAAAAATATGACACCAAATATATCAAAACTGTTTTGTATGTTTCTTTGCTGTGGTTAAAAAAAAGTCTCAAGGCCCATCCCAAAATGCCCTGAATATTTAGTTAGAGATTATTTTAACCCCTTGAACTAATTTTCATTGTTATAATAAACTGGGGTATTACAATTGGCAACACTTTGGTGGTAAAATTCTTCATCTAATACAGCTGTCCTTGTGTTGTCATTTATCTATTCCTTATTCTTCTCCACTCCTTATCCAGGGTTCATGATACCCCGTTTTTCTTTTCTCTCCTCATGGTCTCTCTGCTTCTGCATCATTAAGGTTATCATTTGAAAAGAAACCACACCCCAAAATCATCAGACTGAGCCAGAAACTCACAGTTCTTATAGTTTGTTATTGCACCATTAACAAATACACCTCAATAGCAAACTGATTCTACATCAATTGTTCAGGAATTTTGTATGTAAGAACACCTAATGGTGTGACAGTCAATCATTTTGCTTTGTTTTCTCAGTATGTAAGAGGAAACCAATGTCTCTGGATAAACATTTTTGAAACAGTATTATTAAGTCTGGTCATTCAGTGAATGTTCTCTGACTTCCCCAGAAAATTCACATGATATAGAAAAAGAGCATATTTTAGAAAGGTAGTGCAAGACAACTGCTATGATAATAAATTTCTTGCAAGTATTGCTATCCATTTCTCTTCAGACCTTAACAATGTCAGGTAGATAATACATCTTCCAGAGAACACTATAAATCACTCTGAGTCTAAAAGCATTCTCAGTTAAGTTGAATTCCCCTGACTTTTAAAAGAGAATCACAAAATGAACATGCAAATAATACAGAAAAGGCAGAATATGATGGCAACCTACACTGATGTAGAAAACAGCACCTCCACATGTGTGTGGATACCATGATCCCATAAACATATCATGATTACAAAACATGCAGTAGGTCTGAGTTGCCCATGTCTCATAAACCATATTTAACTAAGTATCAAGATTAAACCAGGGTAAAATATACAGGCTAAACTCTTTTCTTTGTGTTTGGGTGATGTCTCATGAGTGATAATATAAAGACATCAAAACCTCAGTACCAATTATAGCCAGCCCAGTTTTGATTACTAATATCACACACTTCAGAGAGCATTAACAGAATTACTGTGTTATTCCTGTCAGAGAGGAGCTTACTCCTTTTTGTCTTTTCCTAGCTTTTGGCTTACATGCTAAGGCATGGAGATTTTGTACAAAATTCTCTACAGAAGCAACACGAAGAGCTTGGAAAATAACTAAGTGCTAAAGGATAGAACAAAATATATCAAAAGCAGTGAGAAATTGTTCTATGTGACCCTTGTTGCAGGAAAAAAAAATGGCAGCAGTATACAGAGAAAGATATTAACATAGAATATAAAACAAAGCTTCATGCTTTCCCTCATCACAAAACTTCTCTAAAACATACCGCTGAGAATGGTTACTGGACAGCAAAACTGATAGCTATGGTAAAAGCACAATACAGCTATAGTATGGAAGAAACATAGTTAGAACATAGGAAGTTCCGCACCAACATACGGAAAAGGTTTTTCACAGTGAGGGTGACAGAGCACTGGAATGGGCTGCCCAGGGAGGTGGTGGAGTCTCCTTCCCTGGAGATATTCAAGACCCGTCTGGATGCCTATCTGTGTAATATGAGCTGGGGAGCCTGCTTTGGCAGGGGGGTTGGACCTGATGATTTCTTGAGGTCCCTTCCAACCCCTACAATTCTGTGATTCTGTAAAAAAAAACAAAACAAGTACTAAATTAGAAAGTAGTTTTAAAAAGTAGTTTTAATCAGATGGGACTAATGTCATTCACGCTGGGAAAGGAATAGAAACAAGTTAAACATGTGAGATGGAGTTATAGGTCAGGCTGCTTATCTTTGATTGCTCGAAAGTATGGAAATGTTAAGAAAATCATTCATACTCACCTGAAAGGTAACAAAGTAGAAAGAATCGTTAGCAGAGTCTGGAAAAAACTAACAGTGTTTAGCTTTTTTTGTGTATGAGTAGAAAAGCAGCCATCTCACTCTCTACGGGACTGATGTGTGGCCTTGACATAATCCCTTACGACATTTTCAGAGGAAAGCTAAGAAAATATAAGTCTTCAGACACATTTAGAGCAGGAAAAAAATACTTGCTATAACTGAGGAACAAAGGTGTCTAGGTGTATTGGAGAAATACTTATCAATTGCTTCATATCAAAGGGTAGGATAGAGAATTTACTAAAAGGAGATTTCTGGAGGTCTGTCAGGAATAAACAGAAATTACCCTGAATTTGAGGGTGGCTGTTGGATTACTGCCTTCTAATGTTCTTTCAACATTGCTTTTTTGTGACTCTGTAATTATTCTTGCCTGCATAAATATCCATGTATTTTAAAATAAATCCTTTGAAGAGATCATTTTCAGAAATATCTCGTCAGAATACGTAGACAAGTTAAATAGCGTTTTCCTTTCAAAATGTAAAGAGGAAGACCTTAAAGAATGTTCCTTCTTTACAAACGCAAACCATGCAAAGTGCTAAACTTGCTTTCTTTCATGCCTAACACTCATTACCTAATACAAATTTTAAAGGATATGACCACAAAGGGTCAATTTTGTCAGTTTTTCATTCTCTTAATGGCGTCTTTATGCCTTCTGATTGCTGTGACATTATTTTAACAGTAAAGCATTCAATTCCCCATTTAAGTAACAACGTAGAACATATATAAAGTCTATATAGAATATTCTAGATATATATAGTACAAACATACTCCAGTCTTAGTACATATTTTCATTTTTTATTACCCTTTCATAGGAAAAAAATATACACCTTTTCTAAGTATTGTTTTGGTTTTTCCTGGAAATTATGTGTTCTTTTTGCAAAACTATTTAATGCTTTCATGAGCTTACTAGCATTACCACAACCATGGGAAATGAGAAAATCAATCTGTTACAGAAAAACAAGGCAGGTAAACAGCTGACCTGGGTTGGTTTCTGGGCTAAGCATGACTCCAGTTTTTCAAGTGAAGATTGTATGTTGTTATGTAGTGATGCATTTGAGATGTGATGAGCTCTAAGGTATGTATCTGAATACACACTGCATATATGTAACATTCTCTTTCTGTGGCTGCGCAGAAATTAATGGCAGGTTTTGGAAATGTTATTTTTGTAGGAATAAAGGATAATTCAGTATTGCTTTCTGTTTATGCATCAGTATGAATGAATTACACCTATCCTGGAAGTCAGGTTCCAGGTTTTTTTCTTGCAACACAAAAGAAAGTTCAAAATTAGAGTGTAGTTCAGAAAATAAATGCCTTTGTGTAGCATTAGATAGTCATAGAGAAAAATCAGTGTACAGAAACAGTTTGAACTTAAGTAATAGATGGATGTAACCTTGAGTAATCTAAAAAGAAATGGTATCAGCAGCCACAGTTAAAGCCAGACTATAACACTCTAACTGCTTTGGTTACTCTTTTTGTCTTGTTTTACAAAACGGTAAATATGTGGAGTATAGGAGCGAATATCAAGAAGGTAGAGAGGGAAAGAAGTCAGTGCTATCAGTATGCAAGCAGTTAAAGGTGGAATGTAACTATTGCTTAAGCATGTGAATATGAAGGTTTGAGAGAGGATAGAGAATACTAAGGTATAATAACTGAAACAGAATTGAAGTAACATGGAAGAAAAAGGGCAGAGAAGAGTGTCAGAGGATATTCATACCTGCCTGACAACTAAGCTTAACAGCAACATTCTAGTGTTTTTTGCAAGTTAACCTTACGTAAAGGACTATCCTAAGTAATATGTTAGCATATTCCTTTTAAGGAAAAAGAAACAAGATTAACATGATAAAATCTGTGCATAAATACAACTGTTGATGTAAACTGGAGTTTGTGTGTTTACTATAGAGAAGAAAGTGAACCAACAGTTGAAGAAATGGAAAAAGATTGTTGCTGAGTCTAGCAGGCATTCCTACAAATGAAATGTTCCAGCTCTGGGAACAAAGTCAGCAATTAATAACAATCTTCTGTTACTCTTATCTTCACTAGGTAACACAGAAAACTGAGTATCCAGTTCCAGTCCTACAGACACTGATCTATTTGTTTTATGTATCTACATGTGACGTGTTTGTGAGTATCACTTTATGTACTTAAAAAAGAGCAGCAAAACTTTGGGAGGTATTTCCCAACTGACTTGCACAGACTCACCTATGAGATCACAGTTTAATCATAAAGCCTTCAATTCGTCTGTTGCCCTCCTCACCACATCACAGGTACAAATAACAGCTAGTACATAAGCCATCACAAACGGATTACCAGTGTCCAAGGTTATTAACAGTCAAACTGCCCAGTCAATTTTGTGCATCTAAAAAGTGTTTTTCTTTGACTGGTGCTCTAAGGGCTGCAAGAGCTGCTACATGTGAGAATACATCCAACTATAATGTGGTTTATGCCAGCTGTATGGACTTCTTTGTGGTTTCCTGTGGGGTACCACAAAGCCTCATCCAGTCACTGTGAATGAGCTGGGAGATGGCTGGCTGCATAACTAACTGGTGCACTCAGAGGAGGTTTGATATGTTGCTGGCTGTCCTCATTAAATTCACTGTCCCCATTATATATGCACGGGAGATCCTGGACAAACACTCAGGGATCAATATGATCAGGTGAATGCTGTTTTTTCAAACCGTTCATCAGCTTATATAGACCCATGCCACGTGCTCGTGTCCGGATAGCTCCACCCCAACCATGTGCATACGGCTGGCCCCTGTTGGTTCACACACCCCAATGTACTCTATGACTGGCTACAAGCCCCACAGCATGCACACAGTTGTTACAATTCAAAGGCTGGATTGCTTACGTGCCCAATGTCTGCTAAAAAGCCTCCAACATACATGTATATATCAGATCAACACAGACTAAGGACAGGAGAAAAACAGGCTGAAGCTCAACCCAAAAGCACTATCCAGATAAAAAAGCCTCAGAAAATTGTTGAGCTTATGAGGTGCAACCCTAACTCTATAGACCTGAAGTACCATGTAGTGAATTACATTTCATTATTAAGAAATTAAGAAATAATACACTAAACTGCAAAATTCAGACCTCAAGTACAAAAACATAAAATATATACCAAAATGCAACTGCATTCTTCCATCTAGACCAAAATTAATAATCCAATCTTAATACAGTATGCCCATATCTGAGTGATACCTATAGTTAATCAAGTGGCTATGTCATTACAAAAACATACCTAAATCATGTAAATTAAAAAGGAAGGCGTGCAACATCAACTATGAAAAAAAAATGCCGTTTAAATGGAGTATAAACAGATGGTGAGTAAATGGGAAAGGGAGCAAAGAAAGATGTTTAGGACTGAACTTCTGGTTTCTCCAACAAGAGTCTACTGCTTGCTAGCTGCAACCAGGACAGACAGGTTGTAAATTTTTATAACACCTAGACTAAACAGAAGTGGCATATCCTGGATGCACCAGTTAATAAAAGAGACACAGTACAGAACCAGCTATTAGGAGTCTGATCATGCACTATGCTTCTGCATGTTTAGTTTGTAGATTGGGGAAAACAGCACTTAGGTTTCTAGATACAAGAGGAGACCAAACAGTGGTTTCCTAAACACTTTTCACAGCACCATAAATAAATAACAGAAAACTATCTACAGGTGCCAATGAATTTTTTTACAGTAAACAAATGATTTTAAGGGAATGAAGATCCCACCTAAAACAATCACTAAGAAGTAGAGATGACCCAAAAAAGTTGCTAGGATCCATTTTACATCTAGAGAGAAATGTTTTTGAAAACATTTTTAGACACTCCATGAACATATAAAACAGATACATATAAAAAGTACATTTCTGGCAAATTGTGTTAATACTAAATAAAAATCCCATGATGGATTTTTCAAGATCTGGGAAATGCACATTGGAAAGTGCTACTGCAGGCAATGTTCCCTATGCTTGGGTTGTACAGATATTCTTCAGAGCATGTGTACTTGTAGGGTCCAAACAGAAAAATAATATATTCATACTACATTCGATTCAGTCTGATGTTAAAATGCACCAACATAAAAAAGACCTAAAGCTGAAAAATTTTACTCCTATTTACAAAGCAAGTGGAAGGGGAGAGAAAAGGTTAAAAAATTTATACTTCCTAAGCAAAACAGTGTCTTATAGTCTCAGATTGCAATAATAACATTCAAAGCACTTTCAAAGCACACATGTTTCTCATTCATTCAGAGCACTTCAGTCAGGAAAAAGTACAGATACAGGAATTTAATGTTTAAGATGTTTCCATGAAATAAATATTTCAAATTTTGTAAAAAACATAGTCACCAGAAAAAAGACACAGAAATAAATCTCCTTCTCTAATGTCTATTTAAAGTTCCAAATTCTTAATTTCTGACATAGCTTCTTTCTGGGAAAAAAAAAATTAAGGGAAAATGTCTTATTATTTTATATCCCAGTGGTAACAACCAGAATCCACAGCAGCTTTGATTTAGCATTTTTTTGCTTAGTGCTACTGAAACATAACAGAATTTTAAATGTACAGTAGGATATAGCACAGATATCTCTTGTAAGAGAAAATCGTAACCTAGACAAACAAACATCAGTATGTGTTAGAATGACACAATCATGAGAAAGGAAAAAAATACCAAAAAAAAAGCAGTATGTGGTACATGGATAAAGAGAAAATGCCTTTTTGATAAATTATATAGGCAGCTAATAACACACTCAGAAAGATAGCTCTTGATTCAAAATGAATATTCATCTATTGCCAAAGGTCGAAAACTACCAATGGATTACTAGCAAAGTCCAGATTCTGTCTCACCCACTCCGATTAGAAAGCCTGTGTTCTTCTAAAGCCATGTTTGCATCTGTATGGCCAGGGCCTGAGGTCTGCCAGGAGCAACATTTCAGTTTTCTCCAGGTATCAGGATTTTTGCTTTGTAAATGCTTTTCTTGATCATAGTATTAAAGGCAACTCTATGAAATAGTTAAATAATGAATGTTGTTTATGGAAAGTAAAACCCTTTGCACACAACAAATTAAAAGGTGAAAGGTTATAATAAATGAAAATTCAAGATGGCACATATCTGAAAGGTCACTGCTGGGCAGACCTTGTGTTTATAAATTGCTTGATCATAGTGGCCTTCTAGCACCATAAATATGTAGACAGAAAAGTAACTAGATGGTGAGGGACTGTGCAAATCACACAAATCAGTATCAGAAGCCTTCTTTTTTCAGTAATCACCTCTACACATCAGTCTGTAAAAAGTTTTAACCCACCTCCTAGTTTAAGACTTCTCTGCTTCTCTTTGCAATTTGTATTTCCATTTCCTTGCTTCATCCTGTTGGGATTAAGAAAATCCAAGAAAATACAAGATAATTTTTGGCGAGTAGTCAGCAAGGATTCACCAAGGGAAGATCGTGCTCGACCAATCTCATAGCCTTCTATGGTCTCATCATCAGCTGGGTGGATGGAGGGAGAGCAGTGGATGTCGTCTACCTTGACTTCAGCAAGGCTTTCGATACTGTCTCACATAACATCCTGATAGCAAAGCTGAGAGAGTAGGGGATAGATGAGAGGACAGTGAGGTGGGTTGAGAACTGGCTGTCGGACCAGGCTCAGAGGGTCGTGATCAGTGGAGCAGTCTGGTTGGAGACCTGTGACTAGCAGTGTTCCCCAGGGGTCACTGTTGGGTCCAGTCTTGTTTAACATCTTCATCCACAACTTCGATGGGGGAATAGCATCTGTCCTCAGCAAGTATTCCGATGATACAAAGCTGGGAGAAGAGGCTGGCATGCAGGAATGGTGCACTGTCATTCAGCAAGACCTGGACAGGCTGGAGAGCTGGTCAGGGAGAAAGCAGATGAGGTTTAATAAGCGCAGAGTCTTGCACCTGGGAAGAAATAACTGCTTGAATCAGTGCAGGCTGGGGAATGACCTATTGGAAAGGAGCTCTGCAGAGAAGAACTTGGGGGTCCTGGTAGATGATAGGTTGGCCATGAGCCAGCAGTGTGCCCTGGTGGCCAAGAAGGCCAGTGGGATCCTGAGGTGCATCAAGAGGAGTGTGGCCAGCAGGTCGAAGGAGGTGATTGTCCCCCTCTGCTCTGCCCTGCTCAGACTCCACCTGGAGCATTGTGTTCAGTTCCGGGCTCCCTGGTATAAAAAAGACAGGGATGTCCTGGAAAGAGTCCAACCGAGGGCTATGAAGATGATTAAATGACTGGAACATCTCCCCTACAAGGAATGGCTGAAAGAACTGGGGCAGTTCAGCCTTGAGAAAAGAAGGATCTTATTGTTTATAAATATCTCAAGTGTGAGACAAAGGGGGAAATGGCCAGCCTCTTTTATATGGTCTGTGGAGATAGGACAAGGGACAGTGGCTGCAAGTTGGAGCATAGGTAGTTCTGCATCAAAATGCAGAACGTTTTCACAGTGAGGGTGACAGAGCAGTGGAATAGGCTGCCCAGGGGGGTTGTAGAGTCTTCTTCTCTGAAGATATTCAAGACCTTCCTGGACACCTACTTGTGCGATTTGTTCCAGGGAACCTGCTTTGGCAGGGGGGTTGGACCTGATGATCTCTTGAGGTCCCTTCCAACCCCTACAGTTCTGTGATTCTGTGATCCTTTGCAAGAAATTTGGGCTATGGTTAGTGCTTGTTTCATGACTTTTATATGAAGGGAAAAATAAAAAGAAGTTAGCATATGATGCCACAATCCAGGAGCAGTCATTCATCATTTACTTCTATATTTTAGAAATACTTACATATAGAATTTAAGAGGAGAAGACCATTTAATTGTCATCGAAATTTATTGACTGAATTGTTGATATTTTTTTCTTTGTAGAAAAATATGTGCAAACTTATTAATTGTTGAGGTTCTTTTATTCAATAATTAGGTTTTAACAGAACAAAAATCAGGCAAAAAGTAATGGTCTACATATTTCTTTGAGCAAAAGCTTTCATAACAGCAGAATAATGAACTCTTAGAAGCTGTATGAATGAAACAGAAAAGAAACTCACATGGATGGAAAATATTTAGGTCATCTTAACAGGTCTTTGAATTAAAGTAAGGGTAATTTACAAGAAACTTGAGGGAAATTCACATAAATACCGATACATCTGGAAGAACTCATTAAAACTGTTATTTAATCTGATTCATTTATGCCTATTTACTTACAATGCCCTGGCTCTGTTTGCCTACATTTAAAAAATTTATCTTCTACTACTTACAGTGTAAAAATAGCTAATGCAAACATAAAGAGGCACCTGAATGCTACCACCTTTTCCATTCCTCAAAATCCTCTCTCCTCTTGAGTTATCTGATTTATCTTGTGGCCTATTATAAAAACTGACTAGTGTTTCCACAAAATATGTTGTCAGGGCACCCTGATTTCGTACTTCCCTAGGTAAAGATATGTATCTAATGTTCAGAACAAACTGCAAACATCTTCAGTCCTCTTGTCTGCTGGTGTAACCAGTCACAGTCTCATCAAGATAGACATGGTTAGTTCATGGTTTGTAGATGTAAGAACTCACTTTTTGAAAATGGCTATGAATAATGGTGATATGGAGGTATAAAGTGGTACAATAAGACGAGTTTAACAATTTTCTCTGAAAAATGTGTTTCACTCTCCAAATCAAGTGCAGTTTGCAATGGCACTGCAGAATAATTCTGGATTATTATAATTATTATATTTTTCTCATGCTGAAAGAAGATGTAGGCATTTTTATGGACAGACGAAAAAAGGAAAAAAATCTTACTTCAGGAAATTGTCAGGCTCAATGCAGAGAATGCACTTCAGAATGGAGAAAATTAAGAAGAGGAAAATATTCCACAAGTATCTCTGCAAACATGACAGATATATGGCCATGAAAATTATTTCTATGACAGGCATGACGATTTATGTCCAGCGAACACTTACATAAGCTCATTGCCAAAATGGTGTGGCAGAGGGGATGACTTAGACAGCAATGCATGTTTAACAAATTTCAGACATGTTTGCACTGTGCTTCTGTGCTGAAAGCTGTTCATTTCACTGTTCCTTCGCTGTTTTCATCACCACACTCTGTACTGCAAATCAATGTTCTGTGTTACAAATCAATGAAAGAAAATTTAAGC
Organism: Laterallus jamaicensis coturniculus; assembly: GCA_022605575.1. Classification (NCBI taxonomy): domain Eukaryota; kingdom Metazoa; phylum Chordata; class Aves; order Gruiformes; family Rallidae; genus Laterallus; species Laterallus jamaicensis. Next base: position 24,818,557 of record JAKCOX010000010.1, read on the forward strand.
AAAACAATGTAGTCACTGAAATGGTGATGGGGAATGTCTCAGGCTTTAAGAATGCTGCTCAGAAATATAAAATATATTTTCAAATGTTACATTCTCTCTCATGCTTTTATATACATTAAACCAAACCTGTACCTTAAAAATAACTTAGAATAATAGAATGGTTAGGGCCGGAAAGGACCTAAAGATTATCAAGTTCCAACCCCCTTGCCATGGACAGGGACACTTCTTGCTAGACCAGACTGCTCAAAGCCCCATCCAACCTGGCCTTGAACACTTCTGGGGAGGGCATCCACCGCTTCCCAGGGCAACCTGTTCCAGTGCCTCACCACCCTCATAATGAAAAATTTCCTCCTAATAGCCAATCTAAATCTACCCCCTTCCAATTTAAAACCATCCCCCCCTTGTCCTATCACTACATGCCCTTCTGAAAAGTCCCTCCCCAGCTTTCTTGTAAGGCCCCTTCAGGGTGCTATAAGATGTCCCTGGAGCCTTCTCCATGCTGAATAACCCTACCTCTCTCAGCCTGTTTTCATACAAGAGATGTTCCAGCTCTCTAACCAACTTTGTGGCCCTCCTCTGACGGCATTCCAAGAGTTCCATGTCCTTCTTATGTTGGACACTCCAGAACAGGACACAGTACTCCAGGAGGGGTCTCACAAGATCAGAGTAGAAGGGGAGAATCACATCCCTCAACCTGCTGACCACGGTCCTTTTGATGCAGCCCAGGATATGTTTGTCCTTCTGGGCTGCAGGTGTGCAGGTGTGCATTGTCAGCTCCTGTTGAGCTTTGCATCCAGCAGCACCCCCAAGTCTTTTTCTGCAGGGCTGCTCTTCATCAAATCTCCCAGCCTGTATTAATGATGAGGATTGCCCAGACCCTGGTGCAGGACCTGGCACCTGGCCTTGTTAAACCTCATGAGGCTGTCCACATCCCTCTAAATGACATCACATGCTTCTGGAGTGTAAGCTACACCACTCCGCTTGGTATCATCTGCAAACTTGCTGAGGGTACACTCAGCCTCACCATCGAAGTCATTGATAAAAATATCAAATAATAAACTTCTTACACTTTTTATTTTACTTTTGGTTTTCAGAGATTTTGGAAGTCTGAAGAAGGAAAAATCATAAAGATGGAATATGTTATTTTGATGCAACTATGTAGGGGAAATAAGAATTTCCTAAAATAGAAACTACTTCTGAGCAGAGTTTTATTAAAGTATTTATTTGTTGGATTGCTTTTAAGAGAAAGAAGTGATCTATCAATTAGAAAACATCATATTAGCAGCACAAAGAGCAATTGTTTCAGGGTGCCACCCACCTACCACTCCAAGCACATGCCAGTCATGTTGAAGTTTTGCTGTGATAGCCTACTGAACTAGCCCACATTTTTCAATTCTTAATGTAAGACGTGATCACCTGCTTCTTCATTGAAATCAAACATCAAACAGACTTGCAAAAGTCTCATTTTACCATGCATCTGGGAAAACAAAACCAAGAACAGACCAAGGCAGGTCTCTAAATGTTTAGCCTGTGATTTTCCTGCCTAGTTTTGTATTTTATCCCTTGGATAACAGTCAGGGGAAGTATTTCTGAAGTAATTTGTAAACAACACAGAGAGAATACACCTATCAGGCAGCAACAACTTTTGAGCTATTCTTTCATGCTTCAGTTGCTCTCCCTCTTCATTAACTTAAAAGGACAGCCATCTTTAAGTGTTGTATACCTTCCCTGTAATCTTCCATCTTTTCATTCTCTATCTTCATTGTTATCTTAACAATGCTCATATGGCTAAAATGACTACTAGAATCATAAATCTGTTTGTTGAGAGTTCAAGGCTGATGAGTGGTGAAACAGTTTGCAAACTATGTTAGACTGAGTAAACTGTCCTCTTCAAAGAAAGATGAGAAATAAGTCTAGGTCATATGGCGATTCTTAAAATGGATATACATAAATTAAACATGGATAGTGGTATGTTTCAAAGCACTCATGAGAGTAACAGATGTACCACCTAGTGTCAGGTACTGTCCTTCACTGAACATGGAGTCAAAATGATGAAAGAAAGGGCAACTGTAATGTGGAGTTCCATAAGGACAGTGCTGGAGGTGGGGGTGGGTAGGAAGACAGGCTTCTGCAAATACCTAGGAGGAAAATGAAAAACCTAAATAGCTTCCTAAACTGAACCAAGTTAAGTGACTACTGTGAAAGGCAGCCTACAGAGCTTCCTTTTGGAGTCTTTTCTGCTAAAATGAAGCTTTTTCTTAAACATCTGACACTGAGATAAGGCTGAAGGGCAACATCTTCCTGAACGCTAAAAGGTAGGTGTAATTAAGTCAGCCATTTGAAATCAAAAAGCCCTGGAACAAATTTTCTATTCCAGTACAGCCTTATCTGCTCAATCTTGAATGTATCAATTCATCTAGAAAATGGACGTACTTTTTAAAAATTACTTTTCTTCTTTTCTGTTCTGAGCATGAAATCTTGCAAGGAAAATTGATTCTTTGAGATTACATGACATGTTGTATTAGCAGTCTGATGTTCAGGAAATTTCTGGAGTAAAAAAATAATCTAGAAATTACTGATTATATTTTTCTGATATTAGTTATAATACTTTGTCATCTCACTAGGAGGTGTGTGAGGTTCTTGCTAAACAAGAACAACAACTTTTCTATTTCTGAAAAATACCATTCTATACTTACTATTCCCCCTTCTAAACAAATGCCTTGTGCATTTTTGCAATGCATATCTAATTGGATACTGTGAACATTTCAGTTCTGTAAAAAGAAACATGGACAGAAACAGAAGGTGTCACAAAACATTCCCCAGAGCCTGACTGGGCTCAGACACGGATTATCTGCGCTGAGTGGTGCTGTTGTGTCAATCACCCCTCATTTGGTGCAGTGCCTCCATTTTTCTCATTCTTCTTCTAATTCAGAACCTTCCTTTCTCACACCGGAGTCACGTCCTTGCAACCCAGATCCCAAACTCTACCCATGTGTTTAAAACCTCCTTCATAACTCTGAATTTTCTATGTTCTTTTTACTAGGAAATGACAGTTGGTAACATATTCTTTAACCCACACATTCTTACTATAAAGAAAACAAAAAACATAGAAATAAAACCAACCCACAGCATCTCCTGAAGGTCTAGGAGACAGGAGGTTTCTGTATAGCACTGCAAATTTCCCATTCAGCAGATTTTCCTTTCTCCCAGTTTCTGCTAAAGCTGATCCCCCTGCCCTCTGCTCCTCAACTCTGAACATAAATGACCATGTTGTAGGACTGATCAAGCTTCTAGACCATGTGAGAAAAGCTGTCCTATCAAAGAAAGAATTTCAAAGTGAAGTACAGAAGACAGGCAGGAAAGCAAATGCAATTTTATTGCAGTATTCAAATAGATACAAACCTAAGGAGAAAAAAAAGGGGGGGGAAGGGAACAATCTCTTTTCTTCATTTGTTTTGCACAGCATAGAAAGAAACCCATTTAATACTGCAACTGAAATGTTCAACACTCCGGAAATTTCCCTGCTCTCAGTACAGTCAAGCTCCACATCATGTTGTTCAGGAACATCACAGTCTAGGTATTTTTTTAAAGCAGGACAAGGAATGCTAGAAAAAAAGTTGTGCAGACACAGTTAGCCTTTCCTTCGGGCATATCACAAGCTACTCTACTAAACAGAGATGCTTCTGGAATTCCCCTATAGATCTACTGCTCCTTGAGTCTGTTACTAAACATATAAAGCTATTTCTACATTATAGTATATAACAGTGATGAAACAAGAATTATTATCAATCCAGCAGCACATCAACAACCTGACAGCCACACAGGGAAGATTAACATCTAGATGATTCAAGCTCCATTAAAAACTAATCAAAATCAAGGCATTTCAAAGTTATTTTAAGGTAAATTATGGAGGTTGATGACCTGCATAAAATATTCATACTTTAATGTATTAAAAGTTCTTTGGATGACATTTTTAAGCAATCCATTGTGGGTCTTATTGTATTCCGGACCTATAAATTTGTAACAGTAATAGCCATTACTGTAACAGAGGAAACACTCGTTCTCTGTTCATATATTACTGGATTCCTTTAATAGTCAAAAATTTCATTTAAATGGATAATTTAAGGCGACAAAAAATATCATAACCACCATAGGCTTCTCCTTAAATTAACAAATGCAACCTTTTATTGGCAGCAAAATGCCTTTGTGTTTTTTGTAGCAAAGCAAAACTCAAATTTAAGATAACACAAAGCTACGTTGGCAGTCATCCACAGCAAACATGAAATTGCACCTACCCTTAGATCTGCCAGAACACTTTCTTGTTAATGACTGAAAAATGAAATGAGATTTTAACATCACATTTTCAGGGGGCATAGTGTGAAAGGAAATTCAGGTTGCAGAACTGACGAAACTCTAAAGCCAGTGCCACTTTGTCATAACCATTTGGTCTTCATCCCTAGTGCCTCCAGCTGCAGCAGCATCCCATGTGAACACAGATCGCTGTGTGGTTCTGCGTTTTGTTTTCTGAGTTCACAACCCCCCCCCCGTGCTACTTCAAACCAAAATCGCCAGCAGTGTGGGCTAAAACCAGAGTCTGTGGATGACTGGAACTGCAGCTGGAGCAGGCATTCATTTCTGCTGCCCTCCAGACATGTTCAAAAACTTCTGTGAAAATGGGCAGCACCTCTCTGCCAGAGGCCTCACCTCATTTCATTGCACACTCTTTCAAGGCTAAAATGAAAAGTGAAACTGAGTGCATCTTTTGCAGCTGTTTTGCACACTGCTTTTTTAGGTATGTCCAAAATGGGTTGTAGGTAAGACAAATTTTAAAAAGTTGGTTGTTATAATACTTCCTTGACAAATAAAAAACCCCATTGATTTTTAAAAAATGGGGCTTATACATGAGAAAGAAGGATTTTTTTCATTTGAAGGATGAAAGAAAAAAAGAATAATGCAGGGTGAACTGTTCTGTTGCTTTTAACTCACAACAGAAGTCTGACCAAAGACAACTCACAAAAGTTTGTCAGCAGAGATTCTGCAGCCAAGAAGAGACTGATAAGAGTTAATTTAGTATTAGATAAACATCTTTTTAATGGTATTCCAAGTAGAAAACATTAGAAATGCCTGTTTCTATAATTCAATACGATGATTTTGCAACAATAGCAAACTGACTAAATGAGCATTAACTTGTGCAGATGAACTCCCACTCCACAGACTTACCATCTGATGCACAGGGGAAGCTGAAATTCTAGATTAGGAGGATGTATACATCAACTTCAAAGTTACCTCTCTGGAAAAAAAAGCCAAAAAAACCCAAAAAAACCCAAAAACAAAAAGCAAACTACAAACTTCCAGGAAAGAGAAGGTGAGGAAAAAGACAGTGGCTAGCTGGCTAGTGGTGAGCAGTGGGATCCCCTGGCAAGCATCCTTCTCTCCAGGACGATAGATGGTGAGGATGAGGAAGGTGATAAAAACAAAGCTTTATGCATTCTTTCCTAGTATAACTACAGTTTAAATGGACACCAACACCTCAATTGTTAGTTTTTGTTTCTGACACTATTACTGCTGATATTAGTGTTATTAGATATCATCTTTTACGTAGGTAGGTGGGTATCTAACCTCTAGATAATATATGCTGAAAAATGATATGGCTATCACTGATTTCCTGCCTCCTAGACTCTGTATTTTCTAATATGAATGTATAGTCTGAAAGCTATAAGGCAAACGGTAAAGGGATTTTAGTGTACAGTTATGAACTAGAAGCTAGAAAGGGAAAAGGAGAGGCATGGCAAAAGCAGGATGATTTAAACATCAGTGGCAATCACTATCCACAAGAGACAAGAGCCAGCAAAGACTCAGATCAGGAATGCCAAGGGAAGAGAGCAGCTGGGACAACAAGTTAAAAGCACTGCCAGGAATCCTCCAGGTGTGTAGATGAAAGGCTGTGAAGTAAAAAGGTAGTCTGCAAAGTTGCAAGGGGAAGTCCCATAGCATTACACAGGCTAAGGCACCAAAAGCACTGTGCAACAGTGTAACAGGAGTCTCAGCAAAATGAACACCACGAAGAAAAGAGCAAAGCACAACACTCAAAAAGACCCACAATGCCTCTTCTCTTTTTTTTCTTTTTTTGTGCTTTAATAAGGAACAAGACAGAAACTTGAGATCACTACTGGAAGAGACATCGTGAAACAAAGAAGAAAGGAAAAAAAAAGGGGGGAGAAAGAAAAAATTATATTAATTGCACAAGGCCTTGACTCAAAACTAGCACACTACGGGAATATCTGTGATGTGCTCATACACTCAAGGAAATAAGCCCTTGTCCCAGGTGGCAGCATCCAAGTGTATCCTAACAGCAAGGGCAGAAAGTCAGACAAGAATGTTAATTCAAAGCAAGGCTGTCTAATAATTCTAGAAATTAACATGCTGATTTTGGCCTGACTGATATCACACTACACATTTTCCTCTCACCTGACAGAAGTTTGCCCTCCAACTGCATGGCTGCCAATAGTGATGGCATTTAAATTTAATGTTCCTTGATGCAAGAGAAAAGGAAAGTATCAAAAGAAACCATTTCACCAGTTTTACTTTGAATGTCTGTCACTTGCAAGGAGAAGTTTCGAGAGGTATCTTTGTTGAAGATTGCAAAGCTAACGTCATGTGAGTTACAGCAGAGCGAGAACTTTGATGGAGTTGGCATTTGAGTCAGTCCATTTTTGCCACATCCTCTTCCCATCCTCTTCCTCTTTCCCTTCCCCTTCCATTTTCTCTTCTGCTTCCCCTACCCTTCTGTATGATTCTCTTACCAATGAAGTTGATACATAAATCTCAAAATTAAGATTTGCCTGTGTTGATGATACCAGTTAACTCAATAGGCATACTAAGGCTCACATTTATATACTTGTCTGCTTTGTACTTTTTCATTTTCTGTGGTTTGTTTATTTGCTTGTTTGTTTTTATTTTTTGCTTTCATTTTGTTTCAGAGTTATCAGCAGGATGCAAGAGGGAAATCTGAGATATGGGAGTAACACAATTGCTCACACCAAAAAAACCCAAAACCTCTAACTACTTTAATTGGATTTTGGTTTATTTTTTTTGGTAGGGTTGGTTTCTTTTATTAAAGTTGACCTTTATTTTAAAAAGCAGATTTGCCAAATCAGAGATAATTATAGTTGAACAATTGCCAGGTTATTGGCAAAAGGAAGTCTGATGATTCTTTGTCCTCCTTGAAGTAATCTCCATTATATCCAGCCCCTATTCAGGGGCTCAGCAGCAATCACTTCTTATGTTGAAGGTCCTCACAAAATGATAGAATCATTTAGGTTGGAAAAGACCCTTAAGATCATTGAATTAAATTGTTAACCTACCACTACCAAGTCCACCACTAAAGAGTGTCCCCAAGTGCCACGTCTACACATCTTTTAAATACGTGCAGGGACGATGACTCAACCACTTCCCCAGAGAGCCTGTTCCAATGATTGACAACCCTTTCATTGAAGATTTTTTTCCTAATATCCAATCTAAACCTCCCATTGTACAACTTGGGGCCATTTCCTCTTGTCCTATTGCTTGTTACTTAGGAGAGTACACCAACACCCACCTGTCTACAACCTCCTTTCAGACAGTTTTAGAGAGCTGTAACTACCTAAAAGCCTGAACTCATAACAGCTATTTTTCTATTAGATTAATTTTCTTCTATCACTTTTGAAACCACCATCATGCTGTCCTGATTTTGGCTGAGATAAAGTTAATTTTCTTTGTAGTAGCCAGTATAGTGCTATATTTTGGATTCAGTATGAGAATAGTGTCAGTAACACACTGATGTTTTAAGTTGTTGCTGAGTAGTCGTTGCGATTATACTACGTCAAGGACTTTTCAGCTTCTTATGCCCTCCTGTGTGCCAAGAAGCTGGGAGAGCACAGTCCGGACAGCTGACCCAGGCTGGCAAGAAGGATATTCCCCACCATAAAACATCATGCTCTGGATATGGGGATATGGGGATTTGGGGAAAGGGTGGGGGGCAGGTTTGCAGCTTGGAAACAGATGGGGCACTGGATTATTCTTTTTTTTCTTTCACTTGTAGTGTACAATTGCATTTGTACATCACTTGCATTATTGTTATGATTGTCATTTTCATTTTCATTATTAGCATGGTTATTATTGTCACTGTTGTTAGTATTACCATCTTCCTTTGTTATCCTATAAAACTGTTTTATCTCAACCTATGAGGGTGGGCTTTTTTCCATTTTCTTCACCATCCCCTAAGGGATGCAAGGGGTGAGCAAGCAGCTGCCTGGTGCTCAGTTACCAGCTGGGGGTTAAACCACAAAAAAATCACAAAAAGGCCGATTTTTAAGGAATAAATTTGTTTACTGCAACATCTTTATACCAGAGTGATATAAACTCAGAAAATGAGCCATTTCATTTTTTTATTAGAAAAGGATCTAACAACAATCAACAGTGCCCTTACCAGTGATTTTATTCAGGTTCATACAAACAGGAATATAAATAAAACTCAGAGTCTGATTCTGTTGCTTATGGCCATAATAATTCTTAGACCAAAAGATTCCACAAATATCATGGAAGTGTTCACAAAACTCTTGTGGGTGACCAGAGGAAGTGGAGGTACTCTCCTAGTGATTTAACTGCTTAGGATACTGGCAGAGCTAAACTGGCATTCATTAAACGTGTTAGGATTGGAGACAGCCTGGGCTGCAGCAACCATGCCCTAGTTAAGTATGCGATCTCAAGGAATGTGGGCCTGGTAAAGAGTGGGATTAGGACCCTGCATTTTAGGAGAGCAAACTTTAGGCTGTTTAAGGACAACACTGCGAAGTGTAAGGTGTTGCACTTGGGCCGGAAGAATCCCAGACATAGATACAGACTGGGAGAAGAGCTCCTTGAGAGTAGCCCTGCTACTGTCATGGTGGATAAGAAACTTAACATGAGCCAGCAGTGTGCTCTTGCAGCTCGCAAGGCCAATGGGATCCTGGGCTCCATCAGAAGAGGAGTGGCAGGTACAGGGAGGTGATTGTCTCTCTCTACTCTGCCCTCATGAGGCCCCATCTGTAGAATAGTGTCCAGATATGGGGCCCCCAATACAAGAAAGATGTGGAACTGTTGGAGAGGGTTCAGAGGAGGGCCACGAAGATGATTAGAGGGCTGGAGAACATTCCCTAAGAGGAGAGGCTGAGGGAGCTGGGCTTGTTCAGCCTGGAGAAGAGAAGGCTGCAGGGAGACCTCATTGCAGCCTTCCAGTATCTGAAGGGAGCAAGACACAGGAGGGGAATCAACTTTTTAAAAGTGTAGACAATGGCAGGACAAGGGGGAATGGATTAAAGCTAAAGGAAGGAAGGTTTAGATTAGATATTAGGGGGAAGTTTTTTACAGAAAGAGTGGTGAGGTCCTGGAACAGGCTGCCCAGAGAGGTGGTGGATGTCCCATCCCTGGACGTGTTCAAGATCAGGTTGGATGGGACCCTGGGAAACCTTGTATAGACCCAGGTCTGAGGTTGGTGGCCCTGCCTGTGGCAGAGGATTGGAACTCTATGATCCTTGGGGTCCCTTCCAACCAATGCCATTCTCTGATTCTATGTAGAATCAGACATTAATAAGCTCAGGTCATCAGAGCATACTGATGACTATGCACAACAACTATTGGCCATGAAATTTCCTCAGAATTAAATGTGTCTTTTTTGGATAAGGGTAAGTAAGTAAGGTAAACCAGAATGCATGTTTTAAAATTCTAAGTAAATACATCCTAAAGCAAAAGAACTAAACAACAGCAAATGAGCAGGCTAATCATCTAATGAAGAGGGATTTAAAATGAGGTTGCATTCTGGAGAAGAAATATGATTACAAAACCCTTATAAGAATAAAAAGAATGCCTAACTTTAGTATATTTAACACTGCATCAATGCAATCACCACAGTTCAGAAACATCAAACTTACCTGGAAACACCTTATCCCGCCTTTGCATTCTGCCTCCATAGGAGCTGGCACTGTCACAGGCAAAACCAAAACAAGATAGGCAAGGTGTAATCCAGGATTATACTCCCTTTGCATCTATGTCAACAGCATCCCTGTGATACTCAGCAACACTAGAAAGGCATTAAAACACACAATATCAACAGCCCTAAAACCTTCTTGGACCAAATGTGAGTTGATGATCTCTAATATTTTTCATGACATGTCTCACCCATAGCTGCTCCTGTTGCATGATCCCTGACACATACCTGAGGCTGACATACTGCCCATTGCACTGATTTCCCATGCCTTTCACTAGGCACACAAACTGTGTCAGAATGAAACACAGCCTCACAGGCAGAATATGGAGTAATCTGTGAACAGACTTTGTTTTGTCATCTGGGTCCCACAACATACAAGCTGTGCAAATTTAGACAAAAGGTCCAATAACTTTCCTCTTTGCACAGGCTCAGTGATAGGACCAGGCACATCTGGGAGAATGGAGAGAGCTCCTCTCAATTCCCAGCCAGTTCCTTCCCATCTGCCCAACTGAAGAAGTATTTAATAAGTGGAGTTTTCTCTGTGCAGCACAATGTATTATAAAACCCACATCCAGTAAAGTGAAGAAAATGTCTATGTGCTTACTTATTAGTAAAGACTTGTTGGCAAGTACTGCTTGCCCCAAGAATGTGTACTATCTATAAAATTAAGGTGCCAAAACATACAGATTGTTCAGAGTTGGAGGAAGTTGCCAAAGCTTGAAGAGCTATAATTTTATTTTTTTTTCCCACATCACAACTTTCTACTATAGTGGGGAATGGTCACCTCTTATAGTAAAGGTTATTAAACAAATGACAGGAGAGTGGGTAATAAATGTCCTTCCCTGTACAGGTGTTTTTATCATTTTCATAAACAACAGAATTTCTAAACGAAGTCTATCTTGTTGATTAATAATCCCATTCAGTCATCCATGGCTTGTTTTTTGACTACTTGCTTTAACTGGGTAGTAATGTATAGACTGGTCTTCTCTCAGCCCTGTCCTGAATGTTAACCTCCTGCACATTAGGCACAACAATACATGGAATTTTCCACCCCAACTAGCACAATAATGCCACTTAAATTCGTGAAATCATATATTTAATGTTCTTCTATAAATATGTCAGAAATTGATTATGCATATGCACAAATACTTATCATATCACCTTTGACAGCGCTGCATGTATCTCTCAGTAAATCAGATGGATTATACTTTAATCATCTACACATGTATCACATCTCCCATCCAAGTCAGTCAGAGAGACACAGTGACTACGAATTCACCTTTGTAGCACAGAAAATGCTCACAAGTTAATATTCACACCTTGGCAAGAAGGACTCTGTCGGAAGGGCACTAACTGACTTGTTCAATGGGTTTTTACCTTACCTTTTGTAAAAAGAAAAGGATTTAGCTTAGTTCCACATTAGAAAATGGCAAAGCTATATGTTTGAACCATAGCCTAAATTACAGTTTTGTATCCAAAGTGTCATATCCGGGAATGAGTTGATCCAGAGCCAAATCTCATTGCTGAATCAAGTAACAACTGTTACTGACTTGCAAAAAGACACATTCATTTTGTTCTGTGCCACACAACTCAGTGAAGTTAAGAATCTTCCTGGCATAAGCTTTGATGCCAGACTGACTCAGATGGGGGCAGGGACTAGAAGCATAAATACTGTTTATCCGCAAGTTCATCTGCACACTTGGCTCTTTAAATGAAGTTCTGGCACCTTTTATGGTAACAATGTTGATCTTGTCTGGAAATTCTTACAAATATACCTTTGGATGAACAGCATTTAACATTTCAAAGAATTAATGTAGTGACCTACAGATCATTCACTTCCATACCAAGATAATCCTTGGAAATGGATTTTTTTCTTGGAAACAAATGTGAGGGTGAGGAAGGTAAGAACAGAGAAAACTGCTAGGAAAAAATGTGCTGTGCTTCTGGAGCATTTGAGATAACAACCAATTCCATCCATTGGTGTACTAGGAGTTCACAGTCATTTTTGTATATATGCACAAAGCCATGATTTGCAAAGCCATAAGAAGACACATGACACCTTCTCGCTCAGCCCATGTTCAACTCCACTGAAATTAATTAGATTTTGTTGATGATAATTTGAAGAAAAAGGGAAAAAACAAGAACCCCCATGAAGCTCCCTTAAACTCAACTAATGCAGTAGGTTTGCATTGAAAACCAAATTAAATGTGTAACTCCTTTCAAAGTGTCCAGTGCTCTTCAACTCATCATATATATGCAGTACACTGAACTGGAAATATAGCAATATGCTGTCAAGTTTGTCATTAAGAAAGATTAGTTCTGAGAGAGTTCTGGTATCACAGAATCACAGAATCACAGAATCTTAGGGGTTGGAAGGGACCTCCATAGATCATCGGGTCCAACCCCCTTGCCAAAGCAGCCTCCCTATCTCATATTACATAGATAGGCGTCCAGACGAGACTTGAATATCTCCAGAGAAGGAGACTCCACCACTTCCCTGGGCAGCCTGTCCCAGGGCTCTGTCACCCTCACTGTGAAAAAGTTCTTCCGCATGTTGGTGCGGAACTTCCTGTGCTCCAGCTTACAGCCATTGCCCCTAGTCCTGTCCCCACAGACCACTGAAAAGGGGCTGGCCAATTCCCCCTGCAACCCATGCCTAAGATATTTATAAACACTAATTAGGTCCCCCCTAAGTCTTCTTTTTTCCAGACTGAACAGACCCAGCTCACTCAGCCTTTTCTCATAGGGGAGATGTTCCAGGCCCCTAATCAACTTTGTCGCCCTTCTCTGGACTCTCTCCAGGTATCTTGCCTTCTTTCACTGTATACGTAGCCAAGTGAAAATTTAGATGCAGAGACGAAGTATGAATTTTACAGTTTCTTTACACAATTAAAAACTGAAGAGATTTAGACCTTATAAACATATAGGACATGTGTAGTCCTGGTGCAGAGGTATAGAAAGTGCACTATGCTTTTCAAAAAAAACAAAGTGAAGGAGAAAATGCTCTAGATGAAGATGTCTATAGAAGATGTTTATAAATATTTTTTTAAACATAAAAAGAATTTTGTCATATATTTCCTTCCTCTTTTTTTTCAACATTTAATCACTTACATTTTTGTTTCATTGTCTTACATGTTCTTTTAAAAAGAGAGTGAGATATCCAGATGGTGATACGTTGAAGTTTGCTAGTTTGCTTCATGAAAAAGGTCAACTCCAAGATGATCATTTGTTACATGAACCAAAATGTCAGTGATAAAATCAGGCAAGATGTGATGTATCCATGTATAAAAGGCCATCCCTCCATAGAGTACGAATTGGTCCACATCTATTGGAATAAATAAGTGGATATCAATGTGTATCATTCCTATCTCTTAGAAGAACATAGCTGTCATGTAAGGGGGCAAAAGGAACAGAGGAAAGACAGTACTTGTACTGATAATGGAATATCAGAAGGGGCTTATATGCAAGAGTACATCCTCATCTTACCACAGTGTGCAGGCATTTGCCCCGGACTCCAGCTACAAGGAATAGATTCCCCTGCAGCTCTTGCCATTGTTGCATTTCTGTCTCCACATAGGAAAACTTCACATTTTATAGGATATACATTTTTCTTTACATAGAAGCACCTACCCTCCAGATTCAGATTCATGGACAAAAGTAACTGCTCCGACTACAATGTTTATGAAAAATGTCAAGTGAGTTGCTTAAGTTTCTTCCTTGAGATTACACTTCAATAAGCTAGGTAACTTTTTGTGGTTCAAGGGTAAAAGTGAAAATGAACTGTCAACAGTGGGAAATGAAACATGGTATGGACCAAGATTTTTCTTCCATTTTCATGACATGGTGTTCTTTGCTTGGTACAGAAGTTGTGTAAGCACCTGATTTCAAGAACAAGCCTCACCCAGCTTCTCCAAACCCAGCAAGTTGTGATCATCTCATCAGGTGTGACTCTCCAACAGAAGAGGAGACAGAATTTCTGCAGTACACCAGAAGTAGTAGACAAACTTCACAGCTTTCTGGAATCCTGCAGAACAAATGGTGAATCCAAAATTCACCTTTAGGGGGAAACTGAGACCCACAAATACTTGTCTTGCACAGACACGTGCCTGTGAGAAAAAAAATGGTGTTACAAGGGGGAGTTTACTGTTGATCTGCAAACATGTTTTACTGAAGCATACCTACTGAGATATCTGAGGACGGGGAAAAGTAAAAACTAATGAAAGGCCCGGTGAGAACATCATGTATAGTTTAATCAGTTTTCCAATAAATTCTTTGTTCAGATTGGCCATAACTTTTTTTTTTTTTAAGTCAAGTATTCTCCTTCCAGTAAACAAAGGAAGTACAACTATTTGAAACATCCTGATATCAGACAGCCAGAGAGGAGACAGAGAGAGAGACAAGGAGCCTTCAGACAGTCAACAGTTTTGTGCTGATTGTGACAGATAGACTTGTCACCAGGACTCTGAATCACTGCATCACATTAAAGACTGCTCTGATTAACAGGTAATTGCATCCTAACATTGCATCTTGGCATATAGGTAATAATTTTTCATAACAGTTATCTTCCAAACCTTTTTATTTTTAATGAAGAATTAAAATAAACACTTTGCAAAACAGAATATGTACTGGCTTACTTCCAATATTTCTGCTGTAGCTGGGGAAATATGAATACAAGTAATGGTTATTTATATGAGAGAACAGAGTCAGATCAAGAAAGCAAAGACAGTGTTGCAGCTGAGAAACAGTGATTTCAGACAGAAACTGCAAGTACTCAAGCTAGGAAACTGTATCAGATCCCTTGTGAGACAAGAGATTTCTTTGTACCCCTGTAGAATTGCATGGAATCAGCGAGTCTCACGCTGGCGGGAAGCCTACTCTTCAACCATTTTCTTCACTGAGCTATCTCCCTCCAGACAGCTGCTCTGAGATAGCTGGATTTTTTAAAAAATGGATATTCAAGACAGGTGGTTCCCTGAGGCATATTCCTTACCCTTACAAACCTTCAGAAATGTTCTCATGGATGCTGCTTGCCAATAAGAGAAAAGGAGAAATTAGAAAAGAGAAAAGCAACCATTTTCTCAGCAGTCATGTTATTCTCCATAAAGCTGAGAATTTCAAAACCCCATGCCCCTAAAAAGTTGTACTCATATGCAATAAAATAATAGACACTCCGTGTGTGCTTTAAAATCAAGTTACTAAAGTGTAGGACATCTAAGGTACTCCTAAGATTAAATTTATGCAAACTTTTTGCCATTGCATTTATTAAACTTAGTAAAATCAGACCAATTAGTTTCACAGTACTCTGCAACCATTACAATTTAAAAGGAATGAAAACAAATAAGGTGAACAGAAATGCAGTACAGTTTAATAGAAATTATCCTAAAAAAAAGTAGAAGAGCAGAAGATGTCCCCATTTCTAACTACCCTGTTGTGCCAAACGTACAAATCAATCAAATCCTATGCTTATTTTCCTGAATCCATGTGTTACACTTCTATATACTCCATTATAGCTGGAGATATTTAAAAAGACACAGTTTCAGCAGACAAGACAGAAGCTGGAATCTGTATAACTCTTGAATCATTCTTGTGTTGCATCTCACATCTGCTACTTAATGTTCTGGTTTTGACTAAGATAGAGTTAATTTTCTGTCTAGTGGACAGTACAGTGCTGTGCTTTGGGTTTAATATGAAAATAATGTTAGTAACACACTGATGTTTTCAGTTGTTACTAGATAGTAGTTGTGTCTACACTACATCAAGGACTTCTCAGAATCTATGCACTACTATGTGCAAAAGAAGCTGGGAGAGCACAGCCAGGACAGCTGACCCAGGCTGGCCAGAGGGATATTCCCCACAATTTAACGTCATATCTCTGGAGAAATTCAAGACCCATTTGGATCCTTACCTGTGCAATCCCTACCTGTGTGGGAAAAAAAAACAAACCAAAAAAAAGAAAAACAACCAAAAAAACGCCAACCTCCAAAAACACATAACCAAATAGGTATATTTTTATTTCTGAGAAACATGAAATACCAGCTTCTGCCCTCTCTTTCATCATTTTTCAGTCAATAACAACTTCAGTTTTTATAAGGATTTTACCCTTATAAAATTGATTGAAAGCAGAGCAACATGTCTAGAATACAAAATAAAGGGATTTTTTCATTTAATCTCTGCTGGCATTTAGTGTATTCCTTGAACAATGAGTGTTGATAATTCTTACCATTTTATCCTCATTAGAAGTGCCACATATTCATCTTATGTAAATGCATCCCTTTCCCTCCAGCTTAGGTGTGAGGAAAAGACATGCAGCATCCTCTTGTGCTGCAAGACATCAGAATTGTCTCTTAGGAAACGACCAGCACTTTTTACAGTCAGCCCATTCTGGTGGCCAGGATGAGCGGCAACTTGGGCCAGGTCTACCTTGTGGAGCAAAGCAAGGCATAAAGTGCTCTGAGGCAAGCTGGAGCAGCTGTATTCCTGTGAGCAGGGCAAGGCTGTGCTAACAGTGCTGCTGGCCCACGTTCCCTGAAGCACAACGCAATGTTACGCTGGTCGGTAACTTACCTTCCAAGTCCTGCCCTTCTCAATTAATTAGGATCACTAATTAGGATCACATTAAGTAGGACACTCTACAACAGTTCCAGTACAGTCCCTAGTGTAGTAAGATTAAGTGAAAACATCTCTGAAATGGGAAGAACTGCCTAAAAATTATGCGCATTGATGCAACTGACCGTGGCATTAATTAAAAATTGTAAAGGCTAAACTGTTTGGCTTAGTGTCAGTAACAAACAAAATAAAGCCTTCTTCTCGGTCACTCTGCCTCCAGTACTTACTCAGCGATTTGACAGATATGCATTTACACAGCATCCATAATGCACCACAAGCTGAAATTTTTCAAGCACACCCAGAAGAGCAGAGTGGTGTGGTAAGGGTAATGCATTAAAGATTTTATAGCAGAACCATTATATTACACATTTGTAACTGCTTGCTAGTAATGCTTATTCTGTTCACTACGCTCACTGCATGCATCATTATCTTGATATACAGTCACTGGTAGGCAAGAAAAAAGGACACTGTCTCTCAGTTGTCACATGCCATGTTTTCTGGCACTGAGCTGCTGCAGAAAGAAACTTTCATTATATACTAGCATACATTCCAGATACAGCCTTAAACAATTGAGAGAAAGATACACTTCATCAGGATTCACCTTTGCATATCAGACCCCAAGAACAGTGTAAGAATTAAGATCTGGTGGCAATCAGTCCAGAGCCCAGACACAATCTGAGACAAATGCATTGCTGCTATTGCCTGAGTGGACAGACAAGTGGCAGATGAGTTAGACTGTCCTGGAGTCAGGAAAACAAAGCAACCATTTCATAAATGTTATAGGTATCTTCTGAGCTACTATTAGTCATTACAACCCACTGCTGGCTTCTTTATCAAATAAACATTTGCTTCTCCTGCTGTCCTTAGAACCATGGAGATATTCAGCACCTGAAGAGGTTTGAGATCATGCTATTGGGTTTCATCAGAGTAGGAAGGTATGACTAGAAAATTAAAAGATTCAAGACATCAGTTTCCATGCAGAAAAAGTCAGTGTGTAGTTTGCCAGACCACTGGTAGTTTATGCCATACTTCTCTCCTTGTCCTTGCAACTGGGTACTCTATCATATCCTCATATTATCTCTGAAACACAGAAAAATAAATTTCCTCAATGATATAATTTTTTCAGAGAGCTGAAAATGTCTGTAATCTTAGGAACCTTTCCTCAAATTCTTCATAAAAAGCCACATGAATATACTACCAGACACAACACCTTGAGCAATATAAAAGCAGTATTCATTTCAAAGATAATTGTTTTGAACCAACTCCTATGAATTTGTGTGATATGTTTTCACCCCTATTTGTGGTCTTACTGCATCCTGAAAAGTAGAAGAGCTGCAGAGCTATAAGAAGTATTGTACCTATGGCTTCTGAAGCTTGATATGAAACAGAAACTTTTCTAGATTCAATTCCACTTCCATACAGTTTTGCAGAGCTGAAAAAGAACAGTTTCTTCAGAAAATGCTATGAAAAGCACATGAATGCTCGAGAGCTCATCAGACCCTGTAATTCTTACCAGTTATCTCATAAGTGTGCCTCAAAGTGATTTGTCCATCAGTGAAAACCAAAGTGTTAATAGTCACATGGCTTGCCATCAACAACATAGGTCTGCAGTCAAAAGCTTACCAAAGCCTGCTAATGAGTTCTGTAGGTTCAAATGATTTGATTCACTGGCCATTAGATACAGCTGAAAATATGAGGTTGAAAGAAGACATCATCATGGGCTCTTGCCTGAATTCCTATCTTATTCAATTCAGTGTAGAGGCAGGTCACTTTCTTTTCTCTAATCACCAAGTGTGCTGAATGGCAGAATTTCAAAGGAACTGGCTGCTGTTCTGAAACGAAGATCAATTTCTTTTCTTAATTCTGTCCAGGGGAAAAAAACCCACAAAAAATAAAAGAAAAAATGGAGAGGTAGGGCAAACAATTTGAAGTAAACATAAATCTTTATACTATTTCTGTATGAATCTAGTGTTTTGCTGCTACAGAGGTAAAACATTTAATTTGGGGAAAAAATTTTACCAGACCCACCTTCAGTACTGGAGAATCTGGTTCATCTGGGGAGATAATGATTTCAGAGCCTGCTCTATAGCAGAAACTGAGAGATGCCTGAACTCTAGTCCCACAGAAGACATACACTTTAAATTAGAGTATTTCAGTGCACAATGTGATTTTTTAAAATAACCTGAAACTACAAAACCCCATTTTCTAATAGTTGGTAATTTGTGCCCATGACCTTTGCTGCTTCCTTCTGCTGTTTAAACAAAACCTTTCTTTCATATTCTGCTTTTCATGTAAGACAAGAGAAACAGGTTAAAGTTATAAACCCTTTTACTGGTTCTAACATAATTACTGAGCACTTTATTTATACTTCTTTGATGTAATGAAATCTGTCTGAAGAAAACAATGTGAATGGCAAACAAAATATTGAGCACTTATGTAAAACTATTGTAAACTTGCACTTGAATAATTCAACCCTAAATAAAGGTTTTCTTTATCATCTGTAACTTGATTAGATGAAATACACATTTCTGAAGTATTAAAAAGATCACTTTTTTTTTTTTACTAAAGCAAACTATGTACAAAAAGACTTGACATTTTCTCATTATCTCGATTACAAGGATTCCTACATAGGCAACTCTATATTCCTCACTAGAATTAGAAACTGATTGGGAGTCTGAAAGGAAATCTGAGACGGCCTGATCTTTTTTACAGATCAATGCATTCTATGGTTTTGATTGGCAGACTTTAATGTCCTTGGTTTTGTCTTCTGTAGGTTTGCAACTGCAAGTACTGTGCTGATTTAAAGAACAGACATCTAGTTTTTAAAGGAATCACACAGATATAGTAATACTTTTGTATCTTATTCTTGAATGAAAAGCGGATTTGTACTCAGTTAAAGAAAACTCTGTGCTGACAACTTTAGAGAAAGGAAGCAATGCCACAGCTATATTAAAATGAACAGTCAAAAGGCCACCTCTGAAGTTACAGAACTGTAATATCTACAGAGGTGTTTTATGAAATTGTAATAAACTACAAGGTTTTTTTTATTTGGAAGAAAACTATGGTTAAATGTAAAGGCCAGTCAGCAAATTCAGATAAAATGCTGATGAATTAACTCAGATTTTGACTCGCTCATGAAGATTAAAAAAGACCAAATAGCAGATCCATCAATTATTCTGGACTATAACTATAATACCTGCAGCATAACCTATTGTTCAACACACTGTTTTCATACAGTACATTAAAGACCTTCAGATTTCCTCCCATAAACTTTGTCTGCATTTCTTATCCTCAAAAACTTTTTCATTTCATGGTCAGTTTTGACAGAATCTGATAAAGACTGAAATTTCAAAGGTAAGTGTGTTGTTTTGGCTGGCTTAGAATATGAGGCTGTGTTCTGAATTTGTGCTGAAAACAGTGTTGGTAATACAGGGATGTTTTCATTCTTGCTGAGCAATACTTATACAGAGCCAAGGCCTTTTCTGCTCCTCACACCGCTCCACCAGTGAGTGGGCTGGGGGTTCACAAGGAGCTGGGTCACAATTGGGACAGCTGACAAGAAATGACCATCCCATACCATATGACATCACAGCGGGCATATAAAGCTGGGGGAAGAAGGAATCAGGGTGACATTTGGAGTGATGATGTTTGACTTCCCCAGCCACTGTTAGGTGCAATGGAGCCCTGCTTTCCTGGGTATGGTTGAACTCCTGCCTGCCCAAGGCCATTGGGGAATGAATTCCTTGGTTTGTTCGGCTTGCATGCAGCTTTTGCCTTCCCTGTTAAAGCATCTTTATCTTAACCCATGAGTTTTCTCTCCTTTACCTTTCTCTGCTCCATCTTGCTGTAGGAGTGAGTGAGAAGCTGCATGGTGTTTAATTGCTAGCTGGGGTTAAACCATAAGAGAACAACCTTTCTACAAACTTTACAGTGTTAGGAAAGGTCCTAATGTGTCCATTTGAAAATATCAGTATGACTTTAATTCCTGTACTTCCTGTTTAACAGACTTATTGCCCAATAAATTACTCTAGGTCATTCTTCCTCTTTCTTAGCCAGCAAGAAGGCTGGAAGGGAAGAAGAAAATTAGGGAGATACAAGAGATGATGTAGAGCCTGCACAAAAACCATAGTGGTATTTAGGGGTCAGAGGGAAAGTGGAAAAGTACTCGGTGCTGAAAGTGTTGCAGGAAGAGTTGAAGTGATGTACCTAGTACACCTAGCACCTGAAGGATCAAGACCAGTAAGAGATCAGGCTTCATGAGCTTTGGCATTCATGGAAAAAATTAGGGCTTTTTTAGTCATAAGGTACAAAGCTGTAATACTATCCTCACAGGTGTAGCACTTACTTTTTGACATTAGCTATTTATGGATTGTTTAGAAATATTTTTGAAGCCTTTCCAGACATACGTATTAAAAATAATCTATATATCTTGAAAATGTTGTATATTCATAACTAGAAATAAGCATGTTATTAATAGCTTGATACCAAACATCAAAACTGTGTATCCAAAGTTCATTTGGAAATCTTTTTATCTTGGCTATATCAAGCCAAAAATAATTGTTACTGTTTATAAATACAGTAAAGATGGAAACACTTTTCTATGTGTATCATGCAGAAACAATATTTTATCATCCGAAATTATTCTGTAAAAGATAGTTCTCATAATAAAAGTAGTATAAAATTCTTTCATGCTAGGCATTTTTTTCTCAATGATACTTTTGAAGTTATAAACACAAAACAGAAGTGAGTTTACGTGTGTCATTTGGTCCCATATTTTTCATAAACAGTTTTTGATATGTCTTTCAAATCCTTCCCCAAGACAAACTGTTTCTGAGAGCCTACAAAAGATCATGATGCCAGAATAAGTTGTTCTCCATAAATTCTGGATAGGAATGGTTTTGCACTTAATTCACCTGTTCCATATTCACACCTCTTAACTGAGTTGTGTCAGGAAATCAAGATTTTTTTACAGTTCATTGTGCATCTGTTATAATGTGCTTTAATCGCCCTTGTACATGCAGCACTTCTTAGCATAGAAATAGTCTACTGAGAGTTTTGTCTCCCATCCTTTGGGCATAGAGGGTTTTATTTAATGAGCTCCAAGGATGCTAGAAATACACTGCAGACTTACCAAAAGCA
This sequence comes from Laterallus jamaicensis coturniculus, assembly GCA_022605575.1. Classification (NCBI taxonomy): domain Eukaryota; kingdom Metazoa; phylum Chordata; class Aves; order Gruiformes; family Rallidae; genus Laterallus; species Laterallus jamaicensis. Next base: position 24,840,305 of record JAKCOX010000010.1, read on the forward strand.
GTAAGAACAGTTCACACTTGGTGTTGCTATAGAAATGTGCCCAAAGCAGGGAAAAATGTTTTGCTCAATGTAAATGAATTATGGGATATAAAAAGTTAAATCAGAGAACTGCCAAAGCAGTCTAATTTTTCAAGCTCTGGTGAAAGAGAAAAATTATGAGAGAAGCTTATGATAATTTATTCATCACGTGGCCTAATTCTTGATTCAGTTTAAAGCTGAAAGCACAGAAGAAGTGCACCATTATAGCTACAATGAAGGTCTTTCTTACAGTACCTTATATGAAGTAAAAATACGGATTTATCCCTGAAAGCGGGAGCAGAATAAAAAGTGCTTGTTTGCTAGATAAATACCCTAACAAGTAGATGAAGGAGGGAATGTCTTTTTCTTCCTTTTTACTGTCATTTTGAAGTTGAATTTCTTTGTTGCATGGGGTACATTTTCTCAACAGATAAGCAGAAATTGCCTCTCCCAAAATGAGTCTGCAGGTTTGTAGTTAAGAACTCCTCTTGTGTATGACAGATGCAGCCTCATAACCCCTTAAGTTGATGAGGCATTGAGCCCAAGTTTTTCACTTCATGAGTGAGTGGACCAACTTCAAAGCTATTATAAAACCAACTGAAGAGCACCACTACCGTCTTCTACTATTCTGTAAAGAAAAGAGTTTTTCACAAAAGACTGCAGAATCACCTGTCTTCAAGGAAGAGTGTTCATTCAGCATTTGCAGACTGAGAAAGAAATTCCAAGTGGATTTGGGATTTCAGATATGTTTCTTCTATCCCCAGTTTCCAGCTGGCTGGGTCTTGGCAAGACTTTGTGCTCTAACTTGGATCACAGTTCTAAGGAGCCCAGCTTCTGTGCATTGCATTGCCCAGTGGGTCCTTGCTTCACAGCTCAAGACCTGGTATCAGCAGAATGGAAGAAATACAGCATATCCGTCATTTACTGGATTCAGTATTCAGTTTCTAGACTTGGACATTTGCAGAGCTACATGTTAGAAGCATAAGAGTTTAGTTCTTGTTCACATGACCCACAGTTTCTTTTTTTAACACTGTTTCTTGCAAAAGACGCTTAACAAGTATCCACAGGTAAACAGCATTAAAGAGCAAGGATTATCTCTAAATACCTCAGTCCTTTAAGTGAAAATATTTCTACGCACACAGGTTCTCTACGCCAGAAAACGTTTAAGTTCTATTTTCAAACATTTAGTAGCCTCCCAAACTCAACAACTGAACAGATAGACACACTTAAATAGCATTTCCTAGTTCAGTAGCAGTTTACCCATGATCTGAGTTCCTCAATTTAATAGCAGGATAAAAGAAAAGAAAACAAAGTGGGAAAATACGTAATAAATATGAGTATATTACTTTATGTTTGCTCCTTCCTCCCACATTGTTATTATTACTGGGCTTTTCAAAGTTTAACTCCACCATTCTCTTTCTCACTGCCTCACAACTAGCCTTTTTCCCTGACCAGGAAGGAACTGCTCACAGAAAGGGAGACAATGAATAATCTCTCAGGTTGTTGTAATGTGGAAGCTAATCAGAAGAACATTCTACAATACCATGAATGAAGAATCAGCACAAAATGGGAGGAGAAAGAGAGCTTGACCACACTCAATTGATCAACACACACACAGTTGTCTTCTTCCACCAATCACCATCAAAACTGGTGTGAATGGGGCAAACCACACAGTCCCAGGTCTCATGTTCCAAAAAATGTTGCTGCTACCTGCAGGACCATACAAAAGTTCAGAAGCATGTAGATAATGACAGTGCCCAGAAATCTCAAAGCATGGGCATGCTGTGCTCAATAGAGGACATATCCTAGAAAAAAAAAAAACTCCAAATAACTCATTACAAGTTTTCACAGCTTTGGTTTTTGATGGTTTTGTATTTGTTTCCTTTCTTTTGTTTGCCTGTCAGAAAATCTAATTGTCCATTCCTGTGACAGATCTAAGCTACCCAATATCAAAATGCTGTAACTCTGAATATCCACATGTTCTCATAACTGTTTAATCAATTAACATCGGTTTCACATAGCAAAATATAGCACTTTATTGTAAGCACTGCTGCATTCTAGAAATTCCAATAAAAATAATCAGCAGAAAAATTTAAAAATATTAACATTAAGGAGGTGCCTTAAACAGACATCACTTTGAAAGAACATCACCATACATTGAAAAGGGCTCCTTATTAGGCTTTGTGACTTGTTTAATACATCAGTCTCTTATGAGCCCGAGAATCAACAAAATTAAGGTAAAAAGTAGGACCTGGAAATGTGTTGTAGAAATTGTAAAAACTGCTGCAGAAAAGGATGAAATTTGAAGAATATTCTGCTGTCCAATATTCTTCAGGAATAAAGAGAATTTGAGGCTCCACAGAACTCACTCTGAATGCTGTCAGATCACGAAATGGAAGCAATCATTCATTTAGGAGTTTTCCTTCTAGACCTACACTCCATAAAATTCAAATAACTGTTCCCCTGCAGCAATACAGAGGTGCCATCTGGAGACAACTCCTCCAGAACCAGACCTAAACCCTGTTAGAAAAGGGGAAGGGAAGGGAAGGGAAGGGAAGGGAAGGGAAGGGAAGGGAAGGGAAGGGAAGGGAAGGGAAGGGAAGGGAAGGGAAGGGAAGGGAAGGGAAGGGAAGGGAAGGGAAGGGAAGGGAAGGGAAGGGAAGGGAAGGGAAGGGAAGGGAAGGGAAGGGAAGGGAAGGGAAGGGAAGGGAAGGGAAGGGAAGGGAAGGGAAGGGAAGGGAAGGGAAGGGAAGGGAAGGGAAGGGAAGGGAAGGGAAGGGAAGGGAAGGGAAGGGAAGGGAAGGGAAGGGAAGGGAAGGGAAGGGAAGGGAAGGGAAGGGAAGGGAAGGGAAGGGAAGGGAAGGGAAGGGAAGGGAAGGGAAGGGAAGGGAAGGGAAGGGAAGGGAAGGGAAGGGAAGGGGAAAAAACCCAAACATGCTGAATGGCTATTCCAGTCTAAATCATTATTTGAGCAAGTACTAAAAAGCAAACAATCCTGAATTCTCTTTATACAGTGGCAGTCTCAGAAACCCATTTTGTTCTGGTGTAAAAACATGAGATGCAGTGTAAGTGTAGCAGAACACTAATGAAGGTATAAAGAGCACTTTTATAGATGCCTTTCTATATTTTATCAGGATGACATTCATAGAATCACAGAATTGTAGGGGTTGGAAGGGACCTCGAGAGATCATCGGGTCCAACCCCCCTGCCAAAGCAGGCTCCCTAGGACAGATCACTCAGATAGGCATCCAGATGACTCTCGAATATCTCCAGAGAAGGAGACTCTACCACCTCCCTGGGCAGCCTGTCCCAGGGCTCTGTCACCCTCACTGTTAAAAAGTTCTTCCGCATGTTGGTGCGGAACTTCCTATGCTCCAACTTACAGCCATTGCCCCTTGTCCTATCCCCACAGACCACTGAAAAGGGGCTGGCTGATTCCCCCCACATCCCCTGCTTCAGATAATTATAGACATTAATTAGTTCCCCCCTTAGTCTTCTCTTCTCAAGGCTGAAGAGTCCCAACTAACTCAGCCTATCCTCATAGGGGAGATGCTCCAGGCCCCTAATCATCTTCGTAGCCCTTCTTTGCACTCTCTCAAGGAGATCCCTATCCTTTTTACATCAGGGAGCCCAGAACTGGACACAATACTCCAGGTGGGGCCTGACCAGGGAAGAGTAGAGGGGGAGGACCACCTCCTTTGACTTGCTGGCTACACTCCTCCTGATGCACCCCTCCCATTGGCTCTCTTAGCCACCAGGGCACACTGCTGGCTCATGGCCAACCTGTCGTCTACCAGGACCCCCAGGTCCTTCTCCTCTGAGCTCTTCTCCAGCAGGTCAACGCCCAGCCTGTACTGATACATGCGGTTGTTCCTTCCCAGGTGCAAGACTTTACCCTTGCTTTTGTTGAATTTCATCCCATTTCTAACTGCCCAACTTTCCAGCCTGGCCAGGTCTTGCTGGATGGCAGCGCAGTGTTAATGCATGTCAGCCACCCCTCCCAGCTTTGTATCATCGGCATACTTGCTGACATTGTTACTGAAGTTGCCAAAACAGGCTTTCCCAATCATCCCTATTATTATTAAACATTTCCAGTACATTAACTAAATTAAAAGCTTCAGCTTGATGCAATTTTATTTTACTTAGGAACATAAAAAGCAGGTTAAAGCATACCACTTTGTTTTAAAATTCCCATGTTTTAATTAATGCATGTTTTTAAAAAAGCTTGCTTAAAGACACATTTTAACATACATTAGAATACTTTGAATTACCAGCTGCAATGCTTTTATCTCACACTCATCACTGAAATTGTGTTCATGCTTCACATTAAGAATTGTCAGTTAGTTGGTGTATTTTAACTACCTCTTTTTATAATGTGGTTTAGCCTTATAGTAAATACCACGCTCAGGAAGAAGAACAAACTCCCTTTACCTTCTTCTGCAAGCAGGAAAGCTGACTGGAAGCTGTTTCTCAGCTTTTCAAAAAAAGTTAAATAAAGCACCAGCACTTTTTTCTACTGATGGACCCAGAGCTGTGAAATAGCTGGAATTAATCACCTAAAGAAATTACTGTAAAGCAACAATATTCATTGTGGCTATCCCCCATTTTGCAATATTACTGATTTATTCAGAGATATTTTCTTGTCACCTAAACACAATTTTTAAAGTTGCTTCCTATCCAAACCTTACATTGCTGTCAAATCCATGGTTTCATTCTCTAATTCAGGAATCATTTTTCCTGTATGCAAAATAAGCTTTAATATCTGTTAAAAAGCTGTCTTGGGTATATAAAAACTGTATTTGTAGAATGTATTGGGTTTTTCTTCTAATAGTATGACAATTAATACGAATGGATTTACCCAATGTCTTAAGCTAGCTTTTTCTAGCTTTTTCTTACAGATAGTTGTTCTCAAACTTGCTGTTTCATTTCTTTCTGAAGCTCAAGTACTGGAAACTCAAGTCCAATTACTCATTAGCATGATACACAAAACAACGGATTCGGTACTCAAGACTTTAAGGTAGGTGTTTTTATACTGTCAGGTACTTCATGGGATACAAAAACTATCCATTGCTGAAGCAGCATTTCCTTCCCAGCTCCCCTCATTTAATTAGTTAGTCTAAGTGTTCTCTTTAACGCCTCATATCCACATATCCAATTTACTCAACACTCATCACTGCCACAGGCACCTGTACATGGTTCTGATCCAAGAGCTCTTCATCCTCACTTGGCACCAGCATTTCCAAATGCATATAAGGAAATTAATCAGGTGTCCACCTTAAAATTGTGGAATGTTTACAGGCCTGTAGGACTATGAAAGGATGCCGTAATCGGGAGAGGAGTCACATTGCTTAGCCCATGTCTGTCTTACAAGCACAATCTCAGTTCTTAGAGAATCCAAGTCTTTGTGGAAGCAATTCCTGGTTCTTGACTACACTTCTTTGCAGTTTGGGCTATTCAATATAAGCAGGTTGCTGACATCCTTCATTATAACAGATCTGCAACTTTTAAAATTCAACACCCTTTCTCACCTGGAAGAAAATGGATACCAGCAGTTATTTTTACTTTTCCTTCATATATATTTTTCAATAAATTCAGTCAACGCTCCTGCCTTTTATGTCTGCTTCCCTGGCAAGATTGGAATGCTATCATATACTCTCCATCTGACTGACTGTTGAAACAACTTTTTTTTTCTTTTTTACCATTTTTTCAAACTTTTTCATAATATTATATTCATGTTTGATGATTTTTTTTCATTTCTCTGACTACTTTAATCATCTTTAATATACTTCCCCTTACTCGCATACATATTTTTATCATCTTAACTGAAATCTGGAACATCTATCACCTTTTTCTTTAATCGTATCATGAGCCAGCTCCTTTGGCCAGTATTATCTCATCTGTTTTGTTCTGATTTTACAAGGGATCTTACTTTATATCATTAAAGCACTTGGAAAATACCATTGCACTAAGTGGAGCTGATTAAAGAGATATGCCATCCAGCATCTTAGCTGATCTCTTTTAACATGATGGTTGCCCTGTTCTCTGAGATTAATTTAGAGGTCTTTCCCCACAATTGAAATTTGGATTTATAACACTCATTTGATGCAGCAAGATTTGACGCAAAACTCAAGTTTAGAAATCCTCTTATCCATTACCTGCTCCAAGCTCTTCCTCTTTCAGGCAGGCTCACAGACAAAACCCTCTCAAGGAGTTTGCTCAAAGACCACTTACACTGCCCCTTGTGAATGCAAGTCAGAAGGAACCTGTTCTGCACTCAGGGAGATAGACCAATGCCAATTTGACATGAAAAAATGAAAAGTCTCCATCACTGTATGTCTTTTAAAAGCAAATTTTAAAAGTGAGATGTTGCATAAACTATTCATCCAGGGCAAAGCAAAAAAGCATTTCACTCAAGAACTTGTGCAACACAGGCCTTATTGTGACACACCAGCAGGGATGTTGCATGCAATTTCTAGTCATGTCCCCACAAGTCTTGCAATAACCATAAAATTCAATATGTTAATAAAGAGCTATGAGATTAAATAATAAAGACAAAGATATATCACTGCAGATGGATATTCCTGCAAGTACTGCATGCAAGTGGACAGCAATTCATCATGCAGAGCACGACTAGTTGCATGTTGTCACTCTCTCATATATATTAAAATTAATAGCTCTCATGAATTTTGATGGCTCTTTTCCATCTCTGGTTTAGAATAGACAATGCTTTTCACAGACCACTTCCGAGCAGGCTCTAAGCATCCAGGAACCTATAGCTAGTTCAGCTGCCCAGGCCACCACAGCCCTGCCTAGCCACATCCACTCCCTCAAAGGGCCCATACACTGCCCCAGGCACACCCCACCACCCAGGTCCCATTGGATCCCAGCCATCTTGCCCCTCTCCCACTGACTCTTGATGTTATCACTCAGGGAATCCCAGCTTGGACTGTCACAGGGATCTTGATCAGTGCCCACCCCACAGCATTACCATGGTGACAGCAGGCCTCAAGATACTAGTTTGCAAGTGATACTTTGGGATGATGTGCCTGGTACCCCAGGGCAGCCCCTGCCCCACTGCCACTATGGTGGGTTGTGGCCACTCTTCCTCTGACTTGGGCCCAGTCAGGACCTGAGCTGCAATTGCTGAGTCACAGAGTCACACTGGTCCCAAGTACCACCCTTGTCTTCTGCCAGGCTGTCAGGGAGATGAGCTGAGAACAGGGCAGAGCTTAACTGTCAGGGCAGCAGGAGTCATAGGGCCTCTGGGGCTGCAAGCCCACAGCATGCTCCTCTGACTTATCTATGTCTCCCCACTGACTGATCTACCTCTCTCCCCTGATGTTTCTCCCCTCATGGCTTAGGGTCTTCTGCCCTGAAGTCTATCATTCCAAGGTGCATGTGCTGGGTGATGGGGACTGAAAGTGTTTTTCCACAAATCCTGTTATGTTCTTCTACCTAAACCATGCAAGTAAAATTTTTCCACTTACCAAATCAAGACTAGCAGAACTTTTGGGTCACAACGGCTTTCTGTGAGCAGGGGGCATGTTGCTCTGATATGATGCAATACCCCAGGCTCCTTATGTCTCTGCAAGCACAAGGCAAGATGATCTGGCACAGGGGGGTCCACCAGGTCTTACATATTACAAACTCGAGTAGTCACCCTCTGCCTTCTCTGTGGTATGGCAGACTGCATGTGGGATGTGAGGTTTTTTAAAAAATGCCCACATTATACTTGGAAGAGCCTCTCTCCCTGTTAAACAGCCTGAGCAATGAGTATACAGCAAGGAACAAGTGACACCCGATGGAAGTTCGGCTGAGATGAGTGTGTAGACAGCTCAAAGAGCATAGACTAAATCCACAAGAGTGTATTTTTGTGTCCTTCACTCCTTAGTCAAAGGCTTTTGGTCATCAAAATCTTCAGCTGTACTTTCAAATGGCTAACCTGACAACCAATTAACCACCATTAAGGCCATTCCTGTTACCAGTTCTGTCATCCTAAATGGTGACTGAGAACCATTTTGGAAGATCTGGGCCATCCATAGAAAATCTAGAGAAGTGTGATGTTCAGAGCAGTGCTTACCTGTAAATGGGCCTTCCAAAAGCTGATGAGATCTAGGATCCAACAGATGAAGTTGCTAAGCCACTCACCATTATATTTGAGCAGTCATGTCAGTCCAGTGACATTCCCACTGACTGGAAAAAAAGAAACATAACCTTTACTTTTGAAAGAGAAAAAAGGAACATCTGGGGAACTAGATTAGAGGCTGTTTAGTCTCACCTCTGTGACTGGCAATATCATGGAGCAAATCCTTCTGAAAAGCTATGCTAAGGTGCATGGAAAACAGAGGTGATTGGTCACAGCCAACATGGCTCCACAAAGAGAAAATAATGCCTGACAAATTTCATGGCATCCTACAATAGCATTGTAGCATTGATGGATAATGGAAGAGTAACTGACATCATCTACTTGGTCACGTGCATTTGATACTCTCCCACATGATATCCTTGTCTCTAAATTGGAGAGACATGGAATTGACACATGGACCACTCAGGGGATAAGGAATTGAGTGGATGGTCACACTCAAAGAGTTACAGTCAACAGCTCAACGTCCAGATAGAGACCAGTGATGAGCAGTGTCCCTTAACTGTCCATACTGGGACCAGTACTCTTTGGCATCATTGCTGAGGACATGGACATTGAGATTGAGTGCACCTTCAGCAAGTTTGTGGATGACACCAAGCTGGGTGGTGCAACTGACGCACCAGAAGGAAAGCATGTCATCCAGAGGGATCTGGACAGACTGGAGGGGTGGGTCCATGCCATCTGCATGAAGTTCAACATGGACAAGTTTAAGGTCCTGCCGATGAGGGCTTGTGGAGACGGCTTTAAATTAGCTCAGAATGGGATAAAACCAGGCCAGTTAGTGAGCTGAGTGGTAATCCCAAATGTGTGCCAGCTGAGTGAGGAGTGAAATGAGAGCAGCCCAGAGGAGAAGCACACTGGGATTTTAGTCGAGAACAAGCTCAATATGAGCCAGAAGTGCAAGCTTGCAGACCAGAAAGTACATCACACCCTGGACTGCAGCAAAAGAAGTATGACCAGCATGTCAAGAAAGGTGATTCGGCCCATCATGAGTTTCCATCTGGTGTAATACATTGAGTTCTGTGGTCACCAGCACAAGAAAGACACGGACCTATTGGAGAAAAAACAAAGGAGCGCCACGGAGATTATCAGATGGCTGGAGCACCTCTCATATAAAGACAGACTGAGAGAATTGGGGGTTATAAGCATAGAAAAGAGAAGGTTCCAGGGAGACCTTATTGCACCCTTCCAGTACCTAAAAGGAGCCTACAGGAAAGATGGAGAGGGACTGTTTATCAGGGCCAGTAATGAGACAATAAGGGGTAATGGCCTTAACCTGAAAGAGGGGTAATCTGTATTGGGTATAAGAAAAGAATTTTTCCCTGTGAAGGTGGTGAGGTACTGGAAGAGGTTGCCCAGAGAATCTGTGGCTGACCGCTCCCTAACAGTGTTCAAGACCAGGTTAGATGGGACTTTGGAACTAGATGATCTATTGGTCCCTTCCAACTAAAACCATTGTATGATCCTATGACCATCTCAAGGAATCATTAGGAAGACTCCAGATTTCCCCAAGGTTTTGTACCAGGCAGAGCTTTGGTCAATTTGTGCTCCTCAACTTTTAATCTACCATGTGAGAGCAGGAATACTTCCACCTTGGTTCATTTGACTCCTGCAGTCTATAACCTCCTACGTGGTAATAGAACTTTCTTGTAAAGTGCCAAGAGCAAGGGAAAGCTGGTCTCACAAGACACTGTTATGTTCCCACCCTTTACCATGTCTTTATAATTGTGTCAAAAGGCTGAGTTTTCAAAGCTTCTCTTGTTGGTAGTCAAAGAATTTGTCTCCTCAGTAAAAATTAGGAATTGTTTCCAAGAGAGATTTTCACTTGGAGACATCAAAATGTAGACATCACACATGACAGTTCATCTTACTGATGATACCTGTAATTATTCTCTGGTATGTCTTTCACATGCAGAACAGCTATAAGGACTTTACGGAAAAAAAATAGCCCCTCTGAATGGAAAGAGGGAGCCAGATCTTTGATCTGATTTGTGCTGTGATGCCTCATCCTGTCTCTGTTACTTTCCTCAAGAGTCAGCTGTTGCGTTCCCAAAGTATAAGGAACAGCACTGGGGAGCTTGAGATTTGAATGTGAAGTCTTGAACCGTACCTCATTTCCCTCTGGAAAGGAGAGGACTGACTTGATGGAATTGAGTAGAGTTTACCTGTTCAAAAGGAGTGCAGTGCAAAACACGACTCCTCCCCCTGTCATCTGCTTAGAGAAACATCTAGATCTCAACCCAATTCATGCATAGTCTGATACCCCATCCAAGTTTTCTTCTTCCTCTGAAGCAAGGATCATTCATCACAAAGCCTCATTTCAACAAAGTAATTGCTCTTCCACGCTTTCCTGTATACCCTGCAGGTTCTGCTGGCTATATTGTATGCAAGAGGACCATCATTTGATGAGGTCTTTATGAAAGAAAGATAGACTGGTAGAGCAACTCCCCATCATCCTCATAAGGGAGGCACCAGGGAGAGTGTTCTGCAAATTACGCCACAGTTGGCAGAGGTTCCCCTACCCTGTCACCATCAGACAGGAGGAGGGGACCAAAGGAACATGGAGGAATGGAGACAGTTCCCTACTTAGAAATGCAGGCGCAACTCCACACAGACATCTTTACCTTCCCTTGTGCCCTTGCAGAATAAGTTTTCTGCTCTGAAACTCGAGAGGCAGAAAAATGAGGATGTGGACAGGGGATAGCCCAGGGTGAGTCAGTGATCTCCATGCCTCAAGACTTCCCCTGCAAAAAAAAACAAACCCAAAAGGGTAACAGTCATAGGCAACTCCTTTGTGAGGGGAACAGCGGAGGCCATATGTCGTCCAGCCCCTACCTGCAGGGAAATCTACTGTGTCCCTCATGTCCAGGTCAAGGACACCACTAGGAAGCTCCCTAAACTCTATGGCATTCTAACTACTACCTACTTTTGGTATTCCAGGTTGGCAGTGATGAAGTGGCAGAGAGGAAATCAAAGGCTATCAAAAGGAACTTAGGGGTGGTTAGTTAGAGGTGCGAGAGCAGAGGTGGTATTTTCCTCCATTTCTTTAAGAAGCAGGGAAAAACACTGAGAGGATCAGGAAAACACACCTGATCAACTCAAGGCTAAGAGTCTGATGTCATCAGTAGAATTCTGAGGTTTTTGAACTTGAGATGATTTATTTAGCACCAGGTTTGCTGTCAGCAGACGGAGTCCACCTGTCCCAATGATAGCAAGGATCCTAGCTCAGGAGTTGACAGGGTTTGTGGAGAGGGCTTTAAACTAGATCTGAAGGGAATAAAACCAGTTAGTGAGCTGAGTAGAAGTGTGTCAGAGTCAGGGGTGGGACCAAAGGTCCAGCTGAAGTGCGACCACATGGTTAGTAATAAAATACAGGATGGTGGCATGCTACAGTCAGAGGCACTGTGTGTTAGTGAGTTCCTTAAGTCTGCTCCAAGAGGTGCAGGCTATGTTGAAGCACATCTGAAGTACTTCTACACTGATGTATGTAGCATGAGGAACAAGCTAGAAGAGCTAGAAGCCCTGGCTCGATCCCAGAGGTATGACATCATTAGCTTAAGTGAAAATTGGTGGTAAGAGTCCTGTGACTAGTGTACAGCAATGGATGGTTACAGGTTCTTCAGAAGAGACAGGCAGGGCAGAAGAGGTGGGTGGGGGTGGCGCTGTATATACTGGAGGAGCTGGACTGCACGGAGCTATCAGTGGTTGATGAGATGATTAAGAGTCTCTGAGTAAGGATTAAGGGACAACTAATAAATAGGATGTCGTGGTGGGAGTCTACTATACACCAGCCAGCCAGAACGACATCAATTAATTATTCTTCTAGGAACTAACATACACATCAAGTTCTATGGCTTCAACTTACCAGATATTAACTGTATCACCACAGCTGATACAAACAGGCCCAGGAGATTCCAAAAGCGACTGGAAGAGAACTTCCTTGTTCATGCATTAAGGGAGCCAAGAAGGAAAGGTGCCCTCCTAGATCTGCTGCTTGTGAACAGAAAAGGTCTTATGAGGGAAGTGATGGTAAGTGACCATCTTGGCTGCAGTAACCATGAAGTAGTGGAATTTAAAATCTTTGGCAAGAGGAGGAAAACTGCCTCAAAATCTTCTACACTAGGTATGGGGAGAACAGATTTTGGGCTGCTCAGGGAACTAGGTGGTGAGGTCCCCTGGGAAACTTCTTTTGAAGGCATCAGGGTCCACCAATGCTGGTGGCCATTCCAAAATTTTGGAAGTCAAGCAGGCAGGGCAAGAGACCGTCTTGATTGAAATGGACCTTCTAGAGCTTAGCTGGAAAAAGAAAGTGTACAGAAAATGAAAGCAAGGTCAGGCAAGGTGAGTGGGCTACAGGAATACTGTTGGTCTTTATAGGGAGAAAATTTGGATCTCCAAAGCTCAGTTAGAGCTGAGGCTGGCCAATACTGTGGCAGACAATAATAATTTTTTTTTCAAATAACAGAGTTATTTGAAAATAAATAATTGAACCCTCATTATTGTGTTCTAGACAGGAAATGTTGAACAAGTTTCCTTAATCATGAAAACTTAAAAGTATTCTTTCCCAGTATATCAAAATCATACATCGAGGTTAATCATGAATAATGTTCAATGGAATGAATTTGTACTTCTTTTTCTTTAAAAATACCCATTTGACATAATGGCTTTTCTCTTCTAGGGGAATTTCAACTTTACTGTTACTGTTTCTAGACCAACATATTCACATCTAGTTCTCAGGCACTGGATTACTTAATTAAGATGCAGCTCAATTTTTCTGTGTGGAGCCAGGAGTTGGACGATGATTCTTATGGGTCCCTTCCATGTCAGGATATTCTATGATTCCATGATTCTCTGTCAGTGAGCAAATATGCCAGGAGCTGAAGGAGGGCCTCAACAAAGAAGAGGATGGGGACCTCCAAAGTCAATCTATACAACTACTGGCAGAGACCTTGAGGATGAGTTCTGACTTCTGGCTGCAACAGCTCCTTGCTAGCCTGCAGGTTCACTTCAAGAACTTCAGGTCCCCTACCTCATACTCAAGGTAAAAGCACAAGAAAGTCACACTGCCTGTTTCAGGTATAGAAGAGTCTGGCACTTTTTTCTGTCCTTTTGGTTCATCTTGTACTGGACCTGATTTGTCATGTCCCTAGGGGAAATTTATTTTCTTTCTCTACATCTTCCTCAGTCAGGCTCACTGAGAGAACAGTGGGGAGAGCAGAAGAAAGAGAGGAGCTTGGTCCTGTTGTGAAACCAATGCTGGTTTACCTGGCATGTACCCCAGAAGCTCCCTACTCTGTCAGTGTGGATGGGTACCTGTGAGAGCAGGTAGCTGAATTGAACCTTCCTCCTTATGAGCAAGCATCACAGGGATGCTCCCTCTCAACTCAGCAGCATTGCCCAAAGCCTCATTTGAAGTTCTTAGCATTGCAGGACTTCCTCTGAAGCATCCCCTAAAAATTCTTTTAGCTGACCTCTATGAGAAAGGGAACATCTCTTTAAGGCCTTTGAGATTGCTTCATAAAATTAGTGTCATATGAAGGGGAGAGAGGTTGCAGAATCTTAGTGAAGGTAGTCTCTCTGCTGTACATCCAGCATGGAAATGAGAAACAACGCCATGCTTCATAACTGAAAAGTAGGAGATTTTAAAGCTGACTTAGAATACCTTAGAAGCTACAGAACACAACCACAGGCTTCATGTGCCTTAGGAAAGCCTCTGGTGAAACATTGCAGGATTTATAAATGTGGTTGATCTACTCAATGACATAGGAATCTGCAATACTGACTTCTTGGTTCAGATCTTAAAATTAACCTCAAGCTGAGCTGCCTTGGGGGATTTTTGAATGGCATTTCTGTTAAGTCACTGAGAAAAGAACACACTTCATTTTTTAGCAGTAGTACCATTTCTGTGAGTCTAATGGAAATGCACTTCTATGAGAAAGTAGCAGCCACTGTAGTAACACACTGGTGTCATATTATGTATGCTTAGGGTAGCTGCCAATTGCCTAGACCAAATATCTTCCTCCTGAAGCAATTGCCTCACCATACCAGCCAAAACTCTGCAATGAGCAGGATGCTTTCCAGTAATCTTGCCATCTGTGCTGGGCCAAATATGCTGATTCCAGTCAAAATCAGCTCCCACTGAAAGTGTTGATGAACATGAATGAAAAAGTAACACTGAATATAACAACAGCTACACTCTTCTAGGCTGATCAGAGCATTCCTGTTGAGAGCTATCTTGCTGTCTTCTCTCTTGAACCCCTGTGGAGGAGTTTTATATGAAAACAGGCACTTGGCTGCAATGCTCAAGAATTAAAAAGTCTGTGTATTTTCATCCCATGTGTGCAGGGGAAGGTGCTGGTTGTGTTTCTGATTAACAACTAAACTGAGATATTTGGAAAGGAGACTGCTTCACTTTTCGGTCTATTGGCTGAAGAATCACTGGCACACAGGGACAGGTCCACATGTAGGAGGATGAACTGAGGATTGTCAAAAAACAGGGCTGCTGGTCTATATTCTTCAGTTTGTTACTGAGGTGAATGTGAAAAAGCAGACAGCTCCTGACTGCTTAAAACATTAATGCAGAGGTCAGAACATGGATGAGCAGAGATGGATCCCAGCCACTGATTTGCCTCTCCCTGGCAGCCCCCAGTGCAACTGTGACAGGACTGTGATATGAATGAGTCCATCAGATAGGCCAAAGCTCACTCCATCACACTTGTCCTTTTGCCCCACACTGCATTAGTATTTTCTGCTGTAGCTGACAAGGGCCAGCAGCTCCACTTCACAGCACTGCCTTCAGCACAAGTGCTTTTTTCATCCCTGTTTCTCCTTGATAAGCTGTTAAGAGAGACTGTGATCAAGATCTCTTTACTTCTTCTTCCCCGACTCCCAGCCTCAAGTGCTGGACTTTGACATGGAAGTCAAACTGATCTTTGAGTTGTCAATTGCAGAAACTGCAGCTTTTCTAGAAGTTGTGGAAGATGAAGAGCTGGTCCACCTGCAGGCAAAGGAACTACCTCATGCAGAGGCTGCTGAAGTGCAGTACCGGAAAAGTCATGGGAGGTAATCCTGGGAGGTTCAAGTCCCTAAAATCAAAATAGGCCTGTCATTTTGCAGCATGCCACTATATAACTCCATGCTGAGATAGAGACCTTAGTTTCACTATTCACAAGGTGATTGTCCTTCAGACTTACCTAAAAGGGGATTTCATTTCATTCTTTTGGGGCTTGGTGCCACATTGGACTCCCAACATGACTTTAGACAAATCAGTCTGTTTCTGTCTAATATTGTCTAGATGAAAATTAATCAATAAAATGAAACTGAGATGTGGTGTGGGATAATTGCAAATATTTCCGATTCTTTAGTGGAATACAATAGGTCAATTTTGAAACCGTCCTCATCATTGATAGGGTATTGGGTCCTGTAAATAGGAGACACTTCTAAGGAAGAGAATGGCTGTGGTGGTGATTTGGAGAAGAAACAGGAAGATTAAGAATGAAGAGTCCTCTGTCTTGCAGTTCATATAGGAAATAGGCACTGTCCAGAGCACTGCTATAGCCAGAGGTAAAAAAACCTTCCTCTTTAGCAATGTTCTTCTGTACCTTTGTTAGCCATGGACTTTTGAGAGATGATGAGCTGAGAGTATCTCCAGAGCCCAGCTCTGTCACACAGTTCAGTCCTGGGCAGTCAGGTACAGTCCGGATGTAGAGGGAATTGTTAAACTTGAGTACAGACAAGTCCTGTTGCCTTTTCCCTATCCCCCAACACTTTCTTCACAGGGAGAGGGCCAGAAACTCCTCCAGGCCTCCTGCATGGGTGCCTTGGCTCATGAGAGGAGCAGAGGGCTACTACCCTGGGAGCCCCTCTGAGAAAGGTGGGCTTTTCCCAGGTGCTCCAAGATAATGCTGGGCCATGTTGCTGGGGTGCTTGGATACAGAATCAGATGCATTTTCATTGGGGATATTAGTAGGATTTTCCATGTGAGATCACAGTTACATGCAGAGAGTGACGGGAACTTTGGGGATGAGGAAGCATGGTTTCCTTCAGTAACATAGGGGGTAGAGGAAGAGGAGGGCATAAGGCTGAATAGGGATGAATATTCTAGCATGTGACCTCTGGACCAGAGTCATCCTTCAGGATTGGTCATAGCGAAGAGTCTGTCCTGGGCATGACTCAGAGCTCTATTTTGCCATTGACAGCCCTGAAGCAGACATAGATGAGAGCTGCTTCCAGGATCCCCTGCTTCTGAGACAGATTCTTTAGCTGGCTGATCCTCGCTGCCCAGGTACAGGGACCTCTCTCACAGGTGCTGAGTGGGGCAAGGGGGTTGAGCATCTACAGAGGGCAACCAGTCTTTCCCTCCCTCTCCCAGTCTGTCTCCACAGCTCATTCATCCTTCAACAGTCCTCCAAGTGGACTCATAGGTATCAGGCAGCAGGGTCTTAGGAAAACAGCCTCAACTCAGCCTGCCTCTGTCCTTTTCCTGCAGAAGATCTGGGCTCCTGTGTGTCCCTTAAGAACTTGTGATAAGACCATAGTTAAAGCACAAGTTCAGGTTCAGGGTGAATGTGTGTTTCTGAGATTCAAGTTTCACACTAAATTTCAGGTTTTCATATTTGCAAAAGAGTTTCATAGGTTCCTTCCTTCCTTCCTTCCTTCCTTCCTTCCTTCCTTCCAAACCCTAAGAAAACATTAAACCACATCAAAGTTGTAATTTTTTTATAGGAGATGGCCTTCTGAGCAGAAGCTGGTGAGGAGCTAATTTCATTTTTTCAGTGGAATAAGGATTTCATCAAGTATCTGAAGTATGACATGAGAAAGGAGGGAATCCTAGAAGCTCTTGGATTTTCTGTCTTTCTTACATTTTTCTAGATCCATTCAAGGTCCATGAAAATAAGGACCCAAATTTAAGTCAGTGTAACAGCACTGCTCATCAGCAAGGTATTGTCAGGAGAAAGGAGAACTCATCAGAGGCACAGTTTGTACGTTGAGGGCATGACTCATTTAGTTCAATCTACTAGTGCAGATGTTTTAGCATATCTGTCACCTTATAGGTGATCCATCTACCTGAAGGCCTTAGCTGCCTGAGCCTTCATTTCTATGATTTGTGATTTTTTGAAAATATGCTTGGAGGTAAAATCCCATTAAAAAGAAATATATAAAATGTCTGCATCCCCACAGAAGTAATTTCTCAAATATGGTGGTTTTGTGGGCATTTATTATGGAAGCCCATGATAAAATTACATAGACAATGGACACCAGCATACTAATAGTATCATGAGGGAACATGATATTAAATATTTGTTTATTTTTATTAAAGTTAAGTTTCATCTAAAGTCAGTAATTATTTACACAAGGCTAGTGCTGGCTGATTTTTATTGCCTCAACTCATAAAAGATTTCAAGTGCTTTATTATAGTCTAGCTATAAATCTAACTACAGGTAGTGAAATGAAAGGTGCTCTGACTGAGAGGATCTTTTATACTAAAAGAAAATTGGAAACAAGATAGCTAATCTCGGTGTTTTTACTGATAATGTGGCCATGGATAATTCACAGTGATGCTTCATGGAGACAAAAAAGCCTTCATCAGACTGAAGATGAGGGAACCCCATGTAATTGAATAATTCTCCATAAGCCTCTCTGAACTTGGAAACAAGGGACTCATATTAAAAAATAAATTTGTTTCTCCAATATTTTTGAGAATTCAAGTGTTTTGATGGGTACAAAGCTTCAAGTTTTATTTATCTGAAACAATCTGATCTTGACCAAATTAATTTATCTCTCATACCTCAGCTAAAATGACAGCAAGGAAAGTAGTCTACTTGCTGAGATCCTTTGAAACAAAATGCTGAAAGTCAGTTGTTGTAGGGCTCAGTTAGAATCAAATAAAAAGCAGAAAAGGTGGGATTCTTCCCTTTTAATACTCCTGGAAGTTCCAGAAGTCCCATGGGAAATCTCAGTAAAGACTTCAAGATGATTTCTTGCTCACAGTATTTTAAACTCCATCTTTTTTTGAGCTTCGTTCCTTCACAGAAGAACAAAGGTTTATCTGTCTCCAAGGCCAAGGTCTGTCCTGCACACTTACACACATACCAAACCTTTCCTTCAAGAGCATTTCAACATCTGCTTTTAGAAGAAGGGTATGCATGTGCACACACACACATTTACTTTCTTTGTTCCTACCTGCATGAGTGAAAGCACTATCTAGAAATGCAACCAAAGTTTTTCAATCACGTATTTCACCTGTTCAACTATTCTGGCTCATTGTCAGGCAAGCAGCTAAAACAGCCACACAGCCATTTGTTCACTCCTCCTCCCACCACTGGGATAAGAGAGAGAATTGTGGGAAATAACTGAAACTGGTGAGTTGAGACAGGCAGCTTAATATGACAGAAAAGGAAGATAATAATAACAATAATAACAATATTTTTTAAAAATCTAATGGTAAAAGAATAACCAAAACAAGTAATTGTCCTGGTTCTGGCCAAGCCAGAGTCAACCTCCCCAAGCAGCCCACACAGGTGAGCTGAGTTAGCCTGGGCTGTTTCCACACCACCTGACATTACTGCTTTAAAAAAGGGGTTTGTCAGGCAGGGGCACACCTGGGTGTCTCCAGGGCAGTCCAAGTGTGCATCTGGGGTATCAGGTCAGTCCTCTGATAGTGCACCACTCTTGGTGCAGTACTCTGTATCATCCTTTGGTCAATAAGGTACTCTGTGTTAATCGCTGGGTATAAGTGAAATTTGCTGCCAGCTGTGATTGTTCTCCTTTCACAGTGATTTTGTCAGTAAACTGTTTTTATCTCAACCCACAAAAGTTCTGTCTGTTTCTCCTCCAGGACTGAGCAAGCAGCATGTGATACTCAGCCACCGCTTGAAATTGAACCACCACAGTAACGCACAGAACATTTGCCCACCACCCACAGTCCACCAATGTCCAGCTAGTATCCAAGCCACAGTCTATACCCCTGGTAAGTTTCTCCAAGTTATGTACTGAGCATGATGCCATATGGTATGGAATATTCCCTTTTCCAGTCTGGGTCAGCTGTCTCACTGTGTTCCTTCCTAGCCCCTTGTGTCTATTCACTGCCTGTGCAGTGTGCAAAGCTGAAAAGTCCTTGAATTAGTGTAAACACTGGTCAGCAAGCAAAACCTCTGTGTGGTATCAGCGCTGTTCTCACCACAAATCCAAAGCACAGCAGTATACCCTCTGCCAGGAAGAAAATTAACTATTTCAGCTGAAATCAGGAAGCTCTTTCTCCCATTCAAAGCCATCAGAGATTGCTTCACAGGCACCCAAACCATTTTAAATACTATTTCAAGGTCATGGTTCTCCTTAGCAAAAATAGATTTTTGAGCTTTCTATACCTAGGAAGTATCTGAATTAAAAACAAATCCAAAGTACTTCCTTTAGGATGACTAATGAGTTTATGGATGCAGTACTTTTTTTTTTTCTCCTAAAGCATTATCTTCTCAAAGAATTACCAATATAAGAAAAAAAAAAGTTTTAGACATTTAAGATTAGGATCTCTTGCACAAACATATTAATTGCTAGAGAAATACAGCAAAGAAATTATATTAATTCAGTTGTTCACACTCCAGTTTAAGTAGTCCGAGATCCAGAATCTTTCACAGAAGTACATAAATGTCAGCTTAAACACTGCAAGGTTGTCTGTTGGTCTGTCCAACAGGTTTTGCCCTAGCTGGCAACGAAATACCATACAGATGCTCACTCACTCCCTCCACTGTGAGATGGGACAGAGAATCATAAGAGTAAAGGTGAGAAAACAATTTGGTTGAGAGGAAGACAGTTTCATAGGTAAAGCAAAAAGCATGGGCAGGCAGTTCAGCCATCCCCAGGTGTCACAATCCACAACCTAGACAAGACTTAATTTGGCAGAGGTTAAACCCCCTTGCATTCCAACTGAAACTCAGATTGCTCTGGGTGGTTGGGGGTGGCTGGGCTTAACCCCTGAGTAATATCCAATTATTAGGTGTTTCATCATGATCAGTTCTTGGCAATGCTCAGAGAACAGAATTAAGACTTGAAACGGAGTCAAGGTTAAAGTTACTTTATGTGACCCACAACAAATGTGCAGGGGAAGGGGGGAAGAAAGAGAAAAGCATGGAAAAGAGAGATAGAGGGAGAGAGAAAGTGGAAAAGGCCGGGGGGGAGGGGAGGACACTATATCTACCACCACAAGGCTATGTTGTTCAGTCTGATGGCAGTGTATTCTTCAGGGTGTCCAGGTACAATGGAGGGGGGGGACTTTCCTTGATGTCTCCGTGTCTCATTGTCTCGTTCCCTGCTGCTTCATTGTTTTGTTTCGTTCCCCTGTTGCTTGGTTCCTCTGGTTGCTTGGTTCTTGGTTGCTTTGTTTCCTCATTGTTTTGTTGTTTTTCCATGGCAGAATGCTCCCTTTTTGTAGTCATCCTGGGCATAGCCACAAGCTTCCACCTGGCTTGTGGGAATGCTTTAGGGTGGATGATGGAATGTCCGATGTGTGAGTGGCTCCTGATGTCTCTCCTGATATCTTTTGGGTGGAATGTGGAAAGAATGCTCTCCTGATGTCTTCAGGGCGGCTCCTTGAATAGTCATTAGGCCCTTGGCATAAGCCACTTTAAGCCTGACCAGTGGTGATGATGTGGTGTGCTAGGAATGAGGTTTGGTTAGGTGAGAGGAAAAAAGAGGGGATACAGTTCTGTTGGTGATTGTTAAGGCATATTTCCAATACTTTACACCAGGAAAGCAGGGCTCCGTGACACCTATCGGTGACTTGGGGAAGCAAATTGCACACACACATCCCCACCACCTTCCCTCTTCTTCTCCCAGCTTTATATGCTGAGCATGTCATATGGTATGGGATGTCCCTTTGGTCAGCTGACCTGGCTGTGCCCCTTTCCAACTCCTTGTGCACCCCCAGTCTCCTTGCTGGTGGAGTGGGGTAAGAAGCAGAAAAGTCCTTGGCTCCATGTAAGCTGAGCAGGAACGAAGGCATCCGTGTGTCATCAACACTGTTTTCAGCACAAATTTAAAACAGCTTCATACAACCTCCTACAAGGAAAATGTCAGACAAAACCAGCACAAAGGTACAAAAGCTTTGTATTTCACAAAAGTACAAAAATGCCAGTTATCCTAAGAAACCCTAGCACATTTTAAGCCATGGAAAACAGGAGGTACCAGTTTATACACCACAAAGTATGAAGAAACACCTAGAGATAGAGAAAGCTCGTCAGAAGTCAATAACAGAGCTAGTAATAGAAATCTGAGTTCATCTATAATAAAAGGCTTTCCTTGGTTGACCAAGTAGTTTACACTTTCCTTTAGCTCAGAGTGTTCAAGAAGGTCATAGCCAAGAAATCTTTCTGCTGTAAAATAAAAGCTAGGAAACTACACATAAGCATCCATACAAAAACAGACCAGCCACTCCAAGAAGGCAATATGGCCTGTATGAGCCTTAACAGACAAATAATTAGAGGCTCTCCGCGAAGGCTTACCAATAATACTAAGCAAATCATGACAGCTTTCTCACTTTCAGTACTTGATTTTAAGTAGGTCAGGTTTTAACTGCCTAAGTCCAACATGAAAAATGTTCTTCATATGGCACTGGGAGATAAATGCTCTTTATTTTCCTCTCTACTTATTTTCATTACTTTTTAAAAATTATTTTTTAATTTCTAACAGGGACTTTCTATGTTAAAAAGAGAGATTATTTGCAGGGATGATATTTACCATATGCTCACATGGCAGTTCTCAGTTGAAAAATCTGTATTTTGCAATAGCTAGCTGCTTATGCATAATTTTTTCTTTTATCTACCTTAATTGGCATTATATTAACCAAACTGGTTTATGCCAAGAAAGCAGAAAAATAAATTTGAAACTGTTCCCCAATGCAGAGAATAACCTTTAGTGTTCTTGCGGTTTGTGAAGTTCAAAATCAAAACAGCTAAAATAAAACATTTCTTCTGACATTCTCAGCTGTGGATTAAATACTAATTAGTTTTCTACATACAAGCTATGTTTTCTTCTTTCCCTTTCTACAGGATTAATTATAAACTTGCACAAAATTGCTGCCATTCCCACATTTTATATATCTGACAGTCCTTCGAAAGTGCTTGTGTTTAAAATACACTGGCCTTGAGTCAGCACACACACAAATCAGAGATGAATGGCTGAGAGACATGAGCAGGCAGAAGCAGCAGAGGATGGCAGAGGGGAAAAGGGAAGGAATTGGAAGGAAAGTAGAAAACATCCTCTCATAGTGCCCAGATATGGGAGTGAAACAAACCCTGCTATTGGATCAGTTGTCCAAAACATAAACATACCAACAGCAAATAATCCAACTATTATAACTGTCTAAATAAATAAATTGAGCCAAAGAAGAGAGTTTGCTCAGTCACTACAAATACTAATGATGAGCTTTTATTTTATTGACCCAAAGTCTTCATACATTTTTGAATGACTAGGACCTGTTTATCGAAGCAGAGCTTAGTTACTCATGCTAGATGTACAAGCAGTAATTTGGGTTCTAAAAGCAATTTAACATTGCAATTTGGGATTCAGTCCAAAATAACTTAATCTGTTAAAAATCTCTTATAGTCACAACTTCTCAAATCAAAATGAAACAATTTATTTTCTGCCCACAGCAGTGTGGGAACAAAGTATGCCTGGCACATCCTTAGAAAAATAAAATTTTAAAAACGCCAAAACTCACATTTATTTTTTTGTAAGTGCACAACTGGGTGGCTTGTGAACCTCCCCACCACTTTGTAGTATTGGTGCACTGCTGAATCCTGATCATTTTTAGTGAGCTCATTGGCTTTGCTGTAATCTTCTTTATTGCTATAATTTCACTTTTAAGAGAGACCTCATCTAATAAAAAAAAAGATAAAACAAAGACAGATAGAAGAGTTGTTTTACCTATAGGCAGTGAAAAGTTCCTACACACAGGCACAAGAATGCACACCCATACTGTAGTTCTCTATAGATTTCAATACTGGTACATATATCATATGCAGGTTTACACTTGGAGGAAAATCACAGTCCTGTGTCTTTGAGCAAAGTAACTGAGGATTTTAAAAGGGCTAAAAATATGCAGAAATAATTTCTTTTTTTGTTGGTAGGTTTTGTGGGTTGTTTTGTTAGAGATTTTGTTTCAAAATAAACCAAAAACAGACCATAAAAAATCAGTATCAGAAGATCATTAGAATATTTAACATTAAAGAAGCCATTCACAATGAGGCCAAGGGAATTTAACCAATACCTTTGGAAGTTTTGCAGTATGTGCTTCCAAAACTAATCATGTAGAGATTTTGAGCTATGAGATTGGATACAAGTAGGCTACATACTGGAAAGGCAATACATTGGCAGAATAGAATACATAGACAGCATGGTCCAGCATAGTTTCATAATATAAGGCTGAATAAAAAAGCCTGGGGTAATTTAAAAGTTATCTACTTTAGGCCAACCTTTGCGTCACTATTTGAAACTATATTGTTTAGAAGAAAAAAAAAGTAAATAGAGAGCATATGATGCTAATCAGGAGTATACTCAAGAAGATCCATTGAACAAATTTGGTAGAACACTCCTCAAAGCTTATCATATCTCAGTATCAGGTTTCCTTTAAAAAAAGAAGTGTCACCTGCTTCTCTATATATTGTTGTTCCTATATATGTACATTTTTTATGGTGGGGAGGGTGGGGGGAGAAGTCCTCTAGATCAATATTTCTACACACCCTCACCCTAAAAACCTCAGGGACAAGTGGCTCCAGTCTTGAAAACAGTTCTCAGAGATCTTAAAAGCATGAAGCCAAAGGAGAGGAGTATCTTCAATATTGTGTATAACTGCAGTTAGTTGCCTTACGTTAGTACTTTGATTGCATTTGTTCCCCGCTCTGCATTCTGCCTCAGTCCCCATGGTGGAAATGCTACACCATTTTTAGCTTATTTGGACTCAGATCACAATGGAGGTGGAGAAAATATTTGCCAAGGATCTGGAAAACGGTTCCTAGAAGAAACAATGTCAGAGCTGGAGGCCTAAATACATTAGCATTTTGGAATAAGATTGATGCAAACAAACAAAACAAAACAAAATGGAAAAGAACAAAACAAAACACTTTCCTAAAGGAGATGAAGCTGGGGAAAATAAAGGAACATAATTGCCTGTGCCCATCCTCTGATCATTTTATATACTGAGAGAAAGGCAAGAGTTGTCCCAGAAAAAAGTGTTGTCTCCCTTTGCAGAAGGGGCTTGTGTTGTCAGGGAGCTCTAGAGGATTACAGCCTCACAAAGGAAGAGCAGGAAACCAGGCTGCTTTAGTTAGCTTTTGCAGGTCTTGTTAGTGCTAGAGAAAAATATTTATACTCAGACATGTTCACAGAAAGAAGTCCTTAGCTTATATCTGACAACTCTATGCGGCATTCTTCAGAGAGAGATTAAAGTCTACTGACTTGAGCTTCATGAATGATTACGCTGTTTCAAAACACATGAACGCAGACATCAAAGCAGAGTCATCAGGAGAAGAGGATGTACCACCATCTGTAGGGAAGCCTGAAAGGCAATCAGATGGAACAAGATAAGTAAAAAGAGATAAAGTTGGGTTGGGAATAGCCAGCCACTGAGGAGTCTAAAAAATGAAATAGAATGAAATAAAATAGAAGCTCAATATGGTGCTTCAACATTAAGAGAGAATTTATTTTCGCTACAGGACAGCATGAGATTCCCAGATTACTTATTTCACACATAAAGTAAGAAAATGCAACATTTCTTTTTTTTCCTTTTTTTTTTCCTTCCCCTGTTATTCTCCAGTTAGACTCAGAATCAGAGACTAATTTAAATGGGAAGAAACTTTTGAGAGGTCACCTAGTCCAATCCACTACTCATGCCATGGTTGATCAGATCAGATTATTCAGGGCCTTGGTGAGTTCACTTTTGAATATCTCTAAGGACAGAAGCTAGACAGCCCCCCTAGGTATCTACTTGAGTCTTCAGCCACCCTCACACTGAAAAAGAATTTCTTTATATCTTATTGGAAATTCCCATGTCATGACTTGTGTCCATTGCTTCTTGTCCTACTGTGCTGAGTCTTCAGTCATAAACAGTGTCACAAGAGAAACAACCACTACCGTTTTTAGTCAAGAATACACATCACAATTGAACCTTTGCAGGAGCTGGTGCTTACCAATCCTGTGTTGATTAAGAGATAAAAAGGAGCTATATGTTTTTTCAGTTGTGAACACAGGTAATTAAGAGGAGGGGCATGAAATTTCTAAGAATAATTGTATTTCTCCTTTGAACTCTGAGTCCTATGTGACTGTTTAAAGATACCTTCAATGGTTACTCTGTAATTCAACTATGTGTATGGGCGGGGGTAGAAAGCAACCTGCTTATTCCTAATCTTGACAATAGCACAGAAAGGATTTTACTTAGATTGTGGAGCTTTTGACTGAACAACGATACCAGTTTTAAAAAGTCTTATTTGATTAAAATACAGAAAAATGCCAAATGAAAGGAGATATATGTACTTTTTTTGTTACCATCTCTCTACAACATAGATGCTGACTGGCAATTTAGCCCTGATAAATATGTTTATACAGTAAACCACTGCAGCTTAAATAGCTCATTTTACAGACTCTGTGTGTGGAATCATGTTGGATGTATATAAGTGGTTTTAATAAAATCACAGAAACATAAAATAAACTGCCAACATAAATGCAATTTCAAAGGAGCAGTTTATCTCCTGGCTTTGTATTTTTCGAACATGCAAAGCAAGGGAGATAAAGCTTGCTGATATTGATCTCAATGCCCAGTCATAAAAAATTAAAAGTTATCTGTCAGTAAAAGAGAAAAGAATGTTTTCCATTTTGCTTAGAGAGCACTTGAGTGCTTGTGTGGATGCAATTTACAGCATTAATAAAATCCTCTTGCAAATATTATTTTATTTTTATTGTTTCTTTTTCTTCCCTGATTTAATAAAACATTCTGTAGTGCTTCCTTTACTTTCCTGCCTTTAGATGTGCTGGAATATTTAATTATAAGTCTGCATATGTATGTCATAGAGTCCAGAACACTAGTACCTCCACTGGTTTTGGGCTATAGAAAAGTGGATTCAGTAAAAGTTTTTCCTTTGCTTCAGTGTCCTTTGAAACAGCTCCATGGACACGGTGAGCAAGTGGGAACTGGGCAGGTCTTTGGCCAGGCTACAGAGTTGGTTAACAGTATTCACTAATCTATTTTTTTAACTGGTCAGTTTAAGAAATGCCTGTTTCAATGAAGAGTCCTTTGTATACGGTGAAGGGTGAAGATGATTGCCCAGAAGATGATGTTCCTTCCAAGAAAAACAGAAGCAGAAAAATCTTGATTCTCATGGGGTTAATCCCTGTATTTTATGTTGTATTAGGGAGTACAACATATGCTAGAGAAATGTGAAATCACTGACACTGAAGTTAGAAATTAAAATCATGTCTACTCCCTGTAAAAGCATGTTTTTCAGGAGAGCAAGTAAGCTTCAAATACCTTCCAGGAAGGTCCTCAAGAAGCCTTCACTTCCTAAAGTGCATGTAAACCCATCACTTACATGATATGTAATAACAGACCAGGATGGGAGATACACACATCGTGAAAGAAAGTATTGTGGTATTGCATTGGCAGATACCTTAACACAAGTTAGACAGGGTGATAGGAACAAAATATGTGTTCTCTGGGAAACTGCCATCCCTCAAGGCTATTCTTGCCCAAAAAAATTACTGTTGCAGTTTTGTGTGGCTGGGTTCTGATGGAGAAGGGAGGGCTGCAGGGGTGGCTTCTGCAAGAAGCAGCCAGAATCTCTCTGCAGGCCCCACAGAGCAAATACCAGATGACTTAAGGCTGGACTCGTTGCTGACCAAGGCCGAGCCCATCAGCAATGGTCACAGCTCCTCTGGGAATCACATTTAGGAGAAAAAAAACCACAAGCAGATGCTTTTTGCCACCAGGGAAGGGAGTGAGAAGATGTAAGAAACTGTGCAAACACCAAGGTCAGTGAAGAAAGGTAGGAGGAGGCGCCCCAGGTGCGTAGAGAAAGATGCCCCTGCAGCCCATGCAGAAACCCGTGGTGGAGAGAGTGTTCCTCCACAGCCCATGGAAAAGGATGAGACCCCACCTGCAGCCCAAACCACACTTACCTTCTCTTTCAGTGCCACTCAGCAATAGTACAGTTTATACCCTCTTAGAGGGTAACATGAAGAGCAAAGCTCTGTGAGCATCTCTGCTTCTTCTTTGCTTCCCATTCTGCCCTTACATGTACGCTATTTGCTCTCCTTTGTATTTTGTTATCTCCCACCTCTCCAGGAAAAGGCAAACACCAATGTAGCCTAAGATGTCAATGTTCTCTCAGATATAGTTGCAGATATTTTATAAGGATCATCTGTCTCCCTGGCACGGTAGTGTGCCGCCTCCAGAAATTTAACAGTAACAGCAATACTTCCCACCCCCATGAATTCAGTTTTTCTAAATCCTCCGTGGTGGTGTTTTATTTCAGAGAGGTGATTTAAAACTTCTTTTAGTCACCAGACCACTGCCATCTAGTGCTAATACCTAGAAATGCAAGGAAAGTTTTTAACTACAGAGGTTAGCGCTGCTGGAGAAGTGATAGCCACATCACATAAAAGCAATTCAGAGCCACAGTTGTAGCTGGAAGTTGAAAATTGCTGATGTAATTTGCTATAGGTAGAGATTGGAAGGCTTTGACAAGCAGAGAAAAGAGCCTGCAATACTGACCTGCAGGC
Organism: Laterallus jamaicensis coturniculus; assembly: GCA_022605575.1. NCBI lineage: Eukaryota > Metazoa > Chordata > Aves > Gruiformes > Rallidae > Laterallus > Laterallus jamaicensis. The sequence goes on from JAKCOX010000010.1 coordinate 24,868,230, forward strand.
ATGATAAGAATATCAGAGATTGGTGCAATCAGATTTTTGCTTCCTAGCACACCATGCAACCATAAGATAATTTCAATTTCAGCACAGGAAACATACCTTACAACCAGATATTGGGCAGTGTGGCTGAGGACAGAGCAATTTGCTTTAACGAGCATTTAAAATTGCCCGAGTTTCCCTACCTGGCTCTAGATGAGGGATCTTGTCACTGCAAGTCTTAGCAAGTGATCTGTTGGCCATGCTGAGCTGTCCAAACAGTCTGCTTTTTCAGCCTGTTGTTGATACAAAGCAATCTTATTGCTATGCACCCAGACCTGCCCTTGTGAAGGATTTGTGGGCAACTTGTAAACCCTCCAGGCAGGGTAATTCACTTCCCCTAATTTCACCATTCCAGACTCTTAAGATTATCTTATTTTGCTCAAATTTGATTAAACCCAACTTTGCTAAATACTACCGTTAGCTGACAATACGTAGCAAAACCAGTGTACAAATCAAGCTCTTCACAGCTTTTTTGGGGAGAGAGCTTACTAAATGGAGATTACACTGCCTTTATCAACTCCAGCACTAATTAAAATTTGAACTATGGTGTGACAGGGTCAGAAAATCAGCTGATGTAAAGCGGCTGGGTCCTTCTCAGTGTGCAATGTGATGAACTGCAGGGGCATGCTATAGACTCAGTAAGCAAACAACATGATGGTATACCCTCTATGTTATTTCATTTAGGTTAAGTCAAAGGCCTACAAACATTATCTTTGCATGTGCACAATCACTTGTACTGCAAAATGATTTTATCTGTTATTCAGTGTAAATCATGGTTTACCTGTTGTGTTTTTATTAAACGTTCTATTTAGGCAAAAGGCTAGCATATGAAAAAGTTATTACTGCTTTACAAAATTATCACCAAAGCCTTATTACAGTGGTACACATACAAAGTACCACACAGTACAAGATGAAGCTCTGCAAACCCACAGATTGGCATCTCAGTTCGTTGGCAATTCCAGCTAAGCTGATTTTTTTCCTGTCTGTGACAGCACTATCCGTATTCTCCAAAGGTGTTATTTGCAAAAGGTCTAGTTTGATTTGTCAGACATTCACAACTACTTGGGAAAGTCCCAGGAAACCTATGCAGACAGTTCTAAGTCAGCATTCAGACTCATTGACCAGGGCCATGAAGGAGGTTTGTAACTGTAGGAGCTGTCAGATGATTGGTTTTTTCCAAAGGACCAAACACGGAGGACTGCCACTACCTAAGGGCTATGCTGACAACTCATGCTCCTATTTTATGTACAATAGTATTGCATAGGTATGGAGAAGCACAAAGACTTGGCATTGCAAAAATTTATGAGAAAATGCACATGATATAATAAAAAATGCCACAAAAATTGCTAGGGACCACAAATAAAATTGGACATGTAACTGTTGTTAACAATAATAGACATCCAGATATCAATATTTGCCATTCAAATGGCTCCTGGTGTTTATCTCACTGTCAGGTGAAGAAACATCATAATTTAAACCATGATTACAGTCAACATTCACCAGTTCAGCGCATTGAATTAGCCTCTTAGAAAATTTATGTGATGTAACCAAGTTGGGTTGTTCCTCAAATTCAGCCATTCCCCATCATCAGCAACAGTCAGTCTTGAGCTGTTTTTGAAAAAACTTTACAGAGTACGACTGGCATAGTCTTACAGATAAAATCATAAAGAGGTTCTTTCTCCTCTGTATTTCTAGTGTCCAGTGTAAGCTCAGACAAGACATTTATTCTAAATGGTCCTAGTTTTTCGGTATGTACAACTAGAAAAAATACAAACTTATACATACCAGCTTCTTTTCTAAAAACATCAACGGGGAAAAAATCATCAATATTAAAGCATTATCACTAAAAAATATTGCTTTCTGGTCTGGAGATAACTAGTCACGTCCTTGGTCTAGTGAGTCCCAAGGCTCTATATTTGGATGGAAGTATTTCTTTCAAGAGTAACTCCCAGTGTCTGAATGGCATTTGTAAGTCTTACCTGGACTCTTAAACTCATTCTCAGATCACAGGTCCCTTCCTTTTATGTGGCCCAGTAGGACAAAATGTTCCCAAATCAGTGCTGAACCCACAAGATGTACTCTAGTACATGCAGAGCCACTCTTGAAGGGTACAAAAATTCACTTTTCTGGCAAGTGCCAGCAAAGCCAAGAAACACAGACTCAGTAAAAGGATCTCTGAAAAACACACTCACACTTTACTTTGAGGTGAAAATCAGATAAAATATGCAGTATGTGTATCACATTTTCTTTCCCTACCTGCTGGAATCTGTCTTCTGACAGACAGATTATTTATGCATAAAAAGCACCCTATTTTAGCCCTAGAGACCTCTGCCTTGATCTAAGCCTGAGGGATGTGTGGGGCCATCGTGCCGATCATGCTGGAGTGACAGGAGCATTGCTCATCTGTCAGACCACAGGGTGTGGAGAAAAATAACATCAATACCTTGTATATGATTAATGTATCTCCATGCAGAGTCATGGTTACAGTATTTTGGGCAAAGACAGTTCCCACAGTGGAAAGGGAAAATTATCTGTCCTAATTGCTTAGCTCTAGTCTGTATCCCAGTATCTGGAGCATCCCAGCACTTCATCACATTTAACATAGTTATTTCACAATTGTACTGATGTTGAGAAATAGTGTCTTGAGTGGAGATGGCAAATTCAGTCTGAGGAAAGGATTTGAATATTCAGTTCCAGTTTAGTCTCCAGCTTAAAAACAGTTCTTTGCAAAACTTAATGCTACAGAGCTACACCTTCCAAGCTTCTTTTACGGATCATTATATCCATTTTACAGAACAGACAGCTGAGGAAAAAAAGAGTTTCATTAAGAGATATCTTACCAGTTCTCGTCTCTCTTCTTTCTCAAAGACATGTATTCCTGCGCCGTTTTTTCCTCCTTTGGGTAGAAAATATGTCTCTCTATTTCATGTGCAGGTTCTTGCTCTCTATTTCCCTATAACTTTAGGGTACAATAACAACAAAGAATACTTGGATTATAAATATCAATTACCATTAAAACCAAATTCGACTGTGGCTTTTCTTTAACATTTGGATAAAAAAATCTGGTTTTACAGATCACTGCTCACGTATGAACTCTAAAGGAGAAGTACAAGTCCCAGTATAATTGATAAGAGTTCTGTTTGTGGGCTTTCATTCTTCTGTGCATCACCTAAGTTAATCTGGGTTTATGCAACACAGCAAGCCACCAGTTAATAACTTTTGTAGAATTAGAAGACACAGATTGCAAAATAGGTTATGGAAAGTCAAGAAAATTGCAGCATATTCCCCTAGTTCTCAATTGAATGACAGTTATGGGAATGCACAGGGAACATATCTATTTTCACTTCTGTGTTCCACAACTTTCACGGATGTATCTATACCTTAGTATAGTTTTCTTATAAACAAATTGTGTTTGGAGGGTGGTCCCTCCCTCTCCCCAACTAACACTTTGCCATAGTTACATTCAAATTTCAAAAAGAGATGTCTACCTCTATGAAAGAACAAATGAAGAATGCAATATGTATTTTTTAACCTATAGAACTTAACTCAATAAGGAGTCACTAAACACCATTACTAAATCATGCTACAAATTTGCCTAGAGCTTCTTGAAGTAAAAGTAAACGACCTACAACTAGACTGAACAATGTTAAAACCCTCAGAAAACAAGAAAATATATATTAAAATATATTGTATTACATTACATAATATTGTATGTAATAATCTATTAGTATAATATGACCAAAAAAGGCTTTCATATTTCCTCTTTTTCTACAGATCTTGAAAGGTTTCAAGCTAAGTAGAAATAGAATTTGAAACTGCATCTTTACATTCAGTATTGAGGCAGCATTAAAGAGTTAAAACTAAACTTACCAAAATAGTATAGACTCTATTATATAAGACAACATGAAATCTAGTTTCCTTGTGATGAAGTAGAAAATATATTTTCTGCCTGGATTCAGACACTTTTATCTTGTCAATATTATTTGAATGACAATAAGAGAAACAACTGAGGTTTCTATTATGCAACATCATTTTGGCACACAAGCAAAATGGATCTGGGTTTGAAGAAATTATAGTGCTTCTTAATGCAACAGACGATCCATCAAAACTAAACAAGGAGTGGTGGAGGAGCTGAAGATGATAATAAATGCTTGAAACCTGTGAGGCTTGGTTGTGTTAAATCAAGCAGTTCATCCATACTTTTAAAAGAGCTAAACACCAATTTGTTTTTTCCTAGCTGTAGACATACATCAATATGCTGCTATGTGATTGTGCTCTGCATGACTACAGACTTGCTCTAGTAAGACTAAAAGTCTTTACAATAGAATAAGAAAAAAATGCAAGAAATTTTAATCTTTAAAACTTCCTCTGTTAGCACCATTTCAGTAAAAATAGCCATGTATACTAGTGCAACTTAATGACAAAGGCATAAAGGAAAGCATAAGCTCCAGGTAAACTCATCCCTTGAAGTTCCAGAGGTAAAGAAGTGAGGAGCAGACTTGGGTCGGAGACAGTAGTGGAACAGTGAAACAAAGGGAAAATAGTAGAAAAATGCCATGGGCAGGCCTGAAGCACAGTTTTGCATGAATTGTTTTTGAAATTCATTTATATGGAAAAGACTGTTAAAACACGAAGTAGGAGTTTTCAACTGTCATGATGACTGCCTTGGTCATTTCACCCCATTTTAAATGTGCTTGAGGTGAGAAGTTGCATTAGTCCAAGATAAAAGGTCCCCTTCAGGACCTGAGAAGCAAAGGTCAAAGCGTAGGAAGAAGAGAGGCAGACAAGGAATTATTGTAACCTGTAAGTGTTGCTTGCATTCTCCAACTCATCATTCCACCAGCAGATCAATGCCTTTCTGTCAGCAATTCAGTGTAGAGTTTGTATCAGTCTTCAGTGGAACAAAATTAAGTCTTCTTATTGTGAATCTGGTTCACAATAAGTAAATATATGGGTAAGATGGTTTCAGAAACTATATGCAGTTTGAGTCTTCTTTAAAATGCTGAGAAGTTTGGTTTGGAAACGGTGATGGAGATAGCATAAGAAAGTTAAAGGGTAACTGCTAGGCACATTGTGATCATGTGAAGACTAAAAAAAATCTGAACACAGATCAAACCAATAGAAGAAGAGGAGTGGGGAAGAAGAAGAGACAATATATGTTCCTGATCTTAATTAATTTTGTCAGAAGCTAGGGTGTGGGTGCATTGCATTAGGGGAAATCTGTCCAGATCCAGCCATCTGACATAGGCAAAGCTGCTGCATCTCTGTGCCCCCAAGTCTGACCAGCAGCAAGGCTGAACATGCATTAGTAGTGAGCTCATTCACACAAATAACACATAGACCAGATGTACACACAATCTCAGCACAGGCACACAGAGCAGTCACACAAACCCAGACAGGCTTAGTGGCCTTACCCTGTTCCCCTCCCTGGCTGAGCAGTGTAGACGTCTACTGATGGGGAAGGTGTATGTACATAGACAGATAAAAGGTGGATGTCCCCAGCAGCTAGGTTTGGACACTCTAGTTACCCTGGATCTACCATTTGACCTCAGCCTTTATGGGCTTAATGTCTGGACCATGGGGCTGAGGCTGGGAGTGGGCTGGACAAGTTTTCCCTTCTGAGTCAATAATTTGGGTTCCTGGAAGATGTTGTGCTCCTCTGCAGGTGTGCAGAGATATTTTATCACATAACCTATCAGTTGGGTTTCTTTCCCAACAAGAAGCACAGGCAGCAATTTCAGAGTGAAACAGTAGAAACTGCAGTTTATTTTCTGTTGTTGCTGAATAGCTACGTTTTCATTAAAACTTTAGGTTTGTTTTCAAAATTGGTCAGGTGCTCCCATGATTGGGGGTAGGTTTTTAAAATTAACAAGGTGGAGTGTGTTGCAGAAGTTGTCCAGATGTCTATTATAATCTTTTGTGCATCAGGTGCTGCTCCAAAACTAACTCAGAACACTAACTGCCAATACCAAGTCAATCAAAGTTCTCCGTGAAACAAACTGGAAAAAAAATCTACCTCAGCAGTTGTCCAGCACTAGCATTCCTTGTTGGCACCTGTGAGGTTCATAGATGTGTGATCAGCCTCATGTTCCTGCAGACGGAAGAGTCTCTGTGGGCGTGCACAAGCATTGCAAAGAAGCCTTGCAATAAATGACTGCGGAGCTCTCATGGCTGTCATTACTGTGTCTCTCCCCAGCACACTCACAGCTGTAACAGCAGCAGCACAAGAGTGTTATTTGCTAAGCTCTGAAAGTGTAATTATGTCTCGGTAGATGAACCATCAATGCAAATTGGCTGTTGCTGTATTTCTGGAAGAGAACAAGCATGAAATTCTAAGAAATAAAGCGTTGGGAAATAAGGAGAATAGGTATGACTGTACTAAGGGAGGGAATAATGCAAATAATTAATTTCTTCTTTGTTCAAATATTAGAATAAACAGCTGTAAGAAATTAGTTTCTGAATTTTAATATTAGACCACAAAAGCCACCTTTCATAATGGCACAACATGTGTAGGCATTTTCATGTTTTTTCTAGCTGAAGAATGTTGGGGTGGGTGATTTGATGTTCGGTTCTTCATAACTTATTCATCTTAACTTTCACTTTGTTTAACTTCTCTAACTTCCCTACTAGCTCAAAAAAGTAACTGTGGTAGTCCTGAACATTCAAACTTGTTTATCTCTTTTAACCGATAGAGACTCACTTCTAGACAGGTACCAAAGCAGTAGAGAAAAACCTACCCTGTGAACATTTGTATGAATGATCCTTGGACATACCTTTTCAGTTTGTCATATTTTAGAGTAACTGCAAACCAGATGTCATTTACCATTAACTAAATCAAATAGCTGGTAGGTACCAGGGGAAACCATTCTTTGAATTAAGCATTATAATGGTTTCAATGAAAAGAAAAAAAGATAAATTGGGAATTTCTTCATCAGCCACCTGTTCAGGTAAGTTTTGAGTAAAATATTTGCATTATCATGATTGATCATGGAGATAGTCATGGACAGTACTTTATATCTGTTACCCATCTGTACCTCATGATAGAAATATTTGCAGGAGGTAAATGTCTACTTCTGGTTTAGTGTATTAAGTAACAGCAGTTATAAACTGCTTACCACACCTCCTTGTAAATCTGAAGCCAGATGATCAGAAGATTGTGTCCCAAGTAAACTGGGGAATGGTATTCAGCATGGGGTTTCACATGAGTTTCTATGGAGTTAAGAAATTTGAAAAGATGAAGAAACTATCATGGTCCTGTTATGGAATGTTAAGAGCATGGCCGCCTGCTCAAGCTGCTCCAGCCCAGGGTTTCCCCCTACCTGGCTTCTGGAGTCCATCCAGTACCCCAAGATCCTGGAGCCTCTGCCTGGGCTATGGGACATGGCTGCTGCTTTCCTGGTCAGAGGTTCAAATGACAACAAATTTGTGTAGCAACTTGCCAGATAGTCCAGCTCAGTGCTTGCTGCACACACAGACTCATCCCAGCTGGTCCAGGAGTATATGTCCCTCCCACACACACTGGGACTAAAATACAGATGCTTGCTCCCAGCACAGGGACCATAACCCACAGTCCTGCTCCAGCTGCTAGTGCTGAGCCCCTCACTTCACTCATGCTGGTCCCCAATTACACACACCATTCCTGCCCCATGGCCGGTGGTTGAAGGTCCCCACTCTCTACAGTAGCTGATACAGAGACCCAACTCACTGCCACAGCTACCACCATAGCTCAGGACACATGCAATCTGACTCCAGGAGCTGGCACCCTGTCCCCTCATGCAGTGCTTTCACGGGTAGCTGGCATTTAGCTCTTGCAGCACACACAGACAATAGAGGGTGGGATTATGCAGAGAGCTCATTAAGATAGGAATTAATATGATGATGTAAGGAGATGGGACAGGCCGTGATCGTCAGGCACAGGACTCAGCCGAACACATGTACTGACCAGAACCATTTTACACACAACCATCCTGTTTTATGACTTTACTGCCTGCTTTGTTCCTCCCTGCTGTCCTTCCCCTGCATATCCCCCATGGCTTTTTACAGGCTTGAAAACTCTCACACACTTCACAGTCTTATCCTTTGCAAAGTACTGCAAATGTTGATCTTCCTGGGAGTGGCGCCTGTACGTTCCTGGAAGTCCATCAACTAGAGTGAGTGGTGAGGTTTTTTCTTGTCATTTTCTCCATGTTTCTTTTGTCAGATCTGTGTTTCTATATATTTAGGTTTTTACTTACTCCTTATTATCCCTTGTTGCTTTTGAAAAGATCCTTGGGCAGATATCCCTAAAGGAGCAGATGCAGTCCTCACACGTACCCTTACAGATTCCCTCTCTAATGGAGAAAAGTGCTGATGTACGCTACTCATTAAAGAGGTTCATTCATTATGTGAACAAAACCGAAACAACAAAAGAATCTCTGACAGATCTAGCCTTTACACATTAAAAAAAAAAGGTGCTGAAAAACTTCTGTTATGCTGAATAACAGAATGAAAAAATCAATTATTTTTGCCTCCAGTGTGAAGACAGAATAGACAAGGGTTTTTTTGGAATTGTGGGTTGGGCATGGGCAATACAGCTTTCCAGCACAGTCTTTGCAATAGTATAAATGACCACTTAGCATGTTATAAATGCAGAGAGCTATTTGTTTTCAATTATTTTCCCCAACCAACCATGTGTCCTTTTTTCAGACCTCCTTCTTGTTATCACATTATGTCATTTAAGAGTTTGTTTTCACCACTTGAAGGTACCATGGCAAATGAAGTCAAGCCAACAAAGAAAAAAAGGAGTCTTACATCAACTAAGTCTGCTACCTTTTTGACTGGACTTGCAATCGTGCTGCTACACATGCATAAGTTTGTCCCAGTACCAGTGATCCAAAATCAGGCAGCAGATTTCTAGCTTGTCTTGTACATGACCTGCAAAACTGCATCTGCAGAACTGCACATCGAAGTTAATCCATACATGAAGTGGGAATACCTATTAAGTAGTATTAAGATAATGAAGACAAAAGTGCTCTCTTATGCACAAAACAAATATGCTTATTCCATAGGGAGTTCAGTATTCTGTATGTTTTTTCAAGCTTACCCACTGGAGGGGGGGAAGAGAGAGAGAGTCGGTGGTTGGCTTATTTCTACACTGAAGAGATGAAGGAAATAACAAAAATGCATAGTTAACAGAGTGCTGTAATTTCCATAAATTTCCTGCTACACCTTCATATCTCACCAGCTAGAAAATTTACAGTGAAAATGCAGAAATTTGAAATCTACTTCCACTTTCAAAAAAAAGGTGCATGTCCCAGCTAAAGGAGCTGAGCACACTATCAGTAACTGTGAATGTTACAATTTACATTAAACTCTGCAGGAGCAGAACTGGGAACTATCACTTTGCTCCGTGATGGTTTCTTTATTTCAGGCAGATATATTCAAGAAATAGAAATTAAAACAGCTTCAGATTGTAGTTCCTAATTTCCTCATCACACCAGAGGGAAATAAATTTTAAATTCTTTTTTTTTAGCACATAGATAAATGAAGAAGCACACAAGTTTTCTGAGAAGTCAAAACCAGCTTGCTGTAATACTACCACAGGACTGTAGCTGCACTGTAAATATTCTAGATAATAATGAAAAAAAGTTTGTAGGGAGAAATACCAAGCCAATTTCAATAGCTGAGTAATAAAGAAAAACTCAAAGTATGGGAACTTTTGAGAAGGAACTGACTATATAGCTGCAAAATGCAGAAAAAACCCCATTCTTCTGCTGGTAGATGAACCTTAACTACAGCAACACACTTACATCCCAGAGTATCCTCTCTGTGGGAACCAGCTGTGACACTTAAAAATTCATATCCCAGCTTATTCCTCACAAACATACCCATGTAGATAAGCCCTGAGGTTACTTTAACAAAGCCAGAGTAAATTCTCTGTTTAGAAAAAGGCCTAAAGCATACAAATGAAAGACCAGATTTTCAAGCATCCAGCTGCTCCTGTTGTAAACAACAAATGCTGTTTTTTTCCAAATCCAGACAATGAGAATTTCAAAGGCTCCCAATAACTTAGTGTTCTATCAGCAGTGTCTGGTCTCATCTGATCTACACTAATCTTAGTAAATATGTCCTTTTCACTTGCCTGTGCAGTATGAAGCTATGATAGTTTTTGCAATATGTCCCAAGGCCATGAAAGTAAGAAAACAATATTAATTATATTTGGGAAAAAAATAGCATTTTTTCTTTAAAATGAAAAATAGTACAAAAATATAAATATTCTCCAACACTGAACAGAGAATACTTCATTTGCAGCACACTGTACTTAACACAGCATGTTACAACTATGATTATTTCCATCTGACATTGTAGAAGAAAACTAGTATAGTTAGAAATATTGGTTGTGAAAACGAAGGATAAGAAAAACTGCCTGAAGTGGTTGTTTTTTCTCAGTTTGTTTAAGTTTTGCTATCAACAGAGCTGCAGAAGAAGTATCAGAAGGCTTATAAAAAAGTTATTACAACTATTTGTGCTCCAATATTAAACAGAAGTATAGTGCAGAAAGTTGGAAACAGAAAGCTTGGTGGAAAAGTTTGAGGAAAATTTTCACTAATGAAAGGAGAACATGCTTAGTTTCCAAGAATAAAGGTAAACCTTACATTGTGAAAATTACTCTGATTTCTGCTGGAAGAGAAAGGAGACCAGCAAAGTCAGAGTAGGTCTGAGCTGTCATTTATTTTGTGTTTAAAATTGTCTATCGAGTGCCTGATATTAGCAAATGTTTTAGTCCTCCCAACAAGAAATTTTGTCATAACCCTTTAGCTTCAGATACCAAGCTGCAGCCCACGTATCAAGTAGAACATGAGTCCAAAGTGCTGTGCCTGCAGCCTAAGTCACTAATGTCTTCACCAGCCACAGTTTTACCCCATTCATAAGTAGTTCTCCCAGTCAGAGCATCTCCTGCCTTTGAGTGACAATAGGATTTCTGTCTTGCACATTCTTCCTGCTTTAGTAGAAGTAAACCTGAAGATCTTGCTTTGTACTTCCGAACCATTAGCCTTACTGCACAACCTGACTCATGATTCAATCCCAAGCTATTTGACAGTTGGGCTATGTATATAATTGGACATTAATTGTAACAATCTAACTACTGAAGTCTAAAAAAACCCTAACTACTAGAGAAAGTTAGAGCTCTAATAGAAATGTCACCCAGCAAATAAAAAAGAAAGCACTGCAAATAAATGAAAAAAGTTATTTAAATTGTGAGTCTTGGTGTCCAATTATCCACTGTGAAACTGAAGTGCAGGACAAGAGAATTCAATTATATCAAAATAAAAGTGATTTCTAGTAGAATGCTAATGACCACTCTGTTTCTTGACAGCACACTCTGACAGCACCACACACTCACAACTCCATGCTAATGAAGCAGTGTTTATTGCCAGTGTCCTGTGGCAGCATTCTTGTTGAGTGCTATGTCTAAATACAAAATTAAGGTTGCATTGAATAAAAGATAATTTAGTGAGACTAGTCATATGTCCTAATCTCAGAGCAAACAAGTACAGTATAGCATAGCATAGCACAGCATAGCATAGCATAGCATAATGTAGTCTAACCTAGGGTAAACAGTGAACTAATTATATTCTAAGTGGTGTGGTGGTGTTTCAGTTAATTCGTTTTTGTGTTTGTTTAAGCAATTAAAAAGAAGTCAACAAATTTGGCTGATGATAAGCAGTGTGCTGTCCACTACCACACTTCTGAAATGCAAACTGCTGAGTAATGTTTAGCGAGCTCCATATGGATTTTCTTCTACAAAAAGAATGGCCATGAAAGTCAGAAAAGTCCCAGGAGAAAGAATTGCAGAACACCAGATTATCAGTACTTTAGATCTTTTTAGTGTTGGCAGCAAGTACACAACAGTGGCAATATAGTAAAAATATTAATATAATCTGGGCTAGTTTATGATTACAAAACAGCACCAGATAGATGCAAAAAGCCTGCTATAAACTCTAATTCCAAACAAAATGTCTCTATCTTTCTAAACTATATCGGTGAACAACAGGCAAGTCTCTAAAAACTGTAATTTTTTTTGTGAACACAGAAATATTTTTCACTGCAGTCACACATACTAGCATTGCACTTTTCCTTATTAAAAACTTGATCGTTATGTATGACATTTGCTGTCAGAGAATGTTAAAGTTGAAATGGAGATTTAAAGATCATCTAACCTATCTCTGTGCATAAGGCAAACTCAGCAATATAGATTTAATGTGTGACAACTGTTTGTCCAAGATTCAGTTCAAAAAACTCTTGTTATCATCCCCTGTTACCATCCTCATTTATTTGAGTGCTTTATTATATACCATTAGGAAAGCTTTCCTAATGCTCAATTTATTTATTTTTTTTCCCTTCTTCTCCTTCACATGTGTGGAAGATGGACCATTTCTTTTTCATTTGAGGCAGTTCTGATGTGAAGTATCTATGTTTCCAGTCTTTTAGGTGCAGAGCAAAGTGTTCAGTGTTTCCTTAGAATCATAGAATCATAGACTGATTTGGGTTGGAAGGGACCTCAAAGCCCATCTCATGCCAATCCCTTGCCTTGGACAGAGACATCACGTTGCACAAAGCCCCATCCAACCTGGCCTTGAACCCCGCAGCCACAGCTTCTCTGGGCAATTTCTGCCAGCGCCTCACCACCCTCACAGGGAACAATTTCTTCCTAATGTCTAACCTAAATCTCCCCTCTTTAACTCATTGCCTCTTGTCTTATCACTGCACTCCCTGATAAAGAGTCTTTCTCCAGCTCTCCTGTACCCCCTTCAGGTACTGGGAGGCCGCTGATCAGGTCTCCCTGGAGCCTTCTCTTCTCCAGGCTGAACAAGCCCAAATCTGTCTTTCAAGGGTTCTTCTCCTAGCTCTTATTTACTGTACATTTGAAGATTATTCTTCTCTACTGGATTCTTTCATTTGATTCATAACTTTCTTGAAGAGCAATACCTAAAGTTCAGTGCTTATTAGCATGCGTCAGTTTACTTTCTGCTTAGATGTACCACAATGGCATAATCTTGCTTTCTGTGTGAAAGATGAGGCTCTTCCATGTCATGTCCTTTTTCTACAGGAGTAACGATATGAAGTCACTAGCAGGAGTTCAGAATGACTAATATTTTCTAAGGAAAATAAGAAGAGAGAAGTTGATAATGAGCATTGTTTCCTTTTTCCTTTAAGTGGGGACTTCCTCATGAGCATAGCAAGCTGAATGAAAACAGTCATTTTTTCAAGACAAGGTAAACATTATTAGGACAATTTTTTAATGTATGTTTAAATATACTCTTGTTCTTCCTAATAGGATTCTGCTGGAAAAGGGTCAGACCCAAAGGAATGAAGATGTTAGAAAGGAATAACTTTCTAGTGGATTGCAGACAAATCTCATTGCAGATGAAAGCAAGGAATTGGATTTATAAGAATGATGCTGCATAACTGTACTGCACACTAGTTTCATGGAAAATTTCATATGATTTCAATGCTTTACATCTTTCTGCCTGCAATTTTATTTAGACTAACAATGACTGGGATAGAGGGAGGGTGAATATTTGGATGATTCCACTGTCCCATTTTAAATACCAGTTCCAATGAGAGGCCAAAATGTTTCAATGTCTACTAACCTTCTCAATGTCAACCAGCAACTAATGTGAATATAATCTCTGAAATTAATGTGCATGCAGAACAGTGGTAGCATTTTAATTCATGTATTGCAGTTTGAATTATGTCAAGGTTAGTACCAAGTTAACTAAAATGAATTATTAAAAAGTATCTAAAAAATCATTAAGTCCATGGAATGTGTATTCATTGATATTTTTCTTTTTTCCTTAACTGATTTATGGAAAAATAGAGTGTGCTACAATAAATCAATGCAAACAAGATATAATACAATAATTGAGGGAGCAGGAAAGGGAGGGAAAAGAAAACCAGAGAAACCAAAACTTCATGGGTTGGGTAAAGGATAATTTACTGGGATAGCGGAAAAATAGATATAATAATAACAGGACTTTATAGCAAAATATATGAGACTAGTGATACACAATGCAGTTTCTCACCAAACCACACAACTCAGGCTATACAGCTCAGAGACATCCTGAAACTGCACCATCCCCAAAACCACTTGTCCTGGAGTGGCTGGTTCCTCCCCTTATCAGTCCTCCATTTGTGCTGAGAATGACTTAATTTGCATGGAATACCCTGTTCAGCCAGTTCTGGTCACCTGTCCTTGCTGTGTCCCCTCCCAGCTTCCTGGGCACCCCTCACCTTCTCCTTAGCAGGGAAATATGAACAACTGAAAAGTCCTCGATTGCTTGGCAACAACTAAAAACATCAGTGTGTTATTGTAAGGTACCGGAATTATGCCTTACCAATTGCCAACAGAACCGACCTCCCCTCTTCTCCTCTCACCTTACCAAACCTCATTCCTAAGACACTACATCACCACTGGTCAGGCCCAGGCTTCTAATGAGAATCTAATGACTATTCAACAAGCCACCCAGAAGAGGGACATCAGGAACCATTCACACATCAGGAGCCATTGTTCCACTATCAGGAGCACACATCGGGAGCCATTCACACATTGGACATTTCGTCATCCACCCTGGAGCATTCCCACAGGCGAGGTGGAAGCTTGTAGTGAGACAAAGGAGCGGTATCCCTACAAAAAGGGGTGCAACGAGAGAAATCGGTCTCTCTCTTTATCTTCATACTTCATCATGGAGGGAGAACGAAGGGAGCGCTCTCCCATCCCATCGGACCCAGAGAATACTCTGCCATCGAACGGAATGCTGTAGCCTAGTGGTGGTAGATATAGCCTCCCCTCACCCCTCTTCCTTTTTTCCACTCTCTCTCTCTTTCTATCTCTCTTTTTCACCCCCGTTTTCTTTCTTCCCCCCTTTCCCTGCACACTTCTTTCCAAATAAAACAACCTTCACCTTGACTCTGTTTCGAGTCTCAATTCTGTTCTCCGAGAATTTAATTAAGAACTGATCACGATAAAACACCTAGTGATTGCACATCGCTCAGGGGTTAAGCCCAGCCGCCCCCAGCCACCCAGAGCGATCTGAGGTTCGGCTGGAATGCAAGGGGGTTTAGCCTCTGCCAAACCAAAGTCTTGTCTAGGTTGTGGATCGTGACAGTTATCAGCACTGCTCTCATCCTGACTCCCAAACATGGCATTCCACACACTGCTAGAAATAAATTAACTCTATCCCAGCCAAAACCAGAACAGTGACTGAAAGCAACTAGGGGTGACTGAACAGTATATTCCTGTTTTCAAATTACCTAGAAAAACTGCACCCAAAATTAGTCTCCAATCCCTCTGTTCATCACTGCAGAAGTTAATACTGCATAATATTTGTCCATGACCGATGTACTATCTATCACTGTATTTGTGCATCTGCAGGGGCATTTGGAAGGTTCAGAGGACTGAATGAAACTTCTCAGCAACAGTCAAGAAGTGATCATCATCTGCTACCCATAGCTAGTAGCAGAAAGCCCTCTTCCTTGCGATAATGGGAAAATGACTCAAGAAAATAAACAGTACCTCTGAGAAACACACAATCTATTACTGACAAGTATATCACATATGTATAAATCAGATGCTTATTTAAATTTTGCTGTGAAAACAAGCCCAAAGATGTGAGAGAATGTCCTTCCATGCTTTGATAGGTTAGGAAACAGTTTAGCTATATACACTGTTATAAAAACTTACCTCTCCAAGATATCAGCATTGTATTTTAAGACTTTCTAGCTTTTGCAGTCTTTAGATGCACAAAGAACCTTATGCTTTCTGAATGGGACGCATTGCATATTCTAACTTAATGAATTGTATTTCTTGATCTGCTTTCAAGAAAGACAGAAAAAGACAGAAATAACATGCTAGCTGATGGGTGAAGAACTTGGTCACCCAAGTAGAAATTGAAGGAGATATTGGCTTTAGGTTTACATTCATCTCTGCAATGCTGAATTCATTTGCCTAAGCAAGCAAAGAAATGCACCTTGGCATCATTGCAAAGGATTGTCACTAAAGGGGTGTTCTAAACTCTTCCACAATATTGGTCTAAGATGCTTCATCCAAGCAAAAAAAACAAACCAAAACAAAACACTATGCAATGTCCCAGAAAAATTCAAAGGAAGGATTTCATTCCTAGCCATGCTTTTGGTCAATATGACCTACAAGAATGTAAATACTAGATGCGCAGGCACACATGGAGCAAGCAGGACAGAGCAATGTTCTATAAAAGATGGTTTTCTCCTCTCCCCTCCTACATTTTTCTACTAATCACAGTAGCTGTTCTCCAAGACAATAGTAGAGTAAGATGTTATCTTTAGATGTCAAGTGCATCTGTGAGAAAATATTGAACCCCATTGTTCATATATCTTTCAGGAAATATTTCAGTGTGGGTTCAGCAAAACAATGATTTCATGAATAAAATTCTTTCACTGAAACATGATCTAAACCAGTTTGTTCTCTCTCCATGCTATAAAACATTATTTTTGGCTGATTAATAAAATCAAATTGATTTCAAAATATTGGTAATCATTGTAGTATATTCGGACTGAATAATATTAAATTTTAATCTATAATTTGAGGTTTAAATAAATCTGAAGTAAAAATGTTCTCAAAGCTAACCTGATCTCCTTACAAGCTATAACATTTTTATATACTTAGCAGAATGCCAGAATAATGTATCGGGCATCTGCATTAGAGTGAAGACTGTAACAAAACATAGTAAAGGAGCAGGAAAATAACAGGGTAGTGAACTGAAAGAGAACAGAGACAGAAAAACTTAACAGCACAGTTTAAGTCTGGCAAGCTAGTACCCAAAGCTAGTACCCATCAGCCAGTCTAGAACATACCTACAGAGGTAGATTTCACAATGTAAATAGAATTATAGCTAAGAAGATCTGCAAAGATTACTGTTTTGTGCTATTACATGGGTATTTGTTAATCTCAGTGGAATACAGCCAATTAAACTTTATTGGCTCATAAATCTCCAAGCCTATCCCCTTTTTGTGAGTTCCTTACACTGCTTTCACAGCTATTGCCAATATACCATTTATAGGAGTCCATGAAAAGGAAATTCAAACTGTGTATTGCCTCATGTAACTAAGTAATTACACAATTATTGATTAATCATTTAATTACACCATGAAAAATGCTTCCTTTGTTTACAGGGGATTTAGCCCAACTGTTTCTGGATTCGCAGCTCTGGGGAAAGATGCAGGTTATATCCACATGATTTAATTATTTCCTTCCACTCCTGATGCCAACCTGTGAGTAAATCTTAACTCTAAACCCATATAAAACTCACTTTGTTTCCATTAATATGTAGAAAAAAGCATTTATATATCTTCAGGATTATTTTTCTTTTTGCTAGAATTTTACTTTGAAAGCATCACTCAATAATTTATAATTTATATTGTTTTTCTCCTCTTAATTTTACATTACAACATAGTGCCAAACTGAGCAGTGTAATCTGAATGCAAAATATCTCCTATCATTATTTATCTCCTGACATCTCCAGAAAATTTCTTATACTTAGATATTTTGGGGTTATATGCATTTACCCAAGATACTTCAAGTACTTTTCCAAGAAAGGCTCTCATGGAGTTCCTTCTCTCCGTGGTGGGATAAGTGGTACAGACTTATCCTACTGTCTCTAGAACAATGAGCTCTGTCTCCCCATGGGAAGATGAACCATCATCCTACTCCATCCAACCATGCACCTGTATGTCTATAACTTGAACTACAAGTTAATTGGTTTATTCCATCCAACAAAAATCTTAGATCATGTATCGTCTGATCTGTACACAACTCTTTATGTGACCCAAAGCATGTGACTGTTAGACACCAGACTGCATTGTAAAGCCCATTAACCAGCTAAATAGATAGAGTGTATCAAACCTTTTAATGAGTCTGAAATAAGGGTCAAATTTGTACTAACAGTTTCATTTATTTTACAAAAAAATAACTTAGGAGCTGTAATTATTTCTTTTCAAAAATCTCATTTTGTATTTCAGAAAATGTTGGGTTTGGAAAATTGTTTACTTGGTAGTGATTAGCAGAACTGTAATTTACATCTACTGTTTATTTATGAGGATTAGCTATCAAACAGCTATGTAAAAAAGCATGATGCAGTGCTTGTAGTGCTGAAAAATAAACCAGTGCACGTTATAGATGCTGCTAGAAAATATTACCGTTTTTACAACTGAGACAACCCATGTTCAGAACCCAGTGTGACCTATGCCTAGCTATTGCTGCTGTGGAGAATCTAGTGAGTTCAAAACCTCAAATGCTATGAATGTGTACACATGCTTTTCTCTTCCAAAATCTGTAAAGTTCCAGGTGGCAATTGTAGAGAAAGAGCTATGGCATCAAGGAAAGTTTTTGTCTTAATATATATAAACTGAGGCAGTTTTTCCTCTTAAGGATAGTTGATGGATTTATAAAGCAATGCCCACATACATAAGATTTTACAAGCCAGTCCTGAAAGTTCATTGTCTTACCACCAGACCATATAAAGGATGTATACAAATACCAGTGGCAAACAGATATTGTGTAGAAAAAATATTTGTTTCCAGGATTCCTCAATTTTTTATTAGCTGAATATCAACTAATTGCACACATTACCATATTCTACTAAGGCATCAGTTGGCCAAACTTCAGTACTTTGTCTGAATTAGATTTGCTGGTGTACAAATCTCAGAACTCAGAACACTTTCAGAGATTGAAATATTATTTGAAATTCTGTACAAACAGTTTACATGCCACTGTTAAAAACTACCCTGAAACACCCAGTATCATTCATATGCTGCCTTTCTACACTGCTACACAAACAACATGAGTATTAGATTACCACTTGCAAGCAGCTAGGCATTTTTACATAAATAAGAAAAAAGCATGGTCTATCAAAGAGAATTACATTTGAAACATTTAATCACAGAATCACAGAATTGTAGGGGTTGGAAGGGACCTCGAGAGATCATCGGGTCCAACCCCCCTGCCAAAGCAGCTCCTCAGCTCATACTGCACAGATAGGCAGATGGGTCTTGAATATCTCCAGAGAAGGAGACTCCACCACCTCCCTGGGCAGCCTATTCCAGTGCTCAGTCACCCTCACTGTGAAAAAGTTCTTCCGCATGTTGGTGTGGAACTTCCTGTGCTCCAATTTGCAGCCATTGCCCCTTGTCCTGTCTCCACTGACCAAAGAAAAGGGGCTGGCCAATTCCCCCTGCACGCCATACTTAAGATATTTATAAACATTGATCAGGTCCCACGTCAGTCTTCTTTTCTCCAGGCTGAACAGCCCCAGCTCTCTCAGACTTTCCTCATAGGATAGATGTTCCAGGCCCTTCATCATCTTCATAGCCCTTCTCTGCACTCTCTCAAGGAGATCCCTGTCTTTTTTATACCAGGGAGCCCAGAACTGGACACAGTACTCCAGGTGGAGCCTGACCAGGGCAGAGTAGAGGGGGAGGATCACCTCCTTTGAGCTGCTGGCCACACTCCTCCTGATGCACCCCAGGATCCCATTGGTTCTCTTAGCCACCAGGGCACACTGTTGACTCATAGCCAAGCTGTCATCAACCAGGACCCCCAGGTCCTTCTCCACAGAGCTCTTCTCCAGCAGGTTAACCCCCAGCCTGTACAGATACATGCGGTTGTTCCTCCCCAGGTGCCAGACTTTACCCTTGCTTTTGTTGAATTTCATCTGGTTTCTCCCTGCCCAGCTCTCCAGCCTGTCCAGGTCTCGCTTCTACTTCAGAAGAGCAGTATTTATTTAGATAGACAAGACAAGGAATCCTGAAGTTGGAACTACCTTTGTTGTGGAACAGGCTGCCCAGAGAAGTTGTGGATGCCCCATCCCTGGAAGTGTTCAAGGCCAGGTTGGATGGAGCCCTGGGAAACCTTGTGTAGATCCAGGCCTGAGGTTGGTGGCCCTGCCTGTGGCAGGGGGGTTGGAGCTTTATGATCCTTGGGGTCCCTTCCAACCCTTGCCATTCTATGATTCTATGATTGTTGTCTTATTATTTAAGACAATATGTTTGCACGCTTTGGGTGATCAACAAAAATCACCATCAAAATATGACTTGGCAAAAATTAGACATCATGTTTTAAGAATAATGGTAGGTTTTGTCTGTGTACCACAGGTGACCAAAATAAAGAATATAAATTTCTACACACAGAGAGACATTCCAGATAATATCAAGAAAGCATTTCAGTGCTATTTCAGTCTTGGGACAAGAAACTATAGGTTTTCATTTCAGTTGAAATGTAGCACATTCAGAGTCAGTAACAAATTCTTTCTAAACAATCCATCATTAGAATATCAAATTTACTGCCACAGCAAGATACTGAGGCCAAACAATTCACAAAAAATATAATTTCATCTGTTTGCAGCGCTTTCCTACAGTTTTGTCTTTCAAATGATTGATCTCAGATTACAACCAATGCAGCAGTTCCAAAAGCACTGATAAGTTTTCCATCCAAGATTCCCACTCGTTAAGACTTGTTCCATCCATTCT
The DNA here is from genome assembly GCA_022605575.1 of Laterallus jamaicensis coturniculus. Taxonomy (NCBI): domain Eukaryota; kingdom Metazoa; phylum Chordata; class Aves; order Gruiformes; family Rallidae; genus Laterallus; species Laterallus jamaicensis. The sequence goes on from JAKCOX010000010.1 coordinate 24,888,807, forward strand.
AACATCCTGTTATCAGCTCCTGTATTCATGAGCAAGGTACAAAACTATACTCTTTAAAAGATGTTCTTTGTTCAATAGCACCCAGGTTAATTGCAGGGTTTTTTGATATTCTCCTTTTGGCTCTCACTTCACAGGACTGAATTTGTTTCTTCACAACATTTGCCGGAAGAAATGCAATTCAGAGAATAAGGACATAGAAGAAAACCTGTTTTTCCCACATCTCTCTCCTTCATGAGCAACCAACCTGTTTATAACAGTTGTCCAAAAAGACCCAGCTCTCAGCAAGCCATATTGAATATGAATTTTATTACCAACATAGAGCAACATGGGCACATAGAGCAACACAAATTATTTTGGATGTGAGGTGTTAGTACAGATCTGTACATTTTATGAGTCTGAGACTGTCTACTGTGCATTTTCAGTAAGTTTGGTAGACAAGTCAGAATATATTGTGACAAGTTGACAGAAATGAAAACTATGGCTAATTGTCACTTCACTTTTGAACTGCAAGATTCATCTATCCAAAAAGTCATGAATTACTTGAGTTTGCTTCTTGGATTTCTTATGCTCTTACGTTTCTAGAAAGACAAACCTGATGCAAACAGGGAACAGAAGACCAACAGGCCCAGGGTCTGTAACTGCCAACACATTTAGATCACACAAGCAGTGGAGCCCTGCCATCTGGACCCACAGAGCAGCTGTCACATATGCCAAAGGGTAAAAGAGATTATGAAGATCCTAATGGCTGGGCACTGGAACAGGCTCCCCAGAGAAATGCTCACAGCAGTGAACTTGACTGAATTCAAGAAGGGTCTGAATGATGCACTGAGCCATGTGCTCTGACTTGGCTGGCCCTGTGTGGAGCCAGGAGTTGGATTTGATGATCCTTATGGGTCCCTCCAACTCTGTATATTCTATGATTCTAATTCACACTTGCGTTGTAGACATAAAGTCTTCCACTTTCATTGCAAATTCACAGCGTGGCTTTTTCATTTGGACTTCTGATTGAGCTGAAAAGGATGAAAAGACCATCAGCATTTAGTCAAAGAAATCTTGAACCAATATGGAGCTGCAGATGCTGAAGAACAGAAGTTATTCCAGCTGAGTCTGACATTAACTTACATTCAATCTTTTTCTCCTGATTGGCCCTTTCTGATGGCAGAATATGTCAGAGCTTTGTATGTTTATTAGGTTCCTTATGTCAGCTCAGACAGCCGCAAAAGATCCTTGAATATAAGTGCTTCCCTATAAAACCAGGAACATGGCCCAAGTTAGATGAGTCTGTAGGGATATTCGCATTGCCTTCAATCATATGTGAATGGCAAAAAATAGTTTCTTTGAACTGCAGGACAGGATAGAAACAAAGAACCAAAACTACCAATGAATGCACATATAATCCATAGCAGGTAAAAGTCTCGACTTACTGCTCTACTTCAATTAGAAAATAAATAAATAATTTTCAAAGGGTGATTGTTTGCTTTCACAGAGCTGAGATGAAATCAAATATCAGATTTCTACAAACATTTGACAGCCCAGTCCTGAGTGACTATACATGGAGTTTTGAGACAGGCTTCAGTCTTTCTGATCAAAATCAACAGTGATTTTGATATAAACAATGCTTAACCTGTGCAAAGTGTGTTGTAAGAGACATCCATCATCCAACAGAATGGGTCTTTCACTCTTAGAAATTTACAGTGATCCTTGATCTTACCATCCTGTTCTAGGTTTTGAGGACTTGTTTCTTGAGACCTTGATTTTGTTCAAGCACTGAAAGGAATATTCTTTTGTGTGAGTGGTGAGCCTTGTCAAGCCCAGCTCCCATTGAAGTTAATAGGAATCTGTTCAGTTGATTTGTCTAGATTTGGAGCACATCCTGGGAATTCTGTAAGCCAAATCTTTGCTCAAGACCTCTAACTTAGTGTATGATGAGTTGAGGTTCTCTCTCTTTCATTAGAGAGATTGTAATTAAAAAAAAACCAAAATCAAAAGAGAGAGACATTAAATCATTCTTTAATAAATCCATTATTTTTGTCCGCTCACAGATCCCTACTGAAATCAACAAACAAACACTTAAGCCAGTACCAGTGCCACAGAATTCAGTTTTAAGGTCATATTTAATCTGCCTGCTAGTTTGTACTAAATTAGTCTACATTAACTTCACAGAAAAACAAGAGAAATAAGTGCTTGAGACCCAGAAAAGCATGGCAGTCATGAAAATCATTAAGAAGGTCTTTGTATTTTACCAATGAGCCACCGCCTGATATCATTAGGCTATGCTGTTAGGTTAAAGAAACCCCTCAAAGGCATCCACACACTTGCTACTCGTTACAGACACTAATGCATAGCACTGACAAGGCAAGATGGGTCAGTCTGTAATCAATGACAGGCAGGACTTCCATGCTAAGAAAATGGAGGTAGAGAGGCTTGGATAGGAATACACATGGGTGACTTGTCTGTCACAGTGAGAAGTAAACCCTCCCCAAAGAGTCAACTTCTACATTAACATTCTATGTTTTGAGAGCAATCTTTAAGAATTTGCTTCAGAAATTAAGACTAATTTGTTAGTTTTTTTCTAAAAGAAAACATTTGAACTTGCTTAGCTGCGTGGGACACCTTCCTGAAAAACTTCAGTGATTCTTTCACACCAATTATCACATTTGTTAAGAAAATCCCAATAATACTACTGTTGTTTATGAATGAGAAAAATGTTTAGCTGATTTTTTCATAAATTCTGGAAATTATATGTCATTTCTGTCATCATGGGAGCATCTTGTCAGTGAAAAGGACTGTCCATGCCAAAAAATGAAAATTTAACAGTATGAAAGATGGATTATACAATTCAAAAAAGCAAACAAAGAAAAGTGCTTTTTAATGGAAAACAAAAAACTCCAAATCTTTGAAGAAAAGAAATGTTAATCATTGCAATTTATAAATGCAAGGCTTTCAAAATGATTGCAAAGTATTATTTTATTTCAGGGCTGTCATAGGCTAGCCACTCTAGATCTCTTAAAATATTTGATTTTGCACCTGAGAAATTGAAAAAGGCATTTAAAGAAGAACTTGTATTTAAAGATTAATTTTTACTTGCGAGAAGCTGAAATGTGAAAACATATACAGATCTATGTTCAGCTCAGTTGGTTAAAAAGTCATTTAAATATGTTCAATTTTATGTCCTTACAGTAAAATTGGAGGAGAAGGAGAATTTGATTCACTTCTCACAGAGAAGCTGTAACAGTTTTTGAAAGAATATTTGTTGAAGCCTGAGCAAAGGTTGGTACTGCATCTCCCAGAAGGCTCTCTGTTTATGGGGCTGTTCTCCTATTCAGCACAAAGCAACAGAACATGAAAAGAAGATGTGAGAGGTGTGAAGGTCTGAATGTACAGGAGGTAGCCTTTAGGAGGTGAAACCTGGGGATAGGGAGAAGGCTCTAGGCTCAAGAGATCTCAGACTAAAGAAATGAACCTGTTTCTTCCTTATCCTTGGAGAATATAATAACCACCAGGTTCTTGGTTCAATAAGTAATATCATTCTATCAATATAATTTATTCTGTCAATTTTCATGCTTCATTTTCCTAAGTTTTAAAATAAGAACACTCCTAATATATTTTTATGATTTCCAAGATGGTTAGTCATTTTTCTTTTTCTAGCCAAAAGCATTCAGAAGGATTTGCACATCCTTTCAGATGTTCCAGAACTGTTGGGTCCTTTGATAAATAAAACATAATTTCATAGGAACAGAAAGCGCTAGATAAGACAAATTCTTGTATATTGTCTCAGAGCTGCTGCTTACAAATATTTGAGTACATATTTAACATGAGTAGCATGACTCATTCTATTTGTATCAACAGAATTATCTCCATAGAAAGTTGAGCACATAGTGAGTAAATATGGGACTAAACCCATAAATTCCCAGAGAAAGCAGTCTTTTGCAGTGGGAAATCTCAACAGCCTTCCACAAAGCATGAGGAAACAAATGATACAAGAAGCTTTCTATTAATTTCTTATTCTTGTAAAACTTCCTCTTCTTGAGGACTTCTCATAAGTGTTCCTACTCACTCGAGGGATCCCTCTGCATGAAGAAATCTTCAATCATTGACATGCTTAGCCTGAAGGTTTGAATTGAAGAATGGGGCTGGATAGAGAAATCTGTAGGTGAGTTGCAACATTTCCTCTTAAAAGCTAAATCCACGCAGGCACCTATTTGCCTCATGAATGCATACGTCTGAATCAATTCTGAATGTCAAAACTCCTCTAGCCCCAACAGACTTTTATTATTTCAGCATAAAAAGCACCCAACAGTAAATTGCATGCACACTGGATACATAGGTGCTTTCATAACAACAAACCTTTGCTTTCTGTACCATTAGAAGGAGGTGGTACAGTACAGAAGGGTTGGAAGGTAAATATGCCCTGCTATGTGTAATATCAGTGTAGAAGGACAGAGGAAAGTATCTTAAAAAAACTAATAAATTTTACCTTGAAGGGAACTTATACCAGATTCATAGGTGACTAGATCACATATCTGCTCTTTCTATTGAGGCATATTGAGGCAGCAGCCATAGTTATCCACTTTTCTGGATATACACAACTGGGAGCATGAAAACCAGTTTTATGGAAGCGATAAGACAGCTACAAAGAAGAGATAAAGACATGTTAATGTCTTTAAGACCGTTTTAATTTGGTATCACCTACCCACACACTATAGTGTTACAGAACTGAGTGAGATTATGAGAAATTATCATCAGCAATGGCTGTGGATGTCTACACTGGTACCTTAATACAAAACTGATTATAAGAAGGACAAGCCTTGTTTCCTGTTGAAACAGTATGCAGATAAGCAGATTTAAAACAGAGGCATAGCTGGCAAAATATTCATGAGATAGTTGAAGTCTGACTCTGCAGCTGACACTCAGAAACGGGGGGACTGAAAAATTCGTGTTTACTCTCTTGAATTAGCACAAGATTGCTTCACTGTAAACTAAAAAAAAAAATCACTTGAAAAGAGTTTGCAATCTCTGATTTTTTCTATTTCCAACAAAAAGGCAGTAAGGAAGTTCCTTTTCTTAAATAAAAAAGCATAGGAGATACTCCAGACTACTGAAGAAAAATAAGCACCTGGATTGTAGTGTAGACATTGTCTGTGCCTGTACAGCTCCAAGAACTGTCCAGAACATTTAGGAAGGAAGAATAGTAATGCTGAATGTACATCAGTTGGATGAATTTATTTAAGGTACTGTTTGCAGTTAAGATGGAGTAAGAAAAATGCATACACATGTGAAACATTGTCACTGATATTGTGATACAGCTTAAAGACTTCACTGAGGGGAGTTGGTTTGACTGTTCACACAGAGCAATCTTTTAGGCAAAAGAAATTTGATGTTCATACTTGCCCAACTATACCTTAATGCACACCCAGCATTACACTGCAAATATGCAGTCAGATTTTTTCATAGGATCTGAATACTATTTTTTAAAACATTACTTAAAATGCAGCATAGTGCATGATGGAAGAAATACAGAATGTATTACCAAACACTTTATTCTTAAACAACATCCTTCAGAGGTAGTGGCACAAAAAGCTGTGTACCTAGAGAGTTTTTCATGAGCTGAAGAAAAAAAGAAAAGTTCAAGGCAAGGTCTGGGAAGGAGGAAATAGCTTGGACCACGACAGATTTCTCTGCAAAGACTTCATGAGTTTGTGTCATACTCTAAAATGCTAAACCTTTGAGGTTGCTGCCAAAGTCAATGCAAGTTAATATTTGCCCATAGCCTCTCAGACTACACATCTCACAGCTGTTGAACATTGGTGTTCCCCAGGGCTCGGTGTTGGGTCCAGTCATGTTTAATATCTTCATTGACGACCTTGATGAGGGAATAGCATCCACCCTCAGACAGTACACCGATGATATAAAGCTGGGAGGAGTGGCTGACATGCAGGAAAATTGCGCTGCCATCCAGCGAGACCTGGACAGGCTGGAGAGCTGGGCAGGGAGAAACCAGATGAAATTCAACAAAAGCAAGGGTAAAGTCTTGCACCTGGGGAGGAACAACCGCATGTATCTGTACAGGCTGGGGGTTAACCTGCTGGAGAAGAGCTCTGTGGAGAAGGACCTGGGGGTCCTGGTTGACGACAGCTTGGCTATGAGTCAACAGTGTGCCCTGGTGGCTAAGAGAACCAATGGGATCCTGGGGTGCATCAGGAGGAGTGTGGCCAGCAGCTCAAAGGAGGTGATCCTCCCCCTCTACTCTGCCCTGGTCAGGCCCCACCTGGAGTACTGTGTCCAGTTCTGGGCTCCCTGGTATAAAAAGGACAGGGATCTCCTTGAGAGAGTGCAGAGAAGGGCTATGAAGATGATTAAGGGCCTGGAACATCTATCCTATGAGGAAAGTCTGAGAGAGCTGGGGCTGTTCAGCCTGGAGAAAAGAAGACTGAAGTGGGACCTGATCAATGTTTATAAATATCTTAAGTATGGCGTGCAGGGGGAATTGGCCAGCCCCTTTTCTTTGGTCAGTGGAGACAGGACAAGGGGCAATGGCTGCAAATTGGAGCACAGGAAGTTCCACACCAACATGCGGAAGAACTTTTTCACAGTGAGGGTGACTGAGCACTGGAATAGGCTGCCCAGGGAGGTGGTGGAGTCTCCTTCTCTGGAGATATTCAAGACCCATCTGCCTATCTGTGCAGTATGAGCTGAGGAGCTGCTTTGGCAGGGGGGTTGGACCCGATGATCTCTCGAGGTCCCTTCCAACCCCTACAATTCTGTGATTCTGTGATTGGACAATTGTAATAGCTGGGAGACTACTGTCCTAAACCCATTGATTTTTCTCTTTAAATTTCAAATACTTAGCTTGACCATCTCTTGCATGACACCAAGACTCGTGGTTTTGTAACACCACCAGCGGTGATTTGACTGGTGGGCCTGATCCAAATCCAAGAAAATTCCAGGTGAGAGCTGATAAAGAAGCTGAATGCCACCTCTCATGAGACTGACAGAAGACACTACAAATCAAGAGGTCAGGTCTCAGTACACAGGTGAGGCCTCTTGAAGCTCTAAACAATTGATAGAAGAAAAAAATCTGCAATTTTCTGCAAGAAAAGTGTATTTGCTATAAGGGAAAATAATACATAGAAGGAACTCTGTGACTTCAGACCAGCCAGATAATGAAACATCTGATAGGAAAAAGGTTGTGTTCCCTAGGACAAAACACCTGAAGTGAATCATCAAAACAGCCTCTGTTAAAATGAAAAGATGAGTCATTGTCTTAGGAGATTCCCTTCTGGAGAGAACTGAAGACCCGATCTGTAGGCCAGACCCTCTACATAGGGAAGTCTGCTGCCTCAAGGGAGCTTCAGTTAGGGACTTTAAAAAGCGACTCCCAACCTTGGTCAGGCATACGGATTATTATCCACTTTTAATTTTCCACATAGGCAGTAATGAAATACATAAAAGAAAACTGACGAGCATTAAGAAGGATTTTAGGGCCCCCCTACTAAACCAGGTGATAGTGTGCTAATTCAGAGTAGAAATGTAACTACTACTAATAGACTAGGTAACTTAAAGAGCTGTCACTTGGAAAGCGAGCCTTCCCTAAGGAGCATAACAAGATCAATAGACCAGCTGAAGTGCATCTACACCAATGCATGCAGCATGGGCAACAAACAAGAGGAATTGGAAGTCCTTGTAATTAATGGGGACTATGATGCGATTGCCATAACAGAAACATGGCAGGATAATTCACATGACTGAAATGCTGCAATTACAGGTTATAAGCTATACAGGTGTGACAGGCTGGGTAGGAGAGGAGGTGGGGTAGCTCTGTATGTCAGAGAATGCTATGACACCCAGGAGCTGGAGTATGATGAAGACAGGGTTGGGTGTCTCTGGGTAAAAATCCGAGGTGCATGTAATCAGGGAGATAAAGTGATGGGAGTCTACTATAGACCACCTGACCAGGAGGAGGAAGCTCATGAGTTGTTATTTAAACAACTAGGAGAAGTCTTGTGATGACTAGCCCTTGTCCTTATTGGGGACTTCAACTTACCGGGTGTCTCCTGGAGGTACAATACAACAGGGAGGAAGCAGTCTGTCAGATTCTTGGAGTGCTTGGAAGACAACTCTCTGACCCAGCTGGTGAATGAACCCACCAGGGAAGGTGCCCTGCTGGACTTTTTGTTTGTTAACAGAGAAGGCCTAGTGGGGGATGTGAAGGTTGGAGGACACCCGGGGCACAGTGATCATGAGCTGATAGAATTCTTAGTACTGGGAGAAGTTAGGAGAGGAGACAGCAGAACAAGCACCTTAGACTTCTGTAGGGCTGACTTTGGAATGTTCAGAAAGCTGCTCAATAAGATTCCATGGGAGGCAGTCCTTGAGGGCAAAGGAGCCTAAGAGGGTTGGTTCCTCCGCAAGAAGGAAATCTTGGTGGCACAAGAACAGGCTGTCACAGTCTGCCAGAAGAGGAGTCGGCGAGGAAGGAAGCCAGCCTGGCTGAGTAAAGAGATGCAGGAAGATATTCAGGACAAGAGGGGAAAATAGGAGATTTAGAAGAAGGGGCAGGTGTCTTGGGACGACTATAAGAACGCAGTGAGATCATGTAAGGAGGAAGTCAGAAGGGCTAAAGCTGAACTGGAAGTCAGACTGGACAGTTCTGTAAAAGATAATAAAAAGTCCTTCTATAGGTATATTAACAGTAAAAGGAGGTTCAAGGAGAATCTCCAGCCCTTATTGGACGCAGGGGGAACATTAGTGACCAAGGATGAGGACAAGGCTGAGGTCCTTAATTCCCTCTTTACCTCAGTCTTTAATAGTAAAGATGGATATTCCCTGAGTACTCATCCTCAGGAACTAGCTGACAGGGAGGGGAAGAATAACAAAATCCCCATGGTTCAGGAGGAAATGATTAGTGACCTACTTGGCCAGTTAGATACCCATAAGTCAATGGGGCCAGATGGAATTAACCCGGGGGTACTGAGAGAGCTGGCAGATGTGCTTGGCAAGACCCTTTCCATCATCTATTAACAATCCTGGCAGACTGGGGAAGTTCCACTCAACGGGAGGCTGGCAGATGTTACACCCATACATAAGAAGGGCCAGAGGAGGATCCAGGGAACTACAGGCCTGTCAGTCTGACCTCAGTCCCGGGGAAGATCATGGAGAGGGTCATCTTAGGAGCTATCATGCAGCACATGTGTGATGGACAGGGGATCAGACCTAGTCAACATGGGTTTACAAAAGGTAGATCCTGTCAAACTAACCTGCTCGCCTTCTATGACAAGGTGACCTGCTTAATGGACGAGAGGAAGGCTGTGGATGTGGTCTACTTGGACTTCAGTAAAGCCTTTGACACAGTTTCTCACAGCATTCTGATTGAATGCTGCCACTGGCCTGGACAGGTGGACCCTCTGCTGGGTTAAAAACTGGCTGGATGGCTGGGCCCAAAGGGTGGTGGTAAATGGCACAAAATCCATTTGGAGGCCAGTCATGAGTGGTGTTCCCCAGGGCTTGGTCTTGGGTCCAGTTTTGTTCAATATCTTTATCAATGACCTCGATGAAGGAATTGAATGCTCCCTCAGTAGGTTTGCAGATGACACTAAACTGGGAGGAAGTGTTGATCTGCCTGAGGGTAAGAAGGCTCTTCAGAGGGATCTGAACAGACTGGACCAATGGGCTGAGATCAATGGGATGAGGTTTAACAAGGCCAAGTGTAGAGTGCTGCACATGGGACATAAAAACACCATGCCGTGCTACAGGCTTGGGGGAGTCTGGCTGGAGAGCTGTCAGGCAGAGAAGGACCTGGAGGTGCTGGTTGACTGCAGGCTGAATGAGAGTCAGCAGTGTGCCCAGGTGGCCAGGAAGGCCAATGGGATCCTGGCTTGTATCAAAAATAGCGCGGCCAGTAGGTCTAGGAATGTGATTTGCGTCCCTGTACTCAGCATTGGTGAGGTCACACCTGGAGTCCTGTGTCCAGTTCTGGGCTCCTCACCATAAGAAGGACACTGAAGTCCTCAAGCGAGTCCAGAGAGGTCAACCAGGCTGGTGAAGGGGCTGGAGGACAAATCATATAAGTGGCTCAGGGAGCTGGAGCTGACTCTTGGAGAAGAGGAGGCTGAGACCTTATCACCACCTACAACTACCTGAAGGGAGGTTGTGGAGAGGTGGGTGATGGTCTCTTCAGCCAGGTGACAGGAGATAGGACAAGGGGAAATGGCAAGAAGCTATGCCAGAGCAGGTTTAGATTAGACATTAGAAAAAAAAAAATTACTGAAAGAGTTGTCAGGGCCTGGAACAGGCTGCCCAGGGAGGGGGTTGAGTCACATTCCCTGGATGTGTTCAAAAAAAGGGTAGATGAGGTACTTAGGGATATGGTTTAGCTTAGGATGTGATTGGTTGGGCTTGATGATCTTCAAAGGTCTTTTCCAACCTTATGATTCTGTGATTCATGGACTCTCTTTTTAAGCCATTTTTGCTGCTGGTTGCATAGCAGGACTTTCACAGCTCCATGACAACCCATGTCATCCTACACTGAAATCGTCTTCCCACTCCTCCCACACATTTCAGTATGCTCGGGACTGCCCACTGTGTTCATCAGTCTTAGAGGTTGTGTCCCAATGTCCTGTAAGAACATTTTGTCTTGCCCCTGAACCTGACTCAACTTCAAAATAAACTCTTTCCTGTGGAGGTCTTTTGTCCTACTCAGCAGCTAGCTAGTAGAACTTCAAAGCTGACACATGAATAAGGAGCAAATCAGCATCTGCCTTCCTAAATCACTTCTGGGCTGACCTCAGTACAAATGAACTCAAAAAAGCTGCTCATTCAATTCCACTGTCTACAGTATCAGCCCCCTCCCATCTACAACAGCCAGGACCCTAACAGTTCCTCCTGCAGACTTGCACCAAGCATTTGTTACAGAGTAAAGCAAAGAGAATAGCACAGAGTTTCTGACAGATCCTAGAGGTGGTTAGCTATCACAGAAAGTCAGATAACCATGTCCCTGCAAGGGATGCAATGTTTCTGTCTCACTGATTGAGACAGGTAAGACCTTGAGCTCCAGACAGGCTACTGTATCGATTCACACTGAGAATCCAAGTATTTACAAGAAAAACTACTTCCTTTTGCCTCAGTCTATAGGTTTATTATTATCACTGAAAAGCATCCAATGACAAATTTTTACCAATGACCAGTTTCTGCTCATGAAATACTGGAATTATGTTTTGTTCCCCTTCTCGCTGCCAATGAACTGATCCAGTGTTGAAGGGTCTCCATGCACAAGCTATAGAGACTGGTCTCACTGAGGAGTAGAAAAAAATGCTATTGCTGCCTGGTGGAAAGTGGAACAGATTACTGAAGTTAAACATTTGCATCCTATTTTGCAGAACATTAAAGCCGTTATAATGATCAAAAGCCAGGAGTATGCATGGAGACAGACGGCAGTGGGGTGACTTGGAGGAGAGGCAGATGTAGCTTAGGTGTAACAAATTAGAAAGCCACTGAAACAAAAGCTTTAAAAAGGGTAAGGGTTTTGTGGTAGCAATATAAACCCTGTAAGAACAGCTTAAATAACAGCATGCAGAAAGTATTACACTGAAATGTGTGTATATTGAAAGAGTCAGAAAAAGAAAAATATTACAGAAAAGAAAGTCTTCAGAGTGCCCACATTACACTGAAAAAGCAAGGGTTAATATCCCCAGCAAGCTACAGACTACTGCTGTTTTATCCTCCTCTATGCTGTTCTTATCATCCTCTATATTCTTCACAGCTGATGTGTTTCTCTAATAAAATGTGATTTGGGGTTTTTTGTGCGTTTTGTTTTGAAATCAGTAATGGAAATGTTTGAGAGTGAAAGACAACTTAAAAATGGAGAAGGGAAAGAAAGGGTATTTTTCAGATTTATCATTTCTTGGGAAATATAATTTTAAGTAGGATCTCCATTCATTCAGTTTCACATCCATTTGGAATCTCTTTCCAAAAACTAGGAATCTTAGAAACCAAAGGAATCTCTCTGCTTTGTAAAAGCAAGTTAAAAAGATAAGGCTGACTGTCTGGGTACTGGCTTTAAAATCTGATGTTGAAAAGATAATGTTAGGCTGTTCAGTCCTCCCCTTTACTGACACCTATTATTTGCCATCCATCTGGAACCTTGAATGTGTTTGAGGTTATCCTGTCCTTAACCATAATTTCTTGCACTTTACATGGCACCATTACTCTATAGGCAATGAAACATAACATTAAAAATGCATAGGACACCTTGCCCAAACTATTTCATCTTTCTGGCATTACAGTAAACACGAGGCACACTTTTGGAAAGTAACTTACTTCCTAATATAGGTATGTTTACTTCCTTTGTAAGTTCATATGTTTTTTGGCATAAGAGGATTTCTCCAGATGTACAAACTGTATTCCAGACGCACACAGAGTCTCTCTGGAGAGACCTGGACTCATTTTTCTTCTGCTCTTAAAGTAAAATGTTATATTTTGCAGATCCATATTCCACTAGATGTTTTAAAGCAAACAAACAAAATAAATCTGAAAGCACCACCATGTATCACTGCCAGTTGATGGATTGATTTTTGAATGCACAGAGTGGAGCTAGCATCCCAACTCTATTGATGAGCACTGAGGGCCAAATTCTGGTCTGAGTATTTCCCCCAAATTGCACACAATTACTACTTCCGAGGTTTTTCTTTCTATTGCAAGAATATAGTATCAGCATTTTTTTTGTTTCAAGATATATTTGTTGTATTTTCCAGTCTAGAATCTAATTTAATCTTCCATTCAGATGTCTTATTTCATAGGTTGACTTTTTATTATTTCTTTATCTTTTCTGATGTTCAAAAATTTTTCCAATTTATGATGTCTTATGGATACCATTAGTATGTTTTTTGCCTCAAGTGAGAAAATAAGCTTGTGTGAATGAACAGTATTTCCCTCCTTACTTCAGTGCAGCTAATCTGATCCGCACTGGTAGAGGATCTATCTGACACTCCCTTGAAGACTTAATTGAAACTAGAAGTGAGCAATTGACTGCAGTACCCAGCACACAGAATCCCTACAATTATATCCTGATCACAATCCTTCAAAAACAGTTTTCAGTCCCTATAAAATCCTCATGCACTGCCTCCTGAGAATTACAGTGAATTATTATTGTCTGAAGAAAGTCCTTACTTAGGGTGAATGGATACAATAGTGATATGCTTCAGTGAAGCTGTACCAGCAGACAGTTCAGCTTGGTCAATCAAATGCTATTCTAAACTGCATGCATCAGTGAATCATCTCAAAGGGATCACTGGTTTTAAGAATATAAATCTTTTGATATATGGGAAAATAGAACTGTAGGGGTCAAAATGAAGATTATTTTATGCATTGAATAAATGCACAGCTGAAAAAGGATTGAAAGAAATATCTGACTCTTAAAAAAATTTCTGTCTAGATCTCAAGTTTTCCATTAAAATGTTAAGCAATGTTCAAAGTCAGCAAAAATAATATTGTGGTAATATTTCTGGTCTTAATATTTATTAAGACTAACATTATTGTCTCTAAATCATGAGTATCAGACAAATGATTAAGAAGATGGCATATGAACACTCTTAATTTCCACAGCTTGGAGGCTTTAGTAATCTTTATTCACGAGACGAAACCCATTTGCTTCATCAGTTAGCTACCATGAACAACTAAGCAGCAACAAAACAGAAGCTAGCTTTCAAATATAGTTGAAAAAAGTAACCCAAAATTATAGCTGTTAAACCTACTTAAGTGACTAACATGTTGTAAGTCAAACCAGCATATTTTCTGTTTCAGTGACTGCCACAAGGACTGCCAAAACTGCTCTCAGAATCACACCTTGTGAAACTCCCATCTGATTCTGTAGTATTTGCTTGATTTAGTTTCCCCCATAAGCTAATAAGATCCCAGCCCCCTCAGGATCAAAACACATAGTGCAGAGTTCACGTAGATATTTTACATGCAGAAAAAAATTATTGCAAAATGCTGGAATTTATTGTGAATCAGTGGGAAATCATCTGTCACAGGCATTTTTAGGACAGGTTTTGCTGTCTATAAAGGCAAATTATGGAATACACAATGAGATTATAAGACTACTTACCAGACAGAAGAGAAATTAATGTAGTAAATCCCAAACACTTTCAAAACAGCCACTTCCAGACTGTCGCTTCCTGTCTGTCAAGTATAAGCAGCCAAGTAGGTAGAAAGACATATGGTCACTATGTCCAGGAAACCAAACAATGAAGTGTGCTTTAAGGGCGAAGATGATCACAGAGAAGTGTATTTCTGAATGCTGATTTCATCCCTTGTGTTTCTTCATCCCTCAAAGATCCTCCTTGATCTCAATATGTCAGTCAGTCTTGAAAATACTTCATAACAGAAAAAAAAAAAAAGGTAAATCTCCACATTGCTGGTTTTGGAGCTAGTAAGTCCTGTGTGGGTTACTCAGGGAGAATGAAAGATCTTAGCACCAAGGAACATGTTATTCCCTGCCTCAAGGAACAATGATCATGAAAGATCAAGAAGATATGTCTCCTAGTAGCAAGAAAAACAAGACACCTGAGGTGGAAGAAAAGCTCTGGAGGAGAGGGGAAACAGGAAGGGCACCACGCTATTCAACACATACCCTGATACCTTTTTTGTGAACTAAAATACAATGGACTTATGGTTACAACAGGATAACACATTTTCTTATGTATAAGATAGGTAAGCTTCAGCTATCATCTTAACCTATGTGCAAATAACATTCTTTCAGGACAGGTTTCATTTGCTATTCCTGCAAGTCCAAGACTACAGCCTTCTTTTTTCTTTTTTCTATTTTTTTTTTTTTAACCCCAAAGTATCACATATGTAGAGTTTATTTCGTTCAAGATACACCTATTTGAGACGTGTCAAATCTTACGTGACAGGGGAAAAAAATAACTTGGCAAAGTTCAGGAAACCTAGTTGTCTCAGATGTGATCCTGCTTTGTACCAGCACCTCCAGGTGGTAGTGCTGAGTTCTGAGAACTTAAATGAGTTGTACAACTTTGAATTTAAGTCAATTCGATTTTCACTCTTGCTTGCTAGACAACTCTCAAGGCCTGAAAGAGACCTGCAGGCACAAAAGCATCTTCTTGGTCTCCTACATCATTCAATAGTTTTCCTATTCATTCAGGTTTATTTCTATGAAACCTTCCCAACCTTAATATATTGACAGGATTTTTCAAGGCAAACCAAACTATCTAAATCCAGTAGTTGAGGCATGAGGCAGAGAAGGAAAAGTCAGTTCTTGCTTTCTTTGGGAATGCTTTCAAGGCCATGCAGGCAGATGTTCTGCACCACAGTCAGAAATAACCCAAATCCATATAACTACTGTTAATTTGACAATTAATCCATGCTAAGCCTGTGAGCTACTTTAACTGAGACTTAGAACTGCAAGTACACCAGTGCATGAGAACTGTGAGTATGCATCTGCCTGCAGAAGACAATGCAGGCACACCCTCTGTTGAAAAAAATCAAAGAGAATGAAACTGCAGTTCTCCCTTGTTGGTATAAAAATCATTACCTCCCATGAGGCAAGTATCAGTGCAAAGTTTTATTCCAAAAAGAATGAAATTGGATAAGAAGGAAAAAGGATTTTTAAGGAATGATCCATGATTAAAGGGGGGAAATAAGAATAAAATGAAGCTATGATATGACACTGGAGAAATATGTGGCATATTCAGGGCATGGGAAAAAGGAAGAGGTCATTGTTTTCAGGAGGGGAAGACAGAAGCAAAGATAGAAACTGCAATCAACAATGCTACTACAAGGCTGGAAGTGTTCTGAGACATCCTCTGGGAACAGATCAGCTTTCATTGGTCTATTGTTTTTGTCAAATAAATAACTACAGTAGTTATTAAATTGCTTTAGCTGGTCCAGGAAAAAAGGCAAAGCCAACCTTTGCTATTCCTAGCAAAAAATGTATACAGGTTACTGTCAACAGACATAGTGAAGTGTGGCGCTAAGATATGATAATGAAAGATGCTGAGAAGGAAGCAGGAACAGTTCCCTCCTTCACTACTTGGGAGAGGTGGTTGTGTTCCCTTGCGTTTCCCCTTCAGCATTTGGTGGCCTGCCTGAATATTTAGGCTGCAGTAAGAGGCAGCTGGTCGAATAGAAGTCATCCCCTGAGGATGCAAACAATCCTGCATCAGCAGTTCCTATCAACAATAGGGAAGAGGGACTTGGGATTTTGCTGAGTCAAGTTATTATTTGTGGGGGTTTTAACTTAAAAAAAAACTTCTGTGCTCTAACCAGAGGCTGAAAGTTGTTACTTCAGATATATATTTTTGACTCCATCATTTATGCTTAACTGTATTTGCTCTTTTGTCCAAGAACACCCTGCTGTCTACACAGGAATTGTAGAGGTGTACATAGACGGTGGGCTTTCCTCTATAGGAAATTCTTCAAATCCCTTTGCCATCAGTAACAAAATACACCAGAGAAGAAATTTTTTTTTTTTTTAAAAAGCATTTTTATTACTCACCCCCTGTTCATGAACAAAAAACTACACAGATAAGAGTAATGGATATTTTTTTCCAGTGCCTCCCTAGTGAAGCAGAGTTGTATATTTATGTATATGTATATGATGCAGTACAACACTACATTAGGCTATGGGGGAAAAAAAGGTAACAGCAAAGACGTTCATTTAGGCAAATGTAGTAGAAGTGCTCATCAGGTTGCTTAGGATTCAGAGACTGTGGAAGATTGAGACTACTACAGAGACATTTTTGTCAGCTGAGACTTGCCTTTAGATATATTTGGGATTAGAAAAAAAATCCTTCCAAGCGAACCTTTTAATAATAATCACATTTAGAAACCATTGAACTTTCCTTTATGCTTTGAAATTAACACATCAGAGCCCCATTGTAGCTGATCATGCAACTAAAATAGGGAGAAATGAAACAAAGACATACATGTATTAACTGCATTTTCCCAATGGTAGAACAGTTCATGTTAGAGACGTGATAAATTTGAATGCAGAAATAGTAGTTTTATGAGATTTTAGCTGTAAAGATTTACTAATATCATTGGTGACTGAAATGTTAAATATTTTATGTTCATCTGGGACCAAACAACACAGAAAGTTCACAGTAAGTGAAGCCTTTTTCTTTACTACAATAAAGTAAAGGATATATTTTTGTACAGACTTGAACTATGGACATGAATAAATTTGCTGTTCCAAAACAAGTCTTTTTTGCAGTTGAGTTTAAGTTATACTTAGAAGGGATTTATTACCTATCCAGATAAGAGGAGAAATTTCTTTTTCTAAGGGATTTAGATAATGGACATAGGATGAGCATAATTATAAATAAATACTAGCAATGCAATACAGACGATGTGGCAAAGGGTCAGCCTATGCTGGCCAAGAAGCTCCTCCTTCCCCTTTGCCCATCTGAAAGAAACTTCAACCCCTCTGACCAAGGAATTAAATTAGCACATAATCCTAATGAAGTTTACATGAGCTTGGGGTGTGAAAACAGAAATTAAAACTTCTGCTTTGTAAATAGTTCACCTTTTTGAGATATTTTGTCTAGAGTAGTTTACCCTGCCT
Source organism: Laterallus jamaicensis coturniculus (assembly GCA_022605575.1). Taxonomy (NCBI): domain Eukaryota; kingdom Metazoa; phylum Chordata; class Aves; order Gruiformes; family Rallidae; genus Laterallus; species Laterallus jamaicensis. The sequence continues at coordinate 24,906,385 of JAKCOX010000010.1, forward strand.
CCCCAAAAAAGTCAGCTAAATTTCTAGACTGCATCTACTGCTCCCACCAGGAAGTTTAGGTTGGAGCCTGGACAATGTTATAGAGAATAAGCATTTCTATATCCAGATCTAGCAGTTACAACCATGTGTGACACAATGACAGTGAAGTTTAAAAACTAAGAAAGCGGAGAAATTGCAATTCAAGCATTACACAGTTAAACCCTGCTTTTTGGAAAGGGTAAACTGTCATTCATTTTAACCAATTTGGTTTTGTTCATTGTCTCAGTTACTAAAACCATGAAGCTGAAACAGAGTAGTTGAATAGTTTAGAGACCTGGATTTAGGCTTGCTTCAAGCTGGTTGTAGTTTGGAGGTGATATGTTCATGGAGGTATTCTGGAAGTTAGCTAAGTGACCACAAGAAAGCTTTCCAACTGAAATAGCAAAACAAAACAAATGAATCAAAACCAAGCCTCACGTACTTAAGTATTTTCAGAAGAGATTTTCTGACGCGAGAAGTTACAGTACCAGGGTTGCCACTGTCACTAAGATATACTGGTAATGCTTGGGTAGGAAGTGCACAAAGCTGTAATGAAACTTCAGCACTGGTTATTTGTCAATATCATGACCAAAAAGCTTTACAGTGGCTTGTCCATTGTAGCTGTGTCATTACAAATTGCAGCATGGGAATGTACTCAGATAGTTACTGATCAGCCGGCAAAAACACAAATATTTTATTTCCTGTTGGAGGGTTAAAAGGATTCTGTTAGTTATGGAGCTTTTTAAGCAATATAGCTGCCAAATAACTCAGCTGGTTTTATTCCTAGACCATGCAATAGTACCCTGGATTTGTCTTCTATTTTCTGTTAAGATGTTTGGAGGATTACACAATGCCCATCATATAATATTTGGGCCATTGCCTGTGAAGTAGTGCTTTTGGATATAAAAGACAGAATGAAACAAAGTGAAACAGAGCTTTTGCAGTAAAACTGCCACCAATTAAATTATTGCTCTCAGTAGCAACCTTACTGTCAAACCATCTCCTTCAAATAATAAGACAGTGAGAAATTATTGCTAACAGTTACACAGCTACTACAGGATCTCCCCATGCAGAAGTGAGTGTTAGAAGACCTCAACAAGATGGAAAAAATAGGAGATAAATAGGAGATATGAAGAGAGGAAGAGAAAATTTCAGTACAGACATATATGAGATATTTCTATGGAAGGGTAAGTACTGCAATGAAAAAACTTTTCAAATTATTGTGGCTTTATCAGTGCTTTGCAGGTAAAAGAAAGCCATCTGACCAAAACCACCAATGGTTGCTGCTATGTTTTCATCAACTCTAAACGAAGGAACATTGTCAAAGAAGTGTTTTATTAAAGCTAGAATAGCTTTAAGGTGACCTTAGTTTCAGAGTGGTCACCAGCAAATGCTAATTGTGAAAATGCATTATTATTATTATTATTCAGACTTCCACATCTGGAACAAGAAGCTGTGGTGTTCCAGTTGGCAGTAGTAATAGGATGTAGTCTTCAAATAGCCCAGCCATGATAGAGGGACACGGCAAAGAGTCTTATTCATGAGAAAAGATTTTAGGCATCAGAAGAGAAAGGAAAACTTAGAAATTGAGAAGAAGGAATAATTTGGTGGCAGCCATGCCGTTGGAATTAAGAACAGAGAACAGTGTGTTATTATCAGAACACTATAATAATCAATTATCAGAATGACATTTTCTAGAGGCGTGTTGGAAATTTTAGTGATCAGTTTCCACCATTGTCATCCAAAGCTATTGCTCAAACCAAATCTTCTCATTCCTTTAAGAAAGGAATGTAATGCAAGAAAGTAGATGAGAGAAAACATCCACAAGCACACACAAATACAATTGGACGAGACCTGCAATTGGCTCTAGTGGCAAAGATTATGACAAAGTCACTTTCCTGACAGACAGGAGAAAATTTCTTGAGGAAATCATATATGTGATGGAGAAATGACTTCTGCTATCAGCACAGTGTAATTGGGATTCTCAAAATATTTTACAGGCTTTGATGGTCTGTTTAATGCTTTTCTAAATTCACTCTGTTAGATTTACACTTTTTTAATGGGTTTAAAATGACCCTTCAACAGCGGAGCACATTTAAAAAAATCTCTTTGGAGTCTTTTGGATTTCTGTAACATACCATTTTCACCAAATACAACTCACTAATATTAAAAGAAGCTATAAAGTTGCATAATAGACATAGGACAAGAGTTTAGGTGATAAAGAAATCAAGACAGTATGTTCAAGGTTTTCTTTTTATATTGCTCCTCTACAATATCTCATAAAGTTCTTTAATTTGTATGATCACTAGCTTTTCAGTCTACTGCCTGAGTTTAGAATTCAAGAATTTTTAGATTTTATGACTTCTAAGAATAGTTGCATCAACCCTTCAGAACTTGATTCTGAATTAAATTGAAACCAATGAAATAATGTGGCTGAGTTTTATTAAAAACGCTTTCTACATAAGAAAGTCATCAGCCAAGAATAATAAATTTAATTTATTTTCTTTTAAAAATGGACATAGGAAATTATGCCTATTGGATTATTATCACACTGTGACTACTAACTTAATTGACACTTATGTAAGCTCTCAGTGATGGAAAAGACATTCAACCAGTTAGTCACAGTTTAAGCCCTGCTCAACTATCAGGTATTCCTGCTTAGTACTCATAGTAAAATACTCATTTTCTTGCACAGTCTCTCTCTTTCAGGTCATCACCTGTGTTTCTTAGATTACAAAAAATCATGACCTCAAGTGCTTTTTTTGAAACTGAAACTCAATAATGCTATCTAAGTATAAAATAAATCATTAAAGTCATTTTCTAAACTTACCCCATAGCTTTTATATCATTACCTGGACTTTACAGGTTATTTTACATTGGCATTTTTTTCTTTTGATCTAAACCACTGAAGCATGAGTAGGTTCAAAAAGAAAATGGACTTCAGATGCAGCAGAGCAAAAGTTTGGGAAGAAGAGTCTTAATTACTTGCAGTCCCCAAAATGTATGTCATGTTGATACTCTTTAAGTCAGATTTGACCATATATTCCTATTTTTTGCATCCTCCAAAAGCCCTCACTGAAGATGATAAATAAGTTCATTATTATAGTAATATATTTAATTGAGAATGGGAGAAAGAAAAAAAGAGAGAATAAGCCACAATATAAATGCTTAAGTAGTTACCCTGACAACAAAACTCGTGTTATTCTCCCAACAAATGGATTTGCTGAATCAGATTCCCAGGACATACAAATATCTTATTTTGAAAAGGAGACCAAAACAAGAATAACATTTTATGTAAAGTGCTGTAACTAGTTTTTATCTTGGCCTTTTTTCTCTACTCTGTTAAGATGCTAAAAAATTTATGTTGCAACATAGGGTTGCAATGATGTCTTGCATGAAGTTACAGTATTTTGTTAACATTGACTTATTAAGGGCTTTTTTATTAGTCTGAAATCTTGAGAGAAGACTCCTAGCATTATTATGCTAATTATCATCCTTAATCTAAGAGCCATTATTTTCTCAAGTTCATCAGTAATGATAATCATCAAACATAAACAGCAGTGTGATTGTCTGAAGCACTATCTGGAACTTAGACTGGCACCATTATCTCGAAGTCACGTATTACACACCTGATCTGCAGTGTCTCACTAGAAAGAAATATTTTTTAGGAATTTAAACAAGAAATGGCTTTTACAAATGAAAGCATGGAAAAAAACATTCCAGAGAAGTGGGAAGTACATGATGTCTGGTTTCATGTGCAATAACTAATGAAGTGATTTGCTTTAACTTTGACTAGCATTCACCGATTTCAGGTGACAAAATCTGAACTGTGAAGAGTCTGTGAAGAGTAGAAAAACTGACTAACTTTTGTGCTATGATGTGAAGAATTGTTAAGTCTTGGCTTCATGGTGCAGTGAGATTCAGGTGTGTATCAGTCTTTCCCCCCTGCGTGTTACTTTCTGATGAAAGGGAGACCATGGCTGTCAGGCAAGCGAAGAGATCGCAGGTTCATCTTAGGACAGCATGAGGTCCACCCTTCTTCAATGTCCCATAATTGCATAACTGCTATGGTACTAAGTCAGTCTATTATGGGATGCTAAAAATAGGGACTCTTACATAAGCCATTTTTTTTAAGGGATCTAAGTACTTATTTGGATAGATAGTTAAACTGAAGTAATGTAAGGTAAGCAAATGTCAGTTGTGTCTTTAGCTCATGTTCCAGGGTGCTCAAAGCAAAAAGGCTCAAGGTAACTACTATATATCTTACTGTTTGCAAGACCAGCACAAGTCAAGAAATCTTCCTGTTAGAGTCAAACAACAAAGATAGGAAAGTCTTTGCCTCAGGTCGGATTGCCTTTAGAGAAATTTGTATTCAGTAAACTCAAGCTACAGATATATTGTAACTAGCAATTTACATGCATCTAGTCTAGGAGGAAGGAAAGGAAATCGTTATTGCTAGTATCCCAAAGGGATCTGCAGTGTACAGGAGATGCTTCATCCAAAGGTGGCAGAGAAATGCTGCTACCCACCAGCAACAGTTCTTTGCCATCTTTGTTACTAGCCAATTATCAAGCCAGTAAGTAGTTCAATACAACAAAAAAGAAAAAAATCAGGGCAGCATGTAGCTTACTGCTCAGCCTGTGTTCCAGACAATGTAAATGTTTCTGAAAGTGGCACCTAAGTTCAGAAGAGATAAACTGAAACAATTCCTCTGTTATAAGTCCTTCCTGTCAAAAAACTGTTACAAGTTAGGCAGCCAAATGATGAATCACCAGCAACTTAGATAATAAGGGTGCCTTATTATTTTTTTTCTTTACCTAAAACTTTAAAATGTCGTGAGTTACCAGCAGCTTTTTTTACTATAGTTTACAGTTATATTGCTTAATTAATTTAACACTCTAAGTTACTTTTTCTGAAAGCCGTTTTGGCAGCAAATTTTACAAGACTTGGAAGAGAGGGGGTGGGGAAAGAGATTCTAGATAAGTATAAATTTAAGCAGATGTGAAGTGTTCAAATTTTGTTCATTAGCATAATAAAGTCAGTATTAAATGTCAACCACAAATGTTTTTTACCTAATAAAGACAGATTATCCCAGAATAATTAAACAAATTATGTTTAACATAACTTACATTCTCACAGTGAAGGTCAAATTAACAAATCCATGGGCTTCTAGAGAAAATGGCAGCTTCATTTATTGCTTAAATAATGTTTTGTCACACATAGTGATATTTCCCTGGGTAGTATCTTAAATTATTTGTGATCTTTCTACTTGTAATTGCTATGCATTAGTAAAATGTGAGCTTTGCAGATCTTCTGTGTGATATGAGTTCTGAACAGAAAAAAAGCCTCATGGACAGACCATGTCGTGCTGACCAGACCAAGTCATGCTGAGGAGCAAAAGTAGTGGTGAATAATGATGTGACCTTTAAAAGGCTGGTCTACCTGTCAACAAAATGGGTACATGCTTTCTCCCCTCAGCTGCAGAAAGATTCATGACAATACCAAATGGATATGAATAAATATTACAATCTACCTTGATATTAAATGCAAGCTGATTTCTATTTCAGTGGAAGAAGTCGCTTTGCTGTGATAAAACTCAACTATTTGCACACTGACTTCATATCCATTTGACAAATCTCAGGAAAAAAACCCCAACCCAAATCTTTATGAGCATGCATTTTCTTTTCATAAAGGTCATTTGAAAATGTGAGGCCGTGTCACCAAATGTTACGTCTGGAGTAGCAAATATTGTGCAAAAGTATTCCAGTTTACTGCTTCAGGTGGGCAGTAAACACAAGAAGCTATATTATTCCTCTCTCTTGTAGGAGCATAAAAAATGGGATTTTTTTTTAGTTCTATTTTTTAAATATAAGGTGGGGAAGCAGAAAGTATGATTTATCCCCAGAAAAATCATTCACAGTTTTGGTTCAAATGGTAATGTCAAATCATGATAATACATATACACAATATTGTGATGCTGAAATACTGACATCAGATCTCAGAGTCATATCTACCACTATTCAGTTTACCACTCACATGCAGTAATGCAGTCTCACTTGCAATGGTACTCAAAGCTGCAGCGCTAGCTTGCAAGTGCAAAGGATGCTACACATGCACTGTTGTATGCAGATGCCTAAATTTAGAAAGAAAAGTAATTTCATGTGACTTTGATATGCCCATCTGGAAAACTGAATTTTGCAGTTTATAATTGACTCCCTTCTGTAAGCAATTTCGGAAGAAGGTGTGTGTACACCACACAGCATTTCTTAGGGTAGCAGTTTCTGTAAATGATCTCAGCTTGGACACCCATAGCCCAGTGTACCGAAAACAAATTCCACTCACTTTTACAATTAAGTTATCTAGTTTTGCAAGGATAATGCAGCACTTGTTTTCTTATGTCATGTAGATGCCTATTTTCTGTTGCTTGCATTTCCATTCTTGGGTCAATATAACTTATTTACTAAGTTTTGTCTTGTTGAGAAGAGTAATTTCTTGTAATTATGTATTTTTGTCTTGATAGTATGAAGAGAGTTGAAACATAAATATGCTGGTGTGTATATATGTGTAGGAGCTAGAAAGGGAATGGCAGAATATTTTACAGTCACTGTGGAACAATGATAAATAGCATATTGTTGTTTTGCTTAAAACATTATCCTGACATCTGTATTAATTATATCACAACCACTTTTAAAAAAACACTCTTTTAAAAACAGAAATGAGCTGTGTTTCTGATATACATTGACTGTCACCATTGTATTGCGTGGCTTCAGCATAGAGAAGTGGTATTACAGATAAAAATTGCTTCAGCTATTCATGGCTAGAAGAAATAATTTTCTGTGATTGCTCTATTGTAATATCATTTTTATTTGAAAGAAAAATATTTGTTTTGAGGGAGCAAGTTTCTTCCTTTGCTAGCTTCACACAACCCTTATTTTCTCTGGGTCTTCTTTCTTTCCCACCTGCATACAGGATATTATTCTATATAGAACTTTTGTTGACATACACTCCAGGCTATTTGTCCAGTTTACAGAAGAAAATTAAATTGGTGTTCATTGTGAATAACATGAGATGTATTCTTTATGTATGAGATTATCAGTCAGTCACACCAAGTACTGGCTTCATTTTAGCTTTTTCAGAGACCTAGAGTAATTTGGAAACCATACCCATGTTCATAATCTCATCTTCTTTTTAAGACTCCTGTACATTTCTCCACTTCAGTTTATCAGGGTTTATTGAAAAATTACATCCCAAATAACTCAATAAGGAAAAGTCTTTTCTTGATGATGTACACTATACATTTTAATATGTCAATATTGTCTTTTCATCTAAACCCATCCCAATGTCAACATTGCTCTGTAGAATTAGCAGAGGAGTGAAGTAGGCCTTCTACAAGTAAAACACAAGATTGTTTCTGTTTCAAGTGACTTTATAAGGAAATTTCTTGATGCTTAAAATAAGAATTAAGTTCAAAGTTTCCATAGTTCAAGTTCACTAAAATGTGGGGAAATTGTGTGATTGAGGAAATTTTAATAAAATATTTTATTTGAAAAACAGAGCACTGAAGTATCTTGACATCCATGTTTTCAATTAGAAATATTTTAATTTTAAAATATTTAAAATTGAAAATTAAAGTGGTTTGGGGGTTTTTTTTGTTGTTTAACTGAAAATATAAGAGAGAATAAATAATTTTAAAATTTAGAGATTCTTCTTCCTTTTAGTTATAATTATCATGATGCAGGTTACTCTTACATATCTATTCACCTTCTAATTGGAGGAGAGGTAAAACAAAATGGGAATGATATGACATTTTCTCCATTTCATTATTTATTTCTTATATGCAAAAAAACAACACCAGAAATTTCTTTTGAATTACCAGCTTCTATCCTCAGCAGGTAAAACTCCAAGATGTATAATTGTTAAAACCTGAGTAGTTCTGAAGGATGCAGAAGCGGTCAGGAGCAGTTTGAGAGACTGTGGGTCAGAATTAGGGATGGAACTCATAAAGGACAGCTGGTGATTCGGGTCTACTACAGGCCACCTGATCAAAGAGAGAATACTGACGAGGCCTTCCTCCTTCAGCTGCAGGAGGCATCAGGGTCACAGGCACTCATTCTGATGGGGGACTTGAACCACCCAGACATCTGTTGGGAAAACCACACGGCGAGCTGCAAGAGATCCAGGAGACTCCTGGAATCCATGGATGACAACGTTCTGGTTCATGTATTGGACAGACCAACCAGAAGCAATCCGTTGCTGGACCTGGTGCTCACCAACGTGGGGGAGATCATTAAAGGTATTAAGATTGGAGACAGCCTGGGCTGCAGCGACCATACCCTGATTGAGTTTGTGATCTTGAGGAATGTGGGCCTGGCAAAGAGTGGGATCATGACCCTGAACTTTAGGAGAGCAAACTTTAGGCTGTTTAAGGACTTGTTGGCCGAGATCTCCTGGGAGGTGGTCCTTAGAGACAGAAATGTTGAGGAAAGTTGGCTACTCTTTAAGGATGCCTTTCTAAGAGCTCAAGAGCCATCTGTCCCTCTGAATAAGAAAGTGGGCAGGAAGGGCAGGAAACCAGCATGGCTAGTCAAGGACCTGCTGGTCAAACTGAGGGGAAAAAAAGGCAAGTACAAGCTCTGGAAACAAGAGTGTGTAGACTGAAAAGAACACAGGGATGCTGTTCAGAATTGCAGAGATGGGATCAGGAAAGCCAAGGCGCAGATGGAACTGAACTTGGCGAGGGATGTTAAAAACAACAAGAAGGGATTTTACAGGTACATTGGCCAGAAGATACAGGCCAAAGAGAACGTACCCCCCTTGGTAAATGAGAAAGGAGAATTGGCTGCAACTGATGTGGAGAAGGCTGAGGTACTGAATGAGTTCTTTGCCTCAGTCTTCTCTGGCAGCCAGGATTCTCATAATTCTCAAGTCCCAGAACCTTGCATTCCTGGACCCCTAGGTGGGAACTGGGGGAGTAAATTCCTCCCCCTACTGTAAGAACAGAGCAAGTCCTCATGAGACTGAATGTCCACAAGTCTATGGGGCTGGATGACATGCATCCCAGGGTCCTGAAGGAGCTGGCTGATGTGGTTGCCGAGCAGCTCTCCATCATATTTGAAAAGCCGTAGCTGTCAGGAGACGTCTCTGGGGACTGGAATAAAGGTCATGTCACTCCCATTTATAAAAAAGGGAGCAAGGAAGACACAGGGAATTACAGGCCAGTGAACCTCACTTCTGTGCCTGGGAAGATCATGGAACAGATCCTTCTGGATGACATGTTGGAGCACATGAGGGAAGAGCATATGATCCAGGACTGCCAGCACAGTTTCACCAAGGGAAGGCCGTGCCCTACCAATCTGGTGACCTTCTATGATGGAGTGACAGAATCAGTAGATAAAGGGAAGGCAACCGATGTCATCTACCTGGACTTGTGCAAGGCCTTCGACACAGTCCCCCACCACATCCTTATCTCTAAATTGGAGAGATGTGGATTTGATGGGAGGACCATCCAGGGGATAAGAAACTGGTTGAAAGAACATAGATAAAGGATGGTGGTCAATGGTCTATGTCCAGCTGGAGGCTGGTGACAAGCATTGTCCCCCAGGGGTCTGTCTTGGGACCGGTTCTCTTTAACATCTTTATCAATGACATTGATGATGGAATTGAGTGCACCCTCAGCAAGTTTGCAGATGACACCAAGCTGAGTGGTGTGGTCGACACCCTAGAAGGAAAGGAAGCCATCTAGAGGATCTTGACTGGCTGGAAAGGTGGGCCCAGGTGAACCTAATGAGGTTCAACACTGCCAAGTGTCAGGTGTTGCACTTGGGCCGGAAGAATCCCAGTCATAGATAAAGACTGGGAGAAGAGCTCCTTGAGACTAGCCCTGCTGAGAAGGATCTGGGTGTCATGGTGGATGAGAAACGTAACATGAGCCAGCAGTGTGCTCTTGCAGCTCGCAAGGCCAATGGTATCCTGGGCTCCATCAGAAGAGGGGTGGCCAGCAGGGACAGGGAGGTGATTGTCCCTCTCTACTCTGCCCTCGTGAGGCCCCACCTGGAGTACTGTGTCCAGATCTGGGGCCCCCAATACAAGAAAGATGTGGAACTGTTGGAGAGGGTTCAGAGGAGGGCCATAAAGATGATTAGAGGGCTGGAGCACCTGCCCTACAAAGAGAGGCTGAGGGAGCTGGGCTTGTTCAGCCTGGAGAAGAGAAGGCTGCAGGGGGACCTCATTGCAGCCTTCCAGTCCCTGAAGGGAGCATACAAACAGGAGGGGAATCAATTCTTTAAAAGGGTAGACAATGGCAGGACAAGGGGGAATGGATTAAAGCTAAAGGAAGGAAGGTTTAGATTAGATATTAGGGGGAAGTTTTTTACCGAGTGGTGAGGTCCTGGAACAGGCTGCCCAGAGAGGTAGTGGATGTCCCATCCCTGGAGGTGTTCAAGGCCAGGTTGGATGGGGACCTGGGAAACCTTGTGTAGATCCAGGCCTGGAGATTGGTGGCCCTGCCTGTGGCAGGGTGGTTGGAACTCTATGATCCTTGGGGTCCCTTCCAACCCATCCCATTCTATGATTCTATGCTGTTCATATAGCAAAATAAAGACACAGAAAAAGATCTCTTGAGCTAATCACTGTTACTTCTATCATTCTCATGTCTCTCATCTATTAAAATTAATGAGAACATTGTGATCAAAATTCTATAAAGCTCTATTGAAATGGGAAATTTTGTTGTGTGAAAGCACCAGAAAAAGGTCTAGAAAATCACATTAACTTTGGTTTCCTGTGCATTAGGCCACTAATGAGAGAGGGAGAGACATTTTCTGAGTTTAATTTCAAACTGTTTCCAAAATTACTTTGGTCTTGCTGAGATTCACTAGAGCAAGTCCTTCTTCATCACACGCCTGAAACTGCAAAGAAATCTGATGTCCAAGACAAATTGTGAGGTTAAGGAATGAATCATGTACTTAATCAGATGCCATCAGTCTCCTATTGTCTTCTGTAATATAGCCATTGCATTATATGGGATTATTTAGGTTTCTGAACTAAATTTATGAGTTTCTGCTAAATTGTCTTAGCTGGATACTACCATGATATGGCTTATATATTGGGAGCAAGGATAAGCCAATCTGATGGATCTTGAAGCAAATAGTTTCTCAAAGCAGCACACTGAACCTCAAAAATTCTATCTGTATATGTGAATTTTGCACCATATATCAGAAAAGGACTATGAGCTAGACAAAACAGCACTGGAGAAGCAAGATTTGTGTCACCTCTATCCCTTTTTTGGCTTACTGCTGCAGGGTATATAAGTTTCATTACATAATTTGTTATTGTAGAAGGTCTTGGAAATGTTACAGTCATTTCTAGAGGTGAAGTTATGATGACTTCAAAGTAATAGCTGATTTATTGACAAAGATAAAATTAGGTTTTATTATCATATCTGAGAGTTCTTCGTTCTCCGCAGTATATACTGGTCAAACAAGCTTCTGCCCAAAAAAGATTCATGTGTCAACACACGTGGAAATTTACAGCCTCCATCTCTATCAAATACTAATAAATTGTGTCATGCAGAAAACAAGGAAAAATAATTACTTTTAGCTGTAATTTGAAAGAACAGGTCTGTGTTCCCTTGCTAGCTCACCAGCAAGGCAAACGACTGCCAAACCCTGCACTTGGGGAGGAACAAACCCTGGCACCAGTATATGCTGGGGGCCTCTCAGCTGGAAAGCAGCTTTGTAGAGAAGGACTTGGTAATTCCTGATGAACACTAAGTTAAATATGAGCCACTAATGTGTCCTTTCTGCAAAGACAGTTAACAGTATCCTGGATTGCATCAGGAGGGGTTTGTCATGAGGTCAAGGGATGTCACCTTTCTTCTCTGCTCAACCCTGCTGAGGCCACACCTGGAGTGCCGGGTACATTTCTGAGCTCCTCAGTGCAAGAAAGACATGGATATACTGGTCTAACAAGCAATCACAAAGATAATCATAGAATCTTTAAGGTTAGAAAAGACCTCTAAGATCATCAAGTCAATGAAAGGACTTGAGTATCTCTCATATAGGGAGAGGCTTTGAGAGGTGGGACTGTTCAACCTGGAGAAGAGAAGGCTCAGGGGCATCTTTTTCACTTGTTGAAGTACTTGATGGGAAAAGGTGAGTAAGATGGAACCAGATTCTCCTCTCAGTGATGCCTACTCAGTGACAGGACAGAAGGCAATGGGCACAAATTGAAATAGGGGAAAGTTGTTTTAAACATAAGAATAATGGGTTGGGTTTTTTTTTTCACTTTGCTGTCAAACTTAGAAGCAGGTAACCCCAAGAGGCTGGAGGCAGGTAGGAAGGAAAGCTGCAAACCTGACTGGACGTGATCCTGAGCACCTGCTCTAGGACATAAACGTTTTGAAAAGCACATAGATTTACCTGTAGAGAGTGCAAGTTTCAGACTGATCTTTCACACACTGGGGAGCCTCAGAACCCAGGTGTGGACTGAGACCCCTATCTTTTAAAAAAAAAAAGTAAAAACATGTAGGGAAAAGAACGTTATGAAAACCTAGAGGAAAAGATATGCGCAAGAAAAATGTAAAAAACAATACACAATAATTTTTATACAGATACAATATACTTTGTAGCATGTCTAGTGACGAGAAGAGATTTTTCACAGGACACATAGATATCTTGTACTTAAGTAAGGGAGGTATATTGTATTACTACTTTTTTTTTGCCTGTAAGACCTCTGGACAGCAGAGCCATCTGTGAGCTTCCTCCAATTTGTCAAAAGTCAAGCTCCAGAACTCAGAGGGAACATGATGTCCTTCCTACTAGTATGAGTTTGTGTTGTGGTTTAACCTCAGCGGAAAGCTGGGGCCACAAAGGTGAAAAAAGAAGCCCCCTACCACTTTAAGAGGTGGAGGATGGGCGAACGGAGCTAATCGAGGGGCTGCAGAGCCAGAGGAAAAAAAAACCCAAGGCCTGCAAGGTTAGGATAAGGATAGTTTACTAAACAACAGGGAAAATTATGAAAACAACTAACTACAGTGCTATTATATACAGTGCAAACCTCTGCCCACACTGTCATTTGAGCCGTGCCCGAACCGATTCAGATTCAGATTCCCGAACGCAGCACTCCCCGAGCCCAGCACCCCCGAGCACCCCCCTCACCACCGCCTGCCACGCCGATCCCAGAGAGAGAGCGAGAGCGAGCAACCGGAACTCCCACACGCCTGCTCAGACCAGCACTTCCCGTGCCCGGAGCAGGTTCTGATAGGTCTGGAGTCTCCCCCGGAACTGGCACTGCGGCTGCCCAGACCGGGACTTCCCGTGCCTGGGTCCGAAGTCGCCCCTGCAAAGGGGGGGGGGCAGCCTGTCGGATCATGATGCAATTGGTATGGAATACTCTCAGGGCTAACACAGCCTGCTGCTGGGCTGAACCCAGGACAGTTTGCACGCCCAGAAACTTAATTTGGTATAAATTTGCTATACCATCTCTGCAGCATCTGTATAGCACAGCTAATTCCTGTGGTTTCTAGGTATTAAAAACAAACTTCAAGCATTATTTTGCATATAAGAAAGATACATTTCTTCTCTACATCCAAAAAATACACTTCTTTTCCTGAAAAAAAGTTTATTCTTTGAATAGGGCAGTAGGAAGATGTTTCCTATGCTAGAAACTAACACATAGTGATAAGAAACATGAAAGCTCCATTGATATGAAAAACACACTGAGGGCATTATTGTCACTCAATAATAAAATGAATTAAAAAGTTAGAGAAGTTACCTTGTATGAAGAATAATTTCATTTTTATGAACTGTTTATTATTAGCTTCCCAAACAAGACATCATTCCTCATAAAAGTGGCTATAGCATCATTTGTTTCAGTATGCCTCAACTAAAAGGAGACATGATTTGTCACATGCCTCAAAGGCTTATGAAAAAGGGGTTTCATCGTTGTTGGCTTTTTGGGGTATTTTTTTCTGGTTTGGATTTTTTCTGCTTTTTCCCTAGAGGAAATTAAGGCAAAGAACTGCTCATGGAAATTTTCATCTACAGATTTAGAAAAATATACAGTTGCAGCTCATAAACGACAAAAGAAAGCTTGCATGCTGGAACTTTTTCTCATAGAATATAAAGAGGCTTTTACTCCTACAAACCCAAGGTGAAGATTTTGCAACTCAGCTGCCCTAAGTCAACTCCTAATAGATATTTCAACATGTACCATAAAAGTCCAGACTTCCAGAAGCACCAGTCAATCAGCAGCTCCTGCTGCTTTCTGCATGGCCAACATATTCAAAATCCAGATTTTGGGTTTTATGCCTTGCATGAGTATCTAGCAGTCTCACTTTAAAACCCCAAATTGAGACCCTAGCGCAATTTTTTTGTTGTTGTTTTTTGGTTTTATTTTTCCCACTGGGGGAAAAAATATGCACACAGGCAAGGAAAAATAGTGTCAGCATAGTAGGTATTGAGCCCTCTATTGGTAACTCTGAACTGTAGCTAAAATTTGGTAAGAATTTCCGGTCTAGTTGCATCTAACTTGTCATACCCAAAGGATTTGTAGGATTGGGCATGGAATGTTTGAGACTGGAATTGAACTTTGGAAGAACTTGCACATCAGTGGTGTCTAGAAAGAGAGACATAGAGTCAGGAAAGTCTTTCCACATGAAGAAAATTAACAGAAAATTGTATTTTGATACTGTGAAAATAAACCCCAAACCCATAAAGATTTGGTTTCTTTGGGGTTTTTTTTCCACTTTCCTAGAAAAAAAATACAATAATAAGGTAATATTTCACTTGTGGAATATACATAATATATTGTTTTCTTTGAGTTTTTGCTTGTTCATTCCTCCAAAAGTGAAGCAAGATTTTTGTTTGGAAATATTTTCCTTTGCAACAATTCTAGAGGAGAAAAGGCACAAGTTTTACTTATTAAAAGCATAGCTTGTTGTAGAAGATAACATGAAGATCCATATCTTTCATGGTTACCAACAGCTTGTCTTTCTTGGGAAGTTTTATGATGTTGGCGAAATACTTCAATGCAAATGGTTTCTGATTTGATCATAGACAAATCTTCACTGAAGGAAACTGTTTGCAAATCCATACTGTCTTTCCTATTAACTGCCCTATTCAGTTCAGTAGTTTTCTTGAAGGCAGGCAAAATTTATAAAACAGCAACAGAAGTCCAGTTTATTTGCAAAACTTTTTTTATAGTAGGGAAGAACATGTCAAGACTATGTCTCTGGGGACTCTCCCAAAAATCAGAGGACCAGCTCAAATATTTTTAGATTAGAAATTAACATCTACACTGAAAACTAGCATATCACATATATCACATAGTACAGAACCTCATATTAATTTGTGCAAAAAGTGTAGGACTTCTTTCTTAACTGTTGCTTATATTTTAGAGGAAACAAAAATCCTGCTGAGGGGAAATCTATAAATATATATATTTTATATATATATATATATCTTCAGGCTGGAGGGCCTTACTATCACCACTCTTTGCCTGTAAAAATGAAATTTCTAAAATAGCTAAAATTTAGGTACTGGTAGAAGGTGTATTTTGGATTCTGTGCTGATGTCACAATCATCATGGGGGAAAAAAACCCCTGAAATCAGTAAAGAATAAGCAGACTTTGCCTAATATGACTTTATGTTCACCAAAGTCTATTAGGACAGAAAAATAATGTTTGCACTTTTCTACCATTCCATTGACAGCAGTGAGGCCTTTGGCATTTCCTGGCTTATGTTGAAAGTTTAAGTATTTAAGTGATTTAGTGCGGAGTGAGGTGGGTGCTTTTAAGCAGAAATGAAAATTACATCTATAATCACACAAGAAAATGGAGAAAAGAAAGGACTCGTTACACTCTTTGGAACAGCCCAGTAATTCACAGGTACAAACTTCTGATTAAGAAGGAGATACAAGAAATGTACCCAGCAAAAGCTAGAAACATCAATGGAAAGAAACATGTCTGGGTGGAAAGGGAACAGAACACCCCGAGGTAGTAGGCAAGAAGTAGTTACTGGATCTGTTGTAAGAATTATTTTAATCTTGAGATCAGTAAGAAAGGAGAAGCTGATTTTTTGTACTTTCTTCTGCCTTGTCCAACCACCTACATATACAAAGTGCAACATGTGACTTTTTTGAAATGGGTGGTATTTAGGAGAAATGCATAATCCACAAGATATCGCAGTTTTATTTAAGGTTATTTATTTTTGACTTTCTGTGGGTTCTTCTCTGCTAGCCATGGCCAGCCACTCTATCCTCAAAATTCTGGGCTATCTGCCCACTGCAGCATACCTTTGTATGTGAGTCTCAGCTTTGCACTCTAGAGTAAAACTTACCTTCTAGAAACTTCATCCATTTAGAGATCAAGATATGGGTGATCTCAGAAATGCTGCTCTTGCTGTAAACTTTGGTGGGAAAGAATAGAATTAGTTATGCTTTCCAGTGCTCCTATTTATGTGGTACATTAGATTAAGCTAAGTTGTATAACATTTACATTTTTATATATTATAGCCATTTTCTATTTATGACCTCGTAATAAAATTTCATTGCTGATGATTTTATTACATGTATGTTGAACTGAGCTCAGATGAATACTCCTATTTACCTGGAAAAATGTTTGTGCCCTATCCATTGCAGTAGAAATGTTGAAATAAAATTCCAATGCCATCCTCCTATGCTTTCAGAAAGCCACTGTTCTTCATACAAAACATCCACTTAAAAATGGATGTGTTTGCTTTTAAATCTAACACTTTCAAAAGTTAACATACAATGGACCAACCAGTAGAAAAAACACTGGAGATGCTGAGACACACTTCACCTAAAAAATTGTCATGTTGCTTCCTTCTTCAATATGCTCTTGCAGGACTGAAGTTTCACTATTTTGGTATGTGTTAAGAAGGGAAAATTGTACATGTTATGTTATGTTATGTTATGTTATGTTATGTTATGTTATGTTATGGGAAATTGTTATGTGGAAATTTTTATGTTTAAATCGTTATGCTAACATGTTTCAGTGTATTAAGCATTCTCAGTGAACACATCTGACGGCACACATCCTTATTTTACAGTAGCTAGGACTTGTTTTAGCTCTCCTGTTGTCCAGATCTAAGATTTCTTGGCTTAGATAACTAGATTTTTTTAAAATACATCTTCTTTTCTTATTAAAAAGTCTGGATTCTTAAGTTTTTGTTGTTTTAATTTTACTTTACAGTCAACTCACTGATTTAAAATTCCTCTTGGAAAATAAATTCATCCTTCAGTTAAAAGTAGATCAACTCTTTCTTTACCCTTAAAAATGAAGGACTGGTGTAGCTTTTCAACATGAAAAGCCTCATTAGACTAGGAGACTTACAAATGAGTACTAGATTGAAGTTACTTGGTGCATAGGCACCTCTCCCAAACCCCTTATTAGCCTTCGCAAAATATGGGAGCTGTGAATTTTCACACATACACAACTCCTTCGGCAGTTTCTGTAGTCCTAACAGCAGGCAAAAAGTAAGCACTAGAGAATTACAATAAAACCAGTATTCTCTGACCATCCAAAGAACAGAGCTAACAGGATATTGTTTAGTGAAATACTAAAGGTAAAAAGTCAGACTTAACTGAATTAGGTAAAATCTCAGTGGGATCCCAACTTCAAATTCCCTTAATACACATTTTCTAAAGGTCAATCATTCAGGATGTTTTCAGATTGATTTGTTACAGATGGATTTGCTACAGAGGGATAATTTGTGTTAGCTCAATTATAAATCCTTTGGTGGATATAGATTCTTGCAAACGCTTTGTCTTGCTCTTCTGCCCAAGTTTTCATAGAGTTGACCTTAACAGTCTATTGTGAAAGTTCAGGTACTGGGCTGGGTTTATAAACATCTTTTTGCTATCATATCGCATGCAGTTCAAAGCATTCAACGTTCAGAATCCCTTTTTGTTTGCTGGATTGTTCCTGTATGAAGAAGGTAATGCTTTCTCTATGGAAAACATAATGGGTAGCTGTATTCTTTTGCCAGGTTTCTCTCTTTTTTTTTTTTTTAAATTGCCTGGCTTTTCTTTACCAGGCCAGTTCAGAAATGTGTACTCAAATTCTCTTATTTTTTTATCTTCACAGCTTGGTATCTGAAGATCAAATGGAATCTGTGAACAGAAGCACTTTTAGGCAGCAGAGCTCATTCACACTGATGCTACAGTATTGTGTTCTCCTCTCAAGAAAACTACTCACAAAAATGGGGGGGGGGGAAGGAATTAAAAATTAAAAAATACTATCACTCAGCAAAAGGGAGGGTTCATAAAGTTTTTACAAGCAGAGACAAAAAGATAAACTTTCAAACTCACAAAACTACTGTTTCCTACTCAATGGTTGCTACTAAGAAGATTTCTCATGGCAGAATCAGGTTTCATCTTACTTTTTAAAAAATGTATTTTAACAAGATGAAATATCTAAATGTAATTAATGGTAACTCTGATAAAAGAAATTTAAAAAAACAAGACTATCACTTGAAAACTGAGCAAACAAGTCTCTTAAACATTGCTTTAACTTTTGATTTTTCTTCTGAATCAATCTTTCAGAGAAACTGATCCAATTTTGTTCCATGATTGGAGTGCAGTACAACATGGTCCCCTAAACTGCCTGTTAAGATTTATTAAAAAATCATTACTTTCTGATGACTAGGACTGGGCATAACAGGAGGTTGTGAGGAATTTGCTTTCCAGTGAAACATGACAGTTTTTGTCTCCATTAAACACAGATCAATGACAGAAAACAAGTAAGTGCAAAGGACACTAGTCATGCTGGATAGGAAAAATATCAGCTTTTCATAAGTCAGTCATTAGTTACTGGCTATCTCATACAACACTTAGAGTGCAAAGTATATCGCATAGTTTGCAAATTTGGGGACAAAACAGAAAAGTCTAGGAGGAAATGTAATTAGCTGGACATCTCCTACAGCCTAGTAAACTAGAGCTCCATTAATCATTGTCATGTAACTCATGAAGGTATTTTCTACCTTTGCCACCTATTTTTGGGTAAAAAGTGTAAGAACAAAAGCAACACCTGCAGCCTACTGGTGACCTGGGATGCCTCCTCATACTCACTTTGGAAACACCTTGCACAAAATACAACACTGAAAACCAGCAGCCTCCTAGCTTTGAAAGTTCACCAGATGTGAGCCTTATCTTTTAAATAGAATTAACAAGCTACTCGTAAGAAAAGAGAGAGAGATAAGAAAAATAAAACAAGAACAAAAAATAAATCAGACCATGTTTCAGGGAGAACTGCCCTATCTGTATATTAAAATGACTGATTTTATCAATGTTACAAACTATGCTACAAAGGACAACCGAGTCCTGTTCTCACAAGTGAAGATTTATGATCTTGTCCCTCAGGTGTGCCCATTAACACACAAATCTGCTCAGATTTTTCTCATTTTTCCCATCTCTCTCCATGGACTAAGCAGCCATACAAGCATACAGAGCTAGAACTGGATTTCCCAGAATGAAAAATGTAGTGCATTAGTACTCTATTAATTCAACTGGTTTACGAATCTCAGCTTTGCTTTCTTGCCATAGGATAAAACCAACCCGCAGTTTTGATAGGTAAACAATTAAAAATGTATTATTCATTAGAAAATCAATAAAGGAGGCTGTAGGCTCTGGACCAGTGAAAGGAATGTTGCAGGAAGGCTTCGACAGAATTTTTTACAAGTGTTTGGTTTTTTGGAGCTAAAAGCCAAAGTCTGGGGAACAGGTTTATTAGATGATTATAAAGACTTTACAACTCCTGCAAAGCCACAGTCCATTTTAAACCAATGTCACATGTAAGCATTATTTGTGCCCTAATATGCCATGCTGTTATGAGGGACCAGTCAAATTTATCCCCAACTATTTAATAAGCTTTGAAAATCTTAGCATTTTGTTTTCTTTTCCCTACAGAAGACAGCATAGAAGGGTCAAAGCTGTAGACCTCTGACTGCTTTTAAGCTGCACACTTTCATGTCAGAGACCTCCTGTAGCCAACGTGACAGCCTGCTCACTGATCACTGCCTACAGACAGCTACTTTCTGAAACCTTTCTGTGAGCTGTACAACATGGGGTCATGGCTTGGATGGGAAGAAGTGGTCTGGGTCATTCGCATTGAAGCCTGACCTCCCCAGACTTAACTGAAAAACTGCAAATTAGATTTAGCAGAAAGGAATGCTACGTGCCCTTTTCTCTGTTGCTCATTTGGTATGATGGCAGATCTCCACATCTCCACTCTTCTCCACCAGACATGGAAATATCACCATAAACTCAGACATCAGCCCGCTCAGCTCAGTGGAAATGTTGATAATGTTCAGAGAAAAGTCCTTCTGTGAAACCTTCAGGAGTGCACTTAATAGGAGGCTTGAATACATGGGGATTTGGCTGTCACTCCTCTACCTTCAGCCCATGGGCAACCTACAGAGAAGGCTGCAGCCCTCAAGAAATGTGAGCAAGAGCACAAAGGCTGTCAGCACCCAGGTACACGTGACAGGTACAAACTTCATCATGACTATCCAGCCATTCTAACCAGTGTTATGAAATATAAGGAATACAACTATAAAACTCCAACTTTTCCTCATATTTAGTTCTCCAGAGCTTTTTATTCTTCTAGAAAATGAACTGTAGTACTTTGCATACAGTTTTGGTACCATCATTTGTGAATCTAGCAACAAAACAAACTCTACTGCATCTAAATACATAAATTTCTGCTGTTCTTGATATTCCATTTCCTCAATTTGGAGTATGACATAGGACATAAAACTGGATTTTTAATCCTTAATTTATGCAGCTATAAGTAGTATAAAGAGCTTACCTCAGGATTAATTGGATGCAGTAAATTTGGGTTCACAGTGGCTTCATTTAAATATGGGTTTGTGCTTGCCTGTCTACTTTGCAATGCATAACACGTTCCAGGTACACACTTTGAGTCCTATACTGGTTAGGTTAACATGTACAAACATGAAAATCTGATGCAACTCATGACTTTGACTATCCTACTGTAAAAGAAAGAACAGGCCAAAAATATCCATCTTCAAGGTCCAGAGTTCTGTTATTTAGGCAGGTGCTAAGGACTTTTGACAAACTGGCCATTATCTTTATTATTTGAATACGATTACACATGGATTTAGTGTTACCAAAATAAGATGGGTTGCATATAAATACAGGTATCATCTTTCTAACTTGGAAAGTCTGTTTAAAGGATATTAATAATATCTTCAAGTATATGCTTGTGTATAGCGGTGAAGGCTTGTTGTGGATTTGTGTGGCAAGGTTTTAGGGTAGGAAGTGGCTGCAGGGGTGGCTTCTGCAAGAATCTGCTAGAAGCTTCCCCTAGGCCTGACAGAATAAACACCATCTGGGCTCAACGCCAGGCCCAACACTGACCATGGCCGAGCCAAGTGGGAAAAAACCTGCAAATAGCAACTTTTTGCCACCAAAGAAGGGAGTGAGAAGATATAAGAAACTGTGCAGACACAAAGGCCAGGGAAGGGGGTGAGAGGAGGCACTCTACGTCCCAGAGAAAGAAGTTGCCCCGCAGCCTGTGGAGACCATAGTGAAACACGTTGTTCTCCTGCAGCCCATGGAAGATGAAGGGGAGCAGAGATCCCACATGCAGCCCGTGGAGGACCCCAGGCTGGAACACATGACCCCAGTGAGAAGCCTGCGTTGGAGCAAGCTACTGTCAGGATCTGCAGGCCATGGAGAGAGAGGTACACACTGGAGCAGGGTTGCTGGGGGGGAGTTGTGACTCCATGGGAGATCAGGCTGAAGCAGACTGCTCCTGAAGTTCTGCACCCCATAGAAGAAACCCACACTGGGGCAGTTGGTGAAAAGCTGAAGCCTGTGGGAAAGTACTAGTGTTGAAGAAGTTTGGGGAAGACTGTACCCCATGGGTGGGACCCCAGGGACCCCACCCCCACCCTGCAGCATTGGAAGAGTGTGAGGAATCCCACCCTTAGAAGAAGGGAGGGGAGAAAGAGAGATAAATCATTAATAAATTTGAGCCCAAGGAGAAGGGAGGGGTGGGAGGAGATGTTCTGGAATTTGGTTTTGTTTCTCATTATCCTACTCTTTTCATGGAGTACTTTCTTGAGGAGGGGGGTGGGGTGGTAATAAATTAGATGCATTTTTTATCCCATGTGGAATCTGTTTTGCCCATGATGCTAATTGCAGAATAATCTCTCCCTGTACTTGTCTTGACCCCTGAGCTTCTAAGTTTTCTTTTTCTCCCCATCCATCTGAAAAGGAGAGTGATAGAGCAACTTTGGTGGGCATCTGGCCTCCAGCCAGGGTCAAATCACCACATGGCTTTACATGTAAAACGTATTTTGAAATTGTGTGTATTTACCATATTGAACTAATTAATTAGTTTTAGTATATAACTAGTAGTTTGACAAAGTCTTTGTTCCGTGAGAGGAATCCGTCATAAAGTCACTTATTATTCTGGACTCTGAGGTTCTAAATATATGGGGAAAAAATATAAATCATTATTTCTCTCCTCTGAGGAGATCAGCAGAGAGTAATTTAAAAAAAGCAGTGGGAGTGTCAGAAAGGAACTATCCTTGCCCAGAAAAGGAGGTCTTTTCTCCCTGAATTCTATCAAAACACTATATCCTTTACCAAGAAGTGATCGATTCCATTAATTAAATCGGCTGCTGCATAGCAACAAGCTTGTTCAACATCATCATTTCTGCTTCTGTTTCAAAAGTATTTTTTTCTGCTCCAAATTCTACATTACTGTGCTGTAGAGCAATGTGCTGTTCTGTGGGAAAGCTCAGGCTTTGGTAGCAATGTCACAGCAACAAACAAAAATAGCTTTGCAGGAATGGAAAGTTAACAATAATGGAAATAGGTGGTGGTATTATGTTTTACAAAGCACCTTCAGAAAAAAGAAAAGTGAGCATAAAGCACAAACAGCAGGATGTGTAAGGTTCAGCATGGGAGGTTTATTAACCGGATTAATTTCTTTAGCTATTCTTATAGTCTTCATCAGAGTTTTATATCAGCATTGCAAACATATTTTCTTTCACAACATTCCTCTATGTCAGGGAATAGTTTGTAGATGTTGAGGACTCTATGAGAAAACAAAATTTGCTTCCACACTTTCAGACTTCAGATGTCTTTCCCTCCCCATCCCTGTCCCCCTCCCTACCCCCCGATTATTCACTGAGATCCATCAAATATCTCAACATTTAAGGTTAGGAAGGTATAACCGGTTAATTTGTTCAGTGAATCTCCCTGAAGCCAGGGAGCTGCTAATCTCCTCTGTCTCTGGTTAGCAATTACCTGGGCAGAGCCCATGGTTTCTGTTCCACATGGCACTTGCCATTTGAAAGAAGCGAGACAGGAGATGTGACCCCTGGAAAAGAGGGTTAACTGAGTCTATATGCCAGGAAGATGTTTACTCTCTTGTCTCAGCCCCCTACTGTGTAAAGTACAAATAACCACGTTTATCTTCTTCCTTTTGTCTTCCTGTTGTAAAGCTGAAGTCAGTAAACTCCTCAGGACTTCAGACTCCTTAGTGTCTCGGTAACCATGTGTTCAGCACCCAGTACTACAAATACGGCCCCTTAGAGACTTTGAACGAATCAAGTACAAATTATCTAGTTATTTATAAGCAGGCTGAAAAATCAAATTACTTTCATTCAGTTCTGTGGGTTTTAACAGCCCAAAATCTCTGTAGCTTCAAGCAGGAAAAGATGTTACATTCCTTAAATGATTCCTAAATAAACAGAAATTTACTTTTTTCTTTTTCAAGTTGGATATCTGTAAGGTATAGACACACAAGACACCTCTGACAGATTATGAAAGCTCTTTTACAGATGCTTTATTGGATACTTAAAAAAACCCCAGTCTTCTGTGATTATTAATTTCCACAGCAAAATGCATCAAAAACTAAATTAATAAAAGTTAACATTTATTTTTTTAAAATCTGTGATAGGGGGGGAAAAAAAACCAAAAACCATCTCCCTCTGAACAGTGTATCGGCTTCTATAGTTTCTCAGGGTGGATGGAAACATATTGAATCATTATACTTTCTAATAACGCACCATTTTCACTCCACAGCAAGACCCTCATGAGTCAGATGACACTGACACCCACTTTTCATTATCCATCAAAAATGACATCATAGCACCATTTAAACACATAAAGCAGACCTCACTCAGAGGAAGTGGGAAGTGCTGCTAATTGAAATTTAAGACTGTCTTGAAAAGTTTTCCCTTCTTGCAAAATTAATTTTCACAAACTGTTAAACATGCTTTCTTAGGATCATACGATGGTTGGGTTGGAGAGAACCTCAAAGTCCATTGCATGCCAACGCCTTGCCTTGGGCAGGGACACCCTCCACTACATCAGGTTACCCAAAGGCTCATCTGCCCAGGCCTTGAACACTGCCAGAGAAGGAGCAGCCACAACTTCTCTGGGCAATTTCTGCCAATGCCTCACCACAGGGAAGAATTTCTTCCTTATATCTAACCTAAATCTCACCTCCTTCAGCTTAAGGCTGTCACCACACAAGCTTGTAAATATCCCTCCTCTTCTTTTTTATAGCCCCTCCAGGCACTGGAAGGCCACTGTAAGTTCTCTCCAGACCTTTCTCTTCTTCAGACTGAACAAACCCAACTCTCACAGCCTCTCTTCATAGGGAAAGTGCTCCAGCCCTCATATCATCTTTGTGGCCTCCCCTGGCCTCACTTCAACAGCTCCACGTCTGTCTTGGCCTGGGTACTCCAGAGCTGGGCACAGTACTCCAGGTCTCACGAGAGCAGAATAGAGGGTCAGAATCACCTCCCTTGACCTGCCGATAATGCTTAAACAAATTCTATTATAAAAAAAAATTCTCAGATAAATAATGATTCTAAATATCCTCAATGAAATGCTCCTGGTAACAGCAGCTTTTTCCAGTTATGAAGGAATTGTGACATTCAGCCCATCTGTATCCACTGTGTATGGAAATGGATTTTAAAATCGAACAAAGCCCATGAACGATTTAAAAGGAGGTTTTCCAGTGACCCCTGCCTGGTCTATTTTCAATATCTGCACTTCATTAAAGGCCCAAATGACAGACTTAGATAGTAAAGTCAATACCTTCAGAGTAGGCTTCCAAATGTGAGTCTTTCTAAGGTTTTAACCTGCCACCATTAGCAAAGTGTCTGAGCTCCTTCCCTAAGAAATCAATAGCAATATTAGAATATGGTTTACCATATTCTCTGATATCTTTGAAAATGTGTTTAATCTGTCTGACTTTTATGGGTGTGTACTTTTACCATAGGTATAGGAACAGCTTTCTTAGTTCTTACTAATAATATCATTGATATAGCTCTGTTGTCAGTGTTAGGTTCCTCAAATGAAACATGCACATACTCACCTAGGTAATATGCGTGAAACTCGGTAGTATCTATATGATAAGCAAATTACCCAGAGATGCTTGTCCTCTTGAAAAGTGGCAAAATGTCCCCCAGGTATTAAATCAAGCCATGAAAACTAAAGCAAATTCATTACTGACAGACATCCAAACTTATATCTAAAAATTCCTACCCAATTCCCAAAGGACAAACTGTGAAAAAAATAAAAATAAAATCATTCCAGCCCTATGCTATAGTCACATATTAAATATCCATGGGGTTGAAATGCATACAATGAACATGGAGAATATTTCAGAATATATCCATATTAGAATCTGTCCATAAAAGTCTTTCTCTGGATGAATTACTGTAGGCTTTTGTTGACTTTTTAAAATTTCCTTTCAAGTTTTCTCTTGCAATTCCCAACTCTAACTTATTTTTATCCAACAGACACAAATTCCAGATAACTGCTTCTCTGCCCTGTGTTGAGGAAAATACTTACTTAATGTACTGTGTTAACTCTGACCTACCAGGCTTTAGGCAACTTCAACTATTAAATAACTTGTATACACCTAGAGAAGTTTGATCACATTTTCTCTTGAGCCTCGGGATCTGGGCTTGGCACAATTCATTGTTTTGATAAAATATATGACAGTCTCTGTGTGTTAAATCTACATACTGGCACATTAATGCCTCTCATCTCAGAATAGGGTATAGCACTGTTCCAGTTGGAACTGACAATACCTCTGCTATGCTGCTGAAATGCTCAGGGTTAAAACATACCATAGAAACACAGATCCAGGTGCAAAAAGTGTGGTATCTTCTTGTCCACCAGACTCTGGTTTGGGTACATACTGAATAATATTGCAAGCCACTCTGCTTGGTGTTAAAAAAGCAGATTTTTTTTTTCTGGCACAGAGGGCAGGAAGAGCATCAGAGAAGGGGTGACAGAGTCTTCAGAAGTAGTTCAGCACGATGGTATTCCAAGCTGAGTTTAGGAATACTAAATAGATATGAAACTAGCACCTCCCCACCCCTCACAGGGTTTTTTTTTTGTCTGGGAGCATAGTCACCACTGAGATGAGTATTCCCAGTTTCAGCTGGTGTCATTCAAGAGAGTTGTCAAATGTGTCTGACATCCACCGATGTCCTGCCCCCTTTAGCTGTGTAACAGGCAGTTTAAAGTTCCTACCAATAATGGTACAACTGTCTTTTGCCTAAGTACTGGTAAGACATAAGCATAAAGAACAGCTGCTGCCAGTAATCCTGAAGGATGTTCAAGCACCAAAGTTCCTTCACAGCAGAGAAACACCCAGTAAGAACTTGTGAGGATAAGGTCACTATGCAGAAAAAACTAGGCAGCAATATGTTGCACAGCTGGAATTTTAGAATGGGATTCAATTGCTCTACAAATATATTTTCTTTTACTTGAAATGTTTCAGTGTTGAAATTTTCTTCTTTCATCACTTTGAGTCTCATTCAAGAACATGCAGTTATTTTAGAGATCTGAACAACCATACTGCTCCTGAAAAGCACTTGAATTCAACAATGAGCTCCTGCAACATATGTACAAAAGGCTCTGCTGTCTTTATAAAATTCAGGGCACATAAGTTACGAGATGCAATGAGGTAGTGCAGATTGTCTCTCTAATCTTTTTTATTACCTGGTGTATATAAAGCTGCACTGATGTCCAGAGTTAGTAGATATGTATACAACTTTCTTACACACCTCTTTGTAATGATGGTGTTCTGAAGCAGTGTGCAGAAGACAGATTTTAAAATGTATTTTTTTGCAATGTTCCATTGCTTCATTTCCCTAGTCCAAGAGGGAGCTGTAACCTCTTTAAAAGGGCCAAAGCTCTTTGATATGCCCTTGTCTTCTCTCAGTAAAGAAGGTAAAAATCTCATCTGAGCACAGTTCTTCGGTAACATGTGACTGGAATATCTTCTCAAGCTATTCATCATAAGGATGCTAGCAACGTTATCAGTACTTTTCTTATTCTTTAGTTTTCTTCTTCTTTAGCTGACAGCTATAAAGTTTTCAACATGAAGACAGGAAGTTCTGGATGTCCTCAAATACAACTATTTGCAAAGGTGAGGCTTTAGTCAAAATCTACTCAGTAAGCAGAGCAAATGAAAGAATCTGCTAGAAGATAAAGTATCTGAAAATGTTTAATTCCTCTGAGTGAAGGGGGAAACAAAGATAGCACATTACAGGCCCATTTCCATTTTGGAAATAGTTGCGGTAGGAAATGGAAGTCAAAATCTTGATCCCACTGAGGTGAAAACTGAGGAGGGCACAGTTTCATCATTCACCTCCCTGTTTTCAGAATGTGTTGTTCCCCGCCACCAGCCCACACCATCTACTAGGAACATACTGTCCTGCAATGGTGACCCTAAGGCAAAGGGGGGTAGTGCTCTAAACTGGATCAGCAAACATAGTAACACAATTTTTCCATCTAAGAAATCTCCAGTCCTATAAATCATCATAGAAAACAGCAAGCTGGCTACATGATGCAGCTTGTCCAGGGACCAGGAGAAGGTCAGACAGACGGGTGTGAAGGCAGCTTGTCATCTCATCTACATAAAAATGGCCAGTCAGGATTATTTCCTCTTCTTTTCATTTCACTGGTTTAGCATCTAATCCTTGTTACAGCATTAATTTTCTAATCCTCATTAAATCACACATGGAAAAATAACAGCATGTTGTCCAAACAATGGTACCTCTGTAAACATTAAAATCCCCTTGACATGTTTGTTTACAAACGTATTTCTTCAAATTACATATCTCTTCTCTACTTATTTGTATGCATATATATGCATATGCATATATCCATACATATAGATACTTGAAAACACACACATATACACATTTAAACATTCAATCTAGGATCCTATGTAATCCATTCCTCATTTAAAGTGAGTCTAGTCTTACTGCTAAAAAACAATGAAATCGTTACTTCAGTTTGATAACAAGTAAAATAAACAAAACTTTTAAATGCAATCACCTGTAAGGAAAGCACTGAATGTTTCTCTCTGCTGATTGAAAGTACATAAAAGATGAATTATTACATGGGCATGACCGTCAGAAACCTAGATTTGACTCCTTAAGAAAGGCCATTGCACTGTGCTCGCAACTTCAGAAAGCACAAGGCAGGTTTTATGCTTATTCACTTGCTTTAACGTGCCACATAAATTCAACTAACACAGGCTTGCTAGATGATGCAGAAAATTCAAATCTCTGGAACACAATCCCATCTGACCAAAACAAAATGTACCCTGGAAGATTTAGCAACAAGGGCAGAGTAACACTTTGATATGACAGTCTCTCCTGTCCTCTCCCCCTGCTTTTTTGGGTTTGGTTTTTTCCACAGTCTTCAGGAGGGGGAAGTGGTTTAGTAAATCATGGAATCATTAAGGTTGGAAAAGACCTCCAAGATCATCTAGTCCAACCATTCCCCTACCACTTATATTACTTACTAATATACTTCCCAACCATTCTATCAGTTTTCTGTGTCTGGGCAAATAAGCCTCTGAAGTCATGGGCCAGCTTGGAGGTCCCTACTCCTTACTGAGATTTTCCTCTTTGGAAAATCTGCGCCCTTACATGCATAAGGCACCCCTAGGAAATCACTATTTCCTTCATACAAGGTTAAGTGGATTCAGTCCTAGTCCAGCCTCAGATGATCAAAATACCAACTGCTTTGGAAATAACAAAATAGGGGGGGTTATTGTTTTAACCCTGTGTGCACTAGCTTTTATTTGAGGAAGATCCGAAAAGAGACTGGGCTGTTCATCAGGAGGATGACGAGCAGCAGGACCAGCTTACCATTAACTGGCACAAATAGTTTTCATTCTACAGTCAACAAGTGAGCAATGTAGTGGAAGTGACATGTAAAGCTTCCCATCTAGCCTATGAAAATGAACTTATGTATTAATGAATCCAAACTATTTCAAAATTTAAAAACACATTATATTCAGCTATGCAGCTGGAAAAGAAACAAGCATTTATCATCACCAGTAAAATGACCTTGCAAAAGTGTCCTTGTTTGTTAAGACAACATACACCAAATAGCATTTTTATGTGAATATTTGTACTTTGGAGTTCTTCCAGAAATGTAGTAGACTTCGTATGTTCTAAGTAATCTTTGCTGTCATTTGCATGACATTACCTACTCTGTGGCAACATGAGGAAGCTAGCTGCCTCTATCATTTCATCACAAGCCCTTTTTTCCAATTAGAGAATACAGACGATGTGAAAGCTTTTTCTGCATACTTACACAAAACAAGTTTGCCTCTAAAATCTGTGCATCAGCTGAACAAAGTACACTGTCACTAATGTCATAGTAATGGAGATGTTGAAAACCATCAAACTCAGATGAGCACAAAGTACAGCCTGGATTTCCAAAGTAATGCACAGGGAAAAGAAGTAAGCTGTGCCTGATGAGGTTTCTCAGTCTTCAACATCTGTTGCTATGAACCTGTTGCACATGGGGATTGTGGCATCCCTGAAATGCCATCTGCACAAATTGTCCACTTACTGTTGGCAGCATAATGCCATCCTTTACAATTCAGCCTGAAGCAATTATTAAGCAGATTTCATTTTAGCTTCTTGCAAATGTGTACCTTATTTTCACATTTTATTCTGCCAGAAATTATATAGTGGGAACAGTAGTGCAGACTTAGAGTCACACACACTCTCAAGAGCAAAAGTAAATCAAATTAACAAAGAAAACAAAACAAAACAAAAATAGTTCCACCACTCTTCTTTTTGAAAATTTGAATAATTTCACTGGCTTTGAGATTACTTTCCTGCTTGCATTTTGTATTTGAAGTGGGGTTTGTGCAACAATAAAGGAATGAACAAATTAACAACCTTTATCTCCCTGTTGTAGTAGTAAATAATTGTATTTGCATGTTGCTCTCTTGCTAGGACACTTAACAAGTAAAAAAAATATAAAGAAGAAATAAAGAAAAATTGTAATTAAAATTGCATCCTGAAGCCTTTTAATTTTGTCAACACTTATGGGACTAGACTTAGTGAATGCATAAGGTCAGCCAGCAACTCATTCATCCTTCCCTCTTCCTCTGTGAAAGATGCTTAGAAGAGAGGCACCTGGAAGAGAGCTTACATTTGAGGTCTGGAATCAGTCTATACATGGACAAGTCCCCCATGACATGTCCACAGAAGTCCCAGCTGAGCACAGCCCTACAGAAACAGTCAAGTAACACAAGCCAGAGTTATAATTTCCCAGTAGTCTATGCTATATGTGCAAAATAATTAAACAAGTAAACCATAATACAAGCAAGTGAGCAAACAAATAAAACTTTCTTTGCTAGAATTGTGTTCCAGAAGCAACTCTCCAAGGTTGCCTGTCTGTTTGTTTGCTTGTATTTAGTCTAACATCTAAAGTAACCTTTAAGGTCCCCTGCCCAAGGAAACGTGATCCACTGGTATCAACTTGGGAAAGACAACCACACAAGTTAAAAAGTAACAAAAAGGACGGTATAGGTTACCTCAGTTTAATACTGTACATGTTATTTTATTATGCGTAGAACCTTCATATTCCTGTTGCTAGATGAAAGGAGGACTGAAAACCTAACTTATTAAAGTGTGCACATTCTGCATGCAGAATCTACCTTAATCCTTTCCAAAGCATGTCTGGTACAAATAGCCTTTACCTGGAGGATGAAGCTACATAGGTGTACCAAGTCTGCTCATTGAAACCTCCATGCAAAGGCGGAACAATTAAGTTCAACAGTTTTGTCATCCACAAAAGACAATCTGTTTCTGGAAAGCTGACAGATAATCACATATAAGTCACTTAACATATCTTCATGTGAGTCACTTATGACCCTTTTAATAAGTATGTGTTTTTTCCTTAAGCAGGAAATAATAAATTATACTTAATCCAGGCAGCATTTTCAGATTTGGTGCAGACTCCCTGGGATGCATCTGTAAAAGATTTAGGCAGAACAAAAATCAAGATATGGACAAGTGGAAATAAAGTTTTCAAGAATTCAGCAAATCCTCTGGAAAGTGTTTATATCACAGCAATTTCTAGATTCAGTTCCTGACTTTCCTTATCAATACCTTCGTGGATTTTGTACATGTGTGTTCATTCACTTGCAAAAATACATACCTTCAGAAGCAGTATTACTGAACTGTTATCTGTTGAGTGATTTCAAAGATAAGTAAATAGCAAATATGGAATTTATGTTCCATAATGGATTTAATAAATCCAGAGCAGCTACCAAAACCATGTCAATACTCTGAGTAGGCAGAAGAAATAAAATGCAGTTGTGGACACTGAAACTATATGATTAATTTCATTCCTGTATACATATGTGTGTAAGTATATACACACACATAAGCATTTGAAGAAAGGATGCAGGAAGGACATTGGTTTATTGAGATATGGTAATTTCATTCTAACTTGACTGTGTGCCATATTCTCCTCTACCATTAGGTTTAGATGCTTAAGAGTGAGATTTCATCACCAGTATGTTCTGTGCTGCTTCTGGATCCAGTACAGCCCTTCCCCACCTTGATGCTGATCTTTCTTACAGTCAGGCACTGCTGTAAAATGGGAGAAACAGGAAAATTGGTTCCAAAAAGACTGTAAAAATGGTTATGACCAATGCAGGCAAGAGAGCAGGAAATAAGCTACTGAAAAAATAAGCATAGTGTCTGCTAAATATGTAAAGCCTTGAATAGAAGCCAGCCTGGCTTTCAGAGATCATTCTTGCTTCCTAATCAGCTATCAAGGACAATGCACCATATAGTCAACAGACCTAAATTATCAAAAGAGACAGATGGGCAGAAAGGACAAGCATGAATCAGATCTTATAGGCAAATTTTAATGACAAAGGGAAAAAGCTGTCATAACAAAATCCGGTGTATATTTTAAGATACAACTGACATGTAAACCATACTCCGCAGAAATTTCTGTTTATATATAAGTGTTGATAATGGACAACATAAATGGAAAGTTTCTACTTAATTCAACAGAGATTAAATAAAATCATACATGTAAAAACAAACCAAAAAATCCACCATAAAACCGCCACTAAAAAAACCCACACACCTGAATAGCAACTAGGCTTCTTTGAAAAAAAAAACAAACAAATTCTTCTTCCATAATTTTGTAGCTGAGTTATGAATCTCATTTTATTTCTCCTAAATCTTTGAAGAAAGATAACATTTTAAATTTTGTGGACTCAGTCCACAGTGGACTCAAAGTCTCAGTTGAAGGCAAATGAGTTCAGGAACAGAAAGCACATACAGAAATAGTCGAAAAAGAGGAGAAAACATGTCAGGTTTTGATGAAAATAAACCTAATACATTAAAATTTCAACTGTCCCAGCATAGCTGTTGGCAAATATCTTCACATATTTTTCAGCTAGAATTTTTTTTTTAATGAACTCATTTAGCTTTCATATACCTAGAGAGGGTATGAAGGATTTGAAAATTTAAGTTTATGAATCTAAATGAGAGGGGCAGTAGGAAATTGGGTTTTGACACTGAATGACAAGAAATTTCAAGGGAGTGCCCAAGGCCATATTTATTATTACTGTTATTTAGTAGCTCCAAAAAAGAGCAGAGAAGATAGTGAAGCACATTTGTGCAATCTAAAAAGCTATGGTTAAAGGCTTGCATTTTATTCTGCACAGAGCAGGGAATGAAGATGGACTATAACAGGAGTAATTCTGCTTCAGCAAGAAAATTATTGCCAACTGTATTTAGTATGGTTTTGTAGGAAGAATTCAAAGCTTTGCCATAATTGCTCCTCAGAAGTGGCTTGTGGGTGGATCTGTGAGCGCTCAGCACGGCTTCAAATGAGACTCTTCCTACAAGAGCGTACCTTTAGGCCTATGAAATCAAAAACACTATTCAAAAAGAACAAGTGCACATAATAACACACTAAACACACATAATTATAAGACAGAATCATGAACACTTCTGTCTGTGTACCTTTACATGCTGTTATGCTCTAAGAGAGAGCCACAGGTTGGGGATATTTTTTATCATTTGCCTGGACCAACAACCATTAGAAGCAAAGCTACAGAACAATTCATTCATGCAAATGAGGGACTTCAATTATCACAGGCTTGCCATAAAGAGAGACAGAAAAAATTGCAAATGTCCCTTAGACCTCCAGGAAGGCTATTATAGATCAGCCATTTGCCTGCTACTGAATCAGACGGTCCTTGTAAGAGATTTGACATCCTGGAAAATAGAGTAATTTAGGATTAGTATGCCTTTAATTTCAGATATTTTGTTCTTCATACCATGTAGACCTTATTCATAATATTAGTAATTTTATGATTCTGCAGAGCTTTCTGCTTCTATAATCTATTTTGCCCAAAATGGTCCTTTGACAGCCATTTCTTTGTTAAGAACCTCATAAGATGTTTCTATACACCACAATTTTTTACAGTTTCTTCTGTTTTCATTTCACACGTTTGCTACTTAAAATATTTTGCTCTCTTAACTGCTTTCATTAAAAGCGACACATAAAATTATATAACTTCCCCTACTCATTTGTAGTTCAACATAGTAGTAACATCAAAAATACTTAGATACTGATTTTTTTGTTTATGACAAATACAGCTTATATTCTTTGGGGAGCTATAGCAGCATAAAAGGATTTTTAAGCATGTGGAGAGAATGACA
The DNA here is from genome assembly GCA_022605575.1 of Laterallus jamaicensis coturniculus. Classification (NCBI taxonomy): domain Eukaryota; kingdom Metazoa; phylum Chordata; class Aves; order Gruiformes; family Rallidae; genus Laterallus; species Laterallus jamaicensis. The sequence goes on from JAKCOX010000010.1 coordinate 24,940,437, forward strand.
TTTGACACCTCTCAGATGTTATAGTCATGCAGGTTATAATAGGATGACTCTGCATTACTCTCATTTTGCTTGATAATACCCTAGAAATAATTTCTGTTGTGTAGTGTAGCAGTTTGACACATAGGAAAATTAACTCAAACTATATTTATTATGGCTGCTAAGATAGTCTAGTGAACCTTTGCCATTACCAGCCAGCATAAATGACTTCTCTGGGATCTGTGAAGCACTGAAGGGTGAAATTCACTGCTCTGAGAAGACTAACACAGGACACGTCCTTTACTTAAGTGTTCAGCATAGCACTTGCAGGCACTTCAGGCTTGGGTCAGTGATGTGAGCAAGAGTAAATTTTACCCTTTGTGTGGAAAGCTGTGGATCAGAAATCTAATTATCTCTGCAATGAGAGAGGGCACTTACTGTGACTGAGAGAGCAGAAAGGTAGAGCAATTTCAGCAATATGTAAGAGGGGGTGAATATACACTCATATTAGCCCATATCTTGGGTGAGGAATTTTTAAAAGAATAAGAATGCTTTACACCCTTCAGCATGTGACCAGAACAAATAATGCACTGTCTACATCACTTGTGACCTATGTAAGACCATAAAAGTGTACACTTAAGATACACCTTTACTATTGCTAACAGTATCTAATGGAATCAGAGAATACTCTGTTCTATTTAAGTATCTAGGACTATTGTTCTTACTCTGGCTACTATTATTATTTGATTTACAGTTTCTATTATGGATCAGAATGGAGGAAACAGAATTTTCTTTATTTGAATACTTTGTCCATTCTGCCAACATCTGTGGTTTCTTATGGTACATGGCTTGTGTCTAGACATTTTTCTGTATAGGGATAACTTACTGTGTAATCTGGTATTAATTCAGAAAAGTTTCTGAAAGTTAATTGACTACTTGAGCAAAAAAGATAAACATGAATGAACCGTCTTTATGTACATCAAAGGACAGTCACTCTCAGATGCCTCATTTGCATCCTCTGAGTCCAAACAGAGGAAGAAAACTTCAGTACAATAAGGTCTATAAATTAGATATGAATTAGGTAGATGTATTCTTGTTATAATACTTTGAAGTTTCACTTCTGTTGAAACATCTGAAAACAGTGAGGTGCCCTGAAAACAGTGAGGCCAAAATCCCCATCACAAGCTCTGAGGGAAAATACCTGGGTGGACAGAACCATCTGAGTTGTCAGACTCTGTGACTAAGCTGGACCTGAAAAACCCGCAGTGATAGGCAAGGACAGACTTAAAGGTAAGATATCCTCCAAGACAGTACCTCATTTCTCCACAACTCTCTTCTAGTGCTTTTGCTTTTGTTTTTTCAGTCAAGAACCCAAAAGCATAGCTTTTAACTAGGTGTTTATGCAAGTGTGTGTTCTGCCATTTAAAGAGAAACTCTTCTTTAATGTCTTTCCATGTAAGGGCAAAACAGCAGGCAGACCCAGCTGCATGCACCTGCTCCAGAGTTTCACAGCATTGCAGAGACTTACAACAGCAACATACTTGCCCAGTAAAATCTTCTTTAGCTGATTTTGTAAAGGAGTTCACAAAAATATAGGAGGAGCCAGTTATATAAATATAAAAAATTATACAGGAGCACAGCATACTTATTAAATATGTGCCTAGGTCATAGCCTTTTATTATGTTCCCTCTCCCCTGCCCAGGTGAGGAGGACAGTGACAGAGTGGCTTTGGTGGGCAGAAGCTCCATTGTCTTACATATTTAGAAGGAGGGAGTGATGTTTAATGTATTCTCTCTTTTTCTAATTAAGACCTGCAATATTTGTTAACAAACACCCCCATTTTGACGAGAAAAAAAAAAATCCATCCTGGTTCATTTACCTCTTCATCTAGAAATGAAAGACTGAAAAGAAAGCCCTCTCCAGAATATGGGTTCCAAAGTCTTGCTATAAAAACATTTTTAGATGGAAAAACCCTTGAACCCCAAGTGGTGTTGTAAAAAACTTACCTGAAGGAGGACACAAGTGATAGGAAATCAATTGGGAAGGGATTCCGTGTTTATAACAGGAGCCAAGCTGGTAAGGAATTGTGTATGACATTTCTGTCTACATTCAAAAGCAATACACCCATGGTAATAAACTACGAGATAACACTGCTGTAAAGGCTTGCATAATACTGGAAGAGGTAAAACTTTCAATGGATATTGATGGAAAAGACCTGGATACTGACTAAAATGGATGAGGGATCATGTGTGCCAAATGAGAATCTGCAAGTGAAATGAGAAAAATGAGCTAAGATTAAATCAGAGCCAGACTAAGATGGAGTACCATGTTATCCCTAGCAATTCTGGAGAACAATCTTGTTTACATGGAATGGGGAAAGCATAAACACCCAGCAGGCTATTTCAAAATAACAACAAGATACAAGTTCTAAAAGGTCCGCCAATAAGAAGTCAGGATGTGGCACAGCCACAAATGGAAAAAACACTAAGATGCTAACAAAAATATTGTGTCAAGATGTGTGAAATTTGAATTGTAAATGAGATATAAGTATGAAAATCAAGCCTGCTATTTAGTGATAGCTGTGGTGCAGCTAGGAATCAGGGCTGTTCCAGAGGTCACACACAGTACATCTGAGAGTGCATTCATATGGGAGTGGCCCAAGAGCTCCCCAGCAGGTCAAGAGCAGAAGTGAGACAATGGTCTGGGTGAATATAATGGAACTGGGGGAATGGATGGACTCCTGGCCACTTTCACAACTAGCTACCTGAGTAGTTGGTGCAGTAGCAATCCTCATGGTAATTTTAGATGATTTCATAGACTCCTTCAGGCTTTTTCACAGCAGCCTGGTGGAAAATTTCCAGAGACTACCCTGCTGCACAACTGTTCAGTTTGTACAAAGAGAAAATCCTTTTCAACAGTCAATTGAAACTGTTGTTACTGACACATAAATGATAGCATAGTTTCATGTACAGAAGCAGTTAAAAGGAATTTTGTATGTCATTCAGATTAACAATAATGAGCGATATCAATTATGAAGGGATATGCTTGTGTTGGGGTGCTCATACAGAACCACAATCAGGTCGTGTGTAAGAACTGAGCCAAGCAGAGACTTGACAAGTATCTCCTAATCCACCTGAAGACATCCCTGCAGAGGGCATTATAGCAGACTCGGGTTGCCATCCATACCATGACTGATCACCTTGTTTGAGAGATTTCATTTCTCTTATGAACATTGTGATATGTCAAAATCCTAATAAAATAAGTTTCAAATTTAGAATAACATAGAACATGGGAGTCTTTGCAACAAGACTGAGTCCTACATGTTTGACTGTGGATTTCAGAACACAATGGACTATGTTTCTAATGCATTTGGCTCTTTGTTTTGGACTGATAATTAGAGATATTTGGGAGGAGGTTATTTTTTAGGAATAGAGTTTCTTCACTTGTAAAAAGAAGCCTGTTCCTTATCACAAATTTCTGACAAAGAATTCAGTAACTGCTGTTGAGAATATCTACAGCCCTTTGGTATACACAAGAAGAAGAGGCTTTAAGAGCACATTGAGGTCAGCCTAAGTACTGAAAGGAATCGAAATTGGAGACTTTATAGTATTTCCATGTAACAGGAAAAAGTGTCATAATAATGCTTTTAGACAGGCATGCTACAACAAGGTATAAACAACAAAAATAACCAAGTTGCATCACAGGCATATAAAACTTCACTATAAATGCAAGATAAACTCAAGGTGACACAACTCGGACATAAAAAACCAAGCTGGTGAAGTTCCATTAGGAGTAAGTATACAGTAGAAAGCTTTGTTCTTATACAAACCTGAACTGGTGAAGGGTGGGCCAGTGTATCTCATTCTTGCATAATTGAAAAAACAAACAGTAAAATACTGAAATACAGTTAACAGCAAGTTGAGAAACAAGAAAAAGACAATAGACAAAAAGAACAATCGACAAAAACTATCACAAGAGTCTTCAATAAGAAAAATACTTTCCAGTATCATATCTATAGTCTGCAACAAACCTGTTCCTAGAGGAAAGGTATAAATAAATTTGGGTATCTCCAACACCAGATTCCCACACAACTGCCTGGAAGAACAGAGTCACAGGGAAGCAAAAAGCATAGCCTGTAAGAACAGGTGTTAACAGCAGATTCTGGGGTCCCAGACTTCCACTGAGCTGCTGCTTAAGCTCAGGTGATTTTATTTCAATTCGATTTCTTCTCTTACCTTTTTTTCAGCCCCATCTTTTTGATATACAAGCCACTTGTGCTGCTGGCTGCATACAGAGCAACTGCCCAGAAGCTGAGCGAGGCCCATGTACATTTATTATCTCTAATGAAGAAGCCATTCTCATACAACATAAATGGTGTTCAGTACAGCATTCTGTTTTACAGGCACAAAGAAATGGGTGGCCATGCTGAAGTCTGCAATCTGTTCAGCAAAGGTACCATCAGAAAGTTTGCAGAGGAGCAGTTTCCCTCACAACCCTCTTGAAAGACGGCCATGAGCCAGCTTGAAAGCAACATCTGTTCCATATGCATCAAAACACAGTTTGTACGACGGTGGGGAAATGAAACAAATGGAGATGCGGGAGAAAAGAGAGTGACACAAGTGAGCTCCAGGGAACTCAGGGACAGGCAACTTTCCGAAAGGGCACAAAACCCACATTTCAACATCTGCTTTTTTTTTCTTTTTGAACCATCAAAGAAACAGGAAGATGAAGTTCCTTCTTTGTCAGTAAACATTCAAGCATTATGCTTGAACGAAGAAAAATACACCACAAAGTTTTCTGCATACATCTAAAAGCATAACACTTGATATAAATTATTTGGACTTTCAACAGGCTTTGATAAACTCCCTCGTGCAGTGGAATTCTTAAAGTGCTGCCATGGACTAGAAACAGGTGGTGAAATTTGAATGCTACAGAAGTGAGAGGATTTCTGTCATTGAATTCAGTGAGGTTATGCATTTAGTCAGAAAATCCCAGTGGGAATGAATAGTCATTTTCCAACTTGGCAAAAATACCAGAATGCAGTAATCCATGCATCTCTGCTAGGATTGGTTTTGTGCAGGATAATTATACAAATATAAATTAAACCCCGAAAGCAAGGGTAAGACTGAGATGCCAGAAATAGCAACATGAAACGAGATAGTCAATATTTGAGAAGACTTTGCAAAAGCCATCCCAGGGTAACAGAACAAATTTCAGTAGTAAATGCAAGGTCACATATTTTATAAGCACCCATCTGAACTACTGATCAATGCTGTTTGACTCTATTTACTAGAAAAATTTAGAGGGGGGAAAAAAAGCCTTTCATATAACTAAATATTTATGATTTTTTTTTTTAAGAAAAACCACTCCATTTATGTTTGAACAGATGTCTGGATTCATAAGCGTGTCTTTGCTCAGGTTTCTCCTCCAGTTTGGCAGAAATAACACATCTGCCCCCTCTCTCCTCCCAAGCCAAATAGTTGGATGCTAAAATTACAAAACCAGAAAGTCAAACCAAAGTAACAGGAACATATTTGTGAATAGACTTTCAGTGCAGCTTGTAACATTTACCTACTCAGAAAACACAAACATAACTTTTCAGAAATTTATAATTCAACCATTTATGCAGATGAAGGCCAAGATTAGGGAACAGACCAACATGGGTGCCATTGTGGCTATCTACTGTAGATGTACTCACCAGAAAGATGAGGTAGAATAGTTCTCCTCCAGACAACTGGAGGAAGCATTACAGTCACAGGCCCTGGTCTTTACATGGAATTATAACCACCCTAATACTTTGTATCTGCATGAGGGCACAAACAACTCAAGAGAGTTCTGCGGTGTATAGCTGACAACTTCCAGAGGAGCTAATATGGAGAGGACCCCTACCAGACCTACTACTGATAGAAAGGATTGGCTGGGGACAGAACTTGGGGGTGACCATAAGATAGTGAACTTCAGAAGCCTGCGTAGGTAGAACAGAACAAAAAAGCAGGACTGTAGCCCTGGACTTAAAAGGAATAGACACAAGCATGCTCAGAGATCTGCTGGATCCATGGGACACTGCCATGAAGAGGAGTCCACAAAGGCAGACATGCCAACCTGCCTTCCATCACAGGGAAGGTGGTGGAACAACCTGGATGTCACTTCCAAACACAGGGTGAAGAAGGTGATCAAGAGTAGTAAGCACAGATTTAGGAAGGGAATATTGTTCTTATCCAAAATGATAGATTTTGACAATTGAATCAGTGGATTGGTCTATGAGGGTAGAAGGGTTGATGTTGATATCCATAAAGTAGAATTTTTGCAGGGATAAAAATGTGTTTGGGTTAGTACTTAGGCACTGTTTAATTTAGGGTTAAATGTATTAACTTGCTTCAGTAACAGCTCTGCTTTTGAAGAAGGGCCAAAGGACTGATGAGGAGCATGTTTTGCTAAAAAGTACCCTAGAAGAAGAGTCGAAAGGCTGATAAAGAGGAAACATCCAGCCCCCGGCAGGTGCCAGAGCTAGGGCATTGACAGAGAGGCCTGAGTGCAACAAAAACTGGGGGAAAGGTAAAGGTGGCAGGGGGAGATCACAACCACCCACCCAATTCAAGGACCATACAAATGACCCATACATACCTTCAAGAGCATGCATGCTAATTTGAATATGCTTGGCCAATAGTAGATGATGCAGCAATTACTAACCAATTAGTGTAATTTTAGGCTGTTTTTTCTAATCCAGTAACAGGTTAAATAGGTTGCAAATTCTGTGTGTAGCAGGCTAGTGCTGTGGGATTACCCCCTAGCACCCATGTGTAGATATGGAATAAATCCAAGAACTCTGCTGTTTGTATATTGGTGTACTGTATATCAGGTAACAACTCCATTTTTGGGACAAGAATGTTGTTTTTCAACTTCAGTAAGGCTTTTGATATTGTCACCTGTAACACTGCCATTGACAGATGAACTGAAGATTAGATAAGATGACCCTGAGGTGGATTGAAAAGTAACTGAACTGCTGGGCTGAAAGGGTTGCAAGCAGCATCATGAAGTCTAGTGGGAGGCCAGACCCTACTGTTGTATCCCAGGGGTAAATGCTGCGTTCACACAGTCTTTATCCTCTTCATTAATGACCTGGAAGATGTATCACAGTACACCCTCTCATGCAGAGGGAGGAGGGACTGATAGACCAGGAGGAACTTCATGAAGTGCAACAAAGGGAAATGCAGAGCCATGTACCTAGAAGGAATAATTCCAAGCACAAGCATGCTCTGAGGACCAGCTATCTGAAGGTGAAGATCTGAAGAGGAGCAGATGGGGGAACAGTTCATGCATAGCAAGATCATGTGCCAACAGTGCCTTCTCATAAAAAGATAGACCTTCCTGGGCTGCATTATGACTGTAGCCAGCAGGTTCACAGAGGTGATCCTTCCCCCGCTGCTCAGCCTTGGGTCAGACACACGTAGATTGCTGCCTCCAGTTCTGGGCTCCCCAGTACAAAAAAGATGTGGACATACTGAAGCAAGCTTAGTGCACGACTACAAGGAGTATGAAGGAACTGTAATGTTTCTCATATGAGGAGAAGCTGAGTGAGGTGGGACTTTTAAGTTGGAGATGGGAAGGCTCAGGTAGGATATTTGTTTATATTTTATGTATTTATTTATATATGTGGGTATATATATCTGTATATATAAATAGGGCAAGGAAGCTGGAACCAGATTCGTTTTAGTGGTGCCCAGTCACAGGACAAGAAACAATAGACATAAACTGAAACAGAAAATTCCATCTGTACACAAGAAATTTGTTTTGGTTTTTTACTGAGAGAGTGATAAAATAGATTTCCTAGAAAGTTAATGGAGTCTTCAGCTGTGAAGATATACATACCCCAGATGGACTTCAAAGTCTTATCTGAAAGCAAGAAAACACACACAAAAAATAGTACTTAAATAGGTTTAACACTTCTTTTTACCTGAACAAAACAAGCCACTTTACCCTAATCTAATACACAGCAATGTCTGAGCAGTTAAAAGTCGACTCTGAGTAAGGCTGCAGCACTAACCCAATATAAGAATGTTCTGATCAAAACAGCAGCTAACAATGGGAACTTTTAAAGCAAATATTAAACAACCTTTAAGTGAAAGTTCTATCTGTTCTAATAGCAGTGCTCACCAGGAAGGTGTACTAGTACATGGGGAAAGGCCAGTTGCATCCAACTGCTGCTGCAGAGTACCAAGGGTGTAATATGCATCTAAGTGACAACTGTGATGTTCTTCAGTGGCCACAGATTTCTTGCAATGTTAAGGTATCAGTATTTAAATTGGACATTACTTCAAACATGTGGAAGAGCTAGGGTCCCAAGTGCTGTCATTCAGATATGCAACTACAGGAGAGCATATACCTGCATGTGCCTTCTTTTCAGTCATGCGGACATCATTGTTAACAAGGAAATATGCACGGATAAAATATCACCCATTCAGGAAGGTGCATGTGTGTTTCTCTGAATGCAAAACTCCACCAAATTTCTATTTATTATAGTTTAGAGGTAGCTCCTTGGGAATTTATTATACAGATATTTGCACTTTAACACTGGCTGCCCTGACAATACCAGAGAGAACATAGCACTGCGTTACTAGAGAGCATGAATATCTTTGTCCAACACTATAAAGACCCCTAAGCTAGAGAGAATGCACATGAAGGTCAAACTGTGACTCATGGGACTACCAATTAGGCATGTAATTACAAAAGAGTTACATTGAACAAGTTGGGGAAGAAAAAGCAGGCCTTTCAATAGATGCACCCCTCTTTGTTTGGCTGGGGCATTGTTAAGGGCGATGGCAGTGTAGGTTTACTAGGAGAGACTGTAGCAGCTGCAGAACTTCTAATTTTAAGTACTTTGTTCACAGGAGGAGAGGGAGCGGAGGCTGAAATGCCACCAGGTGGCTGAAATTACCATTCTCGATGTTGCTGTTCTCTCCTGAGAACTGAGAATTGCTCACACTCATTCCGCAATGAAGCTACACAAGATTGCCTGTAGCAAGATGGATGGGGACTTTTTTTTAAACAGGTCCTAACTATAGCAATCCTGTGTGTATTGGAGGCATGTACTCAAATGAGGTTACCTCAGCCAAAATGCATTCTTCTGGAACAATTCCTGTACCACTCAGAAGAGTGGTAAAGGGCTACTTACAGTTACTGCCCCTAAAGTGACTTAAAACATATAGCTGGGGTAAGGTCTGTATGGCCCAGATAAAGCTAATGAAGGAAAAAGGAATTAAATTCTTTCAGACACTAAGTGTGTTACTTGAATTTTGCCCTGGAAAGCTACTTGCAGTAGGTAGCACATTTGTATTGATGCACAGTATCCTCAATTAGCAGGAACATAATAAGATATTTTATTATTAATCAGGGAGCTAAGGGAATACCTTGACATATGGGTAATGTTTTCTGGAAAATTTCAGTGGTGCGGTTACGTGGAAGATACAATTAGTGTCTAACAAGGCAGTACGTTTTTTTACAGACTCATTGGGGAACAAATATTTTATAGAGTGTTTTCAAGGCACCTAATGTGTTGCTGTCTGGTCTGCCAGTTGGAGAACTGAAAGGTACCACAAAATGAGAATATTCTGGCACTTTATCTCTCAGCTGAGGGCTGGTGACATGGAGAACAGGCGAGAGGGAAAATGAAAGTATTGCAGAAGTTCTTTCTCCTAATGGTCAATTTGGGAATACTTCAGGCAATTAACAGGCAGTCTGCTGATTCAAGAACATATGAAAAATTGTTATACACAATATGCTCATTTGGGATCCTGAAAAAAAATAAGTCCCCAAGTTATCCAATAGGAACATTTATATGAAGAAACAATAAACACAGTGCTGACAACAACTAGTCTCCTGCCTAGAAAGTTTCATGGAGTGAAATTTCTGCATTAATTTTAATGCTTTCAGAGAACAGCACTGAAAGTGAGCAAAATAATTCATCCCTGGATACTAGTAACACCAGCAGATGAGTCCAGCACAGACAAACTATTCGTAACACTAACGTACCCTTTTGACTGAGACTGAGGATGTCTTAAAAAGTTGGAGATTCTCCTGCCCAGCTTTGTCTTAAAAAAAATATTAATTCATAACATAATGTTCATTTTGATATCTATCATTGCTGTATACTTAAAAATGGCAGGCCTTTGCCTGACTTTTAAATGGTGTTTATTATGGAAGAGGGCACATTTGAGTGTGCCAGATACAAAGTCTAAAACATCCCAATGTTAATAGATTTTGCTACTTGGTGATTACTCCCAGTGTCCCATTTATAGGGAAACAGCCATATGTTCTCACTGATCTTGTATTCGGAAATCTGTATCACCAATTATAGGCTCATTATTAATAAGACCAATTCTTTTAATTTTATATATTCTCCAGAATACAAAGCTAATATGCATACACATTCCATAATGTCATTTCCAATACACTGCTTTTAGACTATAGGAGGCCTAAATGTCTGATTTTTTAATTATGCCGAATTCTTCTGCCATACATTCAACTGGAAGTGTAGGTTTATTCTGTGTTGAGATATTAGACACATTATGTGTTGGTTGCACTAGAGATTCAATTGTGATGTTTCTTCACTAAATAAAATACATCCTTTTAAAATATATCTTGCTTCATTAATCACTTTCATACATTCTAATGTCTTCTTGTTCGAACAATACAATGTGTAATTTGAATTGGGCAGAATTATTTTGAGAAATCTTGAACCCTAGCAAAGAGAATGAACACAAAATTAGGAATGTGAATTCATGTTTCCTGAGGTTTATATGCCAATTAATCACTGGTGAACTTTTGTCCTGTAGTTCAAACAGTGTCCAAAAGCACTTAGTCTTACTAGGGTTCCTATGTTAAAAGCAAATTTTCCCTTCTCTTTGGATAATACACATGGAATATTTTTTTAAAATAACAATGACAGAATAATCAAATAAAAAAACTTCAGTTTATTTTTCTCTTAAGATCCATGAATTTATAGTCACTTACACATTTTTTTATTTCCCCATATGTGCCTGACCTTATCTGTCAGTAGGTTCCATGACATGAATAAAAGAATTTACTCATGAAGCAGCACTGTAAATAAATAATTTTACCCTGGTCAAACTGCATGTGGAGAGAATCATCTGCCTATGGAAATCAAGTTGAACTGCAGTAATAAAATTCCTGTGGTGTATTGAACTGCATTACTGTGTAAGGCAGTAAAGCCACATTAACACCTTGTATTCTAGTTATGCTTTTTATTTCAATTTTTAAGAGAGTGAACTGCTGTTGTCAGTGAATTTCCTCACTTCACAAGAGCTTCCTGAGCTGCAAGAAGCTCATTCAAATTCAAGGCTGTATTGTACAGCATGTTGCTTATCCACAAAGCAAAAGGTATTTGCTATTCTTCAGAGCTCACAAAACCAAGTGGATAAAGAATATAAGAAAGAAATATTTCATCTCCGTTTCACAGATGAGAAACTGAAACAGAGAGATTAAACTTGTTCTGAACACACCAGTCCCAAGAACTGAAAAACTGGCCTTACGGATCAAGTCCTGTGATTGAACTGCAAGACATCCTTCTCCAAGTCTGCCTTGTTGCAGTTACAGCTATTTACAGAGTTTAAAAAAACAAAAAAACCACTCCCAAATACGGCCCTATAAAATATCATCAAGGTCTTTTTCTGTACACCAAATATATAATCAGGGTTATAACTATCTTTTTCATTTCAATTATTTTAATCTGTGACATTTCTAAAGCCCATTGACCTGCAAAATGTAAATGGATTTCCCTGTAAACTGCCCTTGGGAAATTGTAACTGTCCAAAAAAAAAAAAAAATCATTTGTGGTTTATTTTATTTCTGAATGGTGTCCCAAATGTTCTTGGTATAGTCTGAAATATGATGTATCATTTTATCTTTAGGAAGTGTGATGCTCCATTCAAATTCTACCACTTAATTGAGAGTTAAGGGTAGGAATTTTTTTTTCTTTTTTTTTTTTTTTTCCAACATGCTAGGGAAGCATGCCAAGAGTGGACTTTGACTCACACTGCCATGGCCAGGCACAGCTCGAAATATGGCACTTTTTTCTAGGATGAAATAAGGTTTTCCAGTTGTAACCAGAAGTTAAGCTGGAGCAGAATGGTCCTCTGTATCCTAAGCAGCACACACATAAGTAGGGTGTAATGTTCACCACTTCTCTCTCTTTCATCTGGAGGTTTTTCGACGGATACTAGTGCTACATCTCAACATCCTTAAGGTGCTTTGAAAGGGACTTCAATAGGCATGTTACAAACGTGACTAATAAACCAGTGGCAGGTCCCAAATACATTTGCTGTACTGTGGCCCTGGAAATTGTCCCTAAAGAAACACCTTTCTGCTTCCAAGAAGTCTGACTAAGCATGTAATTAAACAAATGTCAACTAAACGGCAGAGTGATAGTTCTGTACCAATATCATCCAGGCTTCCTGCAGAAATTACCAAACATTTCCACAACACCTACTGTTATTTTGACACAGGAGACAGAAGGATAGTCCTAATGATGGAACTTAATTTTACACAAGATGTCATAGTTTATATTAGCATGATCAGAACATAATAAGCCACATAATTAGAGACCTGTTTACAATACACTATTAAAAATAAAAGCTTCCCAAGAATTTAACAGGGATGATTTTAAAGGGCTCTGTTACGAAACTAGTGGCATGCAAAAATGCAGCCAGCGTGCACTTCACCTCTGTAATGCTATCAGCTCAGTTTTCCTATTCCATTGACCTGACAGGCTCCCAGTGCAAAGCACTAAATCCGTGTAGAAAACACTTCCGCAATGCAAGACAAATACAACAGAATGAAAATTATGGACTAGATAGAAATCAAGATATTTAGTCAGATGTAGGTGTTTGATCCTCTAGGTTAGATTTTATTGACATAGGTACTTTTTTATTCAAAATTGCTTGCTGACAAAGGGCATCATGCAGAGATGCTTCTCCTATAACATGGAACTTGCTTTTCATAGGAGCTAATGTGTGAGCAATCTAGCACATAACAGAACACACACCACATACATCCCCAGCATTTCTATGGGGAAGAAAAAAGTTCTCTTTTGCCTTGACATGCCTGTGCTAGTCTGGCTAGCATGCCAGCATCTTTACATTAGAACATGGACATTCAAGGGCTGAACTCATAGCAAAGTTATGACATTTCTAAGTCCATCCCTTATGAGATGTTAGCTCCTGTTGTTGAGAAAGATACACATCTCAGTGTGCACAAATGCTCCAAATCTCTCCATCTGTGGCAGTCAGAGCTCCTCTGAGGAGACGCTGTGCTGCTGCAAAAGACACATCAGCTTTCCAAGAAGCAAGGGACTTTGCAGAGAATTAAGTGCTTCTGAGGAAACGTTCCCTCTATGTCCTTACCATTAAGTAGAATACCATTAGCAAATATTTCTTTTTCTATAAGAGAAAATAAGTTTATTCTCTGACTCAAGACAAGTATGTGAAGGAAATTAACTGACTGCTCATCAAGAAGTTAAGGCTTTATGGTATGAAATCATGCTTCTCAACACTGAGTAAACCCTTAAAAGTCTTGAAAAATCAGAGTTAAGAGAAGAATGAGGCATGACTGTTTCATAAAACATGGTGTAGTAGCTGAGCATTAATTTTGATTATATGTTTTCTGGATTTTGAAAAACTCCACTGTAAGTCACATAGTAGTCACGAAGAGCTCATTATTTGCTTTTGTTTCCAGTTAAAATAATGGGTAGATCTTCTCCTTTCGGTATTATAGTGTTCTCTTTTCATCTCAGAGTTTATCTCCTCCTAATTAGGAATTTAATCCCTCTATTTCTCTTTTAGCAAAATATATGCCTGAATTTCTTTGATAAACTATATTTTGAAGAGAATATTCAAGCATTTGTTACAACCATAAGCATTGTAAAGAGGAAATGGGAAACTGAGGAAGATTAAAGATTCTGCAACTAACTAACCATATATATGTATAAGAATGTATCTTGATTAGTAGTTTATATGCTCTAAAAAGAATCAGGTAATGCATGTAATCTTACATGCAACCATGAAAACAAAATGGCAGAAGCTTGCTTCCCATCCATAGCTCCCATTAACGTACCAAATGTCCCTATTGTCACCCACTAGTCCGATTTTTCTGAAGTTTGATAGGAAATGTCAAGTCTGAGTTAGGGTGAAATGAATTTACTCATTGTGCTACTGTATTTCATTGTCAGAGTTTGCCTCTCTTCAAAGATTGGTATCCAGGTACTGTATAAGCTTTCCCCAGTCTCCAGGAGAAAAGTGCATCTTTTCAGAATTGATATCACAATATGGCTTTTCAGCCAGGATGTCACAGGGGAAATTAGAGATGGGAGCACTGCAAGGACAGATCAGCACCAACAACTGACTTTTCACCTCTGTTCTGTAATATTCAGTGACTTCATGGTCACCCCAGTCCAACCTTCCTCTCCAGCTGCCACTGGTGCCATGGCCCTGGGTGATGGGTCACCTGTTCTGGCCACACCAACATCTTGGGGAAGCATGGGGTAGGCTCTGCACACTCTGTGTATGGATACTACCCGAAGAGATGGGAAAATGCAGTCAAGGTCTCACTTACTTAATTGTTATGTTTGGACGGTCTTCACCCCATGACAATGGCCATAAATTATTTTCAATTTGAATTGAAAATCTGCCATGTTGAGGTACAATTCATTGGCTTCTGCATGTTAGTAAAATAGACATGATTCATTACAAGCAGGCTTCCTTCTTCCCACGCCCCCATGCATCTTTACCTTCCAAGGCTGAGAAGTTATCCTGTTTCAGTTGCTAAAAGATTTTCTTCACAAGGGCCAATTTTTAATCTTCATCTTTAGAGAGATACCCTGCCTTTAGGAACGCTAGCAGAAGTAGGATAATGAGACAGCAGCCTGCCATACTAAACAAGCCCATTTCTCACAGCTAACGTGAATATCTTAGACTCTGCAATAAGCTGCATTCACGCATGAATTAGCATATGGGGAATCCCAGCTTCCCTTTTCTTCAATTGATTTCAAGTAATGGTCTTCTGAGTGGCCTGTCAGTTGCACAAGGCTCTAAAATTTTGAATATTTAAGCTCTTCCCATCCTTCATGGAATATACCTGCTGACCTCTAATGCAATACAAAGGGGGACCATTACTAGAACCACTTTTTAATTGTTTCACTGGCCTCACTTGTGTTTCAGTGCTTTGCTGAAACAGTGTGCATGTTTTTTTCCTGGCACTGACAATACCATGAATCACAGGCCGTTATCCAGTTGTCATGCAGACACAGTGCTTTTCTGCAACACATTTATTTGATGGAGAGGCTGCCAGAAAGATGCCAGATTGTGTGCTGCATTTGCATGTGCACAGGCATTGATACCAAGAAACATAGCTGACTGGGCCCAAGCCACCTAGCTGTGTTTGTGTGTTCATGGCTTCAGCTACCTGCAGGATTATTGTCCTTCTCCGAGGTATTACTATGTTCCCTCTTCTTTTTTGTCTGAAAAGCATATAATGACATTAAATACCTGATTTATTACCATTAACCCAGCACAAACTTACAACTCTAGACACAATGAATTAGAGTTTGTACTAAGTTAATGGTAGCTATAAATCCTTCCTTGGGTTCACAGTTTCACTGAACCTATGTGATATCCCTGCTATTTCTTTACTGTTGCACTGTTATGAAAAATCTCCTCTTTGTCACTAAGATGTCGGTGTCTGCAAAGCATACAAAACTGCCTCCAGCACACTCTATCAGAAAGAATTACGTGCAAATGTTTCATACTTGGTTCACATTAAAAAAATTAACTGAAACCTAGGCCCTATTTGACATGAGAATGTGAGCACACATGCACAGAAACATCCAATATTTCTCACTATGAACAGTTTAGTCTAAAAGCTTAAGAGAGGAAAGAGATGGAAAGTAGACTGGAGCAGATAAGTGAAATTATTTTTATGTGGTCAATGATAAACACCACCTTCCCACCCTTCACACTGCATAGGTGAAGGATGATTTCTTATAATGCTGCTTACATAGAGTTGAATCTTCATCCCAAGTATTTCTGGAGATAAAGCCTGTAATGCTTCTGCATCGGCATTGAGTCTTGGTCTTTCCTACCATTTCCAGTGTGTAGATTGTAAGCAGATAAATCTTTGCACAACCACTGTTGACGCTGTCAATTTGAATGGCAGCTCCATCACGAATCCTAGTACTTCTATCATAATTTATATCCACCTTCACTACCAAAATTCATGCTAAAGTCTCATGTTTCAGCCCATTTCTTACTCAGCCTTGCATTCCATTGCCTTGACTGAACAATCCTCTTCTACTCATGTTTTTAACAATGACACCAAATCTTCATCTTAATTCACCAGAATGACAAAAAGGGACTCTCTCTTCTTGCTGTAGGTGTAAAATGCAACTCTCCAAGTCACAGCTGATGTCGTTCTTTTGCTCTGCCAATATCCCAGTCCTTGTTATCACCAATCTGGTTCCCCTAATGGCTGTTTCTTGCAGATACTTACACATCCTCCTGTACGATTAGTATTGAAACTTTTTACCTCTTCTTTGTTTCAAACATCGCCTTTAAAGGCAATTTTTTCTTCAGCTTGCAGGATACAGTAAGGCACTCAAGGATGAAGAGGCAAGGATCCTGTCCTATCTCTTGATTCCTGATCTTGCAGTCCTCAAACTGAATGCATTTTTGGGCAGGGAATGTAGGAAATCCAATCGTTTTCTCCTTTTTTTTTTTTTTGGTACCCATGACATACATGCTTTAGTATTCTTCTTTCCAAATGCACAGGAAATTAAAAGAACTGGGTCAATTCTTCCCCCATGCTAGATATTTGCTCTGCTATTCTCCTTTTGATTTTTCTCTGTTGTTCAAGCACCATGTGCTGAAGACTATTTGTGTACACTAGTCAACTATTGAAAGGTTGTACAGCAGCATCACAGAAAGATTAATTGGTTTTGAAAAAGAAAGTAAATATGTGCCAGGGAAAATGTCTAGTATTTCTGTCTTTTTCTTATCATGTTTGACTTTGTCTTGAGTTCTATGACTTTTGGGAAAAGACAGAAAGTTAGATAAAAATACTTTCATTAGGTGATATAATATCACTTATCTTAAGTTACCAAAGGAATGAAGCAATCACAGCCCTCAAGGATGCATTAGAGTGGATTACTGTAATGCCTGGAGGGTCAAGATAAACTTTAAATACCTTATCCCTTCTATCTTAGGAACAAGCCTGGGGCATTATCTCTTACTCAGAAAACTTAACCTAAATTAGTGAGAGAAAGAGACAGAGAACTCCAATAATCCTGAGTAATTGGCAGAATAATTCTTCAGCCTTTCCACTGAAGATGTATGAAAGAACATATTTATGGAATGGAAGGTAAAACACTAAAAGATCTTTCTCATTAAATGAAAATCAAGGATTTAGCTCTAGCTTCACCAAAACATCAGCTTCTTCTGGGCTCTTCTTTCTCGGGTAATGAAAAGGCTCAGACTGCATTGTCCAAGTACTTTTTTTTTTTTTTTAACTAAAGTGCAAATTTTTCCATTTGCACAGGATTCCCCAAGCACTTCCACCTGGGATTCAGATAAAGTCTCATCTTTGTCTAGTGAAACCACTGTCTCTGGTTTCAGACTCTGTCCATGATAAAAATCCACATCCTTGGCTTGAAGGGCAGAATTTTATGATTTTAGGTTTCAGATTTGCTATCTCAGATCCGAGTATCTCATTTGAAGGACTGGGAATTATATGAAAGCCTGTGTAAATACTGGATACCTCAATTTATGCTGCCAGGCCATTTTGGAAATCGTCACTGTAACACTAGTAGGTTCATCACCAGTGTATGCATACACAAGTGTGCTGGGATACAGTCTTGAAGGTACATCTATACTTTAAAGGGATCATCTGGGACATTGAAACCCAGCATTTGCAGTATATAATGTTACTATTTGAAACTCTTGCAAAGGCCTTTTGTAGCAGTTTCAGAGACTCGAGATTAAGATCTCCATCGACTTCAAATCCCATTTACCTGTCTTTATTTAAAAGCAATGGAGTGTTGATACCTGGATTAATAATCTATTTTGGACTAAAAATATTGTAATACATATTTATACATTTGAAACTGAAGTGGTTGATACCTATATGAGAATTTTAGAGGATATATATCGTGATCATTATCATGAAGATTTTTCTGCCATTCATAATCCTTTGGAAATAATATTCATGCCATTATTAAAACTGGTAGGATTTTAAAAATCTTGTTCTCTTGTCACTGTTTTCATTTCCTTGTTTGATTAGATTACAGCCACTTACTTAGTTCTGGCTTTAAAATTCTGTTCTGCTGGTTTTAGTCATTCTTAATGAGTGTACCTAATTATAAGGTAACTAATAGTCATAAAAGCTGGATTTACATAAATTTAGTTTCCAAAAATTCCAGCTTCACCAGGAACAGTGACAGACCTTGTCTTCCATGGCAAGGTTTCTGGTGCAGGTGGATGCATCACACACACACAGACTGAGCAAAACCTGGCTGTAAGGACTCACCTTGTCTCTGTCAGCCTTACCATTTTCTTCCTTGTACACAGACCTTGTGCAGAGGAAAACTGCTGAATCACACTAACAGGCTGAGAGTGAAGCAGCAGCATTTATTTTATTCTCTCTACTCTTTCCCAATTATCCTTATTTCTGTAGATTTCCTTCAAGACAAACCTTTCTGATGTGCCAATAAATAAATATATCAAGTGGAGATCTCCTGCATCATGGCTGGACAGAGGCTGCTTTTATTCAGGTGAAATTGAATCATTTGAACTGTGCTGAGACATTTTATTCCCCTTCGTTCACAGTCCATGAAGCTGACTGAAGGATCAAAGCTACCAGTGAACTGAAAAACTGGCACTTGCAGCCTGGATGAATACTTTGGGATGCTATTTTTAAGAAAATGAAATGAAATATATGACAGGACAGCAGGTAAGACCTGATAAATGAAAGGGAGATGGGATGAAAAAAGCAGAAGCAGAGAAAAAACCCTCATGACAAAGCATCATCCAGAAAAGAAAAGGAAAAAAAAAAGAAAAGAAAAAAAATAAGCTAGCAGAGAAAGAAATATAAAAAAATTAACCACTGGACAGCCTTCTGAAGTGGTTGAGGGTTGTGAGCAGACGGATATGCACCTTTGAGATGTTCAGCCACCAAAAGACCACCCTTGAAAATGTCCACAGCATAAGCTAGGGTGCATCTCATTCATACAACACCTAGTACCATACCTTACTTTACCATACTCCAGGAGCACAGCAGCACAGGGGGCAAGGGAAGGCTGGGGAAGAATTTGCAGAAACTCCCAGGAGTATGACTTTAGTGTCAAAAGGGAACTGCCTGGGAGGTGTAACCAAGGGAGTCACCCAACAATAGTACCCAAGCTTCTGCTGCAGCTCTGCAGATTGCTTTATGGATGCACAGGCAAGACTCTAAATAAAGGTGCTGGAAAAGTTTCAGCCTATTGGATCAATAAATACAATGCAAGATGTATGGTAAACAGCAGTGTACCACGGTGAAGAGGCAGTTAGTAAAAGAGGTCTACATACTGCAAAGCTGTTGCTGAAAGACCCAGAACACTTAGTGTCTTGCCTCAGCTTTCTCCTCACAGTGGCTAGCTCAACTTGTAACCAATTCATCACACAAGAAGCAATTTCAGACCTTTGCATTTCAGATTGGGCTCCAATGTAAATGGATTTAGACTAATTTCCTGAGTCAGTGTTGGATTTCATCCTTGCAGTTTCAGCTCAGTTGCACACTTCGAAGATCTGAAGAGTTTCACCACTGGCACACTTAATCTCATTAGCATATGACAGTTACTACACTTATAATTTGTGGAAACAGATAAAGCTCTTTCGGCATTTTTTCTGCCTGGGATTTGTCCTTGTGTGTTTCTGAATCCCTTTCTGAGTACTGAGGGCTTTTGTAGCACAGAGCCCAGGGAAGTACCAACTTTGAAGTCTTTTGAGTACCTCAGTCACACTTCAGCTGTAAATAATTGCTTTCCCATCAGTACTGAATGTTTGTCTGAAGTTTTAGTCACAGGGGTCAATCTTTGCAGTCAGCAAGCAAACGTTACTTGTCTTCTGCTAATTTCCTTATCTGTCTGGTCGGGAAAATCCTCCACAGGGCTTCTAGCAGACAGTCTGGTGGGGAAAGGGGATGAATGAATAAGGGCATAAATAATCCCTACTGCAGAATAGGATCTGTGATAGAAAAGCCATATATAAAAAAGGATATTTGATTCCATAAGGTGCTTTTGTATATAATTTCATCATATATGAATTCTAAAGTCGGTCTGTAAGGACAATGCTTGTGTACTGAGCTAGAAGTCCCCATAAGTGTATGCAAAACCACATTGTTGCTTTCTTGAAGACACCTTCAATTTGTTTACCAGAGCCTCGATGATGGTGGAATTACTGATAAGCAGAAAGCACTGTTCAATGTTTCATCATTTTTTTTATCCAAATTTTGTGATTTTTTTTATAAATTGTCATCTATTGTCTTACGCTTGGACTTATAAAGTTTGAAGGTTCAGGAGCTATTAATGCTTTTGTATCTCCTGGACTACTCAAGTGACTAGTAAATTTAAAATAACTCATATTATTGAGGGGGCATGTGGGGTGACAATGTGCCTTCCCTGAATTATCTTTCTAAACTGAAGATATAACTAAGCAGTTTTTGTGTAATTATTGTCAGTCTTGTTATACTCTTTTTTTTTATGCCCTTTCAGAGTTGCCTGTTATTTATCTTGACATCAAAGATACAAACATGCAGAGAATGCTGACACCTCTACTACTTAATAGCAAGGCCTAATTTTTCAGTGCATTTTAATCTCTTTTCATGCCTTCTTTCAATGTCAGAATCTGATCCAGAGCATAGTTCTATTTCTGTGAAGTTCATTTGTTTAGGCAGCTAGAGAATGTCATTTCCTTTAAAAATTGTAGGAGAGTCGCCTCCCTTCTCCCCCCACCTCCTACACACTCAAAAGGTTACAATTTTCTTCTGCAATTCCCCCTATAGGGAATGTTATATTGGTACTCTTTGGGAGTGCTGTAGTCAAAATACGCATTTAAATAGAGACACTCAGTAAAGTAAAAGCTCATAGGAAGTCAGCGTTATTGATTTTTTTCTCTTTAAATGAGGCATTTTATGACTCAAAGGATTTTATGGAAAGTCTACATTGTCTAGTTAAAGTAGCAGTGGAATTCTTGTGGGGACCAGAACACAATACTAAATGTAATTTTTTGTTTTCCTTCCCGGCTGTAAATGTTGTTTTATATTCGTCATCAAGGTGACACTTTTTTTTCTCTAATAACCATCCTCTGGTCTTTTAGTCCTAAGATATTGAGAAGTGTTTCAGTTTTGGCTGTTATTAATACTGTCTGTATTACAGAACCAGATGGGAATTCTCCAGAAAAAAAATCTAAAGGAGTTTAAATCTAAACTGCTATGGATGCAATAGGAGCTGCCAGACTTCATGACCTCTGGGATGTGTGCCCTCCTTCTTCCAGGTACCCTCTGAGCCAAGTTTCTCTCCATACCATGCCAAAGGGACAAGGCTGTGGCTGTTTCTACTCAGGAGTCCAGTCAGCAGTGAGGCTGAGTGTCATCTCCCAGGGAGACACACACACCCTCCCACATACAGAGGAGGTTAATAGCTGTATGTCTCCATGGTTGGCATTTTGCATGCAATCTGTTATTTCTTTTACACTTTCACCACATTTTGGTTCTTAACCAAACAACTCAGTGAACCAGGTGATCTCAGACTGCTCATAGCTTTATACAAGCAACTGAATAAAGGCAGACGTTAATAAAAAGAAAGGATTAATATTGTTCAGCTCTGATATTTTTGCCAACATTTTACCATTTGTTAAGATCCTGAAATGTGATGAAAAAAAAAAAAAAAGTCCATTTCAAAACACTTTAAAGGAACAAGTGAGCAAAAACAGACTCCAAAAGGGCAGAACACTTTGATTTTTAAACTGCTACTAAATCTTTTGTGTCAGGTCAGCTCGATACAAAGATCCCTATGACTGTTGTGTCACAGTGTATGATGAGACCTGCATTTTTATTTGATTACATTATGCACTATAAGCCAAATTCTCCTGCTTCCCATCTTGCACTGTGTGGCTTGGCCAGGGGAGCGCGTGCATTCCTTAGAGGATGTATGGTTAAAACAGGAGATATGGTACTCACAAAACATCAGCACATCAGACCATAGCTTTAATGAAGACCATACATCATGACAATCAAACACAGCTTAGTTCTGAACTGAACCAGAGTAGAATATTTTGAGTATGGAGGATATACAATTGTTTTCAAGTAACTCCCACTTAAGCAGCTAATTGTTCCTTATGGTTTTCCTGTGGTAAAACAGGTATCTTCCTGATAAAATAAAACTTCCTAGATATCACAATAAAGTCACTTGTAATGTAAAGAAATTAAAGGCCAGGACAGAAAAACAAGCAGCATAAATCATATGGCAGACGTCCTTTGGTAAATGTGGCACTTCAGTTTCATTGCTTGCAAGTCAGGGTCACAAAATCTTCCATGATGTCCTCAAAGCTCAAATGTCCTGGCAGTCCATTTGGATGGGGGTGTCATGAAGGCTTCTAACCAGCACTTCCAGCCCCTCAGCAATCTTCTGTACACCCTCCAAACTAGGACCAGAGTGGGGACAGGTAAACGCACTCCATCTTTGTTTGTATAACAGCTACCACCAGACATATTCAGCCCAGGCAAAATCTGTTTCCCTGTTTGACTGATGCACTCTTGCTAGTGGCAACACTGAAAAGGTGGGTTTTGTCTTACAGAGGGTACGTGCTTGGCAGAGCACAATTTTTGTTTGATGATATTTTCAGTCCAATTTATTTTGTGCTTTGCATCTCCTTTTGTGTCACGGCTCAATTCACCTGCTTGAGGCAAAAAGGGTTCTCACTGAAGAAACAGGTACCCACGCAACAATCCCACCATGGCAGAGACCTGCAGAGGCGGCTGTGGCAAGAAAAACAGGGAGTGGGAAGGTATGCACATTCAAGACAACCTACGGTTTTCTTCAGTTTCTCTCCCATGCAGCTCTGGGTTGTAATTTTGAAATGACTGGGTGAGTTGTGGATCTAGTGGAATCAAAGTGTTACTTGTTGAACTCATGTCTAAGGGAAGTTTGGAGAGCAGGATGAAATCTAGTAACAGTCAAGAAAAGGGAATTAAAACTGTTTTCTACAGTATTAGACAATGAAGTGTTAAACATATTGTTCAGATTCCCATCTGATTTAGATCAATGACTAAACTGGCTTGCGCAGAGCTGCAGTATTTTGTAAGTATAGGTTACCGTGATGTTTACAACCTCATACATCAGATGTTTGTGGTAGATGAACCTTGTTTCAACTTTTTTTTTAATTCCTTTGTCATGCCATGTTTTTCTTGTTGTGAAGACAGCATTTTGATATAACAACCCTTCTTTACATTTAAATCATTAAGAAAAACATTTACACCAAGATGACATCATCAAGCACAATATAGACAGTCACCACCTCTCAGTTCCCAGACCTCTGAAACAGCACAAACAGGTCTGATAGATATCCCCAGTGTCCTTACATCTTTTTCACAAACCCTGTATTCAAACAACATAAATTGCAATACACCTTCAAAACGGAGTGGGGCTGGAGAAAGGCCAGCAGAAGAAAGTGAAGTGGTTAGGAAAAATAGTGAAAATCAACTACATTTTTTTGATTTTCAGAACAGTATAAGGCTCACAGCTACTCTTCTTTGTGGGAGTCTCGGATATTGAACATCTAATTATCTTAAAGCATACACATGGCGGTGTGGTATGCAATACTCAATTTTCTGATTATCCCAAATGGCATTGTAAATTAAAAAAATTAAACTGAATGGTTCACTTAATAACAAGACTGGTACACAGATGAGTTCTTTAATGAAGCAGATTATTTTTCTGTTCAAGTTCAATTTCACATAGTGTTCTTTAAAATAAGTCTCACAGTGAGTGATTTCAACTGTGTAGACATGCGTAAAAGTGATCTAAAAAACTTGTGTGAACTAAGAGATGGTAGAACAAACTTTCTGTGGTTATTATCTTTAACAACCTTTGTTTATTAATCTCCCTCCCCACCCCTTATTTTCAACATCTGCCCAAACTAATAAAAATTGAAGATACTTGGACATTTATTTTTGG
Organism: Laterallus jamaicensis coturniculus; assembly: GCA_022605575.1. NCBI lineage: Eukaryota > Metazoa > Chordata > Aves > Gruiformes > Rallidae > Laterallus > Laterallus jamaicensis. The sequence continues at coordinate 24,964,684 of JAKCOX010000010.1, forward strand.
TTCAACGAATCTTAAAAATCCTGACAATTCTTTCCACTTTTTCTGAATAGTCTCAGTTGTGTTACTGTGCTACAGTAGTAGCAGCCAGTCAAATCTGAATTTCAGGATTTGCTAAAGCAAGTCCTATGCATCCATATTCTGCTCCTTCCAGACCTAACTTCTGTTCTTTGAGTGTAATTTTATTATTTGTTCTTTTCATTTTTGGTTTTTGGGGGGAGGTTCATAGAATTATAGACTGGTTAGAGTTGGAAGGGACCTTAGGGATCATCTGGTTCCCACCCCCCTGCTATGGGCAGCGGTACCTTCACTAGACCAGGTTCCTCAAAACCCCATCCAGCCTGGCTTTGAATACTGCCAGGGAGGGGGCTTCCACGATTTCTCTGAACAACCTGTTCCAGTGTCTCAACACACAGTGAAAAAATTCTTCCTTATATCTAGGGTAAATCTGCCCTCTTCCAGTTTGTAGCCATTACCCATCATCCTATTAGATGTCCTTGTAAAATTCCCTCTTCAGCTTTCCTCTGGACCCTTTCAGGTACTGGAAGGCCACTATAAGGTCCCTCCCAGAGCTTTCTCTTCTTGCTGAACCACCCCAACCCCCTCACAGCCTGCCGTCATAGGGGAGGTGCTCCAGCCCTCTCATCATCTTCATGTCCTTCCTCTAGACCTGCTCCAACAGTTCCAGTCTCTCTCATGTTGGGGGCCACAGAACTAGATACTGTACTGCAGGTGAGGTCTCATGAGAGCAGAGAAGATTGACAGAATCACCTGCTGGATTTTCTTGATGGTTGGCCAGGACATGGTTGGGTTTTAAGGCAGCAAGCACACATTGACAGCTCATGTTGACCTTGTCATCAACAAACACCCCCAAATCTTTCTCCTCAGGGCTTCTCTCAATCCATTCTCTGCCCAGCCTATAGCTGTGCTTGGGACTGCACTGACCCAGGTGCAGGAACTTGCACTTGGCTTTGTTGAACTTCCTGCAGCTGGCATGGGTCCAGCTCTCCAACCAGCCCAGGTCCCTCTGGATAGCATCCCTTCCCTCAAGCACATCAACTGCATCATCCAGCTTGGTGTCATCAGCAAACTTGCTGAGGGTGCACTCCATCCCACAACCCATGTAGCCAACAAAGATGTTGAACACTAGTGGTTCCAGTCCTGATCCCTGAGGAACACCACTGATTACCAGTCTCGATTCAGACATTGAGCCATTGACCTCAACTCTGAGTGCAACCATGTAGCCAATTCTGTATCCAGTGAGTTGTTCATCCATCAAACACATATTTATCCAATTTATTGACCAGGATGCCATGCAGAACAGTGTCAAATTTTCTGCAGTTCCAAATAGATGACATCAGTTGCTCTTCTTCCACTGATCTTGTAACTCCATCATGAAAGACCACCAAGTTGTGGGGCTGGGGTTTTTTAGCCTAGAAATAAGTTGTCCGTGACAGGAAAGTAACTGCAAACATTTTCATTAAAAATATAATGGTTACCTCCACTGAGACTCTCCTCTCCTCTCCTCTCCTCTCCTCTCCTCTCCTCTCCTCTCCTCTCCTCTCCTCTCCTCTCCTCTCCTCTCCTCTCCTCTCCTCTCCTCTCCTCTCCTCTCCTCTCCTCTCCTCTCCTCTCCTCTCCTCTCCTCTCCTCTCCTCTCCTCTCCTCTCCTCTCCTCTCCTCTCCTCTCCTCTCCTCTCCTCTCCTCTCCTCTCCTCTCCTCTCCTTTTCCTTGCTTTTTTTTTCTCTTTTTGAAGCAAGGGCAAAATAGTAAAATTTCCTTGGCATTAAGCCAACACAGAAAGCTCACTTCCCTCGACATAATGAAAGCCATGAGGTAAACATAACTGTCCAGACAGCTGAAGTCAAATATAACAAATCAAGATATTTAATTTAAGAAAACTGTTACCCTTCACTTTCAATAACAAGTGGTATTTTGAGGTAGAAAGATGACACCACACAAGAAAGAGTTATTTCGTTTCTGGCTGTTTTGAAATATTATTTCCATTTTCTTACCTTGATAACAAGGACTCACCAAATTCTGTACATGTTTGGGCATCCTCAAGCTCAGTTTTTTCATTAAATAGATCGTTCAAGGAAACATTTTTTTCCTTCTCTGCTTGTGACTCAGCCCCATTTCCTTGGAAAAGTTGCAGGAGTTTTGCTTTTGTTTTAATTAATTTTGGGTCAAGGTCTCAAACTGCAGATTCACTACAGCAGGGAATATCCCACCCTTTCTCTTTTCACCTATAATCACTCATGATAGTAATTTCTTCACCAAAAAATATTGTCATACTAGAATACATCTCCCATAGCTTACTCTGTGCAAAATATTCTCCACTACACAGATTTTTTCCTTCAGCATCACTGTTGATTTCAGTCTGATCAGCACAGTACAGCACTAATGCAAATACAGGTGTCAAGATAACAATGGCTTTCTTCAATTAAAGTTGTTTATGTGGAGAAAATATAAAGATGATGTCTGCTGATTTCAATCTTGCATAAGAGGATCTCTTTCAGAATAAAAATAAATTAAACCAGTAAAATAAAGCTATTCTAGATAAGCTGGGCCATTTGACCTACACTGTGAGCAAGTGAACACACTTGGGAACCTCAAATCTCCTCATGCTGTGTCCCCAAGAGCAATTTGCAAAAGTTATCTCAGCCTCTGACAGAACGACTGAAGCAGGCCAGAGTTAAATGCTGTTTGCAACATCTCCCTAAACATTATCATGTAAAACATTGTTTGTTTAGGAATATCTTTGTCTGCTTTCTGCCTCCATCTGTGCATGTTCACAGCTGGTATTAGTGCCTGACAGACATTTTTCCAAGCTGTTTTGACTACACAGGTTAAATGGTGATGGACAGTGAACAGCCCCTTGAGCAAAGTGTAAGCTATTCTCTCCCCAGTGGGGAAAGCTGACCCCACTTATGTCCCTATTTGAGAGCTCAGCAGTATGCTCAGAGGAAAAAGTAAGACTTTGGGAACAGTGAATGAAGCCAGCAAAATTATGAAGAGGAGCTTTTATTCCCATCTCTGTATTCTTACTGAAAAAATCTGAGATGTTTCTGACGGGAACCGTAGGCATAAAATAAAAAGATTGATTTCATTGAAGGTCCGCTGAGAGTTGTGCTGAACAACAGACTCACAGATGAAGAGGGGAGGAATCTTTATCATGCAGCCTCAGAGCTCACACTGCCAGGAGCTCACTGGCTCCAAGGAGAAGGGAGCGTATGTAATGAATATATACCGACCTTCTGAAGCAGGATCTTGCATGACTTTTTGCTAGCATTTTTGTCTAAGACAAAAAGTTGCTTAATGTGACTGCTTACTGCTTAATGTTATGTAAAGGACAGGCTGTTCCTAAAAAAACCTTTTTCTCTATGGAATGTAGTTTTACAGTGAAATAAATGGCTTCTTACTAAGAGATGCTGAAACAACTTCAGTTTTTGAAGCCTAAACAAAATTTTCAAGTCCAGAAACCCTTTGTAATTTTATCCTCTTTTTCTTTATGCTATAATCTCAGATGCCAGGTATGGACACGTGGAGACTTATTTTACCCACATCAATTCTCAGAATAGTGTAATTTGGAGTATGCACAGCCTGAGAAGTAGACTGTGAAATGAGAGAAGGCTGCTCATGTCATGATGAAATGAGATGAAGACATACTCATATAATTTCTCTTCTGCACAGTTAAGTTAATTTTGGAGCCAAGAAGTGGCAAAGCTCTGGCTTCACTGACTTTCCCCATAACCCCTTAGAGAGTAATAGAAATGAAAGGAGAACAGTCAGTCCCTGAGATTTAGATAGATGAACTAGGGCACCAAAGGAAAGTTAACTCATATTATATGCAATACTAGAATATTTTGCACCAGTGCTCTGAAATGCTGTATAGCAGTAAATATTCAGTCACATGCAAATATCTTACTAAAAATTATCATAGCAATTACACAAACTTCATAAAGCCTACATTCCAAGTAAACAAGACTTGTTTGATTAAGTATTTGGTTCTGATTTCCATTCCTTCTCCCACTTTTCTCCAAAATTTTCAAGCACACTGGTGAATTTCAGTTACAATTGACATAGAAGGGTAGTCCTAAGAGAAGCTAGGATTCTGCAAGCTTCTGACAAATGAAGGAAAAGATTTAGGTGACTATCTTCCACAGAAGGTTGATGTCTGTGTCATGTGTTCAGTTATATTACCTAGCTAGAACACATAGGAGATGGTGTCAGAGGAAATGAAGCTTTGTAGTCTCTGCTTAGAGTAGAAATGGGTTTCTTCACAAGTGGAAAAGTATCTTAGCGGTAAAACCATTAGATTTTTAAATTTTTTTTCCCTGTATATCATGAACCAGATTATAGTAATTAATATCATTGATTATCGCTGCTACTTGTTAAAGAATATCTTCCAAACTCACTTTCCTCTTCAAAACCTGAAAGCTGTTATCATAGCCAGCTATTCTTCTCTTGGGTCTTTCTCTGTATGCAATTAACAATGAATTAGGCTCTCATGTGAGGACAGATGGAAATTTAAACACAACCCTCCAATGAACAGAAGGGGGAGGGGAGGGTTTCCAGAAAAAGTGCTAGGGAATTCGCTCACTTTATTCATTTGGCTGTATTCGGAGCACAGTCTGCTATTTCCTGATCAAAGGGCTTTTGTTTTGTCTTCCAGACCAGTCTGAAAATCGTCTAACATCTTCTGATGCTACCACAAGTAGGTGTGGTCAAGTTCTTAAAATCCTGAAAATAAACAGGCTGTATTTGAATATTCCAATTATAAATAACTAAAGAACAGTGAGTAAAATGTATAGAGTAGAAAGTTTAATCAATCTTTAAATGTATCTCATTGGAAAATAATCAGAAACAACAGGGAACATGAGCTAATGTTTTACTCACAAAAAGTAAAAAAGAAAGGATTCTTCTTAAACATATTGCCCACCCTTACTTTGGGGGTGTAAAAATAAAAAAAAAAAAAAACCAAAAAAATCAGTATATGAAAAGATTAATATTTTCACTCAAAAAAATAGTTGCATCAAATATATCCGACAGAACCAGAGTTCAGCCAACAATTAAAACCTTCTGCAGGACAGTATAACATGTACAACTGCTCAGCTAATCCGTCCATCACACTTTATTTATGCCTGCAACAGTAGATAGCAACTATCAATGATCTGTAGGAATCAGTACTGAATGAAATCTGCTAGGAGACAATATCAGCAAGGGATTCAATTTCTGCAGTCACTGAAATGAAGACCCTTCAAGAGGTGCTACTTTTCAAAGGCAACATAAATCACATTCCCTTCTCTGAGGTCTGATCAGTGGCCAAATGATACTTAAACTCTGTGTATATATGTACTTATAGAGTCACTGCAATTTTTTTAACTCTTCAGTTTTTTTACCTTTACTCTATTGTCATCTTTTTCCTTCCACTCATTAAACTCTTTTCCCTACTCTCCCCTGCAAACTTTTTCTATTTCTTGGTTGCGCCACTTCTTTATTCCCTCACTCACAAGGGATGCTGGGTGTATTCAGAAGTGGTGGATAGCTGCCAGACAGTGCTGGATCAACCCCCACACAGGAACACCAAGATTTTAGGTTCAATAATCCCTCCAGCTGCTGTCCCCTGTCCTCACTACTCTGGAACCCAGTGAGGTGGGACCTCTGTGCTGGGGCAAAAATGATGGTGTTAGATTGCTGCTCTCATTTAGTCTGCAGTGATGAAGCGGAGGAAAGATATCTCCAGTCTGTACAAACTACAGCATTAATAGCTTCTTTCCCTGTTTCTTAATCTACATTTTTGCCTTGTTGTACCTGTCTTCCACCTTCCAGTTCCCTTCCAAATAAACAAACTGTCTGTAATTTCATTTCCCCTTCTCAAAACAATTCTGCTATTCTCATACACAAATTTGGTGTTTCTGATACCATTACTTTGTTCACCTTGGGCCTACATGGTATCACAGAATCTCAGAATCACAAGGTTGGAAAAGACCTTTAAGTTCATCAAGTCCAACCATTTCCGTCCTAAGCTAAACCATATCCCTAAGTACCTCATCTACCATTTTTTTAAACATATCCAGGGAAGGTGACTCAAACCCCTCCCTGGGCAGCCTGTTCCAGGCGCTGACAACTCTTTCAGTAAAACATTTTTTCCTAATCTTAACCTGCCCTGGCACAGCTTCTTGCCATTTCCCCTTATCCTATCTCCTGTCACCTGGCTGAAGAGACCATCACCCACCTCTCTACAAACCCCCTTCACCAGCCTGGTTGCCCTTCTCTAGACACGCTTGAGGACCTCAATGTCCTTCTTATGGTGAGGAGCCCAGAACTGGACACAGGACTTGATGTATGGCCTCATCAATGCCGAGTATAGGGGCACAATTACTTCCCTAGACCTACTGGCCACACTGGTTTTGATACAAGCCAGGATGACATTGTCCTTCCTGGCCGCCTGGGCACACTGCTGACTCTCATTCAGCCTGCAGTCAACCAGCACCTCCAGGTCCTTCTCTGCCTGACAGCTCTCCAGCCAGACTCCCTCAAGCCTGTAGCACGGCATGGTGTTTTTATGTCCCATGTGCAGCACTCTACACTTGGCCTTGTTAAACCTCATCCCATTGATCTCAGCCCATTGGTCCAGTCTGTTCAGATCCCTCTGAAGAGCCTTCTTACCCTCAGGCAGATCAACACTTCCTCCCAGTTTAGTGTCATCTGCAAACCTACTGAGGGAGCATTCAATTCCTTCATCGAGGTCATTGATAAAGATATTGAACAAAACTGGACCCAAGACCAGTGGGGAACACCACTCATGACTGGCCTCCAAATGGATTTTGTGCCATTTACCACCACCCTTTGGGCCCAGCCATCCAGCCAGTTTTTAACCCAGCAGAGGGTCCACCTGTCCAGGCCAGTGGCAGCATTCAATCAGAATGCTGTGAGAAACCGTGTCAAAGGCTTTAGTGAAGTCCAAGTAGACCACATCCACAGCCTTCCTCTCGTCCATTAAGCAGGTCACCTTGTCATAGAAGGTGAGCAGGTTAGTTTGACAGGATCTACCTTTTGTAAACCCATGTTGACTAGGCCTGATCCCCTGTCCATCACACATGTGCTGCATGATAGCTCCTAAGATGACCCTCTCCATGATCTTCCCCGGGACTGAGGTCAGATTGACAGGCCTGTAGTTCCCTGGATCCTCCTCTGGCCCTTCTTATGTATGGGTGTAACATCTGCCAGCCTCCCGTTGAGTGGAACTTCCCCAGTCTGCCAGGATTGTTAATAGATGATGGAAAGGGGCTTGCCAAGCACATCTGCCAGCTCTCTCAGTATCCCTGGGTTAATTCCATCTGGCCCCATTGACTTATGGGTATCTAACTGGCCAAGTAGGTCGCTAATCATTTCCTCCTGAACCATGGGGATTCTGTTATTCTTCCCCTCTCTGTCAGCCAGTTCCTGAGGATGAGTACTCAGGGAATATCCATCTTTACTATTAAAGACTGAGGTAAAGAAGGAATTAAGGACCTCAGCCTTGTCCTCATCCGTGGTCACTAATGTTCCCCCTGCGTCCAATAAGGGCTGGAGATTCTCCTTGAACCTCCTTTTACTGTTAATATACCTATAGAAGGACTTTTTATTATCTTTTACAGAACTGTCCAGTCTGAGTTCCAGTTCAGCTTTAGCCCTTCTGACTTCCTCCTTACATGATCTCACTACATTCTTATAGTCATCCCAAGACACCTGCCCCTTCTTCTAAAGCTCCTATTTTCCCCTCTTTTCCCGAATATCTTCCTGGATCTCTCTACTCAGCCAAGCTGGCTTCCTTCCTCGCCTACTCCTCTTCCAACAGCGTGGGACAGCCTGTTCTTGTGCCACCAAGATTTCCTTCTTGCGGAGCAACCAACCCTCTTGGGCTCCTTTGCTCTCAAGGGCTGCTTCCCATGGAATCTTATCAAGTAGTTTTCAGAACAGTCCAAATTCAGCCCTATGGAAGTCTAAGGTGCTTGTTCTGCTGTCTCCCTTCCTTACTTCTCCTAGTACTAAGAATTCTATCAGCTCATGGTATTATGATTAGACACTCCTGCCCCTGCAAGCCAACACTCCCCAGAAGGTCCTTTCAATTACCTCTCTGAAGCTTGGCAATCAGTCACATACTTCCCCTTAACCATCTGTGAAAATCTAGCCAACTCATGGTCCTCTGGATAATTTCTGTCAGCTTCTTAAAGTTGTCATCACAGCCAGCAATTTTTCATATCACATCGAGTAGCTTCTCGTGCTCTGTTCATTTATTATCAGGCCAACAAGGCAGTCTTAACAGCATACATAGCCCTAAAGATAGGTATCCATCAATGCCTGTCATCACAGATACAAATCTTACCATCACAGCAATAAAGAGGAAAGGTTGTCCAACATGTCACCCAACCTGGCCTTAAACATTTCCAGGGATGGGCTTCCAAATCCTCTCTGGGCTACCTGTTCCAGTGCCTCACCACCCTCATAGTACAGAATTGCTTCCTAACATCTAATCTAAGCCTGCCCTCTTTCAGCTTGAAGCCATTTCTTCTTGTCCTATACACTCCCTAATGAACAGTCCTCTGCCACTTTCCTGTAGGACCCTTTTAAGTATTGGTAGTTAGGTCTCCTTGGAGCCTTCTTTTCTTCAGGCAGAACAACCCCAATTCTCACAGCCTGTCTTCATAGAAGTGCTCCAGCCCCCTGATTATCTTCATGGCCTCCTCTGGACTCACTCCAATAGCTCTATGCAATCTGATCTAGTGGAGAGTGTCCCTGCCTATAGCAGGAGGGTTGCAACTAGATTGTCTTTTAGGTCCCTTCCAACACAAAGCATTCTATGATTCTATGAAAACATCATCCCATCACTGAAGTCTGCAGTCTGATCATCTCATCTCCATCCATTGTAAACTGTCATGGGGAACAGAAAAAAAGACACAGGTATATCTAAGCAGCAGCAAAGTACTAGCCTTGTAATACTCAACAAAACACTGAATCAGAAAGTCTCCTCCAGTTTTCCAGAGCTTCCACAAATATGTTTTTTTCTTAGAGGCAGAGGAGATGCTCATAGACATTTATGCTAGAGAAGGGCTGTATGGATCACCTCCCAGGTTACATTGCAGGGATCATAAACTTGTTTTATGTAAGCTCTTTACTACACATAGAAATGGGCATGTGGATGGGTCTATAAGATGCAAAGAGCCTAGAGAAGACTTCTCAGTGCTTGATTCCAGGCAGCATTAGGTAGCTCAAAGTTCTAGCACAAGATAGATAAAAAATTCCCTCTCACATTTATATCACTTCAAATTATTTCATACCCTAAGCCACTTCAATGTTGTTCCTTAATCCTTCATCTTGTCTAAATTCACTGCTAATAACCCTAAAGAACCACTTGGCATCACCAAAACAAGCATTCAAGATGGTTAGGATGATCAAGATCCCTTCTTAGGCCTGCAAAAGTTGAAAAAGTCAGCAGGAAAGCTAAGACTTGCTGGTTATTATTCTAGGCATCCAGCCAGTTCCCTAACAGTAGGTTATGTTACATACACTATATACAGCAATGAGGAGGAGGAATGGAAGAAGCTTAAATATATCCCATGTCAGTTCCTCAGTGGGTATGAATCAAAATAATGTCACCAACACATAAGGATCACGGCTTCAGCCCTGTTCAGGGTAGGTTGTTTTCTATCATCTTCAAGTACTCCCAAGCAGCACAACTTGCAGGAAGAAGACTGTTTGACTTGCATTAAGAAACTGATTGAGGAAAATATTTAACATCCTTTTTTTCAAGAGAACAAGACAGGGCACAATATTATGAGGAGACTTGGTCTCAGCACAAAACATTTCTTTAGTGAGCAAAAGATTAACTGGTGGGGTCTTTGTTCCTGTCAGTATTAGTGTTCCCTGCTTTCTTCTGGTTTCAGCATGAAGACCTGGCCCCTGGGTAGGTTACAGAAGAAACTAAGACATACTAAACACAAAGACTTTGACACCTGTTACTCCACGGATGATAAGCCATGCAGAAAGATCATGAGATATGCTGAGGTATCTGGGATCAGTGAGTTGGAGAACTATCTTAACAAAACCTATTTTCATTCTTAAACAGAATAACATAATTTGTGCCCCCCTAAAGGCAAGGCACACATCAGATAAACTATACCTGCTCTCAACATGAGAGAAACAGAGCAAGACTAAGAAAGAACATAAATTTTTGAAAATTACTTTGTAACCCAAAAAAAGAAAAAGAGAAAAAAAAAGTGAGAACAAAAATAGAACCCTTGAGATCTCTCTGGTAATTTATTTTGTCTTTCACAGCACCCCAGCTCTATTAACCCACAGATCTGGTTTAGTGTACTCTGGATTTGCCAAAAGAAGGTGAAATTATGGTATAAGTGTCATGACAATTATTAGATAATACAGCTTCTTTTTCTACTTGACTAACTTCTTACAATCTAACATGCAGTCAGTACTTTCACTCTTTTCTGTTTCGCTAGTTACGTAAAATCCCTCCTGGAACTGTAAAACAAGCTATGTTGCTATTGTGGAGAAATTAAAAAATTTGAAGTGGTCCAAATGTTAGACAGACCTGAAGTAGAACAGGCCAGCCAGAACAGACAGAGCTTGAAAGGGAGCTGCAGCCAATGGGTTGGACTGTAAAGGAAAACTTTAAGCGACTGTGTAGTAAGTTACCACTACTTTGACAGCATGTCTGCAGATGCTGAGTTGCAGAGAGGGAGGGGATATGTTAACTCTGTTTCCAAGCTCTTATCAAACATTTCAGTGAGAGACCCTTTCCCCTCTTTTCAAGAGATAATCCTGCCAGGGCTGTGCCTCAGGGATGTGTGCCATGTGGTAGGGTAGGATATACCCATTTTTTAGGCTGACAGTTTCTCACCTTCTACGAGCAGTAAATTAATCATGAGGATTTAATTGGACTTGGCCATATGACTATGACTATAGTTCCAGCCCTGGCAATAAAAAGATGACAGAACAATTTATTAGATACACTTCTGGTATTTAAGTCACAATGTTGAGCCTCAGTATCTTGCTTTACTTATTATCCCAACGGCCATTTGTGTCAGCAGTATCCAAGGATACCTATATTTGCATGGAATTATGAGCTTCATTACTTCTTTTCATTCACTATCACACAGTGGGAAACTTATATTAAGCATAATATACACTAAATTCTGCCAATCAGACACAGAACAGTTGTATGCACATTAATAATATGATTATGCATATATATGTGAATATGCTCAGTCACAATACGCAGACTCCTAGAGTGCTATACAGAGGGAAGACCTTGGCATAGCTGGTGCTTAAGTGGCTTCTATGAGTTTTAGCAAATGTAGGAAAAGCATCTTTTGACCAGGAAGGCCAAGAGAGACTGAAACAGGTCAGTCCCAATGAGTATCAACAGAGCACATCACATGTATACATCAAACAATTAGCATAACCAAGACCCAAATGTAATTTAAACTTCAGGAAAGGGCAGCATACTTCATTGCATCAGAGCAGAGGAGAGAATTATGATACATCGACCAGCATCAAATTATTTTCCTCTTCTACTGCCTCACTTCTCCCAGATTGGATTGAGACCAAGTCTGGAAAGTGAGATCACACCTATTTGCTGCTTCCTTGAACTGGAGAATGTCTGTCTTGGCTAAACCACAAATGAGTTCAATGAAAAAAAGCATGTGGATTGAGGAACAACCTTACTGTAGTTTAAGACAAGCAAAAATTACTGTTGCAGACTTTTTAGGACATGGCTGTCCTGGATTCAGCTGAGATAAAGTTGTGTTTAATTTTGGATCTGTGCTTAAAGCACAGTGATTGAGATAGATAGATCTAGACATATAAAAAACATAAAGGGGGGGGGGGGAGGGGGAGGGGGTGTTGGTGTCCTATAGAGGTGTTTTTTGCTATTGTTGAACAGGGCTTACACAGAGCCAAGGTCTTTTCTGTTTCTCAAACCACCCCACCAGCAAGTGGGCTGAGGGTGCACAAGAAGTTGGGAGGAGACACAGCCAGGACAGCTGGACTCAACTGACCAAAGGGATACAGAATCTTGAAGGCTGGAAAAGACATCTAAGATCATGAATTCCAACAGTCTGTTCAATACCACCATATCAACTAAACCGTGTCCTGGAGTGCTTGGTGTACATATTTTTTGAACACTTCAGGGATGGTGATGCAACCACCTCTCTGAGTAGCTTGTTCCAATGCCTGACCACAATTCCAGTGAAGAAATTTTTCCTAATATCCAATCTAAACCTCAGCTGACACAACTTGAGACCATTTCCTTTCATCTTATTGCTTGTTATTTAGTAGAAGACACCAATACCCACCTCACTAAAACCTCCTTTCAGGTAGTTGTAGAGAGCAGTAGGGTCTCTCCTCAGCCTCCTTAGCCAATCCTTATAAGACTTGTGCTCCAAACCCTTCACCAGCTTTGTTGTCTTTCTCTGGACCCCCTCTGGCATCTTAATGTGCTTTCTGTAACGAGGGGCCCAAAACTGAACACAGTACTCAAGATGCAGCCTCACCCATGTAGAATAGAGGGGTATGATCACTCCCCTACTCCTGCCAGCCACACTGCTCCTGACATAGGCTAGGATGCCACTTGCTTTCTTGGCTACCTGGACACACTGCTGGCTCATGTTGAGCCAGCTATCAGCCAAAACCCCCACATCCTTTTCTGTCAGGTAGCTTTCCAGTTTTCCATAGCCCATGCCATATGTCATCACACTCAGCTTGTAAGGGGTTTGGAGAAGATGAAGGACTGGAGGGTAATGGCATTCAGAGAGAAGGCATTTGTCTTCCCAAGTCAAGATTAGGTGCAATGGAGCCCTGCTTTCCTCTGGATGGCTGAACACCTGTCTGCACATGGGAAGTAACAAATTAATTTCTTGGTTTGCTTTCCTGGTAGCTTTTGCTTTACCTTGTTAAACTGTCTTTATCTCAATCCACAAGTTCTCATTTTCTTCCAATTCTCTCCCACATTCCACTGGGGGGAGAAGGGATGCATGGTGCTTGGTTGCCAGCTGGAGCAAAGCTATGACAATGACACATCTTCTCCCTACCTGTTTAACCATGTGCTGGACCAGCTGCCAGCCTCACTGTATTTCTGCTTTTCAGAAGTGCATCCAGGGATGCTCCTTTTTTAGACCACTATGTGTTTGCTCTGTATGTCACACTGAACCCAGGCACTGCTGAACAGCTCTCCTAGAGGTGCCTTGAGTATCCAACATAATCCTCTCCAAACCTCAAACTCCCCCTCCCATTTTTCCTGGCAAGTTCCCTGTCTCCTAGAGCCTCTGTACTACTTATGTCCCAGAAATTTCACTTCAGTTTTAGTCCCATTTCACAAGCTTCCCAGTGCAGCCTGTGTCATATTTTATGAGTACCTCATGTAGGACTGAGTCAAGACTTTTACAGTCCCTATGGTCTATTTCCTTATCTAGCCCATGGATCTTCATTCTCTGTTGTCGTTGCCTGATGTCTGAAGAACACTGTCCTGTGTGTTCTGCAAAGTGAAGCAGAGTGTTAACACTTAAGTCTTCTTTGAAGTTCCTTCACTGGCAACTGTTTGTGGGGGAGAAAGTATATATACTGAGAGGCTTAGGATTCAAGATAAGGGTGGGGTAGATTACTCTGCAATTAGCACCATGAGCAAAACATCATTGTTACCATCATCTCTTCAAGTAACATGATAAACATTTTGTCATAACGTTTTAACACAATTGGGTCAGATCTTACCATTATCCCAACCCTTTGTGCCCTACATTGGGCATGAAAAAGGACTGTGGTGGCTCAGCCCCAAACAGTGGCTGAGCACCACACGCCACTTGCTCACTCCCACAGGAGAAACAGACAGAGTCTCCATGGGTTAGGATAAGGACAGTTTACTGACAAAATCGCCATGAACACAGAACAATAACAGCCAATTACACTTACAGAAAGTGATAATGCAGAGTACCTTACTGACCCAATGATTACAGAGTGCTGCCCAATGGCACAGACAGACCAAAGGACACTCAGACTATCCTGAAGACACCAAGCCCAAACCTCTCCCCAGCCAGCCTCTTTTTAGGGGGAGTGATGTCAGATGGTGTGGAAAACAGCCTGGGTTATCTCACCTCACCTGTGCTGACTGCTTAGGGAGGTTGACTCTGGCCTGGCCAGAGCCAGGACACTGTTAAACATCAGGTAGTGCACATCACCTGTTTAATATTCTCAGCAGCCTTCTTCAACATCCACCGAACATGTAACTTTCAGCTTCATACTTTCCTGAGCTTCAGATCCCACTGGAGAGGTGTATCATGGGCAGCATCCTCAGCACAGCCTCACCATTCAGGAAAGTAAGTCCAGGAGGAATTTCAAACATGAAAAAAGCTGCAGAAAGACAAGGAGTAAGGTACTTTGCTTCTTTTCTTAGTGTTATCCTGATTCTCTTCTTTTTACTCAGGCTTGTTCCTCAAGAGTACTTTAGAATCAAATAGATGTCTTCTGGGTTTGCTGTGCACAACAGCTTCATTACAATAACAGCAAAGAGATATTGAGACTAATTCTTTAGTGAGAAGTACCTCTTTCTACGGTATTCACAAGAGCATTGGACTCAGATACAGAAAATCTGAAGAATCTTCATCAATGTGACTTAGACTTTTGCAAGTTCTTTCATGCACCTTTTTAAGACTAGGGTGTTGACATTAGCTTAAAGCATTTTAAAACTGATGAGAAAGTTTTGCAAGAGATAAGTGGCATCATTCACAGGATTTATTCACATTTCACAGCAAAGAACTCTGTAGCAAAATTTGACTTGCAACATTCCTTGTCCAACTTGATGGGAAAGAAGAAAAAAGGGGGAGGGGAAAGAAGAAGAAAAAACCACAGAAGAAAGCATTACTAGCATTATGGCTTTAACTACATACTATTAAACTGCAGTGAGTTAAATGAGCATGTATTAGATAATTTACCTACAACATTGCTTAAGAGAAGAGAGGTGTCTGATTTTTTCAGGCTTGTCAAAGCTGGAACAAGCCAGATATTGTGAGATCATTAAAGACAAGTACATTAAAGGCTTAAATCAAAAATATAAGTTAAACATCTTTAAACCTCCACCAATAAATTGCAAGTAAATCTCAGTTGAGAAAGTAATTGGACAACTGTGTAGGAACTTCAAAGCTAAATTCCTCTTTCTCTTTTACTTCAATTGCAGAATAACCTAAATATTCTCCCTTTTATATATCGCTTTGTTAGGGTTTTTTTTCCAGACTGAAAATTACATAAGAGTATTTACCAATAGTTGTTCAATCCCACTTAGGACTGTGGCAGTTTTATATTGGATTCTCTTTTATGCAGGATTTGTTTGTATCAGAAACACAAAGCAGCCATAAGACTTCTAAGAAGTAAAAAACTGCTGAACTTTCATAATCTGCCTTTAATTGCACATATGGTTTGTTCATAATGATTCCTGATTTCCTCCTGGCTGAATGAAGTAGGATGGAAAAATATTTTCTGGCAGAAAAATATGCCTAAAAATTAAGACAGAAAGTAAAAGGAACTCACACAGATGCAGATCATCAAAATAAAGTTGAACTTAACTGAAGACTGTTTATTTTACACCAGAATTAATAGTGATCAGAAAGTATTTTGCAGATTCTAGTCAAAGAGTAAAATCTCTACTAGTCCTTTGAATTGTTTTAAGGACATGATGGTATTCATTTCATGTGAATATTTTTAATAAAAACTTGTATTATTTTACACCCATGTCTAAGGGGCTCATTTTTTATTCTTGCTGATGGTGTGCTTTTTTAATTCTTTCACTATTTCCATGAATCTACAAGCTGCTCTCCTTTCAGCCACAATAGAAATGTGAACATCATTTGAAGAGCTCACATAATACTACTTGAATAAATACATTTTTTTAAAAGTGAACAAATAAAAATAGACAAGCATGCATATTTCATTTTTACTTACATAGAGTCCATTTCTTCACTCTTCTTGTGAGTTCCATTTTAAAGGATCTGGGAAAAAAAACCTTTTTCTTGAGGAAATTACTGAGCGCACACTGCATAGGCAGACACCTTGTTTCAGCAGTCTCGATGCTTCAATTACTGAAATTACTAAACAAAGTCATTTTCCTTTTGATCCTCCTTTATTTAGCCTTATCCTCTTACACTAACATTACATTCCCTCTTTTAAGGTACAAATTCATTATCATAGAATCATAGGTTAGAATGGACCTCAAAGATCATCTTTGAGGGGGCACCTTCACTAGACCAAGTTGCCCAAAGCATCATCCAACCTGACCTCAGAAACTTCCAGAGATTGGACAGCCTTGGAACCTTCTTTTCTCCAGGCAGAACATGCCCAACTCTCACAGTCTATCTTCACTGGAAAGGTGCTCCAGCCCTCTGATCATCTTTGTGGCCCTCCTCTGGACTTGCTCCAACAACTCTATGTCTTTCCTGTACTAGGGACCCCAGAGCTGTATGCAGTACTCCATGTGGGGTGTCACAAGAGCAGAGAAGAGCGGCAGAATAACCTCCTGGTGGCCACACTTCTCTTGATGTGGCACAGGTCATGATTGGCCTTCTGACCTGCTAGCACACACTGCTGGCTCATGTTGAGATTGGCATTGATCGGTCCTTCTCCTCAGGGCTGATCTCAATCCATTCTCCATCCAGCCTGTAGTTGTGTTTAGGATTGCTCTGACCCACATGCAGGACCTTGCCCTTGGCCTTGTAGACCTTCATGCAATTTACATGGGCCCATCTCTCCAGCCTGTCAAGGTCCCTCTGGATGACAAACCTTCCCTCCAGCATGCTGACCTCACAACACAGCGTCATCGGCAAGCTTGTTGGGAGTGCACTCTATCCTACTGTCCATGTCACCAATGAAGATTTTGAACAGTTCCAGTCCCAGTACTGACTCCTGAGGAAAACCACTTGTCACAGACCTCCACATGGACTCTGAGCTATTGACCACAATTCTTTGAGTGTGACAGATGGATGATACCAAGTGGTCCATCTGTCAAATCCACGTCTCTCCAATGTAGAGTCAAGGATGTCATGCTGCACAGTGTCAAATGCCCTGCACAAGTCCAGGAAGATGAAGTCTGATAATGGGAACACTGTGAATTTAGATATCAAGAAAATAATGCCTATATAAACTCAGTGGGATTTAACTACTCTAGGTTCCATGGACCACATGAGAAGTGGATAAAGGCATGTAGCCCTTTCAGGGGTGTTGTAAGTCTTAAGATACAGGTTTGAGATATTTCTTCAAGAGTAGTATTAAACAGCTCTTGTTATGATTGATTGGAACCTCCTGTAGGTATAATTGTAATGACATCACTATCCATTTTATAAAGATAAAATTGAGAAAGAGATTAAAATCCTTGTGTTATAGAAGACAGGGGTAGTCCTGCTAGTGGCTTTGCATGCAATCAGTATTACATGCAGAGATACTGGCTGCCTGCAAATAGCCAGAAAAGAAACCATGCTAAAATGCTACCTTTGCCTAGGTGGTATTCTGTTTTTCAGGAGTCAGAAGAACAGCATGAGAATTTTCAGCTTGATGAAATAATGTCATTGCTTCAAACTTTATCATTTTTTAAGCTATCACTGTGAAGAAAACCCACTTTCTTGCACTAGAAACATTTTTGTTGTGGTGGTTTAACCTCAGCTGAGAGCTGGGTCCCACAAAGTTACCTGTCTCTTTAAGGAGGGGGGGCGGGGCGAATGGAGAAGCCGCAGGAGAAAGAAAAAAAAAACAAACCAAAAACTCCACAGGTTGGGATAAGGATAGTTTACTAAAACACCAGGAAAAGATACAAAGAACAACAGTGATAACACTATTTTAGAACACAGGGCCCACGAAACCGGTGTCACACAATGCAACCTCTCACCACACCCCACAACTAGGCCATACCGCACCCACCAAGCCGACTCAGGGCCCAACCGCCGCCACTGCCGAGGAGCCGCGCGCCTGCCTCAAGCCCGAGCCACGCCTGCCTCCTGGAGCTGCACCCGCCGGACCGCACCTGCCCAGAGACCGCGTTTTTGGCGCGCTTTTTCTCCTTTATACAGAACATGATGTAATTGGTATGGAATATTCTCATTGGCCAAACATGGCCCGCTGAAACCAGGACACTTCTCTAGCTAATTTTTCAAGGGGTTTAGAGAAAATTCTCATATTCTTCCTCCTCTTTTATTTTATTGATTTTATTTTGCAGCCTGAAAGGCACAGTTCCAATTAAAGATGGGTCATTATCGCCTGAATTTTCAAGATATAATGGTCAGCAAGAGGTATATGTGTTTGTGAACAACATTATGTTTTCAGAAACATTTTAACTATTAGCATCTGCTATATATACTAATTTCATTCATTAACCAGTTTTCATGCCTTCAATTAATCTAATTTTAAAAACTGAATGTGTTGTCTAAGTGAGTTATCAATGTAGTCTGTCAGACTCTTTTGTATATCTGAAAATAAAAATCATCCTTGCTTAGCTCATGTAGCTGTGCTTCAAGATAAGCAGACAGTGCAGACTCTTACAGAAAACCTACCTTCAGAGTAATATCTAATTAGTCTCCTCATGAAAAGGCCATGAACACCAGGCTAAGGTTAAGGGTAAGGTCTCTGGTGGTGTGTAAATCTGCTGTCAAAAAAGTATTGATCTTTAAATTACCAGAGAGGCCACTTCCTAAATACTGCTTTGGGTCTTCAGCTCTAAATCTTTGATACAGGGAACATCCAGTTGTTGTAAGACATCACCCAGGGAAGGAAGAAATAAAGTCGGTAACAAAGCAACATACTTCAAGATCTCTACTCTGCCTGAAGCTCATGATATCGGTGCAGTCGTAGTGGAGGTCTATGGGAAACAATGCCTGACAACATTCGGACAACAAGCAGCTACAACAATTCACTTATTTCCCTGGGTAACCATCACTGATAAATCTGTGATACGCAGTTTAAGTGGTTTTGCTCTTGAAACCCCCATCACAAAAATGGGGGCAAATTTCAACTCCTGTCACTGATTAATACAGTCATATGTGTTACTGTTGAGGAATGTTACAATCTCTTATAAAAGGTGAATCACAAACAAAATATACTATCAGTTCACAGTCAACTGACAGTGACACAACTCTATGAATTTATTTATGAATTTTATTTAGAGAAACAGGAAGATCTCCTTCAGATTTTCTTCTTTTAGTAGCCAACAAAAGTAACTTGCTTAAACAGCTGAAAGAAGTTTTAAAATACTATTGGATGAGATAGCTGTTTCCATATCTGACTGAGTTTTGTCCTGTGTCCTTCAAAACTAAATAGAGCCAAAGCTAAGAAATACTTGTGTTATGGAACGTATTTAACTAGATCAAGAAGCAATGAACATATAGTTTCGGGATCCCAGAAATGAAGGGAAAAATTAACGTTGTAGAGAGGAAGACTAAGGCAGGAAAACATATGCAAGCTGGTCTGCAAGGAGATCTAGAGAAAGAATGAAAAGGATTGGAAGATGAGTACTTTGGTGAGTAACGTTTCCCAAAAATCAGACCAGGTTTTCAGTGACAGAACTTGAGGAAATGAGGAGGAATAAAGTTGATAGAAGACTGTGGTATTAAAGTGTTGGTCTTTTTCTCCCCGGCTTACTAGAACATTACATTGTGCCTCTTCTTTTTTTATCAGTGGCTGCTGTGTAATGGGCGTGGCCAACAAAAAGCTTGAAGGCAAAGGGTATTTGGCATTGGTGACAACAGTAAGGTGGGACTCAGGTTCAGTGACAAAACCCATCTATTCCATAGAGAGCACCACAGTTATTTCTCCCAATCATCCTTACAATCGCTATTTGAATGAATCACAGAATCATAGAATATCCTGAATTGGAAGAGACCCATATGGATCAATGAGTCCAAGTCCTGGCTCCACACATGGCCAGCCAAGTCAGAGCAAGAGACTAAGTGCATCATCCAGGCACTTCCCTTTTCAAATTAGTTAACAGGACTCTCCCTTTATGAACCCACGTTGACTGTGCCTGATGATTCCATTGTTCTTTAAATGCCTTTCAGTATAACCTTCTCATAATTTTTCCATTAGGTTAGACTAACAGGTCTATAGTTCCCTGGGTCTTCCATCGCACCACTTTTGCAGTTTGGAATGACAATGGGTAGCTTCCAATCAGCAGGGACCTCCCTAGGTCCCCAAGACCATTGGTAGATAATCAGGAGTTGTCCTGCTGTTACATCTGCTAGCTCCTTCAGTACTCTGGGATGAAAGTTTTTAATGTATCTGTATTATCTGAGCAGATCAGACATTGCTATCAGTTGAATTAATCAATCCATTATCAGCTGAGTATCAACCTGGTGTGTAACTCTTTGTCCCTGAGTTAGTCAAATGAGTGTCAATGTCTTCCTCTAAGTGTATTATATATACCAGTAGTGAAATTCATGTTTCATGTGAGTAAACTGTATACCACAATTGCTACATGTTTTTATGCATAATTTGTACTCATACTGTGATTGAAGTGCATTGCTGCATCCACCTCCTAAATTAGTATGGCATGTAGCGTCAAATAAACTTAAACAAGTACATTTCATATAATTTATTAAATGCTTTACATGTGGAAAATCTGAAAGAAACTGAACAATGCTGAACTGCAACACAGTGTATGTACTGTCCAGTCTTTCCTTTCCTGAGTACCACCACTTAGACATTTAGTTAGCATTTCTCATCTTCTGCTCTGCATAATCAGTCAAGCATCACACTCTAGCCTTTAACTCAGCAGCTACAACTGAATTATCCGTGGGAAATCATTTATTTTCAAAGTGCTTTACGATTTATCTCATCAGGACTAGGATTTTAAATTAATTCTTGCTTTGTAACTGGAAATTTTCTTCTCCTCCTCTTTCATGAATTTTTTTGCAGGCCCAGCAGTTCCTGGTTTTTCTCGCTATTAGATGAAAGTTCTAATTTTGGGGAAGCTATTATTTAAATTATTAATTGCCTTTATTATTCTTTTTTCAGTATCAGGTTGGTTTGATTTTTCCTGGGTAACTATCAAGTAAATAGTATAAATATGGAAGTAGAAAATTCTGATGATCTCCTGCTAACAGCTATCTTCTATGTATATGTAAAAGACAATTTTATTTTTGTCCCATTTAACTGGATCTTCTTCCATTGATCTTCTGGATGTGTTGCAAGACCAAAGGCTAGCCTCATAAAATGTACTGAATATGTAGTTAGAAGACCATGGAATTTCATTTGTAGCATAAAAATATATTCAGCATTGTCACAATCAACTACCAGAACAAGACTTAATTTGGCAGAGATCAAACCCCCCTGCATTCCAACTGAACCTCAGATCACTCTGGGTGGCTGGGGGTGACTCGGCTTAACCCCTGAGTGATGATTTCCTCAGTTTTATTGTGATCAGTTCTTCACAATTCTCGGAGAACAGAATTAAGACTCAAAATGGAGAGAGAGAGAGAGAGTGCGCGTGAGAGAGAGAGCATCACTTTAAGCCCAACAAGTAGGAGTGATGTGGTGATGAGGTTTGGTAGGTAGGAATGAGGTTTGGTAGGTGAGAGGAGAGGAATGAGGTTTGGAGGTGAGAGGAAAAAGCTTTGGTAGAGGAATGAGGTTTGGTAATGAGGTTTAGTAGGTGGTAGGAATGAGGTTTGGTAGTAGAGAGAGAGGGAGACGGGGAATACAGAAGAAAAAGGGGGGTATGGTTCTGTTGGCAATTGTTAAGGCATACTTCCATTACCTTACAGGTATTCATATATGAGCACTGCAAGTATCGAACACAGTTCAGTGAACTTAAAAACATGCATTTTTCCCTTGTCAGGTTTCCATATTCTCAGAGAACACAAACAATACATTCTTTTAATTTAGAGAGGAACTCCCAAAACCATTTCATTTATTTTTCTGTCTTTACTGCCAAAAAGGCTCAGGTTGTCTAGAATTATTAAAAGAAGTTTCAATTTCATGCTAAAATAAAATATCTTTTATAATTTTGTTCTGGCATTCAAGGAATAACATAATATTAAAATGTTAAAATCTGTTCATTAGAGTAGGAATGGTACAATTTCTGAGACTCATTAAAAATTTTAAATCAGGAATCTAAAATAGAAGAAATTCAGAGCAGTGTCTAATTTTCAGCTTACTGCAATCTTTGACTTCAAAAGGAGTCACTAGAAATGCATATGTTCAGATACTATTTAATTCACTTAATATATCTCTGCAAGGATATCAAAATACTTTAAATTAATGAAAGGTCACTTCTAAAAAAGGAATGGAAAAATCAAACAGGCATTTTGGTGCCACAAGGTATCCTGGTCATTCAGTTCCTTTGGGTTTTTTCCCATCTTGTCTTTCTGTCTTCACATTCTCACATGCACAAGAAACAGGTATGTGGTAGACTTTGGTTCTTTGACTACTGATATGGGTGATATAATTCCCCTTCTCCTCAGTGGTGAAAAACTGGAGCCTTTGTAAGTTTTCAGCATCAGGCAGAATAATTGGTCAACAGAAACAAAACAAAATCATTATTATTATTTTTTTAGGCAAGAGTGAAATACTGGTGCAGGGGGAATTGGCCAGCCCCTTTTCTGTGGTCAGTGGAGACAGGACAAGGGGCAATGGCTGCAAGTTGGAGCACAGGAAGTTCCGCACCAACATGTAGAGGAACTTTTTCACAGTGAGGGTGACAGAGCCCTGGGACAGGCTGCCCAGGGAGGTGGTGGAGTCTCCTTCTCTGGAGATATTCAAGACTTGTCTGGATGCCTATCTGTGCAGTATGAGCTAGGGAGCTGCTTTGGCAGGGGTGTTGGACCCGATGATCTCTTGAGGTCCCTTCTAACCCCTATGATTCTATGATTCTTAAGGCTCCTTCACCAAGTGTCCTGATAAAGGTCATTGTGAAGCTTATCTGGGAAGTTAGATGAGAAAGGGGAAATTAAAAAGTAGGGTGGAATAGCAAGACAGGTGCCAGAATATGGTGCATTGGCACAGCCCATAACACATCACAGGTCCTGAGAAAGTACTGTAAAAATTGATAGGCCTGAACTGGTCTCCCCAGAGGTCAGAAAATCTTAGGCAGATAACTGTTTTTATTTTCCTTATAATGACACAAGGAGAGTACAAGAAGAACCTTCCCAATAGAGGAACACTTGTAGACACGCTGTAGTTCCATGGCAGTAGTGGACAGACACTCAGGCAGAAAACTCCTGGGTTGCTTCTCAGGCTACTTTCCATGAACACCTTAAACCTAGTTTCTAGAGAAGGATGGAGGAGGTGAAGATGCCAGCTGGTTATGCTGAATGACATATGCTATTTCTGCTTATGCTGTCAGTTTGTGGGTTTGGGGCAGGCCATCTGCACAAAAACAAAGGTTGTTCATGGTGAGCATGTGTATCTAGCATATGTGTCACTCCTGTACTGCCTAGAGTACTGGCAAGACCTAGGGCTGACTTTTAATTGATGGAGGAAACAACAATTGCATTAAATATGAAGAGATTAATGAACTAGGAAGATCAATTTACTTATTAAAAAGAAATGCAATGCCATGAATTTCATCATATTAAATTAAATGAAGACTTGTTAGTTTAGAACACACACTTAGGTATTCTTCTTATGATCAGAAATATAATTTAAAAACGTATTTATGTCTTGTATTCTGTAGCAGGTTCACAGTCTGCAAAAGACTTTGGGATTAAGATTCTGAAACTAACATAGTTTACATTGAAAAAAAAGAAATGTACATCCCTCTGGGTCAATTTCATGTCTCTGCCTGCAAGGAATGGGACATTGGCATCCCTCCCTGTGGCACATTGGTACCTGATAAATTGAGGCATAATCTAAGGACAAAATCCACCAGCTGGACTGGAAAGGCATTCTGTATTGTTTGCCAGTTTATGTAGATTCTGTTTCTCCTGCCTGCCTCTTCTGACAGTTTCTTCCTATTTTCCTGTCCCATATGTCAGTTCCAGGTACCATTGGCTAATTTTGAACTGAACAGGAAGCCTACTTGCTTAGCTTTATCAAAACACCCTGCACGTCAGTTAAATGTCATCTAGGTACAGGATCTTGTGTTGCTGTGAACAGAAATGCAGATTCTATTTTCTTTTGCTTTAAAAACACCATTTCACAGCACAGTTCTGCTTTTCTTTCTTTTTTTGCCTCTACTTTTTCCACTGTGTCGAAGCACAAAAATCGTTGCAGATATTGCTTTGTTTCTCTCCCTGACTGCTAATTTCTTCCTCTCTCAGACTAGAAGCAAACATCTGAAATGAAATGGTGGACTGTGAAAACATTTTTTACTGAAGCTGAGAGGTTTTTCTGCATTTGGTGAGCTGAGGCTCTAGCAATCTCAAATAATAAATAATTGATTCTTGAGGTTACTGTAGTCAGAAAAAAAGCAGTTTCCCAAATATAGCACCTTCAAAAGAAATTACATTCTCAGGGGTCATCTCTAATTCCTCTATCATTACCTCAAACTGATCACCATATTGCTGCTATAGTTCTCTCTAACGTAGTAAGAATAAAAAAAAGACATTATAATCAGTGGCTCCAAAAAAAAGATATCAAGAAAAGTTTGGGTTCCAAAACACATTCACTAAAAATATTTCTGGGGTTCATTGACACTATTTTAAAGTTGTGTGGAAAAGGTTTGAACTATAAAATAATTTAAAAATTCTTCATTAGTCTCATCACTTTATGAAAATGAGCAGTATTTAACCTGTAAAAATGCTTCTATTAAACAGTCTGGAAATTACATGAGAGTTATATCAAGCCATTTGAAAATTCTGTTCAAGAACTAAAAGAAGCACCAGCGTGCTGGCAACTAAAAGCTCAGAAGGCTCTTTTTGTGTGTTTTTAACAAGAATACCAAGTCTAAACATAAAACCAGATCTATTCCCAAGAGTTACCCACAGTCAGTATGACCTTATATTTTGTTTTGTAAAAGCTTCCATTTTCATTTCTTTAATTACAAGATTAACTTATTTTAAAAATCTACTTCTTAGATAATGGGGAATTGCATGTGTTTAAAGTACAGAGTTTTTATTGTCACTAATGTAGTTCAGGAGTAGTATGTACTTATGCGGGGAAGCCGAGTATGATCATATTAAATCAATATATTTTTCACTTGATTATTCTTCTGTGTTTGTCATATAAATAGGAAGGAGGAAAATAATTTTCTCTGTTGGAGCATAAAACAAATTAGACATAATGGCACATAAAAAGCAAACCATAATCACCCTCTTGAAAACGAATGCATTTTACAGGATATGTAGCCATTAAGGCAGTCACAACATTTTAAACCTACTCCAGTTCAACACACCCGCAATCTATTCACTTTCTGATGGCAGCAATTTGTGAAGCTGGCAATGATAATTGAATAAATTGTATGGTGGAAACCCTAAACTCATCTTGCATGGCAACATGCCAGATTTTTCCTCCTTTGTCTTCTGGATTTTACTGATTTTTATTTTTTCACTCTGTAGTCTTCTATGGCATTTTCTTTAGGGACTAGAGGCATTTTTATTTTTTGCTCTGAACACGGTATTAACAGATGAACTTAAGAACAGTCCATAGATGGGGTAGGGATTATACTGTAATTTACCATGACCAAAGGAACTGGGTGGCAAAGCCAAGAGTGACTGGTATAAACTACGATGGTTGAATGACAATGAAACCATTGCTTAATTCTATTCTTCCAGAAATACTCATTCTGCTCGATCAATCCACCAAAAAAATATTGGAAAGCTCTTTCCTGACAATTTTTTTCAGCCCTCCAGCTTCATTTAAGCAGTTTAAGGGCAAAAGTCTTTTTCTTTACACCATTTTTGTCCCAGTACCAAAGGGCACACTTTCACATCATCTCTAGACATATCAGGAAAGCTCTTAACCACCACAAATTACTTCTCATTCAGCTGATGACATGCTGGGAGCACATAAGAGATTTCTATTACTGATCATTCTGCAAAAGCAAAGATAACGCTCTGCTTCGGAAAGCCTGTGGTCAGACTTAGGCACTGGAGCTCCCTGATTCATTTTCACTTCTCAAGCCTAGACCCCAGTGATTTGCAAAATAAGTGATGTTAGTAAACTTTCCTCCTAGAGTGGAAATTGAGCACCACTGGAATTTTTCCACTTAAGTCAACAGGCAGAATGCAGTGCAAGTGACCACATATAAAGTGTTAGTATAAAATTCCTACATGTTAGAAACTGTACAGTGTGACTTTGATTATGGTTTTGGTGTCTTAGAATCCCTGGGCATTTAAGAGCTTTAAGTATTGTATGTTCATTTCAGTGGAATCTGCATTTAACTCTGGACATAAGTCTCTACACACAAAATTCCTACTGACTGAGTGGAGGATTGCTCCAAAAGAAGGTCCACCTAAAGTCAGGAAGGAGGCGTGAGAAATAGACAGGTAAAAAGATGACTAAGCTACAATAAGGTGTGTATGTTACCATGAAGAACTTACACGCACAGACAAAAGTCACCCTGGAGCAGAGTTAATATGATATAAGCACAGTAACAGACAAGGAAATTGATATTTAAGTAGAAATCCTCAGCCAAATACTCTCATCTCAGCACACTGCAAGTACAATGCCAGCAAAGAAGGGCTCCAAAAGCTGACTGATAATATGGTTAATAAGTATTTGTAATGTTATTTAAAGGCGATCCCATGCATATAAAGAGATGTGACACAACCTCTGCTGGGGGTGTAGATGGATCTGACTCTCTAGATGGGATTCTAGTAATCTCCTTATCCGATAAGAGATACAAAGAAAATCCTTCAAATCTGAATAAAAAAGGAAATTCAGAAATACGAAGGTAAAGTGCCTTCTATCTCTCTCACTCTCAACTCAGAAAAGCTTTATCTGATCAAGATTTTTTTTCCTCTGACAAAGGAGCTTGAACAGCTTTTATTTTATTTTATTTTATTTTATTTTATTTTATTTTATTTTATTTTATTTTATTTTATTTTATTTTATTATAAATTTACAGTGAAATGTCAAGGCAAAATCAGGCTTTTCCAGGAGGTAACATCCACAGCTCATCTTCAGGAAAAGATTAAAGATGACAATGTAAAACTCACTGACAACTTTAACTCAAGCCTCAGTTATGATTGACTGTGAAATTTTTCCTCTTCTGATGTTATTGAATCACTGAGGTGTAAGCTGAATGCTTTTGAATAAATGGCTTAACTTCTTTTACTAGGATGAACATTAAAGGTATAGGAATGTTTAAATGCACTTGGTGATGGGTGCTGAGAGAATGCAATTTAAGACAAGTAACCTGTGGGCTACACATTGCCAACAGTTTTACAGGGTTTTTTTTCACTCTGCTAGCCATTTTGAATAATCTACCATGAATGTTTTCATCCTGATCTCTCTTGCACAGACACACACAGAGGAGATAGATACACAACAGAGATTTAACAGCAGGATTGCATCTGAGTGTTCTGTAAATTGAGTTATTTCCAGCAGGCACCTCAGTTCATGGATCCCAAAGGTTGGCTCAACCAACAGGACCATGGTGTTACCCTCTGCTGAGCACCACAGCGCAGGAGAATCATTCAAAGAGCTGATAAGCCATCTCCCACAGGGTGTTCCTGAAGGACTGACTGGGTGCCAGCACCTTGAAACCACTGGAAATTTGGACACAAAGATCAATGCAGTCACAGCTTCATGTCCCCAAATTCACATGTTCACAGTAAACGAAGTGTCTTGCAAGCACAACTATTCCTCAAAGAATATTTCTTGAAGATGTTCTGTGAAGAATTTCTCAGAAGGAACAAGATTGATAAGCCTGGCAGTGAATCTGTCATTGCAAAACAGAAAAAAAATTTCCTTTGCTATATTTTCTCATTAAGAATTATTAGCCCACTGTTGATATATCAATGTTTCTCATTTTCTGCAGCCATTTTGTGACAAATTTTTAACTTATTCCACTTCTGTATTTTGTGCTTTGATCAGCCCTTGAACATTTGTTGACCAACCCATGTTGTTAAAGGGTTCACCTATGTCTATTTTAAACAACCATCACAAGCAGTGTCCAGAACATCACTTACTCCTCTGCAAAGACAATTCAGCTATAGCCCAGTCCCCACAGCACACTTAAATACTAATAGGGAATATTTTACAATATGTTGTCCACTTAATTCTTTTATATTTTCTACTATCTCTTGCTTCTGTTTTTTGGTCTGCTTAACAAGTTGGCCAGGCAGTGGAGTTCTGCTTCCAAGCCCTAACACTCCTCACCTGCACCCTGAAACCATACACATTATCTTTGGTTTCCCAGCACAGTAGCAACACACTGTGATTTCTGCTTTGCTCTCAGAAGTGGCATATTTGAAGTGGTTATTCAGATGGAGTTGTATTAACTTTGAAATCCTTATACAGCTTGAAATATGAAGTTTTCTTTATAGCCAGATGTGGGGTTTTGCTGTCAGTTTAGTTCCTTTAGGATGAGTGCTGCAATAGCAAAGTTACCTTACATTTATTGAAGAAAAAACCAACAACAATAAATTAGGGAAAAAATGCCACTAGATGCCCTCTATGATCAGCAGAGAGACAGTTACTTCCAGACCACACTTCAATATCAATCCTAAGATCTGGCACAGCTTGACTAGAAAAGCATTGTGACACTGCTCTCCCAAATTAGCCAGTGAAAATTCAGGATAAGCAACTCTGGGCATCAGTTAAACAAGATTTTAAATATTGTGCTTGCAACCCAGGAAGAGAGGCTAAAAAAAATCTACCCAGCTGATAACTGGCAATGGCAGATAGAGGAAAGCAAGTTTAGTTTTCAGAATAGGCTTAGCTCTAGACAAAAGAAGATAAACAAAGCACAGTTTTTGAATCATAAGAATACTAAATATTTGTTTTAAAAGTTATTCTAAGCCAGGCTTAGACAGTCTAGGAAAGTCAACCCTCTGACCACATTTCTATTGACCTGATGGAGGACATTATTTAGGGTTTCATGCTCTTTATTCCAGCTGCAGAAAAATAGGCAACACTTGATCCATTACAAACATCTCCAGGATGAAAACACATTGTAACAAATATTCGAAGGCAGCATATGACAGCATTAACACTTTGTGTAGTCTGCACAGCAGTGTTTTTCATCTACCTAAATGTACTAGAGTACTAAAGTCCATGTGACTAAATCATATTCTAACAATAGTATTGTTAGAATTGGCACACATCAACAGAGTCCCACTGGCTTCCGTGTAGTGATACAATTTCAGTTTGCAGACAGGTGTCAGAAAAATAACCTGTGCACTGTCTCTAAGCCTGAGAGACATCTGAAAACTGTATATAATATTACCCTGGTTATCCTCTATGTCATATGGGGGAGAAAACCACAGCTTTGCAGAAAAGGCATTGACACCACCAGGTCAGAAGTGTCTGATGCTCCATGTTGGTTCAGCAGCAGGACCCAACCCACAATGAGAAGAAACACCCATTGGAATAATTTCCCCATTGAAGTGGTTGATTCCCTGACACTGGACACTTATAATATTCATCTGGACAGGGTGCTGGCTCATCTTGCCTAGACCACGTTTTGCTAAGAAAGGTTTGACAGATGATCCTTGAGATCCCTTCCAGTGATTCTCTGACCATTCCTTAGAAATGCCATCAGTGGAATTGTATTTCACAAATAATTTTGTCACATCTCTTGCCACAAGAAACATGTGCTCATAGTTACAGCTGCCTTTCCAGGACCTCTGCCTGTAATTTATTTCTGTGAGTTTTGTATATATAGGGACTTAATGTGAGCCACTCCCATAGAAATGGCTGGAGCAAGAATTCCTAAAACATTTATACGGTCTTTAAAGACAGCTCAAAGTTTCCACCAAAACCAAATTAATTTTATAGGTATTTTGTCCCTTCAACAGCTAGGTTAAAAAGAAGAGGGTGGGAAAATGTAACATTGGTTTCAGAAGTCATAGAATCACAGAATCATAGAATGGCAAGGGTTGGAAGGGACCCCAAGGATCATAAAGCTCTAACCCCCCTGCCACAGGCAGGGCCACCAACCTCAGGCCTGGATCTACACAAGGTTGCCCAGGGCCCCATCCAACCTGGCCTTGAACACTTCCAGGCATGGGGCATCCACCACCTCTCTGGGCAGCCTGTTCCAGCACCTCACCACTCTTTCCGTAAAAAACTTCCCCCTAATATTCAATCTAAATCTTCCCTCCTTCAGCTTTAAACCATTCCCCCTTGTCCTGCCATTATCTGCCCTTTTAAAAAGTTGATTCCCCTCCTGTTTGTATGCTCCCTTCAGGTACTTCTGGAAGGCTGCAATGAGGTCCCCCCGCAGCCTTCTCCAGGCTGAACAAGCCCAGCTCCCTCAGCCTCTCCTCGTAAGGCAGGTGCTCCAGCCCTCTAATCATCCTTGTGGCCCTCCTCTGAACCCTCTCCAACAGTTCTACATCCTTCTTGTATTGGGGGCCCCAGATCTGGACACAGTACTCCAGGTACGAGGGCAGAGTAGAGAGGGACAATCACCTCCCTGTCCCTGCTGGCCACCCCTCTTCTGATGGAGCCCAGGATACCATTGGCCTTGCGAGCTGCAAGAGCACACTGCTGGCTCATGTTAAGTTTCTCATCCACGGTGACACCCAGGTCCAAATGCAGCTTATGTTTTTGTTGTCTTCCTCTGATTATGCAGCTGCCCATAACTGTATGTAGTCTGGCCCCATACAGACTAACCTTCATCCAAATTGCTTCTGTATTTCTGATATGATTCTGCTGTTTAAAAAGTGCCAGCAATCACAATAGTGCTGTTGGACGATGCTCTCCTAACTTGGAAAACAGCCAGACTCCCATTCTGTGCACGTATAGCTAGATTAGATGGAAAGATACACTGGGGATATGATATACTGAGATCTGACTTCTCCATTTTTCTCTTGCAGCCGGAGCAGGAACACACATAAAACTTCATATTGTAATAGAAAAATAAATAAGGTCACTGTCACTTAAAGTAATAGAGGTTTATTTTATTTGGGTTTTGTTGTGTTTTGGGGTTTTTTTAATCACCCTTAGGATAACCTGATAAATTAACTTCTTCTACAAAGTTATTTGTTAAGACATAAACACCTGGAAATGATAGGATATTCTTTAGCAGAACAGCTATGTGAGACAGTAAAAACCTGGTGAAATCTCCAGAAAAAAATAAAAACAAGAAACAAACAAACAAAAAAACCCCACCATATTTTCTGTGGGGTTTTTTTGGGTTTTTTCTATTCCATAATCCCAAAAATAACTTTGGGCTGAATTTTATAAATATATGTGTGTGTGTGTGTGTTTTCTGTGCTGCTGCAAATTACACAGAATTGAGGTAAAAATCAAAGACTCTGCTACATAAGTCTAATTAAGCTCATCTTAAAACCTACATAATGTGGCAGATACTGCTCCCATACAGAGAAATGATACTCCCTAGATGTGTCACCTTATTATAGTCACTGTGTAATAATAGCTTCCGTACATACCATAAGCACAAAAGAGTTTGTGCATCAGCTAAACCTTTTTATGTCAATGACATAATGTGGGTAGAGTGTTGCTCCATCTGTTCAAGACAAAAATGTACATGCACTGAGCATATTCACATTTATTTCTGTCTATGCAACAGCCTCCTTCAATTAAGCACAATACTCAGAGGAACAACAAAATGCAAAGGTAATAGATACCAGAATAACATTCAAAATGCAAAGGTAATAGATGCTTTACATGCTGTCAACATTCAGGATTATGAAGGAGATTTTCAAGTCTGAAATTTTCTTCTAAGATCTAAGGAATACCATAACTTTTGGCTTGTGTGCTGACATCAGAATTCCGTCAGGATTCACTCTGGTGAGACTCAGGAACTCCCGCTATATTCAAATGAACCTTTTTCCACAAGACACTAATAGACCTTTAAATATCATTTCAAAATAAAAGAGGGGGGATAATTCCTTAATGTTAGGAACAGTATTTGAGATTAACTTCACTTGTATCATCAGAAAAAATGATTCATCCTAAATCCTAAACAAAAAACTGGGAAATTTAAGCATGCTAAAGCATAGAAATTTAAGGATGTTTTGAATGTAAAGATTT
The DNA here is from genome assembly GCA_022605575.1 of Laterallus jamaicensis coturniculus. Taxonomy (NCBI): domain Eukaryota; kingdom Metazoa; phylum Chordata; class Aves; order Gruiformes; family Rallidae; genus Laterallus; species Laterallus jamaicensis. Next base: position 24,996,809 of record JAKCOX010000010.1, read on the forward strand.
TTCTTAACCACAAAACTCAGAGAAAGAGACTTTTTCATAAAAAAGAACAAAGGACTTTGGGAACAAAGATCTATAAATACAGAATCAACACAGCAAAGAAGAAAAAAAGGGAAGTAAAACTAATTTGTTTTTCTGGTATATTAAAGAGTTTTTAGATATAAATGTTGGATGATATGTTGCAGCAAAAGTGTTGGGTCATGAGCCCTGGACCATGGGAATGGTCCAATATCTGGTCACTGCCAAGGGGAAGACTGTACCTTCATCAGTGATCCAATACCTGGTGTGCAGCTGGGAGCCCTGGAAGAACGAATGCCTGTATTCTTTCTGCAGTACTGCAAGCACACGAACAGAGCAAATTCCTTTTAAATAACACCCAAATTCTATCTAACAATTTTCTCTTTCATGATTGAAGATAACCTCGTAGGACAAGATTTTCTTTTTTTCTTAGTATGACACAGCAATCAGGAGGAACACAGCCTTTGTGCTGTTATAATCAGTTCTACTTGACCCAAGAAAACTTACCAAAAAAATCAAGGATTATGCAAGGTTTTCAGGTAATTCTTTGGCTAATACAAGAGTAATAGGGAAAGGAATATAGACTAATGTAGATGATTCACAGAACCCTCTCCTGCAGCTTTTAATTTTGTGAATGTGGAGGGCCAGCATGATGTTGGAGGGCAGGAGCCTGCAACATACAAGGAAAACTTGCAGGACATGGCCTGATTCAGCCTGGGGAAGAGAAGGTGAAGGAAGTATCTTACGGTTGTTTCCAACTACCTGGTGGCAGATTACATAGAAAGTGAAGGTGCATGATGGCAGAACAAAATGCAACAGACACAAGTTGAGACACAGGAAACTCCGCTGGATATAAAGAAAATTATTTTTAGTGTGAGCATTGTCAAACTCTGGACCAACTTGCTCAGAGAGGTTGGGGGCCTCAATCCTTTGGAGGTATTCAGATATCAAATTGAGACAACCCTGAACACCCTGCTGTATCTGGACCAGCTTTTAAACAATCTGCAGGGGTCTGTCCACCACTGCTTGTCCTTTTTCTCACATCTGTGTTCCACAATTAACGGTATTTCAGATGGAATCCAAACCCCTTTCTTGATCCATTCCTGTAGACCATCCAATATCTGAATATCTGATGACCTGTTGCTTTCAAGGCCTTCTGCAATATCATGGCTTAATGCAGGAGGCAGCTAAACACCACACAGCTGTTCGCTCACTCCACCTCCCACCAGAGGATGGCAGAAAGAATGGAGAATAAAAGTTAAAACTCATGGGTTGAGATAAAGACAGTTTAATAAGAGAGAAAAGGAAGGGGAAATAATAATTATATGATGATAATAATAATGCCTGTAATGCCAGTAGTGGTAATAATGCTAAGAACGATAACAATAATCATGATTATTATAATAATATACAAAACAAGTGATGCCTGATTCAAACGCTTACCACACACTGACCAGTGCAGAGCCAGTCCCTGAGTATCAGTCCCCAGGAAGCTTGCCCCCTCAATTATATGCTGAGCATGACATCATATAGAATTAAATACTCCTCTGGCTAGTTTTGTGTCAGCTGTCCTGGCCTTGTACCCTCACAGCTTCTTGTGAACCCCCAGCCTCCTTGCTGGCAGGGCAGCTGAAAAGTCCTCCACTTAGTGCATACACTGATCATCAACAATCAAAACATCCATGTATTATCAGCATTATTCTAATTCTAAACCCCAAAACATGGCACTCTACCAGCTACTAGGATGAAAATTAACTCTATCTCCACCAAAGCCAGGACGGGCAATACAATCAAAGATGCATCTAATGCCAAAAAACCCTTCACAAGATACAGTCTAGTCATTCATGGTCTCCCCTTACTGCCCTAAAACATTCCTTTAGCTGACCTTCTAAATTCAAAGGAAGATTTAGAAATAGCAGCAATGAAAATCATCAGAATAACACTGACATGCTTAGATCTTCATAGTTGAGCTTACAAAGCGAATTTTTTGTATAATTTCTCTTTGTGAGAAAACACTTTTCAGAAATTATTAAGTACTAGGAAATATGACTTAGACAATTTGAGAGCAGGAGGAGATTCCACAAAAGATTACTTTCAAAAGGGAAGATATTTTTTGAACACATATTTTCCATGATGCAGTTTGCAGCACAGCATCACAAAATTATAGCCTGGGACACATAAAGGTTGGATGAGGATGGAGAGGTGTGGTGTAGGGAGAAGGATTTCTTAAATTTTTTTCTCTGTAGAGACTATTATCTCAAAGCTGTACAGTGTCAAGCTGGCTTTCCACCCATTGTTTTCCACAAAGTGTTTCTGATTCACTGGTGGTACTAGTGGTGACCTCTGGTTGAAATTTTGTTTGGAAGATTTTTTTACCATTTCTTGCTGTCCTTATTTTCTAAGTCCAGTGATTTAATTAATATTCTCCTGAGGTGGTCTTAAGCTTCTTGTAGATTTTCTTAACCCATGCAGCTCTTGCACTTCATGTCCTTTTTGGGCAGTTTCACCGATGCTCACTACTTCCAAGATTTCAGTTCCTCTCCCTATCCGCTCTTGGTTGAGCAGTGCCTGCTCCTTTTCACCAGTTTTGATGTTTATCAGGTCTTTCACTGAGGCATTTCAGCTCTCTGACATGGCAGGAAACAATTATCAGCCAAATTTTGTTTGCTATTCACACATGTTAGGTAGTAGGCTAAGAGAGGGATCCATAGGCTCCAGCACATGAGCTATTAGGTCTAGCCATCTTGTATAGGTCCATCTTCAAAAAAGACAGGATCAGTGAATGATAGATATGATCACCCATGGATTCATGCTTTCTACCAGCACTTGCTGTTTGTACTCACCACTTGCTTTAAAACATTTTGGTTTACTTGTTTCACCATCCTGCTGAGTGTGTTACAAGGTCCTTAGCAATCACTCCTGTTCAACATCAACAAGACTGTCAGGAAACAAGAACTGAATGGAGTGAGATGGAAGCTGACAGCAGCAGAGGTTGGCAGCGTTCTTTGAGCTCAGGTAAACATTTCTCACCTCCTGGCTATATTTCCTGGCTCGGCAAAGCTGTCACCACAGTATCATGGCAGCAGCCTTTTTGCACTCAGTTGTGATGTGTTCAGATAAGCTGTTGGTAATAAAATGAAAGGAGCAAGATGAAGACCAGTGGCTGAAAATTTATTGTACACAGGACATGCCTAATTTAACCCTGATGATGAAAGATGACTAAACTGCATTCAGGGAGATAAGGCACTCCTCATACTGAAAACCAACTTCCAACAGGTATATTCCATTTATTGTCTTGTTTGGTAGAGAACTGTATCTGAAACACAATGGTTTACTTTCTTAGGTTGAATTTAAAAATCATGATTCATAATATCATGCTATAATTTCCTACTTTTGAGATTAAATTTGCCTTTACAAAATTGGTCCTACCCAAATAAGTTACGACCACCAGTAAGATTCAGTTAGTTGGATTTTCATCTATCATTGCTAAGTATAGGAAACATGAGCTGTTCAGGTTTTGTAGAGTATGACCAGTTTATTCTATGCACTGGCAGGAGCATGGCTGTTCCAAATCTAAACCAAGTTGAAAAATAACACCATGCAGTCATTTGAGGTCAGTTTCCTATCAGCAATCCCACCATGGAAAGGTCTCCACAACTGTGAGGAAATTTCACAATTGGAATTAAAATGTAAAAAAGAGAGAGAGCACACATGGCAGAAGCTACTCAAGTCTGCGTTTTCAGTCATTAGTATTGGATCAGCACAGCTGTGGCGCTTTCAGAAATACAAATTTAATCCAGGTCAAGCAAGAATACAAAACTGTTTTTCTGACAAATTAGCTAGACAACGCAGTATGGAGTTTCGGCTGGATGCAGGAGGGCAGATGAGAACTGAACTGGCAGTAAGCCTGCGGGAATACAGCAAACTAGATTTTTGTTCCTCTTGTTGCCTTTCTTTGGGTGCTGGTGCTTTGTTCTTTTGCTTCAGAGGGGGCAAGGAAGTTGAAGCAAAGAGAAAGAGGAGAAATAGATCTGTATAGGTTTGTGCTATATCAGCTTGTTCTGTATCAGCCTTTTGTATGATGCATTTCATGTGGTTCTGGCATCCTAAAGCTGGATTTGCTGAAAGATCAACCCATGACTTCAGAGCACGAATAACAGCTGGTGGAAAAGGGACAGTGCCTTTTGGATATTAAAGAAAACCACCTGGGCCACTTCACAGACTGCCATGCAGGAGGAAAGACAGCATGAGCGTCTGTAAAACTGCCGGGGTCTTTATTGCTGGAATAGGCATTGTCTATATCACAGCTTAATTTTTGAAACATCTTGTGCTCCCGCCACATCCCACAGCCTGATTCTGCACCCTGTGAGCAAGTGTAAAGTTGCATTTGTTCCAGATGATTTCCCAGCTCTGATTTCCCAGTTCTTTGTAACAAAGAGAAATAATTTCCCTCAGCAATGTGATTTTAACAATTATTCAGCAAAAGATCTTAACACTTTGTTCCTACATCACACTGTAAATGCTGGAAATGCAAAAACTGTAACAGAGGCACCAGAGTTTGTAGTGCTACAATCCTCTTCCACAAATGCCATACCCCAAAGATAAAGCTGCTCACCAGAGCATGCCAATAAATACTCACACAATTATTAGTCAATGTGTGTTGGATAATGAACATTAAATTTGCCAGACACCCATGGCCAACTGTAACAAGCATAGATCTGAAGCAATTTCAAAATTTGTCAATAGTCGAAAAGCAGGTATGAAGACAGTGACCTTCAAGGCCAGATAGCTTGAAACTAGGCACAGATTTTTTTGTATGTGAAAGGTTATGGTAAAAAAATCTGTCTTAAATGCAGCCTGACTCAGAAGCACTTCAGAAAATGTTTTAAATTCATGTCTCCAAGAGAGGGTTGCATAATCTCAAAACCGCAAGCTGGGTCCCTTTGTTAAGGGTTAGGGGGGGGAAGGCAGAAAAAGCAGTAGCAGATAACAGAGAGAACCTCGGATGTCAATGCAAAAAGAGATAAAGATGAAAGAAAATTCTGTGAAGCTTAAATAATATATGCTTTAGAAAATTCTGTTGGGGATAAGCAGCAGCATTCAGGGTCACTGCAAAAATAGTACTGATGTTTATTTGGATTTTAGCTTTGTACCTTAATTAAGGCCTTGATTGTTAATAATTTCCTTTTCCCACTACAATAGCTTTACACAGCTTTAATATACTACCACAGCAATTTTGAAACACAGCCGCCACTGCATGGAAGTGTTTCTTCCTGTTGTTATACAACTCTGTTCCAACTTTACCGGCCAACCCTGCAGCCACTATGTGTTTGTGTGGCAATCTTGAACATTCAAGTGGAAAAAACCTACATTTCTTCCCCTAGATAGATTTTTCCCACCTGTGCACACAAAGTTAGACTGAGATACATTCAAATTAAAACAGAATTCTGAAGCTAGGATGGGGAATTAGCTTCCAAAAATGTGTGACCCTTGCTTGCATCACTCCAAAGAAGTTTCAGAAGAAACACATATCATCACAGGGGTCTACCATTAAATGAAGAGATTAGCAAGGGAATATTAAAGTGGGTGCTGAATCCTAGAGCGACTACGTATTATAATTTCATAAACTTCCTATAAAATATTTAGTTCCAGTCATTAGCAGAGACAGACTATCAAACTAGAACAACTCCAATATGGATATGAGGATGTATGGATATAGTCCAGGATATAATAATCACAAAACCATTAAAAACCCCATTTTTCCTGTTCTTATGGTTTATTTCATTTCACCTACAATTGCATTTCCAAGGTTCTGCTGAAACTCTAAGCAGAGATATTTAAATGTTATCACAATTAAAAAAGGAAAAGAAATGTGCCTTCACAAAAGAAACAGCTTAGTATTTATCTTGAGGGGTTCTGTCAGGCTTCAGTAAACAGCTCAAACCATTATTTCAAACTAGCTTTTCCTATCTGAAAAAGAGGTTGAAAAACACTCACAATAAAGACCATCACACATTAGTAGTTTATCATCCGTAAATGCAAAAAGATCAACTGGAAAGAAAACGAATGAATGTCTTTAATAAATGGCTGCCTAAATTTAGTTTCCTAAGCATGTGCAGGAGTATCTAATTAACTGCTGTATTTTCAAAGTTGCTGAGCAACAATCAGGTGCTCTTAATTTTTGTGTAAAACATTTAGGCAAGAATCGAAAACAATAAAATAAGCTTCGCCTGCTCCTCTAAGGGTCTCATTGTTTATATGTATGTTCTGAAACAGTTTTTACAGAAAGAAAAAAAAAGTTATAAAACCCATTAGCTGGCATGCCTTGTTGTGGTACATGAAACTCGTTTTCTGTTCTTATAGCATGCAAAAGTGAAAGAGACACAAACAGAGATTAACACAAAATAATCTAGCAGCAGGGGGAAAGGCTCTTACCTAATTTCTACATGCTCACAGATTATTTTTTTCAGAATGTTTCACCTATTTGCGGTACAAAGGCTAGGTTTCAGGATTTGGATCTCCTCATTTATTTTTTCTTCTTAAATGTACACAGAGTAGAACAATCTCACCTATTTAGACCTCATAAATCCAGACCAACTCAGTTAACTAAAACCCTGAATCATTCTCTTTGCAGGGGGTGTTTTGATTAAAATATTGCCTTAAAATAGTTTCTTTTTTCTCTTGCTTCTAGTCCAAATGCTCAGTTTTGAAGGAAAAAAATTCTGTCTGACTGGTGCCTTTTTTGTATCAATGAAAATAGAATACCCACTCAGCAAGTGCTTTCACTGATGTATATCTGTTTAGATAAATTTGTTGGGCCCTAAATTTAGCTCTTGTGGCTTCTCAGGAGTTGACAATCCCCATTACCCGTTAGCAAGATTTACAAAGCAGAAAATGAAGTGGTATTGCTGTGTAAATTTGCAACTAAATCTGCTGGCAACAAGAACAGCCCAGGGAAGGACTATAATATTATTTAACATAGAACCTCATAATTCCTGGCTGGTTTGTTTTCTAATTATTATTCATACATACATTATGGGACATTATTTAACAAGGATACATTTAAGGTCTAATACTTACAAAATTTACACCTTGCTATGAGGAAGGCAGTATGCCTCAGATGCATCATGTCTGACTATCAGTGAATACTGAGGGGAAAACGGAGCAGAGCACAGGCCATGGAAAGCACCACAGCCTCTAAGGCATTAAGCCTAGTAGCATTACACAGGAAAACAGTCCATTAACAATTGGTGTGCCCCCCTTTATGAATGTTCCAACTGGATATGTTTTTTGCAGTAAAAACTTCATTGTGCATTCCCACATATCTACTCAAGGTAAGTAAAAGCAGCCTAAGGAGAAGGAAAATAAAATTAGTTAAAGAAGGTAGAAAAAGAACAATGGAAAAATTAGAAGGTTCAGAAAGGAAAGGTAATTCGATAACAAATTTCTTAAAATGTAATTCTTGAAATTGAGACACTTGGAATATTTGTTTCTTTCTTTCTTCTCTTTAAAAGAACATACTTCCTACAGAAGCAAGATGTCTGTGGACTTTGGGAAAGTACATTTCCAAGAGGATGGAAGTAGAAATGTAAATGCAAGTAAGGGAAAATGAAGGGAAAGGAAACAGATTAATGGAAAGGAGACACCATCAGCAAATGAGTGATGTTAGAAACTAGAAAAAGGGGGGGAAATCTCGATATTGATTTCCTTTGTCATGAAGGGAATCTGGGCATTTAAATTCACTTTTGGCATTTGAATTATAGGAAGAAAAGCTGATTCCTTTAATTCTCCTTCAGGTGGTCTCCCTTCTCATAGAATCACAGAATCATAGAATAGTCTGGGTTGGAAGGGACCCCAAGGATCATAGAGCTTCAACCCCCCTGCCACAGGCAGGGCCACCAATCTCTAGGCCGGGATGTCCACAAGGTTACCCAGGGCCCCATCCAACCTGACCCTGAACACCCCCAGGATTGGGGTATCCACCAACTCTCTGGGCAGCCTGTTCCAGCACCTTGTCACTGTAAAGAACTTCCACACCTAATATCTAACTTGAACTTTCCTTCCTTTAGTTTTAATCCATTCCCCCTTGTCCTGCCATTGTCTACCCTTCTAAAAAGTTGATTCCCCTCCTGTTTATAATCTCCCTTCAGGTACTGGAAGGCTGCAATAAGGTCCCCCCGCAGCCTTCTCTTCTCTAGGCTGAACAAACCCAGCTCCTACAGCTATTCATAGAGGAGGTGTTCCAGCCTTCATCTTTGTGACCCTTTTCTGAACCCTCTCCAAGAGTTCCACGTCAGTACTCCAGATGGGGCCTCACAAGGACAGAGAAGAGAGAGACAATCATCTTCCTGTCCCTGCTGCCCCCCTCTTCTGATGGAGCACAGGATACTATTGGCCCTCCAAGATGCACACACTGCATGCTCATGTTAAGTTTCTCATCCACCAGAATCCCCCCGGTCCTCCTAAGCAGGGCTACTTTCAAGTAGCTCTTCTTCCAGTCTATATAAATGTCTGGGATTCCTCCAGCCCAGGTTCAAGACCTTACACTTTTCTGTATTGAATCTCCTTAGGTTCAATCGGGCCTAACTTTCAAACCGGTCAAGGTTCCTCTGAATGGCTTCTATTCACTCTATTGTGTAAACCACAACACTCAGCTTGGTGTCATCCGTAAACCTGTTGAGGGCGCATTAAATTCCATCATCACTGTCACTGATAAAGATGTTAAAGAGTACTGGTCCCAAGACAGACCCCTGAGGAACACCTCTTGTTACTAGCTTCCACCTGGATGCAGAGCCATTGACCACTACTCACAGTTTCATGAAAGTCTCAGCATCTACTACTTTCCCAGCTCTTATTTTCATTTCAGTGTGTTTTGGTTCTCTGGTGTCTACACCAAGAAAGGAAATCCACACTAATATGGATATGCTGCCTAGTCACAGGAAACTTTAATGAAAACTTAAAATGGCATCTATTAGTGGCTGTGAATGAGTAACAGTCCATGGAAGAGACTACACAATAATATTGTCCCCTAAGCCTACAGCTAAGGCTTCAGTCTGTATCAAAACACTCTGCAAAAAGTTGTGCTTGTAGATCAGTCTCACGTATGTTTTTCAAATCCTTCTATCAAGGTGTGCCATTTATTAGTTTTTAAGAAGAGATTTACAGAAAGTCATCCACAGTAGCCCATTTGCCACAAAATATGCACGGGAGAGCTACCTTTTCCCAGAACAGGAGGTTTCAATTACATGGAATTTAAGGGCAGGTTGTGGCTTAAACTTACGATTCCTTATGATATACACCAGTAATTGAAATGGCTGTGCAAACAGCAGTTAGCTAGCAATTAAAAATTACAGAAGTTCAATGTATTGTTCCGTTTCTTGGTGAGTGCACAAAGCTCAGGTATGGTAAAAGAGCCAGCCATTCAACACAGATGTGTAAGCTGAAGTTAGCTATTATCATCCAAATGGCTATGACAGGTCCATTTTGCTTTTGAAATTCTTTTATCCTGTACTGCTCCAGTGAGTATATATTTTATTGATTTACTTATTTATAACCACATAAATAATTTAACTAATAATTGTAAGTCTCCACTTTCCTTTCTAAACCTCAAATACAATAAGTGACATGGCTAATGCACAAACCTTAGATAATTCATCTATCCTAGAGAATATAATTACTATTCTTCTTATTATTCCTATTATTTAATCAGATTCTAAGCATTTCCAAAAAAGAAGAGGGTGAATAAAAATTCTGATTAATATAATGGCATAGTTCCCAGCAAAATTATATTGATATAGATGGAAATCTATTTGTACACCACTGATTACTATTGGTTTGACTATAGTTTGACTATAGTGTTTGTTTAGAAAATGGGTGAGGATTACATGACAGGAAAAACAAAGATATTCAACTTTTTTTCTATATGGTATGAATCAGATTACAGAAGATATTACAAAAAGGTCAAAACAAAATAGAAGAAAAAAAGGTAATATGCCATTCTAAATGTATCTGGATGCCTCAGCAAACGATTTATAAAATTATTATGTTCGCAACAAGCTTTTTTGAGTTACGATCACAAAACCATTTTAATTTCAAATCTTGCTTCACATGCTCAGAACACCTGAATGAAACTTTACTTCAAGAGTTTTCCAGGGTTTGCTGCTCCCTAGGGAAAAAAAAACCAAAACCTTAAAAACATATATGTTGTCTGAGTCCAGTGTTCTAGCCCCCTGAAGCTGTCAATGCCAAACACATGCATGCCATTATTATTACTGGAGAAATGTAGTTGCTCATTAAAATACCAAGCAAGGAGAGAGTGAAACGTGAAATCCAGTGCTCAGCCTGACCCCAGCACATGTGACCCAAAAGGGCAGGACTATCAGAAGAGCCAGCAGCCTGGTCTGCCCAGGACACATTCTCACAGCTGCAGTGCCAAGGTTGGAGATGGAGAGCAGGTGGACATGAGGCTCACCACCACCCACCCCAGACTCACACCCTCTGTCATCAATTTTTCTTGCAAAGACCAGTGGCCCTCGACCACTCCTTGCAGAGTCCAGTTACAAAAATCAGGAAACATCTGTGCTAGCTGGGAAAGAATTGCATGCCCTGATAACTGCTGATTGTTGAAAGCATGTTTCTGAAATCAGAAACTAGAATCATCGTGAGGAAGATGGACAACTAGTGACCTGAAATCCAAGTAGGTGAACTAGGATCAGACACAAGGGAGGAAACACTCATTATCCCTGTCCCACAGGGCAAGCAGCATACATTGAAGAACCTCTCATAATAACAGGCTGTGGGAAAAGTCACTTGTCAAATGTGAATGTATGAATCTATAAGAAAAACACAAGATTTCAAACAATGCTCCCAAACTTTACACATGCTATGTTGATTCGGTTACAAAGAACAGTTTTTATATTACCTCTGGTATGGGAGTGGCAGGTCCCCAAATTACAACTTCTTGAGATAAGTAAGTCTTGTAGTAGTATCCAGTATGGCAACTAAAGGCATAACAAGTAACAATGACTAGGAATCAATAATTGCAGAAAATAAAGAACTGATAATTTGTGCTTTATCCCCAAAGGGTGGGGCTGAAAGTACTCATTAAAAAAATAAATGCTGCAGAACTTAACAGATACCAAATGATCAAAATGTGTGGTCATGTAACCACAGCTGTACTATTTCTCGAATCTGGTCATCTGTGCAAAATGTCTGGGGAGCAAGATAAAGTAAGAACATTAATTAAAATAAAAAAGAAAAAGAAGCAAGACAAAATTCTCAGTACAAAGAATACATGACCCGATGATCTCTTGAGGTCCCTTCCAACCCCTACAATTCTGTGATGGAGATTTCTCCTTTGAATAGAACAGATCCGAGACACCATCAAACCAGGGAAATGTGAAACACAGAATAGGGCTGAAGAAAAATGGAGAGAAGTGTCCACAGCCAGTGTGACTGAAACTGTTGCAGTTATGTCTGGATGCTAACCAAGGACGAGCACGAATTAGATAAACCAAGAGACCTTGCTGGAAAGAAAATGGGATGACAGGACAAATACCCTTGCTAAGGCCAAGCAAGTACTAGACAAAACAGAAGACAAGTATAAGCAAGCGACAAATTTGAGTTGTCAATGGAAGAAGAGATAAGTGGAGTTGCACTGGAAATAGTAATTGAACACTGCTATGATAGGAAAGCACAGTGTTGTGGGAAGAATGAAACTCCAGGTGGAAATTACAAAAGAAGAAATGGATCAGCCAAAAGCAGCAGGGAAAAAAAATGCTTACAAATGACATCAACTGAAAAGTCTCAAACCATACCCTGTCAAAAAAAGCAGATAAGGCAGAGCATTTTGGATGAGCCCTTGACTAACACCACTCAGCATCAGACTCTGAGGGATTAAGGGACAGCCACTCTAATTAACTTAATGATAACATAAATCCAAGAAAGAAATCAGAAGTACAGACTGCAAATGAACTGCTGAAAACACAAAAGCAGTAGAGAGCAATAAATCAACAGCAGACACAGCAAAAAGCTGTATCACTTTACTCACCCTGAAAGATCTGTTCAGAGAAGTAAGGGGAAAGAAATCCCTCCCAACTGGTACCAGATTCAAATCATTACCAGAATATTCTAACAAGGGCTTCGCAATTACAAGAACTGTGAAGGTGGCTCTGTCTTCTAGGAGAAAAGCTTTTGTAAAGCAAAACTGAATGGAAAAGAGAAAAAGGTAGATGCAAGGCTGGGAGAGAAAAAGACTACAGATATCACAGGTAGGTCAGTTATTCACCCCCAAAAGTACAGCAGGACTGAGAAGACAGATGTCTCGTCACATCCTCAAGGGTAATGACCTCCAAAAGGTATTTGACGGCCTTCCTCAAATCTCCTTTATGGAATATTAAATATCACAAAGACAGAAAATTCCTGAAGTTAAAACATTTAAACTACCATATGAATCAACTACATACCATATACACAACAAATAGAAAGTAATTGCAGGAAATCTAAAATTGTAGTTTGTACTACATAATAAAAGCATTTGAGGGGAAGCATCTCTCTTACTTCTCTATGAAAGTCTATCACCAGACTTACAATGTCTTTAAAGCAGCTGCAGTAATGTTTCTAAGGAGGCTCAAAAACTGCATTGGGAAGGGTACAAATGAGATGTTGCACCCAGGTTTCCTAAGTTCATTTTACATTCAGTTTGTGGTAACAGTCATTCTCAAACTTTCAACTAAGCTAGGATTTTGTCAGTCTGTAGTTACTGTCTTTATCACTGGGGGAAAATGAATAAATAATTAGATAAGTAAATAAATAAATAACGCATAAAGCCACCGGCCAAAGGTTTGATAGTGTGTGAATTAAAGTTAATGGTAAAACTCTGAAGATTCAGCAGCTTAATAACTCTGACCTTTGACAACTTCTGCCAGGGGCTGTAATGAATGGGGTTGCTTTCAAGATGAGTACCGATCACAACATATAGAAAACCACTGTGTGCAATGCCACTACTATGTTGCTACAATGTTTACTGCATTTTTATATTGTGTAAAACAAAGAATATATAAGAAAATGGGTGAATTCTTTGGTTGAAAGCTGTTGACAATTTCTGTGCCAGAATTAAACCACTGAAAATCTCCTTCCAGTATCCAAACCCTTTACATTATCCTCTAATTGTATTAAGTATTATGGGAAAGTGGTAAATTAAAAAGTTACATAAAATAACGTGATCTCATCTTTTCAATAATATAGGCACCTGTTTTGTTTGCCAAACTGATGCTGCAGAAAGCCCTTAGAAACCAAGCTCTTCTCTCTTTTTTTTTTTTCCCAAGGATAATAATCACATAGCAAATTTCCTTCTGACCTGGGAACTCTCTCATCTAGGTACAATGAGGCACTCACGTCAGCTTGGACCAGAAAAACAGCCAGTGAATCCTTTTCAAGCAAAGAAGCATTAACATGAACAAGCTGTAAGTCAGGAACTGAAGCAAAGAAATATAAAATCACTTTTCCCCAGTCAGCTGAAGAAGACATGACACACAAAGGAACAACATATAGTTCCTTCAAGCATAAGACTAGTAGCTCGGCTTCTAACTCCCTAAGCTTTCTCCTTTCTCTGAGTCTTCGGCCAGGAAATTGCTGGCCACCACCAGTTGTTTTGCTGTTCTCTACAACCCTGACATCAAAAACTTAATTAAGGCCAACTTAATTCACAGAGACCACATAAATGCCCAGCAGCTGCCAATAGTTCTCAGCCAGTACTGAAGACAGAGAGATTTGAAACAATGTTGGACAATGGCAAGTCCCTATATGACATTAGTAGTGTAATTAATCAGCTATTACTTTCACCAAAGCATCATGCTCTGTAATACTCCCTGTACTTCTCTAGCTGCATTACTCCTTCATGCAGGCAGAGGAACTCCTTTTGCCCAGTATTCCAAAGCAATAAACACTTTAACCGCAGATAAGAACATCTGTAATTAAAAGCATACATTCACACATTCATATCTTTAAATAAGGTACAGCAAATTGTAAATGGATTAAAGCTCAAGATAATTTTCCCCTCACTCTATATTCACTTGGTGCCATAGCTATTCTGGTTAAAATATTCTTTCTGGTGTTTTTAATTTTATTTCTAACAGGGTTCTGAGCTTATGTCTTTGATAAGTGTTTGTTTTCCTCACAAAATTGGGAGGCTGAATTAATATTTATTAGAAGCTAATAGGAACAAATGGCATGAAATATTTCAGGATGATGATTTAATACACAGTTCCATATATGCCACAAGTCGTAGACTTGATTTGTCCTTTATTTTGAATTTTCAAAGTCCTTGGAATAAAGTTCCATACAAGAAGTAATATTCACTTTGCCTATTGCAAAACCTTAATTAGTAGGTGCGATGCTGTCATCATGGAACCTATTGAAAGAAATACAACAGCAGTGGCCTTGATGGAACCTCAGAAGGGACTTTGTCACTGTCTATCAGGGTAAAAAGCATCGATGTGCCATTATGGCAGACTTTCAAACTATTACTATCATTAATATTATTAATCAGGAGAAAGATTATTATTCATGAATGCATATTAATTATTGTTATCATTGATATCCTGTAAATTCAAGGGCAATTAATTTTCCTGGGACATCACGTGTTATATAAAGTAAGATTGAGCAGGGGATCCCTAGCTTGGAGAAAGACAAAAAAAGGGCACAGCATCTTTATTTTATAGTAGCCCACATACACGTCAGTTTCATGACCTGTTTTTATTTTCCTGAAAATCCACTTGGCAGGCATCATGACAGACAGAAAACAAAAGTGATAGCAGCCCAAGGCTTTTCTTTTAAGACAAAAAGCTCAAATTTTTCAGAACAGCTGCCTTTTATAGCTTTTTTTCCTTTATTATAAGAAACTGATGCTTGGATTACCATTTTCAGTGTATAGCTGAAACAGGCCGACACGCACACTGATCAGAACCAAGAGAGTTTTGACCTAGCACAGGCATACTCAGTTTGATTTTGGCGCATATCTTGGAGAAATAAGCTATGAATGCCATCTGCTGGAGGAAGGGTTTGCCAGGCCAAGAAGTGATGTCTCACAACAGCTTTGGGCTGGGGAACAAATATCCCTGTCAGCGACACCTTGCAAATCATAACAGATTTTTCCCAAGCAGTCAGTCAGCTCCATTAGCAGAACCAACAGTCAATGCTAATTCTGAGGGTAGAGGTCTGTTCCCCTTCATTTTCCAGTTCTTGTCTTTGAATTCAGTATTTCCCAATGAAGGTTCAACATCTCTGTTGCTGTATGATGATTTAGACTGTCATTACATCCAGCTAATAGCTCTGCAAAGAACCAGCCTTTCTGGATTTACTGAATTCCAGATGGTCCAGGGTGTAACGGGCTGTTAAGGTGGCCACTAAAGCTTTATCTTATAAAGACCACTTGCTGCTTTTTTTTTTCAGGAGGTGGACTGAAGTGCATCATGCTGGAAATTTCCAGGAGTTAAGAATTAGTTTGATATAGTCAGCCAGAGTCCTTTTAAATCTGTAGAGAAATAAGGCTTTTACAGAGAAAGATAAATGCGAACAGCTATCATAGGATGGGACAAGCAGCCCTGTAGGGTATTGACTAAAGACAGCAGGTGTAAGCTATGCAAGCTGCTTAACTGATTTCAGCTATGTAGTTAGTACTTTAAAACAAATCCCACTCTACCAACCTTTCTCCCATTGAAATCAGCAGGATTTTGGGGAGCTGACTGTAAGTCCCATTGTATTGTTTGATTAGTGTAAAAGCTACTGTTAACCCATTTTTACTGAATAAATGACATTGTTAATTTCATCTTTCCAAAGATGCTTTGCCATCTTAAAAGGTGAGGACAAGTGCCTCAGCACCCAGTGCTCTGTGATGTAGTTATGGTCATCACAGCTAACATGGGAATTTGAGATCCCAGCTCATCCTAACTGCTTTAGTCATGGAGGACTAGATCTGGGGATTGATCTGTTCTGTAGCAGAAAATTCATATCAGTTCAGTGAGAAATGAAATTCAGGCACTTTGCTGTGTTAAGAAAGGTTCAACCTCTGAACTTGGTAGACCAGGGATTTAATACTTCTGATCTTTACAGCCCAGGGGAGGTCCTTCTTCCTCCCTACTTTTCTGCACTTCACATCTCTCACCCAAGACCCTCAAGCTCCCAACCCCTGTAAGTTCAGTCAGGATCACATAAGTCTTTCCAACTAACTGGTATTGTTCAGCTAAAAAGTCACCAAGACATTCTTCTTTACCTACACACAGAATCATAGAATCATACAATAACCTGAGTTGGAAGGAATCTAATGTGTCCACGGATAAGTACCACCAAGTCCAACTCCTGTACCATGCATTATGGACAAAATACCAAGTAGCCAAAGTCGCAAAGCTTCAGTGATCTTGGCACTGGTCTGGTGGCTCCTGTGCAAGGATTTTAAAACATGACTATAAAGGACTCTCTAGATCTGAGTACACAAAAAAGGGAGGAAAGACTGATCGGTACATTTCAGCCATCTTTTTTAAGAGCTGCAGAGGGCTGAATCTCCTCATGATATTCTGTAGTGATTGCTTGCTCAGCAGGATGGCTCGAGAGCTGCATAAGATACTATGAAGCCCCCAGGTAGAGGTGAAAGTCAGACTCACTTGAATTAAAGGTGAAAAAGGAGCGTCTTATCTCTGCAAATAAGGAGAGAGTAAGAAAAGGGGAGAAGAAAAAGAAAGGGGGGGTGGGAGGGGGAGAAACAAATGCTCTAAAGGATTAAGAAGATAGATGAAAAATGAGAGGAAAGGTGAGACTATCTGTCCTGGGGATATGTAGCTGTATATTAATCTTACCTATGCTAAGTCAGCATGGGCAACTTGTTCAGCCTACAAATTAGCCTCAGGTTTAGTCTGATGATTGATGCAGCTCTGCTGCTATGCCAATCAACCATCCAACATCTGCCTCAGCTCCTATTTGGGGTAGTTCAAGTTTTTTGCTCCAAATATTGTTAGGCAGCCAGGCTGCCCTAAAATTAATCCAACCAAAGATAAAATGATCTTACTGAAGGTACTGGATTTTTTCAGCCATTCAGATTCAGTGAAAGAAAACCAGTAATGCTCTTTTACATACTTAAGAGAGCTACAAACAGAGAAGCTGCCTAAGGCTGATAGTGTATCAGAGCTAGGTCATGCAGAGGTTGAAGTATTTCACTGATTGTAAGTAGACAGGCCAGGCTTTGAAATCTGTGGCATGTATATTTTAGCTAAGAAAAAGTATGAAGCAATAGCTGCAAATCCAGTTCTTGAAGGCAGAGTTTACTGCTTTCTGGAAAACCATTTGGATTAAAGGGCAAGGATGTTATTTGTTTCCTCTGTGTTGCAGAGAAGAGGGTTTCATTTATGATTTACTAATTACACAGAAATACAGAGAAAATCTGTACACAGTTTATTCATGATCATCATTCTAATTTTATGAGACTCACAAACTTATGTACTTCTGTCATATAACTACTCTGTTACCAAAAATTATATTAAGAATTAAAAAAAATATAGAAGAGATCAAATGAACATATGCAAATTCATTAGAACAGCTCTTGTTACACAGAGTCCAGACTTTTATTATCTTCATAGTTGAGTGAAGAACAGACATGTTGTTGAAAGATAATGATAAATGAGTGCTTTTCTCATAACTGTTTTTAAATCACAGAATCATAGGGGTTGGAAGGGACCTTCAGAGATCATCAGGTCCACCCCATGTCGGCAATTTTTCGTTGTCTTCTTTAAAAAAACTGTTCTATTTGATGCAAATAGGGAAAAAAAACCCCAACATTTTACAGTTTTATAATAACACTTCTGATGAGATTCTTGATGTCTTTACACTTTGTATATCATCTAGTTGTGAACATTCTCCACCAGCCACTAGTTATTAGCTAAACTACAGTTAGCAAATGAAGTCAGTGAGTCTCTAGCTAACTTCTGCAGCACTTGGAACTCAGTACATACGTATATGCACACATATTCTCACAGCACTTTTTGTTCCACCTACCTATTAATTATTGTTCTTTAAGGGTTGTGACTCTCAATTTGGTTATTTCCACTCCCTCCAAATATAAGATGTGTGTGAACACATGATTTAAATTCTTCTTTCTCTATCACTTCATTTGGTCTTCTCCCACAGAGATACTTCCACCAGTGTGCCATGAACTTCATCAGAGGATTTGGCTGTAAAACTTCACAGTGAGATGTGGCTGAATTACATGAAGGTTTTCATACCCCCTAAAAAACTGTCTAAAAAGTCCTCTCCTTTTGTTATGTGATGAGCTGGACTGTAAGATCAAATTTGACTACATGACTGTACAGCTGGACTGACTCTCCTTCTACATATAACAGAAATTTAAAATGAAGCTGCCTAGCAAAGACCATTTGTGTTTTTTGAGATTCAGTTACAAAGTTCCTACAGGCAGACAGTGACGTGTAAACCCATCTGAACAGTGTGTTGATGTAAAAAATTAAAGACTGCATGTGAAAAAAAACCTTTGGGTAAAAGACAGATCCCCAAGCTGACATACCACATTGTTCAGGTCAGAGCCACATTTACCTATTCTGCCTCTCATTTTGGTCTCTACATAAACACCCCTGTAGCTGTGGGTGTCAGTTTGCCATCTGATCTGAAATGGCTCCAAGTTATTAGCCAACAGCACACACCTCACAGGTCGTCTCTTTTCTTGACCTTTATGGATTTAAAATAGATGTGCAAAATACAAACAGACTAAAGCAGAACATCAGGTCACATCTGCTTACCTGTGACTGCTGCTGCTAACCGTGCTATTATTGTTTGGTCAGAGGTGCTTTCTTTCTATCTGTATACAAAACATTGAAAGCACACAAAAGTAAAGCAAAAGCATGCATTGAAATCAGCATTATATATACTGCAGATATACATACACTGTATATAGTTTGAGTAATATTAAAAGAAGATTCTTGATGCAGCAAGTTAGGAGTCCTAACACTATAATCCCGAGAACAGCTAATAGAAAGGAAATCATGGTCATGCAGCCTATAAAAAAACTGCAGCTGTACTACTACTTTAAATCATTATCCCAAACCTCTCTTCCCTGTCATTGTTCAATACTTTGTTCTCTTTATAAATCATCAATGTAGGTCTTTAAAATTACTTTAAAGTTTTAAAATTAATTGTTGATTGTTAAAAAAAGAAAAGCCCTTAAAAGCAGAAAAAAAACCCAACCCTGACTGAAGCAACACAACTAGTAATACAAGTTTTGTATTTGTGGAATAATTTTAACATAGAAGGAGCATAACTGAGACTGTAAGGTGTGTAAGGAAATATGTAAAGACAGAAAGCTTATCTCATGCCTAGCACAAATGAGAAAAACCCAGGTGACATCAGCAGAGACACTTCACATCCCACCAATGGCATGTCCCTCTCTAGCCCCTATTATAAAAGTCTATAGGGAAATCATCATTACAGCAGATGATACAAGAGCCCCTAGAATAATGTAACATCTGATCTTGAATGAAATGCTGCAGAGTGCTGCCTGAAGAACAAGAAGTGACTGAGGTTTCATGTCTGTGTTACCTTGCATGACAGCTAACTTTCATTCCCAAATGCATCATTAGCTGAAGCTCGCTCACGGCAAAAAGGCATCTTCATATTAAGAGCAGTACAAGTCTTTTAAACAGTGAAGGCTTTGTATTACTATGCCAAGTGTTGAGTTTAGCTTGTTCCTGACTATGAAACTCAAATGGGAGGGACCACAGTGAAGGTGGACCTCATAAGAAGGCGATTGCTCTGTGAGACACATCTGGTCACCCAGAGTGAAATTCTTTTAGCCCCAGGGGCTGCTGAAAGACAACATCCTTTCCAACACCTCTTTGCAGCCAAGGCACTGTGCTCCCACAGCTAAATCAGGGGCTGCAGTGATTAAGATGTTTATTGATTAATGAGCAAACCATGAGGTAGAGCAGCAAAAGAATAAATGATCTCGGCAATCATAATGATTATATAATAATGCAGAGTATTATGCTTGACTATAAAGCTGTTAATTATAGCTCATAAGTCTAATGAATCACATACCTGTGTACAGCTCTGTAAGTACGGAGGTGCAAATCTATTTCCCTCTACATCAAGTCTGGAATGTGTATCTGTAGACGAGGAGGTCCCTCTGGCATTCTGACGAGCTGGAGCATGCAAATTAGCATCACTGTCTACTGCTGGCCTCCACATGCCGGCCAGTTTGAGATCCACTCTTTCTTTTCTTTTTTTCCCCCTACCTAATTTTAAAACTTAGTGCCTATTCTTTCTAAGTTTAGGATCACATTTTTGCCATACTTGCACTCTCACTCTCCCTCCCAATAATATATTCCTATTTGTGTTTTCCTTATTTCCCTAAGTTTTGCTACATGCTTCTGCTGTGGACAAACACAGGTCTGCAGCAGGTCTTTGGCTGCTGTCCCACTGCATGCCCCATGAGATCTCTGCTATGCACACACAAAAATAACTGTTTGGGCTTGGTCAGCTACCTTTATAAGAATCAACAATCTTTTCAGCCCATTTCTGTCACCATATCCAAGAAAAAAAAAGCTTTATTCTTTTTCTCAGTTCAAATGTGACTGTGAGTTGGTATGTGCACAACTGTGGCACTTACTCAGACTTTAATTGCCAGCTTCTCCAGTCAAAGCTCAGGAGTACTCCAGGCCATGAAGACAATATTCTAAGACTGAAGACATTTCCATCTTTGCATCCTGTTTGTGTGACAGGATTTTTCTCCTTTCCATCCAAAGATGTAACCAAATCAGTCTTTCTTCCAGCAGCTACCTCAATTTTGCCCTGGACAAGTAGCTCATCAATGAGTTACTACTTTTTATATGCTTCATTTATTCTAAGATAAGGATGGTTAAGCTTTGTTTTGTTTTCTTGTGGGTTTGTGGGGTGTTTTTTTTTTCTTTTGAATTTACCTTTCTTAAGCATGCAATCTTCATTCTTAAAATAAGATTTTAAAGTGTTCATTTTCCTAAGGCATCAGCAAATAACACTATTATTTCATGGTCTGGTTTGCTCTGATTGAGTTTTGTAGTTGGAAACTGTCTTATGCCTATATGATCCCTGAATTACACTTTAAATGCTATTAAAGTTATTTGATAGCCATATAGCAGAAAAGGGGGGGTGGGAGGGGATGCTATTGGGTTTTTTGTGGGGGTTTTTTGTTTGTTTGTTTGTTTTAAAAAACACCCTCTGGCACACTTTTTCTTTAAATTCAAGATAACTTCTTGTGGCCAGAGCAAATCAATATAATTAAAATTATTCCCTTTCTTTGGCAACCTCTTTGTTGAGTGATAGAGGAAAATACTCAGCTTTGAAACATGCATTATGTATTGCACATGCTAATACACCAGGTTTCTCCTTCTTTTCTCCTATGCAACTACTTTACCCATGCTATCTGGGTCGTGTGTTTGTTAACTTTACTGTAGAAGTAGGGTATCCCACAGGTTTTGTCTTGCAGAAATAAATTGTCTTCCCTGCTCCACAAAACTGCAAATAACAGAAGTGTTTTCTCTCACTGTGCCAGAGAAGACCCTTTGTTCTTACACTGTAAAGTGCACAGAAGATGTTTCTGATGGCAATGACTGCATCTAAACAAGGCAATGCAGGAGTGTTTCCCAGGGTCCAAATCCAGAAACATGCCCTACATGTGTTGCAGATGTGAGGTGGCAACACTCTGGAACAGTATGCCACTGGTAATTATGGTAAGGATAACAAACTGCATGGAAACTCCCACATGCTTTAGAAAGTCTTCGGTCTGACTCATTGAAAAAACCAGACTTGAATGTGCATTACAACACACAGTAAAAATTCATACAAACTCTGAGTTTCTGGTTCTTGTCTATCAATTGGCATCATGCTAAGATGCCTGGTCAGCCCAGGCAGTGAGACTCATCAAGTTAAACTTTCTCCTACAGCCACATTCCACCAAAGCAAACCAGGTTTTGTTAAAATATGATTTAGGAAATCTGATTTCCTTGTAAGGAAAACTAGAACATTTCAGTTAGATAGTAGAAATACAAAGGGTTCACATTCTGCCAGCAATGTCCTTGTGAGCAGATCCTTGCATTTTCAATAGCCTTAATGCAGTTTTGAGCTGGATGACAATGCCCACTTCACTCTGGTGCCTGGGGATACCCTGTCTTTCCTGGTCAAGACCTCCGTAGTCTGTCTCAAACCCTATTCTTGTCTACCACTGTCATGGTTTTGCCCCAGATGAGAGCTGAGCACCACACAGCCACTTGTTCTTTAAAAGGGAGTTGGGGAGGACCAGGGAGGAGGGCAGTGTGAGGACAGAGAAGGTTAAAAACCAAAACCAAGGAACCAAAAACTCACAGGTTGGGATAAAGATAGTTCACTAGAAGAGCAGAAAGGTAGATATAACAATGATAACAGGACTTTAGAGCAAAATATATGAAACTGGTGATACACAACGCCTTCTCTCACAGAACCACACAACTCAGGCCATGCAGCCCAGAGCCACCCCAAAAAACTGGACCACCTCCAAAACCACACATCCTGGAGCCACCTCCTCCTGCCCCAACCAGCTTCCCTTTTATTCTGAGCATGACATAATTGGCATGGAATACCCCCTTTGGCCATTTCGGGGCACCTGTCCTGGCTGTGTCCCCTCCCTTCTCGTTAGTAGGGAAATAGCAACAACTGAAAAGTCCTTGATTGCTTGGCAACAACTAGAAACATCAGGGTGCTATCAATCAGCACTGCTTTCATCCTAACTCCCAAACGTGGCATTCCATCCACTATTAGAAAAGTTAACTCCATCCTAGGAGTTAACTTTTTGTCCAACCAGGACAACCACACCTCATGACCACCTAGAAATTCCCCTTCTCTGAACAGTCTCAATTTGTTTCCTCAGAGAAGACAGGATCCTTTCCCTGGCAATGACCATTTCCAGACGCACCCATTCTTCCTAGATGAGCATAATATAAAACTAAGACTACAAAAAGGATTACCATCAGCCCCAGTGCTTCTGCACTCATGGTCTGCCAGGGCTACTGAAACTGTGTTAATCTCACCTGAAGCTATTTCAAATGCTCACCGATTGCCGCTCAGCTGCAGTGCAAGCTCATGCAACCAATACTGAGAGGAGGTGCACATGACCTTCTTGGTGTTTGTTGTTCCTGTATTTCTATATGCCATATCTGCGGTGCAAAAAGGAATATTTTTCTGGAGTTCAGAAACTGGGAGTTAGATCAATTATGCACACAGGAAAAAAGATCTTCAAAAACAACTCAGTAACACAGAACTTGTGCAGAGCCATGCTGTCCTGCTTTTGCTGCCTTGAATGAAGTGCCTCCACAGTGTATAATGGCTCAGGCTGGTGCAGGCAGTCATCATACCTTTTGTTTTCCCTTCTGCTTCCTCTATGTTTTCATCTTTTCCTTGTTTTTCAATTTGGTCCACAGGTGAGTTGCTTCCACAAGATAAACCACTGGAGTAAAGAAACCCTCCCAAAACTAGTGGACATGCAGATCAGCATTAACATAAACAGAGCTAAGGAATCACAGGACTTCAGAAAGCATCATGAAGCCAAACTCACAGTTCTTTTTTAAGTTCTCCCTCTCCTGCCTGTCTCTTTCCAGTCCTCACCTTTCCTGTTATCCTTATGTCCTTATTTTGGTAGAGATAATTTTCTTTATAGCAGCTAGTGTAGTGCTGTGTTTGGGATTCAGAATGTGAGCAGTGTTGATAACACACAGACGTTTTTAGTTGTTTCAAATCAGTCTAGGACTTCGCAGCTTCTCATCCTGGCCTGCTAATGAGGGCACCCAGGGTGTTGGGAGGGAATGCAGCCAGGGCAGCAGACCCAAACTGTCAGATATTCTATACCATATGACATCACATCATCCATGTATAACTTGGGGTTTGCCAGGAGGTGGGCAGCTCATGAACTACCTGATCATTGTTTTTTGGTGGTTGAAAATTGTGCTGGTCATCACTTGTGTATTTGTTGCTGTCTCTTTCTGTCCTATTAAGCTCTATCTCAAACCACTTTTTTTTTTTCTATTTTCAATTCTCTCCCCATCCCACTGGGAAGCAGAGGGAGTAAGCAAACAGCTGTGTGGGATTTTTATCTGACAGATGCGGTGAAACCATGACACCCTGTTGCCTTTATTTCCTGCTGATCTGCAGAAAGGACTTTCTTTTTATTCTTTAAAGTTTGTTTCCTCTTTAGAAGCAGTCTGTGATGATTGTTTTGTAATTGGATGAGCAATCAGTTTCATCACCAAAATAACCACTGTAAAATAGTATCAGATGAGGAGTTTCTAGCCAGCCAGCACTGGCAATGTTTGTTGTCTACAGGGTCTGGGTTCTAGAAAGAAAATATGACAAGTTAGACTGGCAATTCCTTCTGAAATAAGCAACACATTTATTTTTTTCTTAACAATACCAGGCCGACTTTTTTTTGCAAAAATTACCAAAAGAATTTTGATATTTTATCACAGTAGGTGGAAGTACAAACATGTAATTTCACAAAATAAGGACTCAAGAGTACTGACCAGGCTAAGGGTAGTCATTATTGGTTTCACACAGCTGAAGGGGATGGACTATGTTTTTTTCCAGCATATGAATATGCTGAACTCCAGAATAGCTGGTAGGGAAGGAATGAGTTGCACCAGAGTTCATCTTAGGTCTTTATTCAATTGCATAAGATAAAGCAGCCAAGAAGCAGCCTCCACATGACACTGCTCAGTCAGAAAGAACTTGTTTCAATAATGCTACTGCACGAAAGCATGGACTGCACTCTGTGGTTTCCAAAAGGACTTCTAAAAAACCAAACCAAAACAATAAAACCAAAAAAAACCTAACAAGAAAAAACCCCTTTAGGCGCCAAAAATAAGTAACTTCAGTGAGTTAATTCATGACAACCTTTACATTATCCAGCAGTTTCAGTGATCTGCCCCTCATTAATGTGTGTACTCCACAAGGATTTCTTTCATCATCCAGAGACTGCAAAATCCTCGTACCCAGCCTAACCTGTGCTGTCTTTTTTCCCCAGACAGTTCAGAATTACAGCATCATAGAACGGCCAAGAAAACAAAGTTTGTTACCTGGGGGAACAATTCCATGGAGGAGGTAGAAAAAAGAGTTTGCATACATATTTACCCTCTTTTATGCACTGAGGAGGTATAATCCACTTGTAGATGTCCCAAGATTTAAGCTTACTTTAAGCCAGAGATTAAAAAAATAAACACATACCTTCTGGCCTAATGCAGTTCAGATATGGAAGGCAAAAAAGGTACATAATCAACAGATGAAAAACATAATCTTCAAGGATTTGTTAGAATTTACTAGATACCACAAAAACTTCCAGATAGGGTGCAGGAGGAGTCTGAATCATGGCTTTAATGTAAGTAAGAGTAAGAATAACTCTTTTGCAAAAATTTAAAGGAATGAGAATTTGCTGAGCTTTTCTCAGACTGGCTGCAAAAATACATTCTCCAAAAAGCAACAAATTTATAATTTTAAAGCTTAGGTTGTTGGGGTTTTTTTTTCAAAGCCATAAGAGAACATGGAAGACTAAGAAGGAAAGGAGATGCATAGCATCAGGAATTCTCTTTACGACCGTGGTGTGTTGACATTGGCTGAACACCAGTTGCCCACGAAGCTGCTCTATTACTGCACTTCTCACCAGGATGGGGGACATGAAGGAGTAGAAATAAGAAGGAAAAAAACTTTGTGGATCAAGATAAATGCAGATTAATAAAAGAAAAGCAAAGATTGTTCATGGCAGCAAATTTTAAAAAAAATCAACCCAAAAATATTTATTCTCTACTTTCCATCAGTAGGTTACGTCTGACAACTTACCAGGAAGCAGGACTTCAGTGTGAACAGCAGTTGCTCCATAAGACAAACATCATAAATAAAAAATGCTGCTCATTTCCCCTCCTTTCTCCTAGCTACTACTGATGAGCAGACATCATATGGATGGAACATACCTTTGGGCAGTTTGGGCAACTGTCCTAGTTGTGTCCTCTCAAGGTCTTACTCCCCCTCAGCGCACTGCTGAGAGGGATGTTGGAGAGACAGCACTGATGCTGTGACAGCCCTGCTCAGCGGCAGTCAAAACACCGGTGTGTTATCAACTTAATCAATACAACAAGAATTATTTTTTCCCTTGACTCTTAGAAGTTTCCTGAGTCCGTAACAGCTATGAATCTATAGCATATTTTTCAGCTGGTTTATGTTCTTATTTATCGTCTGAGTTGGACTAATTTCATGATCCCTACCCTGGAATCAAGGAGCAGCAGTGAAGGCACTGTAGCCTCAGGTCACCATGATGGACTTCAGAAAGATGGGGATGTAACTTCTTAGGGTGCAGCTCTTCTGCTTTCCAGTAGAGATGGGATAATTGGCCAGTCAAGAATTCAATAGAAGTGACATTACAACGAACAAAAAGCCAGCACTGTTCTTCCATCCTCAAGCTGCCTATAAAGAGTTATTCTTATTAAGATATTTTCTATACCCATCGTAACACATTGCAACTGACATAAGAAGAAAGTGATCTCAGATAACACAAAGACAAAATACCACAATCACCAGGTGTAATAGCACCTGTAATAGCACCATTTTGAAGAAGAACAATTGTATAGAATGACACTATATTTCCCTCTAATGTTGCCTTTCCTCTTCAGACAATATATACCTTCTGCATGTTAAGCATGAAGAGAGAAGCTATTGAGAAAAATAAAGGCAGGTGCCATGAATTGTTAATACTTGCTTTTGTTCACCTGCCAGGAAGAAATCTAATCTCTAAAAGTTTGAGAAAAGGCCCAGGGAGTTAGCAATGGCTAGTTCTGCACATACATTTTCAGAAAAAAATATATATATACCTTTGCTTCTAGAGGAAGTCTGTAGAATAATAAGAATATGGTTGCTTGCATGCTTGTTAATTTTCTTCAACAAAAGTGTAATTTTCAGCGGGAGTCTAAGCTTATTAAAGAGAAATATATTTCATTGCTTCTAGCCCAAGCAAAACAAAAATTAAATCACTGATTGCTACATTTTACCTATAAAGGTAAAATGGGTTTCATGTCAAGGTTTCGGTAGCTGTGTGGGACTATAGGGGCTGCTTCTGCCATAAACCCATTAGAAGCTTCCCCTAGGTCTGACAAAGTCAATACCAGCCAGCTCCAATATGGACCTGCCACTGGCCAAGGCCAAGTGATGGTAGAGCCTTTGAGATAACATATTTAAGAAGGTAAAGAAAAAAGAAAAGAAAAAAAAAAGAAAAAAAGGAAAATAAAAGAAGGAAAAAAAAACTCGGGGGGAGGGGTGGCAGCAGGCAGAGAAAGGAGAGAGACAATGTGAGAAATCTGCAGCCACCAAGGTCAGTCCAGAAGGGGCAGGAAGTGCTCCAGGTGCCAGAACAGAGATTTCCCTGCACTCCCTTTCCATCCTATGGTGGAGCAGGTTGTCCCCCTGTATCCCATGGAGAATGATGAAGAGCATAGATTATGGGGAGAGACTGCAGCCTGTGGAGCATCCCACACTAGAGCAGGTGGAGACACGTGATGGAGGCTATGACCCAGTGGGAAGTCCAGGAATGCTGGAGCAAGCTCCTGGATGGACCTGCAGCCCATGGAGAGTGAAGCCCATGCTGGAGCAGGTTTGTTGGAAGGACTTGTGACCCTGTAGGTGACCATGCTGGACCAGGTCTGTCCCTGAAGGCCTGCACCACACAGAGTGCGGCATGCAGGGAACCCACGCTGGGGCAGTTGGTGAAAAACTGCAGCCCATGGGAAGGACCCACATTGGAGACATTGGTGGAGGACTGTGTCCCATGAGAGGAACCCCACACTGAAGCAGGGGAATAGTGTGAGGAGTCCTCCCCCTGAGGATGAAGGAGCAGCAAAGACAATATGCGATGAACTGACCCCAACCCCCATTCCCCAATCCCCTGTGCCACTTGGGGGGAGGAAGAAGAGAAATGGGGAGTGAAACTGAGCTCAGGAAGAAGGGAGGGGTGAGGAGAGGTGTTTTGAGATTTAAGATTTGGGTTTATTTCTCATTGCTCTACTCTGTTTTGCTTGGTAATAAATTAGGTTAATTTTTTCTAAATTGAGTCCATGATGCCCATGATGACTTGCTGATTTTCTCACTGTCTTTTTCTCAACCCAGGAGCCTTTTGCTATATTTTCTCCCCCGTGTCCTGCTGAGGAGGACAGTGAAAGAGTGGTTTTGGTTGGCACCTGGCCTCCAGCCAAGGTCAATCCACCACAGCATTTTTATGGTTGCACCAAAAATTATTGTATTGACAGTGTTGTCCTGTGTTACAGAAAACACTTAAACTGCACTGTTTTAATATATCTGAAACCCTGGTGTTGGAATTGTTTCTCAATCAGAAAAAATTCTCAGTATTGTCTACGAGCTCTAGGGCACATAGGACAAATAGGAATTAAAAAAAAGTTACAAAAGCACTTGGTAGTATTTAAGTTTGAAAACAAGAATTTATGTTTCTATCACAGTAAGTGATGAAAATATGACTGAATTCCCAGGTACAGCATAAAAATTGGAGATCAGTTCCTGAAAGTCCAGGTGATACACTAAAAATCATGCATGCTAGCATACAAAAAGATAAAAATCCAGCCTAGGGGATCCAGTCTAGTGGATCCTTGTAATGAGTTTGGTTTAGGCTTCCTCCTTCCTTTTCTTCTGAGAAAAAAACAAAGTCGTGGACTGGATGATATTTTCAGATTCTCTTCAGTGCAGCTGTTCTGAAAATGTTTGGCAAACTTTTCACAGAGAATGCAGATGCAAAAGGCAGGGTTTTTTAATCATTTTTTTCCCTAGAAATAAATAATTTTGATTAAATGGTCTTTGTGAGAGCAAGTGAGCCTTTTCCTTGCTACATGAGACGCATCAACACAGTCCAAGCAATGAGAACAATACCTGCACGTCCTTTGCTGAAGGACCACATTCTTAGTCTTTAAATCTCAGTTAATCATTGGCAGAGATTCAGAAAGGAAAACTACTAAAAAAGCAAATCTTGGCAAGTTTCAATATTCTTCCAGCTGGGGAAAAGTCTCTCTTTTCTATATGTAATTCATGTTAGAAAAGTTTTATATTTTATTATATTTGGTACAAAAATTAAAATCATATCATTATGAGTGTTTTAAAAAAATTGAGGTGTGCTTCTAGTAGAATCTTTTCAGCAGGATCTAGTTAGCTGATAATGTACCATTTTAGTTATTAGACATAATTCTGGTCACATTCATTGCACTTAAGGTCTCAGAATAATATAATTCATTTGGGGGATGAAGAAAATATGTAAAATACAACTGAAGGATTTACAGTGACATTTTCTCTACACTCTCAACTGCTGACTTTACAGTGAAATTTCGGAACAGTCTTTGAAATCTAGGGAGAAAGCAGTTACTTCTGAAATATATGGTCAAGATGCAATTAGGAAAAAAAGATTAACCTCCTATAGAAGCTATAAATCAACACATGGACTTAAATTTCCAAAGAAAGAACTGTCTGGGCATAATTAATGATCAAGCAAGTAATATGACAAAAATTATTACAGGTCTAGATTTAGAACTTTGTGAATTTTTCATTCCTCTATGTCACTCTATGTTTCTTCTAGCTCTATTTTTTTTAAGTGGAAAAATTTCATTTGCAGCTGGTATAAGAGAAATTGTTATTGAATAATATAAATTGTTATTGAATAATATAAATATAACTGTATGTGCTATTAGAGTATTAATATGACTGCTCAGAGAAGTGTAGATTGTGGCAAAAAGTTATGCTTAAGCACCAAGAGCTGCCTGAAAACATCAATAGACAAAGAAATTTCTTATTAAAACTGGACTAAATCAATTCAAATACAGCATACCCTCAGTTTTACCTAAGATGCCCAAGTTATAAAAAACTCAGAATCAGAAAAGGGTTATTCTAGTGCTCTAACAAGACAAAATTATCTTTGCCTTATCAAAGTAGGAGCTAGACCTGCTTAAATGGTTAGAGAACTGGATAATTAACAATCCACATTTTTTCATGGATAACCTTGGAGTAATACATGAAAAATTAAAGAAATACAAAACTAATAACCCTGACTCTGTATGACTTAGTGAAACAGAGGTGCATCTTGATATTAGATACTACAGAAGCAGTATCATATACAAGATTTATCTTGTACAGACTTTCATCACAGAAAGCAATTTGGTGTTAATACTCTACTTTCTAGGTATCTCCACAC
This sequence comes from Laterallus jamaicensis coturniculus, assembly GCA_022605575.1. Taxonomy (NCBI): domain Eukaryota; kingdom Metazoa; phylum Chordata; class Aves; order Gruiformes; family Rallidae; genus Laterallus; species Laterallus jamaicensis. Next base: position 25,027,104 of record JAKCOX010000010.1, read on the forward strand.
AGACAACTCTAGAATGTGTCTCGAAAAGGTAATGAATCAGGTTCATATGGGGAAGTGGTGATTCCAACTGGTCACCAATGGAGATTTTACTTTTTCCTACACAAAATAGCACAGAATAAAGCATTCTTAAAGAAAAAAAAAGCTTTCCAATTCAATGTACTGTTACTGATCCCCTTAAAATAAACTATGAGCTGGTTTGCTCCCAAAAGTTTTTCTCTTTTCTTAAAAAGTGAATCCCTCACCACAGAAACCCCAGAATCAGGAAAAATCCCTTCTGAATACAGGATGAACTTTTTGTGAAATACAGGGACAACTCACAACAAATATTTGTCTGGACTCTATCCAAGAAAAATAAAGTTTTCAGATGCCTTTATTGCTGGTTCATGAAGATGCAACCATATTGTGAGTTTGTATCTTGCAGCAGATTGGTGAGATGTGCTTTCTCATCCACCCATCTTCCTCATTCCTTCTCAAAATGTATTTTTATGAGCAGAATCTAATTCTAGACACTCATCTAACCCTGGGAAGAGGTGACCAGTGAACACAAATGAGCAGCCTGGCAAAGACTGGCCCTTGACAAAAAGGTGCATCAGACTTGAAATCCCTGTTCACTTCAGAGTTCATTAACATGGAGAATGAAGAAAGGTACTTGCTGTTCACAAGCAGGCCCTTTTCTCAGGGCCAACAAGAAACAGAGTCTGCTTGAACAAGCAATCGTCAGATTAGGAAGCTGGAAATGAACAGTGGCAAGTGTTCATCAGGGACTTTCCACTTCATCTTCAGGGGAGGGAGACTGAGCTGACCATTTTAAGGGTCTGCTTTTTTTCCATTCTCCTGGTTAAAATTTCAGTAGTCTAGGGAACCAGAAGCTTTCCCCCCTTTTATTAACTCAGTATTATTCAGAGCTGAGAAAGTACAGAAGGTGGGGGACACAGGAAGGAAGGAAGAGTTGCCTGGAAGAGACACAGTCCTATGGGGAGGTCCTACTGTACAGTCACACCGATCAAAACTGCACAGCTCTTATTTTGCCTGGCTTTTCACTGTTTGGTATACAACCAAAATATATTAGATGATAGAAAGTAAAATTTCCTAAAAAAACACCCACCATTTGTCTTCACAACACAGAAAGCACAGTGAGCAGTAAGTGTTAAAAACCCTTTCCAACCACCATGTCTTGTACTCTTATGTTCTATATGCAGGTATTTCTCTTTGTCATACTTCTGGCAAGCTCTCACTAAATGCCTCCACTGGTTACACCTTGCCTACATTTGAAGACATACAAGGGAAATGTGGGGATTTAAACATCACCATTTCTTCATCTGTCTTCCAAACTGAGTACTCCCCTTGACTCAGACCACTTCATCTCACCTCTCACATCCACTGCAACTGCTGTGTTTAATGCTTTTCATCTGCTTTGGTTGGTTTTATATTATTATATACCTAAGTTTCAGCTCTTTAGTTGAAGAAATTCTTTTTGTTTGCATTCATTAGTTGTACTGGGTTGGGATTTTTTTTGTTTGTTTCAAGGTTACCATAAGAACAGCCTTCCTGGCAGTTTCCATGCTTGGAATGAGAAATAGCTGCAAGTCATTAGGGCTCAAAGGGGGATTTCTTGGCTTATACATCTATATAGGCTGTTATCCATGCTACTGCAGACTGCAAGGGAGAAGGGAGAAGAAAGCATGCAATGCAAGACAGGCTGCCTTCCTCCTCCATCTTTGTTCACAAATAACCATTTCTGTGCTAATGCACACTCCTGGTTTTACTGACATTTTTAAGCTCCCAGAGCACTTGTGTTTCTACTAAATAGAAAAAACTTTGCCTCCTCTCTTACTTAGCATTTTCCTCCACAGTATGACAACAGGAAGCCCTTTTTGTCCTTGGAAATTACTCCCCTTTTTCCCTTAGTGCTCAAGTCCATGTATTCACCCAAGCACTAAAAGAAGGGGACATCCCTTTGCATTATGCCATTCTTCCCCTTGCTTCAAGGGCTTTAGCACATATTTCAGACTCTGTGGGGCAGACACCACCTGTTTTTGTGATATTACAATCTGACATGGTTGGATCTCATACTCCAGGAATGACTTCTCGACAGTGCTGAAAAGCAAATGCCCTTAGATAAAGAAACAAGTTCGGACTGGATCTGGACAGGCTGGATCACAGAATCACAGAATACAGAATATACTGAGTTGTAAGGGACCCATAAGGATCATCAAGTCCAACTCCTGGCTCCACACAGGACCAGCCAAGTTAGAGCATGGGTCTGAGTGCATCATCCAGAGGCTTCTTGAACTCAGCCAAGCTTGGTGCTTTGACCACTTCTCTGGGGAGCCTGTTCCAGTGCCTGACCACCCTCTCAGTAAAGAACTTCTTCCTAACATCCAACCTAAACCTTCTCTTGTCACAGCTTCATGCCATTCCCTTGGGTTCTATCACTGGTCACCAAAGAGGAGATCAGTACCAGCCCCTTCACTCCCCCTTGTCAGGAAACCATAGACTGTGATGAGGTCTCTCCTCAGTCTCCACTTCTCCAGGTAGTACAAACCAAGGGACTTCAGCCTCTCCTCATAATACTCCCCCTCCAGACCCTTCACCATCCTCATTGCCCTCCTTTGGACACTCTTCAATAGTTTCATGTCCCTCTTGTACTGTGGTGCATAAAACTGCACATGATACTCAAGGTGAGGCTGCACCCACACACTGTAGAATAGGAGAATCACCTCCCTGGACTGGCTGGCAATGCCCTGCCTGATGCATCCCAGGATATGGCAGGCCGTCCTGGCTGCCTGGGCACACTGCTGAATCATGCTTAACCTCCTTTCAACCAAGATCCTCAAAACTTTCTCAGTATGACTGGCCTCCAGCACATTATGGCTTTGTCTAGTTGTATGCTGGACGTGTTTTCCATCAAGATACTGTGAGACGCAGTATCAAAAGCCTTACTGAAATCCAAAAATATAACATCAACTCTTTTCCCTTGCTCAACCAGCTGGGTAACCTTGTCACAAAAGGAAGATAGACAGGACCTTCCTTTTCTGAACCCATGTTGGCTGTTACCAATGGCTGTGTTGTCCTTTAGGTGTTTTTCAGTAACTCCCAGCAGAATTTTCTCCACAATTTTACCAGGCACAGAGGTGAGACTGACAGGCCTGTAACTACCAGGATCTTCTTCCTTACCCTTCTTGAAAACTGGGACAACGTTCGCCAATCAACAGAGTCCTCTCTATTGACAAGATTCCCTCTCTGATTCCCAAGACAGTAGAAAAATAATTGAGAGTTGTCTCACAATGATTATAGCAGTTGTATGAGGTTTAACATGACTTAGTTCCGGGGGGCCCTGCTCGTAGCAACAAGCCCATGCAAGGCTACAGGCTTGGGGAACAGTGGCTAGAATACCGCTGGGGGGCGTTGGTTGACAGCCAGCTGAATATTAGCCAGCAGCATGCCCGGGTGGCCAAGGCAGCCAACAGCATCCTGGCTGGTATCAGAAGTAGTGTGGCCAGCAGGATGAGGGGACTGTCCTCCTGCAATCAGCAATGATGACACCGCACCTTCAGTACTGTGTTCAATTTTGGACCCCACTACAAGGACATTGAGGGGCTGGATCATGCCCCTCAACATGAAGGGCAACAAAGCTGGTGAAGGGTCTGGAGAATAAGTTTTATGGGGAGCTGATGGGTTTTTTTCACCTGGAGAAAAAGAAGATGAGGGGGAGCCTTATCACTCCCTACAACTACCTGAAAGGAAAAAAAATTCAAAATGGAGAATAATTTGTAAAGGATGAAACCTAGTACAAAGACACTGCTAAAAATTAATAAATAGCAAGGTTCTCTACCTAAAATATACAGATTAAAGACTATAAAGAGTTAACTGATGCAATGAAATTTCAGAAGGGCTTTGGGGAAGATGCTTCATGAGGTAGAAAATTAATAGCTTATGTGTGATCCATTGCCTTTAATAGTGTCCAGGGTCAAAAAGCAGCCAAATACCTGCAGTCAAGCAGAGAGCCTTACCTCAGCCTTAAGATAAGGCTCAAAAATGCATCTAAAGGTTTTAGGTTCATATGACCCATTTTTGTAAAACCAGCTTCAGCTTTTGGCAGTTTGTGTTTCCATAGCCACACTTATACAAAGGGACAGGAACACATTGCTTGAAGCCGTGTTCTGAACCTGAGAAAAACCTAAGGTACATCCCTTTTCTGTATCAGAATGTGATGTAGCCAAAAACCATCATATCCTGCCCTCTAAACTTTCCTGAAGTGTGCAAAGAGAGGAAGGAAGAGTGCCCAAGTGTGGGCAGCTGGAAACAAGCATTAATGGTGTATCATAAAGTACAACTGCCCCATCGTATAAATTCAAAAGCACCAGTGGACTAAAGTCTCCCCAGTGGCAAGAGTCTAGACTGTAAAACTTATTTATATTTTTTTAAAAATTGAGAATTATATTTTAATTTAATTTTGTAAAAAGCATGTATCTATCCAGTAGTGTACAAATACCAAAACCAAATTGATAGTCAAAGCTTTTTTTGCACATTTTTGCACATATTAATAAAAATTAAAAGTGAGAAGCTACACTGTCTTCTCTCCTTCATGTTATCTGAGCCCCTTCTCTATTCTAACCCTTTATTCTCAAAGCAGGAATTAGTAATTCTGCTTCTTCAGCCCTTCTTTCTAATTTATTTAAAATTGACCAATAAGTTTAAAACATAATCAGCAAAAGATATATCTGTATATAAAGAGATATAGATATATAAAGATAGATAGATAGATAGATAGATAGATAGATAGATAGATAGATAGATAGATAGATAGATAGATAGATAGAAGCATTTTTTTATGAATTTGTATGCTGAGTGATCATAGAAGCTTAATATCTTTAGAAACCAAGTCTAAAAATTTCTTCTAATCATCTATGAAGATTTCAGGAACACACAGCTGCCTGTGCACTATGTGGTTTATCCATACCATATTTGATCACATTAATTTTAATTAATTTAAAATTCAAATGAATATCTGGCACCTTGAGGATTGGGGGGGGGGGGCGGGGGGAGGTGTCTATTAAAAAGGAGACAGATGGCCAGTTTTTATCTAGTGGTTGCATTCCACTTCTTCTTTAGCCTGCAAAGCTCTCTCTTAAGTGAGAGGGTTCCTTATTTTAGCTCCCATTTCTCTTATGTTCTTGACAGAGAAATAGAAATCAGCATATTTGGAGGAACAGCTGCAAGAAGCTGCTGTGGAAAATGGCTGCTTATCTGTTGCTGCAAGTAGATTCCATTATTTGATTAAAAAGAAACCGGTTATTCTTCATCCCCATGACTGACTCTGCTCTACAGACATCTTTTTGGTCAGGCTTAGTAACACAGAGAGGAAACAGAACACACTTTCATTGTGAATACACAAATTCTGCTATTCCTTTTTGTTTGGTTGTTTTTTGGTATAAAGCATATTTGTATTTCTTATTCCACAGTTCGGTCACTGCATCTGCTTACACTTACATTCCTTATCATAAAGACATGCACAAGATTGTGGGGGATGGGGTACTTTAATCCAAGTATTTCTTAGGAATTGCATCTGAGCAAGTAGAGGGGCTGATAGGTTGACTTGCTAGTGATCAATCATACTCCAGGCATTCAACACAAAAATCAGAACTGATAATGTCCCTTCATGTTGTATTGCTCTATGCAGCAAAACAGAACTAATTTTTAAGTTCTCCTCTTCTTCTTAACCATCAGAGGACATAATCATGAGCTCAGGAAAGAGAGCAGCCCAATTAATTCTTACAGCTAAATAGGCATCAATACTTACAGACCTACAGACAGCAGGTTTATGAACATTATGCCACAGGGCATTTCAAAACAGGATTTTCTAAGGATTGGAAATTATTATAGGATGTAATTGGTGAGGAATACCAATGTTCTGGCAATATGGTATTACTCACAATATTGATCACTGTGAACATCAAAGGGTGCTTGGGAAGTAAAGAGAGACAAAAAGAGGAAACAGACTCCTTTTAGCATGTCACTTGTGCTCACTGTGTAGTTATTCTGGACAAAAGCATGAATATGTGTACAGTGGGGTTTTGTTGGACAGGCTTTGCACATCTTCCTGCATCAGATCTCTTTCTTCCTAGTGAAATCCAAGCAGCCAATACCAAAGACAGTCCAGACTCTACTTCCCAGCCTAAATATCCAGGCAGGAATGTCTGAAGACTGGCTTTCAAAATGGAAGGTCCTGCCTCACCAAAAACTCTACTTTCAGGCAAACTAAGTGCCACACTAGCCAAACTTTGTAGCCAAGAGGATTCTGGTCGATTGTATCTTTTCATATCTGGCCAAGCTTTTAATTTTATATTTTCCTAAGTTCCCAAGACAATACAGGGATAAGGAGGGAAAAACGTCCATCCTCTCCTGAAATTCTTTCCTTGCAGTGAGAGGGATGATCGTGATGAGTAAATAGAGAAACAATTAAAACTCATGCAACATACCATGGAATTAAGTATATCGGGATATCGGGCTGGGGGAGGGTGGAGAGGGGAGTTGATATGACTGCACAGGAAGGATTAAATGCAGAAAAAAATTATAAAAGCCTAGCTGCCAGAAAAAACATGGAATATATATCCGTATATGGCTATATCACATTATATCATCTGAAAGATACAGAAGAGAATGTGTAACATCAGCATTCATGTCCCAGAACTGCTGCTTCTAGAAAACTTCCCTTGGTAGTCTTACTTACATGAAAGTTAATGAGAGTCTATATTCAGCCCTAATATCACAGTGTATGTTACTAAACTCACATGATGGAGAGAAAGTGTGCACAGCTCATGTCCTCAAGACTTGTGGTTAACTAGGGATGGATACAGTGCTGGAACACTGCATTGCCCATACCCCTGTCTCTCCAATACATTTAAGCTTTTTGAGCTCATCTTACCTTTGAATGTCAGCATAAACCAAGTCCAAACCTTCATTATAGTAAGAGTCCTAGGATTCAGTGCCTTCTTTGAGCTTGCATGTCACACAATAAATGAAGATCCAAGAAGGAAATAAGGAACATGAACTCATCTTCAGTCCTGCCATGCTTGGATGCATCTTCAGGTAGTGAGAACTGAAGACTGAGGGTGAAAGCACGTAGTCAGATTAGGCTTATTTAAAATGTGAGTAATCATTCTATGGATTGTGTTTTTATGTCTAGAAGCACTTTTCTTTAAGCGTCATAACACCATTTGACTAATGAAAGATAGTCTATAATGGTAAAAGTATCTACTGTAACTGAAGCGACAGCATATTTTATTGGAACAGATGTTCTGCGAATGAGCGGGGAATAAGGAGAGCAGTCGTCATTCTGATGCTGCTTAAAGGGCAAGAGTGATGCCAATCATAATTACCATCTGCTATAGTACATAAAGTATCCATATGCTCTTTAAATGGCCCCAAAGTTGATGTGAACTACCATACTGAGATTTCTCATTTGAGGATGAGACTGGTCTACATCCCTTTATTAGCTCCTGACAAGAGCCCTGAGAGCTGTTAACACAAATGACTCAAAATCCTGGCTCAAGCAGTCACTGACTAAATTTAAAGTAGACCAACCTTTGCCATTCTCCTTTCTTGGATCCTCTGCCATGATAGCATTTACCAACTGAAGTCTACGCATGCCAGGCAGCTGTTCAAAAGCATAAACTCAATCTACAAATTCTCATTCCCATACACCTCAGGGCTTACAAAATTTCTCATGGTTCTACAAACACCATGTTAGAGCCCACACTCTTGTGGTCATCAGCTCAGAAACCAACTCCATAGTCAACCTTTCACCCCCAACATTCCAAATGAAATGTGTTAGTTCTTTCATCTGACTGCATTTACAGCAATATTTCACACAGTAAAAACGGAGACCTCTCACATCCATCCAACATGCAGAGGAAAAATATTTTAACCTTGCATATCTATTGCCCCCTTTCTACTTTGCGGCTAAATTGTACATCAAGTTCATGAGCTTCACAGAAAAAAAATTTCGTCAACTGGTTTAGCAAATGTTTATCATGAATCCAAAGAAATAAGTTCAAATTAATCTACAATAGAAGACTAGAACACAAGTTTCACTCACTTTCTAAATTTAAGAAAGTTAATTATTTTTTTCCCTTATATAGAAAATACTATCAGAAGCATATCAGCAGCTATATGGAAATATACTGGTGATACATTCATTTACATGTTTTTCCACAAAAGTGTAAATAATCAGATGTTCCATACCCAGTATAAGATAGCAGTGGTTCAAATGGCACTTTGTTTCTAAGCCCAACCAGTTATTGACAAGCTTATTCTCCAATGGAGTTTATCTTATATTTATCTCATTCCTCCCCCCCTTTTTTAAATTTAATCATGCATGTTTCCATCATTACATGACCATCTAGTTTTAGAATCTACCTCTAATTTAGTTGGCAGCAAAACCTATGGAAATGAGTTACAGAGGTTAAGACATTTCACATAACTGGATCTAAACACACAATGACAGGTTAGCTTTCAGTATCTTCTTGCTGTTGTGCTCATCAGAATGTGTGAGAAGGAAAATCTATGGTATATTTTTTCTCTTTTTTGCAATTGCTTCTTATGAGACTGTAAGAAAATTATGGGGTTTTCCCATTTCTGAGCTGTTTCATTTTGGACTCAACTGTTCAAGGGCCCATAGTTTAAGGGCCAGTATACAAGAATTTTGATACAGTCTTTCTGCAATTTATCTTCACAGTATCCAAAGCTGGAGAAGCTCCTGTGAGGTTTCCCTGGCAAGCCACTTTTCTGTGTTTTTCAGGGACTATGAGTGAGGTAAATTGTCTTCTGGGCTGCCCTGTGGGGAAAGAAACATCTTCCTGGCTATCTTTCTTTTCCTTTAATCCTTTATAAGAGGCTATTACAGTCCTCCTTCCATATTTTTTACATTAGTTATTTCCCTCTCAGGCGTAAGGATAGCTATAGTATGATGTTGAGCGACATTTCACTGGGAAACAGCTACCGTCAAGTCACAGATAAAAGACATGCCAACAGGTAAACTATTTCTCTCAATGCCTTCTCTAAATAGCAGCAGAGCTACCACGTGACCTTCACGTTCTGCTCCAGTAGCAAGATGCACTTCAACGACACAGATCTTGTAAAATGAACATGGAGAAAAATGTATGTACTAATAGAGACTGTGAAGGAGGAACCCTTACAAATATAACAGTACTATAAACACAATTACTCTCCTTCAGGAAAGGATAAGAGAGGAAATTAATCTCAGGTGACAGATTGTTAGTCATGATGCATAATGCTGGAGAGCATTTGGCTACAATAGTGATCCAGTGATGAAACTGGAAAAGAGCTATTGCAGATAGTACGGTATAACATGTGTTTTTAATTTAAAAAAAAATAAAGTAAAATCCTAAACTGAAGAAGAAAAAGATCAGCTCCTATTGCAAGTCTTGCAGTATGTGTCTCCTTTGTATTGCCATTGTACTTTGAGTATGCTCTGGTTTATTTTATTTTACTTTGTTTTATTTTATTTTATTAATTTATTTTTCTGTGAGTAACAAGCTATAATTTTAATTGTGAGAGGTTTTACAGAAGCCTATTTCATTTTATGTTAACAGAGATACCCATTATTAGGAAATTGCCCATTGCTAATTTTTATCAGCAATATGGTTCACCAAAAGCTTAATTAACATTCTTTGCTATGCTGAAATATTATGTGATATTCTTCTTAATACCGAATGCACAGAATTCTATCTAGAGTAAAACTGAAATGGAAAGTTGGTTGTAAAGACTAAAAGGTAACAAGAATATATTGATGATTTACATTAACATCCATTATCATTCCAGAAAGCAGCATAGAAGCCATAGGGAATTGTAGGGTTCATATAATTTCAGTCTAATTATTCTAATTTACTGTAATTAAGACACTAAAAAAATTTCCATTGAGAAAAAGCAATAACATCCCTTCAATACCAGTACGAGAACAAGACTTACATTTCTATGGTAATACTAACCCGAACCCTGTGAGAGTGGCAAAAATGCACAGAAGATATCCTGATACTGAAAATGTATTTATATATTTGTGTAGGTGTTTGTAGAAGAAGAAAAAAATTTTAATATATTTTGTCCTCTAATTTCTTTCAAGGTCATCACCTGAGTTAAAATCAATGGGACAAAGTCTGGATAAGGTCTCAAGGGCCCTAGCTGCACATACAATTTGTCTCCAGCAAGGGATGTACAGCTGACCAAGCTGCATCACCATTGTTCTCACCTGTGCAAGAGGGACACTGTCCTGACCTCTGCTTCATAGTGCCAAGATCCAAGAGTAAATATGAAAATTCATCAACCAGCCATCTGTGGTGTATACCCAACTTCTCTTGCAGGACACAGTTTTCTTTAGGAAATTATATCTGTGTATGTTGCTAGGACATCTGTTGCACACATGATGTTTTGCTACCTCAATACGAGCATAGTTCTTGTGTTTACTTGGTAACTAGTCATTTAAAACATTTGACATGCTGTCAAAGCTATTGTTGATGCATAGTTAAAGCTTTAGCTTTTGGATGGGAACAGAAAGGGAGAAAAATACTAATTTTAATTCACAGAGGACAGGAAAATACCTGGTGCTGCTAGAACCACTTCACATTGACTGCCACTATCACTCAAACTGTAGAAAAGGTGCTTGATCTTCCTGCCTCAGACCAACAACCTGGGAATTACAGGGGAGCTGGAAAAGGTCAGGAAGCATGACTTTCTGTCATCAGAGGTGAAGGTGCACAAGTGACTCAGGGGAGAGAGCAGGAAAGGAATGTGCCAGGATCACAGACTCGTTCACCACACAGAGCTGGACGCTTCAAACAAGCTGCTTGAATTCTTCTGTCAAAAATAGCTCATACATTCCTGAATCGTCTTTTATCAAGTCCCTTCTGCCACTGAACAAAATCCTTGGCAATTCCACCCTGCCCTTGGCTGGAATTATTTCCAGCCCATTTGTCTCAGATGTTACATAACAGGTACTATGAATTTCTATATGCTTCCAAACTGCTTTACAATCTTCAGTTCAAAACTGCTAAGTGCAAAATACTATTTAATATAGTAAAGAAATTAATGTGTGAAATAGGGTTGAAAAAAGCCCCCTTTCATATATGGAATGTCACAAGGAAAAGAGAATGTCATTTTCCTGACAGGTCATGATTCCTTTTTTATGTATAATCACTGGCTTAGACATAGAGGTTCACTTTTATGACTGTCAGAAAATGACAGAACAAGAGGAAAAGATCTTAAAGAATGGGTCAGAAGGAGCCAGCAATGCAAGGTCTTGGCAATGGAGTGGCAGAAAAAAATCCACTGAATTTAGAAAGTTTCCCAGCACTTACAAATGCTTCTGAAAATATCACGTCTGGCAAAATCCAAGGCTTATATTACAGGAAATTATGCATCTGTGGCAAGGAAAATTTTGGTTCTCAAAATTATATTTCTAAGCACTAAACATGTCTGTATCTATAGCTGCATACATAGATGCACTAATGCATATTTATGATGTATTTCTATCACTGTGAAGTTATTGATGTATCAGTATGAAAGTAACCCAACTTTAGCTGGTTGGGAACAGAAGTAAACTGCTTCTGTAGGATTCAGGATATGTCTACCATAAGTAAGAGAAGATCTCAAGCTACAAGTACTATAGAGATTGATCTGTGCCTTGGACAGGCAGACAAACCTCTCAAATCGAAACTTCGCTTCTGTAAAGTTTTCTCCACATTTACTTGTCTGTCCTGCTTACAACGTAAAGACCACCTGCAGCAGGCATTAGTGGGAGTTCGTACTTTGACACAACTCTCAAAGCACTGTAACAACATGAATTAAAAAATTTTTTTTAAAAGTGCCATAGCTTGCTATGTTTTACAAGAGTTTCCACTTTGCAACTGAAGTTTATGCACATAATGGCGTAGGATGCTTCCTGATGTCAGCATGAACCATTCCCAACCATGCATTCTCCCAAACAGGAGATACACAGAGTTTTAAGATAGCTTGGGAACTGCCAGTAAAGTCATCCAGTCCAGCCCTGGGATGGTGACTGTCAGACACCTTCACCGTAGAGCACAGCCTACTCATCCTGAAAGCAGTTACATCGTTCAGCACTTTGCTAGATCAGACCCCTAGTAATTGTCAGATCCTATGTAACCTGTTTATTCACAGCAGTGAAGTTCCTAACTCTCAGGTCCTAGATCTCTGATAAATTTATTTTTCTGCCAGCTTCAAGGAAGATAGAACAATATAAGTACAGGCCACTAAAAGTAATAAGCACGGTAGAGGTACTTAAATGGATTCATACCTTAAAGCAATTCATATACACACATGGCCAGGTGTACCTTTCCTGTAGGATAGACAATGAGTGCATAGCCATGTAACTCCAGACAACATTCCTATATAGTCCTAAGTTCAGAAAACTTAACCTAACAACAGTTCAGAAAACATTCCTATATAGTCCTAAGGATTAATATTTCCCATTATAAACAGACTTTAGAAAGGAAGAAGAAAAAATCCTGTCTGCAGGTTTTTACTCCCCTGGAAAAAAAATCAGAGGTACTCTCTTCAAAAAGTTATAAAACAGTGCAATGCAAAGGGTTGTATATTCAATATCTTATTCAAGCAGGATATACCCTTGTCCTCCTTACTTCTCTTATCCTCTGTTCTTCCAGTCTTCTTACCACACACATTTTGTCAGCAACTACCTCAAAAGCACCAAATGTGCACATTCCCACCCAAGTTAGATTGAAGGCCAATGAGTTTCAAAAGTCCCTCCCATTCCTCTCAAAAGAAAGAAGGCTGAGCAAGTTGAAGTTCAATAAAGGGGTATTCAAACTAGCATGCGAGGTTGGTTTTGATACTATCACAGCCCACAACTGGGCTCAAAGCCATCTAAAGCACACACTTGGCTCCCAACTGCCAGCACACAGTAGATTTGGCATCAGATGTCATGTAGTTGACCTTCATTTGTCCCAGAAAAACTCATACTTTGGCTTCATTGTACATGCATCGACTACCTTATCCCACCTGTAATCTTCAATCCTATATGCTTTCCTTAAACTTACTTGAGATGTTATACCCCATTTGAACTTGCTCAACATGACATGCCTCCTGAATCATTTAAACTTGTCTTCTGGGAGCCTGACTTTACTGGAACACTATGCAGGTAGAAAAATGTGTCCATGAAGTTTGGTAGCTATCAGCAAGACAGAAAAAGAACTGCAGAAGGATAGTTAAGCAGGAAAGGAAAAGAGATATAATGAGAGGTCTATATCTTTTCTCTGACAGGGTTTATGCCCTGTAATTACAGGAAGATGCTTTCTCTCTCCCTGCTCTCTCCTCTTTTTAATACCAGAGAGCTCATATTTCACATGTGAAAAAAAAATGAAAAAGATGTAATTAAATACCCACATATCTTAGGAGAGAATATATCCCGGCACACTGATGCCTTACCTTTAGTCAAGCCAAATGGACTTCTTGGGTGGAAATTGGTTACAAACTGTAATCCATCAAGCAATGGTTATAGGGTTCAGCACCACAGACATGCATATAGCAGCTCATCACAAAAACAGCAAACACACAAAGCATGCTGTGAAGAGTGAATGAGACAGAAAAATAAGATGCAGCTCACCAAGTCTGTGGCAATGCATTTTAAGCAGATGAAGTCAATCTATGTAAGACTGTGCAAATGTTTGTGATAAAACTGTGTATTTTTAACCCATTCCAAATTATTTTTCTTCCTGCTACTCGCACCTGCTGGATGTAGAGTCTGAGATTTTGGGAAGGGAGAGGTTAATCTCTTAATTTCAGTTTAAAACTGAAATGTTGGCTATTGCTTTTCTTAAGGGAACTAGAATAGATTAACTCCGTATGTTAGAATTAAAAGTCCAAAATGCAGATATTTTTTATTATTTGAGGCAAACACTAGCTGAAAGTAATGTTTTATGAGGGGGTTACCACAAAGCAACTCCCCTGGCCTTTTTATTAGCCTCGTATACGGATAACATAATGAATGGATGCATATACAAACATGCACACACTCAGAGAGAAATAGGGAACTGATTACCAGGCACCTTCAGAGAAAGTCATCTCTGGTAAAGACAAATAACCTGAAAAGCACCACCAACCCTGCTAAAGCCAAGGTCAGAATTTCCACAGACCTACAGTGCTACAGCAATGCTGCTAAACTCTGTACTAACCTGTGTGTCTTGCTTGGCTTCCAACAGAGGTCTTCAGTGGGGCTGTCGGTGTGCCAGTTCCCGGCTGCTGTCAAAACTTAATTGTGGAACCTGAGGTCTTCTTAAGTATTTAGCTTATATAGGACATAGAGTGTATTCCTTGCACTTCCAGCTGTAAGTGAAAAAGCCTGTCACTTTTACACATATTACAATGCCAACATTCAACAGAAAGTTAAATTCCTGTTCCAACACATTTAATCAGATGAGGGTGAATAAAAAAAATCCCTGAGTTAAAATCTTTCTGTTGGAAAATTAGAGATGCAAGCTAGTTGAAATACCTGACATGCTCATGTTGAATTTCTACTGTTGCTTTGGCAAATTTCTAATTGACAACTTTTTAATGGTATTCCATGGATTCTTTGGGGTGAGGGCTTTGTTTTTAATATTGAAATAATGTTTTACTTGTTCTGGACTTTAAAAAATCTAAATGTTCTATTTCAAATTGCATAAACTTCAATGACACATTAATTAGTAGCTACTTATTGAGAATTATTTTACAAAAGTATATATTTTTTGTTAGGAATGGAGTATGTAAATATCTGCTCAACTCTAAATTCTAATTACAAATGTACTGCTTTGGTACTAAAGGATTAAAAATGCACTTTTCAATATGTATGTGAAATACATGCTAATTTATACTGAATTTTGTTATAACTTCAAGCAATTTAAACTAAGATTGATTATGGTATGGGTTGTACAAATGCATAAGACAGAATTATTGAGACTAATTACTCAAGTTCTAACCAGCTCAGACAATGGAAATATTAATCTAGTTTTACAGAGGGGAAATCAGCACACCAGTTTAAATTACTTGACTGGAATGATAATCATGCAGTTCTGCACTGACAGATACAGCACAGTATTACCTTGGTCCATGGAAAGTTTTCTAGTACTCTGCAATAGCTTTGTGAAGTTCAGCATTTCATTTCAATATCTTCAACAGAAATACGCCGCTCAATAAAGTAAAATAGCCAGCTTAACTGTGTGGAGAAGAAATATGCTTTATGTACTTTGCAGTTATCAGAGAAAAGGGCAAAATGGCACCAAAAAAAGTGCTTTCTCACAGCCCAAAGCTTTTCATAGTCCTTTTTCTCACAGAGAGCTTTCAAAACAAAATTAAGCAAAACCAGAAACATTCCAGAAAGGTGGGTAATCCTTGAATGCCTTTCTTCATAAAGAAAACTGCCAGTAATCTACATAGGCAGTTTAATACAAAGAAGCACAATTGAGGCTGGAAATTGGCTGCAAAGCACTTACAGCATTGTTTCAAAGATTAACATGGCACACAAAACTGTTTCAGGATCAAGTGAATTAAGAGAACAGCAGTGAAATGCAGAAGTCTGCAAGAGTTCAAGACTCTGATGTGCCTTTCACCAGCCCCTCAACATTAACAGCCTTCAATGCCATTGACAGGGAGATCTCAGACTCAGGGCAGAAGCCTGGCATATGCATAAATCTCAGAGATTTCAGTGAAGAGGAAAAAATCCCGATATATTTAGCTCTTCTCTCTTGCTGCCCAAGTTGGCCAAAGGAGAATCCATCTTTGAAGGGCAAAGATGACTGGAACAGCCCTTTCTAACAGTATTGTTCGATTACTCTACAACTACAAATCATCGAGAAACTGCCTTAAAAGTCTACTTCTCAGATGAGAGTTTTGTACACATAACATGTTTTTGCAAGGTGAGGAAATCATAAATAAATCTCTCCACTTTCGAGATTATGATTGTCCCTCGCAGTATCTAGCAGTCATATTACAGAAAGCTCAGGAAGAATAAGGAAGATGTAAATAAATCCATTTTTGGAAGTCCCAAACCCCAGGAGCTCTTTTGTTTGTTTGTTTTTATATACAGCATGATGAAAGCTAGGTTATTTTTGTGCAGAATAATCAATGCCAGAAACTCTTAAACCCTACTGTTTGGGTACTCATGAACACTTACAGACAGAAAGTGCAGATTGTTTTGCTTTTGTCACCAATTAAAGCACAACTCCACAGATTAAATTAGCAGTTACATACCACGGGCCAGATTCTTCAATTATACAGATAACATTTAAAAAAGCTCCTAGAGACTTTAAGGTTTTAAATTGGGCATAAATTACATTTGTACTCCCTTCAAGGCTCCTTTAGCCTGCTGGAATGATGAAAGTTGATTTAACATAAATTAAAATCCTGCCCCCCCAAACTAATTATAGTATTTGGATTGAAGCCTTCTCAGCAAAGCCAGTTCATTTCAGAATACACCAGTTCACAGTCTGTCACTCCTTTCCTTTGCATCTTTGCAAAATTTAAGCCCAGCATCTGAGAACTTCACCCTCCACACACCAGCAGTGCAACTACAGCATATCAAAAGCAAGGGGCCATTGAAGAGGAAGCTGTAGAGCATCAAAACATATGACAGAGATTACGTAGAAAATCCTTTTGACTTACAAAAAGTTGGGGAAATTTCAAGCTAAGGAAAAGTACCCTGATATTAAGTTCTCTCAAGCTTTCATGAAGAGAAATTGGAACTAATAAGCTGCAACCTTACATTGACTATTTGTGTGACCAGTATTTTCTTGCCTGCCATTTCTCCTTTCAACTACCTTCCCATACACCTGACACTACAGTGGCCTTGTGTACCCTTCCCTTTCCACGTGCATATATATATACATACCTTTCTCTGGTTGGCATGAATACTTCCAAAATGTGATTCCTTATAGGCATATTTTTTTCTGTTTGATTTAGTAACCGTAGGCTAACGTCTTCTGGATGTCAGAAGAATTTTATGCATGCTACTCAGTAACCAATGTCTGTATTAATTTTCAAAAAAATTCTAAGCCTTGAACTGAAAATATTTGACATGCAAAACTCATTCTTTTCTCCTCTCTTAATTTGTGTATCGAGTTAGCTGCTAAGTCTCAACACAGTATGCATTTTCCATATTACATCTTCATCTATATTCTTCCTACCATTTGCTGCATGAACATTAGAGTGAACAGTGTCCTGCACTTATTAATAATGGCACATACTTGCAAATGTGGTTCTTCTGTCTGTTATTACATAAGCCAGACCATTTAGCTTGTCAAATGCCCCAAACCTACATTCATATAGCAATAATCCTATTTCTGTCCATATACTTTACGTTCTAAGCCACCTGTTTTCAATTATTTTATGCCAGAATAAGCAAGGTATTTATGGTCTTTTATTTAAATTAAATAAGATTAACAGTTATGCTATAATTTTTACAAACACAGATGCACACACGGGAGTCATTCCTAGAAGTTCCCTTCCTTAAATTTTAAAAAGTAGATTTTTCATTAAAATAGGACTGAAGCAATGCTCATACATTGTCATGGAGTGCCACTGGGAAGGACAATAGACTATATTCCTTAGCTTTCTCTTACAAAAACAAACAAAAAACCCACCAAAAAAACCCAAACAAAAACAAACAAACAAACAAACATGTAGAAACGTTTCTTGTTGATTACTCATGTGTACCATTTGAGATTGTCCAAAATCCTCTCATTAATTCCACCTTTTACTCATACTTGGGACTTGTTCCAGCTACTAGACTTCATTTTGCTTTTGTCTGAGAGATTAAGGATTCCTCAAGTACTATTAATCTTCTCCCTGCAGAGGTACTTCTCTATTGATGATACTTATCCAGCCCCCATTAACCAAGATACAGAAGAACGTGCTCAAGGTCACAAAGATAAATGTAATAAAGCAGAGAATGATACTGGCTTCTGTGCTAATACCTTAACATCTGGATCATTCTTCCTCTGTGGAGGTCACCATTTTGCCACCTATTCAAATCATCTCAAATGGGAAAACAGAAATAACCTCATCAGTTTCTTACTGGGTCATGTTTTACACTGATTTTCCTGTGGATACAGTTCCAGGCTGGGGTTTACCGTACCTTCCCTGTGTTAGAAAGACAGGCACAGACTGAATGTTTGTAAAAAAAATTAACATATTGAGGTCTTTTTAATAGATGTCCAATGTTGACAGGAGACTCTATTACAAACATCCCTGTGGCAGTATCTTCAGCAGGATTAAACAAGATGTGTCAAACTGTAGTTCTGGTCAACCATTATGTTCCACCTACTCTCCTGTAAAGCTTCTCCAGTATACGTGTGACCTTTTTTCTGTTGATTATCTCTAACTGCACACAGAAGACTTTCTTACAGGATTTCTTCTGTGTAAGCAGGGACAGTTTCTGCTGAGCATTTATGTGTATGGCTTGTTCACAACCTTCTTCCACAGCAGAAACAGCCTGCAGAAAGCCCTGCTGTAAACTGGCCTAGATACCTCCCACTGAGAGCACTAATTAATCTGAACAAGTGAAAAGCACCTAACAGGGTACCTAAGCACAGTGGGGCTCCCATGGGCTGGTGCGTGATCCTTGACCAGTTCATCACTTGCACTGCTGTGAAGGTGGCTATCAATAACGACCTCTTATCGGCCCATCATCTCAAACCAGCTCAGTGTGAGTATGACACTGAAGGGAAGTGGGAGTAACTGCATGGGACAGGGACAGAGGCAGAAACCATAGCTGCAACTGTCAAACCTGAATTTCATTCCCACAGAATCACCGAATCACAGAGTTGTAGGGGTTGGAAGGGACCTCAAGAGATCATCGGGTCCAACCCCCTGCCAAAGCAGCTCCCTAGCTCATACTGCACAGATAGGTGTCCAGACAAGTCTTCAATATCTCCAGAGAAGGAGACTCCACCACCTCCCTGGGCAGCCTGTCCCAGGGCTCTGTCACCCTCACTGTGAAAAAGTTCCTCCGCATGTTGGTGCGGAACTTCCTGTGCTCCAACTTGCAGCCATTGCCCCTTGTCCTGTCTCCACTGACAGAAAAGGGGCTGGCCAATTCCCCCTGCACCCCATACTTAAGATATTTATAAACATTGATTAGGTCCCCCTTCAGTCTTCTTTTCTCCAGGCTGAACAGCCCCAGCTCTCTCAGCCTTTCCTCATAGGATAGATGTTCCAGGCCCTGAATCATCTCTGAATCTCTTCTCTGGACTCTCTCCAGGAAATCCCTGTCTTTTTTATACCAGGGAGCCCAGAACTGGACACAATACTCTAGGTGGGGCCTGACCTGGGTAGAGTAGAGAGGGAGGATCACCTCCTTTGACCTGCTGGCTACACTCCTCCTAATGCACCTCAGGATCCCATTGGCTCTCTTAGCCACCAGGGCACACTGCTGGCTCATGGCCAACCTGTCATCTACCAGAACCCCCAGCTCCTTCTCCACAGAGCTCTTCTCCAGCAGGTCAACCCCCAGCCTGTTATAGCTTAAACCCTACAGATCTTGCCCCAACTTGTGATCAATTCCAAACGCTGCTTCTCTTTGCCTGTTGGAACATCAACCACTACAAATTATTAAAGATGTTCTATTTTTACCTTAAGGAAGTTTCAACAGATGACAAGAACTACAGGTAGTGCAACTGGAACAATATGAATTATATGAATGGAAAAGAGGATATAATTCTTCTGGTTACCCTCTCTCTGGTATCCATCTGCCTATATTGTGAAGTTCTGCTGTCATCAATCTCAGAAACCATATTCCAAGGAATACCAACACACAGAAACTAGGCAAGATTACCATGATAAACTGTATGAATGTAAACAGAAGCTAAGTGATAAGGAACAAAATGAATGTTTACTCTATCACTGCAGGAATGGACAAGTGAGTGGAAGGATTATGTGAGAGAAACCACTGAGCCTGGGAAATAAATCTGCCTCCTTGGGAAGTAAAAATGAGGATAATCCAGCTGAGTGACTGAATAAAATGTAGAAAGAAGTTGTATAGTCAAGGTGAGTCTGTGACAAAGACTACAAAGATAATACATTTCCCCTAGCTTTAGGCATTTACGATACTGATGTACATTTGTCTGATTTGTCTTCCTCTCCATGTAGCAAAAAGAATCGGGCAGTTCCATTGTACAATGCATCTTGTCTATTTCAGTAATTTTTTTAGCATGTGATGAATTATCATTGCATTTGTTATGTCCCACCAACAAGACACATAGTACAACTATCATCTGTGCTTTAGAGGACCACGTGGAGCTATCCCAAATTTGCTAATATAGATTCAATCCTTTCAAGCTATGAATTGGAAGATTTGCCTTCTGAGAGAGACACAATGGGGGGAAAAACCCAAAACCAACAACAACAACAAAAAAAAAACCCACCAAAACAAACAAGCCCTCAAGCCCTTGCAACAAAATTTGATTCCTTGGGTGACTATTTTAAAATGAGTCCAGATTAAACTCATTTCTAAACTGGGGAAAGATAAAGTCAGGTCTAATAGCCTAACTGTTCACTTGCCATGGTGCAGATACAGATCTCCACTGAACAGACACATGTAGATCTACCTGTCCGTTGGTAATTAACACCATAGCTTCTCTGTTGCCAGCTTTCCTAAGAGCAAGAGAAATCTGCAGGTTTACTGGGCTGAGGGTTTTTGCAAACGTCACTGGCAAGCTGTTTTTAAAATAGACAGCTGCTTCTTCCCATATAACACTTTTGCACTAGAGACAAGCAGCCTTTGAAGGGAAAACCCATCTTCCTAATTCTAGCAGATTGATTATTCTCACTTTTCAACTTACATTGTTGGTCTTCACATTTTTAATAGCACAAGGGTTTCAGTCTCAGTTATTCTTAAAAAGGTAAATTGTAGTTCTTATATGTCCTTTTAATTGTATTTCATAATTTATTAATGATGAGTATTCTTTTCTTATGAACTCCAAACTGATGAGCTAAACAAATTGATGCAACTTTACCTTGCACATGGAAGTGTCTTTCTAACATCCATATCCAATGAGAAAATGTAGTTGTCTGCAAAGACAGATGCAACTGTACCCAGTGATATGAAGTAATTCACATCTTCAGACTATTACAGATCAGATTTACAATGAAACTTTTCAAGCCCCTGTAAGGCTAAAACATGGGGTCATTTCCTGTTAAAGAGGATATCTAAATTTGTCTTTATATAAAAGCTTGTGCATCCAGTTTGATTCAAGTCTGTAGAGTTTTCTGCCTTGTTGGTTATATTTTCTTCTTCATTTGGTTAAAATTTTGTTGAATGTTGCATTCTCTGTTGTTGGCATCTAAATCCAGCATATTGTAGAGCAACATGCTCTACGTATCTCAGGGCAAATGTGTTTATAAGGCATGCCATGAAAAGGCTGTGCAATCAAACAGGGTAGAAGTTCTCTGCCCCATTTTTCCAAAGCCCAGCACGGCCCAGTAATAGCCTAGCAAAGAGCACAGCAACACAACTACAGCAGTCAGACCTTCTCATCCTTCACAAGACTTCATCCTCTCCTCTGAGAAATCTAGCATTAGTCAAAGGCACCTCAAGATAATTGTCAAGGAAATCAGCTATTTACTTCTGATTGGGCCACAATGAGTCTGCTGGCACATTCAGTCCTTTTCAGAAGAAAGGGGAAGAGGGCTGCTCTGAAAAGGTCTGCACTGATGGACTTCCTGCCAGCTGTCGCACTTTCAACTAACATCCATCAAGGAACAGTGGTACTATTCTCCTGCATCCTTCTTTTCTCAGTTCACCTGTGATATCTTCAAGCCTCAATTCTGTTATTTGTTAGTCAAGAAGGTCATTAGAAGAAAGGTAAACATTTTTTAGTACAACTTACTTCAGACCATTATACTGTGCTGCCTCACATCTCACTGAACCCCAGCTCCCTCTGAATAGACCTTAAGCAATCAGCAACAAAAGCCCACACGAATGCTGACAGTACTGAAACAGAGGGAAGACAGAAAACTGTAACGGGCTAGACTGAGAGCAACTGTATATCTGGTTTGAGGCTGCTGTGAACATCAAGTCTTTGGGTCTATTAGTAAAGTCAAATCCCACCTCTCAATTAAACTATTCTGATGGCAAAGCAGGGAAGAGTGATAAAAAAAAAAGACTCAGTATCAGCAGTAATTCTTCAGCATCCCTGGTGGAAACTATACGCTTCCCAGGCTAATTTCAGATCAGTCTGGCACAAAGCAGCTGAAGGACTATCTTTCACCCCACCCATTCTGACACTTTTTGCACTGCATTTTCAATTTTTTTAAGTACTCATAAAGCAACCAGCCTATCCACGGACTCAGATATTGATCTAGTCTCAGTGGTGCTGAGACATCAATTTACTAATCAGTGTCTGCTATGCTTTATATTACCTTTCATTTCTCCCTCTATGCAGCGAGAATAGCTCAAGGATTTCAGAAGCAGTACAGCAGGAGATGTTATTATGTACAGTGGCAGAATGAATCACTCCCTCTGAGGTGTTTAACAGCAATCATTTTTCCCAAACATTTTATTAGGAGCAAGATTTTCCTTTTCAGCAAGATTTTCAAAGTGGGAGTACACTGAGTACAGAGGGAGGGTCCAGTCAGAGCTGCTTGTCAGACCTCTGGGGACAGGAAGGGCTAAGAGATAAAGCTTGGAAAATTCAGCCACTCATCTAGATTAGCAAAACATTTTTGGATGGCTGCCCCTCTCTGTTTACCTGGACTTAGGCTGGCACTCCTCCAACAGCACTGCAGCACTCCTCTGCAGATCCGCTGCAGAGCGTTACCAGTTTGGGCTTCTACAGTAGGGCTGAGGTAGGAACAAAGAGAGGAAGATCAGAGCCAGGCAGCATGAAAGGACAGTCCTGTGAGGGCAGAACTTGTCTGAGACTTTGCATGTCTGGGTGGAGCTCAAGCTTTCTAAAGAGCCTACCATGTCTTTAAGGAAGCTCACCAAGCCTGCCCTCTTCCCTATGTTAACCAAGCCGTGAGGGTAATTCATGTTGAAATTTATTGACTTCCCCCATAACCTTCTTCCAAAAGCAAACTCATTGTGAGTTGGCTCTAGAACTCTCTTCTTCTCCACCTTCCCTCTTTTCCTTAACTCTGTAGCACGTAATGGCTGAAGCTAGTTATACTTAGAAAAAGATCAAAATTTCAAGTACATTTTGATTTGATGCCTTTTGAGGGAAGAATTAACATTCATTTGGAAAATACAGAAATTAAACAGACTGGTTTTCTTCCCCCTTTTCCTCTTACCTACTATTACTGAAACTGTGGGAAGTTCAAAAACTGTTTCAGAAACTCAAGAGAAGTGCGCCCCCTTGCATTAGTTAAGCACCTTAGATAGCGACCTGGCTTGAATTAACTCTCCAGAAGAATAAGAAGGAGAAAAAGGAGGAAAAGGTGCTCAGTATTTTCAGAGGTAGAAGTCCTTCTATTGAACAGGAAGGGAGCAATGCCAGGTTTCTCAGTACATGACAGTTGGAGAATTAAAGCAAAGCCAGACTGCCAATTACCAAGGCACCACTGGCACTTTAGTAGGTGTATGGTGAATTTGTTTTCCCCTCTAGTAATTCTAATTGCATCATGTGCTGAAAAAGCACGTCAAAACCTAATGTGCAACAGTTAAGACTTGTCTGCATCTTACTCCAAACTGGCATAGATTTCCTATAAGGATATAGTATTCCAAATAACTGCCTTCACCAGATGCACTTTGGCACTTCAGTGTAGCAATGTCCAAGAAAATGTAGTCAGATATAGGCTATGGTCAGCCATCTGAGATGAGAACAGAAAGGGGGGGATGGCAAAATGAAGAATCTGTTGATCACTGAATAATATACTTTGTTTACATAGAGTAAAATGGCATTATCTTCATTCTGGGCACTCAGAGAGCAGACAAAGGACAGGACCTGTAGCCGACCCTATTCAGAGTTTCAGCAGCTTCATAAAAACAGCTCAGCTTAATAAGTAATTTGTTTATTAGTCTAATATGCTAATTTTGTAAATGAATGGTGAAGATCATATCCTGGAGTAGCACAACCCAGCTCCAAATATTCACTTACTTCACAAGCAAGGGGCTAGAATTCCTACAGTAGGCGCCAATCTCCCCTCCTCTAACCTAACACAGAGCTACAGGACAAATCCTTAATGACAGAAAATGTGAGCACCTGTAGGTTAGACATTAGGAAGAGATTCCTTACAACAAGGGTGATGAGGCACTGCAACAGATTGCCCAGAAAAGCTGTGGACGCCCCATCCCTGGAGGCGTTTAAGGCCAGGTTAGATGGGGCTTTGAGCAACCTGGTCTAGTGAGGGTGTCCCTGCCCATGGCAGGTGGGTGGGAACTAGATGGTCTTTGAGGTCTCTTCCAACCCAAAGCATTCAGTGTTTCTGTGATTCTATGTTTAACAACTGCAAAAAAATTAAATACAGTGTATCAGTTTGGAGATTTCTAGAAAAGGCAAAATGCTGACACAACTCAAGTAATACCAGTACAACCTACAGAGTTTGCAGAAAGCCTTCAGCTAGCACTGATAAACTATTTCTGCTATTTAATGAGATCTATTAAGTTCCATGTTGCATATGACTTACAGGTCATTTACTAGGTTGGACATTCCACACTTTCACATTTTAATTCACAACTACTCAACAGATTTAGAAGTACTGTAACAGCAGGTTGACCCTCAAATCAGAGGGGAAGCAGCATGT
Source organism: Laterallus jamaicensis coturniculus (assembly GCA_022605575.1). Taxonomy (NCBI): domain Eukaryota; kingdom Metazoa; phylum Chordata; class Aves; order Gruiformes; family Rallidae; genus Laterallus; species Laterallus jamaicensis. The sequence goes on from JAKCOX010000010.1 coordinate 25,051,872, forward strand.
CAGAGAGCTGAGGGCACTGCAAACAAATTTTCTGATTTGTTTTGGGCTTTGTTAAGGCTCTTCCAGCAGATTTGTTTCCTATCTCTCATGACTGATTTTAAGCAAAGAAAAGCCAAACATTTCAACTAGTCCAGGTTAAAAAATGGCAATGACTTGCACACCACAGGGTAAGATTACTTTGTCTATCATTTGCTTATCAGCTAGCTCAAGTATTATTTAACAGCATTCAGAAGATCTTTAAAGGTCAGAGGATAGTAATAGAAATACAGCAAAAGATAACAAGCATCCACAGTAAAGATTTCTGACGAAAACAGTCAGCCACAGCAGATGCTTTCACAACCTTTTACTTTTTATTTCTCTAATACACACACACAAAAAAAGAAGACTCAGTTGTCACTGTTGAAGCCAAGAGCAATGAGATTCAGGAGAGGCCCCCTATGTTTAGCATGCTGTTCTGCATCTATGAAACACTCAGAAACAATAAGACTTTCCACTGACTTTGTACATAGGCATCGAAGGGAGCTTTCTTCTCCCACTCCTTTTTTTCCAATGTCAATGAAACCATTGAAACAATATGTGAAAAGTTTCTTCAAAGCTTTTGTTGGCTTTCAAACTTAGCTATTTAGCACTAGAGATACAGAGGCAGCAGCTAGTGTTGGGAAAATACAAGCAAGGTATTTTAAAATTTAAAGAGACAACCAAACAAAAAAGTCATTATACTCAGCAAGAAGTGATCAAAGAAGAAGAAAAAATGATCCTTTTTTTTGGAATTACGTTTGGCCTTTCTCACCCTATGTTACTTACTTCTGCTTCAGTAGGGTGAACAAAAAATCCATCAAAAGGTGTGAATTACTATAATGTACACAAATTATTTAGAAGGGTTAAGTATAACATTTAATATAATGAATAAAATCTATATTGTCTAATCTGTTACATTGAGTATGTTATCTATTCTGCTACATAATCTGCTTTTACCCTATGTATTAATATAGCAAAAGAAGCATCCAGTGCTCTGAGTGGGTTTCTTTGTGTGTGAAACTACATATATGCAATAATTCCCACCAGGATAAGCCTACATGCTCCTTCACAGTCATGGTCACCAGAAAAGTTAACTAAGTCTCTTGTCATAGTAGATGGCTGTTCTAGAGAGAACCACTCTTTCTTCAGAGAAGAAACAGTCTTGATTTTACAAATCCACTTACCAATGAGTTTTATATTGGTTTTCTATTTTTGTTCTGTGTCTATACAGCACATATTTGCATATGTTTCCTACGTATAGTTCAGTGTTGCACAGGAATTTGCCATATGACATCAAAAATGCTTCACCTGCTATGTACTCACTATATTGCCAGATTAAGCTGAGGGTTAAATTATTTAGTTTCTTTCTGGTGTATTTTTTTAAACTCTCATAATTGCTCAACTATTTTCTGTGATGCAATTCTTAAATCAAATGCATTTATTCTCACCCCAGTCAAAGTCAAAGCTCACAGGGAGGCATATGTGTGAAAAATGGATGGTGAGTTTGCATCTGGATAGTGATCGTTGTACACACAAAGAATCACACAGAAGAGTAAGCCAGTTAAGACTGCCTGAAGTTGTTGGTTAGGAATCCAAAAACAAATAGTGGGTGTTTCCCATCACAAGCCTACTGCTAAATTCACCTCTGAATACACCTGTGCAAGGGTGATACATGCCAAGTACTTTCTAGTGTGGGAGAAAACAGTGGCCTTCTCCAGAAAACTACGATCAAATGTTTTGCAAAATACTGATGCAATAATCAAGATACACTTTTCTGAGGCTTGTAGAGCAAGATACTAGTCTCAAACCTAGCTCATGACGTATTTTACTATACAAACTACAGAACATTTGGTTTAATACCAGAACATGCTGCTTAAATAGAGTTTCAACTGAATTTTAAACAAGGAAATTAAGGTGCAAAGTAGAAATTCCGTGAGACAGGATGGAGGGCAAATTCCTTTCCCACCCAAACTTTCATCTGTCGTGACAGTTTGGATCCACCCAAATATAAAAGGCTCCTGAATTACACACACAGGCACAGAGCTTACAAATCCGATTTCCTGACAAACATATCCTGCTCAGTGTCAGATTACCACCCAGAATACAAGAGGCATTACAGTTTCATTCAAAGAGAGTGAAAAATGGCAAAGGAAGAGCCACCGTGGGAAGAAGACTTTACATATCTATCACTTCCATCCTGTAAAGTATTTTTTCTTTTTGCTTGCTGCTGTCTGATGCCAGCACTCAGAGTTATGTACAATCATTGGTGACAAAAGACATGCCTATTTCTTTCTAGACCTGGCAAGCCATTAAAAGAGATTGTTTGGAAATAACAGGAGCTTATAGCCTTAAATGCTTCCTGCAAACCCTAGACAGAATCCCTTATTTCTGTAATTAAGGCCAAGTATAAAAGCTGGAACACTGCTCAAAGTTGTGTTAGACTATGAAGCTGAAAAAAATATCACTTAATGAACTATAAGCCGGACTGTGAGGAACATTTTTTAGCCACCTGCGGGTTTTTTGCTACTTTTAGTAATATTTCTTCTGAATCCAAAGCTTTGGTTGTCATGGCTGGAGTTCAGACCTGACAGCTACCTTTGTTACTGCAACCTCCTACACTGAACTGCTTCAATTGAGGAGGTGGAAGTAATGCAGAAAGCTGTCTCTTCCCACTCAGGCAGCTGCCAACATGGTGGCAAAATATTCCCTATAACAAAACAGCCAGAGTGTTCAATAAACTGTTAAGTAGCATCTCTTATGAGGAATGCCATCACCTTCAGTGTCCGTGCAGTCTTGTGGCTAGGGAGCAAACTGTTGTTCTATTGTGCCTCTTTTTCTTTATTTAAACAGTAAAAACACTGCTTTTTTAATACAGGCAGTATTTACAATTGTGAGGTTCTTCCCAAAATACCTGGACAAGCTCTTTTTAGGAAATAGGATCACTTGCTTTGACTAGTTGGTAATGACTGATTTAAATACATGAAGCTTACCCAGCCACACTGAACACTGCAGGTGTCTGCCTCTCAATCCCCACAGATACATCACAACACAAAAAAAATTGACCAAAGCAGAGGGTTTTCTTCCAGAGAGCCATGGGTAGGCTCCTGCTTCTCCTTATTTCCAACCCATAAAGCAAGGATTGCGTATTTAACATGTTCAGACAGCAACAAAACTTTAACTCAACACCCTTTGGCTAAAAGCTCTGCCATGGGACTTGACTTTGTCTGAAAAGCTAATTCAAGCACTAGTGACAATATTTTTTTTCCTACTCTACTTCCTTAGACACAAACCAGATTAGCATGCATCTATCATCTGTCTTCGAAGCAGGTCACCAGCCAAATTCATTTTCCAGAAAGTTTTATAATATCTAGACAGAACCATTCATAAAGCAAGGCATTGCACCAGGGACTCCTTCATTAACAGCAATTATGCAAACCAGTGTGCCACATAAGAGACTGAGATTATCAGGTGGGTAGCCTGCAATGCAGAAAAGAGTTTGTTAATTTCTAAACACTGATTAGCATTCTGCTTCTGGCTTAAAAAGCATAGTAGATTTACAGAGCCACTCTTGCCTTCATTATTATTTTGCCTGTTTTCATAACTCAAATAATCAAATTAGGCCTACAGAAGATTTTCCTAGCCATAGATCTCCTTACATTTCTGTAAATAATTCCAGTACACACTCTTACTCCATTTCTTTTTTAATTACTTGTGTCCAATCGCATTACATGGTATTATTCATTGTATGCAGAAATTAATCAAGCTAGATTTCCTGAAACAGACGAGCACACTGGCCCTTTCTTCATAATAGGCAGCAGTTTCATAAATAACTTTACGTGCAAACACAGTTTTCATTGAAATCTGACATCCTTCTGAAAACCCATTTCAGTACCCCTGTGCGTACCAGAATATCATTGCCAGTGTCTGGTTCTTGGACATTCCTAAATCACATTCCCCAGGACTGTAGCACAACAGAAGTCAGCTCCCACACCCACTGGTCAACAGCAAGAATACAGTTCTGTGCTGCTTTTGCACCAAGTGGTCAGCACCACTGTAGGCAGCTGTGAGCTGTGTCCCATAGTAAGATGAGAGTCTCTCACAGATTCACAGAATTGTAGGGCTTCAAAGGGACCTCCAGAGATCATCGGGTCCAACCCCCCTGCAAAAGCAAGTTCCTTAGGACAGATTGCACAGGGAAGTGTTCAGATGGGTCTTGAGTATCTCCAGAGGAGGAGATTCTACAACCTCCCTGGGCAGCCTGTCCCAGGGCTCTGTCACCCTTACTGTGAAAAAGTTCTTCCACATGTTGGTGCAGAACTTCCTGTACTCCAACTTGCAGCCTCTGCCCCTTGTCCTGTCTCCACAGACAATAGAAAAGAGGCTGACCATTTCCCCCTGTGTCCCACACTTCAGATATTTATAAACATTGATCAGATCCCCAAAACCTGATCAGATCTCACAAAAGAAAGCTCACTGAGATGTTTGGTGCGCCTCTGGACCAGGCGGAGACCATCCCCCTACAAATTTGGGGCAACCCCAATGAGGGACGTGTGAGATTCTGTGATCTGCCTTCATAAACACTTGCTGTCAAGGGAATGGCTTACAGGTAAGAAATTAGTAAATCACCATGCGCTCCCTTATAGGCTAATAGAAGCCAACTCCTTCTTTAGTCTTGCATGCAATGCAAAACTTTTTACTACTTTTTTTTTTTTTGTTGCCAAAATCAAACATGATCCTGACCTGGGTCTAAAAAGTGTGTAGTTTGTCTCTCCATGGAAATTTCCCCTTCTTGCTGGGAAAAAAAAAAAAAAAAAGAGGAACTACTGGTACAAGCATTTCGGAAAAGAAAATTGTATCTCTGGTAAAAAATTGTCTCTAATTCATCAAGGAATCAAATAAACATAGGAGCAAACATACCTAGAGTGGTATTCTACAGGTCCTTGTAATTTTATGTTGCTGGTAGTCCTTGGTGAAAACAGACTTCAATTTTTCAAAAGGTTTCCTTATACAACTGCCAAAATACTATTAATTCCCCGCTTATCCATAGAGCAAGACATGGAGCAAAGGCATCTCAGCTTGATCCAAATTAACAATGCTGGAAAAAGAAAAAGCTGACATCTTTTCATTCCTTTTCAAGAGACAGCAGTGGAGAAAGGAGATATGCTCATTGAAAAATTCACAGGTATTTTTTCCAGCTGTGTTTTTGAGCTTTGCTTCAACCTGAGGAAAACAGGAGCAAGAGTGACAAAAAGGACGCAAACATTCCTATCAATGAGTAAAAAAGGAAAAAGTCTCCATAGGCAGAAGTTTAATATATTGTTAACTTCAGTTTTTTGTCTCCCTCAGGCAGCAATGCTACTTCACTGAAGTAACTAATCTGCTACTGACTTTCTGAAAACCAAATTTTATTTTTTAGATTAGATTGTTTTAGAAAATGGGTCCTGGGTTCAGACCCCAAGCTTTAAATCTGCTCAAGAATATCACATTGCTAAAGTTTCAGTGAAAGTACGGTTTCTGAAGTCAATGGGAAATGTAAACAAGCTACAAAGACCACTTCTAAAGAATTATCAAAAAGACAACAAAGGAAATGCAATTATGGTAGCTCATGGGAGATTATTTCAGTGCCTTTTTTGTGGCAGTCAGTACCACAACTTTTTCTCTTCCACCATGAATGGTTTTGCTCAAGAACACACACAGCCAAGGGACCTTTTGTCTTTTAACAAAGTGAAACATTTACTCCTGTTCCTATTTCAGAAGAAGGAAATGCTTGCTCAGCTCAACAGAATCTTTTCTTTCCCCTCCCAGGATGATAAGGACATGTGTTACCTATTTTTAAAAAAAGATTAATTTTAATTCAATGTTGCAATTAAGGCCATGGATGTAATGCCATATTCTGACAAACCTTATTTAAAAGCCCATGTTTCATTCCATATGATTTTATTGAATGCAATCTAATTGTTCAGAAGAACAGTGTCAACACAAACACAAGAAAAGCCTTTTTCCTATCTGGTATAACAATATGGCACAACTGTTTGTGTAAATGTTTACAGATTAAGCATTTACAAGCTATTAACACATCATTCAGTTTGATTTTTGTAGACAGATTAGACAGATAATCCCAACCAAATGGCTTTAAAATTATTTGTCCTAACATATATTCAGAAATAACCAAGACAAAACCGTGTTTCAGCACCTGCTGTCTCATCTTTTTCTCTGATTTATCTGCCTCTGCATTCTGAGTAGCATGTTGGAGATACACACCTGGGAATCTTTCACCTCCAGCAATCCTACCTTACCAAACCCAGATGGATGGATGAATGGACGGATAATTAGTATAAATTACTTAGGATTTTAATTTGAATTTCAGGAAGACAGACTCCAAAGAAATATTTTCAAGCTGCTCTTAGAATCCAAAGACACACAATTTCAGAAAAGTTGCCCATGGTTTCCATCAAAAACACATTTTTAGATAAAACTACATGATACAGTATAAATTATCACTAAGTTTTATTTAGGCTCTTGTACTTACATTTCCAAAGAATTATGTATAACTGAAAAATTAAATATGAAGACCTGTTGTTAAAAGCACAATGAATGTGAAAACCAAATAATGATGCTATTAACTCATTCCACTATGACAAGATTTTTTTGCCAAAACTATCTCCACTGAAAGGATCGGCACTGACTTTGTAATTATCACTAAGTTTATGTCAGTGAAACATTGCAGTGCATTTGATTCATATAAACATGGCCTTTTTTCTGTGGCTTTATGAAAAAATTCCCAGAAACAGAATACTGAAAAGCAAACCAGCTAGTGATAGATGATGGCCTTTTACACCCTCAAGCCACCAAATTCAATAAATGTCTCTTATATAAATAGTCTCATACGCTCATGCTAATTCTCCCCACCGCAAGATTAAAAAAAAAAACAAACCACACATAACAGACCATAGCCATCACCTTCAGGTCTCTCAGTTGGTGTAGTTAGTGATGCTACTTCCAATTCCAGGGCTTTACACTGAAAATTTTATTCCCTCCTGTTTCAGTATCATGATGTCACCTTCAAACAGCCTGTCTGGTTGTGTTAGCTGAAATCAAGTGCTGTAAAGCCACATCTGGAGACACTCAGCACCATAAAAAAACAGTTCTAAACTACTTACTGCTGTGCAGACCTCATGTCTTCACACTTAGTAGATCTTTAATGATGTCAGACAGCACATATCAAGACGAAAATACCAAAAGAAACAGCAGTAAAACCGAATGTTGGAGGGGAAAAATGGAATACAGCTGAAAAAAAACCCCAATTGTTCAAGAACACTAAAACACAACACTTCATTGTGGGAGTTTTATCGCACACATCTGTCAGGACATTGAGTCACATTAGAAGGCAGTGTGGTTTGGGGTCTTCATCAGTCTTTGCTTGCTCTTCACCAACAGCAGTCCTCTGCTGCCCTCCAGTTTGTTGAACTTTCCCTGCTCAACCTGAAGCACTGAACTTAGGTGAACCATCCTTAAATTTCACTTTTATTCTCTGTATAGTTGTCTTTTTCCATTTCAGTTAAGTGAAAATGCCACAGGTTTTTGGTGGTATGGCTAATTTTCCTACTTGCTTTGCCTCAGAACTATCTACTACCTCATTGTCTCTGTTCTTTCTGTTTAATTAAATAATTTCGTTGTCTTGCCTCTTTTTCTTTGTAACTACATTACTTCAAATATTTGGTAAATAAGTTTTACAATTGGTTGTGGTTTTTTCTGTAGATAAAATTTATATAATACTCATAATGCATTACCTATTGCTCATGTGTAACCCAGCACTGTAATTAAATTATTTTTCCAAATTAACTTTGGTTATGTAGTAGCTGGAATTCAAGATCTAATTTAATGTTAGATTAGTGAAACATCTCCTCCAGGGATCGACGTTAGAGAGCTAACAAAACTCCTTCACTGTCCTTATAAATGCTGTGAGGTTTGGCACGCTCCACTGGCTGTGGCAGGCAGCAGACCAGCTACTTGGTTCCTTGTTCACAGTCCCAGAAATTGAAAAGAGAGAAGGAAAAGAAATATCCACAGGAGCAAACAGCATGAAAATGTGTCTTTCCTGTACCAAATATAGGAGGGGAAAAGACACATGCCATGGCTTTTTTGCGGAAATACAAATCCTATGTTTGTGTGTTGAGGGCTCAAATAGTCCTCACAGCTGGTGCATTTGACGTAGTTCTCCCCCTTTTTCCTTACCCTCATATGCCTCAATATTGTGGTCATATCATACAACCCAAAAAGTGTCTTTTGAGTAAACCAAACTGAAAAAGGACCTGGGTCTATCTGGAAAGGATCCAAGACAGGGGAGCCCAAATGCCTCTCATGGCAAACAAGTCCACCATGCCCTGGACGTGTCCATGGTGCCTGCTCCAGTGAATGCAAACGTGCCATTGAACACAGATGGGGATCAGAAGAGCAACAGCAATTTTTTGTGAATTAATGGATGTCTTCTGCTGAGACAGTTACCACTACAGATTTAAAAAGCCCCACAGATTCAGCTCCACAGTGATAGAAGTTGCCACATAATGGTCTGTAGGCATGTTTCTACCCAGCTAATAAAAGTACCGACAGAATTGCGTGGTAATGAGCTAGCTGAGCAGCTCCATCTACATTGAGTTAAAATTGCATGAAAATATTCTCATCTGAGTGTGTGAAATTGCCAGCCAACATAACCTGCCCATTTCCAAACACTATGCAGGTAGCAGTTTTTAACATTTAGAACATGAGTGCTCATACTGGGGAAAGGGTGGGGTGGGCGGTGTGTTAGTTAAAACTAAAGTTAAGCAAAAAAGTTAAACTCTTTAAATTCTACAGCTGGCAAAATTCAGTCAGGTGATAATGCTTTATTGAGACAGTTTATGCTCTTGTGCTTCAAGCATGAATCACAACCAGATTCTCACTGAAATATATACAAAATGAGGCCCCCAGGACAAAAAGGGAAAGGCACACTTTTAAACCTTCAGCAGCATTTCCAGAAAACCATCCTGCCAATGTTTCATTCACTCAGAAATATTTCTGTGTTATAAAGTGTGGAAAGCTGTCTCTCTCGAAACTCCTATGTCACGTAATTTCTGTGCTCCAGCATCACCACAGTATATCTCATTAAAGGGCTCTCACAACATATTATGTTATTAGGACAACTTCTGTGCTTTTCTTTCAGTGTGATAAATTTCAAGGTGTCACATGTTCATACTTCTGTTTACTCTTACGATGAGGTCCCTATTTTATCAACACTCATGCAGTACTGAAAGGCTCCCAGGATATGAGAATTAATTTGGCTGAAACGCTAAAGATGTAAATTACACAGGAGGTAGTGTGGTTTTTAGAATAGCTATTGAACACACAGGATCTGCTTTGGTAATATTTTTCCAACCCACTCCAGTTCATTCTCAACAACAATAAATAATAATAATTTTTAAAGGAATTATTTTAGTTGTGTGACAGTACTGAGTCTTCATTTACTGCCAGATGATTGTTGCAGGTGGCCAAGTGCACTGTCTCCATAGCACTATTCATTCCTCCAGGAAGTCGATGCACAGTCCTTTGTTGAATCATGAATGTAAATTCATATGAATACATATTGCACACGGATCTATTACTGCAATCTGCAGAAACGCTCCCTTTCAGCTGCATAAAAGCAGAAGTCTTACAAAAGGATGTAAACCGCCCTTCTGTTAAATCAAGGGGCAAACTCACCTTCTGAATGGGAGAATTTTGTTACTCACTGCCTGGAAAATTTCTTCTGTCAGCTATCAGTTAAGCAGTTGGGCAAAACAGCTTGTGAATGCAAAACCTGACATTACTACAGCTCTATTTGAGGCCAGTGTAACAGGTCAGCTGGACCCCAGAGGACTGCTAACACTTCCAGTGTGTATGAGAAAACAGAGACACAAGCAAGTTTTTAACATTTAGTTCCAGAAGGCACCCATGCACTCTGCTGTGTCAGATACTTGCCTAATAAAGTTGCACTCCCACTTTCTGAGGTGCAGCAGCCTTTAGAGCAATCCCTAGAAGACTTAAAGGTGTAGAAATACTCTTAAGATCCATACGCATGTTTAATAGTCACCCCCACAATGAACTCTAATGTTCAGAGTAGAGATGGGAGTAGAGGAGCCAGCATTACTGGGAAGATGATGATGCAGAAGTTCATCCATTATGTCTGCCACCAGCTATGGGAAGAAAACAGATCTTTACAGAATATTGTGTGCTGAGAAGTTGAATAATATGCCTCAGAAAGCCTGCTCTCAGCATAGTTGCTTATTAAAAGCTGCATGTCTAACATGACAAACAAAACTGTGGCACCAGTTATATGGTGAATTAAAAGCAATACGTAAAGTTTTGCTTAAAGGCCCAACTGCATTGACAACTTGCTATTCAGGAATCTTTTGAACTGCAGCAAAAAGATAGCTCAGGCTGCTCAGAAACTAAGCAAAGCAATGCTGTATAATAAAACTTATTCTTTTTAATCCTCTGGTTAGACTTCTGGACCTATTACTGAGAATTACTCAAACACATAATCTCCTATGGCTATATCAAAGTGACAAAACGCCCATAGCTAAAAGCAAAAGACAATTGTTTTGACCATCAAAGCCAGAGATGCGTTATTGTGCAATTTATTGTGTCATGTACTCCATGATGGTAACAAAGAACTATCGCTTTATATAAAAGCTACCTGTTTGAAAAGGAGTCAATCTTTAAATAAGGTGGGGAAAAAAATCAATCACAAGAAACATGCACTTATTTCTTCTCCCTGATATCTATTATTTCATTTTGCACCACTTCTAATGGAGCCAAATGATGAAATAATGGCACGGTGGGACACTTTATTACCTAGAGCATCATAACAACACATGTAGAGTGGCAAACTTCAATTTCAATTTCTCACATACGTTTAGCTTCATGCCTTAGTGATGCCTGTACAGCAGGAATTTATTTTGCATTTAAAATATACAATTCATTGCTTGGGCTGCTTCACGTCCTTTAAAATTTCTGAGCCCATTCTCCATGACAGTCCATCACCATCAGTAAGACACATCTCCTTTTCTCCATGTTTGTAGCTGCTGATTGGGAGTCTGAATTGAAATACAGGCTTCTGGTGTTTTCCACTATAGGTATCAAGTTCTTTCTTTTAAAACTTTCTCCTTTTTTTAAATTATTATTATTACTCTACAGCTACACTGCCTCAGCTTTTACAGAGTTTTGATGCTACAAAACAGTTTTCTTCTCAGAAACCAGCACATTTCAGAAGCTCCTGAGTTTTATATTGGATCTGTTAAAGGAGTTACTAGCATCTTCTTCCAATTTGTGTTGTTCTAAACTTCCTGTTTGGGCTCTTTGATTACCACATGCTTTCTCAGTGCCTGACATAGCCAGGTAAAAACAGGCACATACATTTAAAGAAATTACAAACAGATTCTAGTAAAACAGATACTATTAAAACAGGCTATAATAGGATATTGAACAGTGTCATTCATAATGAACCACTGCCCATGTTGCACTTGTGTGGAACCTCATACAGTCAGACTATTGTGCCAAAATTTAAGATCACCAACCTTTTGTGGAATATACTGCACTTCAGAAAATGAATCAGCAAACCGTGATAAGCTCCTTTCTGTGGACTAAGCAATATTACTTTTAACCGCAAAGCTTTTTGAACAAATAACCAAAAAGAAAACATACTGTGTGGATTTTACTGGTATGTAAGGTAAAGTAATTTGAATTTTTGAATGGACAAGGAAGCACCATGGTAATAATGCGAAACAGAGAAAGGAGAAAACAGCTGAGCTGAAAATAATCCATTGCCACTTTGATGGTCCTTACCTCTTCCATAGCCTACTGTCAACAACACTCTCAAGATCAGCACAGCTGTCTTCGACCCTGAGAAATAGATGCTCTTTAGCAACCCTACCCAATCAGCAGCAAACTCCCCATTTCCTCAGGTCACATTCCTACATAATTTTCTAATTATGGGAGAGACCAAAGTATATATACTCAGAGCAACACATGAAAACAAAGATAAATATAAATTGCCTGAAACCACCCAACAAATCAGTTGCAAAATCAGAACCAGAAAATTTCTAATGAGCAGACATTCCTCAGGAGTATGCTGTTCTGCTAATGACCCTTGAAGATCCATGAAGTGTATCGGACTGATAGAAAACACACTTAGAAGACCATGCGAACTTCAGAACTCAGTGTACAACCAGTTTCAGGAATCATCTCCCAATAGTGCCTTTCAGTGAATTTCTGTGGTTCTTTTGACTCTCTCATCTCTCTGTCCCTTATCTCTCTCCATGGGCTGCAACTGTTGGCAGAGGCTTCCTCCAAAACAGGTCAAAACTGCCCCAGTCTGCATTGGTCCACCACAGCAAGAGAACTCCCAGACTACAAGGACATGAAGTATGCCAGAGGGTGTTGCTGTCATTGACGTAGCCAGCGTGGCACATGCTGCATTTGCATTTCACTGTGCTTCACACAGGAAGCTCTGCACTTGGGTGTGCTTGACTTATCTGGCTTGTGCACCCCTGCTTGCCCGGCGTGGGTGAAAGCAAGCCGCCTCTTCAACAGCCCAACACATGCATGCTGCCTGGAATAGTTATGTTGTCCGGCGTAGGCTTGTTGGGAAGGTCCTGGTGGCAAACAGCTGCAGAGAGCAGGGTGGCAATGTGCTTGGAGGAGAGGCTGTGACACCATGCTAGGTCTTCTCCTGCTGTTAGCAGGCAGCATGAGGAGCCAGGTACAGCTGCCTGCCATGGGACCTGCACAGCCTCAACCCACAAGCAGAGCCTTCCAAGGGGAGCTGCAGGGAGTGTCCCAGCCCCACTTCTGCCTCCCCTCTGGCTTGGAAAGCCCCCATGGGGCCCCCCTCTCTGGCCCAGCACATGGAACCATCCCTGCTGTGACATCAGCCCTGGGGCCGGAGGGACCCCGGGCAACGGCAGTACTGTGGATACTCTGTCAGCTGCTGAGCTAGTGGTGACAGTCACTTCTTGGCTCTTGCCACTGCCTCGTGCTGCTGCTGCCGGAAGCCATGCGTCTGCTCTCCATCCTCATTCTGTCAGCCATGTGCCAGCCTGTGCAGGGCACATGGGACACCTGTGGGTAAGTGACCTGCAGCTCATGGAGGGAGCTTGGGCAAGCTTTATGAGATTCACTGCAGGGTGCCCACTTGTCCCCCATGGCCACGCCACGGCTTCCTGAACACCCTGTGGGAGCCTCAGGTCCTTGCCAGCACCCAGGCTGCTGGCACCACGGGGCTAAAGCTGAAACAGGGGTGGACAGATGCACACCCCATGGGGTTCCCTGGCCCTGCTGTCCATACAACGCCTTTGCAGGGAGGGAAGACGGCTGACCTTCAGCCTGAAAGGCAGGCAGCAAGCCTTTGAGCAGGGCAGCAACCATCTTCTGCTGACAGAGAGACCTGCAGGCTCCAGCCCGTGGCCCTGGCCTCGGGTGTTGTGGATGGCACAGCTGCCCAGCTGGGAGCCTGGCCCTGGATCATCGGCAGGTACAAGACGAACAATGCCATCTACTTCTGGCTTATGGGAGTGACTAGCTGGGGCACAGGCTGTGCCAGAGCAAGGCAGGCAGCCATCTACGCTTCCACACAAGACTACTTCACCTGGATCCTTGTCCAGATGGGACTGCGCCCAGCTGTCGAGAGTACCCCGACAACATGGGCATGGAGCTGCCTCTCAACATCACCCCCCATGCAGAAGCCAGCCCCAACACCAGCTCCGTTGGCCATGTTGAACTCCTGGCCACTTCCCCTCCAGAAGCTGGTGCAGTTCTGCACTAGGGTGCAGGAGTTCCTGCAGGACCTGTGGGGGCAAAAGACCTGAGCAGCAGGAGGAATCCAGGCCAGGCAGCAGCATACCACCACCATCTGCTGCTGGGGCAATGCCCGCTGGGCCTCACGGTCAGAGGCTGCTCTGTCCTGCCCTCACTTCTCCAGAGTTCAAACAGTTGTTTAAGTCAGTGTAGTTGTTGAAATAAAGTTCCCTGTTTTCACAGCAAACCACACTTTGGCTCAGTCTCCTGTGCAAGGCAAGCACTTCCACGCCCCGCACATGCAAAATCAGGCCGCAGTCACACAGGACGCAATGGGGGAGAGTCCCTCAAAAGGGCCACAACCATGTCTGCTGGGAGAGCAGGTGGCTCTGAGCCGCTGTGGGTTGGAGCAGCCTGTAACCTTGGGGCTAGAATGAGGATAGGAAAGTAGGATGCGACACACAACTCTGGAGGGATGCAGTGGGGCACACAAGGTGATGGGAGGGCCTGGCATAAGCCTTAGCTAACTGACGAGACCATGGGAAATGCCTGAGCATGACAAGAGCAATTGCTGACCACAGCAAACAGGCTGAGAAGCTCACAGCCATTGCAGTGCCATGAGGAAGAGCTAGGTCTTGCATCTGCTCAAGGGGGAGCGATGGGAGAGGTGGCCATGCTTCACAGACAATCAAATAAGAGTTGGGCTTCACTGTGGGGAGACGACTCTGGCAGGGACAGCAGGACGCTGGAAACCGCATCAGTAACGACGCGCAAGTCCAAGGTGACCTGGCCAGCAGCACCTGCAACGCGAAGCTGCTCCCCGATGCAGAAACCTGTGAGCTGGAGGGGTGAAGCAACTGGGGCTAAGGCCCTTGTTTGGGAGGAGATAAGGATGAAGGAGAAGCCAGGGAAGACCAGGGGAATGTATAAGCACGTCAAATGGAGAGAAGGGGATCAGAGAGCCAGTCACACCCCAGCAGAGTGCTGGTCAGTTCGTTTGCTTGACTGAGCCCTGCATCAAATCACTAGTGTGCACCCTCCCTTCTTGAGAGCAATTCCAAGCCCTTTTCCTGTGTGACACCTGTGGACCTGGTGCTAAGGAGCTCTAGAGGCCTGGCTGCTAGCAATGGCAGAAGGGAAGGAGCACAGATCACAGGGACCCAGCAGGGCCTCCTGTGCAGCACAGGCATCTCTGGCAGATGCGGTCCTTGGAGAAAAGGAGCCAGCCACAGTGCTGACAGTGGCCACCCAACACCCCCTTCATGCTCTCTCTTTCCCTGCAGGGTGACAGACATGGTCCTCTCCTATACCAGGATAAGAATGCCAACTACTCTGGCTTATGGGAGTGACTAGCTGGGGCACAGGCTGTGCCAGAACAAGGTGTCAGGGGTCTACACTTCCACACAGCACTACTACAACTGGATCCTCATCCAGATGGGACTGTGCCCAGCTCTCAGGGGTACCCCGATAGCATGGGCATGGAGCTGCTTCTTCACAACATCGACCCCCATGCAGAAGCCAGCCCCAACACCAGCTCCGCTGGCCGTGTTTAACTCCTGTTCACTTCCCCTCCAGAAGCTGGTACAGTTCTCCAGCAGGGTGCAGGAGCTCCTGTAGGACTTGTGGGGGCAAAAGACCTGAGCAGCAGGAGGAACAGGATCCAGGCCAGGCAGCAGCATACCACTACCATCTGCTGCTGTGGTAATGTCCTGCTGGGCCTCAGGGTCAGAGGCCTGCTCTGTCCTCCCCACACTTCTTCAAACAGTTAATATGGGTTCCTCTAAAGAAAGTGTATGAAAGGGTGTGGGATTTTTCCATATGGGTCTCTCCTGATGTTTATTTATAAATTGTTTCTTTTCTCAAACTGATACAATCATAAAAACGCATCCACAAGTTCTGATATGTTTTTCTGAATATTGTGAGAAACTATTAGCTCTTTCTAGATTACCATTTCTCAAATTTGTTTGAGATTCATACTTGGGACCTTGTGTAGTGATACTGAGAGGATTTTCACGTAGAGGTAAATAAAATTTAAACTAATATCAAGTGGGATGTTATAATTTAATCATTTCGCATGTTCATTTTGTTTGCCTGCATTTGCATTTCAGAAACATATACATACACAAAATTTTCCAATTCTTCTGTCATATTACTGATGAAATGTCCAAAAAAAATCAGCTATATATCTAAATTTCCTCTGCAACCTGACATATTTTTGTCCAGCATTCTGCCTTCAAAGATCAAGAAGTTATATTCTTTGCATATTTAATGTGTTTCATAATTATATTTATATTTAAAGCCAGAGGAAACCCAGCTCAGTTTACAAAAACAATTACATAGAAAAACACTTTCTTTGAATGGCTGGTCAGTTGAAAACTAACAACACCATCATGTTGAAATGATGATAAAACATCACCATACCATCCCCATCTTATCTGTTGCTCTTCTAAGAAGAGTAAGTGGCTGTAAGTTTATGATTAATTTTGTGAATTCTCTATTTCTTTTCTTATACGAGAAAGATACAGTGGTGACATAGCAGTTTTAAATATCTTCTGTGAAACATCTGAAACAAACCCCAGTATTTCTTTCAAGAAAGATACACATTAAATAAAACAGATTATAGGTTAGTGCAGCCTGATATGGATTAGAAACTTTCCAGAGAATCTCTAATTTTTGTATGTCAGGTAAGTAACATCCATTTTTTTAAAGCCTTAATTAAATTTTAAAAGTGAGGCTAACTCTTTCAAACTCATCTCCCCCTTTCCATTGCTATGACAGTTTGAAACACAGTTAGAATAAAAAAAACAACACAGGAGATGTCCCCTCGGAGACAGTGTTTCAGACTTATTGTCCAGATCCTACCAATCCAATTAGATTATTTGAAGTGATAGCTCGTAAATTGTTAATATATTGCTCTGTAAGTGAAGAAAAATACTTATCTCATTTTTCCAGCCCGCTGGCTCAATTTCTGCACTTTACAATCATTTGTTACAAAATTTTCATTTTTCCATTACATTTTATTGTTAGTTCAGAAATAAAATCCTATTAACAGAGGATTTACGATGACAAGATAACTACAGTGCAGGAACAGAGAGGGTGTGAGTTTAATGACACACAAATAAAGTTTAATGAAATATTATGAAACGGAAATAACACCGAGTCTGAATAAATCTCACTTGTAACTATGCATTATAACTGTAAGAAAAGAAAATTTGTAAGAGAAAGATGCTGCAAATATAAAGAAAAACAGTGCACTTAGCAGACAGTAGAATTATCCGATACGGTAGTACCACTCAGACTTACATTCATAAAGAGTTCCTAAAAAATTTTCTGAGCTCTGTATTTCTAGCCCAGCCTTTGGTTTCTCTTTTTCATCAGCGGAATGGTATCTGCTAATTAAAAAAATTAAAAGTAATTTAAAAAATCAGTACACTTAAATTATACAGATTACACTATCAAACCTAGCCAGAATGGATAGTAGTAGAGATGGGATTGAGATATTCCAGTGACCCATGCAATAAAGAAATGTGTAGTGAATGTGCCATTCAAGAAGGTGATTTATTTTAAGCCATCCCTTAAGTTTTCTAGTTAAAAAAACCAAACAAAATAAAAAACTATAACCCACACTTTTAAAGCAGTATCATGAGCTGCACTGTAAATAGGGAATTCTCAGGCATGTCTAACACAAATCGCTCAGAAGAGGCTAATTTACATCCTAAGGAGGAGAGGACATAAACCCATTTTTTGGGAAAGTTAAAGGTAGTCAAAGAACAGCACACAATGGTGTTAATGAAGGATTTCTTACTTCTGATTTGAGACTATTGAGTAACCTCCATTTCAGTACTTTTCTTCATAGTCGTAGAAATCAATATACCTAACAAAGCTGTGCTTTTCCGTGACCTGCATGTCCTAATTACCTTTTTACAAATGTCTCTGCAAAGTCAATTGCTTCAAGTCACCCAAAGACAGGGATGCAAGTAGTGCAAGCCTACTGCCAAATTTGACCAGGTAATACTGTATATCTTGGCTTTCAAGGGAGATGCAGGTGCTGCCTTTCCATTCATGTCTCATTCTTACCATTGCAGTCTCATTTGGTAGGCTGTGTTACTCAAAATTATTTCTGCTCTGCAGAGAAACCACTTTTAAGATGCCTTCTCCTTTCGATATTAAAACACAGACATTGAATAAGCATTAAATTGGATACAGTGTTTGATTCACACATAATTGTCTGCAAGCTATGCCAACAATAAATGTGTTAGATGATTTAAGTTTTTGCAAATATTTCAGCTAGATAATTTATAGAGAATAGGCTGGTCATTTAATAATAGTTCAACTGTTCATTAAAAATTTTTAATTATATACCATGAAATCACATGTTATTTATATATACATCTCACTTTGGAGGTAATAAAATGTTTACTGTCGTTTTGGTAAAACTGAATAATTTCTATAGATAAATATCATGTAAGAGTCTTTCAATTCATTGAGAAAGCTTGAGACAAAAGATATAAGGCAAAGAGAGGAAGTATAATTATAGACTGGTGTGCCCTTTTTTGTTAAAATTGTTTTACTGCATTTCCCATTCCTTGGGGAAATTATATATGCATTTATAACATTAAAAACATATATTAATAATGGATCTATTATATATTTACTAATTAATGGATCTATTTGTTCTTTTTGTTAAAAAAAAATTATTTTGTTTAAGTGTGACAGTACTGTGAATTATCGGTGTAGGTCAATATGGGCTTATATGATGGACTAAAGTATATTTTTCAGCATGCTATTTTAGCAATAATCCTAACTTTTAACAGAAGAGCTTTTACAATATGCCTTTTTAAAAAATCTTGTAAGAACATGCCAAGTCTCAGAAGTCTGCTAAGAGTGACATTTCATTTTCTCCTAGGTAGTTTGCAAGTCCCCTTAGCGTTTTTGGAACACAGTGGTGAATTCTTTGAAATAGTCAATGTGGGAAATCGAAGAGGGGCCCTGGAAAAGAGACACAGTTAAAGTAGCGAAAAAACAGTAAAGCAAAAGATGGAGGGTCTTGCAGAGATGTAAATTTGTGCGTTGTTCAGCAGCGAGGTGGCACGGTGTGGTTTGTCATGTTAACGAAGGTGCAGACAGAAAGTCTCCTGCAGAGCGGGAGGTCGCCAGGGTGGGACAACCTTTTGTCTAGGAAAGTTTTCGTTCTTGTGTTAATGGCAAGTCCTGAAACCTGACTCCAGGCTGCGGCGTAGTTTGCTCAGTTAAAAGTTGTCCTCGACCCACCACAATCGGCGTCCGTGCCTTTCAATACGCCACAGTCAATATACAAGTTCATAAGTGTAACAATAATAAAAACGTGTTTCCACGTTTTTGGACAAGACTGCATCAAAAGGTGTTCTGATAGAAGAAATATTAATATCCAAAAAATAATAGAATCACCAAGGGATTAAACAAAAAAACTCTGTACAAATTGAGAATAAATGCTTCACTTTTTTCAATATAGAACTATGAAACTGTAATAAAAATATAAGGAATTTGTTTCCAAACCAGCAGATGGGGAAGGGGGGGAAATCCCCTTCTTGCTCCTTGTGTCTTTGTTAGAGTTGCTAATGGACAAAACCCCAGGAGACTACCTCCTGGTAAGGTGGCAAGATACCTAATCTCAGAGTGGCGACATTCTGCCGAATCAACAAGCTCTCCTTACTCTTCTACACTGGGCCAACATGACCACATAAGGAAACTGACCCACAACACAGAGGAAGACCACGACCTTTACGACCACCAGGACCAGGACGACCCTCCAGTAACAGCATACGCAGCCGCAGGAGCTTATCAGGATGTGCTATGCATACCCGGAGCTACTGGACTATAAAAACGGGAGCTTTGGCGGGGTGAAGTGCGCGCCTCTGGAGGGAGCAAGGGTCTCCCGGGCCGCCCCTTTTGGCAGCCGCAAAAAAGCGCTGTTTTGCCTGCTTGATAGCTTGCTCAAATAAATTCTCTTTGCAAACTTTGTAAATTTGTCACGACCGTTTGTAACAATTTGGTGCCGTGACTCGGATACAGATCAGTTTGGTCGGGGACCCGAGCTCGGGGGGGGCGCCCCATCTTCGGATGGCCCTCGGGTGACCGATCCCTCGTCCAAATCCTGTACATCCGAACCCTAAATTTGGACAAGCAGGCAAAAGAATCCGCGGTACCCCATAATTTTCGTGCACGAAGCCCCGAATGAAGACTCAGGATTGAGTAAGTATTTGCGTGTTCCGTTCGGTCGGGGTGGGTTTCCCGAGGTGCAATTAACTGAGAAGTCCACCGGATTTAGTGGTCCATCGGACGAAGCGAGTGAGGACCCTCTTGTAGTGCGGTTCCCATTGCCCGCGAGGGCGTGGGCCATGAACGAGGGGAGCGAGTGTGTGTGTGTGCGGGGGCACCTCGGAAGATGGGACAGAAGGAGAGCAAGCCTTCTGATCCCATGGGTGGTCCAAAGATAGGGCTACCCGATACACCGTCAGACAGTCCCTTGGGGTTAATGATTGCCCACTGGGGGGTACTGGCTGCCTAGGCAAGGAAAGAGTAAAGAAAAGATGGTACATTATTGTATGCAGGTGTGGGGTGGAAAACAAATAAAGAGGGGACCACCTATATTGGCCCATTTTTGGTTCCTTCGAAGATTGAATTTGTCAAGCTTTAAGAACAGGAACGGGTCCTGCCCGTTTTGTGAACAGTGAGGTTTGTGCCTCTTTGAATTTTGTAATGTAAGCTGCGTAATTACGATGTGACCTCCTGAGAGTGAATGGGGGAAATTCGAATACTAAGGTCTGGCCCTCTCAGGATGTGTTGCCCCTGTAAAGTCTGTATGTAAACTGCGTAATGATAGGATGGCCACCCTTAAGGCAGTCAATACCTGTAACAATGTCTCTTCGCTGGCCGAGGGGATAAATAAGTTATACAATCTTGGGATGCACTGAAATCGTCCCTCACCCAAGGGACAAGGATTGGGTGGAAAACTGCTGGTTCCATTGAATTATCTGGGCTGGCTGAATCAGTGCAAAAAGGCTGTGTATATTCAAACATATATCAGTGTTGGAGGCAGGGCATTCCCCTTGCCGCTCCGGGAGATCCGGTCCACCTTAAACCACTGATTTGGCATCTCCCTGAACACCTTGAAAATCTTTGTTCAAAGCCTAAAGTAAATTATTCTGCAAGCAATTGATCATAATATTCGCTGCCCCAACCAGCAACAACAGCCTATTTTAAAAGGGGATGGGACTATTACAAGAAATTGTTACTTATGGCACAAAATGGGATGTTTAGAGCAATGTTTAAATTTGCAGCTCTGGGTTTGCCAGGCATGGGGCTTGGGTTTTTTTTTTTAACTTTTTCTTTCTTTAGAGAAGGATGCCCCCCCCCCACCTTCGATAAACCAGTCTTCGGCGAAACGATCTGTGGAGAAAGGCATTAGCACTAAGTTCACCTCGCCCAGCCCTAAATGGGCAATTCACAGATTATTCGCACATTGGGGAACTTGGTGGAGCGGCCAAATTAGTAGTTTTATGAAATTTTCTGATACCACCAAAAACACAGGAGGGGAAAATCTTCTGTGCCTGCCAGTCAGTCCTTACTCAGACTTGAGGAAGAACCTGATGGACTTAAACTAGAAAATGTGGGGGGAATTTCAAGCCAATCCACTCACGTAATATCCACCTTAAAATAGCCTGACCAGCACAGTGTGGTCCCAGGCACAGACCTATAAATTTCACAATTGGTATGGAAGCTCAAGTGTTATCAGCCAAAAAATTAGGACTGACTGCTACCCAGGAAAAAAAAAAATGTAATAGGAATAACTGGAATCCCTGAAAACAGACCAATTAGTATTCTGTGTGTTTGGTCTTCAGGGGAAAACCGAATGTCTAAGATGAAGGTTGTAATTGAACCATACTGAAATAATATACTAGAATTTGATGTCCTAGCAAAGTCTGGGAACTACCTAATGGAACAGTTTGGAACTTTGGAGCCCAGTTGTGTGAGGTTCCAGTACTTAAAGAAACTGTTAAGTCACCTCCTTCTAGAATAACGAGCATTAATCAATATCTTTTACCATCTGCTACTAAGGAGGGGATCACAGAGGTGATCAAAGATTTTGGACACCTGGGGTACTGCAACCAGAACACCCTGACAGTGGCAGCGGTCCACAGGAAATCAAGCAGTAACACAGTGCCACTCAGCCACTGGTGCTAACACTGCTGAACCAGTCGGCCAAACACAAGCTAAAGATGGTAATTCCTCTTCGAGAGGAGGATAATAATCAATTTGTGTTCACTCGGGAGAGAGTACAATATACCTTCAACCAACTTCCCCAAGGATGCAAATACTCCTCTGCCATTGCCCATAGTGCACTGGCAAGAATACTGAAGAAAAATTATATCCTTAAAGATTAATTACACCAGATTTCTTACCAATTCACTGTTGAGCATATGTATGTTTGTGCAGTTCTCCTCTTTTAATCACAGGGCACACATGGTGGATCTACGCACTACCATTGTTCAGGGAATTAAGGAATCTGTTCCCAGAGGACAAAGCCTTCAGGGAACACCAAAGGAAGATGAAAACCCCACCGAGTGGCTAGAAAGGCTGCGGAAGAATTTGCAGCTCTATTCGGGGTTAGACCCTGCCACTCCTGTAGGACAGGCCCTGTTGAAAACTCAGTTTGTGGCAAAATCATGGGTGGATATTAGGAGAAAATTAGAAAAGTTGGAAGACTGGCAGAAGAGAGGATTACATGAATTATTGAGGGAGGCTCAGAAGGTGTGTGTGTAAAGAGAGGAGACTCAAAAGAGACAGGCAAGGATTTTGGTGACTGCAGTCCGAGAAGGACAAAAGGTGGCTCCAACCCGTACAGGGGGAGGGGTGTTTCAAGGCCTAGGGGAAACTCCCGAGGTGCCAAAGTGATTAGAGACAAGTTGAGTGTTTTTATTGCCGGAGAAAAGGGCACATGAAAAAGCACTGCAAGAAACGCCTACAGGATGAGCAGATGCTTAAGGAGGATTAGGTGGGGTCAGGGACTCTTATTTGCTGGGAACCCATAGGAAAACAGAGCCCTTGATAAAGTTGAAATTGGGTCCCCAACACCAAGAAGTGGAGTTCCTTGTGGACTCCGGGGCTGAAAGATCCACAGTCCAAACAGTGCCCCGGGAATGCTCTCTTTCCCCGGAGAAATTGCAAGTAATAAGAAATACTGAAACCTGAAATACAGACTGGGAGTTTTGGTTCTCTGGTCTTGCTTTTGTCTGTCTGTTTGTTTCAGTGGGAGTAATTGTTTGCAACTCAAATTTTGATATAGGTGCTGCATCATGGCTGTAGTTGTAAAAAATTCTAGTATCTGGAATATACAGCCTTGAGCTTTTGAACAATATGTTGATGGTTGTTTGATTGTAAATGGCATTGAACCAGACAATGTGATCAGTAAAATGGTACAGGGTTTTGCTCAAATGCTAAAACTTTTCTCATGTGCACACAAGGGAAAGGATTAGTCCATGAAAGACTCATCCTAAAAGTCCTCAAAGCATTACGAGGTCCCTCAAAAATAGTTCATATAAAACGACACCAAAAGCGACTAAATCACACTGTAAGAGGGAACAATTTGGCCAATGCAGAGGTAAAACGAGCAGCACTGTTAATGATTAAAACTTTGGAGAAAGAACCTGAAGAACCAGAGATAGACAAAATTTTCACCACCCAAGAGATAGCCAAACTAAAACTATTGGAGCAGTTAACCCAGCTGAATTTCTGTACCCGGGAAATGATACCACCTTGCTGCATGATTGTTTTCAAACAATCAAGCAACAGACACGTGTTAGACTAGATTTAGAAGAAGAATTAGATTATGGAGAAGTGTTATTTATAGACGGGTCATCACAAATAGTAGAAGGAAAACGGCTTTCTGGATATGCCATAATTAAAATGGAAAAAGGAGAATTTAAGACAGTAGAGTTGGGACCTCTAAGTGCTAGTTGGTCAGCGCAGGCTTGTGAGTTGTATGCCCTATGGAAAGCATTAGTATTACTAAAAGGAAGAGAAGGGACAATATATACAGACTCACGTTATGCATTTGGGGTGGTATACACTTTTGGGAAAATATGGGAAGAAAGGGGATTTATCAATTCTCAAGGTAAAGAACTAATACACCCAGAATTAATTCAGCGGGTTCTAGCAGCATTAAAAGTTCCAAATAGAGTAGCTGTGGTACACATTCAGGGACATCAACGAGGTATGAGTTATCAAATAAGGGGTAATAATGTAGCTGATGTGGAAGCAAAACAGGTAGCAGGTAACTACAGTACAGTTTTGGCAGTTCAAGTAACCCAAGATAAAAATGCATTCAGCTTTGACCAAATGGAAAAAGAAAAACTAGAGCAGATGGGAGCTAAAGAACAACATGGAAAATATTTATTGCCAGATGGAAGAGAAGTTTTGCCGAAGGGTTTAGCCCTAGATATATTTTCAAAAATACATTCCAAGACACATTGGGGAACTCAAGCCTTAGTTGATCATTTTAATCAACTATTTGCTTGTCTGGGTGTATATAATGTAGCAAAAGCAATAACAACAGCCTGCGAAACCTGTCAAAAGGTTAATCGAAGTAATATAAGACAAAAGCCTCTTGGACGACAATCCCCCGCATACAGACCCTTTTCACACGTACAAGTAGACTTTACTGAACTACCCAGGGTTGGGCGTTACAAATATTTGTTGGTAATGGTGGACCACCTAACCCATTATGTGGAGGCTTTTCCTACCTTTAGAGCAACTGCTAACCAAGTCACAAAAGTGTTACTTGAACAAATTATACCTCGATATGGTGTTACTGAAGTAATTGATTCTGATCGTGGAACATATTTTGTATCAAAAATTACAAAAGAACTAACAGAAAGTCTAGGTATCAAATGGGAATACCATACACCATGGCACCCACAAAGCTCAGGGAAAGTAGAACAGATGAACGGAGAAATTAAAACCATTCTAACCAAATTAATGATAGAAACTAAGTTGTCTTGGATTAGGTGTCTACCTATGGCATTACTAATTCTAAGTACTAGGCCCCGAGCAGATCTAGGAGTATCAGCCTTTGAGATGGTGTATGGGATGCCCTATCAGATTGAAAATCCACAAACAAATGTTTTGATTCGTGATCACGTTGTGAATGAATATCTTTCGCAGCTAGCGGAAGATCGCAACAAACTTTGGGAACGTGGGTTAATTGTACAGCGACCCCCACTGGACCTAAAAATCCGTAACATCAAACCAGGGGACTGGATATTAGTGAAGATGTGGAAAGAGGAAACCCTCAAGCCCAAATAGGAGGGACCTTATCTTGTTCTACTTACTACAGAAACAGCCATCCGAACTGCTGAACGCGGATGGACACATGCCAGTCAGATTAAAGGACCAGTGAACCCTCCACAGTGGAAGATTGTCAGCCCACCAGGAGATACCAAGTTAATCCTGAAGCGATAAGTGATGATAAAGACTTTACCCTTTGGTGTGCAGTGTATAAAAGGCTTTTTGATAGCAATCTTTATATCTATAATTATATATTATTTGTGGAAAATCGCTAAGTGTGGGCAGGGAGTGTGTATATGAGGGCATTAGCTCATGATTGAGTATGACCAACTGAACCTATGGAACCTCCAAATAGATTCTCGTAGGTTGAATGAGCGAACCTCTCTTATCTTCACACCGCTGGTTGAAACGCTCCCCAAAGAAATTCGTACACAGCTACCTAAACCACCATATAGCTTCTATAAATTAATATCTTTAGTTGATTGCTTAAAAGATTTACAAGAACAAGGCCCTGCGTATGAGCCTTGCCCCTTTTGCTATCGCCTTAATTGTAGAGTACCTATTGTTTTCTATTGTGGAAGTTGTGAACAAATAATACATACTCAAAGACCACTCCTCCGTAATTGGTGGTGTGGTTGGTGTGAGTGGAAATTTAGATGAAAGAACAAACTTCATGCGCTGGAGCAATTTACAGGCCAGAACGTAAAACATTCTATTAAACTTTTTGAATCTGTTGAACAATTACAAATTGCATCTTTGCGTTGGGACTCTGAATATTGGACTCTTGCTGCGCTTACACAAGCAGAATCCCATATTATACGCATCCATTGTAAAAACCCTATTTACCTGCATAAGGTGAATTAATGTCATTATTTGAGCATAATCTACAAAGGTATTGCTTCTTAAGATCAACTTCAACTAATCTAGAATATACCTCTGACGTGCGCATCAGGTGTGGAAAACCAGGCTGCAAGTGTTATTCTTTTGTGTGTTTTAAATGCAAAAAGTGTCAGGAAAACTGGTGGAAACACTGTAGGAGAGGTACTCCTCCCCGAGGTGTTTGTAGTATTTGCTATAAACAAGAACGCAATTTAACTGAGTGGGCCTTAAAATTATTTGACAAGCCATTTCCAAATTGGACTCCGGAGCAATGGTTTCATTATGCTTATGGAGTAAATCCTGAGTTTTATTGTTATCATCCTCAGGAAAAAGTGCCATTTGTAGTTGATATTGTTGCAGTCCAGGAAGGAAATTACAGCTGTAAGGTGCAACGGGCACATGGTAAAGGCCAAATCCTGGCCTGTTTATGTTCACCGACTAACCAAGTGTAAAAGGCATATTCCTACTAGGGACTCTTGCTGCTGAGAAGATGGTAACCCCCATGCATGGCTGCAACCCAGTCGACGGG
The DNA here is from genome assembly GCA_022605575.1 of Laterallus jamaicensis coturniculus. Taxonomy (NCBI): domain Eukaryota; kingdom Metazoa; phylum Chordata; class Aves; order Gruiformes; family Rallidae; genus Laterallus; species Laterallus jamaicensis. The sequence goes on from JAKCOX010000010.1 coordinate 25,078,432, forward strand.
AGAGGCAGAGGAAGAAAACCCACCGAAGGAAAGAGCCTTCAGCTTGGAATGTACAAGTGGCCCTGGCTGAACTTCCCCTGGATTGGTAACAATACTAAACAAAAACAGCAAATACTGTTGTTTTGTAAAATGAACCTTTTTCTGTTCACTTTTTGCTTATTAATTTCACACGCGGAAACTGAAAATCCACATGAACCCATGGTCTGGAAATTGTACAGTATGCAGAAGGAGCAACCAATTCAGAAAACTACAGCCCCGGGGAAAGTAAATTTTACGGTACCTCTAACTGTATTAATCGAGGGAGGACGCAAAGATAAGGCTGATATATGTAGGGGATTTTATATATGTCCAGCCTCAAACCCCGGTAAGGGATATTGTAATTTGCCGGGTCACTATTTTTGTGGCTATTGGGGCTGTGAAACCTGGGCATCAGACTGGCCAGCTGGGGGGGATAATTACCTAAGTTTGGCATGGTCACCTGAGGGGTGTAAGAGACCAACCATTGGGCATGATGGACATGTTTATGGACACTGTAATGAGCCAGGGTATTGTAAAAACATAAGCATAACGGTAAAAACCCCAAACGATGATTTATGGTTAGCAGGAAAACTTTGGGGTATCAGGTTCTGGGATACAGGAGCAGACAGAGGGAGTATATTTAAAATAGTAAAAGAAAGATTACCACATGACTCACTCCCTGTCGGTCCTAATGTGATTATAAATCCACCTGAGATTTCAGGGCCTGTCGTTACCCCATCCAAGAGTCCAAAACCTATTGTCACCTCAACTACATATCCAAATCACACACTAGAAGAACAAAACAATACAGAAGAATTCCGGCTTAGAGATCCATAAGTAAGTAATCCCAAAGATCCCCTATGGAATCTAATGCAAACATCGTATTCAGCATTAAATAGTACCAAACCAAATTTAACTGAAGAGTGCTGGTTGTGTTACAATGTTAGACCACCATACTTTGGGGCAATTGGGAAATTAGGTAGGATTCGATGGTCTAATGGTTCAAACCCACGAGAATGCCCATGGGATGACCAGAGGAACCATACGCAAGGAATTACTATCCAACTAGTAACAGGTCAAGGAAAATGTATAGGTACAGTGCCCGAAAAGTATCAGCCTATATGCAACCGAACAGTCACTAAAAACAGAATAAAGGAACACAAGAATCAAAATGACAAATGGGCTATCCCGACACCAGGAGCCAAATGGGTTTGTTCAGACATCAGAGTAACGCCTTGCCTATCCCTAAATGTGTTTAATCAATCTCAGTTTTGTGTACAGGTAGTTATTGTTCCTCGTCTGATCTATCACACCTCTGAGGAGGTATTACGCCACTTTGAAGGAGACCTAGACAGACAAAAACGAGAACCAATTACAGTGATAACTAGCTACGCTACTGGAAGCGGGCGGAGTTGGAGCAGGTACAGGCATAGCCTCCCTAGTAAAAGGTCAGGAATTACAAAATTTGTAGATGGCTGTGGATGAGGATTTAGCAAGAATAGAACAATCTATCCAAAATTTAGCCACTTCAATAAAGTCCTTATCAGAAGTAGTGCTGCAAAATAGAAGGGGATTGGATCTGCTGTTTTTAAAGGAAGGAGGATTATGTGTAGCTCTCAATGAGGAATGTTGTTCTTTTGCTGACCATACGGGAGTAGTCCAAGATGCCATGTCCGAACTCCAAAAAAGGTTAGATCAACATAAGAAAAATCGTGAGGCGGGCAGGTCATGGTATGAAAATTGGTTTAATGTTTCACCTTGGTTAACCACTTTGTTGTCTGCTCTAGCAGGACCATTTATTATGTTGATTTTGGGACTTATATTTGGGCCTTGTATATTAAGCTGTATTTTACACTTTATTAGAGAACAATATGACATAGCTAAACTGCTTATTTTAAATACAGAATCTCTAGAACAGGATATAAGAGTGTACCTAGTAATGAGGATGAAGACTATTGTGAATGCGATATGCCACACGAAAACTATGACTATTGTAATTGCGATATACTACATTGCGAATGCTATGATAAACGTTGGGGTTGTGGGAAAAGGTTTGCTTGCAGCGCCAAGAATGAAAGCAGCGTTTAATAAACAATAATAGGATAAAAAGAAAAAGGGGGGATTGTGAGAAACTATGGACTAGGGTATTGTTTATTAAGATTTATGTTAAGCCCAATGTAAAGGTCAAACCACAAAAGATAAGAAATCGCTTACACAAACTAAAACAATCACCAGATGTCCAGGAACCTACAGAAACGTGACAACCCCATATAAAGACATAAGAATGGTCAACTATGGGACAAGGGAGGAAGACTTCTTACTTCGGCCTCAAGCTAAGATAACCACCAGATGTCCAGGAACCAACAGAAACAACCCCATATAAGGACATATGAATGAGTGGTCAACTATGGGACAAGGGAGGAAGACTTCTTACTTCGGCCTCAACAACCACGGTGAGGCAGAAAATGACCCCCTAACAACAACTGAAGCATGCGCAGAGTACTTCCACTATTTCACAAACATGGAAGTAAAGATGTATAAAAAGGGACTGTTTAAACTGCTTAGCATGGCAGTTGGCGGAGCGCAGACTCCCCTGCCGTCCAGCGCTGATTTTGCTCATATTCTACTTGCTGTAATCAATAAATTTTAATTGAATTTGATCCTTTGTGGTCTCAATTTATCACAAAACTAGGCCACCAGATAGCATGGGTGCCAATGTTTAAGAAGTAAGCAGAACCGTTTAAATGGGAGGTGTTGGAAATATTTTCTGATCAACAGTTTTTCATGATAGTATAATATTTTAATTACCAATCTGGTACTTTAGGGTTTTTTTACTGTGACTATGCCTCATTTTTTCCCCTTTCTAAGCCAGTGAAAAATACTGTATTTGCCTCTATGTCAATTAGGAAACCCTGGATGAAGTCTGCTGTTTAATAAAAGGTATTTTTAGAAGTACCCTCCTTGTCAGAACTTGTTCAGGTATCAGCCTATTTATGCAATCTTTAAATTTACGATGTTTCCTACTCACACCCCAGGAATGTGGGAATGTAAAAGCATGGGAGATCACAAGAGATTACTCATTTCAAACAGCTTTTAATTCACCCAAACCTCTGAGCACCAGCTACTGTGTGCAACCGGGCTACAAGGCGGTCCTTTTTTGCCACCAAAGGCTACTTGTTTTCTAATACAATAAGAGCTTCCCCTTACACCAAAGGATCTGTTATCAAGCAAAAATAAAACTTTTAAAAAGTAAATGCAAATTCTTGCACAATTATAAAATCAGACTAATTTTGTTTCTGTGATGTCTATTTAGTGCTACAGTGTATTGCAAAAACATTTTGGAATGTATGTGAATGTTCATTCCTGCTCCTGTTGGTATTTGTTTACCTGCTCTATGAGAAAAGTGTATCTAGGAAACAAATTTCCAGTGTGAATCAGCAGATCCTTACCATCAGCCGAAATTCCTAATTGTAGCACATCTATAGAGCTGGTTTGGGCTAAGAGGGAGATGGAAATGGAAATTTAGTCTTAGTCTGAGACATGAATATAGTGGGGGGAATAAAAGCTATCACTGTTTTTATTTACCTCTTTGCCCAAGCCTAAATTACTGTAACAGCTTTAAGAAGTGAAGTTTATTTTTACACACAAACATGCATCTTCTGCATGTCCATTACTCACCACTGAAAAACACATATTCTGTCGAATGACGAGGGCTACTCCCACAGAAGCATAAATGGGCTTCAATTATACATATACTGCAAGTACATTATTCAAGTACAATATCTACCACTCAAAAGTGCTGAGAAATCTTAAAGAAAATTGTCTTTCCGTAGTTCTGCATGCACTTCCTATTGCATCTGATCAGAACAAGGTAAACAAGTATTTTTACTTACAGTATGGGACTTCGTAGTTGGACAGGGGAGGAAACATCTATTGAGAGTCTTAGGAGTCAGTGTAGGGACAGGGAGAGATCATCCTGTCATCAACGACATGGGTAAAAGAGACTCAACAGAGTGAAGGAAAGAAAATTATCTAATTTATTATACTACACCACACACACAGTGACACCAGAGTCGGATAATGAGAAGCGCGACCAGATCTTAAAGCACTTACCCCCACCGCTCCATTCTTAGCAGACTTCAGTCAGGATTTTGCTCCCTTCTTCCCTCTTCTTGTGGCACATGGCGGGGGCAGGGACTGGGGAAATGGGGTTCTCGGTAGCACCTTCACCCCCCACCCCTCCATTCTTAGCAGACTTCCCTTTCATGATTTTGCTCCCTTCTTCCCCCACATGGTGGCAGGGACTGGGAAAATAGGGTTCTCAGTCACTTCTTCATGAGCTGGTTTCCTTTTCCAGATCTTAAAACACCTTTACCTCCCCCATACCCCCACTCCCTTCTCAGCCGACTTCACTCTTGTCATGATTTCACTCCCTTCTCCCCCATTGTGGCACAGGGTGGGGGCAGGGACTGGGAAAATGGGGCTTCAGTCAGTTCATTCCACACCCTCCCCCTGCTGCACCAGGGGGTCCCACCCACAGGAGACAGTCCTTCACGAACTTCTCCAACATGTGTCCTTTCCCACATGGCTTTAGCTCTTCACCAGCTGCCCCAGCGTGGGTCACTGCTATGGTGGGCAGTAATAAATCACAATGTCTCTCAGTTCCAGTCCTCCAAGGGGTCACCAGCCTTCCCCCAAACAACCCTGTTCCAGTGCAAATCTCTCTCTTGCTCATCCCTGTGTCTCTGTCTCTCTCCATGGCTGCAAGTGCTAGCAGGGGATTGCTCCAACACAGGTCACAGCATCTCCTCTGTGTCTCCACCTGCTCCAGTGTGGGGCCTCTCCACAGGCTGCAGGTGGGGTCTCGGCCTTTTCCGTGGGCTGCAGGGGGGGACACCAGCTCCACCATAGGTTTCCCATGGGCTGCAGGGGCATCTTTCTCTCTGGCCCCTGGGACGCATCCTTCCCCACCCTCCCTGGCCTTGGTGTCTGCAGAGGTCCTTACACCTTCTCACTCCCTCTCTGGTGGCAAATACAGCTGGTTGCATGGGGGTTTTTTCTCCTATATGTGATTCCCAAAGGCACTGTGACCATTGCTGATTGGCTCGGCCTTGGTAAGCAGCAACCTTGGCCTTGAATTGGCTGATGTTTTTGGGGCCTGCAGAGAACTCTTCACTGCTCCTTACAGCAGCCATTTTCTGCAGCCCCTGGTCTCTCCCAGCACCCAGCTATGCAAAACTGCAACATACATAAAACCCATAACCCAGACTTTGAGGAACTCGGGGCTTCTTTGAAAATGTAATACTCTAGTATAGGGTACCCTTGTACTTCTAGAAATGTAAAAGAAATAAGAAAACCTGTAATTCAGACCCAGGATTTGCTGAGATATGTACAAGTGAAATCTGACTGGTAGGAAGGGTTGGTCTATGATAACAGATTAAGATACTAGCTTTTTTTTTTTTAAAGAATGTTTAAATGTTTTTAAAGAATGTTCCATCACTGAGAAGAATTTCAACAGGAAATAGTTCATACTGATAGTGTGCAGCTAGGATTGGATACTGACACTTCTCAACCTCATTCATAGAATCATAGAATCACAGATCAATTTTGGTTGGAAAGGACCTCAAGGTCATTCAGTTCCAACACCCTGCCATAAGCAAGGGCACCCTCCACTAAACCAGGTTGCCCAAAGCCCCATCCAGCTCAGCCTTGAACACTGCCAGGCAGGGAGATTACTCCTTTGAGAAGACAGAATATTGATTGGGAGAGTTTTATAACTGTTAATGAAATCTAGTGTAGATCAGCAAATGCCTAGGCCTGGAATAGCCAAATAAGGAGATCCCCTTGAGCTGTATCCACATTGTGTAAGACTACATACTGAAGACAATGAGAAGATACACACCCAAGATAAGCAGAGGTGTGAGGCAATTACTCAAAGAGAAACCCATCTGGGAACTTTTTTAAATAACCAACCTTTTTGGAATTCTTATGCATATTCATGATTTTGCATAATAAATATCCAACTGCTTGTTGAAATGACCTGCAAGTTAGGAGGCATGAGCCCCCTTGCTCTCTGCACTGCAATAAACATACCTGCTTTATAACTCCCCCCATTGTTATGATTCGCATATGCAATAATTTTCTGTGCCGGGTTCTGTGTGTTGTTTGAATGATATGAGTGTTTGAGCGAATGAGACACAGTCTGACTGTGCAGTGAGTGTGGAGTCCCGATCCATGGTTCTGAGTCTCCGCAAGGAGAGCAGTCAGAGATGGATGAAGTGTGTGGCAAATTTAAATTGTTTGTGTAAGTTAAATAAGTTTTAAACCAATTGTTGTTTTCTGGTGTTCTGTACATTGATCTAAGGATTTTTATTTTTTGTAAACCATTGTTTGTATGTTTTATATGTAAGCAGGAGGTGGTCAATTTGGAAACAATTTTTGGTGTGATAATTGAGAGGAAAACTAGTCTTATTGGGATGGTGGTTTTGGTTTGGGCCAGCTTGGACGGGTGGTTTGTGGAGATTTGAAGAGCATGAAAAATTGGTGGTGTATCGGAGGAGGACCTTTTGAGAACATTCGGGTCTCAGGATCAGGCGCAGGAGCAGGTCTTTGCCTGTTTTGTAAAACAGTGGGGTTTGTATTTTGTAACGTAAACTGTGTAACTACCCTGGGAGGGCCCAGATTCTTAAGTGGAACAAACCAGGTTTTTGCACAGGGCTGGCTGAATCAGTGCAAAAAAAGGCTGTGTGTATACAAGCCATGTATGAACATGGGAGACAGGGCATTACCCTTGCCACTCAGGTCGATCCGATCTGCCTTAAACCACTGATTAGGAGTCTCTCTGACACCTTGAAAGTCTATGTGTAAAGCGTAAAGGAAAAGATTGTATAAGCAACTGACCAAAAGACCCGCTACCCCAGCCAGAAGTAAGAGCCTGTTTTAACATGGGGGAACTATTACAAGAAATAGTTATTTATGGCAGGAAGATGGGATGGTTAGAGGAAGGTTCAAATTCACAGCACTGGGTCCACAAGCCACAGTTTTCCAAGAAGAATCCCCACCCGCCTTCACAACCAGCCTCAACTGAATGATCTGGGAAAAAGGCATTAGCATTAGGGATATCCCACCCAGCCCTAAATGGACAATTCCCAGAGATTATTCCCACATTGATAAACGTGGTGGAGCAGCCAATTACCAAAGCTATGGAATTTCCTGATACCACTAAAACACAGGAGGGGAAATCTTCTGTGAATGCCCGCCCTTAATCAACCTTGAGAGAGGATCTGATGGATATAGAAAATAAATTTAACAGGAGCAACTAAAATCCTTGCCCAGATGCGAGCCTGGCCCTGGATCATCAGTAATTGCCACACAGACTACACCATCTACTTCTGGTTTATGGAAGTGACCGGCTGGGGCACAAGCTGCACACTCTGTCAGCTGCTGCACTAGTGGTGACAGGCTCTTCTTGGCTCTTGCCACTGCCTCGTGCTGCTGCTGCCGGAAGCCATGCGTCTGCTCTCCATCCTCATTCTGTCAGCCATGTGCCAGCCTGTGCAGGGCACATGGGACACCTGTGGGTAAGTGCACTGCAGCTCATGGAGGGAGCTTGGGCAAGCTTTATGGGATTCACTGCAGGGTGCCCGCTTGTCCCCCATGGCCACGCCACGGCTTCCTGAACACCCTGTGGGAGCCTCAGGTCCTTGCCAGCACCCAGGCTGCTGGCACCACTTGCGTACGGGGCTAAAGCTGAAACAGGGGTGGACGGACGCACACCCCATGGGGTTCCCTGGCCCTGCTGTCCATACAACACCTTTGCAGGGAGGGAAGACGGCTGACCTTCAGCCTGAAAGGCAGGCAGCAAGCCTTTGAGCAGGGCAGCAACGACCTTCTGCTGACAGAGAGACCTGCGGGCTCCAGCCCGTGGCCCTGGCCTCGGGTGTTGTGGGTGGCACAGCTGCCCAGCTGGGAGCCTGGCCCTGGATCATCGGCAGTTACAAGACGAACAATGCCATCTACTTCTGGCTTATGGGAGTGACTAGCTGGGGCACAGGCTGTGCCAGAGCAAGGCAGGCAGCCATCTATGCTTCCACACAAGACTACTTCACCTGGATCCTTGTCCAGATGGGACTGCGCCCAGCTGTCGAGAGTACCCCGACAACATGGGCATGGAGCTGCCTCTCAACATCAACCCCTATGCAGAAGCCAGCCCCAACACCAGCTCCGTTGGCCATGTTGAACTCCTGGCCACTTCCCCTCCAGAAGCTGGTGCAGTTCTGCACTAGGGTGCAGGAGTTCCTGCAGGACCTGTGGGGGCAAAAGACCTGAGCAGCAGGAGGAATCCAGGCAAGGCAGCAGCATACCACCACCATCTGCTGCTGGGGCAAGGCTTGCTGGGCCTTACGGTCAGAGGCCTGCTCTGTCCTGCCCACGCTTCTTCAAACAGTTGTTTAAGTCAGTGTAGTTGTTGAAATAAAGTTCCCTGTTTTCACAGCAAACCACGCTTTGGCTCAGTCTCCTGTGCAAGGCAAGCACTTCCACGCCCCGCACATGTAAAATCAAGCCGCAGTCACACAGGACGCAATGGGGGAGAGTCCCTCAAAAGGGCCGCAACCATGTCTGCTGGGAGAGCAGGTGGCTCTGAGCCGCTGAGCAGCCTGTAACCTTGGGGCTAGAATGAGGATAGGAAAGTAGGATGCGACACACAACTCTGGAGGGATGCAGTGGGGCACACAAGGTGATGGGAGGGCCTGGCATAAGCCTTAGCTAACTGACGAGACCATGGGAAATGCCTGAGCATGACAAGAGCAATTGCTGACCACAGCAAACAGGCTGAGAAGCTCACAGCCATTGCAGTGCCATGAGGAAGAGCTAGGTCTTGCATCTGCTCAAGGGGGAGCGATGGGAGAGGTGGCCATGCTTCACAGACAATCGAGTAAGAGTTGGGCTTCACTGTGGGGAGACGACTCTGGCAGGGACAGCAGGACGCTGGAAACCGCATCAGTAACGACGCGCAAGTCCAAGGTGACCTGGCCAGCAGCACCTGCAATGCAAAGCTGCTCCCCGATGCAGAAACCTGTGAGCTGGGGGGGAGAAGCAACTGGGGCTAAGGCCCTTGTTTGGGAGGAGATAAGGATGGAGAGAAGGAGAAGCCAGGGAAGACCAGGGGAATGTATAAGCATGTCAAATGGAGAGAAGGGGATCAGAGAGCCAGTCACACCCCAGCAGACTGATGGTCAGTTTGCTTGACTAAGCCCTGCATCAAATCACCAGCGTGCATCCTCCCTTCTTCTGTGTGGTGAGGGCGTCCAGAGGCCTGGCTGCTAGCAATGGCAGAAAGGGAGAGAGCACAGGTGACAGGGACCCAGCAGTCGGAAAACACCAAGGGTCTAGGGCCAGCAGAAGAATGTTAGAGGAGAATAATAATGATGATGATGCTAATAACAACACGTGCATGGCACAACTGCCCACCTGGGAGCCTGACCCTGGATCATTAACAATTGCCAGATGGAGCATGGTATTAGGCATCATGGCATAGCCCTTTTACCAGTGTGGGCCGGTTGTCCTGCGAGTGTCTCATCCCAGCTTCCTACACAGCCCCAGCCTACTTGCTGCTTCATGGTGTGAGGAGCAGAGAAGGTCTCCTGTTGGCTAGGTGACAGAAGACAAGTTGTCTTCTCCAAGGCTGTCTTCTGTCTGATCTAAGGAGCTGCGGGGCAAGGGGAGCATCACCTTCAGGTCAGATTTCCAAAGACAAAGCAGCCTTGGGCGCAGTTAGGAGCCCAGTTCTAGTGCCTCTGAAGCCATGCTGCCTTGCAAGCAGCTCTTTCCCTTTCAGACAGAGTCTGCCCCGGGATAGTAAGGGCCAGGCTGAACACTCAGCAGTGTGCCTTACACCTGTCCACATGAGCCAGGATGGCAGCAGGGAGCTCCCGCACCTTTTGCAGGGCAGCTTGGAGGCTCCATTCTTCAAGCTGCTGCATGGCGGTCTATCTACCCTCCAGGGACCTAGCGCTGCTCAGCAGATGAAAGATGGGTGGCTGGCTCTTGATCTTCTGCCACGCCTGCCCTGCATGCCAACATGTGAGCAAGGCTGCTCCAGTAGGCTGTAGAAAGCAGATTGGTGAGATAAGGCTGAGAGGGGATTTGCCAAAGCCGTGTAGAATGGCCCATGGGCCTGTGACAGGAGCACCCTGCTCTATCGAGAACTTCAAACTGCATGTCCTTGGCCACACATAGCAGGTGCTGCAGCTGCCCCAGTCTGCATTGGCCCACCACAGCAAGAGAACTCCCAGACTACAAGGACATGAAGTATGCCAGAGGGTGTTGCTGTAATTGACTTAGCCAGCATGGCACATGCTGCATTTGCATTTCACTGTGCTTCATACAGGAAGCTTGACAGTTGGGTGTGCTTGGCTTATTTGGCTTGTGCACCCCTGCTTGCCCGGCATGGCTGAAAGCAAGCTGCCTCTTCAACAGCCCAACACATGCATGCTGCCTGGAATAGTTATGTTGTCTGGCATAGGCTTGAGCTTATTGACAATACTGAAGCAAATTTTGAAAGTATATTAAAGAGGAAATTATCAGTTAATAACTTTTTTCTTTTGAGGATTTTATGGTAGAGCTTATCCTGATTCAGCAGCTATGCTCTTCATCACTGTTAGTTTGCCCTTCATGGCTTTCCATTTCACTGGCAGCAACATTTAATGGAATTGATGTAAACTTACTCACTTCGCTTATCCACCATAGCCTCTTCTTCCTGCTGATCACTCAGCTCCACATTAAGATTGATTTTTATCCATCTGTTTAAAATGGGAATATTCATTTGCGTATGTATACACTGGCATGGATCCTCAACTATAGCCAGCACTCAGTCATGAATGTAATCTGTATGGAGCAAAAGGTGCCCCAAACCGTATATTAGACAAGAAAGCAGCACCTCCTAGGTCATCTGCCTCTCATAGCATCTCCCATGTTTTCTCATGCTGCATATGTCCCAGAGGCAGTTCTGCTGAACAGTGCTGAAGAAGGCACTTAGATTGCAATAACCACACCAAGCAAGGTGCTGTGGAAGAAAATAAAATACTTCTGGAGTACCAGGGTATTTTGTGTCGTTCTAGCTGGACTTGAACATGTTCGGAACTCCCTGAGTTTCTGATGCCCAGCCCTCAGGCTTGAAAATTGTGTTTTGATTAGTATATTACATTCTGAAATAAAAGAAAGCTACTCCTACCAAGGCAAAGTCAAGTTGTGTTACTTGTTGGGTGTGCAAGTTAGCAGAGACACCTTTCCTGGTAGTGTGATGCATTCACATTTTCTCCCTTAAATGTGTTGTTACATTCCATGTTCAAAAGCATTTTCATTTGTTTGCCTTTGTTTTACATTTAGATGCTTCTATGAGTTTAAGCCTAATAGACCTTTTCTGTGTCAGTGACAGTATCTATATTTAAAAGCAAAATACCTCTTGAAGGCAATTGTTTGGTGGGGAGATTGTAGATAGAAATAGAGCACAGAAATAAATTGCAAATATCTTTGGGTTTTGATTTTTCTTTTTTTCCTCTGAAAAGCTGCATTTCATCTGAATGGAACTGCATAAAAATCTTATTAAAATTGGTTCCACTTTGAAATGTGCCGTAAGACTAATTCTGACAAAGTTGACATTTTATATGCTCCTATCATGACTTAGGAAAGGTAATAAAAATATGGTACTGTAGACACTATAAAACCTGGTATAAGATGAATATTACATTTGATATAGATACACTCAGTACTATGCCAGTAAAAAGAGAAAAGGACTCTATCAAACACTCCTTTTACTTCCACTTCCTTAAATTTTCAGCTGCCTTGTTGGCTGACATTCTTTGCTAATATCTTTCTTGGTGGAAGAGATGAACTTTTAATCATTTGTCAGATTAACCCAAAATGAATGTTTTCATTGATTCTGCCCTCCCCTCCTCACCCCCTACCCCCACACACCCCCCCCCCCAGTCAATGAGCTGAAAAATAAATCAGTTATTCACCAAAAGAACCTACACCCTGCCAACCTTCATCTTTGCAGATGAGCTCATGAAGCATGAGCTGTATAAATCTCATTCTTACGGGTGAGCTCCCATTACAGGTCTGAAGAGGTCTTGCAAGCTGTTCACACCAAGGTAATCCAATGCTCTTATCTTAAAGGAAATTGCTGAATCTGTCTCTGGCCAGACCAAATATTTCAGAAGTAATCCCACTCTCATCACATCATAACTGCTACAATGCCTTTTTTTTTCTCCTCTCTTTCTAAATCGATGCTTAAGTGAGTCTTTAATCAAGATATTTTTGCATGTGATCATACTGGATACCTCCCCTTCAGCTTAGTGTAGAGTAGCTAGTTACACAAAACCATAACACTCAGAGCAAATACATCTCCAGTGAAGTGGTCTCAAGAACAAATTGGCGTTGAGCCTTGATTTGCATTGTGAGATCAACAATGGCATCCAGGTTTCTGTATTGAAATAAATCCCCATGACTTAAGGCAGAAGTTTCTGGAGCTCGAAAAGCATTAAAAGGCCTGTGTCCTCTGAGAAACAGAGTAGCCAAAGACAACAATTGCAAAAGCACCGCACTAGTTCAGGATACTGAGACCAGCCAACTTTTAAGATTCATCACAAAATTAATTTGAAAGATTTGTCCCAATTGTTTTATACATTTTTATAGTGTCAATACGAAACAAGTGTTTCACAAACAGCTGCTTTAAGGCTGTGCACTTAGAATTAACATTCTTGGGCAAAAATGGTCACGAGTAGAAGTTCATGCATTGGAGCGGCCTGCCTGAGGTTTCACAGGTGATGCTGTGCAGAATGCTGGCCCAGCAGGGATCCAGCTTAATTTTGCAGGAAAGCCTTCACTAGAGGAAGAAGTGTCTTACCAGGATTCATCTTTATGAGGAGACCCAGCAGAGAAGAAACTTTATTCATGGAAAGTTCTGACAAGTGTAAGCTTCTTGTAAAGTCTTTAGACAGTTTACTAACTTCCAGATAAAGTATTCAGGCACTTCTGACTTCCTCCCTAAAGAGAAATCTGTTCACTATTTTCATGAGTTAATATTAAAAGTATTTTTAATAACTTCAGAATGTGCCCAGAAATCTCGCATATGGTATAAAACACAAATGACAGCACTGCATTTTTCACATGAAAAATATAGTAGCTGGTGATAGTTGAAAACAATGACAAAAAAAGTCACAAAATACTTTAAATGTCAAGGTGACTTGAATTTCAGTGTTCTGTTCTTTCCTTTTTTTAAGTTTTTACAAAGTACCTTATCCTCCAACCTGGTTTTATTACTAACTGCAATAAAATGACTATCAAAAGAAGTTAAATTTTCATTTTAGTTTCTTTTTTCTTTTTCCATTCTGTGTCTTTTAAACAACTTCTGAAATTCCAAAGTGATGGAAATACAGAAAATGCTTTTCTATTTTTCCCTTTTCTGTTTTCTTTCTTTGATACTCTATATTCATCCCAGTCCCAAAATATTTTATAACAATTCCAGACCAGCAAACAAAAATAGGAAGGGTAAAACAGAATTTAACAAAACAAAATGAAACTTTTTTGTTGTGTTCAATTCATATAAGGAAAGAAAGAAAAATACATGAAAAATCAAACTTTTGACATTTGATTTTCAATATTTTCAACACTAATGAAAACCATGAACATTAAAAGCAAAACTAAATAAAAGCACTGAAAGCATTTGATGGGGTTCTTGAGTTACAAAAAAAGGCTACTTTTGGTCAGGCAAACAGAGTCAGGGATAAACATCTGCCTGGCTTTAGTTGAAATTCCTGCACAGTGCTAAATCAGTTCTTGTGGAGAATGTATTTTCTCCATGAATAGGAGGTGGCAATCATATCTCTTCTGCTTGCGTCAAGCTTTCCATGAAAGGTATTAGTCTCATGCAAGGTAACAGCATCTGACCTTGGTTACTATGACAACTGGTTGTGCATGGCAGTGACTGTAGGATCTGGGTTCAACCAGATTTCTTCATGCTTTTTGCATTTAGGCTGATAGAGTGATCTTGTAATATGACATGTCTCGTAAGATAATGATTTTTATTCCAAAAGACCAAATAGACTTTGCAGTTTACATTTTTTTAAAAATAGCTTTCTGCTTGGTACCCAGTCCTTCTGCTGTGTTTTGACTACCCATCACAGATGAATTAGCTGATTCAGAAGAATTAAAGTTGTTTGATTTTTTTTTCCCCAAGTATTACTGTTTATTTGCTGTCACTTTACATGCAGGCAGGGCTTTTCTTGGAAACTGGAAAAATTGTGTGTGAAGTCTCTTCAGCTTAGGAAAGGTATACTGCCAGGGCCAGCAGACATGATCAGGAGCAGTGAAGGGAGCAGTGATATCAATGACACCGATTTTCCTCTTTTTCTGGATCTTCCAGCCCTGCTGGGCCACATACCAGCTGCCACCTGCTGAAGTGGTCAGGAGGGTGGGTAGGGTTGGGGGAAGCTTAATGTAAAAGCTTGGGTAGATGAAGTTGATAAAAGCCTCCATGTTTTAGCAAGGTTTTAAATTCATATCCTACACAATGGGTGTTATTTAGTATAAGAAGGACTTTAAAAATGTTACAAATTCTCAGGCAAAACCTCTTTAATTTCATTTAATTTCTTTTATTTCACCTACAGGATCCAGTTACAATAGCTTCATATGTGCGAGGGTTACAGGAGAAATCCCAGATGTTCTTCTGAGGCAGCTTTAGGGTTCTTCTGTGTCAGTATGACAATGAATGCAGTGGCTGAGGGTCTGGCTTTGAGATCTTGTCTCATTTTATATGAGGTTTGTATTAAACTTAGAAGATAGGTTTGTCTAACTGTGGCCTGATCCCATAGTCACCTCTTGGTTTCTTCATGTTCACACAAATCTGAATGGACTAGCCTGCCTTCATGATTTGAATCGTGGCCCATTACAGCAAGAGCTCAGATGGGCTCCCTGATCAGTCTGTATTACAGCCCATGTAATTTCCAACGAGTCTAGTCATCTCCTTACATTGCACTTGTACAATGACAACATTGATGTGACGTCTCTCTGGTTCCACTCCTGGACCCATTTAGAATGAACCTCTTTGAACTTCCTGGCTCTTCAGAGCCATTCAATGTCAGTCACAGCTTGCTAGAGCAATGAATGCAAAAAATACACTGTTGGCATTTTATTAACTTGAAGGATTATACTTTCAGCAGCATTCCAGAGAGTAGTTTATCTAAGCTGTAGTATCTGTTACACCCACATTTGAATTTCAATACTCATCAGTTCATAAGCAGAAACAACTCCAGAGAAAGCAGGGGCAGCATTTATCATCTTATGCTGTTTACCACTGGAAAGAACGAAGAGCATTCCTATTCTGCCTTACATATACTCTCTTTGTCACCCTACAGTTCCTTGATGGATACCTCGGCTCATTGCTTTTTTCAAGCTTTTGGCCTCACATAAAGGTAAAATTACTTAGCAGAAATGCAGTTCTATTGAGGGCACCAGCTAGGTCTTTTGTGTACTTCAGGGACTAGTTCTATGTTTTTCTTGTCCTTCTTTGTCTTGCTTGTCTTAAAAGACAGCACACGTTTTGAGCAGAAGCTCTCTTTTCCTGACTGTGTGTGCGTTGCCTAGTACAAAACGGGCAAGGAGTTTTAGACAGCCCTGACAAAATTAATCTCCACTGCAGCAATTTCCTCTTGCATGGTGCTGAACAGGCTTCGTCCCCCAAGATGGCACAGAGCACTGAGAGCTCTTACCTGGGAACTGGCTCTCAATCAATGTTTATTGTTCGTGCCTCTGATTCCCATGGTGGATAGGCAGACATGTAGGCTGTCCCATCTGCATGTTACTGCTACAAAAGTCCCGACTTCAGGAGGAGGCTGTGTGCAGATGGCTCCCAGCTACTGCTCACCACTCTCCATACTGGCTAAGCCAGCATGAAGGCACCAGTCAACAGGTTCAGAGACTGCGGCAGCACAAACCCCTCCTCTTACAAAAGCTGTTTCACCCCTCTGTCCCCCCCCAGCTCTGTCCCACAGGCATATGAAAGAAAGAAAAAAACCTCACAACAATCCGAAGAGTCAGATATAAGTAAATGGAAAATTATTGTACTTCGTGAATATTTAGAAAGATAAGAGCCTCCAGGGTTCAATAACAGATTATATTCTCTCCTCTGTATTCAGGTATGGAATGGCAGTTCCCCTGGCTGAAATGAACAAGAGGTGAAGTAAAATTCTCCTGTAGACAGTTTGAGTCTCAGTAATGTATTTTGGAGATTGCAGAATAAGCTAAACATGAATGGTGCTGTAACTCAGTTCTTAATATATCATTAAGCTTTATAAGCATGAGGAAGGCAGAAAGGAGAAGAAGCAGGTTCATGTGCTTTTTTTTTTCCAAAGCTTGCAAACTAGCAGTAAGCAGCTGGGACCTTCCACAGTATTTTCTGGCATGTTGCTGGTA
Source organism: Laterallus jamaicensis coturniculus (assembly GCA_022605575.1). Taxonomy (NCBI): domain Eukaryota; kingdom Metazoa; phylum Chordata; class Aves; order Gruiformes; family Rallidae; genus Laterallus; species Laterallus jamaicensis. Next base: position 25,094,923 of record JAKCOX010000010.1, read on the forward strand.
TATTTCCTCACACTCTTCTGATATGTTTCTTCTGCATGGTAGAAACATTAAATCAGTGTACCTTGCCTGTGCGTACAGGTGTGAGGGAAAATCCTTTCTGTTCCCTCCTTGTCCCTCTTCCTACTGCAAAACACAGATATCACAGAAAAAGGCATTCAAGAAAACAAGTGAATGGCAGCAAAACCAACACAGCTGGAGGGCTGTGAGTAGCAGCAAGCAGAACAGTAGAGGCGGCAGACACAGACATCAGAGAACAGTTGCAGGAAAATACACATCCTGGAACAACTTTGAAAGGAGCATTCGGGTAAGACTTAACAAGTTAATCACTGCCTGTTAATTACTGTTAATGGCAGGATTAAAAATAATAAAAGCAATTTATCTCATTCCAAAATAATTAGCCTTAATGACATGTTTGTACAGCACATAGACATTCTGATGGGGATCAGCTCAACATCTGTGTGTGCTTAGCTTATATAACAGCAATAGGTCCTTGTAAAACGTCTGACAGATGTGGGATCATCAGCTTTGCTGAGACTTCTCCAGGGTTTCAGGGATCTGAGCACCGACTTTCTCTGATGTTTCCACAGGGTCTGCAGGAGCTAATGTTTCTGAAAATTAGGATTATTTCTCTGTATTATCCCTAATGTAAGCCTCTTGTAGTAGCCCTGCTCTGCACCTTGAGAAACAGAGGAGATGTTAAAGGATTTTATCAGGATGATAAAGGCCTTGGGATCTGCCCTCCTGGTGTCTTTGGCACATTTTGTGCAGGTTTTTCATCCTGCTTGGCTCTTCTATATCACATGTTTGTGTAATAATGCTGTTCTGCTGGCTGATAAGTGTCGCTAATTCCCTTTGGGATTGTTCTGAAGTCAGTTATATGGTCTGTAATTCAGTTTCTTTACACACAAGGAAAAGTTAATACAGTTCTTTCTGTTCAATCATTACAGCACAGAGTCAAACCACTGGTGCTGCAAAACAAGGGCAACCATTGTGAAATAGTGGGGATTTCTCATCCAGGTGTCTTGAGTAATTGAAGTTATCTAGACAGAAATCTTGCTGAGTAAAAAAGAAACCAAAATATTATTATTACTACCCTCATAAAAAAAAGGAAATAATGAGTGGCAAACTTACTGGGAATGATCACGAGTGTAGGTGAATATTACCTATGGAGAACCCTGATTGAATAGCTCTGCTTAAACTATTCCTCTTTAATAACTCTGACTTGTGCATTTGCTGCTGTCTGGGCTACTGCTGTAGGCTTGCTAGCTGGAGTACCTCTTTCACTTGTTATTTGAAGTAGCACTGCTGGCTACCACCTTGACTATTTCTCTACCTTTAGCTCTGTGACACACAAATGTAGTAAAGCCAGGGCTACAGCCTTTTTCAGCTGCCCTACTCCTCCTTCAAATGCAAATGTCTCCAATGACAGTGGAGTGAATGACTTCCGAATATCAAGATTGACCACATCCTCCTGATTTCTTCAGCCTACACTGAACAAGCATTATCATGTGGTTACCTGAGGCAGGGTCTAGTCTTTTTGCTGAGAGAGTTTAATCAGTGTTGGTCCCTTGAAAGATGTTTTTGGGTGGAGATGTCTACTGCACCTGGTTAAGTGGGGTGGAGACCTCTTAAATAGTGGTGGTGAGGCTGGGGCTTCCTTGGAGTGAGCAGATGGGGAGATTTGGAGCTGTGGTAGTAGTGGTGATGAGGATGTTATCCCAATCTTTGGAGCATTATGAGGACACCTGGATCAGGTCCTTTGCTCGATACCTGCTGAGTCTCCTAGGTTTCATCTTATGGAGTAGTGCTGCAGCTCTGGCTTTTGGTGGAGTTTTTGTGATCCTGACATACAAGAACTACAGATATTTATTTCAGGAATCTTTCTTGTCTCTCCCTGGCTGGCTGGCTGTTGTAGCTGCACTTATCATGCTACCTACTGGAGTTTTGGCTATCTCTATTTCTGTTAAGGGCTCCCGCTATCAGCAAGGGGCTCTCATGTACTTGCTACTGGTCATTTTTTGCCTGCAAATGTCTTCAGCAGTTCTGGCACAGTTCTACTCTATTCATACAGCTTCTGAGCTGAAAAGAAGTCTGGGTTACCTTGTCTATCACTACAATGGGACCCAGGGTCCTGGAAGCATGGCTGTGGATACAGTACAGAGGAAGCTGCAGTGTTGTGGGGTCCAAAACTACAGAGACTGGCTTAATACAACAGTTGCTTCTTGGCACCTTTCAGCTGAAAAAGCTCATGTCCCTGAAAGCTGCTGTAAGGAGAAGTATTCTCCCTGCAGGGGTGATGTGCGCCATCCGGACAATCTTTTTCAAGAAGGCTGTCTAAGGAAGCTGCAAGTCCAGTTCCATTTTGTCATGTTTTATGTGTTTTGGTGCTGTATTTTACTAAGTGTCTTAGAGCTGTTGGTTGCTGTGAGCAATGGCATCCTCATGAGGAATCAGCCTTTCTGTGACTTCCAAATCCTGGACTCATCTACCTTCTCATAGGCTTGCAGAAACTGGCAGCATTTCTGAGCCTGCTGCATGTTTCCTTTGTATTGTACTGTGCTGCAGTTGCACTGGGGAAATTTATCTTTTTTTAAATTGCATACAAATCTAAATAAGTTATCATTGCTGGGTTTTGGGGTTTTTTTGATGTTACGCTATTAATTCAGTTTCCTTTCAGTCCTTGTTGACAAAGTATTCTGTAGCTGAAGGACTTCATTGCTAGAAGTCACAGCAGGGAGAGGAGGGTCTTCAGCATGGGCAAACTTGAAAATACTGTACATAAACATAGGGTAGGCAGTAGGAAGAGGTATGTCTTGCTCAGGGGAGCATGTTGTGAGGTCATGACCTGAACTTTTGCAATGAATCTGAACTGTGCTAGAATCGTGAAAAGTGATTGAAGCTGTATTTAATGCTTTGGTATTTCTAAAAGAAACTTTTTGGAAAATGATTAACAGGTTTTGCTTTTTCTCCTTCAAACATTGGTTAAAGAAGTAACTCATTTTTCAGTTAAAAAAAAAAAAGCCAATCTTTGAAGTGGCATGAAGGTGCAGTCTAAATGAAGATATGTTTAACAGCAGCAGAGTAACTAGTAAGATGACATATAGCAGGAGGTATAGTTATCTCAGGAGTTACAGAGAAGAAATTCCTTCCTCCCCCCCTTCCCCTCCCCCAGAAAAAACACCACAGAAGAGGAAAGTCCATATTTATTAATTTATTTCCTGTCAAAGCAAAGAATGAGTCAATTCTCCTTTCCTGAAACATTATATAGGGTCATAGGCATGCCTGAATTACAACAGCAATGCACTGCTTTTTCTTAAGTTACACAAGCCTTACTCTTAGGAAATTACCTTCTTACCCATTTTCTGTGTGTCTCATTCTAACCTGCATGGGCCAAAAGGGACTAAGTCAGCAGAGGGGCTACCCCTATGCCAGTGTTGTTGGAGTTTAGGGAGGTGCTGGCAAAGGCTCTGCTCTACCGATGTTGGCCTGTGCAATGTGTGGTTGTATGTGCTTGTAGCTGTGTGTCTGAGAAATGCTCTCAGCCTCACTGCTGACCTGTGAATGGGAACTACAGCAGCTGTGTCCTTCGGTAAGTCTATGTAGGGCCTATATGTGCACTATAGTGGGAACAAGGAAACTGTATGGGTCACAATAGCCACTGAACCAGGCAACTCCCTTGGTACTTGAAGGAATACTCAGGTAATTCACTATTATTTTTAATTTATATAAAATTTTCTACCAATTATCAGTTATTTTATGACAAATTTCAGACACCAAATCACCCAAAATTGATTTTTCCCTGGGGCGGGGGGGAAGTAATCAGAGGACCTGGGTCAGCTCTTGCAGGCTTATTAATAACTACACAGAACTGAAACATGAAATATGCTGCAGGGCCACTTGATAACAAAAAACCCAAACCAAAACCCTTGATTTAGATAAGGGAAAAGTAGTTCATTAGGACAGAGTAATTATTCCAAAATAGAAGGAATACTCCAAAGAATAAAAAGAAAAGTAGCTTTGTCATTGAATAATACAATAAATGGAAACACTTCTTTCAGTTGCTTTCATGGAATGCATGTGGTAGTGAGTAAAATTTGTCTAGTTTAGCACTGCAGTTGGGTGTTTATAGCTTTGTGCTACACTATCACATAAATGTTTTGTGATGCAAAGTTATTGCTATGCCATTACAAAGATGCAATGAAACTGAAGTGACAGCAACTGGCCCAGGAAGAAATTGAGTTTGAAGAAATAAAGGTGGAAAAGCAGAGTCTATGTAATGTCTTTTTACCACCTGCCTTCCTTAAGGGGGAAAATTTTCCTCTCAGATGAGTTCTTACACCTTACAACTTCCTTCACAGGTTCTTACGTTCTCTTAAAAAAGAGGAACACCCATATTTTTCACTGCTAAGTGGAAAGCAGCAACTTCAAGGTGGTTAAAAGGGACAATTACTATTGTGGATGTCCTCATCTACTCTCCAGTCTGCTAAAAGTCCAGATCATGCATTGCTCCCTCTGTTCTTGCTGTACTAAGAAAACTAGAAGATAAATATGAAATAAAATTCTCTTGGTATTAACTATAAGAAATATCTTCTAGGAGTTGTTGGGTTGTGGGTTGGGTTTTTTCTCCCCCTCTGCGTACTAGACTACCTCTGGAATATCAGATCCTAAACCTGGTAAAAACAAAAGGGAGTGTGAAGATGCATGAGACAGACCTACTACAGATAGAAATGGTTGCTAAGAGAGTCACTAGACAAAATAACCAATTTATTACCCCTTTAACTGGGCCACTTTAATGCTGAATAGTTACTTCTGGACAGGAGAAACTTATTTTTAAATAAAATAGGTGTTGTTTTTAAGCAATCGAACTCTATTTCTGTGTTGAGATGCATAAATCCTTGGGTACTACTGCAGTCTACACATTGCATGCTTCATTCTGAAAGGACCTCCAGAAGCCTTTCATAATCTGTAAAAATGAGCAGCTGTATAGGCAGGCAGCAGATGACTTATAGTCTACATTCTTGGAAATTGTGTGGTTTTGGTTTGAAGGGGAAAAACTGATGTCCAGGGCAAAGCTAGAAATATATTTCTGAGATTAGTCTTTTGCAGAGTACACTGAAACCTGTATATTCCATCTGTGAATTGGTGATTTCATTATTATGTCATCTTAGAAACAACAGTCAGGCAAAATTAATGCTGAAAGGTAAAAGTCATCATTACAGCCCTTTAGCAACTTCTCTCCTGTATACCTGTCTGGGACTGAGAGCACTGGCTGCAGCTTTATGACGTGGCCATTTTGAAATGGATTGCTGCTTTCTGACTCCTTCACCTTTCCAGATGGTGAGCATGTGGAAATTATACTATTTCTTCTTTTTCTTTCTGTGTGCCCATTGGTCTTTCTGTCTATCAGCCTTTTCTATCACATTTTTTTGCCTTCATAGTTCCCCAACCCCCCTCCCCTCCCCCTTGCAAATGGTGGGGTTTTAAACTCTACCTGGAATATATCCTGATTCTGAAATTATGAGCAGTCCACCAAGTTGCAGTTTAAAATCTGTCACAATTGCAAAGCAGAAAGATCTGGGCTTTGGTAGAAGGTGATAGAAGACTCAGTTCCTGCCTACATCCCATAGATACTGTTAAATCACTTAAAGTTACTTTTTAATTGAAATTGTGGCTTTTATAGTCTGGTAAGGGTTTTTACCTGCACAATGAAGCAGAAGGTTGTAGTGTTGGGCTGTGTGGGGCTTTTTTTTCTTAGAATTTGAGTTGGGTGATCTCCATTATCTAGAAAAGACTACATGGAACCGCTAAACCTTTTTTCTTACTACACAGGGCATTTGCTCTAGAACAACACCAACAGTAAGGCCTTTGCCAATATCTGGCAGCTGCTACTTCAAACACCAGGAAGAAATCTCCATGTGTGTGACTGTCCCTTGAGCCAAATGGCTCTTTCAAAGCAATAGAACATTTTCTGAGCACATTTCTGAAAGCCAGAGAGTTGCCAAATTGACATTTAGTTTGTCTGAAGCATTGAAGATGAAAGATTTCATGTCATCTGTTGTTAATGTTTTTAGGTGTCAGAAATCACTTTTTATCCTGAAGGCTCCCTTCTACCTTTTCCTTTTTTTAAAAAAAGAAAATAACTGTATCTTCAAGAGATAAGCATTCTGTTATTGCCTGCTGTATATAGTAAATCACTGTGGAAACATAAACTGGTTTTCCATACAGCTATGTAGTTTTACTGAAAAATTCAGAAAGTACCTACAGTGAGTTTAATTGCCTTGATGTTGCTCTGATATACCACAGAAGTTTGTTTTGTAATGAAAAGTGATGTCGTCTATATTCCCCAGTAGAGGAAAAGCTAAATATTTCATGCACTGACTTAACACTCAAGAGGATCAACACTAAAAGCAGCTCTCTGTGTGAATAACTTGATTTTGTCAGGAAAGGTCATACAGGTAAAGCTATCTGGGAACACACATGTCTGCAGTTTCACACCTTTGGAAGAGGATGGTTGTGCTTGCCTGGCACAAAATTGGTATGACCTCCATAGGTAAACCCACCTGGGGATGCTGGAAGAGGAGAATGTGGCACAAGGTAAACAAGTCCACAGAAGGCACACCCATATTGTTGCTAAGCTAAGTGAACAAAAAGGGTTTTTTGAGAAATTATGCTGGTGGTTTGAGAAAGAAAGATTAATCTTGTGCTTAAGGCATGAAAGATGAAAGCAAGAGGCTATAGCTCTGGAGAGAGCCTAGGAGCAATAATAAATCCTTAAGTCAACCCATTCATGTATTCCTTTCAATTTTTGTCATCTTCTATATGTACTCCTAGAGAAAATACCTTCCAAACCTACCTATGTGTGTTTTGGAGAGAGAATGTTTCAATATGCAGTATGTAATTTATGTTTATAGGTATGCATGTTTACATGGAGACTGTACACAGATATTATTGTGGGGCTTTCTATAACAGTCAAAAGAATGATATTCATCTTGTACCTATATCTGAGTAATAGTAAAAAGTCATACTTCTGAGGGCTTTTTGTGCGTGGCATAGACTTGGAGTTGATGGAAAAGCAGAAACTAGCCATGGCAAAGTTACTTTCTAATTAAAGAGGCTTCAAATGGTAGCTATAAACCATTGCAAATATCCAAGAGACTTGCAAAACTCTTCATCTATTTCTTCATCCTTTAAGTCCTGTCAACTAATGCCTTTTCTGATAATTCAACAGATGCAGTCAGTATGCATCTTTTTATTAGACTTCAAACTGTTCATTTCTTACCATGGTTTACATGTTACTTCCTAAGAAGATTTGCCAGAATTCAGCTTTGTGAGTGAAGGTATGAGGTTTGCATCTAAATTAATGAAAGAAGTTTGGAAGCTTTGTTGGATTATAGGTTTTAAAAAAAGGAGAAAAGTAATCACAGTCTGAGAAAATCCCTTTCAAAGAATGAGGAACTCACTCAACTGTTTAAATGATGCAATATTTAAGCCAACTCTCCAGGCTTGTTCCTTTGTTGTTGTTTTTAAAAGGCCATTTCAGACATTAACAGGTTAACATTAACATTTCAGATATTAACAGGTACCAGGAGTTTATGCTTCTGCTGAAGGAGAAGTCTGAGATTACTATTTACTAGATCCACAGCTACATGGTAACAATTTCCTGCATAGCAAAAGTGGGTTTGATTTGTATACATGAGGAAGGGATAATGGGAAAAGCAGCAGCTTTAGAAAACTTCTGTTTTGGAAGAAACTCACATATAACTCCTTTGGCATGTCTGTCCCCATGAAAAGCTCTTTTAGGCCAGTGAAGGAGTTCCTGCATGCATCATCCCCAAGTAAAGATCTTCACATTCTCTGGAACTGGAAAACCTGAAGCACCTTATACTAGTTGAGACCTGGCCTGCAGTATGGGGACAAACGAGGCTTTTCTTGCATGCACCTACATATAGCATACTTAATTTACAACCATAATTATGGGGTTAGGTTCTTTCTTAAAGAGTGGTTAATAAAGAAGCTGAGGTGAGAAATGAAACCCAACTTTTAAATCTCACAATACCATCCTGGAAGCTGACAAAAAAGCAGCCTATTTTGTAATCTAAGTACAGAGAATGAACTGAACTACTTATTCAATTATGTCAAATGATCAGCATTCATTTATTAAATGATGTAAAGTGAAATTAAATTAGAGCAAGTAAGTGATTACATTATGTAAAACAATTTTTAAAACTGGGTAATGTGATCACCCTTCATTTATTACATTAAGTTCAGAATATTGAATATTGGTGCTATTATTATATTCATGGAAATGCTTATAATGATGGACTAGTTAAAACATAGTTTGCCAGTGATGCCACTCCTTTTCATATTTCTTTTCCAGTATTGGCTCTTGGTACAAAGCTGCTGTTTCTTTCAAAGTCTAAGCCGAGATTTCGCTATAACTTTCCAGCTGTTATTTGTTCTTACAGGTAAAACCTTGTAAACGTTATGTGTAAACTTCATTTTTACCATGTCAAAATCAGGGAGAAAATGGCTGACAGTCAACCAGATTGGGGATGGAAGAGTGAAGGGAAAGGGAAGAAATGGGTGCTAAAATTGCAAGCTAGGAAATAGGAAACATACCGCATATTCTGAAAAAATAAGTAGTCATGCCTTTCTACAAGACTGGATTTTCTCTTTTGCAGACAGATGGGATGAAACTGTCACATTTGATCATTCTATTGAGACTTCTTTGGAGTGGGAGAATGTGATCCTGTTGTTCACAACAGAGGTTGAAATTGCGTACCACTCTGCTGGCCTGTTGTCTCAGCTACACTGGACTAAGAAAAATATATTTTCTTCATATCATATTGGATTGTTTTGGATCCATCCATCTTTGGATGCTACTTAACCATTCATGTTGTGGAACTGGCTTGGAGGTAATGAAAAATATTAGGCATAGGATCCATTATTAAGTTAACTTCTTTCTTCACTGTATTTAGTGAGAAAATATTTCTCTGTGTACTCAAATATCAATCTCTTGCTGAAACACAGGTATTTTTGTTGCCGGAAATTTTAATGTCTTAAAGAATGTGTTCTTACTCAGTGAGCCAGCTGCAAAATCCTTAGGTGTCTGCAGAGTTTTTCTAATGAATCTAATTGTGCAACTTAAGCCTAAAAAAAAACCTCAAATGTGAGATGCTGATTATTTTCAGAGCTGTGTGGGAAGAAAACAGCCCTTCAGACTGTAGGTAAAAGCTACTGTGCCAATGGCATAATGTTATGCATATGGAAAAGGGAGCATATTGAGGCATGTCTGGAAGAGCTCTTTGAAATACTTGAAGTATATCTGTTGGCTGACAGAATTAAGGAACTGAATAGGTTCCCCTCTCCACCCGCCCCAGGATTTTGTGCAGGGGTAAGATGGCATGTCTGTGTGAGAGCAGCTCTGTCTTAAAGAAGATTTCATTTTCTTTCTAGGGCATTTTGAACCAGATGAAAATCAATCCAAGGGTTTTTTAGAGATGAGGAGTCCATGCAGAGACAAGATACAAAATTACATAAGTTTATGGGAGAACTAGTGGTTGCCTGGCTCTGAGAAGAAAACAGTTAGAGAAATGTGAAATGCAATAGTGAGAATGCAATAGTGACAAATATGCAAACTAAAACAACTGGAAAACAGGAGAAATATTTTCTATGTCAATGCCTTGGCAATTATGGTCTTATAGGGCTGTTAATAACTCAAGGTTATAAAAACTCACCAAAATTAAATTTTAAGAATGTAGAACACTTTGTTTAACCTACTGCTGTAGCAACTGTGGAAATATCTAGCCACAGGCTGCCTCTCTGATTTAGCATGGTTTGAGTTTATTATCTTCTCTCTTCTAGAAAATGTTATTTTAAGGTTTGAAAATGATGAGCTTCAACATTCTTGCAAGGAAAAAAAAAGTAATGTAAATAATATTTTATATATATCAAGCTGTATTTTTCTTATCTTGTAGTCTGGAAAATGGATCAGCATGTGGCAGATAATCTGTAAATTGAAGTGTAAAGTGTTTGTAAGCACCTTGCTTAGTTTTGTATTCAGCCAAAGAAAAAAAAAATAGAACAAAGTACACTAGACAGGAAAAAAGTACAAAAAACTACATTTCTATAGTGTATATGAACAATGACAATGAAATATGCTGGCTATTAAAGAAATACATTTTAATAGTTTCAATAGTTAGTTGCCTTGTGTTCACACAAATTTATAGCCATTATTATCTCCTGGCCTAACTCTAGAATCTTTTCTGATTCGGCGATTGATGACCCTAAATTACTCCCATGCAGTCTTTTCTATAAATTAATTTCATATACTATATTTTGAATACCCTGTACAAACAGGGGAAAACCAGGATAATAAAAACACCACCACTCTCTGAGCTAATAAAGTCTTCAGAGGCAGCACATTCCTCTGAGTGAAGGGCTCAATCATCAGTCTCAGCAAAGGGAAATCTAAAAAAAAAAAAAAAAGAAACGGGAAAAAGCCTGGAATGCTCCAGTGCAGCAGTGGGAAAACTTTAAAGGTGTGAGCAGATCAGAATGATTCTCACACTCAGCACAACTGTGTAATGATGGCCTGGCAAGTCCAGGCCTGCTGACACTGCTTCCCCTGCCTGAGTTTTCTCATTTTGGCATGTGATGGCAGCTGACACTTGTCCTCTGTGAGAGGCATCTTGGTATGACAGCTTCTGGTCCAAGGAACAGCCCTTCCTTGCTGGTGGGACTCCTTGGGGCTTTCTCTCTTTCCCCATGTTAAAAGCTTCTGCAGTTGTTATTTAGATAAAAATTAATGGTGTAGGCATTTGAGGGGCCTGCTTGGATGTACAACAGTTTCAAAATGAACTGGAACTATAAAGCTAGGTTTATGCAGGAGAAAAAGAAGTCCCATTGATGAGAATAAATTCTTTTAAACTTTCCTGTCTGGGTGAGACCCAACAGGCTTTGTATTTTACCCAGATGTCTCAGATACCACTTGTCACCGGCCTCTACCTGGACATAGACCCATTGACCACCACCCTTTGGTTACGGTCTGTTAACCAGTTTCTTATCCACTGGATGGTCCACCCATCAAATGCACATCTCTCCAGTTTAGAGATAAGGATGTGGTGGGGGACTGTGTCAAAGGCCTTGCACAAGTCCAGGTAGATGACATCGGTTGCCTTCCCTTTATCTACTGATGCTGTCACTCCATCATAGAAAGTCACCAGATTGGTAGGGCACGACCTTCCCTTGGTGAAGCCATGCTGGCTGTCCCAGATCACGTGCTCTTCCCTCATGTGCTCCAACATGTCATCCAGGAGGATCTGTTCCATGATCTTCCCAGGGACAGAGGTGAGGCTCACTGGCCTGTAATTCCCTGTGTCTTCCTTGCTCCCTTTCTTATAAATGGGAGTGACATGACCTTTTTCCAGTCCCCAGAGACCTCTCCTGACAGCCACAACTTTTCAAATATGATGGAGAGCGGCTCAGCAACCACATCAGCCAGCTCCTTCAGGACCCTGGGATGCATGTCATCCGGCCCCATAGACTTGTAGACATTCAGTCTCATGAGGCAGTCTCGGACTTGCTCTGTTCTTACAGTGGGGGGGATTTGCTCCCTCAGTTCCCACCTAGAGTTCTAGGGATGCAAGGTTCTGGGATTTGAGAATCATGAGAATCCTGGCTGCCAGAGAAGACTGAGGCAAAGAACTCATTCAGTACCTCAGCCTTCTCCTCATCAGTTGCAGCCAATTCTCCTTTCTCTTTTACCAAGGGGGGTACACTCTCTTTGGCCTGTCTCTTCTGGCCAATGTGCCTGTAAAATCCCTTCTTGTTGTTTTATAACATCCCTCGCCAAGTTCAGTTCCATCTGCACCTTGGCTTTCCTGATCCTATCTCTCAAGTCTGAACAGTAATGTCTATGGGCAAAATACTCTCAGGTTGATAAATGACAGTGAATAAATGCTGGTGTGCTTTCACACTGTACCCATTTGGTACTATGTCACTCAGTCCTTTAATTGTATTATTAACACGAAATTGGTTTTAACTCTGGGTCCAGGTACCAGGGCACAGTGTCTAGCTGTGGCTTGCTGACAGGGCTGTACGTCCCTTCAGACCAGCTGCTAACTTCAGTAAACAGTTGCATAAACACGACTCTTGATGTCATGCAATATAAGACTAGCTGACTAGACAGCAGCAAAACGAACAACTCTGTTCTACTTTGCTATGTGCTTTACTCTGGGATGAGAAGAAAGGAATTTTGTATGTTTCTTCATTAAAATAGACTTTTCATCCTGCATTAGGCAAAACTCCAGGGAAACAACCTTTCCCCACCCTTAATTAATCCAGAGAGTGAACATGAGGATGACTAGACAGATGGGACATAATTTGAGTATGGAAAAATTGTCATCATCCCTCTTTAATTAGTGTTATAGGATGGCTCTCTTCAGATATAAGTAGATATGACAAAGATGTGTTTCACATATTCAAGAGGGTAATTAAACTGCCACATGCTCAAACCAATATACATACAGATCTGATTAAAAAGCTGACTTTCTGAAAACAATGATGGATGAGGTTTTAATGCACATGGGTATTAGAAAAACAGTGAGAGGGGACTACTGTGAAACAAATTGTTTCAGTTCTTGGCTGGGAAGGCAAAAAAGGGGGAATTATTAAAATCTACAGAGGCAAAAGCTATATGGAGGAACTGAGGACGCAGGAGGATGAATTAATGCTACAGAGTTTAAAATTATGCTTTGATTATAAAGACAAGAGATCAGGCAGACTGTACCAGTCTTCAAATCAACACAGTATGCACAGTGCAGTCTGCTTTTTCAACTCCAGACCATACAACTGCTCCTTGCTTTAAGGTGGTAAGTTAGTAGTGTGTAGTTCTGAAGATGAGTTTTCATTTTTGCACAGAGAGGCCAACAGGAAAATCAAAGTCTTCAGGTGCCACAATGCAGGAAATGGGTTTTGACAGCATTTAAGTGTTTTGATGTAGCAGTGAAGCCCTGTTTCATCACTTTAAAAAACAAATAAACCAAAACAAAAGAAAAATAATTTCAAACATATTCAGCAAAGGGGTTTTTTTTACTAAATTGTCATCTTAGCCTACTTTCCACTGGTAAGCTCTATGTGGGTTCTTGGAGACACTTCAAGAGTACTTGCATAGGGGAAGGAGCCTGAAGGATTTTCCAAGGTGGTCTGCATGACCAATGGACACTTCTTTTCCCATCTTCAGGTCTATCAGCTCATGCTAGCTCCTCTATGGTGGTTATTTTTGCATTTGGTCTTCACATATTGTCACAGTCTTTGCAGAATGCCTGCTGTGACTCAAAATCACAGAAAAACTCTGCCTAATTGTACTAAAATAAAACTGAAATGTCATGTTACTATGGCACTAAGAAGGTCTTGGGATCAGCTTGTTAGGCAAGAGAACTGAAGGAATAGAGGTCTTAAGTATACTTGTGTTTTCCTGTCAAAATATTACATAAATCTATTTATATGTCAGAAAAACAAAAGAAAAACCTACTTAAATATCAGTTTCATTGCTCAATGGAAAACTGGGATACCAAGTTTGAACCCAGTCATCTTGTTCTCCCTACCCACTGTACCTGCTAAAAAAAGACCCCTCCATTTGCAATTATGTTATATAGGAAGTGACATTGCTGTTGCTTTTATCTGTGAGATTTAAGAGGAGGTGAAGCAAATGGTAAAGTCTTTGCACTTTCAGGTATGCTTCCTCATCCAGCTCTATTAGAGGTTTCAGCTTCCAGTCTTAGTTTTTCTCACACTATAAGTCTTGCCTCATCATGCCACTTCACTTGGTAATTCCATTTTTTTTTTAAAGTGAGTACCACTCACTAGCAGATAAATGATGCTTCCTGACAGATACCTAGCTCTGCCATTGGCTTTTTTACCTACATCCCTGGCAGGGTGGTGCAGCTGCCGGGTAACTGATGGCATGGAACAAACAGATGTCTCTTCTTCATGTAACCTTATATTTTGCTGGAAGACTGTAGCAGTTTCCAGATTTATTTATCTTAGGTTTATTTTCCCCAAATTAGATATATAGTTCCATTCTGATGGGACAAATGGCCTGGCACTTAACATATCTGAATCAAACAGAAATGGGTGCCCATTAATTTTGGAACCAGGGTTAAATAATGAAGGTAGTATAGAAGATCCTTGAAATCTGCTTCAAACAGAAATCTCTACTCTAGGCACTCAGCCAGCAGAATTGCCCTTTTTGTTATTATTTTCTTGCCACTTTCATTATGATTTATTCTTTTCTGTATAAATAATCCCTGTATTGTACCCAGGGAGTCATTTCATTTTTAGGAGATAGAAATCATTCATTTCTTGCCAATGGGAGCTCATAAAACAATATATTGACAATTACAGCCAGCTGAGCTGGTGATTATGAGATTAATTATTGTTGTGAGTGATGGCATTTAGTGGTGTCAGGTTTCCAGCTCTGGTACAATGGGCATTTTCTATGTGGGCAGAAGGCATCTGTGCAAAGAGTGGTGCAATGGCTGTTGGACACGGGGTCAGGCCTGTGCTAAGGACTCACAGCTCTCCTCCAAATGGACAGGAGCACAATGGGCTTAGCTTTGGGATTTGCAGCTGATGGCTTTCCCACAGCTGACATTTTGTGAATATGGCATTAGTACAGTTTGGGTCAAATGCCACCTTTGAAAAAGAACCTCTTGGGTTTATATGCAGATAGGAGTCTATTTTCAGTTCTCTTCATAGTAGATTATTCAGGATATCCCACAGGTAGCAGTGACAGTCCGATTTTCCCCTGCCATTATCATGAGAAACTAACGTCGCAACAGCTGTCATAAGAAACTAATCTGCAGCAGAGCTAGACAGTCTCTCAGAGATGTTAGACCACTTGTTAGTCAACGATGACACTAGAAACCAGAGTTAAAGGAATTAGAAGAAAAGACAGTGAAACAACCAATGTACCTGAATAATTTGCTGATAGCTACTGATAAATCTTTCTAAAGAAATTAAGCTTTCTAAGGTGGATATAGCAAAAATACTTGAGCCCCAACAGCTGGGACTGTATGGAAAGTTTTTTATCTTCAAATGGTTTAAGCTAATTCATCTTATTTTAGTAGAAAAAGATTAGTAATCAGTCTGCAGAGTGAAGCAGCTGACAGGTCCTTGAAGGATGTGGCAAGCACAAGGAGGTAAACTACAGGCACAAGTCTCCTTAGCTTTGGCCTGAACATGGGCAGATTTGCCAGAGGGAAAAAACCTACTGTGACTGTGATAGCTGTCCTAGAGTGTAACTGTCTGGTGATCCTGAAGGCAATTTCACTGAGCAGGATAAATACTGCTCTAAAAGCCTAAGGAGAGAAAATTTAAGTGACAGTTTTCTTATTTCTTATCAAGAAACAAGTCACTGGAGATGTGCATTCCCACCAGATCCTTGCTTTTACAGCAGCTATCTGGGCAACAGCTGATGGTGGTGATGCCTAGGGTGAGCCCATGGACACATGCATTGCATTGCTTTGGAGGTGGCACTGCACACAGTGATGCTGAGACATTGTAGGGTGGCCTGAAGTAAAATGCCTGAGATGCTCATTTAAATGTGCATGTTGCTGCTAAAGAGAATAGGAGAAATGTTGCATGACACCAGGTATCTGCAGGCAGGGGGCCAGACCAGAGAAGGGGCAAGTGTGCATGCCCAACTCTCTCAGACTGCTGAGGGGACTGATGGTGAGGCCTCCAGTGCTGAGTTATATTATATGCTCAGGGCACAATCAGACTATGTGAGTCCAGGTCAGACTGCAACAGAGTCCTTACTTTTGTGACCCATGTCACTGCCCTGGAAATGGGTAATGTCCCAGAACTGCAATTTGAGGCAATTTTGTACAGAAAATATCACACAATATCCCAGTGAAATCCCAGGACACTAGGTGTTCTAGGTCACCCCTAAGAAAATTAGGATGTCATGTCAACATCCAGTGATTTCCCAGTTACACATCCCTGAGTGGAAAGGAACTGTTTAAGGAAATTAAAATCCAGAGTAGGTTCTAAAGGTTTGTGTCTTGAATTGTATTTCACATCCGTGGATGCCAGACTGTAAGGTGAATATTGTTATATTTAACATTCCTAAAACTGAAAGCTCCATTATGAATGATCCTCAAGTATCTTAAAATGATCTAAAAGCCAGAGTTTTTACCATTTATTTTCTTAAATCTATATAACTGCCAACTAAAGCATTATGAGCTATTTAGCTGCTTATTATATTTTACTAAGGGTGCCTTTTGATTTAGCAAAAACTAATGATGATTGGAGTTTACTAAGGAACAGAAGGACACAATCTGTAGGGTGGATGCCAGGGAGCTGGTTTAGCAAGCATGAGATGCTGCAGATGAAGCCAGGAGCTCTAACTTGATCACTGTTCTTATACCAACTTGATTACATGAAGCGTTCAACACTTAAAATAAGCAATGAAGGGAATAGCGTTCACACTAAGGAAATGTGAATTAACAGTGAAAGGCAGGAGACAGAAACGCACTCTGTTCCCCATCCCAGCTTTTTAACATACACCTTAAGAATGCAGTCGACATGCCGAGGCAACTTTGCTGGCAGCGGCACTTAGGCAGAGACCTGCAAGGACTCTCTCCTGGTCCTGGCCAGGCCACAGTCAACCTCGCCGAGCAGCCACCACAGGTGAGCTGAGGTAGCCCGGGCTGTTTCCCACGCCCCCTGACATCACCCCCAAAAAGGGACTGGTCGAGGAGGCGCGGGTCCTGCGCGGCTCCGGGACAGTGAGTGCGGTCGGGTCGCCGTGTGACCGTCCCGCCGGGTCCGTGAGGCACCCTGTGTCATCACCGGCTGCGGGCGGAATCTGCCGCGGGCTGTTACTGTTCCCCTTTCACGGTGCTTTTGTCAGTAAACTGCCCTTACCCCAACCCAGGGAGGCTCTGCCCGTTCCTTCTCCGGGAGCGGGGTGGTGCTCAGCCGCTGCTTGAGGCTGAACCACTGCAGAATCTGAGAGGACCGAATAACTTTCTTTGGTTTTTGAGGTGCTCAGGTGCTGTAGAAAGCCTTGAAAGCCTTGAAAATCACACTGACCTCAGGGCTGCGTTTACATATGGTGTCTACTTAAAGCCCCGTGCTAAACCGTGTGGAAGTCATTCCAGAGTTCTGACTCAGTGATGAGTCCACACAAACTGCTCCGTTCTTCACTGGGGAGTTATTTGTCAGGAAGCACTTCACACAATTTGTAAGAATTCACACAACTGCAAAGTTGGGGTTTTTTAACTTAAATATTCTCTCTTGACAGTCAAAACATTTTCAAAACTGAAAACTGATTTAAAAAAAAAAAAAAAAAAAAGTGTTTTCTGGTATTAAAACTAATCTCAGCTTCTTCTACCACATTTGTTTCCTTTTTCCTGTGAGTTTGTAACCAGGTTCTTCCATCTCATGCAAAATACTTTGCCATGCCCACTGGTAGCTGAAAATTTCATACAAGCTGTAGAAGAAAGACAGCCTAGTCCCAGTTGTTCAAATGATCTCTGCCTGGTTAGTTCAGCCCTTTCAAAGTCTTGTTGCAATTCCCAAGCCTATGCTAGGTTGTGTGAACATGTGGTTTGGACTGCAGTGTGGCAACTCATGCAATTGTGGTACAGTGTGGTAATGGCACACATATATACGGGCGAATTTGACCCCATCCTGCTAATTGTATGGATAGGAGTGATCAAAAGAGCTTCCCTCACTTTGCTATGAGCTTGAATGTTGCCATAACAGGAGATTTTTAAATTCAGTTTCTCCTCTGAAAGGTCCTCTGCCTTCAGGAAAGAATTTTTTTGATACTTCTCCACTTTAGTTTATGTCCTTCAAATGTGCAGTTCATTTTTCTGCTCAGATATTGTGATAGCCAGAAATACCCTTATTTGGCACAAAATTGTATTCCCCAAGTTGGGCCAGTTATGGCAGAAAGGTTTTTAAGGAAAGGGAGGGAAGGGATTTTCCATTTTAACCTCTAACCTTACTCCAGAATATCTCAGTAAGGTGGGTTAAAGTTTTCCTTCCCACCTCAAGATAAATTTAACTGGGATTGCACATCATTCCAAACTCAAGTACAATACACTTGTTTGGTGAAACACAACTGTTTCCATTTTACCCTTCCCACTCAACAAATGAAATAGCAGTAATTTGCCTTCCTTTATTTCCAGCGGATGCCCTGCTTATCTGAAATTACTTGTTTCTTTAAACAACAGTCTCTTATACTAATGAAACACTAATAAAATAACGTTCTCTCATCTGGAAGAACAATGCTGGAAATGTTCTAGCAGAGATAATTAAAATGTGGCAGATTTTGGTTATGACTGAGCTCATCTCTGTTGGGTGGAAGAATACAAATAGTAAGTGATCCTTGCTCTGAAATGCTGATTTAACATTGGCAAGGCTGTAGAGAGGGAATTGTTTGGTCAGTACAAGAGGTGAGGGAGATGGACATATGGCAGCTGTGCCATATGAGAGAGCTCACCACATTTTCACAACCATGTCTATGGGCTGAGGATAAAAAAGGAGGCTAGCTTATAGCAGCCAGCAGGATGCCCCCCCACAATAACAAATGCATTTATGTATGTATGTATTTGTATTTACAGGTAGGAGGCGAAATGTAATGTACTCTAGCTTATCTGAAGCCGTGAAGCAGAATATCTTGTTGCTGTATTCATAATACCTTACCTCTCTTTGTGAAGAAAAGCAATTCCAAAAAAGAAATAGAAGTCTTTAGCTGCCCACTAGCCTCTTCTTACAAAGCACTTGGTGTAAATCTCACCCTGGTTTAAATATGAAGAGAGAAATTTACTGAAGTTGAATAGTACTTGTCACTGATTTACAAGTGCTGAAGTCCTTTTGAGCTGATTAATGATTATTTCCTTTTTGGTCAGTTGAAGGAACCTTGTTAATAGAGGATGTTATCATGGACTGTAAACAGTTCAGCAGAGTATTTATTCACTTAAGAATTAGTTCCTTCCTCTGATAAATTGAGAGCAATAATACTGCATGACAGACTTGGCCAGTATATCTATGTATTCTGGTCAAACAGTTTACAAGCCACCTAAATTTTGGTGGTCCTGAAAGAGGATATATAACCTACACTATTCAGCTGCAAAGAGACAGTGTGGTGGTGGGCAAAAATGACCGGGAGAGAAAGAGCTTTTTTTTTTCCAATTTATAATTTGGGTTGCATACATTTCCCAGCTGAAAGGGGAAGCAATACTGCCTTAGCTCTTTACTGTAGCGCTGAATCTCAGTTCTGCTCAATTCCATGGAAACCAGAACTGTCACAGCAGCAGCTAACAGTGGAGAGCTTTTGGGGAATCCAGTAGACAGCTTTTACTGGTTTACTGATTTTTAGCACCAAAATGTTTTACTGAAAAGTAGAGAAAATATATGGTATTAGGAAGGAAGAAATAATAATCTAGTTTAAATCTTTAATGCTAAACCACTTATTTTACAATTGAAATTTGTAGAATCAGGAGAGGAGCTCATTTCAGGAGCTAGTCAGTAGCTGGCAGGGTTTATCCAGTACAGATTGTGTGGCTGTCCAAATGTGCAGCCCAAATGTGGTGGTTATCATGTGAACTAAGCAGTTTGGTTGCTCGCCCTGTTACGGGATGAAACACTAATTTATGACAAAGCAAAGTTTTCTGTGGTTGAACGACAACTATAGATTTCCAACTCACACAGGCAGGATACCAGCGGACAGATTGGCTGCTGCCATGAGCAATCATCTTTGGGGGACACTAAGAAGGGGTCTCTTCCTCTGAGGGCACCCATGGGACAGTGTGAAGGAGTGTTTAGAAGTTTGTAGGTGTCTCATGGTATTTTAAAAGTGGCTAGGGCTTCTGGTATTAGTCCCAAAAGTATGGTTCACTGCTTGCTGGCTAGTTCGGTGTTGTCAATAAATACCAGCTTCAATCCTGATTAAAGGATTAGCTATGCTAAAACAGTTCAAATTTTGTTCACTGAGTAGTTAACTGAGAATATATACACACATATATTGTGTGTGTACACACACACACACATATATATATAACTTCTGATTTTGTTTGTTGTTTACACTAGGTAATCATAGAAGGTCCATACTAACCCTAGTACCTCTTTAAAAATGTCAGCTTCTAAAGGATTTACCTGTATTCTTCTGTCTCTTCAAATATAGACCTACCTGTTCTTCCATGTCCTTCTAATAGTTCCACACCCAGACCACTAATAATGCTTAGAGAGAAGAATTATTTATTAAGCTTCTTAATATTTCTATTTGTTAAAAAATATTCTATTGGTCTTTGTAGGTATTTTCTTGCTTGGAAACTTACCCAGTTCATCCTGTTAATTTGGAAAGGCTGCCTCCAAGGCAGGAGAGATCTAAATGTGTGAGGGTTCTTTGTGCTACCAGTTCTGCAGCCAAAGGAGACCAAGGTGCCACTACACGGCCTGGAGCTGGGTGTGATTGCAGGGCCATCACATTGCATGAGGTCTCTGTGGTGAAAACAATTCACGTCCACCTGGACTGGCAGTGCACAAACCTTAACTGCAAGTCTGATGCAATTTAAACTCTTATCTTGGAAAATCCCAATTTATGTACCTACCACCTTTCTCTTTTGATAGATGGGTACTGGCCACGTGGGAGAAAAGAGAGACTAGTATATGCTTTGCAGCCAAATGTACCCATAAGCCACACAAAATGCAATTGATTATTTCAAATTTGTTGTGGTTCTTTTCAATTCACCTAACATTGGCAAGATGCCTCTTGATAAATGGAAGCTGTCTGTCTGTTTCTTTTGCCTGGAAAAGGAGGCAATAGTCCCATTTGTTATTTTCTGGTTTGTTTACTGCAGATAGTTAGTTAAGCAACGGCAAAGAGCAGAAACAATGGCTTTCCTTGACTTGTGGAGTTACACTGCATTGCTTTTTTTTCTGCCTTTGGCGAAGCTGAAGTAATCAGTGGAACAGATTCAAATGCTTAAATGCTACGCGTGTGTGCAGCCAACCTGGATGTCACTGTGGAAAGCTTATGGTGCATTTAACTGCAACATTGCTTTACTTGCCCGCTTCTTTTGTTTGTTGGAACGGCTAGATGAAGGGCGTGCCTAGATCTGATTGCATATGAAAGACAGTACCGAAAACTTCACGGGGAATGGATTGGGAATTTGTTTTAGATTCTCATGAAATCCAGCAAATCTGAACCTATATGCCTCATTAGTCAGCACAGAAATTCAGAAATCTTGGAGCAAACCTTGTGTATCTTGCAGCCCACATTATAAAGGTTCTGGCATGTGTGTCTGTGACGTACTGTTTTAAGACATATTGTCCTTTAGTGGCCCCTCTCAGCCTTTGTTCACAGCAGAACTAAGTTTATAGCATCACATATTTTCCTTCCAGGCTAATGGCTTTTGTCTTGATGAGCTTGAAATACTTTGATGTACCCTATAAGTCTTTTCTGACTTTATGTACACAAGCTTGCACATAGATTACTATACTGGTGGTTCTCCTAAATGCAGTATAGACTTCTACCATTGGCTGACATGAAAAGTAAATAGTGGGACCCTCCAGTCTGCAACTTGACCCTCCAGACAATAATTTAGAGCAGTTCAGCTGTAATGTGGAACTGTTGTGATCACAGACCATTTTATGCCTGCTGTGCTCTTAAACAAAGGATGCCTGTTGCAGAGCAGCAGGCAATAGCACCAGCTCTGGATGCTGTTCCTCCTGGTCTTTACCCACCTCAGCGGAATTTAATGTCTTTTTATTGTGTTCTTTGTTCGCCTGGTCAGACTCCAGCCCTCAGTTTATAACTCCAAAATATCTATTTGTCTGAACCATGCTCTATAGAGAGTTACTCTTTCTTATGTGGTGCCTATGAAAACTGATGACAGTGCCTGTGACCTTGAAGTGCAATTGAAATATAAAGAATTCAATTAACTCTGAAACTTGCCAGCTTAAACCATCAGTTGAAGTGTTCCCAGGTTAGTGATCTCACGTTTGTGACTTTTGGATTGTGCTTTGGTGTGCAGTGAGTTTTGTACTCTTGTTACAGCTCCTGCATTTCACTTTATCATAATGCAGTTGCAGTGGAAATGGTCTCTGAGGCAAGACTAAGTTGAGGACTTTGCTTTCCTCTGGTTTCTTCCCTACATCTCAACCCCTGTTCCTTTCCTTGTGCTTTTCTGATTGGGCACCACCACATATGCTGAGTGAATGTTTGGCTGACTAACTCTTTTTATGTGTTTGCCACAAGGTCAAAGGGGACTGTGGAAGCTTGCCTCACTACACCTTTAGGTGGCAGTTTCAGTACCTTTCTGGTCAAGCAATAACATGTTGCCTGTTAGAAGACTCAGAGAGCCTGAAGTACCTAGGATCAAAATTAACTCATCCTTTTTAGAGTCTTCAAAACACTAATTAAAAAAAAAATACTTCCCATCTTTGAATGTTTTTCACTAGTTTTCCACTCCAAAAGTCACTACTTGTACTTTTGGACTGTCACTCACACATAAAATCCTACCCACTGCTTATCAAAACCACATACCTGCATAATATCAAAAACCTATTTCCTTACTGACAGTTAACACAGTCATCTTTCCACTTTTTGATTACATCTTTGCTTGCTGGGGGTATTAGCTTAGCTGGGGGTATTAGTTGGGGATATTAAGGGAGCTGGGCTTGTTCAGCCTGGAGAAGAGAAGGCTGCGGGGGGACCTCATTGCAGCCTTCCAGTACCTGAAGGGAGCATATAAACAGGAGGAATCAACTTTTTAAAAGGGCAGATAATGGCAGGACAAGGGGGAATGGTTTAAAGCTGAAGGAGGGAAGGTTTAGATTGAATATTAGGGGGAAGTTTTTTACAGAAAGAGTGGTGAGGTGCTGGAACAGGCTGCCCAGAGAGGTGGTGGATGCCCCATTCCTGGAAGTGTTCAAGGCCAGGTTGGATGGGGACCTGGGCAACCTTGTGTAGATCCAGGCCTGAGGTTGGTGGTCCTGCCTGTGGCGGGGGGGTTGGAGCTTTATGATCCTCGGGGTCCCTTCCAACCCTTGCCATTCTATGATTCTATGATTCTATGATTAGTTAAGTTTAATGTAAAAACCTGTCAGTTTAATGAATTCCCTTGCCACACACTCATGACACTCATGCACAAACACACTCAAATACTCCAGTGGACTCTTCATTGCTTACCAGAGTACTCGTTTAATGGAGGTTTTTGAAGAGGGGAGTTGCTCTGTTGGGATGCTGCAGCTGGCTCAGCTTGGTGAATGTGCATTGGGAAGAAACCCGAGAAGTTGCATCATCTCCATCAAACTTAAAGAGCAAGTGGCCTCACCTTGATTCATGGAGGCAGTCCTGCAATTAGCAAGTGGAACGCTTGCTAATTAAATAAACGTCGAATGCTGCAGTATATAACTTCATCAATTTTCTCTGACCATCAGTGGGGGTAGGGAGGGAAAGCAATTTAATGCTGATCAGAGTTAGTAGCATATTTGCATGATGGGTGGTCATAAATATAGTTGACTGAATTATTCATTGCAGACAATATTCGTGAAGGAGCTAGCTCCTTTTTTCCCTGCTGCTAGTGATTCACAAGCTTTGCCCATGTGAGCAGTGTCTGTTGAGCCCCATTAACTTCATGAGGGAAGGGCATTAATTTCTGCAAATGTGTTTTACTATTGCTATGTATTTGCCAACTAGCAGAGGTTATTTTATGGGCAATTCACAAACCGTTTACTTTGACTGTCTCCCATTTAGCATTCAGTGGGTGTACTTGGTCAACTTAAATGGATGAGAGTAGCACCTTTTGGAGGCAAACAAATTTGTTTCAAAACTTAAATTTTGTAAAACTAGATTTATTAATTGTAAAACTGAGGAGTGGCAAAACAGTTAATCATATTATATGTTTCAAAGTCAATAGCTGTTCTATCAATAATGTTCGTTCCCCTCCCAGAATGTTTGAACTCATATATAACAGCACTGAGAAACTAGAAATGAAAGTCAAGAAATAAAAGTGAGACTTGTCATGTTTTGACAGCTTCACTTTTGTAGGCCTAGCTGAAAGCAGCCATTCTGCAGATGAGATACAATCTGAGTCAGTTGGTGTAGTGAATGGAGCTTATCAAATTACTTTTTATGGAATGATGTTTTTGTCAAAAGTGCATACTTCTTTTAGAAAGAGGTAATTTTGAATGTTGTTTCTTTCACATTAGGAAAAATAAAACTGCTGATTATGACTGGCCTGTTTCAACTTTGAAACCTGCAAATCTTCCCACTAACTCTTCCTCCTTTTTGTATCTCCCTTATTTTTCAATTCTGCTGCTGCATGGCTGGTAATTAAATAATCTTCTTCTATCGCCTATCCTTTTTACTTCCTGCCCTTGTTGACTTATGGACAACTCTTCATTTTACAGTTACCTGGTAACAGTTCATACTAAAAGAGGGAGGCAAAGCAGCTGTTACTCATGCACTTATATAGACCATTGCACAAGGAATGTCTGCTGAATCAGAGCAGTAGTTGGTGTAGCCCAGCAGTGTCTCCAGAAAAAGGAAGAAAATATCATATTTCTTTTGTCAGTTCTATTGACACTGTGCCCACGACTGTTGCATTAAGGATGTTGTGGGATACATCCCTATCTAGCTATTCTTTAAGTATCCATTTGTGGGACCTGTTGTTTATGTAACTGTCAAAACCCCTTTATGAACCTGCAAATACTGACTCCCTCTACTGACTCCCTCTACAATTCTGAAAGCTGTAGAAACCAGAGTTTTTTATACATTAAAAAAACAATCTTTTGCTGCTTTCATTGAATACCTTGGTTTGGGGGTTTGGGAGGAAATTTTTTTCATTGTTATTTTTTTGGTGGGATGTTTTGGTTTTGGGGGTTTTTTGTGACACAGAAGGGGAATACAGTCCACCACAATTCCTCAGTTTGTTTTCATCTTTACATTTTGGAAACCTTATTCACATCCTTGTCAGCCTTCTCTCTAAAGTAAATGATGCCAGCCTTTTCAGGTGCCTATTGTAAGGCAGCTGCTCCTTTCTTTTGACAGTAAGCACAATACTCAAGATGATGGTATACCAAATAATAACAGCACATGTTTTATCGAAGTTCAATATTTTATTGGCTTTTGGGGTGGGGGTGGGCTGTCGCTGCACATTAGATCTAAAGATGGGAAGAACTTCCAAAAATAATTCCCAAATATATTCTGAGATATGGTGCCATGTACTGGGGGGTGCACTGTTCCTCTCCCAAACAATTTACTTATTTGTTGGCTTAGAAAAATAACATATGCTTTTTATTTGGTGAAAAAATTGATTGCTTTAATTCTTTTAATAGAAGAGTTGATTATCTACTATTTCTTATGATATTGCACATTCATAAAATATCCAATTAAGCTATTAAATAGTTTCAAATAAGAAAATAAGTAATTTACTTCACACCATTCTGGCATATTTAATTTTGAGTGTTTGTTGGAGCTATCCGAAGAAAAGAGACTGGAAGATAGGTGTACTGGTAGCTGTTAAACATGATATGCCATTTATAAAGTCCAACTCAGAAAGTTGTGAATGCTTCCTGTACAAAATCTTAGGCTAAGTAGCTGTCCATTTAATCTTGTTATGTTTACCTCCCAGCTGGTGACACTGCTGGTCTCACATACATAAATTTATATACCACATTGTCTATACAGAACTAAAGAGACTATTGTGAATTTGAATGTAAGTATCTTGGCCAATTTTAAGTAAAATCATAAAGTAGAGAGATAAAAATGTCCTTGAAAATCTACAACACTAAAATGGGTAATTACTGGAGTTAGCACAGGTGCTATAAGCATAGCTTTTGACTAGATTTCTGTCTTTCTGTTTCTTAAAGTAGTATTTTATTTAACATAGCCTGAGATAGGGGTGTTCCTTATGTACCCTAGAGAAAGCAATTCCATGTGCATGCAGAATTGCAGTATTTAGCCTATGAATTTAAAGCATACTCAAACTAGAAGGTTCATTCACAACAAGTTTTTTTGTCATTATATTTAAATGAGTGAAGTCTTAGGATGACTTATTCATCGTTACCTTTCCGTTTGGATGGATTTGCTGAGAAACAAAGTAAAATGAGTTAAGTTTTAGTTCTATCATCCTTTTTCTGAGCTTATATTTATCTTCCCCACCAACATTTCTCATCAGTGTTCATCATTGTTTCCCTTGCTGAATGAAAGGCAGCCTTACAACTGAGCTGGTAGAGGCTTAGTTTAAATGGAGATATCTAAAGGTGTGACTTCAAAGAAGGAACCTGGAGGCCTTTTTTGTTCCACTGTAACTGACAATTTAATGTTTTGGGAGTGGTGCTGTTTACTTAGGCAGTGTTTATTTGCTTTAAAACATTTCATGGGCAGAATAAAATAAACAGTTCTGGAAGAGCATATAATTTCTCTGTGTTTGCAAATGGTTCATTTACCACTACCTAGAACTATCCATTGAGGAGAGATTGGCAGTTCATTAATTTGAAACAGTAATAATTTAACAGAACTGATTGTTTTCTGAAGTATGCAGAGGACTGTTGATGAATTGTGTTTCTGTGGCAACATTTTATATTACAAAGGACAAGAGCACTGGAATTTGTAAGAATGTTATAAGGCTGTTTCATAATTAGAAACCTGGTTGTGCATATCCTGGGACAAAGTCAAAAGCACACTAAAGTAATTTCTTAACTATACAGATGCTCAGATTCTGATAATGTAGTCAGTGATAGGAACAGATGTTTGGTAGCCTTAGCTATCAGGCATCAGAAACACTGTTTTCCTCTTTGCTCTTGCAAAGGTAATAGATTATTCCTCTCTGCTCTCTACAACAGCATATGGCAATTCTGGAAATGTGGTCTTACCATGGTTAAGATGTTGCTGACTCATAGATGTTTTAATGAGTACCTGCTGAATTTCTTCCCCCCTCAGTGAACTGAGGATAAGCTTTAGATTGCTATACAATATGGCTGGAGAAGCACTGCACCCACGGTTTGATGGTTGCAGCCTCATGGGAGAGGTTCAGTCATGAGCAGTTTGTGTCTACGTCAATGTTTGAGTGGCTGTGCCGGTGAGGTGAAGAGCATGACAGGAGGTATTTCTCTAATAATTGGCTTCTCTGCTTTTGTGTGTGTCTGTATGTTCACTGGCTCTACATCTGGGCAGACCTGGGAGACCTGGAAAAGGGGCAGTGCACAAGAGAAATTACCAGGGTTTGCTTTGGTTCTGGATTGAAGAGAGCAAGGATTAGTGGTAGTGCAGGGAGGATTTCTGTAAAATGGAGTTTCTTATTGTGCAGAAAATATGAATATGAGAAAACAAAGTACCACAAAGAACAACAGATGGAACAAGAACACAGAAAGACCAGTAGGAGACCCAGGAGAGCAGACTTGATGGTGCTGATGATGGCTCATGAGCTGCCTGGATTGTCTAGCTACAAAGCAGGTGTTACTTCAGATTGCCAATATCCTAGAGGAGACAATAAACCTTTGTCCAGTGGAAAGTTCACTGGACCCTGGACTTGGTTCAGTACTGCAGGAGCTACTCTGCTACAAACAGGAGTGTGACAACATGAATCGCATTTAGACTTAAATTCAAAACCCCTCATGTATATTACTACCTCATTCCAAAGGAGTTTGTTAGAGGTTCTCTAACTGCACTAACTGGGCTAAGTTTTTAATCCTCTCAAGTGATTTTAAAGAGCTTGAGTATCACCCACATTCCCACTCTTCCCTTAAGCATTACCATCTTTCACTGAATAAATTAATCTTCTTATCATGTACATGATATGCTCCATTAATATTTTTCCCTGATGAAAGGGGATCAGGCCCTAATCATGAAATATTAGCTCAAAGTTGGAATCCAACTAGCTTTCCAACATTGTGCACGTTCTTTTTTCATCCATTTATTTTTTAATGATAAGTCTCAGAAATTCTGCAAGCCTCACTACTTAAGCAAACTTTATATGCCATTTCTTATCAAAGTTAAATGAGATCCTAATCTACAGAGATATTTTCATGGGCTTGGATAGTTATTTGTCTTTTATTATTATTATTGACTTGACAGAAAGCTGCCTTTGAAGGAAGTTGAAAAGTCAAAATATACTGATGTATATGTGGTAGGGCATTATTGGTTCCTTCATTTGGGATGACATAATAATGCCTGAACCAAAACCCAGCCAAGCGTATGTAGTCAGGTCATGTCTTCCAGATTTGAGAGGATACTACATGAAATACATTTCAGAAAAAAATGTGAATTATTCTTTTAATTAATGTAGATGTTTTTGAAAACTTAAATAATTGCTAATCTGCATCATCACATCTTTTAATTACTTTCACCCTGTAGTGAGTCTGTACTGCTGAGGGGAGTCTATGGTGTTTGACTAAGACAATGCCATTGGAAATCAACAAATTCTATGATTGCTACTACTTCAATGGAATGGAATGTAAGCATTTTAATTCTAACATATGTTACAGATAGTAAATTTTTTTGTTGTTTAAAGACTATTCATCTTGTCAAAACTATTGGTGGACAGGCTTATTTCCTTGGTTGATTTTCTCTGGGCAAAAGCAGGAAATTTCTGTGAGTTTGTTCTTGATTTGCCTAATTTCGTCCTCAGACTAGTCTGAAATGTAATTATAAATAGAGATTTTATGCAAGTCTAGGTAAGTACTCCCCAGAATTACTGGGAATTTCTTCATTGACATCAGAGGAACAGGGCTGGGGTGACTGTAGTCTCTTTGGGGCTGTCCTGGTTTCAGCAAGGATTGAGCCAATTTTCTTTCAAGTTGCTGATGTTGAGCTGTGTTTGGGATTTAGGATAAGAATCATGCTGACACCACACTGATGTTTTTGGTTGTTGTCAAGCAGTCAAGGATTCTTCTGCTTTTTTTATGCTGTCCTGCTTACAAGAAGGCGGGAAGCGCCCAGGAAGCTGGGAGGGAATACAGCCAAGGTAGGTAACACAAACTGGCCAAAAAGCTACTCTTACCATGATGTCACATCACATTTATAACTGGGGGTGGGCTGAGGGACTGATCAGCAGCTGAGAGGCAGCTGGGGGACCTGGAGCAACAGCTGAGGAGCTGGTGTGACAGCTGGAGATCTTGTGCAGCATTGCCTTTATGGTGATGGCCTGCCGAGGGGAAGTGGTGAATGAACTCCTTGTTTTGCTTTGCTTGAGTTTGTAAGCTGAGAGGCCAGGCAGTCTGGGGGTCTTGTGCAGTAGGGGGTGGGGGTGGTACTTATTTAGCATTGATTTCAGGTGGAGGGGAATTACACTGTTCAACGCATGTTTTGTGTATATATCCTTAATATCATTATCTTTCTTTTATGTATGTCTAGTTAAACAGTTTTGATCTCAACCCACAAATTCTCTCACTTTCACTCTTCCAGTTCTCTCTTCTCTGATCCTGGTGAAAGCAAGTAAGCAGCTGCACAGTGCTCAATTGCTGGCCAGGGATAAACCATGGCAGTTGCAACCCATTAAAAGGTTTGGGGATAGGGCTGCTTTCTCACCTTTGCCTTCTTCTTTCACTCTGTATTCTATACTTTGAGAATCTGTCCTTTGCAAGTTAAAATTGACTCAATTCTTCCTTTCTCAAACGCTTTCGATTTTTACAAAGGTCTCTCATGTAATTAAACTGGAAATGCCCGACAAAAACAGAGTCCAATATTAAGCTAATTCAGAGCTTGCTTTGATATTTACTTGTCTATATAACTCACTAAAACACATTCACTGAAGGCCCAGCATCATTAGCAGATTTTCTTTACAGTCTGCTAGATCTATGAAACTTGCTTCTGATTGATATGCTCAGTCAGTGGAGCTCCTACTGTTTCTTGGAGATGGAGATATCCCAGGTTATCTTTCCTCCTTACCGTTGTTATTCTTCAACAGGCATCCACTACTACATTAATACTTCTTGTATTGTAACCTAGGACTGGCAGAGTCTCTGCATTCAAGGAAAAATAAATGCTTTATATTGTTTGCTCCATAATAATCAATCAGCTTGGAGTTTGCTTGAGAAACACTTTTGCTTAGCTGGGCTAAGCAGAAAATTATGTGAGTGTATTACATAAATAAGAAGCTGTTCCTTAATTGCACAGAGGAAATACCAGTTTTAATGATCTTAGAAAGAATTATTGTATCAATAAAAATTTTGCATCAGGAGATTACTTCTATGTGTTACCTCATTATGGGTAAATTTCTTGCTTTTGGGGGGAGGGGTGCAGAGTTTGGGAGGAAATAGAATAGAATTAGAAGTTTAATAATTGAAATATTTCATATAGACGTATTTGTAGTCAAAATGATAATTGTTCCTGATTTACTCAGGTTTTGTTATTTGTTGGTGTTCTAGAATTGCTGCCACTATCATAAATGTATCCTATTTGTTGGGCAGTCTGTACAATGCTTTTCTCAATTAGGCTTACAATCACAAAATCACAGAATCACAGAATCACAGAATTTTAGGGGTTGGAAGGGACCTCAAGAGATCATGGGGTCCAACCCCCCTACCAAAGCAGCTCCCTAGCTCATACTGCACAGATAGGCGTCCAGACGAGTCTTGAATATCTCCAGAGAAGGAGACTCCACCACCTCAGGGCTCCGGCACCCTCACTGTGTAAAAAGAAATCATACAACTGTTGTTGCTAAAATGTTTCTCAGAAGTAAATCTAGAAACTGAAAATGCAAATTTTTACAGTGAGTAATGTTGAATTGTGTTGGTAAAATAGACACAGAATAAGGAATTTCTACTGTTTAAGTAGTGTGCACTGTCTGGAGGTCACAGTTACCTTGAAAAAACAGTTATGTTTGTTTATCTTGATCATTATGAATGCAGATGTATGTTGCTAAAGCAGTCCTGGAATAAGAACTTTCTTTGCCTCTTCAAATTTTTACCAAAATTTGTGAGTCTATAGAAGAAGCAGGGTAACTCTAAAACTGTCCTTAAGCATTTTGCACAGAATACTCAGTACTGTAAAAGATTACGACGTTAAATGGACATCTGATCAGATGCATGATGATAAAGTATTGAGAGAGAGGGCTGTGTGTGGTATGGTGTGATAGTTTTCGGGTTTGGTTTTTCAGTTAGTTGGTTTGTTTTCCCCTCACCTAATCTGTTACTGTAGAAGTTTGAACTGATTGCTCAGGTACTTACTCCAAATGGTGGAAGATTGATTTCTCATCCCTTTATTCCAACATGAATTGTCACACCAGTACCTTTTCCTCATATTTCTCTTTTCCAGACAACACAAAGCTGATTTTTTAATATTTCCTGACAGTTTAAGCCCTTTGTCATTATTCATTTTCAGTATTCTCTCTATTTTTACACACAGGGCCAAAATCTGTGACAGCACCTCACCCAGTGCTTTGCTTGTGCTGTGTATGGCAGATGATTATTTGCCATGCTTTCCAGGTAATACTACTGGTAATACTTTCTTGACTTATATCTGCTCCACAGGCAGTGACATCATTAAATTAAAATCAGGTTGGATGCTAGTAGAAACCATTTCAAGGTGTTTTTTTTTCACAGTGTAGCATTTTTGTTACCAACGGGGGGGGGGGGGGGGGGGGGTAGTTATATTTTTTTTTTAGATCTTTGATTTGGTACTCTCTGGTTGACATCTGAATTTTTTGTGGGTTTTTTGTCAGCTCTTGAACTCATCAAGCTTCCCAAAACTACACATTGTTTTGAAGTGTTGCATCATTCAAATCATAAAGAAATTATTGGATGTATCTAAGTAGAGACCCAAGGGATGCCACTTCTATATCCTTTCACTGTTGTAGAAAACTACTAATAATCATGCTTCAAGGGTTTAATTGGTTATGAAACTATCTCCAGTTTCTCAGTTTTCCCTGATGGAATTAAGAATTTGACCTTATTCATGGGCCTGACCAACATGGAACCAGTCCACAATAATCATAATTTAACAGATTACTCTTTTCCATATATTTCTATTAGCCTTTTTTTTTCCCCTCAATTGATTACACTGTTCTCAATAAATTTCAGTATTTTTATTCTAAGGGAATTGACTTGTTTTTTAACTTAATTGGACTTTGCTCAACAATCCTTCCTTGTGCTTCTATCTCACTTTAGAATCAATTGTGTAATTAGTTACGTTTTCAAAACAAGGCATTTAACACTTCAGATTTTGCTTTTTCAGTGTTTATTTGCTCTCTATCTCCACAATCAGTGAGCCTAAACTTCCCTTTTACTCTTCCCTCATGCTGTAAATGCAGTGTATTTCTCTTCGTATGCCTAATATACTTGGCCAGTTCTAATGCCTGCTGTGCCTCCATCCATACAATTTATATTCATACAAGCCTGCGCTATTCTTTTGTCTTCCCCTCCTAGATTTGTTGTTGCATTTTGTTTTTCAGAGTTAGATGTCCTTTAAAATTTTATCATTGTTGCATCTTGTCTTTTCTTGCCTTTTTCGCTACTTTGAGAGAAACTTTCTTGTCATGCTTTCTTACAGTATCCTTTATAATCTGCCAGCTCTCCTTAGTGCTTTTGTCTTTTAGATTATCTACTCGAGATACAATGCCTATCCATAAAGCCACTTTATTTTTCAACTCTGTCCTGAATTTCAGTTACTTTTCTGAGACCAAATTACAAAAATATTAAGGACTATTTTATAATAAGGTATGAGGTGAACTAACATATTAAAAGAGTTCATGAATTATTCTTCATGTAAAATCACACTTTGTGTCTCTCAGAAAAAATTGGCTGCATCTTTATTATTTTCAGTGACACTGAGTGAGACACTTTTTCTACTGCTCAGTTAAAGTCCATGAAGTGGTGTTAAAGTGTCTACTAATTAGAAATAGTCAGAAAAAAAGACTTGTTAATCAGGATGACAAGCTTGATTTGCTCAGTTTTTGTGAAAGAGAATCATCTTATCTACAATTCATTGAAGGAGTTAGGGGGTAACCACAAACTACTACTACATAAAATACACCTAAGTGATCAAAAAGAGCAGATGATGCTAACTGTAATTACAAGAGCACTATTCAGATAATTTTACACATTCTATTATCAGTGTAAAATTATAAAGTCGCTCATTAAAGTACCACATCACTCCTCATAACATCCTTTCTGTCCAGTGACATAAACGTACATGCTTCATTTATGTTAGGGTTTGGAGACCAGCTTTAATTTAATGCACACAAAGAATTCACACCTCTTCCAGCAAGATCTAATAGTGTTCCTTTAGATATTGCAGCTGAGCTTTCCTTGAAGACAGATAGGAGTAAAGACTTAACAAGGACCCTGACCTACTTACACAAGCTGCAGCTCCCTCCTCCTGTAAGCAGGATCCTGCACAAATCACTGAACTTTGCATGCTTTGTTGGATGCGACTGATCTTCAAACACCCTTCCTTTGTGAAGGCTGTCTCCAACTTCAACAAAGTCTTCAAAAGTCTTCCCATCAGTTCTTAAGTCTTTGTGTCAGGATTATCACAGAATCACAGAATGTTAGGTGTTGGTAGGGACCTTGAAAGATCATCTAGGTGATCCTACCCAGATTAGGTCACACAGGAACACTTCTAGGTGGGTTTTGATACCTCCAGAGAAGGAGACTCCACCACGTCCCTGGGCAGTCTGTTCCAGTGCTCTCTCATCCTCACAGTGAAAAAGTTTTTCCTTATGTTCACATGGAACCTTCACTGATCCAGCTTGCACCCATTGACCCTTGTCCTAACATTGGACGCCACTGAGAAGACCCTGGCTCCATAGTCTTGACACTCACCCGTTACATATTTATAGGCATTAATGAGGTCACCCCTCAGTCTCCTTTTCTCCATGCTAAAGAGACCCAGCACTCTCAGCCTGCCCTCACAAGGAAGGTGTTCTACTCCCTTGATCATTTTAGTGGTCCTGCATTAGACTCTTTCAAGGAGTTCCATCTGCTTCGTGAACTGAGGGGCCCCGGATTGGACACAATATTCCAGATGTGGTCTCTCCAAGGCAGAGTAGAGGCGGAGGACAACCTCTCTTGACCTACTAACCACACCCTAACAATACCCCCCAGGATGCCATTGGCCTTCTTGGCCACGAGAGCACATTGCTGGCTCATGGTCCCTTTTGCTTATGCTGCTCTCCAACAGATCCATTCCTGACCTATACTGGTATCTGGGGTTACCCTTCACCAGATGCAAGACTGTACATTTGCCCTTGTTATATTTTATTAAATTCTTCCCTGCCCAGCTCTCCAGCCTGTCCAGATCTCACTGAATGACAGCACAGCCTTCAGGGGTGTCCGCCACTCCTCCCAGTTTTGTGTAGTCAGCAAACCTTCTGATGGTGCCCTCACCCAGGTCATAGATGAATATATTAAATAGTACTGGTCCATCACCAACCCCTGAGGGACTTCACTGTATACAGACCTCCAGCCAGACTCTGTCCCATTGACCACAACTGTGACTCTTTCAACCAGTCCATAACCCACCTCACTACTTGATCCTCCAGACAACACTTCCTCAGTTTAGCTGAGATGATGCTGTGGGAGACTGTGTCAAATGCTTTCATGAAATCAAGATAAACTAATATATGTTAAAACTTACCTTTTTAAAAACTTGTAAGTATGCATTGGTCCATTCACTTACCTCAAAAAGCTGTCAACGACCAAATGCTGTGATACATTTTAAACCTTTGTTTAGGAATGGACAGACCCCTGCAGTTGTGCCTGTATTACTGGTGCTTGATTAGTTCTGTAATCTCTAGATTTGATGAAGCACCACAAGGAAAGGGCTGACTTCACTCCTTAACTTCTAAGTCTCTTAAAAGAAAAAAATCCTTTTTTAAGTTTTGTCCAGAGTGTTTCTGTGCTTAAATTTTATGTTTTCTCTCTAAGCTCAATGTTTTGCAATTTTACATAGTTTTGTGATTGTTGTATGCCTTTTTATTTTTATTATCCTTCAGTTGGTTTTGATATATTCCTTCCCAGAAAATGTGTTTCCTGATTCATTAGACATGCGGATTTTTATTTTATGTTAGCTAAGCTTCTATGTGTTACATGGTGCACGACCCAAAACTCACATGCAAGTTATTGATTAATGACCATTGTTCCCTCACATGAGAAAAGGCAAAATGGGAATTTCTCAGAATCACTGGGTTGGAAAAGACCTTTGAGATCAAGTCCAACCATACCTGTCCTCTACTAAACCGTACCCCTGAGCCCCTTATCTGTCTTTTAAATACATCCAGAGATGGTGGCTCAACCACCTCCCCAGGCAGCCTGTTCCAATGCCCAACAACCTTTCAGTGAAAAATATTTTCCTAATGTCTAATCTAAACCTGTTGTGGTGCAGCTGTAGTCCATTCCCCCTCGTCCTATCACCTGTCACTTTAGTGAGGACACCAATGCCCACCTCAGTACAACCTCTTTTCAGGTAATTGCAGGTGATGATAAAGTCTCTCCTCAGCCTCCGCTTCTCCAGGCTAATCAACCCCATTTCCCTCAGCCGCTCCTCAACTCTCCAGCCCCTTCACCAATCCAGTTGCCCTTCTCTGGACACATTCCAGCACTTTAATGTCTTTCTTGCAGTGAGGGGCCCAAAACTGAACACAGTACTGGAAGTGCAGCTTCACCAATGCTGAGTACAGGGGCACAATCACTTCCCTGGACTTGCTGGCCACATTATTTCTGATACCAGCCAAGATGCCATTAGCCTTCTTGGCCACCTGGCACACTGCTGGTTCATATTCAATAGGCAGTCAACCAACACCCCAAGATTCTGCTCCCCTAAGCACCTTTTTAGCCGCTCTTCCCCAACATTGTAGTGCTACACAGCGTTGCTATGTTTTAAGTGAAGGACTCTGCACTTGGGCTTGTCAAAGCCCATCCAGTTGATGTCAGCTCATCAATCCAGCCTGTCCAGATCCCTCTGAAGAGCCTTAAAGCCCTGCGACCGATAAACCCTTCCTCTTAGCTTAGTATCATTGATAAACATACTGAAGGAACACTCAATCCCTACAGCCAGGTCATTAATAAAGATTTTGAACAGGACTGGATCCAGGCCTGAGCCCAGGAGAACACTACTTGTGACAAGTCTCCAGTTGGATGTAGCTCCATTTACAAAACCTTATTAAGCATGGACATGCAGACAGCTTTTTACAAACCAGAGTTCACCCGTCAGGACACAGGCAAATGTATGAGTAGAAGTGTGGCGTACTGAAAGGCACAGACTCAGATTGTGGTGGATCAAAGACAACTCTAGTAACAACTGAGCAAACGTATACCCTCTCAATGGCTGATGCAGCAGCCTCTAGTCGGGTTTCAGTTTTGTACTCTTAATGTACACAATAGAGTCCATCAAAATCTTGACAACTGTGAGACTGGCATCATGCAGGTGATAATGGTGGTTGACACAGGGGACTTGATCCATCATGCTGGCACCCACCTTCGGCCGGAACCTGTGGAAACAGAAGCATACTCTCTGCCCCATGTTATTAGAGGGAGAAGTCCTTCCCATTGATATGTCTGTAGCCTTTTCATCACTAAAGCTTTATTAATTTCAAGATGGGTTTGCGAGGAAGCCTATCTTCCATCCATCTGTTCAAAACATTCAGAACAGAACAAGCTTTTGCTACTCACTCTTTTGAGGATAGCTCTTGGCTACCCCTTTTTTGTTGTTGGAACATTGTTTGAAGAGTATTATGCGTGCATTTTGTAATTACCTGTCCTGTGGGAGAGTGAGGAATGCTTGTAACATGTTTTACTCCCCATTACTGTAAGAAATGTCGGTGTTTTATGTGCTATACAACCTGGGCCATCATCTGGTTTGATAGTTTTTGGAACTTCCAATTAACAATGCCGCCATTCCGTGACCCAAAGGCCTGTTCTTTCTGCTGAGGCCGCCTAGCCCACCCCAGTGCTACCAGCAGTCCCAGTGCACAAATGGTGACAGCTCCTTAAGGCAGCCACAGCTCCTTTACAGGGGCCGTTCCGGGGGGTGACTGCTTGTCACAGTGCAGCCCCACCCCGCCCGCCACATGGGGTTTCCCGCCAAAGGCAACGGCTGGTCGTGTCTCAAATTTGGCTCAACACTGACTTCCCCAGTGCCATACTGACGCTGCCGCAAACGCCTCAGCAAGTAAAGACAACAACTCATGCTGTCTAGAACCTATATCCACACACGCCACGATCATGTCATCAACACTGGGGTTTTTCAAGGGCTGCAAAACCTTTTGACAGTCCAAATTAGCATTTGTTTGCGAGTTGTTTCAATATATAATCCCGAGCAGCCTCATTCTCATCTTGCTTCTGTAAAACATCAAGTCTATCAAAAAATTTTCTAAGTGGCTCCCCTGATTCCTGCGTTATACAAACAAAAGATTGTCTTTGTCCTCCAGCTTTCATAACGCTTAAGGACGTGGAGTGCAAGTTGCTTGATCTGCTGCAAGCCTTCGGGAGGGATTCTGACTTGAGCTGCGGTTCTGCTATAATCTCCTTCTCCCAGCAACAAATTCACATCGAAAACTTGCAGAGGGTGACGCTGCCCAGCGTCTGATTTTCTGCAGCCTGAGATCTAGCAAGCTGTCTCATTTTTGATTCCCACATAGCATATTATCAATCAGACATAATAAGCTGAAACATGGTTTTTAAATCATGTGGGGTAAAAGCAGAACTATCACAGAACTGTATCAAAAGGATAGTACATGGAGCGCCCAGTCCATGATAAGTTACTGCATGCCCGAGTTCTTTTCTAAGAAAGACCCTTCCATTGTGGTTAAGTCTGGGGGATACAAGTTAAGCTGCTTATCAAGGTCTATCCACCCCAGCCCAAATGGATCAGAAGAGAGCATTGATCTCTCACCCAGGGGGATGGGGGTGGGGAGGTGGTGCTGATGGTGGTGTAGTCTTCTGTTGCCCCTCACCCATAGGAGAAACAATATGCGTCTTTAAGGTCTTGAAAATGACCCGCCAAGAGGTTAACAAACCAGCCACCATTTTAGTGGCACAGTCCCGAAGTCTGACCCCAACTTTATCCCAGATTTCTGGATGATAAATATTATGACTGTTTGTGGAAGGATCACTTTTAAAAGTATAAAGAAAAAAATCATTGTAACTCTTCACTATCCATTTTCTTCCCATGCTCCTTCAAAATCTTGTTGATTAGATTCGTCCCCATAGTTCTCAGCTGCTTACCTTCCCCCTGCGAAAGGTAACTGAGCGCACCGGCAACACTTCCTTGCAGCACTCTTCCCGAGTTCAGATGAGCTATGCCACCGGATCAACAGCAAGTCATTTCAGTGCCCCATATTAGGTGCCATTTGTGGCGTATTGAAAGGCATGGACTCAGACTGTGGTGGATAGAAGACTGGTAACAACTAATAACAACTGAGCAAATTATTATACTCTCTTGATGGCTGATGCAGCAGCCTCGAGTCAGGTTTCAGTACCTTTCATTAGTACAAGAAACACAACATTCCTATACAAAAGATTGTCCCACCCTACAGGACTCCTGCTCTGCTGCCATCTTCAGCCTGCACCTTCCTTAACATGACAAAGCACACCATTCCACCTCGCTGCTAAACAACGAACAACTTTACATATCTACACAAACCTGTTTCCTGCTATTTCTCTTGCTTTTGCAGACTTCCTCCAACAAACATAACTGTCTCTTCCAGGGCCGGTCTCCACTTCCCACATAAAAGATGAAATTTGATTTGGGGGTATGATGGCTAACACATGCAAGGATAGAGCGAAACTATGAACATAAGGATCAGAAAACTTCCACATTTTCAGATGTTCTCTTCAGTTAGCCAAGGCTTATGCCAGGCCCTCCCATCACCTTGTGTGTCCCACTGCATCCCCCCAGAGTTGTGCATGTGTCGCATCCTACTTTCCTATCCTCATTCTAGCCCCAAGGTTACAGGCTGCTCCAACCCACAGTGGCTCAGAGCCACCTGCTCTCCCAGCAGACATGGTCGCGGCCCTTTTGAGGGACTCCCCCCCACACCTTGTGTACTCTGTGACTGCGGACTGATTTTACATGTGCAGGACATGAAAGTGCTTGCCTTGTACAGGAGACAGCCGAAGCGTGGTTTGCTGTGAAAACAGGGAACTTTATTTCAACAACTACATTGACTTAAACAACTGTTTGAAGAAGCGTGGGCAGGACAGAGCAGCCTCTGACCGTGAGGCCCAGCGGGCATTGCCCCAGCAGCAGATGGTGGTGGTATGCTGCTGCCTGGCCTGGATTCCTCCTGCTGCTCAGGTCTTTTGCCCCCACAGGTCCTGCAGGAGCTCCTGCACCCTGGTGCAGAACCGCACCAGCTTCTGGAGGGGAAGTGGCCAGGAGTTCAACACGGCCAACGGAGCTGGTGTTGGGGCTGGCTTCTGCATGGGGGTTGATGTTGAGAGGCAGCTCCATGCCCATGTTGTCGGGGTACTCTCGACAGCTGGGCGCAGTCCCATCTGGACAAGGATCCAGTTGATGTAGTCTTGTGTGGAAGCGTAGATGGCTGCCTGTCTTGCTCTGGCACAGCCTGTGCCCCAGCTAGTCACTCCCATAAGCCAGAAGTAGATGGCATTGTTCGTCTTGCAACTGCCGATGATCCAGGGCCAGGCTCCTATCTGGGCAGCTGTGCCACCCACAACACCCGAGGCCAGGGCCACGGGCTGGAGCCCGCAGGTCGCTCTGTAAGCAGAAGATCGTTACTGCCCTGCTCAAAGGCTTGCTGCCTGCCTTTCAGGCTGAAGGTCAGCCGTCTTCCCTCCCTGCAAAGGCGTTGTATGGACAGCAGGGCCAGGGAACCCCATGGGGTGTGCGTCTGTCCACCCCTGTTTCAGCTTTAGCCCCGTACGCAAGTGGTGCCAGCAGCCTGGGTGCTGGCAAGGACCTAAGGCTCTCACAGGGTGTTTGGGAAGCCGTGGCGTGGCCACGGGGCACAAGCGGGCACCCTGCAGTGAATCCCATAAAGCTTGCCCAAGCTCCCTCCATGAGCTGCAGTGCACTTACCCACAGGTGTCCCATGTGCCCTGCACAGGCTGGCACATGACTAACAGAATGAGGATGGAGAGCAGACGCATGGCTTCCGGCAGCAGCAGCCAAGGCAGTGGCAAGAGCCAAGAAAAGCCTGTCACCACCAGCTCAGCAGCTGACAGAATGTCCACAGTACTGCCGTTGCCTGGGGTACCCCTGGCCCCAGGGCTGATGTCACAGAGGGGCTCGTTCCACGTGCTGGTGCTGGGGGAGGGGCAGCATGGGGGCTTTCCAAGCCAGAGAGGATGCAGAAGTGGGGCTGGGACATTCCCTGGAGCCCCCCTAGGAAGGCTTTGCTTGTGGGTTGAGGCTGTGCAGGCCCCCTTGTGGGCAGCAGCACCTGGCTCCTCATGCTGCCTGCTAACAGCAGGAGAAAACCGAGCACGGTGTCACAACCTCTCTGCCAAGTGCATTGCCACCCTTCTCTCTGCAGCATTTCGCTGCCAGATCCTTCCCAATGGGTCATTCCCTCCCTTCTGCCTTTTTTAGCAGCCATGCGACTTGACCCACCTCATCCTGGTTACAGAACGGTTACCCTGTCAAGGACCTGAGGCTCCCACATCTGTTTTGGGAAACTGTGGTGATGGAATCAAATAAAATAATTTCTGCTTTACTAATTGGTAATGTTAGAACAGCCACTCAGGAGTAAAGAGAAAATAGCTTCCTAATTTTAGAGATAATTGTATTTTAGAGATAATTGTATTTTTGCTTTTACAGAGGACAAAATACTGTCCTAATCAGGGCTACCATGAGCTTTTTTTCCCCAATGAAGCAATCAGGTTTTACCTAAAGTCTCATTCCCCACCACCACTGACTCACTGAGCTTGCTGTATGCAGTGCCCCTGTGAATCAGGCAAGGATAGGGATTCATATCTCACGCTGATAGGGGCCTAACCTCCCTAGACCTATTCCTCTTCCTTCAATATTCATTCTCATATGAGGCATCAGAGACACCTTTGAGAGACACAGCATAAGAAGCAACAGAAGTCAAAATCCATTACTTAGGAGAATTGAATAGCAATTTTGAATAGTTGGTCAGGCAAAATAGATAGTGGGTAAAATAAATGGGCAAGAAATCTTTCTTGTGAATTCTCATTGTTCAGATTTTAGCATTAATGTGAAACCTGTGGTAGAGAATCTTCCACAGGTGTCTGCTCTAGTCGGCAATCCTGAATGTTTGGGGCCAGACATTCAAAATGAATAATTTTACCTTGATTGAAGCCAGGTAGGCTTACACACACACACACAAATGAAATGGTGGGGAAGTTGCTGCCATTTAATAGCAACCCCAGGGGCATGGAGGGAGGCAGAGAGAGCAGGAGAAACACCCTACTCATGCCATCAGGGCTACACCAACAGTGGAGGTGTTCAGGGCAGCTTCAGTTTCTCCACACATCATTCTGACATATTTCTCCAGTACCTTCACTTCAGAAACAAATTTATATTTACAGGCCTGTCACCAAGGAGAATACATAAGAAAGTGATTGCAGACATCCGACAAGAGCTTCAGTTTCCAGAAAACACAGGATTCAAAGGCAGTGGAGATAACTGACAAGCAGCTTCTGCAGCCAAAGAATGTCTGCAATGCAGAGGAGGGAACTGTGGACCTTCCTATATTTGCTTTGGCACAGGCTGTGCTTCCCTTCCACCGTGCAAACTGCCAGGAGGAAGATAGGATCCACTGCAAGGGAAACAGGAATTAAAGTTCTTCATGTGCATTGTGGCCCTAAGACAAACAAAACTCCTCCCATTCAAATATTTGAGGCTTTCTTTGCTCTGGCTGTTTGATTTTGCCAACTGGTAGCCCCACTCATTTAAACATAAAAATATAGCATTTCTTAACTTGTCTTTATCAAGAAGTACCAATTTGACAAATGCTGTTGATAAGCCTTAAAAATACTGAAAAACTACACTGGAATAGAGACAGAGCCTATTGACCTGACTGGCGTGGTAACAAACCATGCTGAAAGCCACAGCGTTTCCTTACATAAATGTAAACACACACTTTCTGTGTTTGCATTGGTTCCCTTCAGCTAATTAACCTGCTTTATTTGTAATGAATACTTCTGCAACTTCACAGGCAGCAGTGCATTTTGTTTAATTAAAAATATTCTCAATATTAAACAAGTTAGTTTCCACAACGGTAGTAATTTTTCATTTAGGGTCGTTATGTTTCACTGCTCTTCTTTAATGAAGTAACGCTAAAATGTTTTACAGTGGCTAGTAAACTCTTTATAAGAATACACAGTTCTTACAAACAAGTAGATCTTAGATACTGTGATCCATGCCTTTGTTTCACAGTGCTCCTCCGGACAAATTTGCAGGTAGCAGTCAAGAGTAGAACTCAACTGAACAAAACATTCAGCCACCATAGTGATGAAAGCAGCAGGAGCAGGAGGCAATAAAATGAGCTCTGATAAATAAAAAAGCCTGTGCCCAGAGAGCAACATGAACAAGCATCTGACAACAGAGATAACCAAGCAGACAAAACCAGTGCATTAAAGCAGACTTACTCTTTTTTTCAGTCATGTCCTCATGCTGACAAGTGCTTCTGGGAAGGCAGATTGCAGAAAAGATGCAGGTGAAATGTCAAAGTAAACTGGAATTCTACCAGATTTCAGAGTCAGCAGAGAAGGATCCATGCCCCTTAGAAGAACTTCTGTATGAAAAATAAAATTTGAAAAGCATCAGTTAAAAAACATAATGAATATTTACTAGCCTAGCAAGTAAATATTTCCATGAGTTTAATCTAGGACTAGAAATAAAAACCTGGAATTGCCAGATTTCGGGGGAAAAAAAATCAAAATCCCTTATCATATCAGCTTTTTTTCCCCAGAATCTTTTAAAGATTTCAGGAAAACTCCAGAGTTTATTCTGAACTTATTTTACTGATAGACTTTCATTTACGAGTGGCCATTGATTTCAAGGGTATTTTTTAAGGTGCTTTATGTATCATGATATAATTCATAGTAACATGTTTCATGGACCCTAATAGTTCTCTGCAGCAGTGTATCCCTGGAGAATTTCAATGTATCTTGACTTTCACTTTTTTTCCTGAATCACAATTAAATCAGATTTCCCAAAAATCAGAACAGAGCATATATTATAATATGCATCATCCATAAAGACATTAAAAACTCCATCATTTTAAAGGAGAAAAGGAGGTTTCCATGCACATTTCCCTCCTCTAACACAGATCTCGTCCTGCCGCAAATTCTGCAAAACCTCCTAATGCCTTCAAAATGAAGAGGTTGGTCCCAGCTCTTGGTTGAATTGCCCTTATTTTCAAGGGGAGTGCACCTGAAAGCTCTGGATGCTCTCTAATCTCTCTGTAGACAGAAACATGTATCTTAAGCAGACACATGCAAAAAATTCATATACCTTCTCTGCAGACTGTGTGAGTGGAAGAACAAGCTGTTACCCACATTAATGAGTTAGAATTTACTTTTCATGCCCAGTAATCCTGCCTTGTGAACCAGCATAAAAGGAGGTCTCTTCCCAGCAGTCTTCTATGTAAGAAAGAGAAAACCCTAAAAAAGCCCTCATATATCAATGCAGTTGACTGCATAACTCCACCATAAAGCCTGAAGGAAAGGGGAATGATAGACTGCTTTCCAAAGTCCTGTATATAATACAAAGGAGCTTGTTCCGAGCTGGGTTATTTTAAAAAAAGTGAAATATTAAGAAGTGCCATTTAATTTCTGGATTTTCAATGATATAAAATCTTATCAGATCAAAATAAGACCTAGCCTGCACATGTTTATTTAAATCATCTCACTTCAGGTGAATTTAAACTAAATTTAATATATATGTATTGGCATTTTAGATACTAAACTACTGAATGACCCACCCTGAGAGACCTGGAAAGAGCATGAAAGAGACTAGAAGTCTGAACAATATTAAACCATTAGTTTATCAGCAAGGTTGTGAGAAATTAATATTCATGTAATAGATAATATTTCTGTGAATAGATTAACAGGTGGAGATAGGTGCTCACTTTTGTATTTAATTTGCAGTCTTTCTCAAATGAAAGAACAAACTCCTATCTATGCATTCTGCTTAAACTGGATTTTACTTCAATTTGAATAGCTGCAAATATCAACATCTTTAGTACGGTTTGCTTTGTAAAATGGGTGGTTGGAATTTGCAGGAACCAT
The DNA here is from genome assembly GCA_022605575.1 of Laterallus jamaicensis coturniculus. Lineage (NCBI taxonomy): Eukaryota > Metazoa > Chordata > Aves > Gruiformes > Rallidae > Laterallus > Laterallus jamaicensis. The sequence goes on from JAKCOX010000010.1 coordinate 25,139,107, forward strand.
TAATTTGAAAATCAACCATTTAAAAAGTGCATAAAGTAAAAGGCAGTACAATAGCTTAGATTTCATGCTGTTTCACTAGGAAACCAATTTTAGGGGTTTTTTTCTACTTTCTTTTATGTTATTTGTAGATCACCAAGCCCACACTAAAACCAGTATATCAGTAATAGCATAAAAATCACAGAATCACAGAATGGTCAGGGTTGGAAGAGACCTTGAGAGATCATCTAGTCCAACCCCCCTGCCAGAGGACGATCACCTAGAGTAGGTCACACAGGAACAGATCCAAGTGGGTTTTGAATGTCTCCAGTGAAGGAGAAGCCTCTCTGGTCAGTCTGTTCCAGTGCTCTGCCACCCTCACAGTAAAGAAATTCCTGCTCATGTTTAAGTGGAACTTCTATATGCAACTTTATGGCCATTGGTTGATGAGGGCTGGGTTAAGGATCAGTTAAGCAATCTGGACATCCATAAATCACAGAACCACAGAATTGTAGGCGTTGGAAGGGACCTCAAGGGATCTTCGAGTCCAACCCTTAATCGGTTCTGGGACCAGTACTATTCACTATATTCATCAACAACCTGGATGAGAGAATAGAGTGTGCTGTCAGCAGGTTTGCTGACGACACAAAACTGGGAGGAGTGACAGCAAGCTGCACTGCCATCCAGCGAAATCGGGCCAGGCTGGAGAGTTGGGCAGAGAGTAGTCTTATGAAATTCAACAAGGGCAAGTGTAGGGTCCTGCACCTGGTGTGTCAGCCACTCCGTTTTGTGTCATCAGCAAATTTGCTGAGGGTACACTCTGTCCCTTCATCCAAGTCGTTGATCAATATATTGAACAGAGCTGGGCCCAGGACTGACCCCTGAGGAACACCACTTGCTACAGGCATCCAGCTAGACTCAGTGTCACTGATCACATGTAATCAAGTAACAATATGCAATCAAAAGTATGCAGCCATAACAGTCTCCCTAAATCTAAAGTCACCTTTTCTATTTATTTTTTAATTATTTTTGGGTGACAGAAAAAGGAAATGCTGCTGAAATAGGAAGTGATGCCACGTAGTCTCCTCCAAACACACTATTACCAAAGTGAGAGAAAGACAAAAAGAAAGGAAGTTTTGTTGTTCTGACCTCTTCAATGCACCAGGATCTGCCACGTAATAAATCAAATACTTAATTAAAAAAAGATCGACTCATTTTAGTTAAAGATTTTTGTTTAAACATATACCTAGCTCTTTAGATACCTAATCCCAGGGAAGTACTGGTACAATGCAATCCAGTGATCAAGGAGAAGGTATAAATAAAAGGTAAATAGCTCACTCCTTGCGGGGTAATATGAAACAGGAAAATGGGACGGAGTTCAGTGACCCAAACAAGAGAATGGATGCTGAAGAAATGCATGTATTAAGGGAAGATTATCTGCAGAACTTGAGTGCAAGCGCAACATTTTAGGAATGACAAACTATAAGCAATAACCCTTGCTGCCATTTGAGCTGCTCTGGGAATTTCGTGAATAGTAAGAACTAGGTCACTCTGCTGCGGATGCCATGTAGATCAAGGCATGCAAACAAAGGACAGCTGATGTTTTACCATCTTTGGCAATATTCCCCTTCAAACCTTTATTTGTATGCCTTTTAGACTGTATATGTTCATGCGAGACATTTCTTCCCAAATTGCATGGCACTGTGCTCGGTGGGATTTAACTCAGTTCTCGGGTGAACACCATGATCCTGGTCATCCGGTATGTCCCTGAACCAATTCTCTGATTCCCCTTCAAAGGAATTGTTACTGCCTTCAAAGGGAATAACAATGTCTCTGCTGTCCTCACCAATAAGTGGTTTGGTTTGGATAACTGAGGTAATGGCAGAGGAGAGCATCAGCAAAAGCACAATCACTTGAGATTTTGTTTTGCTGTGTCATAACTGAGCAAATATTGCTGTGTAACTAAAAATAACCAAGGGTTTGTTTGGGTTTTTTTTCTCAAAGAGCTTACTTCCTTTGCATGCCCGACCTCACATGAAGAGACTTGTGCAGGATTTAGGCTGATGCATGTGCTCTTCATCCCTAGGTAAATTTTTGTAAACCCATTGTCATGGGTCTGGGAAATGGCTGCACTACTAAAAAAAGAAACACACAGTTTTTAAGTATTTGTGGGTAAGTACTGCCATAAGAACAAACCACTTTCAGAAAAGACCCTGTCCCAAATTACACTTGGTTATCACTCGCAAGAGTGCCTGTACTGTTATTCACAGATTTATAATGAATATGTATAAATTAATGGCAATTTCACATAACAAAGCAGAATAATGTTTTGTATGAAATAACTGCTATGTACTAGCCATTAAGCCTGATCAGACATGACTTTGTTTTCCTCCTAGTGCTCAGTCCTCACAGGTTACCCAAGATAGAGCCTGCAAATATTAATTAAGGGATATATATTTGCCCAGGAGCTGCAGCAGAAACCTCTGAAGCTGCAGCATTTACTGGTGGACCTGGAAAAATATTTCAACAGCAACACAATAAATTGACCAGCTTTATTTACAATAACTTTTATCCATTCATTACCTCCTCCAAAAGATATTAAAGAATGGATCTTTAATGCAAACAAGGCCACAAATTCTTACTGCGCACTAAGCAGAGAGTGGTGTACACAGCTGAGAGACTGAATCCGCAGCCAAGAGAGCTGGTTGTCATTAACAGAAGAGTGTGGCAAAGAAAAACAGTTTAACTCCTTTTTCTCTACTATTCTCAGACCATTGTCTGGCAGCATGCCATGACAGAACTTCTCACAACACCGAAGGCACATGCTGGTGCATTTCATCTACTGCCAATGCAAAACGGTACTTCACGTACATCATGTCTTTTTGTTTAAAATATTGACATAGTTTCTGTAAAAGGTAGTATTATTTTGAGTCCAAGAAATTTGAATTTAATAATCCCCTCAAAATTCGATCTGCTGCTTCTGAAATTAAGCAGTGGTCCCTAGACCTCAGCAAACTGGATAAATGTTATGTAGAAATGTCAAAATTTTCCTATTTCAATGAGTTTTGTTTGACTCTCAGATTCAACTGTGATGTATAAAAGTGCTTTGTGCCTTTGCAAGTCTTTAGGCGGTTTTTTACTTGAGTTATGAAGTATACCTCAGGTCACCTGGGGAAACATTAAAATTGAATAGTTTTCAAGATTATTTTGACCAGAAATTTAGCTAGGCGTTGCTAGGTCTGCTTATATGTTGTGTGACAGACAAAACATAGAACTGAGTTTACTGGTTTCATCTATCTATAATCTTTGATGGAAACAGCTTCTTCTACTCACAAAATTACAAAAGCAGTGCAAACACTGACCTTAAGCAGATTTTGCTTAGTCAGAATTTAATGTTACTGGTACTTGCAGTACACTGATTTGTTCTATTACCATTTGGTTCTGTCAAGACATGACAATTTATCCTTCTAACCATCTGAAATTTTTCAGTTGAAAGCTTTGGTGCAACTTTATATTACATATCAAAAGACATCCCAGATTTTCTCAGCAAATGAAACCTGATGGAGGTGTGCTCAGCATACTACTCACTGATGTCAGTACCAAATGATGAATGAAGCCCACACTACAAATGGCAGAACTATTCACATTCATTTGTCTTATGCTGGGAGCATCTGCCTGAATTTGCATTTTCAAGTTAATGTATTATTGTTTGGACATAAATTTTTAGTGATGTCACCTTGCAAAACAGAACAGTGATTCCCAGACAGGACAAAAGCAGATGTGCAGCAAGACTTGGACAGGTTGAAGAGTTGGGCAGGGAGACGTTTAATAAGATTTAACAAGAGCATGTAGGGTCTCGCATCTGGGAAAGAACAACCCCAGGTACCAGTATAGTCTGGGGACTGGCCTGTTGGAGAGCAGCGTAGATGAGAGGGACCTGGGGGTCCTGGGGGAAAGCAGGATGACCATAAGCCAGCAATGTGCCCTCATGGCTAAGAAGACCAATGGCATCCTGAGGGATATCAGAAGAGCTGTGGTTACTAGGTCAAAAGACATCCTTCTCCCCCTCTACTCTGCCCTGGTGAGACCATTCGTGGAATATTGTGTCCAGTTCTGGGTCCCTCAGTTCAAGAAGGACGTAGAACTCCTTGAAAGAGTCCAGCACAGGGCCACCAAGATGGTTAAGGGAGTGGAACATCTTCCTTATGAGGAAAGGCTGAGGGTGCTGGGCCTCTTAAGCTTGGAGAAGACCAAGAGTGACCTCGTTAATATCTATAACTATGTAAAGGGCGAGAGTCAGGAGGATGGAGCCATGCTCTTCTCAGTGATGGGCAGTGATAGGACAAGGGGCAACAGATGCAAGCTGGAGCATAGCAAGTTCCATGTGAAGATAAGGAGAAACTTTTCCACTTCCTTCCAACCCCAACCCTTCTGTGATTCTGTGATACTGGTTTTCATATTTAACTCTACTTACATACAGCAAAGTGTACTTACATAATATTAATGCAGTTTTAAAATAAAAATACACTATCACTTCTTTACATAAATTGTGCATAGGTTTTTTTAAATGTATTTAGAAAAAAATATTACTATTCTACCATTTTGTTTTCCAGGTTTATTTTCTTAAGTTCCTTTTATCCTTTCACAAAAGAGGATTCAGTGTGTGAATTCACTGAGCAGATTAACCTTAGATATTGTACAACAATATGTACACTAAACCAAGAAACGTTTCCTTATGATTGAAGCAGGTGGCAAGGGCTAGACATGTGCTCCACAAATCAAGATTCAGTTCTCATTAACAGTGTAGAAGGGTGCATAAGAGATATGATAAAGCCACTTAAGTTACTTGCATAGTATGTTCGAAGACAGCCTCAAGCACCTACTTAAAGTTGCTAGCCTGACAGCCAAGACAACACTGAGGATTTTCTTGGCAGCTAATCAAAGCTGGTGGAAAAGCAAAATATGTAGAGGGCTGGACACTTTGGAAAGAGCACAATGAAGACAAAGAGATTGAAGAGGACCCACTTGTTGTTGACCTGGGTAGGTTATAGTCTCATTCCTTACTCCAATCACACCGCTGTTCTACTTTCCTAAATAATGAGGAGAAATTAGGATGATTACACTTCAGTAAATCCTTGATGAAGCAATTCCACTCCTGAAATGAAAAAGCAATGGGGAAAATTGAGAAGACCAATTTTTTTGTTTGCTTGTTTGCCTTTGTTTCTATTTTTAATTCTTGCAAAGTTCAATAAAAGCACAAAGCAGGGACTCATGGCTTGCAAAACCTGAAGAAAGCATTGAAATTGGGTAATCTCACCCCAGACTTTGCAGTGGGAGACACATCTGTGCAAAGAACGGAGACAAAAAATGTAGTCAAAAACCTCCCAAGCTCACTTGCCTGATAATTGATACCAAACTACAGAGCTTCCAGGATCTAATCTAATCTGCCCCACACACACACCATAAGTGCATAAGCATCAGGAGGGTTCATCCACAAGTAGAAGAGAAGTTGTTACAGTCCAGTTTTTAAAAGCTGGAGTCTCTAGTTTTTAAAAAGTCTCACATGCTCTGTATTGCACTTTAATTGTTATTTTAATCCTATGTACCTGGATTCTCTTCAAAAAGTATTCCTGGAGGTCTACACTGAAGTTGTAGACCAAACTTGCATACATCCAGACTTGGGAGGAGAGGTTTGTGACACTCAGGGCTTGTGCAGGAAGGGGGCATGCATTTATCTGTGTGTGCATGCATGCATGTGTGTGCATGGGCAGGATTAGAAATTCTTGGCATTTACTATTAAAGAGTCTTTACAAGTTTGTAGGTGTTTCCTAATGTTTTAGAAGTGGTTTTTATTCTAGTTTATCTGTTGTATTTCTGGTATTGATCCTGAACGTATAGTTCACTGAGTTGCTGGTTAATTATGTCCCATTAATATATCAATAAATCACTGCAATCCTGAGTTAACGTTTTGAACTCAGCATTTCATTTCCTGTAATACTCCAGTGTCATTATGTTCTTCTATCACTCAAGGTCTCATTATTTGCCAGTATGTATACTAAGAATTTCTTATATCCATGCCTTTGCCATCTTCAGTGTATGTATATGATCTCTCTCTAGATGTCCCAGAGTTCCCAGAGTTTCATATTTTATAGGGACATGGAGCTACAGATAGCTTATGCTCCTGGTCTAGGTCCACCTCAGCTACTTCAGTTTTGGCAGTCTTATGTGTGTGTTCATTTCTTTGATATTTTTCAGTGGTGCAACGTTTGGGCACATGAGCATCTACCTTTAGATCCATGGATGCTGATGTCCTGTCACAATGAGGTAGCCCAGATAGGTTCAGCCCTGCACTGCTAATTGGTCTTCTTCCACTGCTGTAGTCACCCCCAAGAGGCCTCTGAATGGGTCACAGTGGGATGCTTTTCCCACTTGTCCCCTGTCAAGGTCACCTCAGCCTCAAATACAGACAATTCTTGTCATCCTCCATCACTCCAGAGATCCAGATGGGTTCTGTGCCTCTGTGTTCTCTCTCAAAGCCTTATACTTCTCTGGGTCTGATGTGCCAGGCCATCAAATGCATACAATCCATTATACTTAGTCATCCCTTTATTCCTCATGGCCATATTCAGGGATCTTCCATTCCTGTTCCTGGTTAGACTATTCACTGTGTAACCCTTGCAGTGCCAGAACGGGCGACACATCACCAGGATCAGAGAAGGGGATTTCAGTTCTTCTATGTCTGAGAGATTGCTGATTGCCTTCTTGTGTCTCTCCAGCAAATACACTGCCATCCTTCTTGGATAACTCGTTAATAGTTGTCTTCTCTCTCAGTTTCTGTACACTGGCTTCTAGCAGCACAGTGAGTTCACTATCCCACTTCCTCATGTCCTCTCACTGAGCATGCAGGAAGAACCATTGTGTGCCTCACAGCATGAGCCTGTGGCTCCCTTCCCTCTGACTGGGGCAGCAGAGATTTCTTGGGCTGCCCCTAACACCTGAGGCCCTGGCATATAGGGATGAGGTGGTACAGAGATTTTCTTCAATTTCTTGGAGCTGTGAAGACACATAATCCGCAGTTGCTGTATCTGTACCTGGGAAATACCTCCCAAGCTGTTGGAATATTTAAATCACTTTGAACCACCTTTTTCCACATGCCCTGTGTGCACAGGATATCCTTTGTAACTTTGCAGACCTCGTAATTGTCTAGGTCACTTCGGATGACTTCCAGAACCACTAATTCTCTCATGTACTGGATGCTTTCATCTGCAGTAGCCCACGTTCCTAAGGTGTTCACAAGATCTTCCTTGAACGGATATCTTGCCCTCACACTTGAGAGGAGCTGTCTCTTTTCCAATTCCTCTCTTAATTCTCCAGTTTCCAGCAAGGGATCACAGCTGTTGGGCTTTCTTACTTTCCAGCTGCTGACTGACTGTTGGCCTCATCATCCCAATATCAGAGCAGCCAGGCAAGAGTCTGCTCATTTCATTGCAACTGTTATCTTTCCACCTGTCTCAAAGTTCTGATGAGGTCAGGGACCACTTTCTGCCTGAATTCTTTCACTCCTTCTTCCAATTTCTTTGTCAAAGGACTAGCTTTTTGATCAAACGTTTCTACTTCTGCCTTCTCTCTTACTAGTTGGTGATAAGGACCCATTGATATCCTTGTCCACTGTTCCTTTTTCACTACTAGGGCAACCACTGTAGTTGTTATTTGGATCCCTCTGTCTTCAGCACGCAGTCCTCAATGCAGTTTGGATCCCTGCCTCAACCACAGTCTTCCGAGATTACTGAAATCTGTGGCTTGTTAAGGACAGGACAGGCCCCAGTGCAGTTCATAAAAGCCATTGTTTTTCACTGGAGTAGGCAAGGCACCCTTCTACCAGCTGGTGCATCAGCTTGCCAGGGTTGCTTGCCTGTTCAGGTGTGAAGTCCCAAGTTGCAGGAGGAAATGTTGGAGAGACTGGAGAGACAGGCCTTGCTGTGCCTGCCCTGCTCAGCTGGAGCCAAAACACGGGGGTGTTATCAGTACCTTTCTGGCTACCGATAGCGTGGCACTGTGGGGGCTGCTGTGGAGGAAATTAGCTCCAGCTCAGCCAGACCTAACATAGTATGAAAAATAACTTAAAGAACAAAAAAGACCCCAAACCAACCAACCAACCAAAAAAGGCCCCACATATACTAACTTGGAAATAACATTTCTAGACATGCATATAAACCCCCAATCATTAGCTGAGGAATGTTAATCTGAATGGATCACAGAGCAGGTCATTGCAAATCTACCAGTCTCACCAATTCTAAAGCTAGCTCTATACTGATAGGTGACAGGTCTAAGTTTTGAGGGATTTTCCCCAACTAATATTGGTGGAGGTATAATGCTGTATTGTTTTTATGGATTCATAATTACTTTTTCAGGAGACCTCCTCCCGCTCCTCCAAATCAGGCAATAATAGCAGTGCTGTAATTCTGTTCCCTGCACTTCTTCAGAGAGTACACCCTTTTCACAGTGTTTTTTGTGTTGATATTTCCTGAAAGCGAGGTAGAGGAGTTTATCCCTGGAGTGGCAAGTACTTCGCAAGACACTTCAACTCTGTTCACTTTTATTGCATTATTAAAAAGAAGGGCCTTTCCCCTGGTCTCCCATGCTTAGATTATTACGGCATTGGAACCTGTGATCAATTCCTGATACATGTGCATATAGTATTTAACACAGTAGGGACCCTAAAGATTGCCTGTTACCTAAAAATTTGCTCTAAACAATCCACTCCGGTAATCCCCCAATCCTCAGGTTAAAAGCACATGATCAAAGATAAAGATTCTGCTCCAAGCTTGGCTCCTCTGTTGGCCACGCACCAATGAACGAGACATGCTGTGTTTCACAGGCAAGAGTGATCTCTCTGACCTAGCTTGAACAGCAAGTCCTTGTGATAAGTCACAGCATAACATGAATTGACAGAGAAAAACGGCTGCTCCCATGTCACTTCAGTACCCATGTCCTTACAGTTATTCTTTTTATCAGTGCTTAGGAACTCATATTCATTCTGGAGCTACCATTGCTGAGCTCCATTTCCAGACATCTACTATTCCCATATATCTAGCAAACTTCTTTCTTTATGACTATTCCCAGAAATAGAATCACAGAATCATAGAAGTTTTTTGGTTGGAAATACCTTTAAAATCATAAAGCCCAGCTGTTAGCCTAACACTACCAAGTCCATCATTAAACCATGTCCCTGAGCACCACAACTACACACCTTTTAAACACCTCCAGGGATGGTGACTCAACCACTTCCCTGGGCAGCCTGTTCTTGTGCTTGACAGCCCTTCTGGTGAAGAATTTTTTCCTAATATCCAGTCTAAACTTTCTGCTGCTAGGGCTTGCACAGTTGGACTCAGCTTGCCCCTCTCTAGCCATGTATAAAAGTCCACAAAGCCCATGAAGGAAAGATTTAAAGCAGTGGAATAAATCATGAAAGAAATTTCATAAGGCCAAGAAGGAAATGAAAGTGAGGTGACAAAGGCAGCTTTGTCATCTCAATCTTGAGCCCACAGGCAGTGGGACAATTTCATCTGCTGTATCAGGATCTGCAAAGCAGCACTTGGGTCAGAAGTAAAATTGAAACAAGTAAACCTGAAAGTAATATAGAAACACATAAAGAAGAGCTATTTTCTCCAAGTCTGCTTTGTTTCAAAATTTCCCCATAGTAAGACAATTTGAAGCACCTACAAGGTAGGTAGTGTCTGAGAGGAAGATGTTAAAACATGGTAAATGTCAAGACTATCCCTCTGCTGATTTCTAAGCTTTCTTGTGTTTTGTAAAATAGTCAAAGATGGAGCAAGAAACAGAAAAAGCAGAGAGAGAGCTGAGTTACCATATTACCTTGCTGATTTTGTTTTCAGTCAGCAGCTTTTGAGGCAATTCCAGGTAGTATATATCATACCCATTCTCTATGAAAAAGTTTATTGTATTATGTATTTTTCTGAGCACTACAATACCATCATAAAGGAAATAAAATCAATTTATCCAAACCCTTTTGTTTCTGACCTTCTCTTCATCACTTTCACACCAGCCTGGCCTTCACTGGGTCTTCATTCATTCCAGTGGGATCATAGTAGATTAACCAGGAAGAAAACACAGCAACTTGGAGGGCATGGGGGATATGGGGAAGAGGGGATCTGCTTTAAGACCAATGGCAGCTGAAGCAGCCATGATTAGCCTGTAAAAAATGTGAACTATTCTGATCTGTGGAGTTTAGGAAAATAAAAGGCAAAGGAAATGTTTTTCCTCTTAATTATTTAGTGATCCTCTGTGATGGGTTGTTGCAGTTGAACTCAGTAGCCTCCTGCCATGAAAACTGCCAGTCACAGCTGCAGCTGACACTGAAGAGTTTAGTTCATATATGTACTCCTTCACCCCCCCAACTCAAGAGCCTGGGTTATGATACACACGCTTTCTCAAGAGAAGTAACTAGTCTAAGGGGGAAGTTGCATTATTGTCTCCATTCTGTAGGGTGTTTTATTCTATTTCAATTCCTATATTTAGCTAAATGAAATTTCTTCTGAGAATCAGCCTCAGTCAAAACCTACTTGTCAATGCAACTTCCCTCACAGAATCTCAACATTAAACCTTTTTTTAAAAATCAGACAATTAATAGGAAATGCCGATATATATTTATTTTCTAAGATTTTTTATAGAAATAATTATAGAATGTTGCACTTACACTAACTCAGTTAAAACCTAAATTAGGAAATCTTAGTCTGACAGATGTAACCAAGCCAGTAAGAGTAGAAAAATACATGTAGATTGATCTGTAGCAAGCAGAAAGCCTGCCCAATTTTATTTGGAGAATTTACACAAACAACACTAGCAAAAGGGTTTGACACAAAAAAAATTACATCAGGCTTCTCAGCCATTGTGACATCAGCAGTGTCATTAAGTCCTACTGCCACCCAAGGTTTCCCACATGTATAAACACTCAGCGAGTGTGAAGTATAGGATGCTTCTGGAACATAACAACTCTTCTTTGCAGGCTCCTTTCAGATGAAGTGCACCCACTCAGTGAGTCTAGCTTTTCCATGAAGTATCAGAGGTACCACGTGTGAAGGAGATAACTGATCTGAGCCACTGTCAGCATTCCAGACTGCCACACAATGAGAGGCAAAGCAGAGAACTACTGCACAGGGGTTTCTGCAGGGCTTCGGACTGCCAGAAATCTCTCACAGAGACATGTCATAGCACTAAGTACACAATAGCTGCTAATAGTGTCTAAGTTTGAAGATGGTGTCAGTTGCCAGAAGTTCTAATTCTAGTTCTGGATCTTGTTCCTTTGGAACACAGGCTTTTCCATAATATCCTTTCAGGTTCACTCTGATTCAACACTGGTTTCACTGCCTGTTTCATTGTACGTGGGGAGGAGAAAGCTGGTGGACTACAGCTTCTACTGCACACCAATCAGTCCTTGATGGTAAAAGCTATGACTGGCTTCAGATGAACACCCCCAACACAAAGAAAGTCATACACATTTCTTCTGATTCAGTAAACCACAGTTTATTTCAAAGATGATTGAATAGCTTGAACCAGCTGGAAGAAAGGGCTATCTCAGTCCTGCAAGTTCTCTCTCTCATCATACCTGGGCATGAGGGCATGCTCTGAGGGGAGACAGGCAAGCCTGAATCTTGTCCAGTAGTAAAGGAAATTTACTGAGCTCAGTCTCAGGGGATGAGAGCCCCAGGGAGGAAACCAGTGGCTGATGTTGCCATCGCAGCACCACATGGCTTTGAAGGATGGTTGCTGTTCTTGTCCTTTGAGCAGAGAGCTGAGGGTCAAGTCCATCTGCACTTTCAGAGCCTACTGGCTGGTGCTTTCATTGCACAGTGCAACACCAATCCACAGATGTGCTGTCTTTTAAAGGGCAGAGATTTGCAGTGATTTGTTTCTAATCCCCTGGGGATGTTTCTTTGACTGAGTGGCAAAGGCTGTTTTCTGCACTGCCTTCCCCTGGGGTAGCATCCAAATTCCCACTCCTGTCTCTTTCCTCATTCACACATACCACCCGAAAAGTTAACATCCTTCCAAAGGCTTCAATTATAACACTTCATTTCTTCCTGCTGATAGTTATTTTTATTTTTTCCATAATTATTGGCATATTCAGGAGTTACCTCTTTACTTCATATTTACTTCAGTGTCTGCTATTGTTCCTTTGAATTCCTGCTGAATTATACATTTAACCCCCTTCACTACTTATTATAAGAAGTCCTTTCCCTTTCTAGTCACCACCTTTTTCTTTGTCATGCTGTTTCTCTGAAATTTCTTTCTGGGATGCTAAGTGACTTGGCTTTTCTCATCACTAGGCCCATTTTAAGATAATTTCTTAATCTGTTATTTTCTGATTGCAGCCACTGATTTTTCTGATGTTCAGCACAAACAACACAAAATATTTTAGCAGTGTCCCACAATAATCCTAGTAATAAGGGACATCCGTCCTTAGGTTTAACTTCATAACACTTACAATAATCTGAGAGCATCTAAAATGTGTTACCTGTTGCACTGTGAAAGGGAGAGATACTTGTCTTCCACAGTGAAATGCCTAAAACCCAGTGTCTCTCCTACCTTTTCAACATTGCCATTTCCTGTCTTCCCTTTATCCAGCCTGTTTCCCTTTTGTTCTACTCTTAAACATCATGCATAATAATATTCACTGCCATTCATGTAAATTAAGAGTCTTTTTGAAAGTCTGACAAGAGTATTCTGAAAGATTGCGGGAAGGGAAGGGAAGGGAAGGGAAGGGAAGGGAAGGGAAGGGAAGGGAAGGGAAGGGAAGGGAAGGGAAGGGAAGGGAAGGGAAGGGAAGGGAAGGGAAGGGAAGGGAAGGGAAGGGAAGGGAAGGGAAGGGAAGGGAAGGGAAGGGAAGGGAAGGGAAGGGAAGGGAAGGGAAGGGAAGGGAAGGGAAGGGAAGGGAAGGGAAGGGAAGGGAAGGGAAGGGAAGGGAAGGGAAGGGAAGGGAAGGGAAGGGAAGGGAAGGGAAGGGAAGGGAAGGGAAGGGAAGGGAAGGGAAGGGAAGGGAAGGGAAGGGAAGGGAAGGGAAGGGAAGGGAACGGTTTCTCCACAAAGAACATCATCATCCTGTGCTGTGGAGAGAAGTGCTGTGCACCATCATGGGTAAACAAGCCATAGGGTGTATAGAAGATAATCCCCCACCAAAATCCAGTTTTCTGACTATTCAGTAATACTAATATCACCTGGTTTAAGGTTTTTTTTTTATTTTGTTTTGGAGGAAATGTTATGTAGGTTATTAGCTGGGGACATTTTGAGGAGACTACCTCAAGTTTAGAAGATTTTTCAATGAAAAATGGTGAGGTTTCTTTCTAGAAGCCCAAGCGTTCTCTGCTACCATTGGTAAGGCTTGTATTCCTGTCTGCACAGTGCAGATAAAAATGAAAACCCTTCAGGGAGCCTTCATGTTGGCCTGGTGTTTTGCCATGCAGATAAAGATTATACTGACAAAAATTTAAAACATCATTAAATGGGACAGCTTGCTTTTTAGTGGTTGTATTCCCTTATATCATGACCTATATATTACCTATATCTTTATATTAACTTTTAAAACCTTACCACAGAGAAGACAGTTAAACTTCAGTTTACATCATGAATTTGGCAAAAAAAATTTTGCTAAAAAGAATCCTAGAATCGTAGGGGTTGGAAAGGACCTCAAGATATCATGGGGTCCAAGCCCACTGCCAAAGCAGCTCCCCAGCTCATATTGCACAGATAGGCGTCCAGACGACTCTTGAATATCTCCAGAGAAGGAGACTCCACCACCTCCCTGGACAGCCTGTCCCAGGGCTCCCTCACCCTCACTGTGAAAACGTTCCTCCACATGTTGGTGCGGAACTTCCTGTGCTCCAACTTGCAGCCATTGCCCCTTGTCCTGTCTCCACTGACCAAAGAAAAGGGGCTGGCTGATTCCCCCTGCACCCCATACTTAAGATATTTATAAACATTGATTAGGTCCCCTCTCAGCAATCTTTTCTCCAGGCTGAACAGCCCCAGTTCTTTCAGCCTTTCCTCGGAGGGGAGATGCTCCAGGCCTTTAATCATCTTTGTAGCCCTTCTCTGCACTCTCTCCAGGAGATCCCTGTCCTTTTTATACCAGGGAGCCCACAACTGGACACAATACTCCAGGTGGGGCCTGACCTGGGCAGAGTAGATGGGGACCAGACTTCCTGCCTGCCCACCAGGAGTAGCAGTTCCTGATGAAACAGTCATGCGTTGTTGAGTCCAGAGATTGCATGACAATATTCAGTACTGTCAAAAGTTTCTTAAACTGTGTCAGGGTTATCAGAGAATTTTAAGGCTGGGTGAAGAAAAATTAAAGCATCACAATCGGGAGTAATGACAACCAGACAAGAGATCAGTTTGGACATATTCATTGTCTTTCAAGGGATCAAAAATTAGTAATCTATTTATGTAGAGGAAGCCTCATTTTATACCCATGTGCAGTAGATGACTCTGGCATACACATTTCATACCTGCCAAGCATTGCAATACATACAGGGCCATTGCGCAGTCTTCTTTCTTCCTTAGGGAGCCAAAGGAAGAACAAATCTTGGAAGAACAAAAACAGGGAGGTTTTGATCGTGTGTTCAAGCACTTAAAGCACTCCGTGAACCTAAAATTACAGTGACATTTTGTTCATGGATAGTTGTCTCAACTCAACATTATTAACACTGTGATATTCAAAGCACTTCGGACTATAAACATGGTCATTGCTGGCAACTTTTTAGTGGTGGATCCACTGCCTCATTTGTCAGCATAGATACTAACTTGGATAGCCTTGCAGAGTCCTGGTGCATTTAGAAAAGGAACAAATATCAAGGCATCTGTGTAATTAAGAGTGATGGTCCTATATTGCAAGAGGATTATTATTCCAGCCAGTTTGCTAAAGACTGTATTGGGAGTGCAGCTCTGTGTTTGTTTACCCGATGAACATCTGCACAGAAATCTGATGTTGTGGTTTGCCAGGAATTTTTACTGGAAGGGAGATGAAATATTTAGCAGTTTGATCAGTTTGTTTCTCTGCCCCAAGGAGTATATGGAAATGTGTCAGTTCTTGTTATTTCAGCTACAGTTCTTGTATATCCTTATCTAGGTGCTGATTTGGCAATTCAGACAAACTCCTACACAGCTTAAAGGTGCTGATTTGACAGTTCAGACAAACTCACACATATCTTAAATGGGACCCTGAGAATCTCCTGAAGTGTACTGATGCTTGGGAGCTTAGCTGCCAGTAAAGATTTTTAGGGAAAAACCTCTTTTCCCCCCAAAAAAAACACTGGCAATTTTGTCACAAAATTCAATCATCAGAAAAATAAAAATTATCTTTAGAGGTTTATATTTATGTGTAGCCCTACATTATCTAGCTCAATGGTGTTTGTTTCTGATTTAAGTCACTGAGAAGGGTCTTCATAAGTGAAAATATTATATGCTTATTCAAATGCATGTATATTTTTGATTGATGAATCCTGAAGAAACACCATTTTTTACTTCTTTCCCTTGCTTAGAATAAAGCAGGAATAGTGTAGACCTCTCCACCCAAATTCAGTGAAGTAGCAGCACTGAAGTCTTGACTAGCAAGCCACTCTACCAAAATACATGTCAGAAAGAAACCTGTAAAGTTATAGCTAGGATCCAATGCAATGCCACCACAAAACGTTGCTGGCTGATCATATGCCCACAAGCGCTGGGTGTGTGCCCAGACCTACTCTTGCTATCAGCACGTAGGTCCTGGGTCTCTCAAAATGCTTCAGGGAAAAGATATCCTTGGGTTGAGGAGCCACACAAGCTAGCAGTCCTAGCAAACAAGTAATGCAAAGCCAGCCTTATTTCACAGGCTAACCCTGCAGTTTCCCTGCAATGCCCTGGCTGTGGTTATTACTGTGCCCTTCCCTTCTCTGACCCAAAAAGGCATCTTTTCCAATTCCTTTGCAGCTCTCAATTCAAAATCAGGCATTTCAGCGACTGGGAACAATGCCTGCTGATACAGCATTGGGATAAAAAGTCACCAAGCACTCACCAGATGTCAACTTTTGGAGCAGTGGAAAGATGCTTAGTTGAAACCAGCTTGAAAATACTCTATGTTACTGAGCACATGAAGGTTTATGCTTTCTGATGTGGCCATGGTGAACAAGGTTGAAATTGTTTTGGATGGGTATAGATAGAGATTCTCTCTCTCTAAATTTTTCCAGGTTTAGACAGGTGTGACACCACTAATTCTGTGGCACGGTTTTGGGTTTACTTTGATGTAGTAAGACCCATTCCTTGTTCAAAATAATTCATAATGTTCACTGTGTCAGCTGGCATCAGGAGGTGAGTCCCATCCCTTTCCTTGCAGTGCTACAGAAACACACGCAAGTCAAGTCCAGATCTTGTGATTTGTAACTCACTGCAGCCGGTTTAAGACTTCCATCTACAGGCCTTAATGACATTTTAATGTTATTCTTTTCTTTAACCATGAACATTTCCCACCTCCTCCGCAGAAAACGCTTCTGCCTCAGTTGCCCAATACCAATTCTTATCTTTCCATCTCCTGGACACATCAGCAGTAGTCATGAGTAAGAAATGACAAGCCTTTTAACTGTGTGCAACAATGACAGCAGTCTCCAGACCCTCTTTTCTCTTTAAATGCACAAACATGAAAGTTAATGGAGAAATGGAGGTGAAATCGCTCTGTCATTTACAGCACACTGTTGTATCTGGAAACGTCTTTTGTTCTTTATGTACCTTTTTATAAACCAGTCTAAGTACCCTCCAGCCAGAGAGGTGTGTGTGTTGTTACTAAATACAGATGCTGTCATTTTCACAGGAAAGAGAAATTGGGTAAAATATTTGCATTTTTCCATTTTATCATGCTTTCTCCCACCTACCTTCGAGTAATTTCTTCCCAACCTCCAATACCAAAATTTAAAAAAATATGAGAAGCTGGTAAAAACAGTCCTTAGAAATCATCACCCAGATACAACTTACAAAACACTTCTCCCTTTGCTCATTCAGGAAAAGGAAAACAGCAAATGCACAAAGCCTTTCTATTTCCTCATACTTGAGAGCCTGGAAAAATTTATAAGCTAAAGCAGTCAAGAAGCTGCTCAAACCGTGGGGAAAAACTGGGCAGGGTGAGGTTATTTCATTTGCAATTGATTGCTTGAAAACCTTTCTTAATCTTCACACTGCCAAATGAATAAAGGCATCTCCTTCAAGACCTGCAGCATAAACACCCAAATACTTGAGATCCCAGATGAGAGTCACTGTGTACTCACCTGTATTTGTATATTCTTACTGAATTGCAAGTAAGCATCTCCTATATTCAAGTCAAAATATGATTTCTCAGCATATTTCTAGCACTTGTGAAATATAAATCATCATGAAGGCCAAAGAATTTGTATCAGTTTCATTTTATTCATCACACATGCAAGATATAGACAATGGACACAGCAGGTTTCTGAACGTGTTTAGAAATTAGGAACCTCCAAGTCTAAGATCAGAGTTTTCTAGCAAGGGAGGCAAACAACTCTCTGCACAGGTCCTCACTGGCTTAAGCACATGAAATCCTCAGGAATAGATACGTCTCCAACTGTGGATGGACAGTGAGAAAACTCCACCACCACATTATAATACTGAGCAGCAGGCATTTGTGATTGTCCTTTCTATTTCACCTATCCCCAGTCTGAGGTTTGTCACTGTGACCGTGGTACAGGTGCATGTAGATCTTCTGCCCTGCTCTTGCACCAGCTCTGGGAGTGGAGGTGGTGTCACCTGGAAAACAGCAGAGGTTAATCTGCAAACTCTGCCCTTCCCTGGGAGGTTTGTGCTGGCTCCACTGTGTCAGAAAAAACCACCGTACCCACCAAAACAGTAGGATGTTAGCATGTTACTAGAAATTAAAGGTTTCCATCTTACCATTTTATCTTTATTCTGACTTTCATTTTAAATTACTTTGTCTCTTGTGCCCTGTTAAATTGATTTGCTATGTTAAATTTGTGCCAAATAAATAATGAGCTTCCTAATTAGCTTATGCTGAAGCAAGGCAAGGATGACATTATATCCAACTGTCTTAGTGTCTGGAGCCTTGTGAAAAAAACACACAGAAGGTACTAGAAACCATGCAACTCCTCAACACATTAGTTGCTACCATGTTGATTTCCAGTGCTCTGATGCTGTAGGGGAGCAGTTGCTCTGAATGTTTCTGAGAGCACAGAGTTTAGCTCTCATCACAGCGGTCTCGCAGAGAGCTGTAAACTACAGATGAACATTCCAGTAAGTACTGGGAAATAAATACGTATCTCATGAACAAATAAGTGACACACACCCCCAAACTAATAATTATTACTCTATTTTATTTTTACCCTAAATAACTGACAACACAGTCCAACAGTCAGAAGTAACCTAGGCACTCTGACACCTTTTCAGTCTCTGAAGGGAACCTGAGCTCCTACCCCAGCTTTGAAATAGGGTCTCAGCCGTGTACAACACATAAATGCATTGAGAAATTTTGCCTAAAAAACCTAAAAGGGAATCTCTGCCTCCTAGGTCAATCGCAGATCCTTGTTAGCCACAATCATCTTGGTCTTTAGCCCTTTAGTTGAAGATCCCATAGGGGACCTAACAGGGAAGATCTAACAGGTCCCATAAGGACCTAACAGGGGAAAGAACTAAAACCAAGATTCCAGTATGTCTGTCTGCTGCCCTAGGCAAAATAAAACCGGTCATATGGGCTGCTACTATTATTATCACTAATATTACTACTTTTTGCTATTATTATTACTACTAAAATTGCTAAAATTACTGTTAGTATTGACTTCCTAAAGGATTACTACTCTGTTCAGACAATTTTTGATATTTTTTCATGGCAATATTTCTGACCAGATGCACATACATCTTCTGCTGTGCTTTTCAAACATTGTATTTAATGAGAAATTCAGGAATAACATAAATTTTTGTCAGGAGCTAGATGTGGAAAATAGTGCAGATGAAGCAGAATAAGTACCAGCAACTTTAATAACTAACCAAAGAACACAGCTAATCTATCAGCCATGACAAGTAGTTTCTTCCTGCATGGGAGAAGTCTCATGGAAATACATTATGAAATGTAATTAGACACATGCATTAACTCTTTTGTCAAGAAAAAGAAATACTTCTTAGCTGCTACTGTTCACCATGAGATAAATAACCATATGGTGCAGTTAGCAGCAGAATGAATCATAAAAGGGGGAAGTTTTAGCCAGATTTAGCTTGCAGCTAGTGATATCTCACTAGTAGAAAGATGACTTCATATTTAAACATCCCTATTTGCACCTGATGAAATGAAGAGAGAAGTGTGAATTGTTTTCATGGATAGTAAATACTTTAGTATAAGACTATAAACCCAAGATGGCAAGAATTGCCTTACTAGCCCATACCAAAGGTCCAATTAGTTCAGTGGCTACACAGGCCAGAAACAGGTACTGAGGTAAAGAGTAAAAGAATCAAGGCAAGTGGGTTAGATTGGATATTAGGAAAAAATTCTTCACCAGAAGGGTTATTAAGCACTGAGGTAGTCTGCACAGGGAAGTGGTTAAGATATCCCTGTATTTAAAAGCTGTGTAGACAGGGGGCTTGGGGACACAGTATAGTGATGGACTTGGCAGTGCTGGGTTAACTGTTGGACTCGATGATCTTGACAGTCTCTTCCAATCTAAACAATTCTATGATTTACAATGGTGGATCAGCCAGGAGTAAGGGAAACCTTTCCCCTCTTCATAGTGCACATGATGCCTCAAAATGCACAATCCTACTTGGACCCCTGCCTGGTGCCATTAACTCTTGCATTTAGTGGGATCAAGGAAGCGAAATGAAAAATTTATTTCTTACAAGTGACACATCTTAGATTTAAATTGAGCTAAATCTACCAAATAAACATAAATATATACATGTATATATATATTTGGCAATGCCACTCAGCCAAGATACCTCAAATGTCTTCCAGTTTCCTATATCTAATGATGGTGCATGCTAGAAGCATGTTTTGAAATGTAATCAAATAGGTGCATTTTATGCTTTGTCAAGACAGAAAAGTGCTGCAAAGCATGATCACAGCACAGCAGGTACAAAGACAGACTGAAAAAAATTATGCATGTGTTAATGCTGTGCAACAAAAAGTCATCTGTGGCATTTATTTGGGCTTTTAAAGAAAAGAATCCCATACAACATTATGTCTAGATGTTGAAAACAGTGTTCTCAAAGCAGAAGGATAAAAGCAGTTGGAGAAAAGAGTTGTTCCCATAAAAGTATAAATTACCTCACAATAAATTTCAACAGGTAGCCTTGAGAAATGAAAACACTCCAGGAAAACTAAGTTATCGTGTTCAACTGAAGAAAGATAAACTTTAAATCTATATAAACTAATTTATTTTAACTCAACATGCTTTCATACATTTGCTGTAATGTTAATATATAGTGTGATTCAGAAACAAAATTGGTATCACTTGCAAGTAGGTGCTGCTTTGCTGTTACCAAGCTTCTGTACAACAAGTTCCACTCTCATTAAGGAATTTCATCACAGGTTGGTTTGGTTTATTTTTACTTGATTTTTTTTTTTACCTTTATTTGAGTTTTTCTTTCGGGTGATAATTTGGAGAGAGACTGTGAATTGAGAAGAAGAGGTGAAGTAGAGAGCTACAGGGAAGGAAACAAGATTGAAGAACCAGGTGTACAGAAAACAGAGTCAGAATAAGGTCAGCTGCAGTGATTAGTTGGGTCCTCAGTGTGCAGAGTTGTTTGGCTGATAGATGAGGACTGTGTAACAAGATGGATGACCATAGGTATAACAGGGAGGTTTCTTCATTTATACTGTTAAACACTGCCCTGAAGAGTTGGATTCCAGCTCTGGTATCTACCTCAGTGTTCCTGCATAACAAGAGGCAATATGCTTCAATATTTTACAGATCGCTAAGTGTATGACATTTTTTCAAGTGCCACTGAGTGAGGAGGAATGTAGAAAAGCTGAGCCCTCAAAGCTGCAGCTGAAGGCAATGAGAACTAGTCTTTGACATATTCTGCTTTCATTCATCTCACAAAGTGATGGTGAATCACTTTGTATCACCAAACTTTCAAACAGACATTTTTTTCCAGCTGATCTTAAAATCATCCTACTGCCAGTGAAATGGGAATAAATACTCCTTTCAATTCACAGAAGCATATTATGTCTTGTGTTTCAGGCACTCACACAGTATACCAACAAACATTTTTAAAAAGCCTGTGAAGAAATTAATTATTCTATCATCACAGTAGCACTGAAAGCATGTATGATAAAGAAGGAAGATAAAATAAATGTCACGTAACCAAGCACCATACGGGCATGGGTCACTATGGAGGAAAACTAGTGTGCACATAATAGCAGTTTTCTGAGGATGTAAAGTGGCAGCTGAGATGAGATTGAAGGCATAATTCTGACACTCAGTAGCACTGAAGTGTTTGTATTTGGAACCACCTAATAATTTTCTTTTATCACCAAGGGTGGAGTGAGTTCACTTTTTAAATCAACAGAAAGCCACTCTTCAAAATAAGGCTACCGTTTGCCACTGATTAGACATAAATCTACCTTACTCACAGGAAACATTCATGAAGCTCTTCAGGTGCCTCACAGATAATCTCAAAACACTTCATAATAACACCAGGGTGACGAAACACAAAATCACCTCACCCCAGCTCAAGAGGTGAGATTTGCTAAGAAAACACTAAATGTTCCTGCTGCTCAGTTGAGCTGCTTGTGTGTCTTTTGTGAATAAATGGAGACTTCTTCCTGCATCAGGATGCTCTCAGAAACACTGTGTATCATGTGTAGGGTCATGTTTTTGAACAAAATTATAAAAAACTGGCAAGCAACTGGTTACACTCTGTATAAAGCTAAACTTTTCCATTTCCTGGGAGGGAAATGGCAAGTAGGAAAAAAATGGTTTACACAGGGAACAATGTTGAAAATGCAGCAGCAGGCTGAACTGAAGGCTTATGTTGCTCCACTGTCACACAACAGTGAGAAAAAAATGCACATTTGGGTGTGTAAGCTCTACTGCAAAGACAGGATTGTTCAAAATATTTGCACTGAAAGAGGGTTCGCATTTCCTAAGAGAAGTTTTACCCTGACAGGAGAAATTAAAATTCAAAACACACTTTTCCTGCAGAATCAATTAAGCTTTGTAAGCCAAAAAAAAACCAAACCCCACACAGTAGCAGTCCACATACAGTGCATGCTACAAAGGAGAGAGGATGCTTTTTTTCCCCAGTATTTAGGTTATTTCTAATATTCATCTTTCCAAGCAAGAGGCAAGTGTTCGGCATGTTTGCTGCCCAGTGATGAAAAACGCAATGCAGGCCTGAGTTTAAAAACATAGCTACTAGTGCTGGACTGGCAGTACAAAAGCTTGTCAGTCATATCTCCAGCTTGCCACAGGATCAGGACTCTGCAAAAAATTCACTTGTCTCGCTAAATGTCCAAACAAGTCTTGCTAGTTTGTCTTTTGCTGTGTAAGGCCTCGGGAAACCCAAACCTACAAGGCAATTAATTTATGAGAAGGGGAAACCTACTGGAAGGTGGCAGAAAGCATAAGGTGTTCGCTTACTGCAGGGCAGAATAGACACCCCCTACTAGCTAACAGTAAATGGGTCTAAAAGGTACCAAGGAAATAACTAACACCTGTGCATCAAATATCATGAAATGAGAGGAAATAAGAGCTAGACAAGGGTAGAAAAAAGCAAAGGGACATCAGCATACACCTGCAGCTCATTTGGTTTCCAGAGATCACTTTTAAAATAGCCTCTGATCTCTTCTGTGGAGGAAGAATAATCCTCACAAGCACAGCAGGTGAGGAGCAGGGTGATGCAGTTAGGCTGGTATCGCATGAGGGAGGCTGGAAGAGTCCCCCATGCTACCCCAGCATTTGGTTTTGCTCCCTATAGAGTCTCACCCAGATGCTTCCTCAGCAGGGACTGTTCCCTCTCTCTGGTTCTTGAATGATATTACATGAGACCAAATCTTTAGGTGCCAGCTGTGATGAGGATTTTTAGCAGGAAAATTAAAAGTGGCATGACAAAGTGGTGGCAAACTGGAGTCTCCAGAGAGGTCAGCAATGGAGGAGAGCTCAGAGTGTTACCTATGTGGTAAGCGTAATACCACTCAAACGAAAAAGTTTCTTTAAGATACTGCAGGACATCTGCAAAGCATAAGAATTTCATACAAGTCTGAGTCTGTCAAGCTCCCAGGATCTCCTTAAAATGACAGAGTGGGACAAAATCTGGCATGCTGAGAGAAAACCTGTTTGCAGAAATACCAGGGGAAGAGCTTGCTTTTCAAATCCCTATTTCTCCTCCCTGTTTTATGAGACAATCTGCTTTCCAGATGAGCACCTGGAATTTCCATGAATAGCACTCACATGCAACGACAGTCATTAAAAAGGTCTCATCATTATGCTGACTGCATTCAATAAGTTGCGAGAGTTACCTGCTCCTGGAGTGTTTCCTCTCCAGTGATTCCTTTTTTCCTTTCATTAAGTGCCACTATTATTTTATTTTCTCAGTTCCAGGGAAAAGGTGTACAGAATTAAAGTGTTAGATGAAAAGCTTTCATTCTGGTAAGTGCTTAAGGGGAAGCTTGCATAAACACCAGGAGAAAATAGAAATAACTCATTTCCATTCCTTTATTTCTGAGGAGTGACTGATTTCTCTGTCAACAGCTTAACAAGGCTGGACCAGGAGTTGTTCCTCAAGTGAATAATAATGAGAAAAGAATGCAATTTGAGGTGCCTATTTAATTCTGAGTTATGTATTGGCCTTTGCTTTAGATCACGTAGCTTTTACACTAAAATATAACGGAGGTTTGACCCAAGCAAGTCAGTGGAAAAGTCCTAGCTGTGTGTCAGGCCTTAAAAGGACCATCCTCTTACTGGGAATAGTGAAAAGAAGCTGCTGCTTTTTTTTTATGTGCCATTAACTTTTCACATAATCACAATTTTCACTTTAAAGTTTTCTTCTGTCCTTCTAGTAATGACTTTAAAGACCTCCATTGTAGCATTTGCAGCATACAGATATGCAACCAGACAGTGTAACTGAGATTTATTTTCTGTTTTCAAATTACAGGCATTTGCAAAGAGCTGTGGTTCTGCTCATAAATCAGTGTGAAATTAGTAATGATATGTAGTATTAGAGATGGTATGAATGCTGGTTTTGCCAGGCAGGTGCTCTTGATGACCCCACAGGCAAGACAGTCCACCTGGAGAAGACCCTGCAATCCTCATACCAGCAGAACAGCTAGAAGGCTGTGACATATGACTTACACCTCTTTTTTTTCTCCTGTTAGACCAACAAGAAAGTCTATAGACATCTGTCTCAAATGTATACATTTCAAACAAGGAAGAAGAGTCAATGTGCAGCAACCTGACCCAGGATTTATAAAAGTAAGCTTGAACTGAGGGGAAGGATTATCTCATTGTAGCTGATATTTCCTGTGAGGTATAGAAGATCCGTCCAAAAACCGCTCTGTTGTTACCAGCCAAAGGGTACTCAAAAGGTGCAGACAGCATCCTTCATACCTTGTGCTTCACACAAGTAACTTTGCCAGACCTCCTGAACACATACATATTGTGAGTGTGAGAGCTTGAGAGGCTAAAATCAAAATGCTTAAAGGTTTTGTACAATAAAATCAGCCTTTTCTTCCTTGAGAGCATCGACTAATTGTGACACTAATTTTGCATTGAGGTTCTGATCATGGAAGGGAAGAACACACAGTGTTTGATAGAGGTGAAAGAATCCAAGGGATTACTGCGATGAGAACCTCACCATGGTTATAAATCACAGAATCTCAAGCCTCAAAATCCCAGGCATAGGCCATCAGGGGAGCAAACCTGTGGCAGGAGGTGAAGCTGTCAGGGCCCTGGCCTAGAAGTAAAAGACAGAAGTCTTTTTCTTCAAAAAATATGAACCCGTGGGAGACCAAAGAAGATGGAAAAAGAAACCCTCACAGTCACCCATACAGACAAAAGCCATGCATAGGTTGATTCAGACAGGCAAACCAGTTTGGCTGTAAAGATGATGTGTGTCTGGAGAGCCACCACAGGCCTCAGCACCTCCTCTGACTCTCAACAACAGGCTTCAGCTTCTCCTTCTGCTGATTTTAACTGTCCAGTTCTGAAGAGCCGACTGCAAAAGCAGGCATGGTGGGAAGCAGTGTCTGGAAGAACAGGGCAGCTCTCCTCCAAATCCAGAGCTGAATTTAAAAAATAAGTATAAAAAAATCATGACAGTTTTGCTGAACAATGAGCAACAGTTTCTTTTTGACAACCTGAATATCACATATTATATCATGCAAGGAAAAATACCCAGCTAAAGGGCCATGTAAGTCACCGTTAAGGTTGCCAAAGAGTAGACTGAGGTGACAGCCAGTCTGGACCTGTGAAGTGGCAACACTGACCCTCTTTGCTTTTCCTTAATGTCCCTTCAAACGCTTCTTGTGGGCTTATTCCTGCAGAAATATTTATTTTTAGATAAAATATATGTCTATTTGTTTATGGGTTTATGTTTGTTGGTTTTTACAACCCATTAGGTTTATAAACTCTCTTTTATCTGTCTGTTTCATTTATTTGAGCTACAATAGATCAGACGAGATTAGTTGCTTAGCAACTTTTCAGTGGCAGAATCTATTTTGGAGAATTTGCAACGCTCATACTAGAGGTCAGAAAAATTTATAATATCGTAAGCCAACCAGAAAATGTGTTTCAACAACAAAGATTTCTTAGAAGACTTCTATTTCAGTGAGAGATGGTTGCAGATTGCAACCAGAATGTTCTGGCACAGGGATAACGTTTTTTTAAATGGAGAAAGTATTAGTAAGGCAGGAAACTATGGGTAGATTTGAATGAAGTAATACTATACCATTTTAAGTGTATTCCATTTCTTCCTGCAATGCAGTTGTACTCTTTCCTTCTCCACAGGCTGGACTGCTGTATTTCAAAAAATATAAACACAATTAAACCTGCAGCTTTAGGTGAAGGTCTAATAAATATTACTTTTTTTTTTCCTACCTGCTAATAACTGCAAAGAAGGCTAACATATAATGAATGACACAATTAAAATAATTGAATGTATTCAGGGAATAAGGTATCTGTGTAATATTTTACACAGTGCTGAGGGTACTGCAGATTGCTTGAAAATGTTACCTCAGATGACAGAATAGAGGGTGTCACTTCTGTGATCTTTCCCAGTTTACAAAACATTCTCAAATATAAATTTCAGCACAATGTATGCACTGCTGTACTTTGGCACATATAACCCACATTCTCCTCCAGTCTTTCTCCAGAGATATTTCTAACTTTCCCAGTGTGATTACAATATGCAGTGTGTCCCACTTGGATTCTTCAAACCTGGAGATGAAGAGCAGCATCTCTGAGTTGTGTTGTTTTGCTTTGGTTTTGGGTTTTTTTCAGTGCTTACATTATCATTCCTGGGATCTCTGCAGTTAACAGAATGAGTTAACATTTGACTGGGTCTCAGCAGAACCCAGGAGGTAACCATATATCATGAGCCCAAAGTGCTTTATGCACTGGCATTCACCACATAAAATACATGTTTTAGAAATGTGCAATTTTCCCCCTACTCTAAGTGTTCCTTATGGAAATGATGTGTGAGTCTTCCCTTTTAGGACATTAGAGAAGAACTGAATACCAAAATAGATAGATAGAGAAAAGAGAAAAAAAACAAGCTTCGTTTTAAATGAGAATTTTCCCAACTGAAAAGTACAAAGCCTGTCCTAAGATTTTTCAGTGACCTTTGCTCCTAAATACATCAACAGCAATATGCATTCTGGATCCTTTTGGAGTTAATCTGCCAAAAGCTTTTGCTTTTCCCTCTGTACTTTAAACCAAATACAGGTCTTTGTTCTCTCACAGCATGCACTTGTCCCTCCATGAAAAGCCTCTTTCTTAGGGCAGGTAGGTAAAGGACTTATGCAATCATCTCTCATCGCTTTTAACATTTGCAAGGAGCTGTTTTAGCTAGACATTTTGTTTGGATACCTGCACCCAAACCAGCTATTTTAAAACGAGGGAGGAGTCAGATTAACTGAAAATCTGAAAAACAGAGGAAAAGTTAAGGAAAACTGTTGATAGTGAAACCAGATATGCTCAGCACATACTAAAAATATCTAATGCTTTTTTTGACAAATTAAAAAAAAAAAGCCAACGAAATTTAGATTACTTTTCAACATAAAATCCTGCAAATTTCAGAAGGCGATCAGCTCCCAGCCAACTTTACAAAAACTGTTCATTTTTCACTTCTTCCTTCTTTATATAATCATTTCCCATGGGTTGGGCAGCTTAATGCCTTCTTTGGACTATCTTGAATGACTACACAAGACCTCAAGTAAGGAAGAAGACATCAGTTCTCTTTCTTCTTGTTATTTCTAATACTATCTGAGAAGCTTGTTTCAAGGAAGGAGAGGGAACAAGTCTGCATTAATACAATGGTCAGATAAAGCCATCGGCACTGTTTGTCTGCTAATAGGGTATTGAGTAACAATAGAGAAAAATTAGGTTTAGAGATAATTAATTTCCAGGGATAGCACGCTCTTTATGAATAATAGAATTTACCCCATCTCTCTCAGGCAGCATTTTAGATTGAGATTTACATTATTCAAGGTTTTTTGAGGGAGACTTCACAGTAATTTTTCAGTGAGAAAACTAGTAATTTATTCAAAGTAATCACTCATAAGAATAAAATCCCCACTTTGATGTTTCACCGTTTTAAGTTTAGCTAGCTTTTTGATGACTATTATAACAGAATAAAATAATATGAATGTTGTGTGGTATTAGTGCATTGGCTAGATAGCAAATGATCTAGTTAATGTTCCAGTGCAGTTTCACATCCTTAAAAATTAATGAAACATTCATCTTTGCAAGTGGAGCTTTCCATGCAGAATGTCACAATTATAGTTTCTGAAAAGCTGAGCCAGTTTTCATCTGCTGCTTTCAAGTCAGCTAAAGGTGACTCTTACCTTTCCTTCCATACAAAATAAAAATTTGAACACACCACAGAGTCTTAATGGTGGGCCAACGCTCCTGAGAAGTTTGAGAGCAGAATCTCATCGCAGGCTCCATGTGCTGGTGGCACACGGGCTAGATAGAAGTGAGTATGTCAGGGGTATGGGAAGGCATTGCAGCCCTCCTGTGCGGCACTGCAAGACACAAACCCACACTGTCACCTTGCAAACAGCTCATGTCATGCAAGGAGCACCTGATGTAGCTGATGGTGAGGTCTCTCTGCAGAGGTCCCGATTTGGCAGGAGGTGAGACAGCTGTCCTTCAAGAGCTGGATTACACCAATGTGTTGTACCTGAGTTGTACCTGAGCAAAAAAGCTGCACAACATAAAAGCCTTTGGATCAGCTTGAAAATATCTGAACTGGACTGTATATAGCAGGGGAGCTTCAGGATGCTCAGTCACAAAGTACGTGTGATGTCCCTAGAAACAGACAGATTCATAAACTTGGGGAGACAGAAATGGGCTGTGTGAGAGCATCTTATCTTTAATATCATTGTTTTCCTCAATCTCTTCAGTTCCTGTCCAATGCAATAAATACAGGCTGCCAGTGACAAAAATGCTCAGAAGGTGCCTTGTGTGATTTTATAGGCATACAGCTGGGGTATTTCATGGCTATGTTGGTGAACACTCCCTTTTCCTATGTCCAAAGTGCACTGACTGGACAAACCTCACTTTTGTGCCAAATGATAATCACCCTTGTTCAAAATATATTGGCAAATAGTTATTTCCTTTAATTTATTTGCCAGAACTATTTGGAATTACCAATTAAACCCATAAATAAAAGGAAAAAAAAAAAGAAATTGAAAAATTTTAGGCTGACACACCCGTTTTTTTCATATCCTTAAATCAAAACTCAAAGGAGGTGAAAGCCAGTGAAGAATCTTCTCATAGCTGACAAACTCAGTGTGTGCTGCACTCATTGAGCAAGGTCTGAACCAGCACATTCAAGTTTCCAAAATAACAGTGCTACCTTGGAGGCACATGATCATTTCACCAGCTGGAGGCACGTTCCCAAACACTGATCTGGGAAGGCAGCAACCACGCACACCCACAGTCAGAAACCACCCTCTCTCGTAGTTCTCTCAGTTCAGCCCACTGCTTCATTACAGCTTCCAAAAATCTTGGCACTTCAGACATTTGTCCCCCAAAACCTTTCCCAAGCACTGGCAACATTTGGCGAATTCAGACCAACTCAGCAGGTATTTTTTCTCACCCATGTGCATTCTGAGCACATGGTAGTTTACCAAAAATTGGACAGACACATTAGCAAATGAAAGCAAGAATGGAACGATTTTAGATGCATAAATGAAGTAGAAAAAAGTATTTGAGACTGCCAGCAAGCTTTTTTATAGGAGTAAGGGGAGAAATTTTTTGATTATTCACATCCATTACTGCCTTTTTGCAGAGCAGCAAGAACCTGTACCTTGTTTCTGCTCACTAGGTTGGTGTAAATCAGCATAAGTTCAGGGAAGAAAGTGGCATAACACATGTAATAGGCTGGGGAACCACTGGCTTCTCTCTGAACTGCACAGAGACTTTCAGTTCTAAAAACTGATGACACTGACTGTACTCTTTAGTTGCTATCATTGCATTCATGCAAGGCTTTAAAAATGGGACAAGAATCAGTTAGAGGGACTTTAGGACAATACAAAGTCAATAAAAGGAGAGGATTTGAACCGACAGTAATTTCACTTGTCACAAACAATAAAAAGGTGAAAGGAAGAAAACGCAGCATAAGCAAAGAGCAGGAAATTGGTATGGCAGTAGTGCTTTTACATGGAAAACCTGACTGCACCTTGGTCTCACTCAAGGAGTGTACAGTCAAAGCGTGTTGCTTACCCTCCGTTTGAGCCTTCATTCAGGTTTGGCATATGGTTGTTGAGTAAGTGCATTAAACCCAAAGACATAAAACAAAGGCACACAGCTTATCTCTCAGAAGCAAGGTCAGGTCCACAGCTGCTCCAGGCAAGGTCAGGCTTTGTTTTGTGCTGTCTGCACAATGTACAGCATGGGTCTATACCTGCATTGCTGAGGTTGCAGGATTTATGCATAGGTCCCAGAAAAAACATAGTTGGACTATTTTTAATCTCAGGGCAAACAGGATGCTAACTTTTAATTGCAGTTGGGTTTATTTCCCAAAAGAAACAAAGTCAGAATCTTTCCCAATGGCACTTAACTAAAATTAAGCTGTCACAGGGAACTTTAGATTATATCTAGAGTTGTGGTAACGTTTGGGTAACTCTTAAGCATATTGGAGGCTGTGTTAACAGCATTTTCGTTTTAGTTGTCAAACTATTTGATTTAACTTCTCCAACTGAACTGCAGCAACCAGTAAAGAAAAGGAGTATTTTCCAACAGTGAGATGCTGGCATAAGAAGTGGCAGAAGTCCTAGACTGATGTAGACATCCTTCAGGTTCTGGCCTTAGCCTCCTTGTCCATCAAAGTTGTTGGTGACAGAAAGTCCCCATATCCCTTGAGTAGAAAGAAAATTAATAATGTGATGCAGAAAAATAATTAAGATATGCCACTTCTAACATGGGAGGAGGTCTAAAGAAGAGGTGAACAAAGGAAGTGACTGATATTGGCATTGAAAAAGGAGGTCCATGAAATGAGGTGCTAAGTCTTGCCTCCTTGGAAAATTATTGAAATTATCAAAAATACCTCCATGGTGTTATCAAAAAGTTTTTGTAAACCATAGTGTTTCAGGCACTTTTATTTGCCCGGGAGGTTTTGAGACAGTGGAGAAGGAAAAAAGAAAATTGACAACTGGCAACCACACAGTTTATTCACTAGAAGATGGCACACCCTGCACTGCCTGTGAGTCACACAGCTGTACGTGGGAGGGGTGTGCTTGGACATGGGAGCTACAGGGATGAACCACCTGAATGAGAAGAGCAGAGACCTGTGCTAACACACAGGAACTGAAATGGGATGATGGTTCAGCTATCTATGCCTTTTAATTGAGCATATATTTATTTTCAGGATCTATTATGAGTTTCATGTCTGAAAGGTTTTGGCAGCTACTCCCAATATTTTTCCATTCCCATAAGCCTGTGGTTCCCACTCAGACAAAATGTCCCATTTAATAAATTTGAAGGACATGTAATATTTGACCCAGTGCGAACAAGTGAAAATAAACTTCCAAGTGCTCAGAGGTAGAGAGTCTATGTTTTTCTGAGAGCATTACTGAGGTGCAAAACAGCTTGAAGTCATCAATTTGTCTCT
Organism: Laterallus jamaicensis coturniculus; assembly: GCA_022605575.1. Classification (NCBI taxonomy): domain Eukaryota; kingdom Metazoa; phylum Chordata; class Aves; order Gruiformes; family Rallidae; genus Laterallus; species Laterallus jamaicensis. The sequence goes on from JAKCOX010000010.1 coordinate 25,170,421, forward strand.
AGAAAACTATCTTTGCTGGGTTTTGAAGGAGATGGAAGCGGTACACTAATTATCAACCATCTGTGATGGGAGCTAGGGACTCTCACTCTCTCCTCCCTTCCTGCTTTTGTATGTAGACAGATTGAGATCAGAATCCCTGGAGCATCAGCCAAGGGATAAAAGCACGTGCAGAGGTCCCTGTTGTGACCTGATACGTGTCCTGCAAGTGACCATCAAAAAAGGATTGACTAATCATCAGGGAGGTTTTTTTAATATTAAGGAAAGAAAAAGAGCAAAAGGCTGATTCCTGGCTGATCCTGCAAGCAAACAATGTGGTCCAACCATAAGCCAGATGCCCAGCTCTCACACAGCACTGAAACCCATGTGACATCTGCAGGAGCCAAGAAGGCTTACACAAGGCTGCTGACACCGTGACATCTCCAGCCACCAGCACAACTGTGGGCCATGGTCAGGCTGTACATCCAGATATTTTGCAACACTGCATGCTACAGGGTAAGCAGGGGTGGACCCCACTGTTCAGACAGCCCTTGTCACCAAAGCAGGGTTCATCCTTCCTGGCAGGTGGACAGAAATATGGAGAAATCCAGAAGATTACAGGTCAGCTGAGTTTTCCTAGCAGCAGGAGCATCCCTTTGCCAGACATTGCCTTACCTAGGACCTATACATTTATCTCTATAGATTTACAAAAGATAAAAATTGTCCTAGACTCATAAATCATACACTGAATGTTAACACACTCCCAGAAAGAAAACCTGAAGAAATTTTCCTCTGGAAAATGTCACTCATAGTCTGTAAGGACTATGTAATGTTACTTCAGTACACATAGTTTTTGGAAGAGGCATCCTCATCTACAAACTCTCTTCTTTCATGTATCTTTGCCTTCAGGAATAACTTGAGCTGATTTTTTTCAGGTTGTTGCTAATACATATCAGGAGTGTTTGAATTTACCACAGAAGTGGCAACATTCTCTCTTTTCCAGACTAAAAAAGCTGAAAAGAATTGATTCTGCAAGATAAGGTAGAAATTACACTTATTATTTCAACAAAATATTTTCAAATTAAAATGCCGTTAAAGACTAGACTCCCAAAAAGTTTTAAGCATTTAAATTCTCCTAGATAATAAAAGGTGCCTGTGAAGGGCAGTTTTAGGGAAGAAGAATGATGACCAAAGAAATGGGTGAAAGGCATAACATAATATATATACTGTAAATTTGTTTCTCCAGAAAAAAAAACTTGAAAAAATACATCAGAATAGCAGTAAAAGATATTTTTTTTTCCAGATAACTTTGTGGTTTACAGTTTCACAGATTCACAGAGCGGTTGGGATTGGAAGGAGCGTCTGGAGATCATCCAGTCCAACCCACCTGCTAAAGCAGGTTCAGCTACAGCAAACTGCACAGGACAGCATCCAGGCAGGTTCTGAATCTCTCCAGAGAAGGAGACTCCACAACCTCTCTGGGCAGCCTGTTCCTCTGCTCCTGTCACCCCCAGAGTAAGGAAGTTTTTCCTCATGCTCAGATGGAACTTCCTCTGTGCCCCTTCTCCTGTCCCTAAGCACCACTGAAGAATTTCATTCTGGCTTTAGATATTTATAGGCATTGATAGGATCCCCTCTCCTAAACAGTCCCAGCTCTCTCCGCCTTTCCTCACACAGGAGGTGCTCCAGCATCCTCATCATCCTCACGGCCTTCTGCTGGACTCTGGCCAGTAGTTCTTTCTTGAACCGGGGAGCCCAGAACTGGACACAGCCCTCCAGATGTGGCCTCACCAGGGCAGAGCAGAGGAGCAGGAGAACCTTCCTTGACTTGCTGGCCAAGCTTTTCTTAATGTACCCTAAATACCATTGGCCTTCTTGGCCATAAGGCCACTGCTCCACTGCTGGCTCATGGAGAACTTCTTGTCCACCAGCACTCCCAGGTCCTTCTCTGCAGCGCTGCTTCCCAGCAGGCCAGCCCCTAACCTGTACTGGTGCCTGGGGTTATTGCTCTGTAGGTGCAGGACCCTACACTTGCCCTTGCTGAATTTCATTTGATTCCTCTCTGTCCAACTCTCAACCCCCCCAGATCTTGCTGAATGGTAGTGCAATTTAGGTTTAGGGAAGTCAGCTTAGATTCAAGTTCACTGGGAACAGCCTTTCCAGCACTGATTCATCAGATGGTTTAGGGAAATTGGAGCACCATCTTCACCTGTTCCCTTAACAGCATGAGCTATCAGAGAACAATCTTCCATGCTGTGTGACGGCTAACACACACACATGCATGCACACCTATTTCAGCATCATACTGCTGAACAGAACCAAGGAATTTTGGTATGTGGAAAGAGAAAAAACAATCTAGCTCTCTGCATTTCTCGAACCTGAAAAACAGTCTCTCTGGGAGTTGTGAGGGATGAAAGGAGATATAGATCTTCTCTAACTTTTTTTCCTAAGCTGGTTCACTCCTCAGTTGTATAAATTGTCTTGGGATGTGCAATTGCTATCTCTTAAATAGATCTTGCTGTGGCTATAATAGGAAACTTTAACTTCCTTTTAAAAACATAATTATGTGTGAGAATGCAGTGAGCAGCCTGATATTACAAACTGATAATGCCATTCCCCATTCCTGCCCTAGTGCTATAAATCATGGTTAATGACATGAAAATCAGTAAAAATCCAGTGACATAAAACAAGTTAGAAGAGTATCAGGATCACTGCAGCTTGAGAGTACTGACATTACTGAGTGCTTAACTTTGACATGACGTTTATTTTTTGTGTTCATTTTCCTCTTGACATTCTTTGTTCCAGAATGAAATTGCTTCTCATAGGAGGAGGAATCCATGGCAAGCTGTTCTATTTCACGCTTGTCTTAGGCACACCATCGTACCTAGTCCTGTTCAGAGTCCTAGGGAGACGAATTTGCAATTTACTATGAGGAGATGGCTCACGCTGAGACTGTGCCCTGCTGTAGAAGTCTGGGTTTGCAGCAGACTGTTCCATTTCTCAAATATAAGACAAGTCATTGCTTGGGAAACAACAACAACAGAAAAAACGAGGAAAAAAAGAAAAAAAAATCCCCACCAAAAAGAAACTCCGAACTGAAAAACAATTAAAAGGAAATATACCAAAGCAAATCATCCAAATTCAATAAAGTTGTTCTTTGTGTAACTACTCTCCTTTGGTAAATTAATAAGGAAATTTAAAAACTCTCCTTAAATTTCATATTAAGCTCTTTTTTCCTCACAACCCAATCACTATCTCTAAATTATTTACATTCTTAACTATCTTTTTCTTCTGCTTCTTGTAAATACCTCTTCACTGTTCCCTTACTGGGCTTTCACCATCTTTGGACTATTGTCCAAAGAAAATTCTGTTTGACAGAGGGGAGGCCAATATTTATATCTCCAGAGATGAGGCCTCTAATAACTCTCAGGGCAACCTGCTCCAGTGATCCACCATCCTAATACTGAAGAACTTTCCTCCTCATATCCAACCTAAATCTCCCATTTTCAAGTTTAAAACCATTCCCTGTTGTCCTACTGCTACATGCCTTTGTGAACAGTTCTTCCCCAACTTTCTCACAGGCACCTTTAAGGTTCCATAGATCTTCCCTTGTCCACTGGTGTACTCACTGCATTGTGGAAAACCACTAGATTGGTCAGGCAGGACTTGCCCCAGGTAAAGCGATGCTGTCTCAGATCACCTCCCTGTCCTCCATGTGCCTCAGCACAGCTTCTAGGAGGAGCTGTTCCACCTCAAGTACAGAGGTGAGACTGACGGGGCAGTAGTTCCCAGAATTCTCCTTCCCACCCTTTTTAAACGTGGCCATCATGTTTCCCCTCTACCAGACACAGGGACTGCATCTGACTGCCATGACTTTATCCTGGAGAGTGGCTTGGCAAGTACATCAGCCAATTCCTTCAGTACTCTGGGATGCATCTCATCAGGTCCCATGGATCTGTGTTCGTTCAGGTTCCTCAGATGATCAGGAACCTTATCTTCACTTACAGTGGGTGGGACTCTGTAGCCTTAGTCACCATCCTGTGGGCCCTCAACTTTAATAACACAGGTAATTACATCAGCCTTCCTATGGAAGCTTGAATGAAAACATAAAAGGTTGTATGACAAAATGGGATAGATAAGTCCCAAATCTGCCACTGCCTCCTAGATAGCTTTAGGAAGGTCAGTTCACCTGTCTGTTCTGCCCCAGCATTCTGCCTGTAAAAGGTGGTCAAGGTGGCCAAGAGCATCTGGGTTTGTATCAGGAATAGTGCAGCCAGCAGGATTGGGTAAGTGATCATGCCCCTGTACTTAGCACTGGTGAGACTGCACCTTGAGTACCTTGTTCAGTTTTGGGCCCTTGCTACAAAAAGGATGTTGAGGTGTTGGAGTGGGTCCAGAGAAGGGCAATGAAGCTGGTAAAGAGTTTGGAGCACAAGTCTTATGAGGAGTGGCTGAAGGAACTGGGCTTCTTTATCCTGGAGGAGGCTGAGTAAAGACCTTATTGGTCTCTACACCCACCTGACAGAAGGTTGTAGTCAGGTTGGTCTCTTCTCCCGAGTAACAAGCAATAGGACAAGAGGAAATGTTTGCAAGATGAATCAGGCGAGGTTGAGACTGTATTTAGGGAAAATGTCTTCACTGAGAGAGTGGTCTGGCATTGGAAGGGGCTGCCCAGAGAAGTGGTGGAATCACAATCCTTGGTGGTGTTCAAAAAATTTGTAGACAAGGCACTCCAGGACATGGTTTAGTTGACATTGGTGACATTAAGAAGGTAAAAGTATCTTATACAATTTCTACTGTGGATGATACAGATTGACATACAGCTCGAATTCATTTAATTCCATCAGGTGACACAGTGGGTACAAGTTGCATATTGGTGACAACATGTTGGATTAATTGAATAAAGCACGGGATAACACATGGTAAAAACAACAAGGTAGCTAAACTACACAGCAAGTGAAACTTGTTTCACCCGGTCACTTCCCGGAAGCCAGGAAAATATATCAACATTCCAACATTCTCAAATTAGTATTGGCTAATTTTTGTATTCCAGCAGTACTTTGTTTAACCACCTTGCCATTGAGAGCAATTTTAAGCAACAATTAGAAGCATTCCATTTCGCAAAGACCCCACCCTCTGGCTAGTAGATGGTCGAGAACCATATTATGTTGATAAATTGCATTTCACATTTTAGTTGCTTGATCTGCCAATAGGTCCAGGATGTCAGCGTTTGATTAGTGGTGATCTCTACTATGGTTTGACATTGGGTGTGATTGAGGTTCTAGGTAAGCTCTCGAGCACCACTAAACCACTCATTAGGATTCCAAGTTGCAGATCCATAATGTTGTATGATACGTTGAGGGATCCACTTGTCTTTACCCCAAGTTTGGCTACTCCCATCAGTGAGAAGTGGCAGTGGCAGATTGTTTTTCCTCATTTCAAATCATTTTTGAATACCTAAATTTGAATAACACCTAAATAATCTTCACCTGTTCCGAAAGTAAGGAAAACAAAGGACTAATCACCCCAATGTAACACACTCCCAACCAGTTTACCGGCAGCAATTTATATGCACGATTTGCACAACAATATATTTTCACAGCAGGATATGTCTGAAAATAAATTTTCCCACCTTGCCCTCCAATGGGACCAGTTTATCTTGTTACAATATTTACAGTTATAAGCTCCCGCTTCCTGGTCCCAATACAATCATGGCCTACAGTGTTACCTCAGCTGATGTTAGGTGTAAGAGACCAAAATCGAGGAAATGAGTTCATGTATCCTTCATCCTTCACCCAGGCATACATATATGCTTAATCCATTTCATATGGTTCTTCTCCCACCTAAATGGTTATACTTACATTTTTATATGTACCATTGCCTATAAAAGGGCCATCAGTTTGTGCTCTAGTCAAACAATATTTACCTTTTCCTAGAATTTGTATGTGCCATCATGAATCATGTGGGTCTTCCCGTGGTGAATCATGTGGGTCTTCCCATGTTTTGTTCCCTCTTGTCTCACTACATCTGCTCACTAACCATTTTGGTAGCAAGGATATTGCTGCCCAAGGTCAATTTGATAGATCAAATGGTCCTCCACATAGCCAGCACTTTATGATATTATAAACATTTGCTACTTGTTCAGCCAATTGTACAAAGGCATTCTTCACATCACTCCTTTTATTCCTAAAATCTTGGAGGGAAGAGATGATTGATCTAGAGGTTGTACTCCATACAATGCACCAAAACAACAAAGTTGCCATTTTGATCCATTTACAGAGACTATAAAAACAATAACAAAAAATACAAATGATTAAAATTGTGCATTGGTCTTCCTGCATTTGGTCCTATTCCCACAGGGATCTCCTCGACAGACCCCTCTTGGGTTCTGACTACACAGTTACAGTGAGGGAACAATCCAGCACATGTTAAATTTGTATTCTTTGCCTCGGGTATCTTTAGCTTTCCAAGTGTCTACAGCCCAGTATTTCCACTGTTTGCCCTCTTGCTTAACAGAGGCATCTGTAAACCACAGATTTCGCGGCTCCTCTGAAAATTTTGGGCAATCTTGACAGCAAAAGGCAGGGGGTGGGGGAGGGAATGAGGTTTGTTAACACCTTTAGGGGCACCTTTGTCCTCACAGTATCTCTGAGCCACCCCGTCAGGGAAAGGGGTCCCTGCCAGCACAAGCTTCATTACTTTAAAGGGTTCCCTTCGGATTGTTGGCATACTGTTTGCTTCTTTAAGGGCTAAGTTCACTACAAACAAACCCTTTTCCCTGGGTGTCATGCCACTGTCTCCCTTTCAGCACATCTATACCGTGAAGATTAATCTGAAAAGATCCTATGGCCACTGTGGTACTAATGGGCGATTCCTCCCCTGGCAAGCCAGTGTCAAAGTCACAGGTATTGACTATTTTCCCCAGAGCATTCAAAATGATTAGATCTTTTAGATGGTACCAAGGCCCCACACTATTTTGTCTGTTTGTCTGTTTGCGTTGATGTGGTAATTTGTAACCCAGAATCAATCAAAAAGGTTCCTGAACTTCTCTTTAGCCCTTTAGCATCCGTGATTAACAGATCCCCTTTTGTATCCCCAGTGTGAATTGTCAGGAGTGGAGCCTCATGGACTAATCCAAGGGTAGCATTTCTCCATTAATATTTTTCTACTATTTTTTCTAATTTTGGGGGTTGGGAGTCCATCCATGAGGTCTCGGGGAATGCCTTTCTGAAGGTCTAAATGCAGAAACACACCCAGACCCCAATCATCTCCTCCTGACAGGGACACTCTCCACACATACTCAGTTGCTGGAACCAGCAGGTTTTTTGCCCAGTCTTGTCCCTGGGGTGAGGGACCAGATCGGTGCATCTCAAGAAGATCATATAATTTATCTATTCCCCCAGCCAAAGAAGGGACACTTTCTTGGACATTGGCTGCCTTAGTGACAGCCATTCTATAAGCACAGAGTTAATTACACAGTAATTACGCACAAAACTCAAAAAGGGGAATGCATTCTGAGAGGATCACACTTTTAAGCGTCCAGTTCCCCATCCATTCTCAGAACTCAAAAGGGAAATACATTCTAAGAGGACCACACATTTAAGTGTCTACATTTCCCCGCCCACTCAGAAGCTTAAACCACAACTCAAAAACTCAAAGGGGCAATACATCCTGAGAGGGCCACAGCTTAGCATCCAAACTTCCCCTGTTCACCCTCAGGAGGTCACACCGTAGTTACACAGAATTCACAGGGGCAATACATCCTGAGAGGGCCACAGCTTAGTATCCAGATTTCCCCTATTCAACTCTCAGTAGGTCACACCGTAGTTACACACCTTTCTATTCTCTGAGAATGCTGCTGACTATGCCATTTTAATGTCACGATCCACAACCTAGACAAGACTTAGTTTGGCAGAGGTTAAACCCCCTTGCGTTCCAACCGAACCTCAGATCGCTCTGGGTGGCTGGGGGCGGCTGGGCTTAGCCCCCGAGTGATGTCCAATTATTAGGTGTTTTATCAAGATTAAGTTCTCAATTCAATTCTCAGAGAACAGAATTAAGACTCGAAACGGAGTCAAGGTGAAGGTTGCTTTATTTGGAACAAACGTGCAGGGAAAGGGGGAAGAAAGAAAAAAAAAGGGGGGGGAAAAAGAGAGATAGAGAGAGGGAGAGAGAGTGGAAAAGAGGAAGTGGTGGGGGAGCTATATCTACCACCATGAGCCTATGGCATTCCGTCCGACGGCAGAGTGTTCTTCAGTTTCTCTGGGTCCAATAGAAGGGGAGAGTGTTCCCTCACTTGTCCCTCGATGTCTTCATTCTCTGTTGCTTCCCTTCCCTCATGTTGCTTCCCCCACGGTTCCATGGCCAAGAGCTCCATTTTTGTAGGGATACCAATCCTTTGTCTCTCTACAAGCTTCCACCCAGCTGTGGGAATGCTCCAGGGTGGATGACAGAATGTCCAATGTGTGAATGGCTCCGGATGTGTGCTCCTGATAGTGGAATGCTCTCCTGATGTGTGAATGGTCCCTGATCTATATATCTTCTGGGTGGCTTGTTGAATAGTCATTAGGTCCTTGGAAGCCTGAGCCTGATGGCTGGTGATACAGTGTGTTAGGAATAAGGTTTGGTTAGGTGAGAGGAGAAGGGGGGAGGCAGCAGGACACGGTTCTGTTGGCAATTGGTAAGGCATATTTCCAGTACCTTACACATGGTAGTACTGGAAAGATGGTTGGATTTGATAGCCTTAGAGGTCTTTTTCAACCTTGAAGATTCTATGATTCTATGTTCTATGATCAAAATAAGAATGAAGACCTGACCCTGCTCTCAAAAGAACCTGATTTCTAAAGTAATTTCTGAAACCTGTGTCATTTATCAGATAGACAAGGATGGAAACCAGTGAAGAGAGGTTTTCAGAATCCACCAGATACTTTGCCTCATAGAAAAGAATGATCCAAGTCTTTGCCATTGAAGTCAATATCAGTTCTGCCATAGTGTGAATATCACTATTTCTTGAGATTATGCCTGCAATAAGGACAGCAGCGTACAGCTAAATCTGCAGAGCTCTCTGTAGGATCTTTGAAAGGATGTTGGAGAAGTATTTCAATAACTCAGACCAGTTTATGTTTGGATTTACTTTCCAATGCCACACCTAAGAAAATGCAGATAGAAGAGAAGATTTATTAATTCATTTTTTTTCCATTAATATGGATTCAAAAATGCTAGGTAGGACTATATTTTATCCTGTGGTACAAAAGCTGTAGCACAGCGTCCCTCAAATATTCAAAAGGCTGTGCCTTTCTAGCTTTGGAATTGCATGTTTTTAAACAGGAAAATTTAGAAACCTACTAAGTCTGTCTGCTGACTTCTTTTCTGCATTGCACACATTTCACTCCTTGTCTTCCCAAAGAGAGGTCAATGTAAAGCTGGATTGGCTGTGGTGAACGCAGGTGCTATCCTCTAACCATTGGTCCATACCAACCTGAACACATGCAATTTTCCAAACAAAGCACCTTAGGAGGGCAAATTTTACCAGGCAGTGAAACACAGCAGAATCACCCTGAGACAGCCTTCGGAAGAGGCACACACAGGCACGGCTGGGCATGGCTGCTTCCAAGGGGAACAAGGGCAAAGCCACTCCAGACACAGAATGTGGTAGGAATGTACCTATATACCAAAATATCAGGATAGAACAATGTAACAGTACTCCAGGTGTGGCTTCCTAGAGAGGGGAGAATTCTCACCCCTGTGAGGTGCCTGGCAGTCTCCTCCCTGAGACCTGAACCTGCAGACCTATCCAGGTTCTTTCTCCACCAGGAGGTACAACCATGGTTAACTGCTCAGGCAGAAAAACTATAAAAATCGAACAAGGGAGCTGGAGGAAAGGAGAGGTGACAGCACTGTTAGCACAGCTTAATTGCAAGGAATTCTGCCCTCCAGCCCTCATATGCCTTTCCCCATCACTGTCACTCTTATGTGGGGATGCTCTTGAGAGCAGAAGCAAAGTTTTAAATGCATGTTTTTAATATAGATATGCATATGAATATGTATCTTTTTAAATATATGTGTGTGTGTGTTTGACTGTGTAAAATCATTATTATTAAAAAATGCAAGCGCATCCCTCAGTCTGAGAGATTCGGCATATCTCCTTCCTCTTCAGAGCAAACACACAGAGGCACAGAGCAATGAGCATCCCCCGCTGTTAGCTGGTTTTGAAAAGAGCCCCACTCCACTTTTCAGACGGCTCTTCCTCACAGCAGTATTGCTCTGTAATTTCAAGTCATAAAACTAATACCAAGAGCAAGCTAGAGTAAATACAGCTGCTGCACTTCTCCCCCTGTCCCCCGCCATCCGCAGCAGTTCCCCCTCTGCCTTTCTGGCCTGTGTCCCTTTAGGGGCTCACCCGTGTGTGCTTCATCTGCCCCCACCCTGCCTGACACAGACGCAGGATTATTTTCCTCAGGCAGGGACGAGGAGGGTTCAGAAGAGCCGATGTATTACCTGCATTGCTGGTTTCGACCTCGTGTCAATTACACGGTTTTGTACTGTGTAAAGGTCCTGGCAACGTCCCAATTAAACGACGCAGTCACAGCAAGGGCCACTGGGGGATCAGGAGGAACCATTACAATTGAGGTGGGAGGGAAAAATCTGTCAGGTTGGCTGTGGGGGCTATATGAGCACTGTTGTAAGAGCTCTGGTGTGAAACCCAGGGAAGGCAAAGCAAAAAGAAGATGGTCAGGTCGCTGGATGCCTGCTCAGATGCATCCTTCCCAAGAGCAGGGAGGAATGTGCAGCATTGCAGCTCTGCAGAGCATGGGTCTGCTGCTTCTCCCCGGCCCACACTCCTGACACAGCGACAACAAACAGAAAGAGGATTATTTGCCCAAATGTATCCCTGCCAACACTCAGGGAAGAGGACTGAGGGAAAACAAGAGGGATTGTGGCTTTACGCAGGGTGGCAGAGTGTGAGCTGCTAAATCAGAAAGGCAGGGAGCAGCTTCCCCATCAGTCCCAAGCAGGTGGAAACCAGTAGTGGTGGTGGATGCATCAACAGAGGATGCACCTGCATGGTCCCAGTAACACAGCATCAGCTTGAGGCTTGTGTCCAGAGCCACTGGTGTCTCTGCAGCAAATGCATGCTGGTGGCCCTGACTTCCAGCAAGTCCCTGAATGTCTGAAGACCTACAAGCTGCTGAAACACAATCTCCTTCAGAAGGACCAAACCCCATCCAACAAGACCAACTCAGGAGAACGTCCCTAGAGAATTCCCCACAACCACCATGTCCCACAGGTATTTATGGGCTCTCCCAATGGGGAGAGCAAATTTAGGGAAAGGAAAAGGCAAGTTCCCCACAGGTCTTTCTTCCTGCTAAGTATGAGTCAGCATCACTGAGAATCTTTATATGGGGCAGGACCTTTATACTTTTATTTCTGCAAACCACAGCTGCATATGTGAGAGTCATAATCAAGCTACCACCAGTACTAGATGCCCAATTTCTGAGTTATCCATGACCACAAAGGGTGGGTACTGGTGTCTCCTTTGAGAATAATGCAGGCTCAAACAATAGGAATTATATCTAAAGGGAAGCAAACAAGCTGGACAGGTAGATCTATAAGTTGAGAAAGTTAATCTATATATAGACAAAACAAGCAGAGTTAAATTGCAGACTAAGTCCACTCTTTTTAAATGGTTCATACTGATTTTGTCCAGTCCTTCCAAAAAAAAAAAAAAAAGGGAGGGGTAATACAAAGCTCTACAGCTCTCAAATATATTACACAGAGTTGCTGTGGCATTGTGGCATCTCATCCTTGGAGGTTTTGGTTTTGAAAGCTTAGCTAGACAAAGACACAGGTATCATGCTGGCAGCAGTCCCACTTTGAGCAGGAGGCTATATTGTGGAATGCTCACCAGCATTTCTACAATGCCATGCAAAGCACTGCAAGCTTTTCCCTAAGGAGTGCTGAATGAGCACCCTAAAACCTCATGGATTGAAGAATATTCAGCCCTCTTATTATTGGACATGAAATGAAATGGAATGCTTGCTTAGCATAACCTTCTCAAACTTAGGGCTGCTAGCAAAGTTACTGTTCCCCCCTCCCCCGCTAACGAAAAATCCAAAGACCAGCTATCTTAACTTGTTAGATCACTAATCTTCTGTAAGTAAAAAAGTGACTCATGTGCTGACACCCTTAAACGACCACTTCCAGGGACTGGATCGGTTCAGCATTAAGCAAAGGAGCACACCTTTAAAAATGGACAATTATTTCTGCAGTCAATATCTGTCAGTAACAGATTGAGCACCTTCTAAATGCATAATTTAATTTCACAGTCCATTAACTTTTCCCCTTCTTAGCCTGCTATTGTACTGACATTATATTGTAATCTTTAATCCAGTGTGGGAATATGTCAACCTTTAACCTTTAGGCTTCTAAATTTCTATCTGATACCTAATCTTCTCTGTTTTTAAACAAAATCAAGCTGAAAAATCAAAATCATCTATTCTTTTTTGACTGACAGAAAATAACTGAAGATTTGAGAGCAGGAATAAAACTTCCCATACCAAAGCTGGTAAATTTCCCAGAAAGACTGTGATTAAGTTGCAGCTCATAGAACCATATGAACATAAGAATTGTCAAAATGGCTCTCACTAGCATCCTAAACCCTGTAAGAGCCAAAGAATGCTGTTTGAGAGGAAAGGAAACATTCCACTACAGCAAAATATGTGATTATATGTGCTATTACAAGGAACAAGCTAGTTTGTCACCTAACCAATGGTCAACACAAGTTCCCATAAAACAAGAACAATAAAACAAATAAACATTGAAAAGTATATAAGCATTTATAAAAGGCTTTTTAGAAAAAGATAGTAGAAGGGGCTTTAACACTTAAATAATATTTTATCTTGTCTCTCATAGCTGCTGCTGCAGGAGTTGGACATGCCTGCCCACCTCAGCTCTGAGCCTGAATTTCTATTCTTCGTCACAGGGGTGGTCATGTCACTCCAAAGCTGGCTACAGTGGAAGATATACAGGTCTGTACTACACTGTTTGTGAAAATATGGCCCCTGCACAACATTTCCTTGGATGGCAACTCAAAATTTTTCCAGTTTTGGTGCTTGTCTAGCGTTCTCTCCCTAATTTCTGCTCAGGAGCTCAACTTTTTCTGGTTTTAGGAGGGCAAAGGGTGGGGTCTAAACCAGACCTGTACCCAAAGCATCAGGGCCCCTTTCAGAAAACACATAGTGCAGAACATTGCTGCTGAGGTGTTCCCTAGCCTCAGCTTAAAGCTGTTCAGCAGCTTATTAATTTCTGACTGATGCTGCAAATTGAGCAGACATCTTCATTGAGCTTCCACAATGCAACCCATAGCTTATTTTTTCCCTGGGAGGTGACAACTAATTCAGAAGCCATCGATGTATATAAGGAGATTAATTTGTTCCATCCGATTTGTATTCCCTTGCAGCCATCAACAATGAATGTAATTTACCGTCATGTTGCCCAACTGTCTCAAGCTACCTGCAGTAGTCTTTTCATCAGCAAGTTTGGCCTCTTTGCTTTTCAAATACCTTCATTCAGTAATAGCACAAACCACTGTGAATTTAGGAAGATAATTCCCCTCCAGGTAAATTAATCCAGAGCTCCCGGTAGCAGCGAGTACATGAAATGGGGCATAGGAGATAAATTATTACGTGGGTTGCATACAGCATTTTTACATATTTATGTGCGTGAAATTAACTGTAACTGTCTTCTTCCACATCAACCTAGCAACGTATTTCTAAGGTACAATACTGTTATTATCTTTTTCTTACTGCCGGGTGAGCAAACTGATAAAGGACTCCGATGCCTGAACGTGCTTCTGCTACTCTCTGTTACTCACAAGCCAAGCATCTGTTTTTAGCATATGAAAACCAGGAGGCCTTCCAGGTTCAACTAGCCCTTAGTTGAGGAGAATCAATGTCATTCAAACTGACTCATATTCATGGCTAGGAAATTGCTGTGGAAAGGCAAATGTCCTCTAACTTAGTGACAAGCTGTGTGACCTGCCCAGGGCCAAAGAGTCAGAGATGGAGGTCACAGAATAACTCAAACCTACAATAATTCTCTAATTATCCTTCCTCTTAGGAAGGCAATAAGCAAGGCCACTAGTCTATAAGGTCAATGGTATGAAGTACTCCCGGTGCCTTTTGCAACCCATGCATTGTGTGTATACTCTGCCTTCCAGAAGGTTTACCCCATCCTTAAGTACCTGAACTGCACTCCCGCTTCCCACGCAGTCACCTCTCAGGACTGCTCTAGTACCACCATCACAATGGCCACACGTTCCAAAGGCACGCAGAGTGGGATAGTGCCAATAGACAAAATGGGACCTAGGCAAGTGGTTAATATGGAACATCTGAAAGCCTCAGAATTCTGCTGTGCGTGTAATTTATGGTATTGTGATTATGTCAGGAAACACACCAATCTGCCAATTTCATTTCAGAATGTCAGTGAAGTTCATAATCCTCTTAATTCCAACTTCCCTCTGTTTCTGTCCGGCTTCTTTTCAGCTTTTAACACACTGCAGTCCAAGCAATTTTGCAAGGAAACAGGATGAATCAGGCAGTGAATGTCACTTCTGATTGACCATGACAAGCTTCTACTCAGCAGAGTTCAGAGAGACCCCATGAGAAGAGCTCAGAGAGGCCCTGTGAGAACTCTGTATTCCCACCTGGAACAGGACCATGAGTGAGTAAGTGAGTGAGTGAGTGAGTGAGTGAGTGAGTGAGTGAGTGAGTGAGTGAGTGAGTGAGTGAGTGAGTGAAAGAATTAGGGGCAGGCAGGATGCCTGGGGGGGAGGTCTATTTACTGATGTGGGCAGGACAACAGAAAAACAGGAATTCTGCTTCCCAGCCACTCCATGTCAGTAGCATCCCAAAAAAAAGAGAATTTGAGATTCACAAAGGCTGTCAATCAATTCACAGGCTGGAGTTCTGTGTCTTAATGCCTGCAACCACAGCTGATAGCTACAAGGCTATGTTGTCTTTAATCCATGTCTTGCCAGTGTGCCTGAGTCCTGAGTGAATGCTACCTCTAGGTTTGTCAGGGTCACCTGATCTGTAGTAATAAGTCCTTTTCTACCACTTCTGCTTCAAGGAATAATCATTTGAAGCAAGAGGCACAACAGCAGTTAAGGTGGCACCAACCATTTCAGTCTAAAGTGACAGTGTGAGCTGAAAGAGGAGCTGCCTAGCACCTCCCCCTGGTTTTTTCTGCCCAGAGAAGAATTGAGTTCGCACACTACTGTGTGATGACCAGCAGAGCAGTGACACTGAACCAGCTCTGTCTTTCGTGCCCCCATGATCCTAAGAAGAGGTACTCACGGTGAATTTATCAAATTATTCATGGGGATCAGAAAATCACCAGGATGACTAGGTTCAAAATCAGGTTCTTAAATTTGCAGAGGCTGAAAGAAGACCTGCTACAATCTTGCCCATGCATGAAAGAGGGTATGTGTGACTTTATAGTAAAGCTCATTATAAAGAATATCAAAACCTTGTCTACATTCAAACTATATTGTATCCTAATATGCATGAAAAAACAGCAAAAACTTCCCCAACTGCAATGCCCTTTGTGTGAAACTCGGCACTAGGTGTGCAGATGACATTCAAGAAGCAATGGAGGAGGATTTCATGCTCTGTGGGATCTCTGGCTTTTATAGTCAGTATTGGCTTTGATTTACCCAGAAAAACTGCACATCAATTCTCTCAGGCCATCATCAAGTTGTCTAGTAATAGGGAAGAGACAGAAAAACAATTTCCCAAATCTTAAAAGGAAAAAAGTCACTATAGGAAGGAGGTCAGAGTGTTGAGGAACAGAGTGAGAGACACAACCAGGTACGCTGCTGTCACACACCACTATGCCTTCAGGAATTAGCAGCACAGCTAGGTTTTCTAAATATCCTCATGCTCATAAAAGTACAAACAATAATCATACAAAGGTAAGTCACCAGTGCCAAATAAAATTCACCAGAGAGAATAAGAACAGACTGAAATAGAAACCTGCAGATTGATCGTCCTGGAGAACGTGGTTAATTCCAACGAGGTCTCTAGAGTTTTCTCACATTAATATTCAAAAGTCATTAGTTTGAGGCTTCTGGCTTTGTGAAATGATGAATACCTGCAGGCAAGACAGAGAAGGCACTGCAGTGATGGACAGCATATACCTCTAAAATATATACTTTGACCTCCTTTTAAGGAACAGAGAGTTGAGACTGGAGAGACAGTGAACAGCTATCATCTGCCAGGAATTAGAAAGTCACACCATGAATGGGTTTTTTTCTTCCTGCAGTAATCCAAAGTGCTCTAAATAAGTTAAAAACCTGAAGTTACTGCATGGAACAGAAGATGGAATCTTGTGACCACTGCCCCAGCGTCACCAAGCTGTCTGGGCTGCAGCCACAGTAGACAAATAATCCATGAATACCCTGTGCAACACAAGACTGAGCCACATTCCTCTTCAGCAGACAGAGGGATCTAACAGATAACCCGTCCACATCTCCAGTGCCCCAGGTCCATCGCTGTCCTCTAGTTTGCAGTTTCTACTTTAAGGGTCTGTGAGTTAATGCTTGCACTGCACCCATACTTGCATTTGAAATGTAAGTCATCAAGAAAGGGGGTTAGGTCTGATGTCTTGTAAAGGATATGAAGTGTGACCCCTAAGAAAAGATGTTAATGACCCGTAAGGTAAAAACCAAACCAGGCTTTTTAGTGAAGATAACAAATTATTTACCTCCTGTCAGAGTAGAAGCAAACTGTACTGCTCCCTGGGATGTGTCTATGGAAATGGGTTCTTTAACTTGTTTTCAGACACTCCGCCAGTCAGTTACCCAGTTACTGTGTCCAGTAACTGCATTCTCATTAGGTAAAATACACACTTAAATAGAGAAAGAGGTTTATAATAAGATATGGGCATCACTTATGTCACATTTAGGTAAAGTCTTCACTCAAATTTTTCACAGCAGCCAACAAAAATCCACACAATAAAAAGTAAGTTTGCTTTGCACTGAGGTAAATCTATGCCTTCCTGCAGTTCTTTTCCAATACATATCTAAAATACAACAATTATTCCTTATGCTTTTAATACTGGTAAGGCTATGAAAAGTTAAATGTACAATTCTGTCATCTTCACCAAGAGTACCAAGAATGCAGCTTCATTTATTCTTGTGAGTAAGATGGTTTCCCATCCTGAGCACCACAAGTCTATCAGTCTCAGCATACTTTTCTCACTCCTATCTAAGGTATACTACACAGTAGTGATATAAACCCCTTCACAAACCCATGTCCTGAAATATTTTATGTGGTATAAAGGAAGGAGGTACAATATCATTACTGAGGAAAATTACATGATACCTTCTCCATAAATCATTTCAAAACCAATTGCCATAGTTGTGAACCTGTCTCAATTTTGTGGATTAATCTTAATCTTGTAATACAAATGCCATCCTGCAGCCTGTAACACAAGCTATCAGCACTTATATGACCTGAACAGTACATTTAGCATTGCAAACTACAATATATAATTAACTGGCTATATGCACATGCAGTAGACCGATGTCTGCCAAATTACATACTGTGGTTTGCCCTTTAGTGCCTTAAGTATAAATATAATAAGTAAAAATGATCAACACCTCATTTTGGCATGAAATTGATTTTCAAAGTATGCCATTTTCATACATAAAGTTGTGTTCATGTATTATACTAAAATGTCTCACCTCAACAGCTACACAGCATGAGATTGATTTATTTTGTAGCTGAAAAAGACAAACTTGGAATCAACAAATAAGATTCGATCCCTCCAGAAAGACTCCATGTCAGCAGTTGCCATTCTTGCCAACACGAAAGATTTCTCCTCATATCCACCCAGTTACAGAAATGCACTCCCAGGGAGGGAAGGGTGCAGATGAAAATAGATGAAAGAAGTAGTTTTTAAACAAATGAGATAAAAAGGAATGTCATAGCTTTTTATATAGCGTAAACTGCTGCCAGAATAACATGATTTCCCTAAGCAGTTCCAAGCCAACCCTAGAAGAATTAATAATCACAGTCCGAAGTGCTACTCCAGGCATAACTGGTCCAGGTAAAGGAGTTTGTCTCCAGCTGCTTGTCCCTCCTGTACACCACAGGCTATTGTCTCCTCAGAGCTACAGCATAACATCACACACGGTCATTCTCTACCTCAGCTCAAACATTTTTAAGCATTCGAAGTACACAGTAGCAGTGCTCTTCCAAACCACTTTTACAGTCCTGGTCATAAATTATATTGACACAACTGTTGCTATGGCTAACCAGACAGGCTTGCTTGCTTCAGGGTGCTTCAGTGTTCTTCAGGGTGATTTGTACTCACCTCCAAGGGCTCTGCCTCCTGTGAAAGCTTTTCCCAGTGACTCAGGGAACATCAGGCCAGTTCCTAAGAAAGGGATCCTGCCATGTCACACAGGGATCCTTGAACGTAAAACCTAAGTCAAGATTCAGAGTCATAATCCAATGCATCTCATACCAACATTACACTCAGAGAAGGGAGAGGGGCAAATAAATTGTGGTGGTTTTTTGGACTTCCTTCTAACAGGCAAGAGGCTAAGCTTTTTAGGATTTATACTTCCCCACTGCTGCTAGTCCTCCTTCCAATCCACCATAGGAGCCCACGTCTGAGGAATAAATTCACCTACTTGTAGAGAGCGCTCTGCAGTCTTGAGGGTGAGCAGGCAAAACTGAAGTGCCATGAGTTTAATGCAGATTAGATGCAGAGTAACTTTTAAGTGCTTGGTTTTGTTTTTAAGTAAGATGATGTACGTTTTCTCTTTTTCACTTTTCACTTTCCCACTAACATGAAAAATCAGCATGAATTGAAAGCTGCTTCATGGGAAGATGTGAAATGAAGGCATGAAAGTTGGCATCTATACAGCACCGCTTTCCAGGCTTAATACAGACAGACATCAGGTTTGCCTAACCTTTACAACCCAATCTCAGGTATGACCAGTGTCCTCTCAACACAGCCAAGGAGATGCCAATGATACCACCAGCTGCAGGAACATTCCAGCTAGCCTGGCAGCCAATCCAGTGTGTGTCACTCAACTGCTTCTCCTTTTCAGAAGTCATTCTGCCCATTTTCTTAGTGCTTATTTTTAAATCTGAATATAGCAGAGATCTATCTATTTGCATTCTAGACATCCTCACATACCCTGCTGGAGCTGCAGGGCTTGATGGGGTTACTTATTGGTCAGAGAAATTAAATTTTGTTTTCCAGCCCTTTACACACCTGGAATGAATGGGGAAACTGCCTGTGATGTTATGGACTGTAACTGAAGTTTCACGAAGTGCAGTTCTTAAGATCTAGGGATGGAATTTTTTATTATTGCTTTTGAAATAAAATTCTTGTTGATGCCTCAGAAAACCTTCCTATATCTATCAGTGACGTTGAGGAAGAAGGTATTAGCCTTCTTTGCAGTAGTAATTCTCTGTTGAATTAAACACTGGATTGGAAAGTCATTGTGTTGGAGAACAGGCAAATTTCTACAGATGCCAGGGCTGTTCCCACTGAAATACTCCCATAGCTGTTCTCTGAAATGAATGTAGTCAGCAACTTGAGATTGATATACAAGTAATGACACTATGAACATGAAACAAAATGAAAGAGGGTTTTGTGTTTTCCGACCCATAAAGTTGCTGTCTGAGAAGAAGCATTCAATGTGGGAATGTAACTAGCAGTCCTTGTCCGTAGCAGGGATTTTCTTGTCATCTATTTTGCAATCCATTACTAAAGGCTTTCCCAGGGACTGCATGCAATATGTATTTTAGTGCAGGTTTTAGTGTTAGCAAGGGTGAGGTCTTATTGTTTTACAAGTCTCCTGAGATCCCTGTGACAAATCTCCAACAGCATTTAAGAAGATTGCCATTTCTTTGTGACCTTGCATTACTATCATTTTGTATGACAGATCAGAGACAATTCCTCATGTTTCTTACTCTCTCTGCTCTCTCGTTCTCAGCTGCTTTAACCCCAATTTGCTTTTATGGAAACAGAAGCCACCCTGCTCCCTGCAGAACAAGAAGTCTCCTCTGCTGCTTCCACAAACAGCTCTGTGACATTTCCAGCCCAGGTGATGAGAAGAATTTACCAGTATCTCTCTCTGGGAGAGATTTCTCCAGTGTCTCATTCACAGTGTGGTGGTCATTTCTCACCATGCTTAACTGCAAGCTGGCCTCCTTTGTCTTTTGAGAGCTCAACAGATGTGCATGAGTTTACCTACCATACGGCCTGTGGTTTGAGTGTCCCTCCACATACTGTTCCCAGACAATCTCCCTCCCTGAAAAAAAAAAGTTATCATTTTGGGTAGGATATTCATTTCCCATCACTTCCAGGAAACTGCTCTCTGCAACACATCATGTCTAAATGAAAAGCTCTCACCCTCTCTATTGCTGCACAGGCTTGAAAGCATTTGTCTGGAGCTCAGTGCCCATCATCATCTCCCGCAGCATTCTGCCTGGTGTTCCCAATCTCAGATCCATAAAGAAACTGAATAATAGAGCCATCAAACAAGTTGGGTGGGAAGGCATCTGAACTAGCCCTCTCAAAGTAGTGTCAACTTTGGAGATAGACCTTGGATTGGGAGAAAGAAGATAAAAAAGCTGCAAAGAACAAAGGGCAAGGAGAGACATAAACAACAAACACAGAGAAAAAGACTCATTTCCATTCCTATTCCTAGACAGACCTCTAAGTTTAAACAGAAGAACAAGAAGAATCTCAAATATCAGTAGTCTTTTATTAGCTCGAATTTTCTGACAGTGTCCTGTAACCTCTGGTCTGACAGCCGGTCAGGCAGAACAATTCCAGTTCCCACAGCAGATGCTCTCCTCCTCAAACACATATTTAAGATTCACAGTACCACTTCTGCTTAAACATAGACAGCTTCTAGAAATGACTGCTGACTTTCCACACCTCCCCAATGTTGGTTTTTTCCCTCTGGCAAGGTGTAACTTCATGGCTGCCTCTTGTGTACCCTTTAATGCATCATCTTACAAAGGCAGCTCTGATGCTCAAGACTTCTGTTTGTACACTGGATTCATCACATGAAGTAGAAAAGAGCACTGCATGCTCTTATTTGCAGAGCAGAATGGGAAAGCTAAAGTGAGGAACACACTTAAAGCAGAGAGACACAGATACACAGGTTCAGCCTTGCAGATGGCCAAAGCATGGCATCTTCTCAGCTTGAATCAGCCTTTTACAAACCTACTAATAGCTTAATGAGTTGAGAATTAGAGAAAATCTGGTATTCTGCAGATTTCTATTATGTTATCAGGCCTTTAGGTAAAATGTCCACTTAAAGAGATTTATTTTCTTGTTTTATTTTTCTTAAGAAATATATTTTCTTTGGCACCAGTGTGTGTCTGTCAACAAAGTTCCTTAGTGAGTGTAAAGGATGGATGAACAGCTCATTACACTTATTTGTATAAGACAAACAGTGTCTTATAATTTTTTTAGTTCCCAGTAAGTGTCAAACTAAAAAAACTGCCAAAGAGCAAACCATGGAACACTATGACTGTTCACAATGAAGGCATGAGTGAGTTATCAGTGCTATTGCTTTCTTGGAGTAATATAAAGGAAGGTGCTCTCGCCCACAGCATGGCTTACATCTTGTCAGACAGAAATTCAATATAAGTAACTCTTTCTAGTACACCCAGGCCTAGGTAGGGTAAATAACTCACATATATATTTTTTAATAAAAAACTTGACTAATAATGTTAAGGGTGATTACTGATGACACTTCTGTGGAGAACACCACATCTGTAGAAATGTATTGCATATGTGTTAATAATTTGCCCTGTTAGGACATGTCCAGAGAAAAATAATTTGCTTTCTTGCCCTGCTGTTTTTCAGTTTCTTAAGTCAAAGCAGAGCCTTCGTGGGGAGATTTTTTTCAATATGAGAAGTCTTTAAGGGTGAGACGACATGGTTATAACCTGTACATAGGAGCATTTGATAGTCTGTAAGATAAAGAAATGTATTTCCTTTTCCCCAAGATTGCTAAGTATTTAACTTAACAAAAATGCAATCTGCAAAAATCCACGCCTATTTGGAATATCTCTTCAAATTAGTTTTACTACTTTTACTTCAAAAAGAGCTTTCTAAATAAAAAGAAAGAAAGAAAGCAAAGTTAGCAGATTTGGATATCCAAAGCTATTCTCCTTTTAAAGGTTAATTTCTAAATTCTTTTGATAAGAAACGTTAGAAATGGTGAGATAACAGGGATGCCAGACAAAGTCTGGGGATTAAGTTATTTTCCTTTCTGCTCTTACATGAATAAATATTAGCCATCCAGTATATTCCTGTCAGCATATTGCACTCTCGGTTGTTAATAACAAGATACCAATTAAAACACAAAGTCAATGGGAGACAAGAATCGCCCTGTGACTAGACCGTGAGGGGGTGCAGGATCACCCAGGTTAATCTGGGTTTGGAGCTTTGATAGAGCTAAGTGCTGGGCAAGATCAGATGGCACACGAGATAATTAAAAAACATTAGAAGGAGGGCTTCACATTTTTGCATTTTGCAAGAAGCTTTAATGACTCCCAGGGCATTAGAACATAACATGTTTCTTGTTGAGAGAATACAAACCCAGTGTTACAACAAAATAATTGTTTGATTAGACTGCGCGGATGAGTGAAGAGGGAGAATGGGGTTTAATATTCATTTCGCATTGTCTGAATAGCCTAAGGGAAATATAATTTAATTAGGTCTATGTATATTTTTAAGAAACGCCATGTTGATTGCTAAAGAAGAAAATGTCTGTGTTGTCAGGCAGTTAGGCAAGAAGAGTGCTGACCTTCAGCTGCATTCACAATACATGAATAAAAAGGACCGTATAACTGATTTCATAAAGGCAGTTGAGATCAGTCGGAATTAATTACATGGTGAATAGCAGTTGCAAATGCAAAATAATGAGAAGATAAAATCCTGGAGTTAAAGAACATACAAACAATGGGCACCAGAAAATTGATAGTGCTGGCTCAAATACGTTGAGGTAATACTGAGAAATACTAGAAATTTTTACAAAGCACTTTTGAACATATTTGTATGCACTTGTATGTAGATAATTATCTTCACATGGGCACTGAGGCCCTGCTCTAGGAGTACCTGATGCCCATGCTATATATTCTCTTCCCAGCAGAACACCTTGATGAGGTTACCGGGAGAATAATGCTGAGCATACAGCAGAGTCCTAGTAAGATTGCAGCCTTGCATGAAAACAACCAAGGAGAGAAAGGTGTGAAGGCTCAGCGTTAAAAATCCCTGGACACACGTGCCCTGTGGCTACAGCTGTGCAAACCAAGGCTGCAACTGCCTGCCCGGTGGCTAAAGCAAATACCTTTCTGGCCTTTCCAGGAGAGCCACAGAGACCTGATGTTCTGAAAAGGACTGGTCCTTTTTTAACTGGGAGGGGGGTGGGAAGCAGCATTGAGACAGAGATATCTTCCCTTGAAAAGAAGTGGTGAAAGCCTAGAGACAACCTGTTAATTAGCTGAGAGGAAAGCATGGAAAGATGCTCATGGAAGGAGGAGGGGAGGATGCTCTGGAAAAGTGGTTTTCATTTGAGAGAATATTCATGTATGTGCACATGTGGGCATGACAAAATAAGAACATAGAGCTGGGAGAACAAAACAATGGCAATTCTGTGTTTTGCAAAGAAGGCAAATGCAGGAAAGAAGACTGGATGTTTGTATTTCTGCTCAATGTATTTTTCTGTGAATATTTTGAAGGGTATAAATTCCTGCAATGACAGTTTAGATCAGCTTTACTGGTTTTGTGGGACAAAGGATACTAAGTAATGTGATTGAAACTAGAAAAAAAGGTCTCTTTCTGGATTTCTTTGATATTCCAAACAAATAGATGTTTTCCTTTTGCCACATTACTATGAAGACATCCTAACAAGGGAACTATGTGGCTTGTTTCATGGGGTTTTTTATTCTTCAAAAACTTATAAATAATCACTTCTTGACTAAAGTGATGATCACGATTAAAACACACTTCCCTATATTCCTTGATGTAAGGAGGATGGTTCTTTACATGCAGCCAAGCTCACCGCCCTGACAGACAGCTTGGTACCTGTGCAAGTTTTCTGGGCTCCAACCTGGAGAAACCACAGAATGAAGTCAACTACAAATGGATAAAACTTGCAGCTTCTTTTATATCACTTGCCGAAGTTAATTCTCTGCAGATTTGTCTCCCAATCACATGTACACAGACACAAACATTTTTTCTGCTGTCAGGTGGAAGGGACATTTGAGGCTCCTGTGAGGCATTGGGCTCAGATTCAGAGTTGGTTTCTTCTGGAGGAAAGACAGGCAAGCCAATTAGTAGAAGAAGAAAAAAGGCCTAAATTTATCTGAGGTGGTGGGTGCAGGGGGTAGGGCAGAAATGTTTCCTATTTCTAAGCCTTAGAATATTGTCATCATATGGCACTAATCCACACTTCCAAGTGCCTGTAAAAGAATCTTTTCTCTCAGAGCAACTTCAAAACTCATCTCCTAGTAGTCAACTTCACCACTAAACTTCTCACCTGTACATCTCTCCTCCTAGAGTCTCATCCTGAGGCTTCTCCAACATGACATCCATGGTGTCTCTTGAGCTCATTCAGCCTGCCATCACCATCCAAAAGCCATCTTCTGCATCAGCCAGCACCAGCCATTGAACACAGCTGCGCATACATCGCATACATCTCTGTGAGACACACGTGTCTCCACCAAAGACACTTTCCCACCTAGCCCATGTTGTTGTGTAGATATGCTGAGATTCTGTGCTGGGATTCCACAGTGGTGCATCCCGAGGCATCCATTCTGCATTCCCACACAGCTGAATTGTCCCTGGTTCATGTCTTTCTGCAGTCATGCTGCAACAGCTGCAGAGAAGCAGGAAGGTAGGGGTCATGGTTTCTTGGGTTTGATGCTACTGTCTGTCCCAGCTCATGATGTTTTGCTTCACAAATAGAACTAGCTACTCTTTTATCTAGTAAAACCCTGTGTAAACACTGCAGTTGTTAATCTTCACATTTGTGGAAAGAAAAAGTAATCTCAGGCATTAAACTTAACCCTTCCTGAAGTTTTGGAAATTCTGCGAGGCACTTTGGGGGATGTTTACCCCAATCCTCTTTAAAGGGAACCTGATGCACAATTATTAGAAGTCTGGCCTCAGCAACATGCATTGCAAAGGACTACACAGCTCTAGTACTCTGAAATGTCTCATGTTAGCTGGTCAGAAAGCAAACCGTATTGCTAGATCCCTTGCAGTCCTCTTCGACAGATGCCCCTTCCCTTATTTCTTGTGTTCCTACAGGAGCAAAAAGACTAGCTTTATGGATAGTTGGATCTTGGTAGGACTAACACAGAGCAGACATGATCTGTCAGAAAGCACCTGTGACATTTCCATGCCTTAGCAGCAATCTGAATTACAGATTCAGACAAAGCAGCCTGTTGCCTCTGCTTTAGATTTTCATTTGCATTGAAGAGGCAACTTTCAGGAGTGAAGTATGCATATAAAATAGGAAGCAAAGGGAGGAAAACAGGAGGTTGATCAAGATGCAAGTGAATATGTAAGTCAATTCCACACTGCTTTGCCTTAACATAGGTTTGCTGTGGCGCATCAGGCCCGTGAAACACATCGGCATGCTGCAATGATCAGGTCACGAAACTGCTCCAGCTGTGCAGGAGGTGCATTCACTCCCTTCTGGCCATGGCCTGTCCCTCAGCCTGTCCTGGGACTTCCAGGAGAAGAGCAGTACAGCAGGTATAGCACCAGCACCACAGACAGCAGGTAAGTCTTGGCAATCGTTTTGCAAACATAAATGTTGTTATTCCCACTTCTGTCACAATTTGGGAAAGGATTTCAGGTGTTTTTTCTAATATCTGTGAAATCCTCTTTCCCTTAAGGGAAAACAGGAGAGCAGTAGGAGAACCAGACCAGATTTTTTGGCTCTAGTTACAGCTTCTTTCTTCCTGCAGGCAGCAAAAGAAATAGCTAAGAGACCTCCACGTGGGCAGAGAAAAA
Organism: Laterallus jamaicensis coturniculus; assembly: GCA_022605575.1. Lineage (NCBI taxonomy): Eukaryota > Metazoa > Chordata > Aves > Gruiformes > Rallidae > Laterallus > Laterallus jamaicensis. The sequence continues at coordinate 25,196,467 of JAKCOX010000010.1, forward strand.
GCTGTCATTTTGATTTCTCCTGGATGTGCAACTCAAGATGCTCAGCAAAATGCACAGATTCCCTACGGCTAATACCTCCCACCAGGCTCCAATGCTGAATAAAGGCTGCTGACATCCTTCCCAGTGATGATGGCTTTCTGGCCAAGCAAGAGATTGGTCGCAGTCTCACGGATACTAGGCAGGAACCCCTGCCAATCTGGTGGGGATCTTTGCAGGGTGTCAGAGAAGAAATTACTCCTTCCAGAAGTAACTAAATCCTGCCACATCCACTACTCTTCCAGGACCTCCATACTCAGGAAATGGGCTGCAGCCCAATCCTGGAGGGAGACACAGCTTCCTTATAAAAGAACCAGAAGAAGATGTCTTGGGTGACTCCTTAGAAGGAGACTTCATCACTGCTGGTTCTTTCTCTGCTACCACCCCATGGCTGGCATCACACATGGTTACATGGCAAAAGCAAGCAAACCAGACCTACCAAGCTGACAATCTCCAGGCTTAGTACATAGAGGGTCAAATGCTGACTCCCTGCTCCATGCAGCTGCCAAGGAAGCTGTCTCTCACAGTCATCCATTGTCTACCTCATGGCTACACAGCAGAACCTCCTTGGAAAGAGACACAGTCCTCACCACAGACAGATAGTGAAGCGGGCAGTTAGGAGAATGAACTTTGCAGTCTGTGGGGTGAGCTTCCCACAGGAAGAGTTACATCCCATGTGCATTCACCTTCCTCCGCAAAACAAGCTCCAGTGTAAGCTATCAGGGTATTTGTGTTCAGATTTCCCTGGAAACAACGGGTTTCCAAGTAAACTGTACGCTGCATTACATCTCTTTTCCACTGGGTAGGAGGGGGAGACAATAAATTTAGAAACAAAGAAAGAGTGACCCAGAGCACGAAAGAAAATTAAATCAGAGGGAGAGCAGGGAAGGCTCATAATAAAAGCATATCCCTTTGAAGCCACCTTCACATACATACTTCTCCCTCTAGCTGCAGCCATTTTGCAGAGCTTTATTAAAATAGCATCTCTGCAGAGGAATTACTTAAAAGAAAGAAGTAATAGATTTTTCAGAGCTAATGAAAACAACCCCTCTAGAAACAAGAGCAGTTTTCTTTCCTGGACAGGACTTCTTTAATTCCTTTCTCATCTTCATCCATCGCAGGGATGAAATGGATAAAACCACAGCAGAGGTCTGTGATGGTGCTGCCATCTCTCTTGGGGAATGCACTGGCCAGTCAACAAACTAGTTAAACAACTGAAGACACTGTTGCTAATGCTCTGCAACCCTGAACTGGGACTTAACAAATACCCTCTTTGAAATGGGTAACAGGGCCATGCTGAAAAAGAACTTCAGTGGTGATTTTGTGTTGTTGGTTTTGGGCAGCATTTCAGCAACTTGAACAGGAGGAGGAGTGGGAGGAGCTGTGGTCTCTGTGGGCTGCTTGCTGTCTGTGGGAATAAAGCAGAGCAGATGCAACCCTTGTACGCAGCCGATCACATTTCCTGGCACGATGAGATATTTGAATTGCAGATTTATGGCTCTTCCTAGTTGTTGTTTGTTGTGTTGGGGTTTTTTTTTAATTGAAGTGGCAGTTCTGGGGAGGTCTTTTTTTACCATTTTTCATATAAACTATATAACAGGCAGGAATGAGATGCAATTATACTGGAGAAAAATGGGAGTATCACCTGCTTCCAAAAATCAGTGAAAATTACAGTCAGTACCTTATAGAGCAACTTCACAGTAACTTCCCTTGCTCTACGAGTCTGTGCATGAAGGAATTTTACCTTGTTTCTTCTATGATGAAGTGTTCCACCGAGATTCGGTATTTATGTATCTACGGCCTTGGCTCCTCATAAACTAAATGCCTTCAAGACCTCTAGGAGCAGTGAGAAGATCTCAGCAAAAGTGGACTTAATTCGCTGTCTCTCAGGGCACTGTCTTATTGGGCTTTCCCTCTCTCCTCAAAAAAAAACCCCAAAAAAACCCAACCTTTTATTCTGCAATCAGCACCTTCTCCCAGCTTCTCCTCTGGTTGCCAGACACCAGAAAGAGCTGCCCCTTTCAATACTAAAGCAAAGCCCTAACCCCTACAATGACTGAACCAATAAACCGGCATCCTTGGAAGCCGAGTCCAGTCCTGTATACTATGTGACCTCTATGAGAAAATTCAGTGGTCCAAAATGAGGACAATTATTTCATAAGGCAATTCGGAATTTAATTTAGTTTTGTCTCGGCTTGCTTGACTGCAGGAGGGACATCAGCCTTAACTTTAGCTGGAGGTGAAGGCAGGTTTCTTTTGCTCAGAGGACCCATGGGTTTGCTGTTGACAAGGAGCTCTCCTATCTGAAGAACATACTAAAAATATCCCAGGCAAAAGTGCTTCTGGCAAGAGAAACAATTTTAAAACACAGAAACAAAACCAAAACATACAAAACCCACAAACAAACAAAAAAAACCTACCACAGAGCAACTAGCTTTGGTTCAAGCTAAAAAACAGGAGCATCAAAAGTGAACTCTGACACCAATGTTCAGTGCAACACCCATTACTGTAAACATTTTCATTGTTCAGCTAAATTGGGATACTGTATCTTTGAAAGGAAATGTTTCTTTGCTGGAATTTCTGGCATTCTGAAAGAGCTCCTTCTAAAAGGTACTTCATTCCAACATCCTTTGGAAAAAGATTAAGGGATCAGAGAGCAAAACCATCACAACCTCTGTAACGTTATAACTAAATCCCCTTACCCTAAATAATAAGCTTTCTACACTAAGCCTGGCTTGTTTGACTTCTGCTCCTGAAAGCTAGAGTCCTGAGCTACTTTAAATCTTGTAAGCAGAAGAAAGCATATTATTCTTATATTTCCCCTTTATTTAATGCCTCCAGACAATCCCTGGGACAGCACTGCACCATGACTATGGCTTCGGACAATTTAACCAGGCAATTACGGATCTTCCTGCAGGTCTCTGGCTGACAGTCTCACTGCAGGCAGAAAATAAATGCTTCATTGGGATGGACAGAGGGGACGAAGAGGAAAGGAAGAAGGAAAACAACTATATTTTCTAGTTGTGCTTAATTCTCCCAGCTACCTTTCTAGGTCTGCTTCTTTGCTACCTCCTTTCCTGTGCCATTAATGTCTGTAGCAAGCAGGAGGTGAGGTGCTATGGGAATACATGGACATAGTTTTCATCCTTTTTCACTAAGTAAAATTCTGGCTCCAAATCCGAATGAATGAATCTATCTCGTCCAACATAATAACACATTAGAGAGTTGAGCCCTGTTGCAGGCACCAATGTAATAAATGCTGTTCTTGACCAGGTATAGAATGATTGTTGAAGTACAGTACGTAACTGCAGAAAGATCTCTCTCATATGTATGTACACACCTGGTAAAGATATTTGTGGACCATGAAAAATATCAGTTCTTGTCTTTATCAAAATGAGCATTCTGAGCTGAGATAAAGCAAAGTAAGCATCAACAAGCAAACCCAGTTTTGTTATTTGTCTGTGCAAAAGTTACCAGCCCAACACAACCATTTTATCTTGATGAGATTTGCCTGGCTGCAGCAGAGTTAATCCTCTCTTACAATGGCATAAGTGATAATGATCCCTGGAGTTTTCATAAAAGCTGGTGATTTGAATTCTGCACATTTTTGTAGTACACAGCTGGGACACTCCCAACTGCATTATATCCTAGGCTTTTTATTCCACTTAAGACACCTCTGACAATCCAAAACAGCTCTGAATTGCCCAGATACGCATTCATTTACTAGGAGCAGAACTTCTTTATTAAATACCCAATATGTAGAAATAACAAAGTATTCTCATATAAAAACATTTCCAGAAGACTGTGCAAACCTATCTACTAAAATTAAATTAGCAGTGTTGATAAAATACCATAGTTATTAAATAAATTATCTGTGGAAGATAGACTGTTGATAAATAAGGATCAGCAGCATAACCTTAGCTTTGGCCTGGGTTCATATGTGTAACCTACCTAGCCCTGATAGGGTGTCCTGTGAGAAAACACAGCATGTAATGCAAGCCACATTGTACCAAGATGACTTTCATATCCCAGACTGAGTTTCCAAAGTTGTCAGGAAACATATACATACATGTAATTATACTTTTATATATACAAAAATATGTATGTGTGTGTGTTAGTAAATAAGTAACACAGAGAGCACAGAATTGCAGAACAGCCTGGCTTTCGCACTTGAAAAGTAAGCCACTTGCTTCAGTAGTTTCATGATGGGATGGATGCCTTTATCTCCCCACGATGCTTGCCCCCATATGAAGTGGGAATGGCTATTGCTTCCTGTCACACAAACAGATTCACAGGCTTAATTAACACTGGAAAGTTTGTTAAGCTAAAGTACTAATTATAAATGCAGCACAAATCACTCACACCCACAGCCTCCCACTGTCTTTCCTACCAGCTGGACAGTCCATCCCAAAAGAAATTGCTTTTAAAGCTGTACAAATCTGATACTCAGCAAAACACAGTAGTAAAGCTGATTGTTTGCCATGGTGCCTCTCCTACAGAACTTCCCCAGCCCTCCCCCCTTTTAGGATTTCTCAAGTTTGAAGAGATGAAAGAGGTCCATGGCCCAGAAGAATTAACTTGGTGGGTGGAAGGCTAACCCCTCCTATGTCCCACAGCTATAGAAATGGTGCCAAAGCAGCATCCACACTGCTCTACATAGAGAAATACAGTGCAAGGGGGAAACTTGAAAAGAGTTAAGCTTACTATTCCTGTCACAGCTAGTGCCACCAATTTTTCCAAGTTTTTTCAGTCTTTTATAAAATGCATCTTCTTAATTCCACAGAACCTCAGATTCTTCAGTGATTAAATTTCTTGGATTTGGAGAATGTCTTTTTTTTTTTTAGACTTTTCCTCTCTCAGTAAAAGCACCAGGAAGGTACTTGATGGCCTCAAGACACTTCTGCTGTCCTGATGCCTTAGCAGAAGTTAGACACAGCAGGGACTCCAAACACCAAGTGAGCAAAGCCCATAAACAGTTGTACAGCACAGGAAACCCTTGCTGAAAAGTAAAGAGAAGAGCTGTGAACATCTGGCATCACAGGCAGCGCACTAAATACTCTGCATTTATATTGCATATATGCAGAGTGGTGATTGCTTAACATCCTCAAAGGCCTCCTGCCAAGTAAACACCCAAGAGCAGTAAAGGGCTTTTGTTGGACCTTTCAGTGCTGACAATCCTGTACAGAGGAACATTGTTATAGGCAGCTTTTCATCCAGTGACTCTGTCCTGTGCTCACTGGTGGGGTCATTTTACTTTTCCCGTTAGAAGTACCTCTAGACCCTGCTTTGGGAATGGAGAAGAGCTGTAGAGGGGATGCAAACATCCGTTCCCATCTCAGGTCTCTTTTCCTGCTGGCAGAACAAGAGAGAAAGGTGTTATGGCTGTCCCAACCTCCTTCCCCAGCTCCCAGTCCTGGGTGAACTGTGAGGTGCTCTGAGGTCATGCCCACCAGCACCACAGGAAAGCACTCACTGGGGGGGAGAGCATGCCATCACACATCCATCCTCCAGCTAAACCAAACGTGTTCAAGCTGGGCATTCAACCCAGACACCTTTCAGCTGCCTCCTGTGACTGCCACACATTCTGCCTGCAGAGAAAATTATGCAAACAAGCCTGAGAGAGAACACAACAATGGTTTTTATATATGTATGTAATATTCATTTAATTATAACAGGCACTTTGTTAAATAGCCTGAATCCGAAAAGGGGGAGAGAGGAGGGAATCAGAGGATGTTGGGGGGGGTTTTATCATTTTTATTTATTTATCTATTTGTTTGAAGTATCAACTGAAAGTTGAAATCTCTTCTGCATTTTGCCAGGAGCTGAACTAGCTTTGTATTTGACATACATGCTTTTGCCATTGGTTTGCAACCCTTGATTTGAAGTAGTTCAAGAATAAATTTTTATTTTGTTGTTCATGCTGCAAGAAAATTAGTAGGATATCAGCCCTACTGCTCTGAGGTTTCACTGCGGTCTAAATACCACAGGAAGACACCAGAAGACAAAACCAGATACCCAGAATCTCAGTGGAATGTAAGTACTTCACTTCCACTGATTTCTTTGGAAAATAGGCGTTAATACTTTGGGAGATTGGTTCTTATGGTGCAGAGTTGAATGCAGTCTAATTTTTATGTCTTCTTTTTTTTTTTTAGATTGAGTTTGGATGAATGCAAGAGAATTTCAAAGCTTGCTAAAATTTCTCAAATGTGCCAAAGTGAACTTTAAAATGTAATTTGTGTGGGATCTCCTGTAGGCTTTCCAATCAGGCCTAATCTAACTTAAGAACATTTATATTGACCTCACAGTATTTCTGTGCTGTTACCATGCCCTTTGCTGGACTTAACTAGTCCAGAAGAGTAATAATAAAAAGTAGGCCAGGTAAGTAAAAATCTAGTTAAAAATACATAGTGTGCAGGGTACAAATAAAATTTCTTACTGCTCATGAAGAAGTGTCAGATATCCAAATAAAAACTGTTATTTCAACTTAAATGAAACCCAGAATTGATATGCAAGAAAACACAACTAGGCTGATATTAGAAATTCTGTCTTCATATTTGTCCAGAAATTTTGTCAAAGTCTTGGTGGGAGGAGGATTAAACAAAGATTTTTCCCCCTTTGAGAATAGGGCTGTTGTCACAGTTTGGCCCTTTCTATTTCTAATATGGATCAAGACTACACTTTCACTGGATCTTGTGTAACTTGAAACACCTCTGGAGAACTTGCAGATGTAAAGCATGTGGCAGTGGGGAGGAACAAAATAGAAAAAGAAAAAAACGCACACCTGTTTGCTTCCTTGGAACAGGTCTTTGACATGAAAGCAACTCCTTTTTATACTGTTGACTGTAGCAAATTCACCTTTAGGCATCGTATGGGAATTGAATGGATACTGGGCCTCCTACCCCAAAACACTGCTCCATTCTCCACTGTCCCTCCCACCCTCTGACAGACATCAGTATTAAAACACCTGCTCCACAAAGGCTGTTAGATATTGACTGGCTCATCATAATCTACAGCCATCATCACACAGTTGGGGTCTTCAGGCTCTGCCAGACAGCAGCATCAAAGCCACAGCGACAATAAAACTTTAAAAGTGAAAAGTTACTCCCCTTCAGAGCTCAGGCTCATTTTTGGGAGACCTTAAGCCACATGACTTAATTTAAAGGGGAGCAGTGCCCAGGGATTCAGTAGTGAAAGACATCAACCGTACAATGCTAATCCAAATGCTTCTGCAGTGCTAGTGTCAGATCAACATTGTGATCCAGTGGGTGTTTCACGACCAGGCAGATGTACATGGGCACTCCCAATGCACAAACCAGTGTTCAAAATGAAGGAGAAAAGTGACAATGTTTAGCTTTCTTGCTGTGCAGGATGCCACATCAGAGCAGGCAGTTGTTGCCTGCAATCTACACAGCTGTGCCCCACATCTAAAAAGAAGAAAAACAAAGTAATGCAGCTTTTTTTGTCTGTTTGTTAAAAGGGTCTGTGTGATTCAGAGCGAGGATGACACTGTCTCTGTGCCAGACTCTCTCTTTTGTCACGGGATCATGAAGATGCAGCTTCTCTGCAGGGAGAAGTACTGATGGCAATGTATTATTGAAGAAAAGCATAGTGCTTTGGCTCAGATGTCAATTCCCATTATAAGGCAATGCTGTTACAATGTTCTGGTAATACGATGCATTTTAACAGTGTTTTGCTTCATTGCCCTTTTTAATAAAATAGGGAGGGGGAAATAGTAATGATAAATCTGCTTAGTGAATTAACTCAGGTGACAGTTGTATCACATATCCAGACCACAGAAGAGTCCTCTGGACCTTGTATCAGCTCCTACTTTATAATTTCTTCTGTTCCTTGAAAGACAATCTGATCTGCATTGCAGATGATCCTGTAATCCTTAGGTCCTACTGGAGCGTAGCATTGCTTACAGCTGGTTTGACAGAGGCATGGCCATTCAGCATGACTTGAGGCTGTGAATACACATAATCTTCTGGCTACAAGCATGCCTACAGGTTGCTGCCCCTCTTGTGTCATTTGTGCCACCCCTTGTGTCACCCCTGCTCTGTGTCGTTGCCTTCTTGCAGTCTGCCATCTGAGGTAATGCGTGAACATGTTCTATTTGAACTAAATGAGCAAAGATCTACTGCTTACACTTGATAACTCTCTTTTACCTAACTGTAAGAACTGGGAGGGTGTCTGCAAGTCACAGAGACAGCAGAGCTGGAGTAAATTCACCTCCAACAGAGAGGTGCATGCACTAAGCCCAGGAAAGGTCGACTTCCATTCCCAACAAGCACCCACTGCCCAACTGAGAAGAAGGTCTGTGACCCCTTGTGTTGGATGTCTTGGAGTTTCTTGGTGAGAAAAGCCAGACTGCTCAATAAACACTGCAACCATTACTACAACTGAGGGGCAAAGTCAGCCCAGAACACAGAGGCAGAGCCTCATTAGTCTGTAGGTGAGAGGTTCCTCCCTTTCATTCTTGACTTTGATGTTCTGACAGTTCTCAGACTTCTTCGGGGTTTGTTGCTAGCTCCCACTGAGGTCAGGCAACAAGGCTTCTGCCCAATTTACATCAATACTGATTTGATCCTCATTTATAGCATATCAGCTAGTATTCTCCCTCAGATGAAATTCTTGAACAAGAAAGTGACAGATCAAAGCCATTCTGAAGTAAAATATCAAATTATATAGTTGTAGTTTTGTGTGGTCAGGTTCTGGTGGAGAAGGCGGGACTACAGGGGTGGCTTCTTCTGCAAGAAGCAGCCAGAAACTCTCTGCAGGCCCCACAGCGCAAACACCAGCCAATTCAAGGCTGGAGTTATTGCTGACCAAGGCTGAGCCCATCACAAATGGTCAGGGGCCTCTGGGAATCACATTTAGGAGAAAAAAAAAATATGCAAACAGATGCTTTTTGCCACCAGAGACGGGAGTGAGAAGATGTAAGAAACTGCAGACACCAAGGCCAGGGAAGGTGGGGAGGAGGCGCCCCAGGTGCCAGAGAGAAAGATGCCCCTACACTGTGCCGAAACCCATGGTGGGGCGGGTGTCCCCCCACAGCCCATGGAAAAGGCCAAGACCCCACCTGCAGCCTGTGGAGAGGTCCCACGCTGGAGCAGGTGGAGACATACAGGAGATGCTGTGACTCGTCTTGGGGCAAGCCCCTGCCAGCACTTGCAGTCTATGGAGACAGAGACACAAAGATGAGACACAGAGAGAAAGAGAGAGATTGGCCCGTGCCGAGCAGGTTTGCTGGGGGGCTTGTGACTCCGTGGGTGACAGGGCTGGAGCTGTCTGGGCCTGAGAAACGTTCTGTGATTTGTGACTGCACCCCACAGCAGTGACTCATGCTGGGCAGCTGGTGAAGAGCTGAAGCCCCATGGGAAGAGACTCACTCTGGAGAAGTTCATGGAGGACTGTCTGCCATGGATGGGACCCCATGGTGCAGCAGGGTAAGATTGTGAGGAATGAATGCCCCTCCCAGCTAAGAAGGAAAACGACTCGTGAGGAACTGACCAAAATCCCTATTGCCCCATTCCCTGCCCCTCCCTGTGCCACAGTGAGGGGGGAAGAAGGGACCGAAATCATGACTAAAGGGAAGTCTGCTAAGAAGGGAGGGGAGGTGCTTGAAGACCTGCTTGTACTTCTCATTACCCAACTCTGGTGTCAATGGGTGTGTAGTGTAATGTAATAAAGTAGAGCGTTTTCTCTCCTTCTCTCTGTGTTGAGTCTGTTTTGCCCATGATGCTGATTGCAGAATGATCTCTCCCTGTCCTTATCTTGACCCCTAAGCCTCTCAATACATATTTTCTCCCCAGTCCTACTGAAAAGGGGAGTGATAGAGCGTCTTTGGTGGGTGATTGGCGTCCAGCCAGGGTCAAACCAGCACAATACTATCAGCTGATTTCATCACCACTTCTTATTGTCTTGAATCAACTAATTAATTCATTATTTAAACTTAATTAGTTCCCCTACCTCTGCAGCTATCCCTAGTGCAAGGTGCTTTTTTAAATCAGGGGAAGCATGAGCCAATTCAGCAGTCATGTATCAATCAGCTGTCCTTCTAGAAAGACAAAGTAGGGTTTTCACTGTCCTCCTAGTTTTATGATCTTGTCTGTCCACTAAAATTGAATTAGACCTCTGGAGGTGAGGACAACAAAAAGCTAACTAAATATTTTGGTTCTGCTTTTCCATCACCTATCAGGCCTGTGTTGCAGCTAGGCTCCTGCTCTTCTGCATTCTTTGTCCAGTAGTCAGCGATTTAATGGTATAAATTATTTCCTTCCCAGTCCTGAAAGAAGTACAGAAAAAATCCCTATGCTTTTAGAAAAATCTTGCATATGAATTAAATCGGTCTTCTCCCCACCTGGTTTTCTTGTTAGTGGTCAAATGTACAAAGGATGGAAAAATCAGTGCAGAGATTTTGCATGGGTCACTTAGCAACCAAGTACTAAGCACAGAATCAATTTCCATCCTGGACCAAAGATCAGGTGTTGGAGAAGGAACATGGAGAGAAAGATCCTTTCAAAATTGGGGCAGTTCAGATTAAAATTGTTGCAGTGTCATTGCTGAGATGGAAGAGGGAAAAGGGTATTTTTCCCACTTCTGTTCTTCAAACTTGTGTGAGATTCTGAAATGAGTCCCAGCAGGAAGAACAAAATGCACATTTAAGAGTTTTCTGTTCTAAGACAGAATTTCTATTGGTTGTGATGGCTTGGAAGTTTGAGGAGGTTTTTCCTGAGAGTCACAGCATCTTTTTCTGGAAGAATGGAAGCAGATTTGGTTAGTAAGATGGATAGTAGAGAACAAGAAATGAGAAACTGTGAGGAGGTGGCACATTCAGAAGAGGTCACTCAGAGGTGCTCCTATGAGCTCCAGGACATACAGGGCTTCTTCAACTTTCACTGCCTCTCTGCACTCCTAGTGCAGTAATTCATTAACATCTCTTCCCCACTGAAATACCTACATTAGTAATACTCACAACATTGAGGGAAGGATGTGGGTGGTGAGGCACTGGAAGAGATTGCCCAGTGGCTGCCCCCCTCATTGTTCAAGGCTAGGTTAGATGGGACTTTGGGCAACCTGGTCTAGTGGAGGGAGCAGAGGGTTGGCACCAGATGGGCTTTGAGGTCCCTTCCAACCCAAAACATTCTGTGACTCTGTGTAAGTGGCACTTCTCTGAAGAAGGGTGGAATATCAGAGGCTGTGCAATCATGCTGAAAGAATTTTAAAATGTTGCAGGTTTAAGCCTTCTGAATTGCCCTCAAAAGGTCACAGTGCATTGACTCTGGCATTAGCTCTTTGTGAGACCATGAACAAATGGAACATCATCCCTGCAAAAAACAAGAGATGATATTTACTTCATAGTGAAAAAGCGGCTCTGTGGAAAAAGACCTGGGAGTCCTGGAGGACAACAGGTTAACCATGAGCCAACAATGTGCCATCTCAGCCAAGAAAGCCAATGGCATCCTAAGATGTATCAAGAAAAGTGGGTCCAGCAGGCTGAAGGAAGTTCTCCCCCTCTATTCTGCACTGGTGAGGTCTCACCTGGAGTACTGTATGTAGTTCTGGGCTTTCCAGTTCAAGAAGGACAGGCAACTACTGGACAGGGTACAAAGAAGGGCTAGAAGATGATTAGGTGACTAGAACATCTCTCTTATGAAGAGAGGCTGAAGGAGTTGGGGCGTTTTAGCCTAGAGAAGACTGCTCTGGCAGGGAGGTTGGACTAGATGATCTCCAGAGGTCTCTTCCAACCCCTATCATACTGTGATTCTGTGATTCTGCAATGGTGACCCTTTAACTCACCAGACCCTTGGAAGAAAGCTCATGTGTGTGATCTGATTCAAAGCCCCATTGCCATTTTTGATGATCCAAGTATGTCTCGCTTTGCATTGTGAAACAGGAGGATGGGCACTAAAAGAAAAGCTACCTTTAATTCAGTTTTACCAAGATATCGTCATCATCTTTTTAAGCACCTGAGTAATTCCTTCCTTTTCATATCCTGAAAGGTCATTTTAATTCATGACCCCTTTAACATCATTAAGAGGTTTTTCCCTGGAGGAGAGGTCTTTCCTTTTTTTCCCCCATATCATTCATTCAAAACTGAACAAACCTCTTTATCGTGAGATTATACTTTTATACTTTGTCATTGGCATTGCTCTGGTACAGAATTCAACTGTACTCTCAATCTCTAATACTCTTAATAAAACTCCTATTTCTGCATTTATTAGTGCATTACATTTAGTACTTCCCAAAAAGAGAAGAGGGGGAGAAAAAGAAAAACTATTCTGAGAAATTAATGTTAGGGAAAGGCATTTAATTAATATTTTTCAGCTTTAATGATACAGAGCCAGTTGAAATTCAGTTAACAACAGGGAATTATTTCTGCCTCACATGATTATCTCTGAGCATAACTTGTATAATTGTGATTGCTGGGAATGTGATTATTAAATCCACAGATCTCATCACCATATCTGAATGAATGAATGTATTACACTGCCAACTTTTAGATATGTTTGGCTGTACAATATCCTGCCAACAAGTCTATTCAGTTTCTGTAAATACGGTCAAAACCTCACAGACTACTGTGGGTTATAAAACCTGAAAATAGAGGATTACTTACAGCCAGGTTTCCATGAGTTCTGACTATAAAGTTTTGCACGGATTATAAAGAAGTACTGCTTTTAATCACCCGTTCCAACAGACATCGTGCCACCATTCAGAATTTACTGTTTTAAAATTTAAATATTTCCTTTAAATTAGTTTCAAGTAATTCTGCCATGCCATAATTAGCCTCGATCCTCCAAAGGCACATGACATACACAATGTAGTTTTCAGGCTGCAGAAGATCACTCAGTCTCACCAAATGCAAATTACTCATCTGAGTCTTGAAAAGGGAATACAAGGGAAAGATCTGCACTGGCTGCCTCTGAGCATTAATTTAGATGCAGGAAGAAATTATAAATATTTGCAGGGTGCCTCAGTTTCAGACACGTAATTTTTAAACACCTCCTGTCCTAGAACTGCCATTCTCTGGGGCAGGACAAGTAACTTTTGCAAAACTCAAACGTGTTGCTAGCTGAAAGTTCTGTTTCGAATATAACCTTTGGCATCCTCAGGTTGTCCATTCTGTAACACTGAAACTTTCAGTGACCCTCTACGTTTACCAGGAGGACTAGCAGCTTGGTAGCAGTTCTCCATAGACGGTGCATTACAACTGATTTTTCCTCTTCTAAATAAAATCCAGCTATGTTTCAAAGCCAGCGGCTCTTGTGAAATGGCAGGTCTGAATACTGACATTTCTACTACTTTTTATTTTTTTTCCCTTTGCTTTAAATTCATCCACATAAAAGAATTTGACTCTGTTTAGATCATTGCAAAACTGCTTCTCAGCAAAAGCCAGCTGCCTGCAGTTTTTTTCTCTGGTTCTTTACCATATCTCACGTGAACTTCAGTGTGTTGCTCATTACCTACCACAACATAACTGCTTCCACAGTTCAGCAGAGATAGACCATTCTGTGCATATTTCACACACATTTGCATAGCCACTTTTATTTTATATCCAGTAAAGAAAGCACTGGCAGGAAATGATCTTAAACGGCAATCCAAATGAACCCCATCATTTTCTGTTTGATTGCGCCCTCCCACAACCCCTTATTCTTGTAACTAGAGAAGGAACAGTGCAATCTGCTTCAGGTAACTTTAGCCACTTACTCTGGCCTAACTCCAGACAGGGTTTCTTCTATGAAAAATAGATTCATATTGAGTTCAGTGCCTGACAGGATCAGCCATTAATTCAGCTAGGGGAGTGTAGATCAGAATGTAAGACAATGTTTTATTTATTTGACAGACGTATGAGTGAAAGGTCTGAGGCCGGGGTGGATAGCTGGGCTCTCACCTTGGCCAGTTCAGCTTCTTGTGTGGCCAAAAACCCTTTGTTTCAATTTCCCAGCCTCAGAAGCAGAGGTGATACTTACTCACCACATCTACCTTATGGGCCCTCTCTGAGATTAATCAATACCTGTAAAGTCCTTTGAAGATCAAAAGAGCCATGAGAAAACTAAGGCCTGGGATGACAAACAGTCCTTTTCAAATACACCATTAAAGCTGAATGTATACTTGCTGGGCCTGGTGGCATTTTTATTTTTCTCCCCAAATCCATTTGAAGGAGCCCAAGCAGCCATTACCATATAACAGCGGTGCTGAGATCAATGGCACTGCAATGGAGATGAGCTTAGCCCAGTGTGTAAATTCCTGGGTAAATCCTTTGAAACAATGTGAAAATCCTATTCTATCAATGTTATCTTGCCCTCGCAGGCACAACCTCAAACCTTAAGTTTTCTGAGCCTGTGTTTTATGATCTCTCCCTGCCTGGCTTTAAAGCAGTAACTTATGCAGCCTTCTCCTACGGGCACTCTCTGCACCATGCACCTTCCCTGTCCATGACTCGGAGGATGCCTCGTTGTACACTGCCTCGTCACCTAACAAGAGCCCAGAGGTGCGAATGTCAGACAACACTGGATGGCAAGCAGCAAGGCAAATGGCAAGTCATGATCCAAAATGTGCCACCAAACAGCTACTGAGGAGCGTAGCCTGCTTATTCTGCACTTTGAGTGCCCAGGTCTGCAAATTTTCTTTACCAGGCGAGAACTGCTCAGTTTGCTGCTTGGACTGAGTCACAATGGCAGCACAAGACATTTGAAAGCCTAGTGCGGAAGGCCTAAAATTAAGAAAACCCCCATATAGCATTTCTGGATGTATTCTCAAAGCAGGATGAAGCCATGTCTGCTCCTTGATCCTATGACTCATGGCTGCCCACCACGCTGCCCACTGTGCCCCGCACTGTTCCTCCCTGCCCAACAGCCCCTGCTCTTGCTGGCCACCACTCTCCTGGCACCTGCAGCTGCCTCCACCAGCACCTGGAAGAGTGTAAAGCTATAACAAACCATAGCTCACAAGAGGCTTTTTCAAAGTTCCTGATGTCTCTTACACAGCTTGCAAAAGACTCCAAATGCTTTTTCCCCAGAGCTTAATGTTTGCACCTCAGTTGCATGTGAGCAGGTGCCTGCTCACCCCAAGCACATTCAGAATTAATTGACCATGACTTGTGTATGCTACTAAAAACAGAAACTTTCTCTTTTCCACAGCAATATCTGTAAAATGTAACAGCATGACACACTCAACATAACATATACAGAGCAGCAGTGTCTCACGCCCAAATTTCTCACATGGTCCTTTACCTTTCTCTCTGCTTTACTTTAATCAAGATGAGCCAAGCACTGTTTGTCGCATGGGACCTGATCCCTGTGCCCTGAAAATGTCAGAGGGAAGACAAAGAAAGGGATATTTTTCCCTGTAGTCCACTGGCATCAGACATATAAATGTCATGAACATTTTTGGCTGGTAGTGCAAGAAGGCAGCATTTACATTAGTGATACATCTCAGGTAACAAAACAGTGCGGGAAATTGTATTTTGCAGAAGAAATTAGGGGATTAGGTATCTGCTAATGGTGAAATAAAATCTAGCTGCTATTTTCAGATAGCAGATTTAACACTGGTAAGGAAATCCTTCACCAATTGGAGGAAAACTATTTTATTGCAGTATCCTTACAAGAAGAAAAAGGTTTCTTGCTGCAATGAAATTCCCTGTCTCAAAGCCAAACTGAACTGCGCATTTCACTGGCAGTGTGAGGAAACTGATCTCTGATTATCCATGACAATAATTTGGCTAATGTTAGCACTTTTAGGAGCCCTCCTGCAAATAGTTTGCCAGCTGCTGACATGCCATACGCAGCAAGAAAATTAGCCTAATTGCTTTGTCTGCAGCTGACATAATTTGTGGTTAGTATGTGCGGCTGTGTGAAATGCTTGTGTAATTTAGAACATGAGGATAACTGTGAGCACCAGCTATTTATCTGTCCAGGCTGACTCCTGGGGCCCGTGCTCTCCTTGTGTATCAAGTCTTGAGCCTGCTTTACTCCCCCAGCAAGACTCATGATGCTGTATTTGATGTAAGAAGCGGAGGCCTTTGTCACACCTTAAGCCCATTTGGCAAAAGATCACACAACCTCAGCAAGGACCCTGCAACATGCCTTCTGCCTCACTCCTGATACTGTGGCACAGTTGAAGGTGACCTTGCTTCCTTTCTAATTTACTCATTACACACTTTTTATACAAGGTATTGGTATGCAAGCGCAGGCAATTGTCCCTATGCACCAAGGAATGCAAAGAGCTTTATAATGTTTTTAAATAAAAACCTGCACTGTAAATAAAACTGTACTTGGCAAAGGAAACAACCTGCACAGTGCCCAATACATATTATCTTGATGAACAATCAGGTGATTATTGAACACCTCAAAAGCATTTACAAACCCTATGAGCAACCACACCTGATCAGTGAATTTGCTTTCAAGTAATGCAGACTACTAATCACAAATGGTCCCAACCTCCCTCCTGACTGAGGATCTCTGTAAGAAGAGGCCTTGGCATTTGAAGTATCACAGACTTTCTCTTTCCTCCGAGCTCTTTGCTGAGCCAGTGACTCAGCATGATGTCAGAGGGCAAATGCTTTCCTGATGAGATTTAAAACTGAGGTCCCGACCTTCTGTGATAATTAAAGAGCCTCAAGTGCTTTTTGTAAGTGCGGGTTTGTTTCCTGGCTAAATTGCACTTCAGGTAATGACACAGTACAGCTTAAATCACCCCTCTGGCTCAAACAGGACACAGTTTCCATCCAGGCATAGTTTCAATTGGATACTGCTACCTTTTCTTTCCATACTGCTGGGCCAAACAGCATCAACATGTTCAGCCTACACAAAGCAGGGTTTCACCTCACAGGCTACAGAATTTCAAGGCACCTGGCATCAATCCCATTTCACAGCTTGTGTATTAATTAATAAGACACTTTTACTCAGGCCAGACACTGAAGGGTTAGGGTTGGCACAGAGGTGATCCGAAGCTGTCTGGTCTGCAGGAAGGTCAAGCCAGGCTCTTAAATTTCAGGTAAGCAGAGAGATGATCATCTTATCTTCTTAAACAGCCAGGAAATTGTGTTGCAATGCCTACATTACACTAACTTGGAAGGCTACAGAGTCAAAGTGAATGCCAGAATAAGGTTGGATGATCAACTCTAACTTCCTGATAGGAGTCACAAACTATTCTATGAAGAACTAAAGGCAGGGTCTAATCTCATGGTCATACTGCGCTCATGCATAGGCCTTCAGCAGTGCCGCAAGCAGGGTGAGGGTCTGGACAGCCACTGTGTGGACTCACATCAGTATAATGCAAGAGGGTATCTGTAGCAGGCTCTGCCATCCACATCAGCCAATTGCTGAAAGATGCCAGAGCATTTAGCTGCCTCTTGTTTGGCTGGGACTACCAGTTTCTTTCTAGTCTCTACCAATAAGCACACTATAACAGCTCAAGACAACCTCTATGCCTGTGCCACCAGTGTATCTCTCTTTATCTTAATTTCTGCCCTTTCTCTGCCTTGTACCCTCCCTCTCTTCCCTGCTGACCCCCCTGAAAGTAAGGCCATACTTTTTCCTCAGTGTTCCCAGGATTCTGTATTTCATTTCCTCCCTTGCCATCTCCCACCTCTACTAGAATTCTTTTGTCAGCATTAAGATGTCCACTACCCACTCTAAATTCCTCCCAGACATTAGCATAGGAACCATTTCAAAGCCCAAGACAATGCTAACACTTTTCCAAAGACATGCCCAGACACTGGCCAGTACAATAAGCATGGCATGCCAGTGTGGACAGCAGAGGACAATACCACTGACATCCATGGAGATGATGGACCCTAAAGATCCACTTGTGGCAGAAAGCAGGTTGACCTGCTCTTGAAGCAGTTGTCAGGGATGGTATCAAGGACCTCTTCTGGCAGACTTTACAGTAACTTATCTGGTATTCCATATATGAAGGCTAACATCCT
Organism: Laterallus jamaicensis coturniculus; assembly: GCA_022605575.1. NCBI lineage: Eukaryota > Metazoa > Chordata > Aves > Gruiformes > Rallidae > Laterallus > Laterallus jamaicensis. Next base: position 25,214,432 of record JAKCOX010000010.1, read on the forward strand.
TTTCTGTTGAATTCCATGGACAACACTGAGTTCCACAGGACAAGTACAAGCCCTCTCAGTTGCCCCATTAATGAATAAAAGATGCTAACAACCATCACTCTATGGCCATATTTAGACCTAAAGGCAAACATCATCTCTTAGCAGTGTTTTTACAGCAAAAGTTGGAAGTGTGGTGGTGTGGTCTCACTACACATTTTTAGCTGGCAAAACTGAAGTTGTAACTTGCTAAACAGTTGGATGCCAAGCAAACAAGTCTAGAAAGTGTGTCCTTTTGATGTTACCTTCCTTCTCCTTGTTGACTACTTTTACTACCCTGCTTCATGAAGCCCAGACAAAAAGATGAATCACAAGGAAAAAACAGGAAACTACAGAAAGACTACTTTTGATCCTACTCCCCTTATCCCACAGAATTACTTAATTTGCCAGTAGTCCAGGGCACATTGCACCAAAAATCTCTGAAGGAAAGGATCACAGCAGTCTGCAGAATAAAACACATAGCTTATATGTGAAAACACTGCAGGGTGATGTGAGGCTTAAGGAGGAGGGAACAGTGCTGCTGCTTGTGTAAGAGCTGCACCAGACCACTTCATGTAAACAAAGCCAGCAAGGAGTTTCAAAGGCAAACATGCCCTTGTTCACCTCACGTGGGATGCAGGTATTTCCACTGAAGCTACATCTACAGGCCCCTCTCTTAGCTGGTGAGAGCCCAAATGGTGCAGAATGTGCTCTAACTTTGAGATGCAGAGTTTCTTTCATCTTGTCTCAAGTAACATTGCTTTCTGATTTATGTCCCATATACTAAATAATTTACAACCAGGGGACCTGCTGGGCTGGCTGGCACTCTCAGTTTTTGTGCCAGGCACATAGCATAGGTTATTTGAATTTCTATTCTTCTTTTTAATATTCCAAAAAGAAAGGGGTTGGATCCAGTTAAAGAAGTTATTAGGTTTCCTGCTTGTGCTTTCATTTGTTTGGGATTTTTGGTATTTTTTTCTTGTAATTAGGGTAACACAGTTTATATTGCCTTTAATCACAGCATACACACTCTGTAATTACTCTGTAAATACATGCATATGAATTGTTTATATGTGTGGAGGTGGGAGAGCAAGAAAGTGGATGTAATTATGCGTATAGGGAAATGTAATGATTAATTATCTGGAGTACATAATCTTACCAAGAGGCTTGATAAAGTGCAAGCACAACTGTCTCTCCTGTGTGTTAATTACTTACAGAGAGCTTGATCCAGCTGTTTCTACTCATGCAAATTCCCATTCCAGTCTATCTGAAGGGGAGTCCATAGGCTGAAACCTGTGAGTGCTTTCCCTGAGCAAACAGCTCTCACCCATATACATTCACCCAAAACAGGTGAAGTTGTCTTTAGGCTGTGCATCTCCATCTGCATTTAGAGCAGTTTAACCCTTCAACCTTGGGCCAGCAAGAATGAAATAAGGGGTGCCATCATTGCAGCTCTTCAGGTTCAGAGGAGGCAGAAGAGTGCTGCACCCAGCTGAGGAGGTTTCTTGTGCTGCCTAACCCAGAACATCTGAATCAATGCAGCATTTATGAATGGTCTGTGTCATAATCAAGCATGTGAAAGAAATCCTTTTTCTGCACTGATGACAGAGGGGATAGAGCCAGATTTTCACACTATTCATGAAAAGCATCAAGGCAGCTTTCCAAAAGAGCCCAGCTGATAGCAGGACGCATGAAGGCAGCCTTCTTTTTCCTTCCAGAGTTCAGTGCATTAGCAAACGGTACCTAAGTTTGGAAGTTCTCAAGGGAAATGCCACTATGTCAATGAACCAGCCACTGCTTCACTCAGAGCAGCAGCACCATCTGGTCTCCTGTGGCTCGTGCTGAGATGAGCAGTATGACTAAACACATGGGTGTGCTCTGCAGCAGGGACCAGAGAAAGGGCGGAGAAAGAAGCCCTAAACTCACTGAACATAAGCTTGTGACACCCAGGCATGGTGCAGTGATACCAGTTTGACATGTATTGTTTCTTATTACACATGTAAACGTCTACACAGCTTTTGGTTTTGGTTAACTACTTCTAGTGTAAAAGTTTTTCTTTCCTAGTGTTGTGAAAAACACATTCCCTGAGCCCTCAAATAAGGCTCAGGTTGCAATAACTTTTTCTTTCTCACCCTTGCTGTCACCAGAGGTCTCATTTTGTTACTAGTTTTGGTCAGAAGCAAAGCTAGCATGTGGGTGCTTTGACAAGAGTAATCCCCAACTTAGTTCATCACTCTCATAGCTCCTGCTTCTGATGACTTTGGGAGCCATAAGTGGCCATTTGTGATGGCTTCTTTCACCTCCCACTACAAAGCTCCAAGTAACTGAATGCCTTCAGTCTTTTTGCTTCAGGACACTCAGATCCTCAAAGAAGGAGAGAAAGACTTATGATAGGAAGACCCTCCTTTGTTTGAGGATTGGGTTAGAGAACATCTAAGCAAACTTAAGATCCACAAATCCACGGGTGCTGATGAGATGCACCCATGAATGCTCAGGCAGCTGGCAGATGTTATTCCTAGGCTGCTCTCAATCATCTTTGAGAAGTCATGGAAAACAAGAGAGGTGCCTGAGAACAGGGGAAAGCCAGTGTCACTCTAGTCTTCAAAAAGGGCAATCTGATAGTCTTCTGTGATGGCAGGAGGGGAGACCAGTGGATGTTGTCTACCTTGACTTCAGCAAGACTTTTCACACTCAGAGCATCCCAGTAAACAAGCTTAGAAGTGTGGTTTGGATCACTGGATGGTGAGGTAGATACAGAACTGTATGAATGGCAGAGCCCAGAGTTTTGTGATAAGCAACACAGAGTCTAGTTGGACGCCTGTAGCTAGTGGGGTGCTCCAGGGGTTGGTACGTGGCCCAATTTTATTCAACGTATTCATCAATGACATAAACAAGGGGACAGAGTGTACCCTCAGCAAGTTTGCTAAAGACACAAAACTGGGAAGAGTGGCTGATACACCAGAAAGCTGTGCTGCTGTTCAGCAAGATATGGACAGGCTGGAAGGGTTGGACAGAATGGAACCAAATGTAATTCAGCAAGGGCAAGTGTAGGGTCCTGCACCTACAGAGCAATAACCCCAGGCACCAGTACAGGTTAGGGGCAGGCCTGCTGGGAAGCAGCGCTGCAGAGAAGGACCTGGGAGTGCTGGTGGAGTAGAAGTTCTCCATGAGCCAGCAGTGGAGCAGTGGCCTTATGGCCAAGAAGGCCAATGGTACTTGGGGTACATTAAGAAAAGCTTGGCCAGCAAGTCAAGGAAGGTTCTCCTGCTCCTCTGCTCTGCCCTGGTGAGGCCACATCTGGAGGGCTGCGTCCAGTTCTGGGCTCCCCGGTTCAAGAAAAGACTACTGGCCAGAGTCCAGCAGAAGGCTGTGAGGATGATGAGGATGCTGGAGCACCTCCTGTGTGAGGAAAGGCGGAGAGAGCTGGGACTGTTTAGGAGAGGGGATCCTATCAATGCCTATAAATATCTAAAGCCAGAATGAAATTCTTCAGTGGTGCTTAGGGACAGGACAAGGGGCAGAGAGGAAGTTCCATCTGAGCATGAGGAAAAACTTCCTTACTCTGGGGGTGACAGGAGCAGAGGAACAGGCTGCCCAGAGAGGTTGTGGAGTCTCCTTCTCTGGAGAGATTCAGAACCTGCCTGGATGCTGTCCTGTGCAGTTTGCTGTAGCTGAACCTGCTTTAGCAGGTGGGTTGGACTGGATGATCTCCAGACGCTCCTTCCAATCCCAACCGCTCTGTGAATCTGTGAATGTGCGAATGTGTGATATTTCCTCTCCAGAGGTACCAGCGACACAGCAAAGTAAGTCTGACTTGTCTGCCTGCACACACTTCCCCACACTTCTCTGTTTCGCCTTTCAGTGACTAAGTCTGTCTGTCATTTTTCATACGAACAGATGACATCGCAAAGTATGTTTTTAAAGTTCCTGTTGATTACTGCAAACCTAGATCTGTGGAGAAGCAAGTGTGAATAACACAACTTTTCCTAACACTCCACTCCTACATGCTCATCGTAGCATTTCAAGAAAGTGAGAAGACCTGGCAAGGAAAAAGTCTTGTGCAAGGATAGGGTAAGCACATGCTTGCTGCACCAAGGACGTGCTGCACTGCTGCTGCACCACAGCAGTCTGGTTCAGGAAACAGAACACAGATTTTTCAGCCTTCTATCACCAGTTCATACCATTTGCCAGTGTTCTGTATGAAGATGTCATTGCAGCTCTTGTTTTACAGGGAACTTATTTCAATGCTTTGCAATTATCCCATGTTGTTGTTTATGCTACTCCATTTCTCTCTTAAAACATTCCAGCCTGGCCTGTCTCCTTCAGCTCATGTACCAGGGCACAGAGCAATGCTTGCATGTTTAAAAAGCATCTTGGCATAAAACTGAGACAGAAAACTTTCTTATTTTTGTTACAGACCCAAGCACAAGTTAACTTCAGTCAAAACTGCTCACCAGACATGAATGGCTCCCAGAGAAGGTAATCTGAGAATGGTTTATAAAACAGTGTCAGAGGTTTGCTTAAGTACAGCTGAAGCTACATTAATCCTTATAACTTCATTCAAATTCTGTATGGAGGAACACTTCAATGTCGCAGTCAAGCTGTACTGCTATAATGCCTTACTTTTTATCATTTCATATGTCCCTTGTAGCAGGTAATAGCTGGGAAGTTATAGTCTTAGACTTGTGCAGTTCTCAGTTAGCTGTTCATTACATTGAGGCTAATGTCTCTTTTTTCATGTTTCTTCCTTCTTGACAATTTGCCCTGTAAGTCAATGATATGAACACAGGAATACACCAATAGCTATTAAACTTTTGAGAGCATTGCTGCCACTCCTCTTTCTTCACTGTGTTAGAGAAGTTGTTATCCTAATACTGCTGGTGGCATTCATAAGAATCTCAATCAATAGGTGGAATCTAATTTCACAGCCCTGATACCTCCACAGCCATATTGTCTCAGCTACAGTGACACCAATGAAAACGGTGTTAGGTCCAGTCCTCAAACAGATGCTCTTTTGCTGAAATCAAGCAGAGCACAAGTTTCCTGTGCTCCCACCTTTAAAAAGAGCTGCAGGAACATGCACATCTCTGAAAAACACTGCATCATTGATACTAGACTCACTCTGTCACTGAAGTCTGTCTCAGCCTCAACAGTATTTAAAAAAAAGTACTGTCAGTTAGTGGTTTGAAATGAAAGTTGCTGGCTCTGTTACCTCACATATACTAAGTGCATTACCTTGACACTTCAAGGAACTTATTGCCTTTATTTATCAGTAGTCCTGGCTGACCAGGGTGGTTCTGCTGGACTGGAAGCTGGCACATGTGACACCCATCTACATGAAGGGCCAGAGAAGCAGGACCTGGGGAACTACAGGCCTGTCAGCCCAATCTCAGTGCTGGGGAAGCTGACGGAACAAATCATCATGAGTATCATCACGCAACACATGCAGGACAAGCAGGCAATCAGGCCCAGTCAGAATGGGTTTATGAAAGGCAGATCGTGCTTGACCAACCTCATCTCTTTTTCTGACAAGGTGACCTTACTCAGTGGATGAGGGGAAGGCTGTGCATGTTGTCTACCTAGACTTCAGATGGCCAGGAAGGTGGCTGCACCTCAAGTACTGTGTTTGGTTTTGGGCCCCTCACTACAGGAAAGATGTTGAAATGCTGGAATACATCCAGAGGAGGGTGATTAAACTGGTGAAAGGTCTGGAGCACCAAGTCACATGAGGAATGGCTGAGGGAGCCAGTGCCTTTTAGTCTTGAGAAAAGTAAGCTGAGGAGAGACCTTATTGCTCTCTACAACTACTTCCAAAGCGTTAGCAGAGATGTTCAGGTTGGTCTCTTCTCTCAGGTGACAAGCAATAGGACAAGAGGAAATGGCTTAAAATTGCACCAGGGAAGATTTTGGTTAGATATCAGGAAGAATTTTTTTACTGAAAGGGTTGTCAAACATTGGAACAGGCTGCCCAGGGAGGTGGTGGAGTCACCATCCCTGGAAATATTTAAAAGGCGTGTAGATGAAGTGCTTAATGACATAATCTAGAGGTGGAATAGCCAGGGTTAGGCTGTGGTTGGAGTCAGTGATCTTAAGGCTCTCTTCCAAGCAAGGTGGTTCTATGATTCTGTGATTCTATGAACTGGACCACAGTGACATCCATATATAAAGTGTCCAAATGCCTACAAAACCAACTATATTAAAAATAGTGAGGCAACCCAGTATAAACTAAATACTACTTTAGTTTTCTATGAAAAAGAGTTAACTGCAGTTCTTCCATAATAGCTGGTAGTTCATCATATCTCTGTCACGATGTAAGTTCCAGGACTCAAACAGTACAATCACTCAGGCTTTAAGTGTAGAAGATAGCAGAACTTTCTCAGGAACCATGGAAAATGCAGATAACTTGTACAAACACAAGCTCTATGAATGGAAATTTAGCAGCTTTAGCTTCAGCAGGCACTTCTGCTACCAGAAGAATACACTAGATAAAGATATGGGGAGGGTCTTTAGAGGTTGTCACCAGATTTCAAAGCTTCCTTTCCCCAGTCAGAGAGCACAGGTAGCTCACACTGTAAACAGGTACTAGATCTAAAAGTCTTTGAGGCTTTTTGCAAGACTGTGCAAAACACATTGCACAGTTCAAAGCATAAACTTTAATTGTGTGAGCCCATAATTCACTGGCCTGTTTAGAGGAGTTCAGGCTTTTTAAATAATAGGTGGGAACTTGTCTGATACTGGTTACAGACAAGTTAAAAGCACAAAATCATTTCAATTAAGTTGTCATTAAAGGAGGCTGATGTTCAAGAAGTTCAAGATAGTGTTCTTAGTTCCTTACTGCTATTGCCTTAAGAATTAGAAACATTTTATAAAGAAACGGGTTATTTAATGAATTATACACAGCCATCTGATTAGCAATAACTTAGTGTTGTTCATGATTCAATAAATGTTAGGACCATTGATACTACTGCAGAAATGCTGAGAAGCTCACAACCATCAGAGGCTCACCAGGGACCTCTTGCCTAGAAAACCAAGCTGCATATCAATCTGGGGAGAAAGCAGAGACCTCTAACTGGGAAACTGTGAAGACTTCCTCCCATGGCTCCTTCAGTGGGCAAAGGTAACACTGATTAGTTCCATTATTACAAACCTGTAGCATTTTGGGAGCCATATCCAACTCCGGAGTAGAGCATTCTTTCATCATTTTGCCCATCTCTGCACTCACCTACTTTAGTTACAGGCCACCAGTCCATATGCCAAGGTAAAAAGTAAAGTTCCCCACACCTGTAAGGTGGCATTTTTCACATATTTATCTTGCTTACTGATAAGACAAGAGAAAGGTTTTGAAAATTGACTGCAACCACAGTGCTTTGTTGCCAAAACTAGACTACCTAATGCCAACTTCTATTGGTCCAGTCTGCTAAAGAGGAGTTGGGAGGAAACAAATGTTCTGACCAGCCAGAGCAGCACATCCTGCAGAAACCTCGCATCCACTTTCCTTTCTTTTAAAGGCTTGCAGAAGGAAAGGGGTAACCAAGAACCACACCCAGCATTATCACATCTCACAGTCCTGAGTTTTTCTAGAAAGTGTTTCTAGAAAATGCTCTCCCCTCCCCTGATTTCATTGGGGTTGCACTAATAGGCATTAACCCTCATCCTGGCTGTGTGCACAAAAGAGCAAAGCACAACAGGTTCATGATTCATTTTAATCCTCTGCATGGTTGTACTGTATTACTGAAATATGATAAATGTAAATGTTAACCTGGATAAAGCATAAAACAAACAGAATTTACAATAGGGCAGGAGGTAAATATGTATTGTGTTCCACTGCTGAGCCAACATAACTCATTTAAAATATATGTGAAATTAAATTTTCAGTTGCTAAAAGCAACTTGTTTAAATACAGAAGTGCAACAAACCTCCTGATACCCACTGCAGAATATTCATGTCCCTTCTTATTTTGAATAAATTAAAAGAAGTAATGTATCAGATCAAAGAACAAATACGGTAATAGAAAAATAGTGTCAAAAAAGGAGAAGACCATAAAATAGAATCGATCAGAAGAACAGTTCTAAACGTTAAGCTGTGTTTTAAAGATAATTTTTCCTATCTTGGAGGATGTGTATACATTTACTAGTCACAGCCTACTTTGTACTCCTCACTGTCCTTCAAACTCCTTTCATTCAGCTTTAAAGCATCCTTTGACTTTGGTGGACTTTGAATCAGGCCTCACAAGCTGCAGGCACTGTAATTAAATGCCTTCTACTTTATAATTGGCATGACTATTAGTGAATCAAATCAAGTCATATGTGCATGTCTGCAGTAAAAACATTTCTGGAGCAGATCTTACGCTAACTACAAAGGGTCCCTGCAGTGGAAAAAAACCCCATGACTTTTTCTGTGATAAAAATCACTACAGATATTCATGATGCTGCATTTTTTAAGAATGGGAGTGACTGTGATAATGAAGTATGGACTAAGGCCATGATCTAGTATTACTCATCTTTATTCTGTTACATTGGTATTGGCACCAGGACCCAGGAGGTTTTACAAGTACTACTGAATTATAATGAGAGGGTTTCACATTCAATTTTGTGTTTGGGTAAACGATTGTCCGAGGTACGAAGATCAGATCCTTTGCAAATCCTTGCCAAACAGATCCTTCGAACCATAAGCAGCCTGCCTGAATCCTGGAAAGGGGAAATAATGCAGACTGCGGTAGTTGGTGATGCTTATAGCACATGCTGCACTCCATCACCTGGAAACAGATGCTTTAGCATCAATCGAGCACTGTAGCTATGGTCTGTATCTCAGTTTGAGATGGTTTACACTGGACCTCTCTCATGGCTTTTGCAGCATAAGTTGAGAGAAACACACTGCAGCACTTCATCTCTTGTATTCCTCTCTTAAGCTCTGCAGCAACCTGTACAGCAGGTACAGATACAGAGGAAGACAACTAAATGAGTTTTGAGCTGTTTATGAGTGCTAGAGAAAAAATCAAAGCACCTCCTACATGCTGTTGTTGAACATCCTATTGCAATTTGCTCGTATTTAACGTTGCTAGATTTAAATAACAAGTGTTACTGCACTCTGTGGAGTGACAGCTCTGCTCTGTATGTGTGTCACGCCCCATGGGTCCCCAGCAATGCAGTGTACAATACACGCATGCATGGAAATCGCCAGGAACAAAGAGAAAATACCAGGCAAGCAGGAGGACCTTTTGAGGATACAACACCAGATTTAGACAAGCTTTAGATTTTACCAAAACTAAACAATCTGTTTCCACAGCACAGCCATGTTTAGTTTTGGTAAAAAGCAGCTGAATCAGGAAACACATGAGCCATAACTTGAAAATACAGTACCAGGGCAAGTTATCAGTGTCCACCTCCTGCCAGATGAGCCCCCCATCTCTGCACTGGGCTCTGGTTGTCACATCCCTGCTGTCCTCTCATATCTGTGGTTTGCTTCACACATGGATGAATGACCTGGCTTTCTGTGGGAGTGGAGTAGGTACTAGCCACAGTGTCTCCTCGTCCCAGAAATTAGGAAAATTTGCTCCCTGGTATAAACCAGACAGGGATCTCATGGAGAGAGTCCAGAGGAGGGCTACAAAGATGATTAAAGGACTGGAGTATCTCCCCTACAAGGAAAGGCTGGAAGAACTGGGGCTTTTCAGACCTGAGAAAAGAAGACTGAGAGGGGATCTGATTAATATTTATGAATATCTCGAGTGTGTAACACAGGGGAAAATGGCCAGCCCCTTTTCAGTGGTCTGTGGAGACAGGACAAGGGGCAATGGCTGCAAATTGGAGCACAGGAAGTTCTGCACTAACATGCAGAGGAACTTTTTCACAGTGAGGGTGACAGAGCCTTGGAATAGGCTGCCCAGGGAGGTGGTGGAGTCTCCATCCTAGGGAGCCTGCTTTGGCAGGGGGGTTGGACCCGATGATCTTTGAAGATCCCTTCCAGTCCCTACGGTTCTGTGATTCTGTGAAACTCCTTGGGCCTGCAGGAGCGAAAGATGTAGACTCCATGTGCTAAAGAGGAGGATGTCATCACATGGTGAAAAGAAGATACGGAAAAATCATATGGAAACACACCACGGACAGGACTCCAGCATCCATCTTTAAGGGCAGATCTGAATCTGTGGCTTCTTCTCTACCTTAGAGGGAGGACATTTGTTGGAAATTAAAGAGACTCCTGGCTTGAGTGCAACATCTTAAGTGCAACTGCCACAATTTAGAAAAAACCAATTATTTTTTAATATCTGTCATATTTTTTGTTGTTTTCCTTTGCACAGGAGTTGCTGCCTAAGCAAAAAGCTAGTTCCTTTTCTTTTAAAGCATGTGTTGGGGGAAGAATCTCCAAAGCAACTTTCATGTGACAAAATGACTAACTGGCTGACGATCTTTGAATTCATGCCATTTCAATTAAAAAGGTTTTCAAAAAATGTCAGTTTCTCAGGAGCCTTGTTCATTGTAACCATGAGACAAAAGACAACATCCACCATGTTAATTAAATAGGAGAGAGGGAAAGAGAGAAAGTAGAAGTTAGGACTTAATTAGCATAACAAAGATAATGGGGAAAAGAAACCCTAGAAATACAAGACAGGAGAAAAGTAGGTCTTGCCAAGGACAGGATGGATAATAATGTTTTCTTCTCTGCTGAAAATACATTCTTTGCCCTTTTTCGAAAGTAAAATGGAAACGTGAACTTTTTATTCACTCACAAACTTCCAGGATTTTGGGGGTAAGACAAGTAGGAGATTAGCTGCTTAGAGAGCTAAGGAGCTACAGAGGAAAAAAAAAAAGCTAAAAAAAAACCCCCTTCTATGCAAAACAAAGAAGTTTTACTGGTCTGCTGGTCTGTGACTGTTACTAGTGTCCATGAACTCTTCAGCAGCTCCCAGGCAGCTGGATTTCTATTTCACAGAGCACTGCTGCCCCACTTCCTGCAGAGGCTCCTACTTTTCTGGGCAGCAAGAAAGCCAAACAGCATGGAAATTTTCTGCAAAATATCAAAGGAATAAAGGTTTAGGAGTGAAGACAACTGTTTATAGTCAAGTTGGTAAAGAAAAGAAGTTAACACACCATCCCAATTTATTTTCTCTCCCTTTCCTTTAGAGACTGATTTTCCAGCAGAGGAGCATGCAGTGGCAAACTTAGAAACCATAAAGCTGATAGAACTTTAGCTTTGACCACAGACCCTGGCTGGTTAGCCACTGTAACACTATGTCAAGGTTTGTTACAAGGATCAGTTGATTTTTCGCTCCCAAGCAGATAGGAAGAACAGCTCACAGTGTGTCCAAAACATACCCACAAATTCTTTGCATCATTAGAGCAGAGGAAAACCCCAAGCTGATGCCTACGTGGAAGCTGTGCTGTACCCTTAGTGTGATTAGCATCAATTTAACCAACAGCTTCTCTGGTCTAACAATATGACCGAGCAGGGACTGAGGGCCCATTCTTCACAGCTGCTAATTTTTGTGTGTCTTTTATATGCTATTTCATGCATATTCATAAAAAGAGTTCATTTGCATGCTAGCCAACCACTTACAGGTACACAGAGATTTTGATTTATTCTTCTACACAGAGGTACTTGCTGGGACAGAAACCTGTATTGCACACTATGTTGTTGTTATTGATAAAACAAACACAGCACTTGAATTTAACTAAATAATATTAGCCAGGCTATCATTTTTCCTGCACCTGTTTCTTCAGCAATTTGAGGAGCTAAAAGGCAAAGTAGGCTGTAGAGCTGATCCCCATGCCCGAAGGCACGGAGCACACTGAATTGTTTTGACAATGGTTTGGTTTGTTTTATTTCATCACAGTAGGGAATAAAGTCCTCCACACCAGAGAAGACATAACAGAGAATCACAGCTAGGATTATATGCATCAGTTTATAGAGGGGAAATGATTAAACTGTCTCATTTCTGTTGAAACCTTCTTGTTTCTGAGCCATGGAACAGGCTCTGAGTTGAAGCTGCACGGGGGACAGGCAGGAGCCGCAGCCATAGCCCCCAACACCTGTGTTAGTGACAGCATGACCCTTGATGAAAAAATATGAAAGTCCTGAGCAGTGATTTCCATAATATTTGAAGCTGACACTTCACGGGCCAGTGTTTCCTGTCGAAGAATTAGCTTGAGAGCTAGCTGTGCCCCACTGAGTTATGTTTTAATCACTAACACTGTAACTACAATAAAGGGGACACTCACTGCCTTTAGCGTACCAGTTGTCTCCACTGTGCTTCATTCATTAGGACCAGCATCTCCTGATTAGCTGCAGGGAGACCCCTGGAGTCACATTAATCCTGTCAATTTAGGCAGCCGCTGCAGCTCTGCAGGATACAGCTGCTGACTGCAGGATTACAGAGAAGCTCTTCTGCTTGGTTTAAGCTCAGCACGGGTCCAGAGGCAAGGGAGGCGAACACCTCCCCCTTACTGCTGTGCTCAGAGGGCTGCACAGAGGCACAGCAGTGCCCTCACCCACACAGGCAGCCCCTCAGGAGGTGGGCAGCAGGCCTCAGGGGATGCGCACTGGAGCTAGGAATAGTCAGGACAGCATTCACGGGCTCAGCAGCATTCCAGCACCAAGATCTCTCCCTCCAGCTAGACACCTACTGTCCATCCATTTGGCCGGTGGGGTGGAGAGCAGCAGGGTCACCCGTGGTCAGGGTGATGGGAACTGTCACTCCAGCAGATGGAAATCCAGGGAGGTGGCAGCAGGGCACTCCCTGCGCAATGGTGTGCGCTGAAACTCCAGCCAGCAGCACGCTGAGTGTGTCCCAGGTCAGGGGACCTGCATGTACTTGGGAAGCTTGGCTTTTGCAGGCTGTGCCGATGCACCTCTCCGGCAGATCAGCCAGGCACCTGCGAGGGGCTCACTGCTTCTGCGTGCTGTTTGTGCCTCCAGTTTCGGGAAGATGGGAAGCGGTATCAAATGTGGCGGGTCAGTTCTCGCTCTCAAGACATCTGCCAAGCAGAAATCCAAGGGACACAAGAAAGCCCGTAGTTTTTCCAAGGAGATTTCTGTCAGACCTTAAAAAACTTTGCAGTGTACAAGACTGGTTAGCATTTCGAATAAGCCCAAACTAGCAGCATGAAGGGCCAGGATCTACTTTGAAATTGAAACCCAATGGCTAGCAAAGACATACTGCAAGGCAGCAAACAACGGCGAGAGCACAAGGGCAGTTAACAGCTGCTGTTGCTTTTATTTTGCTTTTGTGTTATTTTGCAGCAGTGAACCCAGCCTAGGGAGATTATGGGCTCTACTAGAAAGGTTTCCCCAGCACAGCAACGCTGATATCAGAGGGGCTCATTCACACTGCTGAAAACCCCTGAAGTGGGTTCACCTGAGCATGCCTGAACCTCCTGCAGACCAGTGCAGACCCAGCATGGCAATGCACCACATCTAAGCACTCCAGGCATTGATCAGAGTGCACTGGCACCCACTGGTGAGGCTGTCTTCATCCAGGAAAGGTGATTGTATCAAAAATGTAAAGATGAAACCACTAAGAAAGAGAGGAAAACAAATAGGAAGGGAGACAGATGAGGAAAAGGACCATGGAGTGGAAGGGAGATGAGCTGGGATTTAAGAAAACCTGAGGAGGGGAAAAGTCTGAAAGTGAATAGTGCAGAGGAGAGAGGAAAGAGGATGAACCAAAAGAGCCAGGTGAAGATATCAGTTAGCTTTAGGCACTGAGTGTGCACAACAACCACCCCAGTGGGGGTCCCACCTCAGGAGCACTCCTATCTGAAGGGCAGTCCTGTCTGCATCACTTTGAGCACTCACAGACTTGCAGAATCACTGGGTCAGAAAAGGCCTTTGAGATCATCCAGTCCAACCATACCCATCCTCTACTAACCCATATCCCTGAGCACCTCATCTGTCTTTTAAATGCATCCAGGGCTGGTGACTCAACCACACACACACACACACACACACACACCCACACACCAGGCAGCCTGTCCCAGTGCCCAATAACCTCTTTGGTGAAGAATATTTTCCTAATGTTTAATCTGAACCTGCCCTGGTGCAGCTCATCCTATCACGTGTCACTTGGGTGAAGAGACCAACCCCCATCTCTCTATACCCTCCTTTCAGGTAGTTGTAGGCAGCAATAAGGTCTCCAAGCTTAAATACCCCAGTTCACAGAATCACAGAATCAGAGAATTGTAGGGGTTGGAAGGGAGCTCAAGAAGAGATCATTGAGTCCAACCACCTTACCAAAGCAGAGTCCCTAGGACAGATCGCACAGATAGGCATCCAGACGGGTCTTGGATATCTCCAGAGAAGGAGACTCCACCACCTCCCTGGGCAGCCTGTCCCAAGGCTCTGTCACCCTCACTGGGAAAAAGTTCTTCCACGTATTGTTTCAGAACTGCCTATGCTCCAACTTGAAGCCATTGCCCCTTGTCCCCCACAGAGAACTGAAAAGAGGCTTGCTATTTCTCCCTGTGTCCCACACTTAAGATGCCTATAAACATTAATAAAATCTCCTCTTGGCCTTTTCCCACGGCTGAAGAGCCCCTGTTCAATCACCTTTTACGTTCCCTTAGCTGCTCCTCATAAGGTTTGCTCTCCAGCCCTTCTCTGGGTGCAAAATGCACCTGCCTGCAGGTTTTTTTCTCCTAAATGTGATTCCCAGAGGCGCTGTGACCATCTCCGATTGGCTCAGCCCTGGTCAACAGCAACTCTGGCCTTGAATCAGACAATGTTTACTCTCTGGGACCTGCAGAGAGCTTCTAGCTGCTGCTTGCAGAAGTCATCTCTGCAGCACCCCCCTTCTTCATTAGAACGCAGCTACACCACACTGCTACATCACCCAAAGATGAGATCCTTCCCAGGCACCCTGTCTGCCAATTCCTCCTGGGGAACAGACCCTCTGAGGCTGCCTTGAGGACTTTAAAGGCATCTGATGACAAGCTCCTCTTTACTTCTGTGTAACACTTGGGAGGCACTCCAAGATCACTGTGATAAATAAATAGATGGCTAAATGCTGCTGTGTACAAACAAGCTGGCTGGGTGGGAAAGATTTCCTTGGCAGTTTCCTTTCTTTGCTGCTGTTCAGCTGTGGGCAAGCATGAGCTGGGACTTGTATTGATTGTTCTGCTTGTAATTTAGCATAAATGCAAATACAGGTTGAGACCCAGCATGTTCTGTTTAGTAGAAACCATAAAAAGGAAGGGAAATTGCTATAAATTAAATGTTCCTGTCTCTTCAGGCATAGAGATGGGGATTCTGATTTATTCTAGCTGTGTCAGAGGCAGTAACAGCAAAACACCACATTTATTTGAGAGGGATTCACTAAAGTCTTGCATCAGTAGCAGAAGTTTTTTATCTTTGCAAGTATACTAAAAGACTTTATAATATTGTCAATAGATAGCAGCAAAAAAAACCTTTGCAAATAAATAACACAAGAGAAAGGCTGTACATTTCAGACCAAAAGTTCACCTAGCTCAGGATCCTGCCACCAGCATGGCTGCAAGCTGAAGCCTAGAGAAGAGCGAGGACAAGGCAAGTTGCTCTGGCTGTCCCCTCAAGGACCTGACCACACCTCTATCTGCAGCACTGGAAACTTCCTGAGCCTGATGCGAATACATCTTTGGATACATCTTTGTACACCTGGTGGTTTCCATACATCTGAAATCAAACTGCACATCTGGCTTCAACCTCCTGCCAGCTTGGCACTTCCAATGCAAACAGTTCTTTCAATGCAAGCTGAGATTTATTTAAGGTAGAAGAATTGTCTCCTCTCCACAAATGACTTTGATCAGTGTTCTCAAGTCTTGCCATTTTTGATAGATTAGTGCTTAAACAAACCCTACAGACTGCAAAATGCCATTGACTAAAGCAATGTTCAGAGAGGAACTGAGAGCATTTTTTTTTTACTAAGATGCATGACTTTAAAATCCGTTCCTACCCCTGAAAAGTTATTATGTGGATGTGAAATCCTTTACATTTCATTGGAATTTTATTACAGAACTTTTTTAGCCGCAAAAAGAAGTTCGATTTGCTTTGGTTTATTACGGTTTATTTTGTCAGTACTGCAGAGTGATCATGAATATGGAAAAGGGATCGGATTTTATTTTGGTATGTGCAGCAACAATTGAATTATAAACCAAAAAGACAAATTCAGACTTACCTGAGTTTCACATATGAGACCTATGATAAAATTAAAACTAAGTAAAATTAGCTAAATTAATACATGCAAGGCTTTTGTGGGTTTCTATTTTATTCTAGCACAAAAATTCATTGTACACAATAAAATGAAGAAAAAATACTTCCCTACAAGGGCAATCTTAGCCTGGTTTTAGTGGTGCTATGTCAGAATTAGCAGATCAGTCTGGTCCCTTGTGTTCTGTCACAAAACAAAGTGATCTCTAAATTAACTCACACTAGGGAAACCAAAGCAAAATGCACAGAGCCAAAGCCCACAGCAAGAGCAGAAAGGAAAAAAATCTTCTCACAAGTCTCGATACCACCACAGTGGCATTTCTCAGAGAAATGAGACTCAGGGCAGATTAACCTCGCTGTCCTTTCACTGAGAAACACGCCAAGCTGGTGCAGTACTGCTGCGGTGCAAACAGCCTGGGTAGGGCACCAGGTTCCATGTCCCTCAGAGGACATGTTGCCTTAGGAGGCAACAAGCAGTCCCTGTCTGGATTTAGTGACAGCAGCTGCTGTCACCTTGGGGGAATGCTTTCAAAAGCTCCCTTAATTCAGAAGACTACATGGATAGTAAGATGAGCTTCAGCAAAGAAAGGTGAGATGAGTCATGCTGTCAGTCAGACCTGCATGGCTTTGGAGGGATATAGCATAGTTCCAGAGAGAAGAAGTAGTGCGACAAGGATGCTGGAGTCATGGAAGACACTCACTACTTCCCCGGGCATGCCTGGAGCTCTAGCAGAGACACTGCTGGATTTTGCAGTGTTATAGCCAAAGGAGAAAAAAAAAGAAGCCAAACACAAACAAACTCCAAGCTTAGTATGAAACTCCAAAGCCCATAATCTTGTCCCTGAGAGAAATGAAGCGCGAGGTAAGTCCTCAAGGCATGATTACAGAGGCAGACACCTATGGCCACCTGTATTACTTAGCTGCTCCACTTCACTGCAGTCTGCACTGCTGCAGCTGTTCAGACTTCATGGCACTATCCCTTCTGGGCCCTCTGTAAAGCCTCAGTTCTAGGAATCGTGTGGTAACAGTAGAATGAGTTCCTGGTTTTGGAAAAACAAAGGTTTCCAACCTCCCTTAATGCTGAGAAAAAAATCAGTGCAGTGCTCCATGGGTGGATTAGCTCTGCAGGCCAAGCCGCCTCCTGGTGCCACAACTGTTTCACCTGTGAAGCTGGGACAGGCAGCCTGTAAAATGAAATTAGTACCATTAACTCCGCTATGTTAGGATGAGCAGACTTAATTCAGTTCCCAGGATTCCTGTCTGAAACCCTCTGGACTGTCGCGGTCTGAAGAGATACAACATAGCCTGGGCAGAGGAATCGCAGGTGTCGTCTGCTCTGTGCATCAGGTCATGATGGTGGAAACACATGGCAGAGACAAAAGCAGGGATTAATGTGAGTTTTGGATAACCAGAATGCAACAGCTGACAGCTTGGAAACATCTCATTTCTGACTGGAACCACCATAATTATTTGTTTATTTAGGAGCACTGAGTCTGCCTCTGTTTTGCGAGGTTCAGGGGTGGATTGTACATTCTAACCCATTTTTTATTCCCCTTTGTGACACCTGTCAGTTACTCAATAGCTGACAGCAAATGTTGTTTTATTGATTTATTTTTCTAAACACTACAAATCATGCCAGAAGATGGATGTGAGCCTGTTATAGTAAAAACATTTCTTTAAAACAGAAAGAAAGAAAGGGAAAAAACCCAGCAAAAATAACCAATGAGCCAAGCTCACGTCCCCCTCTCCCCCAAGGTAAATGCGTAGTTGCAAAAACGTGATTTTTTTTTTTTTTTTTCCTTGGTTAAAGCTTGCCATCTGGTGGAGTGAGAGCAGATCAACTGCTCTGCTCTGGGAGGAAAACGGGGAAACATCCTCTTTCTTTCAGAAAGAACCGTCTGGTCTTCCTCTAAGACAGAAACTGGATCAATCAGACACGGCTGACCTTGTCTGTCTAGAAAGCTAAATACAGAGCTGAAGAATGAATGTTGGCACATCAGTAGATTTTGAACCTTGACGCCACCGAAGCTTTATTTAATTTGATCAGCTCACACAAGAGGTTTTAAATTGCCCTCAGCAAAGACACACTGCCACTCTCTCATAGATTTTTGAAAGCTAACATTATTTATGGTGTATAAGCTAACTATGTTTTATGATTCCAAATGAAATGAAAGAGAATCTCTTGTGACCAAACACTGGATAAATACGAACGCTGTTGCTTTATCCTTGAATTAGCCCTTCATGAGGCTTCTTGCCAGCCAACCAAATTATTCACTGAAGATGAAAGGGAAAAGAGAGACAAAGGGGGAGGGAGGGGAAGGAAGAGAAAATAAAAAAGACAAGAGAGAGGATAGGAGTAAGGGAGGGAGAAAGGAGAAGGACACATAGAGACAGGAAAGAAAGAGGGAGAGAGACCAAATCCTTCATATGGATTTCAATTTGATTGCACCAGAGATAGTCCTTGTCCCTTGAAGCAGCTGCTTCAAAAAAGTAGGTTATGGAGCTGCCAAGGAAATTTGATCATCTTTTCATTGCTGTTCTTCATCCTGTAAAAAAAGAGCAGATAAAATACATTTACACTCCACAGCAGTCTTTTCCCAAGTTTCCTGCAGACTAGCTACAATTTATAGTTAAAATAAGGTTAATATGCCAAGATTTTTAGAAGCAAGCACAAAAGCACTTTTGAATCCATGAGGCTTTTTTTCCTTATCCTTTATTAGAGAAAAGCAATGATGATAAGTTTAATTAATGGCTTTTCCTTCTCATACCACTGGGAAGAAATGGGAACAGTGGGTGAAGGGCCTTCTACCAAGTGCTGGAGCTTGAAACCTTACTCTACTTGGAGGAGGATATTTCCGCTTTCAAAGGGACATTGTCCTTCTGCAGAAGCCACAGCCAGAAATCTGTAGCAAGGATCATGAGGAAAGTGTAAACATTTTGTTGGGTGGCACTGAAGCACCAAACATACTCCTGATGGCTGTGTTGCTCACCCTAATCACATTTTGGTTATTGGCTGAAGCTGTACATACGAATCTGTGTATTACTTACAGGAGCAAGAGGTGACTGACTGCTCAGTTTCCCCCTAAGTGGTAGAGCCATCCACTCCTTATACAGAACAAAAAGAGATGAGGGAGGGGAGAGAAGAGACCATGGGAGACTCCAGCCTTCCTCTTGCTCTCCTCTGGTGCACCAGCCCAAAGCATCTCTGAAACCAGCCGGTTAAAACACGCATGGCCATGCAGGACAGCTTGCACTCTGGCTCAGAGAGCAGATACAGTGGTGGTGATGCTACTCATTTACACTGCAGTCAGAGCCAGAGGGTGAGTTATGGTGAGATACAAAGGTAGCCTCCCATAAAACAAAGGATCTCCAGATCCACCTCTCATCTGTGCATGTGTGTCACTTTAGTCCCTCACAAGAATCTGTACTAAAAACTACTTTCCTTCCCATTTTTAAATTCCTGACAGGAAGGTGTCATGGAGCCGGAACAATTCCTAAGTAGGTGTCATGGAGCCGGAACAGCATCTGCAGTCCAGAACCCATACCTCTTTTCAGGCAGCGCAGCTATCTTCCTGGTAAAGCAGTTTAACCCCCAAAATACCAGACAACTCTCCTAACTCAAGGCTGCTGTGGGGTACTTGCCCTCAAGGATTCTGGACAGAGAAATAGTACTGCCTGAAGGCAGCAGGTAAGAAATAGGTCATGAAAGCTGTTCATCTCATTGTTACTGCTCTATGTGACTTGAGACATTTCCCTTTAGAGCTGGGAGGACTGACAGCAGTCAAGATAGAGCATTAGGAAGTCTGTAGCATGGTAATTCCACCACTGCAAAGAATTAACAGATCTACTGTGCTGTTTCATGAGGTTAAAACATCACATGCAGTCCTTTGCATTAAAAGAACCATGTGAAATCATTGTATACAGTAACAAATAGCACAGACTGTTGGTCCAGTACTATTTCTTTTCTGACTTGCTACCTACATAGACAGATTATGCCTAATGGCCAGGGAAATTTTTAATCTATTGTATTTTTGGTTCTGCTTGTGAACCCCTTTATTTTCTCTTTCTCCAGGATAGGTTGGTGAGGAGTTTAGGTCCCTCAGCAACTTGCCTTGCTGAGTCCCTCACCATCCTCACTGCTCATGGTTTCAGCAATGAACCCATCTGGATTAGCTCAATGTGGGAAAATGGAATTGGGAATGTCTTCACTGGAGTGTTTCTGTTGATCTGTTGCCCCCAAAAATATAACATCGAAGAAAAGGAAAGGCCAAGTTATATTTAATAGTGTAACACCCTGGAATTTATATGGCACTGTGAAAAAGTCAAGATGTTTTAGTGGTTTACAGACTACACCTGTTTGGGACAATATAAGGCTATCTACCTTTAGTGTGCTGTTGCAGAAACTGGGTGGGTTTATTCAGACTACATGGAGGATCAGGAATTACTAGACACAATGAGCTAGAATTATTTCAAGTTATTAAACATGACATATGAGTAGTTTCAAACTGAAACAGGTAATAGAATTATAGATTTATGAATAGTTGGTATTGCAGCTCTCCAGAATGACTAGCTGAGTAACAATGCTAATAAAGTTACCCTGTAAGTCACATGTAAGTGTGGTAACAGCATCACAGAGCCACACAGTGACAGAATGTCTGAGGTTGGAAGGGACCCCTGAAGGCCATACAGTCCAGCACCACTGTTCAGGCAGCACAACCTATAGCACATCACCCAGGACCATGTCCAAACAGCTTCAAAATCTGGATATTCAAAATGTCTCCAAGAATGGAGACTCCACAGTCTCTCTGAGCAACCTGTGCAAGTGCTTGGTTACCCTCGCAGTAAAAAAGCATTTCCTGGTGTTCATAGGAAGCCTCCTGTGTTTCAGTTTGTGTCCACTGCCTCTGGTCCTGTCACAGGGCACCACAGGAGAGAACTTGTCACTGTAAATACTCTTCCTTCAGGTATTTACATATATTAATGAGATCCCACCTGGAACTTCTCTCTAGGCTAAACAGTGCCAGTTCTCATTCTCCCCAGTCTACAGTCCCCAAATTGAAAATTCCAAGCGAGCTTTTCATTTCAAGGACTCCTAATTTTGCCCTTGAAGGTTATCTCTCACAGAGCTTCACAGTTTTGCAGTTATTGAGACACTCAGGGTAATTCACAGTAGGGCCCAGGCACATGATTTCTCTTGAAACTTAGAAATTTCACAGTCTGTCCACATTCTTAGTCACCTTAGTGACTTCAGGACACCTTTTCAAATGGCATACCTGGAACACTGAAAATTTTGTAGTAGAAAATTAAGGAGACAAATGTTTTCCAAGTAAATGTTAAAAGGGGGCACACACAAAATCAAAGCTTGAATAAATAATAAAAATGGGAACCTTTAACAGGATTTCTGAGTAACCCACAGGGAAATAACTGTTCTCACAGGCTGTGGTGGATTGAGCTTCGCTGGACACCAGGTTCTAGGCCTGCCAAGCTGCTCTATCAGTCCCCTCCCCAGCTGGACAAGGGAGACAAAGTAAGACAGAAAAAAATGTGTGGGTCAAGATGAAGGCAGTTTAATAAAGCAAAAGCAAAGTCCATGTGTGTAACCAAAGAAAAGCCAAAGGATCTGTTCTCTACTTCCCATCAGCAGGCAATGTCCAACAGGCACTTCCCAGGAAGTGGGGCTTCAGTGTGCATGGCAGGTGCTTCAGATGACAAACAGCATAAATAATGAGTGTGCCCCATGCTGCTTCCCCTCCTTTCTCTCAGCCTGTTTTTTGCTGAGCAGACATGACATGTTATGGACTTGGGTAGCAGTCCTGGCTGTGTCCCCTCCCAAGACCTTAACAAGCCCCCCCCCCCTCAGCCTACATTGGAGAGACACCTCTGATGCTGTGCCAGCCCTGCTCAGCAGCACCCAAACACAAGAGTGCCATCAGTGCCTTGCTGGCTACTGATACACAGCATGGGGCTGCTGTGGGGAAAATGAACTCCAGCCCAGCCAGGCCCAATACACAGGCACAACCAAATCTGAGTGGTTCTTATCCTTGTATTGCCCGCTGGTTTCAACAGCATGGCTTTAGTGGCAGTATCAAGAAATAAGAAACAAAAAAAGGGGCAGAACTCCACTGTTAAGTCATCTGCTTTTTCAAAGCTGTCTCCATCCAAGGAAGGGGGACACATCCTTTCAAAAGTAAGATTCCCCTTAGCTTTGAGGTTGTGAGGTTCTCCTCCCTCCTTGGGACCAAGAAGAGGAATTAAAATGACTGGCAACATGATCTAACTTCAACATGCACAAAGAAACGCCGATTTGCACCTCCGGGCCCTCTTTGTAGCTGTGAATACGCTCAGAGGGCATCACAATAATACTCTTTGACCTATGCTTAACTCTTCCTTTTGCTCTTATTAATCATGTGGCAGATGTTGTCAACTAAAGGCTACCTTGATTTACACTCACTACAGGTTTGCACACACCTTTGAACACAATTTCAGCTGAACCAGGCAACTCTTTCAAACCAGGCAGCTGACAATGGGATCTGGAAGCAGCATCACCCTTCTCATCTGAGTTTATAGCACTAGAGTCAGCTCTAGATCTGGATTACAGATCTGCAGACTCCAGAACAAAACTGCTGCAACACCAAATATCTGCTGCAACACCAAATATATGCAAACTGCCACTCAGGCCTCTTCTTCCAAGGCCAGGACAGCAAATGCAAAGCTAATGCATTAAAATGATGAGTGCAAGGTCTCCAAATGTGCTTTAAAAATAAAATTGTATTAGCATGACAGTTCAAAGTGCTTTCTCCCTACAGTTTTCCATCTTAATTTTTACATATATATATATATATATATGATATTCTGCTACGAGTTCAGGTTCTCTGAAATCACAGAGGCAAAAGAAACTGTTCATGTAGCCTAACACCATCTGAATACATCGAAGAGCTGCTCTAAGCAGAAATATCAAGTATGTCTTTCAAATTATGCAAAAGCAAGCAGGAGGAAAGGAGTACAGGAGGGAGTGAAGGCAGTTCTCTGCAATGATATGATAAGAAAGAACATCAGACGGATAAAACTGTGTCAAGTCGTACAAGCAAATGAAATATTTAAAATCAAACAAAATATTTAGGTC
The DNA here is from genome assembly GCA_022605575.1 of Laterallus jamaicensis coturniculus. Taxonomy (NCBI): domain Eukaryota; kingdom Metazoa; phylum Chordata; class Aves; order Gruiformes; family Rallidae; genus Laterallus; species Laterallus jamaicensis. Next base: position 25,237,746 of record JAKCOX010000010.1, read on the forward strand.
TAGAAGACCAGTGTGGGCAAGTAAAACAGACATAATGATTACTAATTAATTGTGTCACATGTGTTTACTGAGTGATCACTTTTATTGTTTTGGATTTCTAAAGACTTCTCATCGCTACTGCATTTAGCCTACTCTGTCATTTGTAATCATTTCTTGTTCCCATCTGATTGCCACTCAACAGAACTTTTGCTGAGCACAGTTTGATAATTACCCACTGCAGAGCACAGGGGGGTTCCTGTCCCAGGCATACATGAAAGGTGTGGAGGTAAACCTTTATGGGAAAAGAAGGGGTTTAATTATTTAAAACAGCAAGAGATTTCTTAGGTAAGAACTCTTCTCTTGTTTCTCCCAAACTCGCTGGCAGGGGAAAAGGATAATTTTTTCTCTCCTTCCCCACCTGAAACACAGTGTCTCTACATATGAAACAAATTACTTAGATACAGCTGTGGATACTAAATTTGTTTTGTTTAGCTGTTGGGTGAAAACTTGAGGGCAGCCTAGCAGCTGGGAATTCACCAGTAAGCAATGTATTGATAGATTAGTTATCCTCAGAGTCCTCCTATCCTCCTTCATTTATAAGGTCTGACTGATGATTATTTTCAAAAATTGTTTGCCACAGAGGAGGCCAATCGTTATCAACAGAATGGAGCTGGCAGAAGGGGGCTGAAGGACCTCAGAGGACAACAGCAACCCTACAGCTGGAGGAAGGTCTCTGTTGTGTCAGACATTTTTCGAAGACAGGTTCAAACAGGGAGAGAAGGAAGGTCAGTCCATCAGCTGATGGAGATGCAGGCCTTTGTCCCCAGTTATCATTGTGTATAGCCAGCAGCTACAGTAATTACTCTGTATGCCACGTATGTCTACCCCATAGTCAACTGGCACCCTCACCCTTTCCCCATCTGTCTTTCAACCCACACAGTCCCACCGTGCTGTGGACATCAATGTGATGTCACAGGCCAGGGCCATGGAGTGGCAGCTTTACCTCTGAACTGAAAAGAAACCCAGAAAAGTTGTGAGAGGAAAGAAGAGCTGGCTTGGCTATTCTCAAAAAGAGTCTTCATTACCCCAAACAAGTACGCTGTGGTGAGGAGCTCCCATATCAGCAGAAAATAATTTCTAATGCTCTATTCATAAAACTTGTTGAAAAAATGCCATTACATAGACATCCCAATGAACCCGAGGAGCTGGAGAAACAATGGATAGGAAAGCGGTTTATATCCCTACCTCTTAATCTTCTTTTAAAGACAGGACTCCATTTTTGCAGCACCAAAACCTGAAAGATGCCTTGTGCAGCTTACTGCAAGGTTCCAAAATAATGGCCTATCGCGTACAGCAGTGGGCTCAGACCAGATGGCATAACCACACTCATAGCTGCTTCTCTCACCACTATCAGTGGTAACTCCTCTATTCTCTTCATCAGTGCAAAAGGAGACCTGTGATCTGTTGTCAGGACACCCACCTCACCAACTCAGACGTTTAGTGTCCTTTGCTGGGTAGAGCATTTTGGTAATGCCAACTGATTACTATTGAGCCAGGTCCCCTGGAAATCGGGGCTGGTTCTTAGAAAACATGTGGTAGATCAGCAAGATTCTTCAGTAACCGAATGGATAACATTGTGAGGAGCGCGGAGTATAGCTCTGATATGAAAAGTAGTGCTTTACTACCATAAGCTTATAGGATTATTCTTCCTAGAGGGCTTTCCTATTTGGCTGTTAAGATAACAGAATTGGGGGGGGCGGGGGGGAGAGGGGGGAAGCAGGGTGTCATATCCTTGCAGCTGTATAGATATAAAAATATGAAGTTTCTCCCTGCTGTGGATGGATATTAAATTCTACTTCATTATATCTAAGCACCACCAAAACCAATGATTTAAGAATGAAAATCTTATGTAAATTCATGACTGCACTGGTTTTTATATCCTAATTTTATTGATTGAGATGCCAGAAATATAAACACATTCATTAATGGTGGAGGTAACTGAACCCATCTTCAAAATGCAAATTATCAAAATAAAATCACTCCATTGCCAGGTTAAAGAAGAAACATTTCTCTATGTTATCCTTTGGATAACCCTATTTCATACACTGATCCCTGCCACAAGTCCAGAGATTTCATTTGAACTGCAGCACACTGCAGATAGGCCTGAGGTTAACCCTTTCAAGCAATAAGGAAATGGAGAACCCATCGTGTCCCTAGATACTTTGTTTCACACTTAATTAAGGTTTAAGAACATTAATCATTTCCCTTGTAAACTGGATGTGCTTCTCCTTATTTTATACACGGTGTGTTCAATTTCATTAATAGATACAGGAGGATACACTGTGCCTCCAGCAATGGCTCCAAGCAGTTTTATAACGCAGTGGTTTCCTAGTTTCCATAATCACCCTCAAGACGTTTCACTGCAGTACAATGAGCAGGAATGGCAATCTGCCTCCAACACCAAAGATGTTCCTAGTAGTTGGAAATGGATTATGTTTACGTTTTCAGGCTCCACTCCACAAAGAGGAGGTTGTGAAGGAAAGGGGCAATTACCAGACATCTAGAGATAAACAAACTGAAAAAAAATTAGCAACATACTTGCCAAAGTAAAATTATGATTTGGGGATCGTTTCTTAAGTGGGTAAGAAAAGTATGTGAGAAATAGTTTATATACATAAATCAATCATCTTTCCATGAATACAGTATGACTTTGGGATGTTCCTCCTCAGGACTTCGTCTTGGCTACTTTTCATTCCTACAGGGAACGCTGGTGTCTGTGGGCACTTGCCCAGTATTACTGATGAGCTGGACCTCATGTCTGTTAAGAGAGTAAATTCAAATTTTATCTACGCGGACAGCAACAATCAAGACATCCTAGACACACCCTGGAAGCACATTGTAAAGCTGGCTTAAAATGCCGTCTCAGTGTGACCTACAAATTTTGCCAGACATGATTTAATAGTTGCTAAGGGAAGTCAGACCCAGCAGGCTGCAGGATCTGTGGAAGATTTCAATCCCAGCCCAGTAGAGCTGAAACAGTTCAGCTGCCAAGGCCAGGGTGCTCCCCTTGCAGCCCCTCAGAGTTGGGGCCGCCATTCCTGCTCCCCTGCCCAGAGGCTGAGCACAGATCCCCCACAGGAACATGTGTGTGTGCACACATGCGCCTGCACACATATAAAATGAATGCACAGCTGATCGCACAGATCTGCACACTATTTTTCTGTATGGGTCACAGTTTCATGAAGTTCACATCTGAATTTTGTATTTTTGATACCGTTTACCAAGATCATCTCATTCCACCAGGTTATTACTGATGGTGTTGCTTTTACAAGGCTCAGCTCCCCAAAAGGTCCCCAAAGCACACCTCCAAATACCTGTAAAGCTCAGCAATGTATCCCCCTTAACCATTTTTGAAATCTAGGCACCGCTCATGGTGTTGCCCATAACTCTTTTCAGCTTCTCTGTGTGTTATCCACCACATCTATCAACTTTTCAAGTCATGTCCAATAGCCTCCTCTCATGGTCTGTTCAGTGCAGTTAAAAATCTGCCCAGTAATCTCCGTGCATACCTAAACAGTATTTCCTCCCACATCTTCACTGATGAAAAAACATTAAATACAGATTTCAAATCAATCCCTGGAGATCTCAACTAGGAACAGTCAACTGGATGATGTATCAACATGATTAATTTTCTTGATCTTTCAATGAACTGCTTCTAAATCAGGTTTATCCAGCATACACTGAATTTGAAAAATGCTAATCTCTTTACACACGTATCACGCAGGAGTGAGCAAAATACCTTGCAGAAATGTAAACGTATTATGTCAACACAATTCTCACCACAAAAATCAGTTTAATTTATTGATTGTATTACCATCTGTCTATTCCTCATTGACTACACTACCTTGTAACTCTTCCCCTGATTGTTTTGAGATGGGGTTCCAACCTGCTTAGGTTATCATATATTCCTTTTCTGAGCGCTCCCTTCTCTCTTTACTCAGTGTTACTTGTTTCTTTTAAAAGAACAAAGGCAGATGATCACACTTTTGCGTTACTGTACCCTGTCCTGAAATGTGAAGAATTCTTCTATTTCTCTGTAGAACTCTGCACAGAGGCTTTGAGGCAAATCATGAAACTGAGTTTATAATTGGCGTTCTCCACAGACTCCCCCTTGGGAAAGATTGTTGAAAGCTTCATGAATCTATCCTGATTTCAGAACAAAGATTCACCAGTTCATGACTTCGCATGAAAATCATGCAATATGCAGACAGCTTGCACAATTTTACCAGAGCTAGCAGGAAGATTTTCAAAGAAATGAAATTGCATTAAAATGTGCTACTTCTGGAAGCCAAGTGTTTTTTAGAGACCAATTCATTGCAACAAAGTCCTCCTCTAAATCCTCTTGCTGCTGTCAAGGGTAGACAGGGAAAAACCTGGGTATTTATGAATCAGTCTCAATAAAGGAAAACAAGCTCAGACTTCTGCCTTCCTTGTGGGCATCTTCATTTGAAATTCTCTCTGGAAATTGCATTAGTTTTCTTATGAGAAGGTCCATATAATTTGCCTAATTATCAGCCTGACAGCTTTACATACAGCTTATATGCAGAAAATGAAAGGAATGATGAGGGAATTTCATGGAAGAACTTTTATTTCCCCTGATAGAAATATCATCTCAATCTAATTTGCATGTTAACGTTTCGCATCGCCCTCCACATCTTATTGGTGGAAATACATCCACTCTTGTTTATTCCCATAAAAACAGAGAATGAGAATTGACATTTGTTCATCTTGTTCCAGCAAAGCAGCTTCAAAAAGAGTGAATTTTGGTCAGACTTAGGCATTGCCTGTCATAGGGATATTCTGATTTTTAAACACAAGTGATTTCTTTTAGAAAAAAAAGAGTTAAAACAAGAAATGTGATTGCATTTCTGCATCAAGAAATAGGAAAAAAATCTATGGGATGGCCTAGGGATGCACCTAGGTGGTCGTTCCTTGCTCAGATTTTTAAGTGCTTTTTGACTTGCAAACCTTCACTGTATTTAAACTTCTGGGAAGGCTGACAGCTATTGTAAACCTGTAGGACCTTCTAATTCTCATACCCTCAGGACTTCTGAAAGACAACCTGAGTAACCACAGGTTACTTGGAAGTTCCCAGTTACTCACTCTCTCACTTTAAAATTCACAATCCACTGACAAAGTGTTTGAGCCCCTCCGACGAGAGACGGGATTGCAGAGGTCTGTACTAGCCATCACCTGCTACTGACTGACAGGGTATTTACAAATCCATGAACGGTTGGTTCTGTCAAAGCTACTGGGCTTCCTGGAGTATTGTGTCCAGTTCTGGGCTCCCTGGTATAAAAAAGACAGGGATCTCTTTGAGAGAGTGCAGAGAAGGGCTACGAAGATGATTCAGGGCCTGGAACATCTATCCTATGAGGAAAGGCTGAGAGAGCTGGGGCTGTTCAGCCTGGAGAAAAGAAGATTGAGGGGGGACCTAATCAATGTTTATAAATATCTTAAGTATGGGACGCAGAGGGAATTGGCCTGCCCTTTTTCAGTAGTCTGTGGAGACAGGACAAGGGGAAATGGCTGCAAATTGGAGCACAAGTAGTTCCGCACCAACATGTGGAGGAACTTTTTCACAGTGAGGGTGACAGAGCACTGGAATAGGCTGCCCAGGGAGGTGGTGGAGTCTCCTTCCCTGGAGATATTCAAGACCCATCTGGATGACTATCTATGCAATATGAGCTAGGAAGCCTGCTTTGGCAGGGGAGTTGGACCCGATGATCTCTCGAGGTCCCTTCCAACCCCTACAATTCTGTGATTCTGTGCTTCAGCTAGTGAAAGAAGAACATTTGGTATAACCCTGGGCTGAGAATGGCACTGCCTCACCCTCCTTCAAGAGACAGTTACCCATTTTATTTTTACTTAGTACTACATGGCTAGAAAATGGGGGAAATGAAGAACCTAGAAGTCTGTATTCTGGGCTAAAAAGGAAAAGACGAAACTGTGAAGGGCCATGTAACTGCATGTGGTTAACATTATTTGGGTTGCCAGCTTCTCTGCTGCCTCATGCTTTCTATTTAAACCGCAATGTGTGCCATTAGCACACATTTTTGTAGGTAACCAAGACACCAAGAATTTGGAAGAATTTGGCTCTACAAAGTGAAAAGTTCTGCTATGTACTCAACAATAGTTTTCAGATTTCCTGGAGGGGGTTGTGTACTTAGATATATAGCCTAAAACGTAAATATGTATGTTTTTACACAGAATAGGATACACATTCTGTCTAATATTTTATGTTTTTCTGATATATACAGAGATTTCCAATAAGTTCACCTGAATATGCAGTGTACATTTAATAGGAAAAGAATTACAGATACATTCTGTTTCTTGACACAGACTGTACTGGTGATATTCACATTCTCACACTGAGATTTTCAAGTCAACTCAGCAATAACATTTTAAGTATAATATACTTCATTTATATTCTTCCTTGAGGGATATGGAAACACAAACACCATCTTAATTAATTCATAAAGGACAGATTTAGAGTTATCACTAAATCTGTCTGCAAAATACCACTTGGGAAAATAATAGGCAAGTGTCATTACAAGTAGAGACAGCTATCCTGCTAGAGAGTAACTTCAGAAATCTACAAGCCTAAACCATAGACGGCATGGAGTAATTGCTGTTGTTACTGCACTTTCAGTGTAAGCATAGAAAGTGCTGACCCCAGTTTACATTCAGCACTCAAAACTGTTCCAGAGTGAGCCTGAAACTGACTTAACAAATGCTAGTTCTGTTTTATATCTAAATAAACAGGTGGAAAAAAAGTAAATCTAACCATAATCCATACAATGACTTCAATTTCTGGAAAGATTTATACCTATGTATTATTTGGCTTCTTGGGTCAATAATTAATCTAAATTTCATCATTTGTGTCATTAATTACACACATTATTTGGCCGCTTCCAGGGTGTGAAATAAAAAATACTTTTGCTATGAATAGTTGAAACAAGACAGATACCATGAAAATAAGATATTAAAGAAACATAAAGCAGCAAGTTATGGGCTACATACATATAAACAAACTGGGCTTTGGAAAGCCACTCCATGCAAAGCAGTAATTTTTCTTTCTTTCTGGACAGTGAGCCTCTTTCAGTAAGAAATGCACATCTGACAGTGCTATCTAGTTTTTCTATAGGCTATGCGCTATCATAAAAAGACTATTGAATTATGTAAGTTTGCTCTTCCAAGCTTCACTTTGATTTAAAGATTGATCAATTCTAGTGTAAGTTAATACAACTGATATTTTAGAGTAAAAGCAAGCTTCCCTTGCTTTTCCCACACTGCTCTCAGAAATCTTGACAAATTGGCATACATCAACAACAGCAATGTTCATTTTAAATTGCTACTGTTCAAGTCTCAGGTGAACCTTCATAAACAAATCTTTTTTAATTATGCATTCATTTCAACATATGTTCAGCACACAAGTGCAGCTCATTAAAATTTACCTGCATTCTATTTGGTATTCATTATTGTGCAACATGCCCTGGAAAAAGGCTTCCGAATAGCTGCACTAAAAAAATGCGTTTCTAGGTTTACACACTAAATACATGGTTAAACTCAAAACACTAAAATTTCAGCTTTGTGAAGAAATCAGTGTTTTTCACAGGATGGAGCAAGGCTTGTTCGGTAATCCAAATGAGCTGATAGCAACTAGGCATCTTCAGGCAAGCATATCATCCTCTTAAAGCAATTTCAACTTCAATTTCAGGCTCCCTACAAGAAATAAATCTGGGAAATCCTATAGTCATTGTTAGGGAGAGGCTTCTGTGGCTACAAGAGTCTTCTGAAGCCAGCAGAGGAATTTGTGATGGAATTTGTGATGAAAATACTAGAGAGGATGATCACTGAGTCATACAATCATACAATCACAGAAACATAGTATTATAGACTATTTTGGTTTGGAAGAGGCTTTTAAAGGTCATCTAGTCCAACCTGTCCTGCAGGGACATTTTCAACTTGATCAGGTTGTTCTGAGTCCTGTCCAACGGGACCTTGAACATTTCCAGGGATGGGAAATCTCCTACCTCTCTGGGCAACCTTTTCCAGTGTTACACCACCCTCATTGCAAATAATATCTTTCATATATCTAGTCTGAATCTACTGTCTTTTAGTTTAAAAGCATTACCCCTTTTCCTGTCAATACAGGTCCTACTAAAAAGTCTGTGCACATCTTTCTTCCAACCCCCCTTCCCCAAAAGACCTCAATAAGATCTCCCCAGAGCTGTGTCTTCCCTCCTCCATCTGACAAGCTCTCTGAGGCATGGAGTAGGACACCCTGGAGGCATCAGTCTCCTCTCTCTACACCCCCTGCCCAGACTGAAAAGTCTGATCTTTCCAATCTGCCCAGGAAAAAACGGGACTCCTGTTGCACCACAATTACATTTTAATGAGCTGGTTTAAAGTCATTTTCATTTTGAACACACGGGAGGATAAAGATCTTGGCTTTATCATAAATCTACACAATTCAAGGGGAAAAAGGTGCCTCTCCCACCGGAGCCTCTGTACATCATACAGAGTTGAGATCTTTGATCTGTCGCTGAAGTAGTTAGGCTGATCCTGGACTACCCACCATTTGTGGAAACCTTGCTGGCAAGTCCTGACGCAGCGGGATCAAGGTACTTGCTATGGATCTCCTACCAGGTAGGTATTAATCAAGCACAGCAATCCAGATTAGGCTTTTAAACGGGTGAGGGAGAAGCTGTTTCACTCAATGACAAATTGTATAGAAGAACAACCTACTGGTAATTGGTTGTAACTAATTAAGTAAGCTGAACACAGAGCCCACTAATGATAGCCAGTTGCTAAACAGCTACAACTGTTAATTGTAAAAGTTTCTGGAGACTTTTGACATGATCTCTGGCAGGTTATATGCAAAGTCACCTGGAGGAATAAATTAATTTCAGCTTTGCCATGTCCAGAAAGAAAATGTGTAGGAAAAATGCAATGCAGCTTAAAAATAAAAAGGTGCTTATCAGAATTAAATGAATCCTTTTAAAAGGAACAAAATCAGACAAAGGACTTGATCAACAGATGTGGGACAAAATGAGAGCAAGAACTAGAGAAAGATTCTTTAGGTAAAAAGTGCCTTATAAACAGCAAGTGAACCACCTTCAGTTACTCAGTACAATCCCAGACAGCTATCTCCAATAGCAAGGCAGTGATTCAGGCTCTATATACCTAGAATAATTCAAAAAGGAATCTTAAAATGAAACTTTTTTTCCATAAATTTTGTTTGAAGTCAAATAAAAATAAAACAAGAAACTAGATGCCCTAATGATTCATATGTCTCTCTGGTTTTTTCCTAGATATCTTCCTGCATTCATCCAACGTGCTAACCAAACACCTGTAAATCCGATAAATGATGCACCAAGAGCAAGAAGAGATGCATTACACTGGACCAAGGTCACACCCCAATGTCAGTCTGCCTAAACGCTTTTGCAGCCAGCACCCTGGTACATGCAACACCCTAAGGCCTGTTCCCAGCAAAGACTCAAACTTTTGTTTACTTTCAACATTTTGCATGCACATCATTTGAAACATCATCAGTCTTTCTAGTACGGATTATTTACCTTTCAGGTATTCTCTGTTTTCTTTGTTCTTGCTCTCTGTCCTGGTGTTGGCTGAACTAGAGTTAATTCCCTTTCTAGTGGCACTATAGTGCTGCATTCTGGATTCAGTATGAGAATAACGTTGGTAAAATTGATGATTTTAGTTGTTGCTAGGTGGTTGTACTGTCTAAATAAGTCAAGGATTCTCAGCTTCTCACACCCTGCCAGATGCACAAGAAGCTGGGAGAGCACAGCCAGGACAGCTGGCCCAGGCTGGCCAGAGGAATATTCCCCACCATATAACATCATGCTCTGGGTATAACTGGGGAAGAGAGACAGGAGGCGGGAGGTGGGATCACTGCTCAGAAACAGACTGGGGTTTTTCACACGTGGTGAGCAATTGAATTTGTGCATCACCTGTGTTACGTTATGTTAAGTCATAAAATATTACATTGTTAGGTTGTATTGTTATATCACACCTATCATATCATATATATCATATAATTTGTTGTTCTTACTGTTGATGTTGTTTTCTTCCTTCATTATCCTATTAAACTTTATCTCAACTCAGAAGGGGTTTTTTGCTTTCTTCTCCCAGTCCCATTGAGGAGAGGGACTGAGTGAGTGGCTGTGTGGTGCTTAGTTACCAACTGGAGTTAAACCACCACACTGCCCTAACAGATTATACTTTCTGAAATATTTCATACATTTAACCCTGCAACACCATTAATGAGCTCAGATATTTATACTCTTCCAACTTAGCTTAGGTAGTAGCCTCCTTTACAATATAAAATCAAACCAAGTTAAAACTTAATTATGACTCAGGTTCAAAACATGTCACTGCAACTTCCAATATGGAAGAAATTCTTGCCAATGTTTCACAGTACACAGTCTAATATGTCACATCATAATAAAAAGAAATCCCTGGAGAACACAGCAGAGCAGGTCTTGCTAGCCAGGGAAAAATGTATGAAATGTAATCAGCCAAATGTAGTGTCCTGACATTCCCTTAGATGCCTGAATTATCTAACGTTGGAGAAGCCTAAAGCCAAAAATGAAAGGTGAGGTTGCATCGGTTTTGTTTCCTCCCTTTCTTCTTTTTTATGGCAGCTGAACATGGTTCGTGTCACCCAATATATACTACCACGTTACGCTCCTAAAGCAGCTCATGTTTCTAAATTGCTGAGAAATCGCGCAGCTCCCATTTCAACTAACATCCCACCTTCAGACAACCATTATTTTGAACTTCTGCCAAAAAATGTAAGGTTTAACTATAAGACAGCCACTGAATCTCCTATTACTTACCTGTCTCCTAAAGTGCATGACATTTTATTTTAAAGTGTTCCCATTACATGTAAGTGTGTGGTCAGATATTACCTCCTCTGAGGTAGTACCACACTGGCAAGGTTACCTTGCTGATGTTGCTCTTCCTATAAGCAAAATAATTGCCTCCCACTCCTCCAAGATTTATATGGATTTCATAGATCCTTTTAAGTGATTTGCAGATGGCAAATGTTTCTTCTCTCTGGAAATGTCTGTATCCCCCATCGTTTGAAGAAACAGGGAGTCATCACATGACAGGAGGATTTAATATGATAATACAAATCTATTTTTTCCCCTTCAGCCACTCAGTTACAAACCAGGGTGTTATCCTGACTATCAGGATTAACAGATTTTGCTCAAGTTGCTTAACATGAACTCTTCTCCAAGTAATGCAAGAAGGATAAATCTCTGGTCTTAGTTCTTACAAATAAAGTAACTTTTCTTTAAAAGTAGACATGCTTTGTATGTTTATCTTTATTGAATAGTATTTTATATGAGACATTTGAGAGCATCTTCATGACCATCATGGCTTTTAATAGAATCTTATCTCTGTAAGCACAGTTTGGAGGTAGTCCTGAACGGCAGATCCATGTTATCCAGCAACCTAGAATGAAATACCATGATATTTTTTTCATATTAAAATTGTTATATGCTGCAATAGCACTTTCTTGCTTATCAGGCTCTGGAGATGATTTGTCACAGTGGATTTGTCCCCATTTCCTATAGTGTAGCTTCCAGTCAATGTAATTATCCTGCCATCCTTGTCTTCACCAGGTAAATAACAGAATGGTAGTATGCAATCCAAAATCTGTGTGAGGATAACTGAGAAAAGGCAACATTGCTGTAGAAAACAGAGTGTGCTCTCTCCAAATCTAATTGCTCTGCAATAATCTGGTATCACAAGGACTTGACAATCATTCGCATTATTCACCAGACAGTGAGTGTGGGCTGAAACACTCTCTCTGAGCCTCAATGAAACAAAGGAAGCAAAGTTTGGGATCGGTTCTTCAGAACTCATATCCTGAGCAGTGATCCAGAAGTACCAGTGAGACAGGACAGCCAGGTTATTCGGCGCAGACCAGGCCTTCTTCTTGTGCCGGGGAGCTCACCAGACCTTCTGCGGCTAACCAGTGCTGGCAGGTCAACACATCTCCTGACACACCCAGCCAGGCTGTCATAAAAGGCCTAACAGCAGAGAGGTGCGTGGCAAGGTACCCGTGCAAGCCTCACCTTCAACATCCATCACCTGCAGACCACCCTGTGCAACCCTCTGAGGGCAGAGCGTACCACCCACGGCATGACACCAAGCTGTCCTGCAAATCAGCTGCACGCATCGAATAATACAATGAATTGCCCTGTGAGCAGCCCAGGAACTTCTTTCCAGTGGATTTGATTGTTCTAGCTGGCTGGCTTTTAACAGGAATATGCTGAGGAAATGCTGCGAATGAAGTGAGCTCTGCCACGTTTCATTAGGCAGCAGAGTAACTCTAGCATGAAGAAGTCATAACAAGAAATCAGGTCCCCGAGCAGCTTAGGCAATCACCCCATGCGTGTTTCCAATGTACCCACTCTGGCCTATAGTAGGCCTGAGTTCAAATTTCACCTTTTTGGAGGGTTTTTTTCTTTCCACAAGAGGATTTGGTGTCTTTTTATTTACCAAACTAAGCTACTTCCATGAAATTCATAGGAATCTGGTGTCTTTGCCTATAGCCAAGCCATAACCTAAAAAGGGACAGAGGACAGGCTGAACAACTGGCACATGTACATTCATAATGTTTAATTATCAAGACATTACCTTGCACATTTCTTTCTGGTGACAATTAACTCCTACTTGGCAAACTGTGAGCATCATTCCAGGAAGAAGCAGTTCCAAAATACAGCAAAAGAGAGTTGAGCCTTGTTAACATGATTTTTGGTCTGATTTAATTATTATTAAATTCCGATGATTTTTAAACCCTCACTCCTTCAAGTTAAACTAAAACTCAGACACACTCTAACAAGTTCATCTGGCAAGACAAGCATGTAAATGCCAACTGTTTAAAAATGCATCCAAACAGTAGAAGTGCTTATTGGCAACCCAGTACTAAGGTGTGGGGGTTTTCCAATAAAAATTATTGAGTTCTCAGTGTTTCAGGAGGCCATTAAGTTCCATTCCCAGATCAGAATCACAAGCTTCAATAATGAAATTTATTACAGGAAAAAAATTCATCTATAGCTTCTTTTATTTGCAGTATTTTACACAGTCCTTGCTATCTTTATTTTATGGATAGAAAATCCAGAAGTGAAGTATCATCCTAGAATTATCCAGCAAGTGAATTATCTGATGGTAGGGCACATCACTGCCCTTAAAATGTTTACTTTTCCTGCCTTTCCATCTTCTATGAGTTGATAATCATTCACCCCTCAGTTCAATGACAGAGAACTACCTGAAAGAGTCCAGCACAGGGCCACTAAGATGGTTAAGGGAGTGGAACATCTTCCTTATGAGGAAAGGCTGAGGGAGCTGGGCCTCTTCAGCTTTGAGAAGACTGAGAGTGATCTCATTAACACCTATAAATATGTAAAGGGTGAGTGTCAGGAGAACGGAGCCAGGCTCTTCTCAGTGATGGCCAGCAAGAGGACAAGGGGCAACAGGTACAAGATGGAGCATAGGAAGTTCCATGTTAATTTAAGGAGGAACTTCTTCACTGTGAGGGTGGCAAAGCACTGGAAGAGGCTGCCAAGAGAGGCTGTGGAGTCTCCTTCTCCGGAGACATTCAAACCCCACCTGGACGTGTTCCTATATGACCTAATCTGGGTGATCCTGCTCTGGCAGGGGGTTGGACTACATGATTTTTCAAGGTCCCTTCCAACTCCTAACGTTCTGTGATTCTGTGATTCTCCTCCAGAGTAACGAATTTCCTGTAACTGCCTTCCACTCATCCAACTAATATTGTTAAATCTTAAGTTAATAACAATAAACTTGATGATAATAAAAAGTCTCTAGCTCAAAGTTTTCCATGTCTGCCTTAGCAGACACTAAGAGGTAGTTCATCTGTAAACTCACATGTGTTTTCCAGTTACAAGTCAGCCTAGCAAATGATACTTCTTATAACAAACCTCTCTTACGGCATCAGCTCAACACTGATACCAACCTACCAGAAAGCCTACTTAACAGACAGATGCACACATGTCAGCACTGAATATAGATCTAGATAAAGCAGTAATACCCTTAATAATCTTTGACAATCCTTGGAAGAGGAACCCAGACATTATGACTGAACCCATATTTGCTGAAGGCTATATAATATTTCAGTCATATTGTCAAGAATTCACCCCAGACTACAGCCTGCAGACTTAACCTTAGGAATCTCTGTTGTTCAACAATGAAATATGAGAATAAACCCTTACCACTCCTTGCAGTTTTGTGAAGAGAAGCATTGGAAGTCTGAGAAACCTTGATCTGTTTATTTTTCAGCCCTGTAGAAAGACTTTGTCTCCCATTAGAAAACTGATTTTTAAAACAGCCAACCACATGCACAGCGGCTCCAGCAGGTAAGTCTGTATCAGATAGAAAGCAGGAAAAATGTGAGCAAACCTCCACGAGACTTGTCATCCTTTCCCTTCTGCAGCCATGCTTCCCAGCCAGCTTGCTGAGTGGAAGGGTGAGTTGCTATATGCTGCTATACTGATGAGGTTTTGGCAGCAAGAAAAAAGCAACAAGAAAGCCAGAGGCTGTGGCACATCGCATGTACCTCTCTTTTGGTGTTAGACTAGTGGCATCAAATGAGAGTTGGGCTTATTCAGCCTGGAGAACAGAAGGCTCCAGGGAGATCTAATTACAGCCTACCAATACTTAAAGGTGTCCTACAGGAAAGACGGAGAGGGACTGTTACCCAGGGAGTGTAATGATAGGACAAGGGGCAATTGCTTCAAGCTGGAAGAGGGTAGGTTTAGGTTAGATGTTACAAAGAAATTCTTTACTATGAGGCTGGTGAGGCAGTGCAACAGGTTGCCCAGAGAGGTTGTGGAAGCCCTATCACAGGAAGTGTTCAAGGCCAGGTTGGATGGTGCTTTGAGCAACTCAGTGTAGTGGAGGGTGTCCCTGCCCAAGGCAGAGGGATTTGAACTAGATTATATTTGAGGTCCCTCTCAACCCAAAGCATTCTTTGATTCTGTGATTCTATATTTCACACAAGGAAATACAGTCAATAGGGAGCAATGAGATGTAAGATTTATGAAAGGTGAAGTAAGCATGATTGCAATACAAGCGATTCCTTCATAACAACTGATGTTCTGAAAGGGATATAAAAGGAACATCAAAAAATGATCTTGAGGTCTCCTATCAAGAACCACAAAAATCCAGTGAGGACAGACAGCATTCCTTGCCCTCTGTGTCCAGACCACACAAATTCACACATTTTGAACTCAATGTTTTTGTGAGTGTTGGAGTGTCCCGGGTTCAGCCTGGGATGGGACACAGCTAAGACTAACCAGAGGGGATATTCCATACCATATGACATCATGCTCAGTATAAGAAGAGGATGGTCGGGGAGGAGCAACACAGCTCCAGGGCATACAGCTCAGAGACTGTCCAGCATCATGACAGGCCTCGAGTGTGTCGTCTGAGTTGCACACTTTTTTGGTAAGAAACAGCATTATTTATCACCAGTTGTGTATATTCTAAGTACTGTTATTGCTTCCCTCTTCCTGTGCTGTCCCAGTAAACTGTCTTCATCCATAACCCGTGACATTTGCCTTTGTTTCCCCATTCTCCTCCCCATCCCACTGGGGTATGAAGGGGTGAGTGAGGGACCAGGTTGTGCTCAACTGCCTGCTGGGGCTGAACCACAACAGCAAGTAAATGCATAAAATCAACCTGCTTAAAGACTTTGTGCATACATATCATATTCCTCTTCCAAAAGATCTTACACTGAATGTTGTTGTATTCATTTCCCTGCAAGGGAGTCAGAGACCAGCATGCCTGGGGTTCTCCTGCAATTGGGGAAAATGTAGAGCAGGAAGACTGGAGCAAATGGCTTCACAGCAGTGCAGAGACTGTTCCTTCTGTACAGAGAAGAAAGGAATTCCCTTCTCCATCCCTGTGGGGATGCAGCCCCAAAAAAGCTGAGAAAGTTAATAGATCCTGAGGCTGGTTATTCCCAAATTTTCCTTGCACTGACCTCCCTGCTCCGCCCATCTCAGTGCAAAAGAAATTGGTCTAAATTCCCTGATGGTAAAATTTTTGTCAATGAGAGTAATGATTTTGAGATTCATTGGCGTACAGATACAACTAAACTGATTCTGAGGATTAATACTGCAAAGGACAGTCTCATTAAGTCTTGCATGAATCAGGAGTGTGCACATTTGTTCTAGAGCATGGGATAAAATTATTCTGCATATATGATTGTGAATAATTAAACAATGTTGTCTGTCAAACAAGAAGTTTGCTTCTACTCCACAGTATCTCTCAGGAGTAATTTTACACTGACCATGGTGGACTACTGTAAAAACCCAACTGGGAAGTATACTTCTTGACTCTGTTTTTTCACTCCAGTTGCAACCAAAATGCCTCTGCAAACATCCATGTAACCTGAGGTAATAATCTTACTCAATGAAAGTAACTTCTTCAAAACAAGCTCTGCTGTTGCCCTTGACATTTACATTGTGAAGGAAAGGCTGCAAGAGGTTATATTTAGCAGCTTTGTGCCTAGAAATGTCAGATTCAGAAATATACAGTGATGGACAACAAGTCCTTGGCTTCTGCAACTGAAACATCATCTGTGTATTTCATTGGAGCGTCCTAAAACAGCAGTCCTTGTTCAGTTATAGCATGGTTCTGCCTGCACTGGATTACTGTGGTTAAGTGACGCTAGGAGAGCATGACTTACCAACTGTGCCCACTCTGCACTGCAGCTACCACTTGAAATTGGAAAGCAACCATCTCAAATGGTCAAGGTCTGTAGCAGTAAAGCAAGGAGAGAAGAAAGCCAACAGCCAGACTAGAAGAAGTTACCTATTTAGGAAATCATCAGGGAAATATAGATCAAAAGAAAAAAAAAAAGTAAAAAGTGAAAAATTGCTGGTGATAGTTGTACAGTGTTCTAAGCTGTTATCTAGCTGCTATAAAACAAACAAGCAAACAAAAGAGGTTTATGTGATAATTTAATCTTAGCTGATTTCCAGTCATTTTATGGAACTGAAATCCACATCTCCATCCCTGTCAGCCAAATGTGCTCATGACCTATTTTTCACCACCTCTGTCCTATTTAAAGACCTTGGAAAGAGACCTCCAAGGAGAAATGCAGAAGTGAAAACAAAATAAGAGTTTGCTTTGCTCTGCAGAGATTGTCACCTTCTGAAATTCCTCTGTGGCCTGAGCATCCTTCTCATTAGTCCCTTAATGGGTGGAGGGCTTTCCTCTCTCTTGGTGTCCATGGCCCTTTGCAAAACCTTTGCTTACCAACGAGAGAGTACAGCTATGGCTGGTGCTACCCCCAGGCATACTTCCACCTCACAAGGACAGGCTGTGGCTTAGGCTACAGGCCCAACCAAGAGTTCCTCCAACTAGCCCTGTGCACACTTCCTGGGGCTGCCATCCAACCCCTCACTGGGACATAACAAGGGCCGTATGCTTCTGACCCCCTGCCAGGAACAGCAGCACACAAGGGTCAGGGTAGGATGGAGCCCCTGAAGCATACCATCATACAGCCAGCTGAGAGCAGGTGGTCACTCCTTACCACTGCTTGCTGAGAAAAAATTATTTGTTTCTGAGATTAAGTGGGTGGGATTTGGGCTTTCTGAGATGTAATTCCTTTCATTGAGAAGTTGTGTGGCAGCATGTAGCCTGTTGTTAGGGGCTTTTAGACCCTCGCAGCAGAAGGTAAAATAGGCTGATACATGTATATGCTGCAAGCACCTGGATGAGAAGACAGCCTGCTGAAGCCAGCTCCCCTGGACAATGTTAGGTTAGAGCCTGGCACTGTAGGAACACCCCAACAATAGCTCAAGTATCTGTCCTGTCACATCGTCCTTCCTTTCCAATCCACATAAAACTCAAAACGAACCCCAACTTCAGGGGTTTTCTTCAGGCCAGGCTGTAGAGATTCTGGTTTCAGGTTTGTTGGACCCTCCAGTGCTGGCTTCCACTGCGTGGAAGTCATCACACAGTTTACACATCCCTTAAGGTTTTTCTCTACCATGCCAGCCTCTCCCCTCTGGAGCAACTCCCTGCAACAGAGGAAGAAGGGACTCATGCTTGTTGACTCACTCACATTTCTGGATGTAGTTTTTTTCCCTTTCATACTTCCCTGCCTCTCTTTTGTGCCAGTGTCACCAGCTCACAGGACAGAGAAAGGCGACTGAAGTGGAGCTGGCTGCCTTCTCCTCTGCACACCCTGAGGAAGGCTGCTGTACACAGCATGGGCCTTGCCTGCAGCGTGGCCGAGGGGCAGATGTGAGCTACATGGGGGGCACTCCTGGAGATGAGCACAGCAATGACTAAATCATTGTGTTTAGTCCATATGCATTTCAATTTAGGGCCACCATAAGTAAAATCATTCCTCTGTCACTAGACGACTGATGGCATACTGCCTACATGTTAAAGCCTGCCCTTGCCTCTGCTCTCTGAGCCTGGAGGTGAGTGGAAATGTCTCCTCCTGCCAGCAGGCAGGGCTCAAGCAGTGCCACACAACGATCTGCCATCTTCTGTATTTACCACCAGCAGTTTAATCCCATGCATCCTGGCAGAAACCTGCTGCTTCATGAACCAGCAAGCTTTGTTGATTTGCCTTCACAGCACCCTGAGCACGCCGGAGTAGGTGTCAGTTCAATGTCTGCAGCAGATCCACCACCTGACTGTTGACCTCCTCCATGAGAGATGTTTTCATGGCCTGTGGCAGAGATCACAGATGAAAGTTCATTCCTATGTTTGGTTTCCCACAGCCACTCGCTCACCACCCCCACCTCCCTGGTGAGATGAGGAGAATTGAAAAAAAAGAAAAGAAACAAAAAAAGTCAAGCTCATGGGTTGAGATAAAGACAGTTTAATAGTACAGAAAAGGAAGAGAAAGTAGTAGTAGTAGCAGCAGCAGTAGTAGTAGTAATAATAATGGCATATACATAATGAATGATGCATGGTGCAGTTACTCACCAAATCTCAGTGCCTCGCCCCCTGGAAACATAGTGGAAATGCATTTAGAGATACACAATCACACATTTAGTGACCATGCTACCCCATCCGCCCTTTACCAATCAGTTTACAGATCAATGCTACAGAATGCACAGGCAGGTTAGCACAGAGCCCGCTGAGGCAGGACCCAGATTTCTGACATGTAATGATGCTCCACCTGGCAACCTCATGAGAGTGGAAGCTCCAAGTGAATTAATTTACCCATCTTGCACAGATGAGGAATAGAGCTTGTGCGGGACTTGACTCTCAAGGTCAGGAGGACTGACCTATCTCCAGTTTAGCATCCATTACGTATTAGTAGCTTCTACAGTTTTCCATCTGGCAGATACACAGCTGTTTTGCAGAGCACCACAGCTGAGCAACATGTACATTTTGCCTGCTCACTAGCAGTAAAATCAAATTAACAACTGAGAAGGAACATTAATTTAGCTTTTTCAAAATAAGGCTTTTGCTGGAAGCCACAACAATCACCAGTTCAAATCCCCAGCTTTTAACAGGTAGAATTCCTGCCTGAAGATCTGTCCAAACCAGCTTGCTTGCTTTTTTCTTTCAAAATGGTATTAAAGTCATTTCTCACTTTTCCCTTAAAAATAATTAAATGTTATTGCTTGTCAATCTTATTTAAGTTTTTTTTTCACTGTATCCTTGCCTACCACATCTCTCTGTGTCACTCTTTCCCTTTAGGTCTCAATTATTCTCAAGTATTATGTCATTAGCGTTATTACTTATACACCAATAGCAGCACAGATAATTTAAGTCTTGCTTTCTCCTATTTATTGTCTGAACTATCACGTTAAATAAATAAATAAATAAATAAAGGCCTACAGAGGGCTCATCTTCCTGACCCTGCTTGTTGCTGTCATTGGTTTATGAGTACAGATATTTATAAACAACAGATTTCATGAGCTCATGAAACCTGATGTGATGTTAGGTGTATTTCCACATTGGAAAAGAAAACCTTTCAGGACAGGGAGAAGCTTCCTTATAGACTGTACAAAAGGACATGGTGAGCCTGTCCTTAACAGAAGCAGGCAATGTGGATCCAGCACATGGCACACACAAGGATTTTTGGGAATTGTTGCCCTATGCTGTAAAGAGACAGGCAAGCAGTGATGGTCTGTTTCTGCACTAGATGTCTGCTGTAAGCTATCTGTGAACCAGAAGCTCTACTCTTGCACGCACCTGCAGCTTGAAGTGTTTCATCACATCACTTCTCTCTGGGTACCTCTCAGTAAGACTTCTTAACATTTTCTTTGGATACATGAGACATAAGAAACACCTCTATTTCTTGACTGGGTAGTGGGAAAAACAGAGCCCCCACCCAAAGCAAAAATGTGCCTTCACAAATGATCTTTCCATAGACGCCCTCCCAGCATTACCACTGTGCAGAGAGCTATGCTGTGTAGTAACACAGCTCTCCTCCTTTACTTCCCTTCCTCCACTTTTCTATTAGCTGCTATTCTTTGCATTACAGGAGTCTGCAAAAGTGCAGCCTGGATCAGGATGGTATTTTTGTCATGGTTTAATCCCAGCCAGCAACTAAGCACCATACAGCCACTCACTCACCACACCCACCTCCTGGTGAGATAAGGAGGAGAATGGGGAGGAGAAGAAAAAAAAAAGTAAAACTCCCGAGTTGAGATAAAAACAGTTCAAAACTATTTAATAATAGAGAAAATGAAGATAAAGTAGTAGTTGCACTAGCAGCAGTAGTTGTAGTAATAATAATAATAATAATAATATTAATAATAATGGCATATACTAAATTAATGATGCACAGTGCAGTTACTCACCACCCCTTGACCAGCCCATCCCCAAGCTAACTCTCCATGGCTAACTCCCCTAGGTTTTATACTGAGCATGACATCATATGGTATGGAGTATCCCTTTGGCCAGTTTGGGTCAGCAGTCCTGGATAGACTTCCTCCCAGCTTTGGTGGGTAGAGCACGGAAAGCTGAAAAGTCCTTGACTTAAACATTGCTCAGCAGGAACCAAAACATCTGTGTATTATCAGCATTATTCTCATCTAAAATCCAAAATACAGCCCTGTACCAGCCACTGGGAAGAAAGTTAACTCTGTCCCAGCCAAACCCAGTAAAGGGTGGCATAAAAACAGCTGACTAGCAACAAGCTCTACCCTCAGAACCTCAAACTCATGGTAGAACAAATATTTTTACACCACAGAGTGAAGGATATATGAGATAAAACTAAGAGACAAAAGCAAGACGGTATTTAGTCCACTTCCCTGGGAAGACCCACCCAGCAGCCATACAGTTTCCTTCACTGGCACGGGGGAAGAGAGCAGGGACAATGAACCAGCAGCAAAACCATGTTTCCTGGAGGCAGCACCAGATCACTCAGGTCTGTGGCTACGGCCAAGCAGTCCTGCGTTGCACAGCAGTCCTGCGTTGCAAAGCTCTTAGGCAATGAGCTTTCTCACATAAAAAGAACATGAATTCTGCCTGGCGTGTGGGCAGCATGGCACAGCAAACCTGTGCAACCTTCGGTCAGCACAAATGAAGCACCAGCAGGAGCAGAACTATGCAATTCGGGGGAGAACAGCCCCTGTGATTCTGCAGGCTCCCACGGGGCTGTAAATGGAGGGCCTCTTGCCACAGAGAGCACACTGGGTTTCCTCTCTACTGTCACTGTGATATCTTACACATAAATCCTCTGTTGAAGCCTCTCAGGGCTCTGGGGTGTTAACGTAGCACTCACCAATATGAAGAAATACCAGTATGCACACCTCTGAAAATTTTGTCCTTAAAAACCAGTAAGAAGGAAATTCACAGAGCAAGTGAAAAACAAAACAAGCAAAAAGGACTTATTTGTGGAAATCTTGCTGCCTGCTGGAACAGCTTATCAGCGGTCACTCCATCCAGGACCTTCTCTATGGGACTTGGACACAGAATAATGCAACCCAGCCCTGACCTTTGTCTAAAGTCATTTATGCTCCCAGGTGTTGAACTAGCCCTATTCCAGCTTCCAAAATGCAGCCCTCTGGATTGCAGAAAATGGGGGGGGTAGGGAGGGAGAGATGGAGAGGGGGTATTATTTCCCGTGCCTGCCACAAAATTATAGTCCTGTCCCAAGTCTCACCACACTGTATGTCGTTGTAGCACTAGACATCTGTTGCTGTACTTGCTGCAAAGTCCAGCGGGTCCCAGTGGGAAACCAAAGTTGTGAAAGATGAAATTATGGAGCTCTAATAATTTTATTTTCTGGATCCTGCATCATTCTGTTTCTTCAGGAGCGATGGGGACAGCAGTCTTTTCAGGTAACTTACTGCTCTTGTGAAGGTGCCCATCCTTTACTGCCTGGCAGGAAAACTGATTTTGCACCTTTTCATTAACTTCCTCTTCATCCCTTCCACTTCCCCATCTAAACCAAAACAATTCAGAAGAAATAAACAGTGTGTATGCTGCACACAGAAAATATACAGAGTGTCTGTGCACAGCTCTAGGATTAAATCAGTCATTTATGAAGTGAAAGCTTGGTCAACAACTGGACAGGTGTCTTTCCATCATCTTGATTGGGCTTTACAACGAGGCAGAAATTATTAGTGAACATGTACTACTGGGATGTATGAGAAGAGAGCGGTAAATGCCCCAAGGACTTCCCAGAGCACCCTGTGGATTCCTTCTGAGGATGTGGTTCAGGGGCAAGTTTCACAGATGGAAGAGAATCAGCTGAAATTCATGAGGATCTAGCACTTTGCTGAACACACTCTCATTAATTGTCTGTAGAATATGATTTCTTTTTTCACACCTCCCTCCATTTTAGTAGCCTCTCCTCAAGATTTACAGTCGTATAAACAAGTTCACCTCTTCCACTGACCTCATCCTTCCAATTCCTCTCCAGCTGCTCACTTCAGTACCAGTGTAATTATCTCTCCAAAATATAAATAGATAAACAATACAGAGAGGCATGCAGAGAAGCCATTTTGAAGTATTGTCTGAACCTGTTAGTGTTCTGCAAAACTCGTCTGTAATGAAAGACATTCAATAACATTTCAATGCAGAGAAGAAGAGATCAATCAAGCTACATAAAGTCTTTCTTTTCCTTCCTACTGTGCCAGTATGCTTTTGCAGAGAGAACATCCTGGACCCTGTATTATGGGGCTTTGGATTTGGGGTTTGTTTGTTTATTTTTCTGTAAATTTGTCCAGAAACAAAGGTGTCATGGGCTGAGGTTCATACATGAGGCTGGCTAGGGGACAGACAGGACTGACCATTGAGGAGATTAATCACAAAGTTTATGGGGAATAAGCCCATCCCAAAGATGGACAAAGTGGCCTTAAAAGAGACCCAGTCATGAACATCTCCTCCAGTTTGTAAAACCCCATCCCTCCTATTAGTTCAGAGAGCTCAAGAGAGCATATTTTCAAAGACACATCCCAAAACAAAAGGGTAGGTAGAAATTGGAACGAAAAAAAGAGGTCTTACAACTCTTGAAACACATTTTAGTTCAGAGGTGCAGGGTACTCTTCTGATGCTGCTTGAATAGTGACTAATTTACAGCCAAGGCTCCAACCAACGTGTGCCACCTAGGATGTTTAATTCTGCTGGAAATCTGAGGAACAAGAAAAGCCTTGCTAGTCTCAACATGCCTCTATTATGTTTTCCTTTTGAATCTTTGTGTTATAACATCTGTAACCTGTGTGCTGCCTTTTATTTCCTAATAAAGGTGGATAATGGCACTGTAGAAACAGCACTGACATTAGCCTTACAAAATATCAAACATGAAGGTGTTGTTGACACCATGTTATTGTGATGTATTTTAATGATTACTTGAAAAATGCAGTGCTTCTCTGTGACAACTGAGTTTTCAGTGGTATTGCTCCAACTGCAGAACTGCTCAGCTCTCTTCCTTCTTAAGGGCAGTGGAAAGAACAGTACAAGAAAAATGCATTTCATTTTGCTGTGCAAGTGAGTTTCTAAAGTGATTCTTTTATCCTGAAATTAAAAACAAACAGTTAAAAAGAGAAAATGCTCATCTTGCAGTCTCAGAACAAGCAAACTTATCAAAAGAACAATTTTATAGAAGTTGTTATCCTGGCTCTGACCTCAGGCATGTTTAAACCAATATACTCCTCAATACTGTAGTCTTCAGACGAACGCTAATAAACAAACTTCTAACATACACTGTGATAAAATACTTTGCCACCAAATGAAGGCTTGTTTAACCCTAGCCAGTTAAATTTAACTCACCTTTTCCTGTGTTATTCACAGAATCACAGAACAATCAGGGTTGGAAAGGACCTCAAAAGATCATGCAGTCCAACCCCACTGCCAGAGCAGGACACCTAGATTAGGTCACACAGGAACACATCCAGGTGGGTTTTCAATGTCTTCAGAAGAAGGAGACTCCACAACCTCTCTGGGCAGACTGTTCCAGTGCTCTGCCACCCTCACCATGAAGTTTTTCCTTATGTTCACATGGAACTTCCAATGCTTTATCTTGCACCTGTTGCCCCTTGTCCTGTCTCTGGCCCTCAGTGAGAAGAGCCTGGCTCCATCCTCCTGACTCTCACCCTTTACATATTTATAGGCATTAATGATGTCACCCCTCAGTCTCCTCCAAGCTAAAGAGACCCAACACTCTCAGGCTCTCCTCATAAAAAAGTTGTTCCACTCCCTTAATCACCTTCCTGGCCTTGCACTGGACTCTTTCAAGGAGTTCTGTGTCCTTCTTGAACTACGGGCCCAGAACTGGACACAATATTCCAGATGTGGTCTCACCAGGGAGGGTAGAGGGGGAGGACAACCTCCCTCAACCTACCAACCACAGCCCTTCTAATACCCCCCACAATGCCATTGGCCTTCTTGGCCATGAGGGCACATTGCTGGCTCATGGTCATCCTGCTATCCACCAGAACACCCCAGTCCCTTTCCCCTATGCTGGTCTCCAACCTATACTGGTACCTGGGGTTGTTCTTCCCTAGGTGCAAGATTCTAGACTTGCCCTTGTATTTCATTAAATTTCTCCCTGCCCAGCTCTCCAGCCTGCCCAAATCTCACTGGATGGCAACCCAGCCTTCTGGGGTGTCAGCCACCTCTCCTAGTTTTGTGTCCTGAGTAAACTTGTTGACAGCACACTCTGTTGACTCCTATTAACTCTTATTTGTTTCCTCTTATCAGCTACATGGCTGCAGACTTTTACTGTATCCCCTTCTTAGGCTGCCCAAGAGCCTGTCCGCAACTTATTCCCTTCCACTGAGAGATTGGAGAGCAAGGAAAGCACCACACCACCCTTTTTAATACATTGCAGCGTCCATAGATCAGCTGGTCTCCAAAAACATGGGATAAAGAGGATTTCTATAGCACTTCAAGCCATGCTGCCTCAGGAGGTGCAGGTAAGGAATAGTCCTCATGGGGTCTTTTACACCTTCTTCAAAGATCCTGAAGTTGTTAGTGAGACAAAGTGTTACAGCTTCACACACATCTCCAGTGAATTTCGTATCAAATAATCTAAAACAATGACAATAAAATGTATTTACACTGACCTACCTATTTGAACATGAATCTTGTGCTTGTTGTTAAAAACCTCCCTGATTTCAAGCCTCTATATGCCACTGGTCAGACACAGACGGCCGTCACTTTGTTCCCAGAAATATGAAGTGTAAGAATAGTAATAATTCACCAGACTAATCAGACAACATTCCAGTCAGCAATTTTTCAGCTTTTTGGGATGTGGGTTCCAACAACAGTGACGAGGCTGTGATATAGATAAACTCTGTGATGCTTCATTTAGCACTACCAGTTATGAACGCTGTGTGAAAGACTGTCTAAAATGCACACTGTACTCATATTATGGGATGTACTCACTTAAACCATTCGAGGCTTAGTTTCCTAGTTGCAGACGCTGGTTTCCACTGTTCTGCAATAAACTGTAAATTACTCCATAGTCCTAGATCTGATCTTGAGGAATGGATATATGAATCTGCTCTTTTCTTATTATCTACACCTAATCCACAAATGGGCCTGTTAGGGATGTGGCAACAAATTTCAGCTGTTTCCTTGGCAGAGGTTATAGATCCCAGGTGCTTTGCTGCATTTCTGTGAAGCTTCAGAATATGCTTCCCGCTGATATGCTGAATTAATGCTTCTTAGATGGAAAGCACAAGAGATAAAGACAGAAGTCTGCTAAGCTAAAATAATGATTTTCTGCTCGTATTTCCATGAGGCCGGAAATAAGGTGCTGGACATAAGATGGAAGCATAAATAGTGAGGTTCTACAGCGTTAGTAAAACACTCTGTTCCTCACAGCTTAAGGGCAAAACACTGGCAATGTCTCAAAACTGAGTAAAATTGGAGAGCACAGTAAGTGCATCAGGAGTGTATTTTGCCTCTCTCTTGTTGGTATAAGACAGTGCTCTGTCAAAAGAGAGAATGCGGCTTGCTTTTGTTATTATGGACCCACTGTGAGGAATTACTCTTTCATCACGAAGGATACTGCAGGATAAATGTATTTTGTGAAATGGAGTCATCTATTTCATAAAAGCAAGCATTTGACGAAAGTCTTTCCTTCAAATGGTGTTACACCATTATGCACCAGTGGAGAATTTATTCCTCTCTTTTTGCATTAATTTATTTTAAAAGAGTTATTCAGCATCGTCCTTCCAAGCAGATTACAACTGTAATCTTCACTTCAGGCAAGGGAAGAGTTTAGTTTGTCTTTTGCTGTCTGGACTGTCTGATGGCCACTGGCCCATCACTATGTTGCCCCACAGATGGGACAGAGCAAGGAGAAAATGAGTTTTTTCAGGGACAATGACCACCTGTGACTTCTGTGCTTTGCTGAGGTTTATTCTTCCCTATATATCTAGTCTTAACTTGCAAGATTCCACTGGAAGATGAAGAGCTGCATTCAGGTACAGAGCCAACAGCCTTCTCACCTGAGCTGGGGTCAGCTGCAACACAGCATGAAGTAGGGACATTCTTTGTCAATGTGTAGAGCAAACATGGAAGGAACAGCCTTTGTCTTTTGGCCACAGGCAGGTCACAAATTGTATTGGAAAGATTTGCTTTACAAAGCCACTGAAGCCAAACTAACCCGTCTAAAATACCAGATGCAAGATCAGGTTGTGACTGATGTTACAGGAAGCAAACTGGCACAACATCAGGAGGATGAAGCATTTCTAGAACTGACACTAGCTTCCATGTGAACTCAACTTCTGAGTTGGCCTAATAATTTTGCTCTATCTTGCTTTTGTTGGCGGCAGGAGAATGTTGTTCCCCAGACACAACTGTGTACTTGGTTTGACTTTTTTATCACGCACCTGGGGTTAAAAGGTTGTGCATACGGTTTCTCTTGAATGTGAATAGACATCTGCCTGCAGATACTCTGCAATTTGAGAACACATGTACCCATATATTTGACAGAGGCAATGCCAGGCTGAGGTCCAAGCACTGGGGCTGGCTCTACTCCAGTAGAAATGTGTGAGAATCCACCTGATGAGTTAGGAATAAGAATGGGATGTTGACACCAGACCTGGGAAGAATTAAGACTCATCCCAGCACAAAAAATCTCCTTCATTTAAACAAAACTAGAGCTCCTGTTGCTGAGGAACATTCTTACACCCTTGCAATATCAAAACTAATATACCCAGTTCAAAACCAGCAACTGTTTGAAAGAAGTACACTGACCCGGAGATACCTGTCAACACTTCTGTTCAAACAAAGCTCAAATTCTTTCTTTTTTCCTAGCCCTTATAAAATTTTATACCCTTTTTTCCCCATTTTATACCAGAATTACTTCATGAACCACTCAGTTGATAACCACAGAATATACAAACATCCATCGCCTCCACAACATACAGAGAAAATTAATATTTTGCAGAGCACAGGACTGAGCTCATAGAACATTTCTTCTTAATGATGTGCTTTAATATTCAGCCTCTAAACTACCTCGGGAGTATGAAAGCTGGGAAATTGTTCCTGGGAATTGTTCGGGGCCAAATGCTGCAGACAGTCACTACAAGGTAAAAAGTATGTGCAGATGACCTCTCCTGGGCTGATATAGCCCATATCTCATCGACATCCATATTGTAGCAATATTTCATTGTCTCCAGAAGAACTGCTCTGCCACACAATGCTTCCAGCTGGCTTGAATGAGCTTTATGCACAATGCATGCAGCTGATGTCTTTCCATAGTCTTTTTCCTTTTGGTCATGGGCGATGAAGTCAATAAACCTGCAGTGTCTTTCCTGAGTGTTTCATAAAGACATAACACAGCATCGCAGCTACAGTAACCAAGAAAGAAATTATGGTGCCTGTGCATGTATTATATTGCCTACAACAGCCTCCAAAATGATCGGTTCCCTCCGCTTTCTTTCACTACCTCCACCTCCATCTCTTCATTAAGTCAGTGAGCTTCTTTTGACCCTTCCCACCCCTCTGCTATGAATAAATGGAAAACCACTTCAAAAGCTTGGTACTGACAGATTCTGCTTTCCCAAACACTAATGTGCGTGTAACCTGCTGGTCGATGTTTTGTAGAAATAATGATGAAATATTCATAGGAGCATGATGGCAACAAATAAATGGAGCAAAGAGAGACTACAAAGCAAGACAAGAGGTCATTTATCACATTATTCTAAGCCAAAAAAATGAAATAACAATGCAGTCTTCCGAAGCCTGCTGGGTGAAACATGAGCCTTCAGTTAGGACTGTTGGCACCAGATTCCTTCCAGCAAATCAATCTGGTGGCCTCTGCTTGCTCCCAAGTGCAATAGCTACCACTGTAAAATCTCCTGGGTATACCAAAATGGATAGACCTTCTCCTGTAGACAAGTGTCTGTCTAGATAAGGCTGAATGATATCACATATAACAAGACTGATAGCTCAAAACCAGAACTAACAGGAAAGAAAATATTTATGCGGAAGGGACTCAGAAACTGGCATCACAGTTGTAGCACCTTTGGCAGAGGGGCTAGTTTCAGAAAGATCTTTAAAGGTGTAGTCGCCAATACTTTTTTCAGTCTCAGGAAAGCAAAAGAATTGCCAACCTGGTATTTCTTTTCTGGAAATTGCTAAAACTTCTCAGTTGCCAGAGACAAAGTGGGACTCCAATTTTTAAGTACTGATTTCTACTCACACAAAGTAGATTCAAAGCACTAAGCAATCATGATGGTAACACTTTTACAATGGCTTTGCAGAGGTGTAAATGAGTCTAAGCAAAGAGCATGGCACCTGAAGCGCAGACCACAGTTAGCTGTGAGGATATGAGAGCAGGTTGCCCTTGTCTCCACTACTGCAAAGTCACAGCGTTTTGATCACGGATTTGATTCATCCCATTTATTGCCTAAAATGATAAAATGTTTTAGTAAAGCAAAGACTGTGAAAATTCCATCTACTGCTTAATCAGAGCTGTGCTTATGTGAAACCTTGAACTGCACTTAAAGAAAAGATGGTCTATTGTTCTCTGCTTCACAAAATCATAGAGCCACTTCCCAGATCAGCGGGAGGGGAGGGAGGCAGGAGACCCCTTGTTCAGCACCTACATAGAGCAGGAGCTCAACTCTGGGCTTGAAGCCATCAAGGGTGGAGACCCCAGGGATCTCAGGGCAGGTCCTCCGGGGCTTGTCTGCCATCCAGAAAGGAGCTTCTGACATGTATCCATGTACGGGTGTAAAGAGCTTGTGCCATCCCCATCTCATTGACCCCCTCCACACAGGCACTGAGGTGCTGCTAGGTGCCCTGAAGCTCTCTCTGCTCCCAGCAGCTGAATCCACCCCAGTTCCACAGCCTTAGTGTTACCTGCAAACCTGACAGAGTTCCCCTTGTGACCTCCCCAGCTCATCACTGGAGATGGTAATCAGGAGAAGCCCCAAAGCAGATCCTGTGGCACATCCATGGGGCACGAGTCTACAGGCAGACATGACCCAGTGCTCTGAGCTCAGCCACCCAGCCAGACGTTTACCCACCTGATGGAGCACCTGCCCAGCGTCTTAATTTCTAGTGTGGATCCAAGGACATTGTGGGAGACTGTTGGAAGTCTTGCCAAAGCAACCATGAATGTTATCCCCTGTTCTCTGCTTGTCCACAAACCTGATCGTTTTATCACACAATGTAACCAGCTGGTTCAGGTATAAATTCACCCTTGGTCAATGCTGCTGACCACGCAACCCCTGGCCCAACATTCACCCACTTGCTAGTTGTTCTCTTCCCTGAATCCTGTCTCTGAAGAACCCATCAGTGAAGACTGAGGCAAAGACAATGTTGAACACCTTGGTTTCATCTGTGCCTCTTTTCATGTAAACTGCCCGCCTTATTCAGCCTGCATTTTCCTCATTTATCCTTTTACAGCTGATGCAGCAGCATGACTTACAAGATTGGATTTTGATACTCATTTTGCCCAAGATGGGACAGAAATGACTGCTATAAAAATAAAGAACAACAAATTCATTGGTATTACGTGACAATGACAAGTTTTAAATTACACCGACTCAATCACTCACTTATATGATGCAACAATTACTATAGAAGTGTCCATTCAAACCATTATTTAATGAACAAAGAATCCCTTTTCCTATAGAGAAATTATTTCTGCAGATTTAAGGTTTATTTAATCAAAATCAGCTTTCCCATTTCCATTCTTTTCCCTTATTTTCATTCCATCCAGCAGTTTTATCATATCATAGCTTTCTTTCAATTGAGATCCCTGGAGATACTTTACCAGGAGATTGCCATACTTAGACTTGATGTTCCTAGGAAAGCACATCAATGTAACATTTCTGAAAGGCCAAGTTGCTTCCTGTTGTCCCTTAGGAGACAATATCACTTCGTCCTATCGTTGTTTAAATGTACCGAGAGCTTTTTGGCACTGTGCCTGAACAGAGCTGTCAAGATTGTAAATTCAAGTTATAACCCAAGGAGCATTCACAATTTTATCTTATCCTGAGCCGCCTAACATCAAAAGAAATATTGAGAACACAACCAGCTCTCTGCATCCCTGAAACATGCAGCTGCAGAAGCCTCTAATTTAAAGCAGTCAAAAGTACAGCAGCTGTTTTAGGGAAGGTTATAAATGAAACAGCTCCTTGCAGTCACTGTTTTGAGCCAAAGTAAGTCCACATGGTAAGACTTTGTGTCAAGATGAGCCAATCTAGGAGACAGGAATGGAGGTGTACACATAAAGAATGTGGTCTGGCAGAGGATGATGAGTCACTCAGTTCCTTGTTGCTGTCATTACAGAGGTATCTTTCATCCTCTTTAAGCATCAGTGGGCTGGAGCCATATCACCCTATAAATGATATCTGCAGTCCAAGAAACTGGCACAAACATGTGGCAGATTGAGCCCAAATCACACTGAAACCTCAGCCAGCCCTCCAGAGTCCCAGGCTTGACCTCTTTCATGGAAAGAAAACTTGATTCCTTTTTTGAGTAGTCATGCTTGGATGCTGTCACCTTGGACAGGCCTTTTGGGATGTATAACTTAGTGTCCATCATTCCTCATAAAAATCCACTCTTTTGTTTACAATTTTCATATCCTGAAGCCTTAGGTCTACAGTAATGGAAAATCATTACAAGACCATATAAAGACATGAAGTAGGACTGACCCCCGGATAACAATTCCTTCCTGTGGCATCACTGTTTTGAAAGGGGATTTTGGTCCCTGATAGAAAAAGCCCACTCAAAATCATCTTATAAACACAGAAATATGTTCAAATGCAATATTTTTAAATTGGATTCTTAGGTTTTCCAACTGAAGTATGGGACTGGGGCCAAGCTTGGAAAAATCCCAGATGGAGGACTCTGCCTGAATTTTTCATGTCAGATAGCTCTGAATGAAACAGATGCAGGACATGAATACATTTCCTGCATTTCATATTTGCACTCTTACTGCAACTCTGTTGATAGGCAATGCCTCCTGATCTTTTTTCCTTCCTTGTCTTAACATGAATTAGTGCTCGTCAGTGAAATATCATTTGGCCATAGGAGTTGGACTCAATGACCCTCTGGGGTCCCTTCCAACTCAGCATATTCTGTGATTCTGTGATTCTACCTGACTCTTCTACTGCCTGTGTAGTATAAAATGCAATATATAGAGAGGAAACAAAGTAACTTTCGTGTATATGAACTTTGCAAACACTGTAATGGCAAAAGCACAGGCATATAAACTAAAATAGTCCTCGTAAGTTCCACCTGTTCAAAAGCCATACATGTATGTGCGCCACTTACTGTGGTGTGGAGGTTATTTCAGGTTCCCTTAAAGGTGTGATGTGAAGAAGAGTGTTAACACCTCCCTCTCACCTCTCCAGTGAGCAGAATAGGATTCTCCATTGGATGTGCTAGAAGAAGTGTCCCAGCACCAGTGCTCCCACGAGAAGACATGGATCCACTGTGATGTCTTCCAGGGCTTCATCCTCTGCATTACAACCTATTGCTCAATGTTTCACAAATAACTAGGATTTTGTGGCTACCCAGTACAGCACCATAAGTCATTCTGACCTCACAGCCCTACAGAAGGTTTATACGGAGCATGGGAGTGGACCTGCAAGCTGTGCAGAGCTGGGGACCATCTGCTTGCTCCATCTGCAGTCCTGTGGTGCTGGTTGCCCATCTCCCACTGTAGAGCCCCACCACCAGGCAGCTGCAGAGCTAGGCCCACTGCTGTCTCACAAAAGGGCCTTCAGATGTCAAAGTACATCTCTGCAAGGGATATTATTTTAAGCCTTCTGGCAAAGTGCTCACCTCCATGTACTGAAGTATTCAAACCAGTCCCAAAATTTTTATTATGAGGAAGAGTTCATGAGCTACAATAGACATTGTTTCCAGTCGTACTGATTATTCCCATACTCCTGTGATTCCAAGAAAATTGGGTGTTTAGTGGATCTCTGATTAAAAATCAAAGTGTCCTTACAAATAATGGATTTAGGGTCCACAAGCAGCTATACTTCTTGGTTTCTTTCAGCTTCCTGAATTCTTTGTTCCGGAAACTTCAGCTATTTCAAGATACAGCTTGAGGCCTTATTACATACTGCTGTCACATTTACAGCTTATATGACTTAATGCATGATGGCTAGATGATAAGATATAAGTAGTTATGCCAGTGATAAGCATGGTCTTGATATATGCTATGCTGCTTTTGTGTCATACTAAAAAAAAAGTATGGAATGTTATACAGCAACAGTTACAAGTAACTATGTTAATTTATATTGCCCAAATCTTTATTAATTGTGCTGTAAAGCTTCATAAACCATTGAGAATATACTCTCAGCTTCAATTAAAAAAAAAAAAAAAAGAGAAGGATTTTTAAAATCATTATTAAGACTTTTGGGTTGTTTGGAACCAAATGTAAAAATGCACTTATCTTCAGGAACTGACCACACCACTGCTTCTGAGAGAGTATGTTTTGGCCTCTCTTTGGTTCAGTGATTCCATTTAGAGATGGAAAAGACAAAATTCAGCTGCAGGATGCTTAGTTCTTAGTGGAAGGCATGCAGAACCGTAGCCCTGTGTCAGATCTCTCTCTTGAGTCAGTTTCTTGTATTTCTGTTGAGTTGCTTGCTGTATTGACAACAGGACTGTGATCCCAGCAAGGAAGCCTGCATGAAGCCAACACAGAGCAATGGTAGCAGTGTATCTAAAAGGTAAAGCATGGCCTGAAGTTTTCTTAGTGGGGCACTCTGTCCCCCTCCCAGCAATTCTGGGAGGAATCCTTAACATACTAAAAGGCAAGAAGCACATTTTAGAAAAGGTCAGGGGGCTTCATTGGGTTGGGTTTGGATTACCAGTTTGTACAATTGAGTGTATAAACTGGATGAATTTGGCAATTTTTCTTTCCCATTCCTTTCAGCCTGATGAAGCAGTAAGCAAACCTAATGCTTAAAGAGTTTCTGTGTAAATGTATATTCTCTGGAAATAAAAACTCAAGATCCAAAATGGTATTAATTGTTCTTATGTAAAAATAAAGATGTAGTACAAATACAATGCCACAAAATGCATCAGTTGCTCTAGAATACCCAAATTCTTGGTAGCTCTGAAAATACCAGGACAAAAACATTGAAAATGGGATTACAGACAAAACATTTAATTTCATGAAACTGTCTTCTGATTGCAAGTTGGAAATTTGACTATTCTAAATCACAGTGATTCACATGGAACTTTTCCCCCTTAAATTCCAGAAGTCACATTTTAAAAAAATGCATGGAGCAATGCAAATTAATGAAAATATACCCCTGCTGCCAAACTGGTTGCCATGGAAACAAATGTCATTACATCCAGGAAAAGAAATAAATGGTCAGCAGAACCAACTTTCGCACATGTCAAAGCATGGAGGAACTTTACATGGTGGCATGTTTCAAACATACCTCACCCCTTGACACAAGTAGCCTCTTCTGATGGGAAGATCATGGTTTGAACTCCATGTCAGTTCAGCTCACGGAGTTTCAGTGGACAAAGCCAGCTGCTATAATTGTTTCCAAAGTCCTATTAGCTGTTGTTAGGGGCAAGCCCTAAGTCACATACCCCAAGCAATGCACCCAAGAGACAAAAAGGGGATGTCATAGGAACAGGGGCACTTGTGAACTTCACAAGTAAGGGGACATGTTCTATACCAATTACCCCAGTCAACAGGTCTGACACTGCTGGATCCAGAGCTGGTGATGTGTGTGTGTGTCTCTCTCCCCTTCTCCCTCTCCTTTTTAATTTCTCTCTTCCTCCTTTCCGTCAAAGTTGCCTAATAACTCAGAGCCTACCATGGTTCCCCATACAGCTGCATCACACAGATAGCTCTAGTTGTGAGGGTGTCAGTGTTAATAGTACATTTGTTCTCTGTGTTCTTATTAATGTTTGTGTGCAAACCTTGAGTGTTTTCTCACATCAGTCTATGTTTTCTGTTGTCTGTTGGCTTGAATTCAGGATACAGTTGTCTGTGTCTCCAACCTCCATATATTTTAGGGAAGTACAAACCAAAGGAGGTTGAAAACCACTGGCCCTGATTGTACTTCATAAGGAAGACTTAATTGACTGAAGACCCCCACTTTGTCCTTTTGCTACACCATCAGAACCTTTGCTTTAGCTAGAGGACCTTTCACACCCATGAAGTTTTTAGTGCCTGTACCTCTTCTGCCAACTGCATGTTGAACACACATGACACTCGGGTCTCAGAAGATTGAAGAAAACTTCCTCCACAAGGTACCTGGACCTATCCCAGTTGGATTCCCTTGTAAGAAACCATGGTGGACCTCTCCCTGGGAGGGACCTCATCAGGACAATGACTGTTTACAACATTATTAGCAACTCCTCTATGACTCTATGTCACTGCAACCTCTGGACAGATATGGTAAATTTGAAGCCGTATTCTTCTATTTCATGGCCCATCTTTGAAATTTTCCCTCTCTTTGCTCTGACTTCAGAGCAAACACAGAGAGACTTAAGTCCTCAAATGGATATCCCCACTCCTTCCCCAGTGTTAGGAGTGACAGATCCAATCAATGGTCTGGTCCATATCCTAGAGCTGCAGCTGTGTGGATTGGCCCTTGCCCATGCCACAGGTACAAGTTTTGAGGGAAGGGGACTGTGAAATTATTAACTGACCAAGACCTGTGTGGTGTGTTGGCAATGTGCTCATTTAATCCGCATCTTATACAGCTCGTGTGCCCAATTGGGAGTCACTGTAGGGAAACATGCATTTTCACTGTTCATGCTCTGCTGACACTGGAAATTCAGCATTGTTAATTCATCTCACAGCTACTCAGCTTACACAGGGCCTGATCAGAAAGCAAACCAAAGCCTTGCCCTTGACTGCAGCAGACTTTCAGTTGGGCTGTTTCACTGCTCTGTTTGTGCTCCTGGACCAAACTGTCATGCAGCACCTTTCAGGCCAGAGTGAATGTTTTTATTGCAGTACTATATTCTCTGGAGGAACAAGCTTTATAATGAAAGCACTGACACTGACCCTTAACTAAAACACAGCTTTAGATGCTGCTACTGCTCTGCCTTAACAAGTCTCCTATCAGCTTCACAGCAATAAAGAAGAAAAAGCCAAGTCTCATGGTGCTGTCAGGGAGCATTTCAGTCATGTTCTGCACATATTATTTTTATTCAACCTATCTTTGCCAAATTTTAAAGTCTATTTCACATCCTCTCCGAATACATCTGCTGTTGTCATGGAGCCACAACTCCTCTTGCTCTTTAGATTTATGTCATCATTAATTTGCCTCTGTGCATTCAGTTCACAGGCTGATTTATAGCTTTGAAACAACTTCTGGTCATGGGCATCTAGGCCAATTCTATTCCAAACGCAAATCACAAAGAATTCTGGCTTTTCCCTCTGTCCTGGGTTCGTGCCTATATGTGTATAAACACTGAAGAGCTCTGAGCAGCCAGGCTCTGAAGAGGCCTCACCTTCCCTACTTCTGCCCCAGACACCGATATTGCATGCACCTGAAAAGGAAAGAACCCTGCAGATTTAGGCAAATTATCCCCAGTCAGGATCTCAAGGCTCAAGCCTATGAATCAAAAGACTGCTGCACTTGTCCGTTATGCAGCAGGAATAAAGCATGACAGAGAAGGCAGGCTTTGAAAGCTCTGGATCTTTCAAGCATCTCCTGCCAGCCAGCCCTCATTGCTGATCCATCATTTCACAGATGAAGCACTGCAGAGAGCTGTCAGTATTGCTGTCACTATGATGAATGAGGCCACTAGCTACAACTTTCTCAAACAATATATTGAGCCCATCTATTGTCAGCATTTATAACACCCCTCTCCCAGGGTACTCCTGGGCAGCTACCGCTTTACCAGTTGCTTTGTTTATTTGAACTTGCTGGAGGTGTTCTTAAGAGTAAACACTCTAGGAGGAGAATCACAGGGAGTGGCTTAGAGATAAGAAAGCAGACAGAAGGGTTTGTAGTGGTCATGCAGATACTTGCAAGGTTGCTTAGAGAGCACATGCTCAGCGACTTTAGCCATTGCAAACTACCTTTTAACATTTTTACCTAGCAATCACATCTTTCATCACAAAACATGTCAGCCATAAAATTATATGCAGCACAAGGTTTTCTGAACTCACTTTCCGTTGTGGTTCTGTGATTTGATTGCCTTTGCAGTAGGAGAGGGCCTACAGCCATTCTGCTGGCTTATCACCCCCCTGCTCTCACCTGTCCACTTGGGGAATATTTAGTACAGTGGAAGAGAAAACTGATCTCAGTTCAAAACAAGAGAGTCCCCAAGCTGAAAATAATTGAATACAGCAAATCTTCATGCATGTTTGCCCTGTTTCTACTTTCCCCCTATACATCTGGTTTTGATTACTAATGAAGACAGAACATGGCTTTAGAAAGACCTTTAGTTCAGTTCACCAAGACGATCTTTATAGTCTTCACAGTGACAAAAACAGTCTGTGCCCTTCCCTACTGGTTTGTGAGGTATATATAAAAGCTTATAGAGTTTCATGGCATTACCAAGTCACACACTAATGCACTGATAAACTCATCACCATGGCTGAAATATTGACCCATTTCAAGTTTATGTGAACAGACTATTTTATATTTTTTTAATAAAAGCCTTATAAATTGAACTTCTGTATATGCCGGTCCCTGAATCTTTGTTACAAGATATTTTATTCAGGGAAGCACATATGTATTACTTCTCTTTATAAATAGCTAGCTTCAGAAACAAAACTGAAATCATTTAATGACATAATTCCAAACACAGACTAATATTTTGTTGCATAATCCTGGGAGCTCAAGGGCAGATCCCTTGACTCCACTGTAATGATTTCCCGCAGCTGCTTTCAAATGCAGCCGTTAATCAGCAAGTACAAAATGTTAAGTGATGTATTTTTTCTTTGCTGTGGTTACATGGGAGACAGAAAAAGTGGAAACTGTTCAACAGAAGGTTTGACTTTCCAGTTCTGAAGATAATGCAATGGCAAAAGATAGCAGCAGCCAGCCTTTATTACTGCTCACATTTGTTTTTTGAAGGAAGATATATAAATCCGCTGCTCCTCTCAATCACAGTACTGAGTACCTTGTTAGAAAACTTTTCTGAGCCTAGAGAGGTGGCAAGAGGGTGACTGTAACCTAACTCAGCCCTGCTCAGGCTCTTTTGAGAATCACCAGGCAGGCTCTTTTGAAAGAAAAAACCATACAAAACTTCCCATTGCTGCCTGCTTCAGCAACGATGGAAACATGCTCAGATCCACACTGAAAGCAGCCTACTATCACAGTACTTCAGTAGACATCATCAGTAGTGAGTGCTACTGTGTGTGCACGGGCATATGCATGAGACTATATGTCTCTATATATTCATATATTTGTATAGATTACAAACCAAGCATCTATATTTCTCTGGTGTTAAGGTGAGTAACCCTTGAGCTGTTTCACAGTGGAACAGTTCCTACTCATTATACAACCTGCTGGACTGAGGCAGAATGAGAAGGTGGTAAGAGAAAGGAGATGAGAAAAGAACAACTGACATAATACTTCACAACAGTCCTGCAGCCATCAGAGGGGCAGAACTACCCCTCTGAAAGTTTCTCACGAAGGATAAAATTAATGGAGGACTAACACTCCTTACAAGAGAGTGCAAGCCAGTGTTGCACAGAGCAGTACCATGGATTCAGCAGCTCTGTCTTCCCTGAGGCAGAAACTGCAAGGAGCTGGGCTGCTGGGAACTATCAGAGCAGTGCAAGACTGAGGGCAGTTGAGAAGGTCAGCAAGGGCAGAGAGTTGAGATGGGCAGGTGGAAGTCACAGGGCAAGTTACCAACCCTTGAAGAAACATTCTGGCAAACAAGTCTCAGTCTGGTGTTAATGGCTCAGCTCCTGAGAGCATGGGAGTGTGTTAAGCAAGGAATAAAGAATCCCCTGAAGCAGGTAAGTGTGATAGCAGCAAAGTGCTGAACTGAAGTGCACGCTTAGTTCACTGGCACAGTAGCTATTTAAGCATTTCCTTCCTTCTGTCGTACAGCATCATTACAAATTAGATTCCTGCCCCCCAAACTGCAACAATAAAAGCCTCTGCTTCGCAGTGTTATTCCAAAGAAGATGCAGAGAAATGGGTCGTGACACCTTCAGCTGCAGAGCTAATCCATCATAATGCACCGTAGCTCCTACAAATTGTTGCCCCGGGCAGATAATGGCAAGCATTTCAAATCATCCCCAGATGGCTAATATGTGGCAATGGTTTGTAACCTGCATATGCTGGACCACCACAGCTGCTCCACTGCGCGATCATGCAATATTGATGGATGCTCTTTTTTG
Source organism: Laterallus jamaicensis coturniculus (assembly GCA_022605575.1). Lineage (NCBI taxonomy): Eukaryota > Metazoa > Chordata > Aves > Gruiformes > Rallidae > Laterallus > Laterallus jamaicensis. The sequence continues at coordinate 25,277,050 of JAKCOX010000010.1, forward strand.
ACCCAGAACACTGAACATGTTTAATAGAGAAGTATTGCCACCAAAATCATTCCCTTTTCCTCCTTTCCTCCATATCCCCAATTCAAAGGTCAGAAGTAAAATCAAGCACTGTCAAAGCTGTCTGGTTTTCTCATTTTTGTGAGAGATATTTGTGCTTTCATCTGACAGCTCAGTTGAAATATTCTGTCCTACGTCAATGGAAAGGATGGGTCTGCACATTAACAAGCACTGAAATGACTCTAAGACCCTTACCATGAAAGTGTAGAGGTTCTCTTTGTGATGGGGTACTCATCTGCTGCTTTCCCTGCCCTCAAACTTAAGATCTAGCTTTCCTCTGAAATATGAAGATGACACACTTTTTTTCCTTTTTTTTTTTTTTAAGGTTCATCTTAATCTAATCTTTAAAAAAGCCACAACTGCACGGAAAATAGCCAACCATTATCACCACACTTGGTTCTCTGCACTGTAACATCTTTCTCTTACGGGCTGAAGACTATCCCATTTTCAAGTGCTGCCAGATAATCTTTCAAAATTATTTAAAACACAACCAACTCACTTCAGTATGCATGTGCATGTAAGTGCCTGTGTGGGGGGGGGGGTGTGCACTGCATATGCACACTGGTGTATATACTTAAGGCAACATATGGGTTACAGACAGTTTAAGAGCCCAGCCCATGGAGTTTTTAAATCTGCAGCAATCTTCCCTCTGACTCCAGCAGACGAGGTTGAACCTTTACTTCATTGTTCGTTTCCCCCTTTTTTAGAAGACATGATGCTTACAAGTATTCAATTTGCCCCACCTTCTATGTTCCATTTTAGCCTCCCTTACACATTCCATGGGCCTTTGTACAGACTTGTTAGCCGTCTGTATTATCACTGATGCATTGCTCATTCAATGATTTTATGACTGAAGGGCCTATTAAAGAGTTTGATCTGATCTGCTACATGGCCCAGTCCATAAAGTTCACTCAGGTACTTTCATAATTAGCCCAGTGACTTGTATTTAGCTAAAATGTTATCCAATCTAGCTAGTATTTAGCTAAAATGTTATAATCTGACAAAGGATTCACCACCACCTTTTTGCAATAGTGTCCTTTGCATGTCAGTATTTTAAAATTGAAAAGGAAGACTTACTTCCATTTTGCTCTTTCCTACCTTCACTTTCTGTCAGCATGTTCTGATTTTTCTGCAACAGCTTTGCATATATGTAGTATATAATTAATCTTCTTTCTTACATGCAACTATATGTAGTTCAGCACAACAGGAATACATAAGACTTTCTGCCTACATGAAAAATTCAAGGAAGAGGCTTGTTATGGGGAAGAGATCCCATTCTATGGTATCCTGTACTCAGAGAGATCATTCTCATCCTCTCTACCAGGGAACGAGGTATCAAGACACTTAGCCATTTTATAAAGTGCAAGAGGAGAGAATGAAAGTAAAAGTTTGAGACAGGTAGGAGCTTACCCAGCTCTAGGAATGATGTTGAGTATGGCTGAGCAAGAATGACTGGACAATTCTTCATCAGTTTCCTCTAATAAAGACAGCTGAATTCCCAGCTATTGCAATTCACCATAGCACTTTAACCTTCAGGAAAAAAATACTCATCTGATAATTCCTGATGATACACTGATGAAGTCTAATGTCCTATTCTTCCCTCCTCGGGCATATTTTTATTTCCAGGTGTTTTGAAAAATGATTATAACAAAAACATGTGAACTGCTACACATAGGCAGAAATCATCACCTGAAAAATGTAAGGAGGAAAACACATAGCATCTCTACAGGAAGGCAGCTCAGGATCACAGTGGATATATTGAGCATGATTTCGTGCAGTTCTGTAGGAAAGCAAGGATCATACAAGCATTCAAAAACAGGGCTACATCCAAGACAGCTTGTGAATGCACCCTTGTCCTCTGGGAGTCTGTGTCCAGTGTTGCATCACAAGATTTGAACAGACCAATTTAAAAGGACTCAGAGGATCAGTGTGATGAAACCAGTGAGGAAGAACAGAATGAGCTCAGAGTATCTTCACCTACAGAGGGACATAGTGGTCTTCAACAGGGCAATGAGCTATTGGGGAATGGAAAAGAGTAGTTTGCTTTACAGTTTTGCAAAGTAGGACAAAAAGTAACAGCCTTAGGTTACAGGAAGGAAGAGCCGGGTAAGACATCCGTGTAAATCCTGCTGAGGGTGAAGATGGAAAAGCATTGGCACAAATTGCCTGAGGAGGACACACACCTCCATCACTGGAGATTCTTAATAGGCTAGACAAACACCTGCCAGGAATGGCATGAGCACAGGGATGGACTGATGACCCCTTTTGTCTTCTTTAGCTCTGCTCTATATAGAACTGGAATAAAAAAAGCTAATAAAGAAGAGACATTGGAGTTGAATGCATTTTCTCTCCCCAGTGAGTTCCAGATCACATTTTCTTGTATTTTGCAAGTCTGAAAATACATTTGTTTGCTTGTATAACAAAAATCTTTTATACAGATAACTTCTAAAGCATTTCACATCACGGCAAATTACAGCTGTAAATGCAAATACAAGTAATATGTGGAGAAAGATTATAATATAGCCTTAAGGTATCATCTGGAGTCCTATCTGCTTAGCTTATTGACAAAAGATGAGCTACACTAAACAGTCAGTGAAATGTCTTCCCATCTTACCTGCAAATTAAGCTATTTGGCATACTATTGTCAATCATTAAGATTCAAGTGCTGGAGTTTTTACTTCGGTTTGGTTTGTTGGGGGGTTTTTTAATGGTTTTCAGGGTCTTTTCACAGTCTTGCCACTATTCCTAGGAAAAATTAAGAAATTAGTGAGGAGATATAAGGATTGATGAAGAGGAAGGTGAACAAAAGACAAAAACCATGAAAAATATTTTTACTTAGAAAACACAGAAGGAGTGAGAACAAAGTCATTACAAGTGTCCAAGTTTATTTTTTTCCAGCTACAGACTGTAAAAACCAGTATAGCTCAACTGCAAATTGTGGTGTTGTCATACAGCATTTGAAAATCTGTCCCACCTCTTTTATTTGGAGTTACCCAAAAAGTGCGTTTAGCTTGTTGATGATAACAAGAAGTCACTGTATGGTGTCATCTCCCAGATAGACACACTTAAACATGTTTCATCAGTTTGGGGTTTTGTCAGCAAGATGAACTGGTGATAGCTATATGAGAAAGCAGAGAAAGCTTATATACAGAATAGCTGCCAGCATCAGGCAACAAATCAGCAGGGCTAGAGACAAAGCCACAAGACTGTTTTTATTGCTCTGAATATATTACCTTGCTTTTTAGCATCAGCAATGAGAAGCCATTAATTGGAAGTGTATGGTAGTCCTCAATTCTCTATTCAAACCTTATCACAGCTGCTAGCTAGCCTCATTGTTCACAGTTCAATAGATTTGCTTTCTTATACAAACTAGTATTAGGGAAACCGTATCGAGGACATACCATCCACACATTGTCTTATAAAACAGCATTTGCTTCTATTCTCAATCCCAGGCTATATAGCTAGTCCCAGGCTACAAACACACTGACAGTACTTCCATGGCTTCCTGTTGTGCCTTCACTTATTCTTTGGTGCTCATTTGCATGCTTTTATGCATGATGACAGGAACATGCAAAATATATCAGGATACCAATACCTCACTTAACACAGAGCACATAGGCTAAAACCAATGTAGTTAAAGATGGAAGCATACCATCATTGCTGAGCAGATGTAAGAAAGGAGCCCCTTCTCCAAAGATAAATATTAACTACAAAAGCACTGGCTGTTAAATTCTCTCAGCATATACTTACAAGAACTGAATACAATACTTTAAAAAATCACTACCGATAACCCATTCTTAAAGGAACTAAGGGATTTATACCGCCCAAGTTATAAACAAGTTCTAAGTACCAGAATGTTCACTTAAAGGAATTCTTGTGGGAAGAGAAACACTCCTCCTTTCTCATCTGTGGCAATGGCTTATAGCAGAAAGCTGCAAATGAAAGGATTCATTTTTTAATAGGGCATTTATTGTTCTCAAGAAAGACTTAGGTATTGAATAGAAAATCAAATTTAACCCAGGTATGTTACCAAAGTAAACTCATTAACACTATTTCACACGCCAGAAAACAAGTAGGATCTCAGGCGTTCCTGTTCTATGATAAACAGTTCAATTTAATCTACATATTTTTATATAAACCATCAATGGAAGTATTCTCTAAAAGCAAAGGTAGACGGGATTTGTACTCTGATCTTTTGTTTTGTTAAAATTTCTGAATAGCTCAGTTTTCACACCTCATCTTTTATTATCAGTAGATAACCCATTTTCATCTTTACCATAGATAGGCGAACGTTTTCTAAACGATTTGCTTGGACTTGCCATATATGAAGCAATAGTCCCCTCTTCTGGACTAAGGTAGTGTTGCACTGATTGCAGAGGAACTGCAGAATTCAATTCCTATTAATGTTTACTGAGAGTTTGGGGTTTTTTTCCTAATTAAACAACCTTACAGTAACAAGAAAAGCCTTAAGGTCTATACACAAAGAAGTCAAGCACAAAAAGAAAGAGAGATAAAGAAATCAATAAAGTATTGGATTGTCGGTTTTAGCTTTCGATTTCAGCTGAAGGCACCGACAGCTACAACAGCTGTAAATAAGCATCTGTCGCCATTTCAATGGAAAAACAAGAATTCTCTGGAATGCATTGACTCCCAGACTCTCCGTGTTTAAAAAAAACCTCTACAAATCACTGAACTGGAAGGAGGATTTTATTTTAAACTAGGGTTTAAGTCAGGTTCTTGCGCTTTTGGACCTGAGCATGGATTATATAACTAAAGGCCACTGAGAGAATAAATGCTCCACAAAGTACTGAAGAAAAATCTGAAGGGCCCAAATGTACACCAAAAAATGGCCCCTCAAAGACACCAGTCCTCATCTCCACCTTGAGTAAAGCATTAGAAAACAAATTTGCAAAGGAACACAAGTATCTGAAACTAACTTCTGTTCTCTCCTGAATTCCAGGCTTTTGTTGATGAAGAGCAACCCAGAAGGCTAATGTACACAGTATGAAAGAGCTGAAGTACCCAAGGAACCTGCAGTTGAGCAGCAGCTACAGTCAATCTTCAAACGGACAATACTCCAGAACAACACCTACAGAGGGTTTCACATTGCAAGCCTCACTTTGCAGACCTCCGTAACTCTCACCAAGGAGAATATGGGAAATCTGATGGCCTTCATGGAGGTCTCATTGTACCCCAAGAAACACAGAGGATTGGGAAGGCATGAGAGGTCCCACCACAGCTGTCATGCAGCCTTGCCTCAGTCAGCTTTCCTCTGAGGAGTCACGAAGGGAACGGCTCTCTGTTGGGGCCCTCCTAGTGGAAATGCCAAGCAGTTGGACCCCAGGAAAGAAACCAGACAGTAGCCCCTGTGTACCAAGAAGACAATGTGCAGACCTTGTCCCTGGCAGCCATGACCCCACAGCAGCCACACCCCCTTCACCCCACAGGCCATTTGCCCCACCTCCTGCCCAGAGCTCCCAATCTGTGTCCCAGGAAGTTGACCTGGAGAGACAGATCATGCCCCATCGACTTCTTCACCTCTGCCTGGGGCCTGAGGTGTCAGCGGCACTGCAGGCACCCTTCCCACGTTCTACAGCCAGCCTTGAAGTCCTGGACATCTCTGAGAGGCACCTTCCACAGGCAGGAATGCCAGTGCTGGCCTTCACCTGGGACTGGTGTCACCCGCCAGCTGTCACACCACAGCAACACCCCTGCGCTTTCCACTCATGCCCATGCAGACAGTAAGGAGCAGCAGCTACAGACCTCACTGAAGCAAGGGACCTCTGTTTGGACCACAGCAAGCGTTACACTTGGTAAAACATCCCTGAAATTAGATTGTTTAAAACAGCCTATTAGGTAAGCATCCTCCCTTTCAAACCAAAGCATCCCATTGAAAGGAAAGGTCCACACAGACCTGAGGAGAGTGAAAGCTATAAAGCAAAGCCCAACTCCAGAGCCTACAATACAGCAAACCAGAGCCTTTGGTAAGTACCAGAAAGTTTTATTCAAAGACTCTGTGAACTCTGAATGTTCAGAGTATATTAGAAAACCTACCCAGAGCCCAGACAGGCTCTGGTATGTTCCAGCTAGGCAGGAAGAAAGTCAGATATGCTTGTCTTCCTTTTATTTCTGTGCTTGATTGGTTTAATAAAAGGCTGTAAAAAAACCCAGAGTGAACCTTACCAGGGAGCTGGGCTGTGGAACTTTTCTGCTCTGAGGTCTAAATGACAGTGCTCCAAGAGACACGTACTCCCAAAATTAGTAACCCAAAAAGCTCATATCCACATATACAAAGGAGCCCTGTGAGAGGAATATCAACATGGTCGCCTCTAGCTATTTTAAGAAAAAGAGCTCAGCAATTGAGAGAGTGAGCTGCTCCTTTCTGGTCTTGAATTAAAATAGACAAACATGTCTACCACAGTTGGTTTCAAATAGGGAGAGAAGCAGATGTTTGAGCAAGGTGTTTCTTTTCATGAAAGGATCTCAGACACCTGTTCTGTCACTATGAGATGAACCAGAACAAAGACAATTATTTTGCTCCTTTTCAGTGACCAGAAGAACTCAAACTTGGCTTTTCTGCATCCTGTATTACTGGCATTTCCACTGACTGCATGTCATTTTGAAAGTGTTTTTCTAATTATTTTTTTAAGCCTGTCCTCCTTTTTTAAAGTCCATTTCCAGAGACTTGCAAAGCTCCCCAAAGATTCGTGACATCCCTCTGCCCCAAGAGCCAGGGCCAAAAGTGCAGTCAATCCCTGGATATGAGCTGCCATGATCCACTTCCATAGCCCTAAAAACAACTAAATCCCTTCTCATCATGATGAAAGGTGGGTATTCTCATCTGACCCTCGCTTTTTCAAGGTGCTACACTCCCTTGAAAGAGAGCCCTATATTTGCCATGAGAAGAACTGCACATTTCACCACCACCAAAAGCAGTTGTGGGCTTGTAGACAGCCAAAAGTTATGGCTGCAGAGAACGGTGTGACACGCCTCAGAGAGTGTCCAAGCCTTAGGAACACCAGTGCTTTCAGAGTTCCTCCCCTGAACCTATTTTCAAGTAGTTTCAGCAGTAATAGAATCCATGGTCCAGCCCCTTGAAAAAAAAGCATCTTTCAATGAGCAGGTTGGATCAGAACTCTCCAGCTTTATGCACATGTGCTACAGCTGCTGCTGAAATGTACATAAACATTGTGCTTCACAAGAAGATGCACAGAAACTCACATGGAAATTCAGCTTTCCAGGCTGTGTTAATTCAAAGAAGCTGATGGGCTCTGTAAAGGCTATCAGTCAGAAGTAAGGTTTGATTCAAAGCACATTACCTTCACTTTTAGGTGATATTTTACCCCACAGACTAGCTATCACATGTACACACCTGTGTTTCCTGTTCCTAACTCATCTGATCATGTGTCCATGTGTGTGCTGACTCCTGCTGAGATACAGAATCAGTGCAAAGATCTGACTTTGGCAAGTGAAACACATTGACCTGGAGCTGAGCTAAGGTACTGCTGGTATTTTCCCACAGATCTTGCAAGATCTGTCCAAATATATTCATCTGGGTAAGATGGTGAAAGTGTAGTAGGCCAAATTAAACACAAAACAGAAGAACTCAGTAGCCAAGACAGTTACCCACTACAATTCAGGGGGGTGCAGGGGATGGGGGAGAGGTATTAACAGGCAAAACTTAAAGCAGGTGACAGCCCAAGCTCTCCCCTGTTAGAGGAAATAAAAGTGATACTGACTCGAGCCACCTCTAATGCCTCTTACTCGTGCCTTCCATATCTGATGGCTGAGTGCTAGGGATGATGCAAAACATGGGTAACTCCTGGTGCTGTTAAGCCTTTTCCTCACGGATCCTCAGGGGTGTTTGTGGTTGGGTCAGAAGTTACTGGATGTGCAAATTTCTGCTGAAGGAACAACATGCAAAAACAAGAGGAGAGAAAGTCAGAAGAAACCATCCTGGCAGGCACACACTCGTTTTAAGAACTCAAAAAGGTACCTGTGCATCATTTTGTTGCAAATAACGGTTTGAAAAGGACAGAAAGTAGTGTTATAAGCCATGTTGTGATGCTGAAAAATTAAATGGAGAAACTTCTACAGAAGGAGTCTACTCAGGAGAGCTTTCTTTTCTGACAATTTCTGGCAGCAATTGTCATCAGCTTGGAGGAGCAGGGTTTTAAGCATGGTAGCTCCAGCCATGTGGCCTTGGTCACAGCCTTGTCAGGGACAACAAAATGGGTTTCTTCCATGCATGTGAGCCCCTCAGGACCCCTAAAGGTGACAAATGATAGTTAAAGGAGACTACTGACCCCTACAGGTGTCAGAAGCCCCATATATATGCACCAGATTTATCATCTAGGGAGGTTTGCTGCTTACCTGGGCCTCTCATTCAGGATTCTACGCAGAAGCCGCCATGGGTAACCTGGCTTTCTACAGTGCTGCCTTTTCATGTAGACACCAGAGGTACTGCTGGGGTGACCTGAGTAATATCAGGTGTGACTAACAGGTTCCAGGGGCACTGCTTAAGGGCATGGGCACACAAGTGTTGGTTTTCTCCAAGTCCTCCAAGGAGGACTCAGCAGACACTGCAGGAGAACCAGCACATCTGCTGTTCATATGAGCCTTTTGATTTCCACAAGCACCAAAGCCATGGTGAACTAGACCTTAGGAGAGTGAAATCTGTCCGAGACAAATAGATACTGTAGTGGTGGACATCTGCTGTATACCAGACTGGGGAGGACCAGAATACAAAGGACCAGGTTAGGGAGTACTTCCACGCCCTAGATGTACACAAGTCCATGGGGCCAGATGGATTGCACCCAAGTGTGCTGAGGGAGAAGAAGGCAGGTGTTGTTGCAAGGCCACGCTCACTAAGGTGGTGGTGACTGGGAAACATTGCAGATGTCTGGCTGTTAGTCCTGTATTCCTTAGGTAAAACAGGAAAAGAGGGAGATGGAGCAACTTCAGGCCAGTAAACCTCATGCAGTCCTTCAGACTGGGGGAGAAAAATCTTCTTGCAGAGTATTTCCAAAGGCACAAAGAATCAGAAGATGCTCAGAAGTAGCCATCCTGGATTTCTGAAGGGAAAATTGAAAATTGTTTACAAAACAACCAAAGCTGCTGAACCTCTCTCTTTTACTGACCTGGGGGACAGGACAGAGGTTGCACCCTCAGCAAGTTTGCAAAGCACACAGAAGTGTGGGAGAGTGGTGGGTACAGCAGGTGTCTTTACCCACTTTCAGGGGGACCTTGACAGGAGAAATGCAGAACTGAGCAAGAAGGAATACAATGGTATAGTCCTGTATCTCCACACACCTGTACACACTGGGGACTGCACAGCTGGCAGTCAGCCTTGCTGAGAAGCTCCTTGGCTGGAGAATAAGCTGAGCTTGAAACAGCAAAGCTGCCTCATTGCAAAAGTGGCCAATAGTATCCTGGGCTGTATTTAAACAAGCACTGTCAGCATGTCAAGAGAAGCCAGCCTTCCTGTCCCCTCAGTGCTGATGAGGCCGTATGTGGACTACTGAGTCTGGTTCTGGGCTGCCCAGTACAAGCCAATTGTGGACAGACCAGAATGACCTCAGCACAGGCACTGAGATCCTGCTCCAAATGGTGCTGCAGCTTGCCCAAGGCACAACTGGTGGCACTGGGGCTTTACCCTACTACCCCATGTAGCTTGCAGCCACCCCACTGCCGTGGATGGAGCCATGGCCAAGTGGCCAACAAGAGTGACCTGCTGCTCTTCTCTGCAAACAAAGGCATGACAGCCCCACACTGCCTTCTGCTCAGAGCTCCCTTGAGCACACCAAGAGTACAGACCTCCGGGGTGGGACAATGACAACTATTAGCTAGGGTTCAGTGGATTTTGTGTTGCAGTTGGCAGTTGTCCTGGAGTAGAGGGTGAAGACATGATGTGTTGTGGTCCTAAATCCATCAGGCAAATAACACTGCAGGGCTGTGTTTCCCTCTCTCTTTGTGATTCACTGGCCATAACCCTAGGACAGCAAAGGTGCTGGAGGCTATTCTTTCATCTCCCACACTGGCCTTCTGCTGCTGCCTTTCCCTAAGATTTTCTCAGAGCAGTGAGCCTCTGTCACTGCCTGAGAAGGGACACAGTGCCCTGGGACTCGTTCTGAGGTGCTGCCTGGCCAGCTTCCCCCGCCCCCCCCCCTCCCCCCGCCCCAAAACAAAGTTCCATATGAAACAGGGAAGTCAGAATGTCATTGTGCATGGGTGGTACACCAAATTCCCAGTACTGCCTTTCTTCTTTTCTTTTTTTTTTTAATCAACAAAGCCTGGAAGGAGGCTCAGAGGAGATGGGCACAGGCGATGCACTCATGATGCTCAGGGAAGAATACAAGGAGCAACCACACCTGTTGTAAAGAAAACCAAACTTTTCTCAATGGAAATAGGACCAGAAAGTGCTTTTGCTTCAGATTAATTGCCATATCAGTTGAATGATCAAACAGTTGTGTTGGTGTCCTGCCTTAAACACAAGATGTGAATGTTTTCCTGAGCCAGCCACAATGGCGTGGGGCTCAGCCCAACATAAGCATAAAAACTGAGCAGCCCACAAAAAGAACTCTGAAGACAGCTATGGGATTGAGCTGGCTTCAACTCACTTATTTCTTCCTGGTGACTGGAGATACCCAGCGTCAGGACAGTGAGCATACAGAGACCAGTAATGGGGATTTTTGTTCACACTGTAATCCAAATGAACGTTGCAAAATCTATATTGTGCTTGTATTGTGATTGCTGCTTCACTCTGCTAAACCAAAATTCATGTCTAAGCTCAAATGCCTTCAAACAAGCATATCTGGCAACAACACATTAAGCCCTCCTCATGTGGAATGTTCAAGAGTTTGAGCAGACTGTGCTGGAGAAGAGAAGCTGGTGACCGCAAGGCAGCGTGGTCAGGAAACACCTCACCTGGAGACGTGCACCTCTGGGAGCAGTTCACTCAAGACACCACACACACACACACACACACACACACACACACACACACAGAGCAGTGTAACGTTGAATGGTTTGAAATGGGCACCCCTTTGTAGCAGCAAGGGCAGGCAGGGAAGATGTAAGGAGATAGGCCCATGTGCCCAACCTGCCTAATGTGAGGCCACAACTTGAGGCAAGCAAAGCAGACTGCTGATTTCTGACCTCGATTCAGCTTAATTTTTAGTCACTTTGACAGTTCAATAAGAAACCAACAACCTTGCATGTATCAAAAAGTAAACCTCCAAATATATTTATTATTCAGTTACATTTGCTTTTCATTGCACAAATCTGGTTTTTATCCCCATGTTTTACAGTTTTTTACAAAGCTGTTAGGAGTTTTAGAAACTGTTAAAATGATCACTTAAGTCTATTTAGGCACAGTTCATTAACGCATAACTCCATTTCCTCCACTTTTTTTTCTCTGTGTGAAAGATTTAAGGTTGCATTTAAGCTCCAAATTGAAATACATTTCACAGTCTACGCTTTTACGGGCATACTGTCTAAAAAAAGAAGTTTTGATTAAATAGTCTTCCCTTATCGAATGTTGCCTGCAAAGCCTAGATGAAAGCAACTCCTTTTCCAGAAATGCTGAAATCAACACAACCTTAAGATAAGAACTGGGGGGGGGCTGATCATTTTCTACGCTAACCAGTCATGGGGTAACAAAGAAACAGTCCTTAGGATTTAAAAAATCCCTTGGAAAAAATTACATTAACTTGGAAATAATTTAAATAATTTATTCAGTAAGAAAAATAAGCAAAAAAAAAAAATCCAGCAAATAGAACATATATGGTGACAAGGAAATTGTCGTATCCCCTGGACTGCTGAGCCTGTGTCAAGTGCTCTCCCTTCTGATAATGACAGCTTGAAAACCAGAGTGTCACATCCCTGGGGCTACCCCCTTTGAAAATGGCTTTGAAGTTTGAAGCTGTCAGGCCTGTTTGACATGGCTGGAAAATGGTGAGCTGCTCGATTTCTCGATTTTTTACGTAGCTCTTCTCTTTGGTGAGAAAGCCTGACCACTCCTGGTGTAAGATTTGTGTGTTTGGATTAAAGCTGTATCCGGGGCCAGCTGCTTTTGCATCTAACTGCATACTGGAGGTTGTTCCCAGGGCACGGGAAAGTCTGTTCTAAAGTGTCTGAAATGAGCTAAATTTTGTTTCAACAACTGTATTAATTTTTCATGAAAAGAGAAGCATTTAAAAAAGTGACAGATTTTAAAGGACTCTTCCTGAAGAACAACTATCCCTTATCTGTAATGCTGCAGAGACAATATGTGTGACTTTAGCACCAATATCTGTTGTTGCTATTTAGAAATGAATGAAATATTTTTGAAATCTGAGTAAAGTCTTGGCAGCAGAGAAAAAGGGATACAGAAATCTTTGTGTGATTCTCTTACGAGTTTTTGGTGCCTGTGAGCTCCCTGCTGGCGGCTGCTTCCAGGGGTAACCACAGGACCATCTCACACAAGCACAGGCAGCGCACAGCCTTTAGGTCCCCTTGCTAAGGAGTTTGTGGGGATTTCTGAGATTTTTTTTTTTTTCCTTTTTATACTTTGGGAAATTATTAGGGCTTCAGGGAACTAGCAAGGCATGGTATTCACTTCCACATGTGTCACAACAGAGGTGCGCAGTTACAGGTTAAACAGTGGTCACTTGCACTGCCTGGGATTAAGACATCTCCATGAGCTCTGTATTTAGGGCATGGAAAAACATTTACCCTCTGGTGCTGTGGCTGTGCTCAGACCCTAAGGACAACTGGCAGCGTGCTCTCTCACCCCACACATGGAGGGAACAGATGAGGAGAGCCCCAGGCACCAATGAGGCAGGCGGATCTGTGCACTCCCTCCATGCTGCTGCTGGCCCAGCTCTGCACAACCTGGGCAGACTGCTGTGTGAAGGGGGTCAGAGGTGCCAGTCCTGAAACCAAGGATGGGACCTGCATCCTGCAGCTGCTCTTCCCCTAAACAAAGGGCCAATGAAGGCAGCAAGTTAGAGCTGGTGCTGAAGGGCACAGGTGAGCATGGCTGCAGGGCTTGGGGAGCTGCTGCAGCCCTGGAGGACACGATGGTGAGCACATCCAGGAAGAGGGAGCCTGCAGCTGTAGGTGACCACAGGCATGGGCAAGGCACAGGCACCTGGAAGCTAAAGCAGCTGCTGTGGGCAGAAGCACTATTCCAGCAAACAGGGAGGGCTGTTCGTGACCAGCACGGTACTATGATCCTCCTGACATTGACTGCACACTTCTAGCACCATTGCTGAAAGGTCTGAAGTGGGGTGGGAGTCCAACTCTCCTTTTAATCCCTCTTGACAAACCCCCTGATGCCAGCTCATTAGCAATGCATTTGCCTGAAGGACCACAGCCCCAGGTGACCGCAGCTGGTCTTTGGCAAGAAGAGGGAAAGGCAGCCACTGACTCAAAGGACCCAGAACCATCTGCCACACCTGCAGCTTCTCTGGTGAGAACCAGCCCACACTATCACTCCCTTAAAGCAGGACCTCCAAACACCAATTCTAACTATCACAAAAGTGCTGGCCCTTGGTAGCCCCAGTGCAGCCTCCCACTCGGAGCAGGACTATCCCCAGCACCAGGTCAGGGCAGCCATGGCTTTGCCCAGCCATCTGGCTGCAGGGCCGAGCTGTGAGGTGAGAGGGGTGCATGAAGATCACTTTGGAGCTAGAGGAGCCTCTGAAACTCAGCTGCAGAGTGGTCTCCCAGCGCAGAGGGATAGTGGCCACAGGAGCCGCACTGCTGGGTCCGGGGGTGGGAAAAGAAGCTGGCAGCTGCCTTTGGCCTCCCGCCCACACGTCATGTGGAGGGACAGCAAACAGGTTAACAGGTTGTTTCTAGAGCTTAATAGGTGGCTTCTCCAGGACTAGAAGAGCAAGATTTTCCAAAGTGTGTCACCATCATTAATGCATGAGTTTCTGACATGAACGAGCAGGCAAGCAAGGGGAGCCTGAAGAAGTGCAGCAAGTCCATCAATAACTGTCTGGTGTTGATTAGGGAAATGTGCCCACCACAAGCCAGAGAAGTCCATGCTGCCGAAGCATCAATTTTTTTCTCCCAGCTAAAAACCTAGGAGAAGTTATCTTCAGGAACTGGAGTCTACTACAGTTACCAGGGGTGCAAAGACCTGCAGGCCAGCACCCTCAGTAATGGTGTGTGTCCATGCAGCGGTTTATGAGCTCCAGTTCCAGCTGTTTAATTTGGACATCCCTCTGGTTTACCAGCTCACGTAGTCGATGGATTTCTTCCTGTTGCCGGTAAAACATCTGTAAGAGCTGTAAGAAAAGTCACATTTTACTTCCTTTACACTAAGAAAACACAAACTAACCTGTCAAATACCACCAGTCCTGAGAGAAACAGTATATAAGAAGATCTTCAACCAACAGATTGAACATCAGCAGTGCTCCTGCTGTCCACTAGCCCAGGTTATGAGTGCAGGTATTTTTCAGCACCACTTAATAATGCTATGTCTGTTTAATTCAGTGGAAAAATTTGCTTCTGCAACTTTGGGGCACCAGCTCAGAAACATGCAGAATATCCATTTTCACACCACAGGGAAATTCAGATGTGGAAATTCCTGCCCCATCAAGCTGCAGACATTGAAGTCTTTCAGAGCCAAAAAGGGGACCTAAGCACAGCTGTGGGAAGGAAATCCTTCCAGGAATTCCTTTTAGGATTCCTTTTAGGAATTGTTTCAGGGTTCCTAAAAGCATACAAGCTGCATGTACCTGAAAATGTCGCTGAGCTGGCAATGATGGGGGACTCGCAAATCACCACAGAGATCTACCACTGTACAAGCTTTGGTTGCTATAAAGGGAGGAGGTTGGCCATGGCCAAAGACAGCTCTTGGAGCAGCCAGGACCTCTTCTGGAGCCATTCCCACCAGCAGGCTGTGACCAGCAGCCAGCCTCAATGGCACTGCACTGCCCCCAGCTTTGAGCTGTCAAGGCAGAGGCAGAGCCAGCCCCCTTTCCACACACAGTTGGGTGCTTAAGACTACATGGATATGCCATGGGCCAAGGGAGTGGAGTACACCTTCCTCAGGTGTCCCCACTACCCCACTGGGCTCTGAGTGCAGCTCTCATAGATGGGTCACACTGAAAAAAAACCCTTCTGTTCTCCAGAATCTGGGGGTCATAAGGACCATCTTGTCCCCAGCCAGCCACCAGGCAGGCCTGTGCCACAAGAATGCCCAAGAAGCAGAAAAAGACTGCTCTCTCCTTTCCAGACCTCCTCAGCCGGGGCTCTGCTGGGATGCATTTCTCCCTCCCTTATGCTAGCCAGGGCATGCATAGCTTCTGATCCCACAAAGATCAAAGAGCTCACTCTGACCAAGATCTGCAAAATAAACCCTCCTCGGAATCTGTCCCACTGTCAGCAGCATCCTTCTGAGAGCTAACTCTGGGCTTCCCCACACAACCCCAACCTTTCACCCCTGACATTCACACCTCATTTTCAGTTTTTGGTGGTGGACTCTCAAATATGTCAAAGCCACTGACGAGGCACATTTGCCCATCATTCGGCAAGCTCTCCTCCACTTTCAGCCGTTTCCTGCTGTCTTCAGTCTCACGTGGCTCCTGCACGCCCTCCAGTGGCACGTTTCCTCCCTGACCCTGCTGCTGGCTTAGGCCAGCAGGTTCCTTGAGTGGCTGTGGCTCCAGAAACTGCGGTATGGAATTCATAGCTCCAGAATCTGGTCTCAAGGATACCAAGACAGGCTCTAAAGAGAGAGGCAAGGGATGGATTAGCACTCACAAACCACACTTAGAGATCAGCTGTAAGCAATTCAAACAACCTGCAGGGATAAATATGGAGGTGCTTGACTGGAGCGGCTTCCAGAGTTCACAGCAGTGAATTTTCAGTGAACTCAAATTATTTTAGCTTAGAGCCATATTCATTACGCCTCTGCTCCTCCCTTCCTCTTTGTCCAGCACTTAGGCCAGAGACCCAGACAGCTTACCCAAGCCCTGGGGAGCTGCAGGGCTGGGGAGCTCTCCATGTGTGCTGACCTTTGTTAAAGCCGTTCAACCACTCCTGTGCTGTCAGTGCTGGCTGGTTTCCTGCGGTCAAGGGGTAGATGTCTTCCTGGTATGACTCTGACTGCAAGCAAACAAAAGTCCAGAGTCACCATGACAGTCAGGTTTTGGCTTGGAGAGACCATACTGGATTGTGGTGGTGAAAGAAGTTTGTTCCACCACAGCACAGGGAGTGTCAAGAACACTTACTGCTATGTCCCAAGCTGCCCCCAACCTTCACTTCCCTAATGAGCCCATCCTTGTTGGGTAGAACAAGATCCAGTACCCACCCCCCCTTGTTGGTTCCTCCATCATCTGTAACAGAAAGTTGTCTTCCACACATTGCAGAAACCATCTGGAATGCACATGACTGGCCCTGTTGCTTACCCAACAAATATCTGGGTAACTAAAGTCCCCCATAAGAACCAGCACCTGGGGTCAAGAGGGTACTTCTAGCTGCTTGTAAAATGCAGTATCAACTAGCTCCTCCTGATCAGGGGGCCTGTAGTACACACCTACAACAGTGTCACTCACACTAGCCTGCCCCTTGATTCTTACCTACAAGCTCTCAACTGATGGATCATCCTTCCCCAGGTGGAGCTCAATACATTCTAGCTGCTCTCTAACACAAAGAGCAACTACTCCACCCCACCTCCCTAGTCTGTCTTCCCTAAAAAGCACATAGCCATCCATGACAGCGTGCCAGTCATCCAGTGTGTCCCACCACATCTCTGTGATTGCAATGAGATTGTGGCCCTGTGACTGCACAAGGATCTCTAACTCTTCCTGTTTATTACCCATGCTGTGTGCATTAGTATATAGGCACTTTAGGGAGGCACCAGATGCAGGTATCCCTAACCGGACACAGGAAGATTTTGGGCAGAGGATGGGCAGTGGTGCCTCCTCTCGGGAGTTCTCACAAGATCCTACAGGAAGGGTCCCTCAGCACAGTCACCCACTCCACAGCCCTTCACCTCAGCAACTGCTGAACATGCTGCAGAACGTATCTGGACCTACTGGGTACAGAACTGGGAAGCCACCGTTCCTTTTTTTCCCAGGGAGATGCTTCTTCCTTCCACAAGGAGATTTTCATGTCATCCCACACCACCCCCAACCCCTCCCTCTGTCATTATGTCAAAGAGATGACATTAACTGCTGGTTTACAGCCAGATAGTTGACTTGACCGAGCGGATCGGTGAGTGTGTCTCAGAAA
This sequence comes from Laterallus jamaicensis coturniculus, assembly GCA_022605575.1. Classification (NCBI taxonomy): domain Eukaryota; kingdom Metazoa; phylum Chordata; class Aves; order Gruiformes; family Rallidae; genus Laterallus; species Laterallus jamaicensis. The sequence goes on from JAKCOX010000010.1 coordinate 25,294,339, forward strand.
GTTGGCTATTCCACGGAGACCTAACTCTTGAGTTACTCTTCTTCTACCCACTGTCCTGCCCCCCAGAGTCACAGAGAGGAGGCACTGCCCTCTTTTTCACTGATACTTGACACAGACATGTACACAACCTGAGATTAACTTACCCGTCGAGGCACAATCATGGAGATGGGTTCAATCAGGCTTTTAGTTGGGATCAGTTTGTAGAAACGGAAAATCTCACAAGCTGTCACTTCAAGTCCTCTCTTTGGCATTATTCCTGGTGGCATAGCATGAAAGAAATAATAAAGATATAAATAGCCCAAGGAAAGTTAATTGCATATGACTTGGAAAAGGGTCACCAAAGTTGCAGCATCAACTCCACATCAGAACAGTCTGAAATCTGCACCCAAATCTGCCTCAATGGCACAAATGACAAGACGGAGTAGTTATTTTTTTCTGTCACGCCAGAGTTACACATCGTGTCTGTGGTTCTTGTGCTAAACCTCCTGTTCCTTACTCGTTCTCATGAGCTGCAAATACAGTTACCAGGACTAAGCAGAATTTGCAGAGGATGCTGTAGGATTTCACTCTCAGCACCAGCAGGAAGGGATTCCAGGACACCTAAACAACACCCGGGGTGAGGCAGAAAGCCCTGACAGCCCAGCATCTTTCACCCGACACTATCCCAAAGCAGAATGGAGTATGAGAAGAGCGTGAACATCTACTCTGTCAGACAGCACCATTTGGAAGAGTACAAGTATCTTTAAAAGGCCTGCATGAACCAAATCCACCCCACTAAGCTGATCTTTCTGGTGATCAAAAATACATCTCCAGTTACTGCATAATAGCTTTGTTTCCAATATTGCCAAAACAAAATACAATGCAGAGGAGTGGAGTTCAGATTTGCATTTAGATGAATGTAAGGAGAAACAGTCCTTCACAGAGAATCTACTAATTTGGTATTAGTTGAAAACACAGCTTTTGTGGGACACCATGAAGTAAGGTCTCCAAGGAGAGGCAATGTCTTGTTTAGGGAATTTACATGGCTGTAGGCTTTGGACTGTACAGACCCATAGGAGAGAAATACACTGTGATTACCAGATATTTAGAGACCTTGTGTGGCTTAGCCAGTCTCTGAAACACAAGAGATGCTGTCGATTCAGTGATGCTGACATTAAAATCACGAGGCTGTACATTGGAGGGATTACAAAAGCTGAACAGTGGAGAGATCTTAGCACAAGAACCACAGACTCTGTGTGTAACTCTGGCCTGACAGGAAAAAAAATAAATATTCCGATATCCCAGTTAAGGTTTAAGTAATTTATTCCTTTTGAAGGAAGGAGAGTTGCAGGCATAAAATCTAGTGGTGCTAAATATCTGATCCAAAGTCCTGGAAGAATGGGAGTGTCCACAGGTAGTGGATCCCTCCACAGGAGGGACTAAATAGGACTAAATGGGACTAAAAACACATTAGTCTGTAGGTGAATATGGCTTATAGGATAGACTGGAAAAGGTTAACAGGGTCTGAGGGCTGAAAGCCAGATTCTGTGGTCAGAATGAGTCAAACAGTGGGTAGTATACAGACAGGTTAATAAGCAAAGGTGTCCAGTGGAGAAGAGATTACCTAATCCCAGCAGGTCTATCTCTAAACACTAGTACAGGAGAAGGCAGGCAAGCAATAAGAGTGAAGGCATTAAGATTTGGAGCACCCATTACCAGAGAAAGCCCAGAGTGGAAACAATGTCAATAGAGTTCAATGCCAAAGATCTCGCAGGTTCACAAAGGACAAGGAGCATTCTCCACCTTTAAATGCAGACTATCCTCACTTCCACCTTGACCAGGTATGTGAAAACAGATGCAAAAGCATCTGGTAAAGCTGCCTGGCCCATGGTCTGCTGGTCAGAAGGGATACCTCCAAGCTGTGACCCAGTAATACCACCCATGATGTAAGGTAAGCTGGACCAAGCTGAAAGTGGTGTACCTGTAAATCTGTGTGGACACTGGAATTTGGCCCACTCTCCTTTCTAAATGATATTTTGGATAGTCCTATACTCTGACAGCCTCTAAAACAAAGACGTCACCATCCTCTTTTAATGTTAGGCATATGCTGGCACTCACCAATTCCCTTCTGTGGTAAATAAGAACGATACTCCATCAGGTAGTCCAGGTATGGTTTCTCAGGGCTTACCTCATAGTACCGTATATTTCCATCACCCTAAAGGCAAAGAAAATTAACATAAGCCACGCTCTGCAGTTCAGCATGAGGGTCTGAGAAGAAACCACATAAGGCCAAGAATGAACCAAATATTTACCCCAAGGGTAGGGAACTGCAGTGTACCTCCCCACAGTAAACATGGCATGTATGCAGCAGAAAATGTGTCCTGATGCTGCAGTGCCCTCAGGCACCTTCCCATCATCCCATATTCTGAGGTTAACATACTTCAGGAGCATCTCTGACTTCAGCCTGATGCTAACACATGCCAGGAGAAGAATCAGACAAGACAGCATTCACTGATGTAGAAAGCACTTACCTTTCCCACAATGTAAAGCATGTGTGTGTCTGAGTCATAGAAGGGAAACAGGAGTCCTGAGGAGCCATCCAGATCCTCCTCCAGTAAAGGCACAGAAAGGTCATTCTGGGCAGGACACAGGAAAAACAGACAGCCATCAGCACCTGTCAGTCACCTCAAGTTCAGGGATACCTGACTGGAACCCACCCTGACAGCAGCCCTAAGCAGAGGGAGATGCACAGTCATGTACCTGGCTCCTCACAGTCTCCACAGTGTGTGGTGGGAAGGTGCCCACTGCAAGGGAAAAGCTCCCACCAGCCTTCTGCAGGTAAGGCAGGTAGGAGGACACAGCACACCACTCCATACACAAGGCTGGCAGGTCTCACAGAAAGCTCTCCCAGTACAACTGAAGGGAGCAATGTCTGGAGGATCAACAGGGCAGTGGGGCATGCTATGGCTGCCACTGTGGCTGCTGCCACATCAGTATACATTTAGCACAGGGTTAATAGGGTTGTCCTGAAGAACAGCCTAGCTGCAGTCTTCAGAAAGTCAGAGCTTCTCTTTAGATGCAGCGATGACATGGGTGAACGTTGGCCTCAGAAAGATGCCAATTGGGCAGGTCCTGTGCCAATGCCTACCCTGCACACACCTGGCCTCACAGGCCTTCCCACTGTGTTCTCCAACTTCGTGTGGGCAGCTCCCCCAGCAACACTGAAGGCAGCGACACCCTGATGTGAGACCCATGGTATGTCAGAGCACTGCTCAGCCTCGTGGAAAGCCTTCGGACAGCAGCACCCTGCTTTGCCTCTCTCATGTGCAAAGAAGTCATGTCCAAACAGCTAAATGGCTAACCATAGACCTAGCCCACCAGCTTTGTCTGGTACAAAAGGTGACAGCACAACAAAGAGGCCGAGTGTGCTGCTGCACAGTGGTTGGCATGGAGGGACAAAGTGAGGTGCTGACAAAGAAAAGCATCACACTACATACGAGAGGGCTAGAGGAGAGCTGGGTTTCTTAAGGCTAGCAGCCATCATGATCAGCTGTCATGTCTTGGAAGTGACCAATAAATACTACCTCAGGAACCCCGAGAAATCAAAACCAGGTCACATCATTTTCTCCACTGAGGGCTTCACATGAGTACACTGCATCTGAAGCTCCTTTCTCTTTCCAGTACCAGTAAGAAATTGCCAGTAAGATGAGTAAGAGTGGCTTTTAATTCAGAGCTACGCTGAGCACCCAAAGCTCCTCAGAATTATTTCTTCCTGCAAGAGGCACAGCATTCTCATTGTTCTGGTGGATTTCTATGCTGAAAGCTTTCAGAGCTTCTTCAGAAACTCATACTCAGTTAACTGTCATAGCAGTAAGATCTACCACCCATTGAGAATTTGAAAGATTACTTCTGAATTGCTATTATAAACCAGTCCTTGGGTATTTGGCAGGTGGTAAAGTTAAAGTGACAGCAAAAGAGAGAAAACTGAAGCTGGTGAGGTTAAGACTGCTGGTTCAACTCACTTGATCCCATAATGCAATCTGCCTATTATTCCACTGAGACGTTCCAGTAGAGAGTAGCTTTTTCACATTTCCAAGGAACAAGACTTTATTGACTCTGTGAGAATTGTAGGTGGCTTCCTATAGGAAGAGAAAGGACACTGCATGAGTAAGAGACACCACCGGTTGCACAGCTGCATTTCCTGTTACCAGAGATCCCTGATTCAGTCACATCTGAAAGATTTGCTTGGCATGGCTGACTTAATAGTAAGCAGGATTTTATGGGGATCTAAGAAAGTTTGCCTAAACTCTTCAGGACGATTCCCAAAAGTCATTGGATCTCTCTAACTATTGATTTGCAAGAGGGCAATCCCTAATAGTTGTAGGCAGGTCTTTCTGTGAACACAAATCTGTGCAAATACTTCCCAAATGCAGCCTGTACAACACAGTACAGGCAACAACACTGGCAATGGGACAAATGTACACTTGCCTCCACCTGTCCACCTGATCTCTACAAGCCCTCCTAAGGTGTCCCATGGAGGACTGTGGGGACACAGTCCCTCAGCTATGAAAACAGTGCACTTCAAGAAGAGTTTCAAGGAGCAAGTAGCACAGCAACAAGATGGAGAAACCCTGTTTTCAATAATGACAAGTGTTGCACGAAAAGTAGAAGGCAATAGCACCATCTGGTGCTCTGGGCAATGTGGTACACAGATGTGTCTAATGGCAGTGAATCTACCAAGAAGAGAAAACACTCTAAAGGGTGAAGTCAGCTGGACCACAAACCTCTGAACCCAACCTACTTGCAGGATTGTTCCAGCACGCGGGTCTACCAGACGTATCTTTCTGTCCCTGCAGGCTGTGGCAAGGAGACTGCCATCTGTGTTGAATGACATGGAGAGGACCACATCTCTGTGAGCATCAAGGATCTTCACCGGGTTCGAGATGACAGCATCCATGTTGTCAAGGTTCCAGATCATTATCTGGGGCAAAAGAACAAAAAAATCAGACCTTTTCTGCCTGAACAATTAGGAACTTAGTGTACCCTATTAATTTCTTTCTCTCTTCTCTACATGTTCTCCAGCATTTAAAATAATTCCTGGCACATATAGCAGCAAGTCAGGGACATGGTGTCTGCTCAGAGTGTCCAATATTATAATTTCCTTTGCAACAACATTTTTTCATAAAAATAGCCAGCATGAGTGCAGACATTTATGGTAGCACAATAATAATGGGGGTTGGACCCGATGATCTCTTGAGGTCCCTTCCAACCCCTAAGATTCTGTGATTCTGTGATAATGAAGCAACACAAGAGTGCATGGCACTGCATATTGTACTCCATCCAGTAAAGAAGGGCAGAGTAGACTGAAACTCATCAGAAGGGTGGAAAATTAGAAAGTCTATTTGAATTTGTAGCAATGTCCTTTGCCTTTGTGATTACCATGTAATTTCCCCCCAAAGAAGGCTGTTGATCTCCTTAGTATATCTTATAGCTTGAAATTAAAACAAATTTCAAAACGCCCTACCAAACACTGTGTCCCATGAGGAAAGCTCCACAGAGAACAGACTCACCTTGTAGTCATAGCCAGAGCTGAAGAGGATGTTATTAGCAGTGGGATGCCATTCAATGAGACCCACTCTTCGAGTATGCCCAAGAAGTTCTTTCTTCGGACTGGTAATGTTTCTTGTTAGCAAGTGCATGGGGATGTCCCAGATTTTAACCTGAAAGGCACAGGATGAGTCTTTGTGCAATTGCTAAGGAGCTAATTTGGAACTTGCCAGTAACTATTATTCCCTTGGTAGTAAATATAAATGCTCAATTCTCCTGGCTTTACTGAATGCCAGTCCTTAAATGAGCATCTTTACTCTTATGTGGGCCTGAAGACTCCTCTTTACCTTCTATCTTTAGCCAGAAGTTCTACCAGTTTGTTTTAACTTGGCAATCCAAACCCAACACCTAGCCCAGCCATCAGCACAACTATGAAGTTATTCCTGCAGATGTTGCAGACCTTGCCTCCAGGGCAGAAACAACCAAATCTGAAGTAAACTTCAGCAAAGAGTCCCAGAAGGTATTATAGCAGTGATGTGACTTGTCCAAGCAGTCACCCACTCAACACTACCTGGTAAAAGAACGGAGAACTCCCCTGGTCAGGTGACATCTGTAGTACTGTTTGTCCCATAAAGAACTGCCCCAGTGCTGAACACTTTGCAAATGACACAGACACTTGTCAAAGTACACAGAAGCCCATCCAGGAGGCCATTCAGCAGATGCTCTGAGTAGCTCTCTGCTCAGATGTATGCTTATATATATATATATATATATATATGTATATATGTATATATGTATATGTATATATATATATAATAGATGTTTATATTTACATATATAAAGCGCCTATCACTGCCTGGATAAACATTCTTTGGAATCACTCTGACAGCAGAGGTAAGAACAGGAGCCTGCCACTCAGCCACTCTCTAGTGACCAGCACTGACACACTGAAATCATTCAACACTGGGAGTGTGCTACCTGTAGCCTTGTCTTCTAGGAGGATGCTGCATGAAGACAAAAATACTGTGTCCTCCTGAGGTAGAATAAGACAGTAGAGGAAACCCTCCAAAGGGGCTGAAGGCTAGGCATGTAAAATGAGTCTTTCTCACACTAACCCTAGAAGCACAAGTATTTAGGATGGTAACAGATGATTAAACCTTCAGCTCAATGAAAATTACTATGCTTGTCGTAATTTTTCTAGGACTTACCCTGAAGCAAAAGGGAAGTGCATACTCTTTGAAGTACAAACTTCATGGAAATTAGCCACACCTACCCAAGTCTCCCACTGGCTGATGAGGATCATACCTTTCTAAGCCAAAGAAGAAGCACAAACTCTAGGACTGGCTGAAAAATATAACCACCACCTTCTCAACGGTGTTTTTCCACTGAGGAACTAGGCCCATCAGAAACCTAAGGACTGTGGGGTCCAGTGGCCTCCAGATGAACTTCTACAGTGGTAAGGGAAAGCACCATGCTCTACAGCTTCCACAGCTGACACTAAGGTAATGGGGCTGAGAAAGCAGGACAGATTGTGCTCATGCTGAGAAGAATAGGCTAGAATGAACCATTCGCTTGCCAGGCTATGAAACAGTTGGTGGTAAAAGTAGAGAAAAGCCCCTGGCTGGTGTCTCACAATGCATTAAATGGCAGAAATTGCCAGTGCTTGGCATGTAGAAGGAGCAAGTCTTGGAGCCAGACCTGCCAAGCCAAGCAGGAGCAATCTGTGAGCCATCTGCCCTGCTGCATCTTGAAGAAAACCTGACAAAGCAAAGTAAAAGGCACAGAGTTGCCCCTCTCACCACAGGTGATAAGATCTTCAACATGCTGAATTCACACATGCCTGATGATTTGTCAAAAGTAATAGAAGGGGTAAAGAGGATAACCCTCTTCCCATACTGTTCAAACTCTCAGCCCCTGGCCACTTGCACTGGCCTCAGTCCTAAGCCTGCATGAAGCAGCAGTGGGAACTGGAAAGGGCACTGTGTGTTCACAGAGACTATCCATTCCCCACCATGCCCAAACTACCACTCTATATGCTTCATCTCCAGCCACAAAATACAGCTCTGGTACCACCAAGGCAAGCTCCAGAGAGACAGGTTAATGGCCAAGAAACCCCTGAAGAATGTGGGTGATGGGAAATATCCACCATCTTCAAAGAAGCTTGTGGTCTTCCTACAAAGTTTCAGGGAGACCCAGCCCAGTAAGAGCAATCAAATGCATCCTTCTACACAAGCCAGAACCATAGCTTATGCTAAGGTTGAGAAATGCAGAGAGCATCAGTCTTTAGTAACAGACATCAAGGAAGTCTTTGGCTCTCATGTCCAGCCCAATGGAAGTGGTGGACACCTCTGAGATCCTAGAAATTTCCTGAGACTTCTCTCAGGACAGAGAAAGTGTTGTTGTGGAGGTGTCCCTGGTATGTGCAATCTGTGCTCTCCAGTGCAAGCCAGGACAAGTAAAACAGATTGGCCTGTGTGTTCAGGTTGGCCTGTGGCCAGATGGAGGGAGTCCAACAGCAGCCACTGAGATGAGGAGAGGATGGGAGCACAGTAAATCTGAGGAGTGCTGGAACGAAAGGGATTTGTTCAGCACAGGAGTAAGAGGGCAAAGGTGAGCTCTTCTGACTGCCCTTCAACTACACTGCTGGAAGGCACAAAGAAGATGGAGGCAGACTCTTTGGCGGTGCACAAGGAAAGCACCAAAAGTTATGGACACAAATGGCAATATGGGCACTTGCTGGGGACCAGAGGAGCCCTGTTTTCCTCAGAAGAGTGCTCAACCCCTGGAAGAGGGGTCCAGTGAGACCATGGGATCTGTAGCTTTAGATCTTTTCAACTCATCTGGACAAGGCTTTAACTGGTCTGCCTTGAGCAGGGCTTCAACTAAGTGACCTCTACAGGTCTAGCTATCAACTACCAGGAACAACAGTCACAGTAAGAAACACAGTCTGCTGTCCTCACTATTTAGGAGACAGTGAAGAGGTGTCCTTACACAGTGTCACTGTGCAGGGGACCCGAAGATCCCATTTCCTGATGCCAAAACAATGTTGGGAGGGTAGGACCAAAAAGGACTACCAAAAAGTCACAAACAGCAAGACTTATTGGAACAGCTTTTGGTTCTGAGATCAGCAACAAACTCAGTGTTTCCATCCTTTAGCCTGGAAAACGATCCAGTGCCAAGTTTCAGTAGGAAACTAGAAAAGAAAGCTGACAGAGAACAGCCCATCTGCATAGGCCCGGGGGTACTGGTGGACAACAGAATAAATACAGCCCAACAGTATGCCCTGGCAGGCACAACAGGTAGCAACATCCTGGTCTGGAACAACAGGAAAAGAGACACTAGATCAAGGGAAGCAATTTCCTCCTTTACTTAGGAATCATTAAACAACAGCTGGAATACTGTAACCATGTTTGCACCTCCCAGTGCAAGAAAGGCACTGATAAGCTTAAGTGAATCCAGTGTAGGCTATCAGAAAGCTCAGGAGGCTGCAGCACTTGCCCTGTGAGGAGGAGCTGAGAGGGATGACCTTGATCAGCTTGGAAAAGAAACAGGTTTCACAGCAAACTGACAGACACCTTCAGTACTTACAAGATTACTGAGAAAATGAAGTGCAGAGTGGGGACCATGGGATAAAACAATCACTGACTACACCTGCATATAAGGAAAAAAACATTCCCAGCACAAATTGTTTTGTGATTCTGTAATTACAGCAGGAAGCTTCAAAGGTTATGCTCAGAGAGTGGTGGTGCCTTCCTGACACAAGTCCTTTCTGATGCAGCACGAAAACCTGGCACATGGGCTGGAAAACAAAGTAAAACCCTCAAAAGCCTTCAAAAAAGGACATGACTATCCAAAGAGCAAATGCAAGTCACTAAAGAGGAAGGACAACTCAAAGAGCCTAGATTTCCAATTCAGGACTGATTTCTGGTACAGTTGAAATGGCAGAGGATGTGCACCAAGCCAGGGCTGGAGGAAATGACAAGAGAAACCTCTCTGATGCTGCACGGCAGAGAGTGAAGATACCCAGTGGGAAAAAAACTACAGGCAATCCCTGGAAAAAAGCACAGTACTAATTCAGGTGTCCTCATTATCACGGAAGTCAACATCACACCTTTGACAGTGATTCAGTGAAAAGTAATCATGCTGAATAGATTGATATAGGTGTAGCGTAAGAGACAATTATATAACTTTAATATAAGAATGTTCATAGTTTTAAGAATAGACTAGTTTAAGAGCAAGCTGTAACTGTGTAAGCTGCTTGTGAGAGCAGATGCAAAACTTAACCACAATGGTGCAACCTTGAAGATAAAGAAATAAGAATTTGTGTGTTTCTAGGAATAGATTAGTTTTGAATTTTAGTAGAATTTGGCTGTAATCACATAAGCTGTTTCATGAAAGTGGCTACAAAACTTAACCATAATAGTGCAACAGCCTTGAAACTAGAGGAAGTAGGAAATAGAGGAGTAATAAAGAATGAGACTAACGACCAATTAAAAGACAGAGTATATCTTGTTTCCAGTGAAAAACTAACTAGTCGTTGCAGGTGTTGGGAGCCCAGATAAGCATGGAGAAGGAATGTAAAGAGCCTGTGCTGAGAGAGAGGAAGGCGTCCAGCCTTCATCCCCGAAGACCACCAGAAGACCCCCTGAGTGTCACAAGCATGCTCTATCCAAGAGGAATTAATATAAATGACTTCCTGGACATAATTTGCATAAGCCTGCCTTTTCTTAGAAATGCTAATGAATATGTCAAGTTAATCTGTATAGATATGAGAAACCTGGCTGTAATCAGGGCACACATTAGGAGGAGCCATCCCCTGTGTGCCCAGCGTTGCAATAAAGGATACCTGCTTCAAAGTCACCACGGCTGCCGAGGTTTGATTGTGGCTTTCCGAGGCATCAACAGGACATGGAAAGCAACCTTTCAGTGGGTAGATATGGGCTAAACTGTCCCTTCCAAAAGTGAATTGAATCTTTCAATTCCTAGTAACTAGTCTGCATTTTCACTAAAGTCAAGCATGTGACTTCATCTTAATTACACTAACTTCAGCCAAACCTCTTACTACCTAAAATTTACTGCCTAAAACTTGAGCCTAATGTGATGTATTCAGCATCTTTTTCTAGGTTTGCATTAGCATGAACCTTTGCATCTCTGGAGTCTTTCTGTGGTTTCAGTAGGAAAATGCTCGTTTCATTTATGCCTTTTGCAGACACAAATCCCTTGGTTACCCCATAGCTGATCCAGCGTGACTTTACAGAGAAAATGACTGTAGGAATAAGATCAAATTTGCTCTGCAGGGAATTAATCTGAAATAGCTGTTCCAGATTAGGTATTGAAGCTTTTATTCTAAAGTAAAGGAAGAGTTTCATAGCAATTAAACTTGAATAGTCATGCCATTTTAGATTCTTGTTCTGTTTTTCTTATGCAAATACACCAAAAAAATGCAAGCCCCCACAAAACAGGTCTTCCTCTTCACAATGATTTTGGTATATCACCAGGAAGGTATCACCGATATCTAATCTCAAGAGAAAGACAGGAACCTTACTCTTAACCTAATTTTTCACATCTCATCCATGGATCTTTTGATTTCTGTTTTATTTTTTTCCCCAAAAAAGCACATTAGTCAGGTAATAACACAGAGTAAAAGCACACAAACTTACTGTGGCATCTTCTGAACACGAAGCTATTACAAAGTCATTGAAGGGATCCCACTTGATGTCGAGAACATTCCCTTTGTGCCCGCAGATTTTGGGATAATGTGGGTTGAGCTTGCCTGTCTGGAAAGAAACAAATGTCATCACACCTGAGGAGAGCCACAGAATCACAGGACATTTTCAAGGAAGATCCAAGCCAGCTCCTGTAAGAAACCTCTTTCTGCTTTCTATGCTCCAAACACCCTGGGTGCTGTCTATCTGTTGAAAACAGATTTTTGCTGTCCCTGCAAGCCAAGTTCTGATGACACCAGTGAAAAGAGAGGAAAGAAGTGCTCAGGCCTTCCTAAGTACACGCTGCTACCAAGAAATCTGTGTGCATGCAGCAATCAAGACTGCTGAATTTAGAAGACGGGGTTTGGTTCAGACACCAGAATAGCACTTAGAGGGGAAACACTTATGAATGAGTTGAATCTTCCACATTTTTTTTAAAGATCTGCGAGGGGGAAAAAAAATCAGAACAAATTTCATATAAGCGGGGGGGGGGGGAGAATGTTTTAGCTTTTTTTTTTAAGCCTCACCAGCTAGATTGAATTTTTTTAATTTTTTTTTTTTGAGCAGAGACATTTGTGGCACAAATTACAGCTGCAGTTTTGATTCCAGCAAGCTATCCTCTTCTCTCTGACAGTGTTCAAATACACCCATTCACCAGATTCAATCAGCCTTCCAGACTCGCAAAAACACTGCTGTGCTGGGCAGGGTCCCCCAGCGAGCACACCAAGGACACCCTCAGGCCTGGCACCACACGGGAGCTATGCTGCATCGATGACCCATGCTGCAGGCAGTCTCCGCTACGAACTCAAGTCAGCGTACTTATTACATGCTAGGAAGAGTGCCGTGGAGTCTGTTAACGTCGGAGCAGGTCTTGCTTCTCCCTGCCACAGTGGCAAGCTGGTAACTCTTACCTGTGTGCTTTTATCTCACCTGGAAGAACTGCAAAGAAGAACAAATGCAAATGCATGCTCTCCTGGGAAGCAGACACTGCTGTCAGTGTCCTCCCACACCTCCAGAGGTGGGTCTTAAGGCCGCACAGCAGCAGGGAGTCGGTGCTAGCTAGCCCTAACCTGGATGGATGTGGCTAGGGTGTAATTTTCCCAGCCCTGAAAATCTGTACGGTTCTGAATGCAGAGCAGGGCATGATGTGCAACTATTCTGGCTGCACTGGAAAGTTTGTCACATAGACTGGGACTAACCTGCTTTAAACTGAACACCCAGAGTGCTTTGAAATGTAAAAGACTGTGCTTTTTTAGACTACAGTCTAAAACAATTCCCTTTTATAACAATGACAATACAAAGTGACTTGGGAAGGCAGAAGAGAGATAAAAGGCCTTTAATACACAGCGTTCTCCCGCCCACGATGTCCTTTTGCAGGCTTCAGGGCTTGGTTTCAAGCTGGCAACTCACTGAGCTGGGCAGTCAGCTCCACAGGGACATCTTAATCCCTATGGGAATTCCATCCCCTCCCAGAGGTGGCTGCCTACCCGCTCCCCACTTCATTTGGGAGACTCCAGGGCTGCTCTGGGCCAGTCTGCCTGCCCTGTCATGCAAGGCTTTCCTACCCCCACATCCTCAGCAGGTTCAACTGGCCTGGAAAAGGAGACCTTGCTTTCCTGGCCACTAGTTCCACCTGCACTAAAGCAACACTGCAGTCCTGGGATAGCAGGATCCACAATACATGAAGCCCAGGCTGCCAACAAACATATACAGCACATAGGGCTGCTGGTCTCCCATGGCCATCTGCATGTGGAAGTACAGCTTTTCATGTGGGCCGCAAATTTCATTCCACAGATCAAAAAACTATCTCAGTAACTAGATGTGTTGTCACTCATACAGAGGCACACAACTTTCACAAAAGAGCAGAGCTTGAAAATCAGTAATTTTTCAACCACTCACTTTCTAAACTCCCAGCATTTTTGAAAAGTAGCCCAACTCAGAGTTCTTTGATGAAAACAGCTTCCAGTGGGATAGTTATTAAAACTCCACCAGTGGATCAGTACAGGGTTGATAACCGTGACATGAGCCAGCCCCACGTCTCAGGTGTTCTCCAAAAGGCACTTACACACCTTGTCATCACACTGCAGCTCAGCTTTCACATATGGTCAGTTGGGTAAGGCCTGAGGGGGTCATCAGAGCTTTAACTTCATAGCTGTCCTCAGAGAGAAGGGAGCAGGGTTTGTGTCTAGGAGGTCTGCACAACCACATATGTCACACCCAGTGCTGGCCCGTTGACAGACTGGAGACTGCAGAGACTTGGACACAAATGTAACCCTGTCTCTTGAACCTTTGCTGTCTTTTTGCTACCCCTTCACTTTTTGCTGCAAATGAAGAAAGGGATGCAATGACTCTTGTAATTAGAGAAAGAAAAATGCAGGCCTTTGTCTTTCAAAGGAAGGCCACAAAAGTTGCCCTCCGTGCCAAGGTACTTCCTGGGCACTTCTCCAACACTTCTCCAATCTACACCCCAGCCACACTGTGGGAAAGTAGCTCACTGCCCAGTTACAGCCACTAAGCCCATGTCTCCTCCAAGTTGCAAGATTTGCAAGGTCTGTTCTGGGCATCAGGCTGCTGTGGGCACAGCCACTTCCATTCCTGGGGGCATACACTGCCATTTCACCCAGCTGGCTTCCACGGCACATCTTTATGAGGACCTAACTGATACATTGTGCAACAGAAGAACATTCTCCAAGTGGTAGCAAATATTCAACTAATTCCTCTTCAGGCTGAATGCAAAGGCCTGCTGAAAAGAGGGTATCTATGGCAAGGAGCTCTTTCCCTGCACAACCCCTGCTGCACCAAGCCCTACCTCACCCATAGGCTCTTGCGGACAAAAAATGGTGCAGAAGGCAAGAGGTGGTATTTATTCAAGAAGAGATGAGGGATCTTGGTGTCCATGACTCAGCAGGAGAGAAGCACAACAAAGCAAGGAGGCATGGTTAAACGGAGCAAGGTTCAGCCTCCATTCGAGTACATCCTGAGGCAGGCATCCTCTCTGACTGCACACACAGAATGAACTCAAAAGAGCTTTGGAGGGATAAGAGCTGCTCCCTGAGGAGGTTGTTCATCTTCCCCATGAAGTGTAGCCTTCCCTGTCCTGGCTACCACCTCCTACTTTGGCTAAACGTGATGTCTTGGCTCTTGGGCTTTTCCTCCACATTGTGGATTGTTCGGGATGTGGCTGCCTGTGAATCCAGTCAAAGTAACCACAAACCAGCTGTCCATCATGAGAGAGCAATATTGTCCTAGGTACATGTTGCCAGACCAGGCTGCCTTTTTTGCCCAGGCAGCTGGGAGCACAAGCCAAGAGACTGCTGTGCTGTCTACTATGGGTAGACACAGGTGGAGGTGGCAGCCACAAACAACCACCACCAAAAGCACAAGTCACAAGCTGCTGCTTTTCACCAAGTGGCACTGGTTTGGAGGCATATCATAAGAATAAGTAACTGGTATTGCAGCCCCCAGACTCAGGGAACTCCTTTCTGTGGGTGGGAGAGGCTGCCATGAGTCAGGAACAGGTATTTGGAGAACAGCTGTACAAAGTGCAGCAAATATAGATCTTTCCCTGATCCATAACCAAAGGTCAACCCTCAAGGGACTTCCTGAACTAGGGGACCTCCATCTGAACAAATACAGTTCCTAAACCAACTCCTACCCATAACTCCATCCTGTTTTGAACCTTTTAAATCTTCGAGGCTCATCAGCATCTGGAGCAGTGAGGATGCACATCTGCTGCTAATGGGCTGCTCCCTGGTCTCCAGGATACTCTCTTCCACACAAATCAAGAATTGTTCCTTATGCTTCTTCACAATGCTCTTCATAGTTTTATGTATCTTGCTCTTTTGTCTTTTTTCCTGGACTGATTGAGGCCCAACCCACGGAGTCTTTCCTCACATGGAAGCAATTTCACATTTTCACTGAAGTACCTGAGTACAGGCAGTATTTCAGACCTGGATGGAATATCTGAGCAAGTGTTAAGAATGGAAGAATCACTACTACAGACTAGCCAAGTCAAGAGGAAGTGAGAAGACAGAAGAATTAGTAGTGAGCAGTGCAAGCACCTCAAGCAGCTCATTTTGCCCACACTTGGAGATCTGGGTCCCACCCCACATCCCACAGTCACCAGCTGCCTGCTTATAGATGAAGTTCTCTGATAAAGACGAGTTCTTCAGCCTCAACAGATCATGGCCAAAAGGGCAAAAGTGACTCAGTCAAGAAAAACAGGGTAGTGTTTAAGTTTAGGACTGTCTCTGAACACCACCAGCAGTGAAGGAGTAAACAGAGTCTAGAAAGGCCAGGAACTGTGCTAGGTTCTTCAAGCATAGCAAGTTCACTTTCATCCTTAGCAAATATAGACTGAAAAAGTGGCATTGCAATAACACCATCAATTAACTTTTAATTAAAGGCTGAAAATTTGCCTTTCATCTGCTCTGCCCAGATTCCAGAGAGCTTATAATCTTATATTGAAGCTAATCCACATTATGCATGCCTAATTTTTTCTGAAGCAATAAAGATCAGACAGACATCTTCTCCCTCTCATCAAATCCCAAAGTCTTCAAAATCCATAAACATGGGATTTGATTCTGAAAGGGAAGCTTTTCGAGCATCAGTGATTGAAGGTTAAGAGCTTCACTGTCTGATAACCACGTCTCCATTCCTTCACAATAGAAAAGGTAGAACATACTATTCCATATTCTCCTTTGGTCACAGCTGAAGCAGTGCCGCTAAAACACTTTTCAGTTTTTGCCCTCTGTATCTACTACCTGCTTCCTTATTTGCAATTTCTCCTAAGAGACAAATACTTGAGCAGCACAGATCCCACTGATTATAGTGATTATACAAGAAAGGCAAGTGAGATATGAAATGAAGACAGGTTTTAAAAAACTGCAGGCAGCAATGTAAGACACACACATCCCAGGAATCACCTGTCAAGGCATCTGTGGCCCTTTCCATCATTTTGCAATTCAGGCAAAAGCACTAACTAAATATCCTGTGTGGTCTAGCTCCCTAGAAAGTCCATCTCTTCTCCATCCAGTTGTCTCTTAAGCTACATCTATATCAATCTACTTAGCATCACTGAATCACACTCAATGAATTTGGCAGTTCACCTCGGCAGAACTTACCTGCTGGATGGGAATGACAAGGAAGGCCCCTCCACCCGCACATTCAGTGACCACTGCAATGAAGTGAGGGTTCACAGCGCAGAAGTGGTTGTCGTGCACGTTATGGGTGATGGGCACACAGTCGTAGCACTTGTCCTTGCTGGCTGCCTTACCATACACATGGCGGAACTTGGAGCTGCGGTACTGGGGGTGCCACGACATCTGCAAGAGGAGAAACACAACATCCCATGACATAAGGACTGGCAGTCCTGGCAAAGCTTGCAGGCCCTCTCCCCAGGACCAGCTCACCCTCCCCATATAGGCTTCTCACATCAACTCTCAAGCCAGCAGCTGGCAGTGGCGTTTTCCTCTGCAGGTCTTCACCCCTTTGCCATGACCTGCCTCTGCACCCATTGCACATCTCTGAGGGAGAGAGGAGAGTGCAAAGGAGAAAAGACAGCTCTCTCCACGACCAGCCAGCTGTCCTGTGCATGCACCAGCAGCCCCTATCACTGGAGCAGGTCCACATGGCAACAAATTGAAGAGGAGATGAATCCTGGTAGCACAGAGCTCAGGAAGCATCAGCAGCCTGATTAAGGAAAGCCTGAAAGATGGTGAGTGTATGAGCCAGTCTAGATGTGTGCTTCATTTAGCCCTCAGGTGGTTTAGAATAACAAAAATTTTTAAAAACCCTCAATTCTGCTCACATGAAGGAAAAAAAAATTTGACACATCATAGGAATAGTTAGTCATCTATTGGGGCTTTTTTTCCCACTGACAATGACATACTTCATGACTGCTTTATAGCTGCACAACAGCCTTCTGACAGCATTTTAAACAGCATTTAAACGAGATACATAAAGCATGCTAAAGACAAGAATCTCTTCCCACAGAGAGCAGTGAAGCTTAATGGAACTGATGTTAAATAGGAAACTACCGGTGCTGGGCAAAAAAGGCAATTCATGCTGTTTAACACCTGGTCTAGCTCTAGACAGTAAAAGGAACAAGGCAGGGACAGGGGAAAGATCCCTTTTGCAGTTTTGTGTGGCTGGGTTCCAATGGAGAAGAGGGAGCTGCCAAGCTGGCTTCTGCAAGCAGCAGCTAGAAGCTCTCTGCAGGCCCCAGAGAGTAAACATTGGCTGACTCAAGGCTGGAGTTGTGGCTAACCAAGGCCAAGCCCATCAGCAACGGTCACAGCACCTCTGGGAATCACATTTAGGAGGAGAAAAATTGGAAGAAGCTGCATTTTGCCACGAGAGTCGAGAGTGAGAAGATGTAAGAAACTGCAGGCACCAAGGTCAGTGAAGAATGGGGGGAAAAATGAGGCACTTCAGGTGCTGGAGAGAGCAATTCTCCTGCAGCCCATGAAGAAGCCCATGGTGGAGTGGGTGTCCCCCTGCAGCCCATGGGTAAGGACAGGGAACAGAGACCATCTACAGCCTTTGGAGAGACCAACCCATGCTGGAGCAGATTTGCTGGGGGACTTATGACTCTGTGGGGAACCAGGCTGGAGCAGTCTGGGCCCAAAGGTCAGCACCCGTGGAAGGGAGCCACACTGAGGCAGGCGGTGAGGAGATGACTCCCTGACAGAAAGGACTCATGCTGGAGAAGTTCATGGAGGACTGTCTCCCATGGGTCAGACCTCATGCTGCAGCAGAGGAAGGGTGCAAGAAATGCCCCTCCCGGGCTAAGAAGGAAAACAACTTGGGAGAAACTGAAAACCCCCACTCTCCATGCCCTGTCCCTCCCCGTGCCATGATGCAGGGGGAAGAAGGGAGCGAAGTTATGACTAAAGTCTGCTAAGAAGGGAGAGGTGGGCGGAAGTAGAGGTGGTTTAAGATCTGGAGAAGGAAAGCAGTTTATGAGGAACTGACCAAAACCCATTCCCTGCCCCTCCCTGCGCCACAATGCGGGAAAGAAGGGAGAGGAATCATGACTAAAGTGAAGTCTGCTAAGAAGGGAGGGGTGGGGGAAGGAGCTTAAAGATCTGATCGTGCTTCTCATTACCCGACTCTGGTTTCACTGGGTGTGTAGTGTAATAAATTAGAGAGTTTTCTTTCTTTTATTCTGTGTTGAGTCTGTTTTGCCCATGACACTAATTGCAGAGTGATCCCTCTCTGTCCTCATCTCAACTCCTAAGCCTCTCAATATATATCTTCTCCACTTTCCAGACAAAAAGGGGAGTGATAGAGCAACTTTGGTGGGCATCTGGCCTATAGCCAGGGCCAAACCACCACAATTCTACTGCCCGAAGGAGAATAAATGCAAAAACTTAATGAGTGAAAGACCCACACAATGAACTGGGTGTCTGGTCAGTGGCTGCAAGAGGGCTTAGTTTTGTCCCATATCAATCTGTTTAGCATGCATTTGGTGAACGGTTTATCAGTGTTGCTGGATCTTCGGTTTGAGAGGGAAACCCAACTGGAAACCCAGCTTTAAGTTACAGCAAGACTTAGGCCCTTTGCTCACGTGGGTAAGTGATCAAAGGCAAGCATGCACTCAGTGGCGGGAAGAAAAGCTTATCATCACCTGACAAGCAGGGGTCTAAGCAATTCCACACCAAAATATCCTTGCTGCTGGCACAGTATTGCATCCTCCTGGGATGACTATTAAATGCTGTGAATCTGTATTGCTTAATCCTAGCCAGTTGACCTGGAGCTTTAAAAAAAACACAGCAACACAAAGATCCACATAGCTCAAATTCCATGTCACACTGGAAGATTTCGGCAGTGAATAGTGGTAGGACACATGTCCTGTCCCATTGCCTGCCTCCTCCCAATCTACTGGCACAGCTCAGAGCCAACCCCACCTTGAACAAATACAAATGCATGTAAAAAATCAGTCCTGGCAGATCACCAGTTGCTTTCACAGTGATTTCTGTGCTCACTTTTACCTCGGCATGTTTTACCTATGTTAGCCCTGCATGTGGCCATATTCTTAGCTGATTAAATTTCTTGTGCAGAAAACATTAGGTGCAAAGGATCTCTGATGCAGTGAGGGCTACCTATCCCAAACAAAAACAAAGAAATGCAAGTTACTTGAAAATGAAAGCAGCAGTCCTGGGGAGCTAATCTTGAAAGAAGGCATGTTCAGAAGCAGAAAGAAACCTCAGGTCATATGCAACTGGCTAGCTCCTCAAACAGACCCAGAGGTGGAGTGTTCTCAAACAACTTCATGCTCATTACAGCTTTAGTGGTTAGGTTTACTCACACAGTGGAACAAAAAAAATGGTGTATTGCAGTGGATGGTGGATGCCACAGTTCCTTCTTACAGAAGGAAGATTATCTTTCAAAAAAGGAAATTAATTGCCTGGCTCCAAGGAACTTCTAGCTAAGCTGCTTTTGAGGTAGGAGAGTATGTGGTCTGGAGGTTTAAGGCTTCTCTGCAGAAAGGATTCTCCATGCACAAGTGAGAAATGAATTACTGTGATATCATTCCTATGGAGAGTAGGAGCACTCAGCAAGATACTGACATCCCATGCTAACTACCAGTAACATGTTAACGGCGAATAAGGAATAAAGGAAATAAAAGGAATTAAATGCCTAGGTTTGGACAGTGTTTAGGAAAGAGAGCGCTCTCCTATTTCAATTTGTAGAATTAAGGTTCGGTTGCCACAAGAATGGACTTCAAAACACTTAGAGAAAGCAGAAAGCAGGGAACATAATAAACTTGGTCAAGACAATCGCAGTGGAACTGTATCCCTCTTTACACAATTGCAGCCACAGCAAAAGGTCACCATTAAAAGAAACAGCTCTTGGATAAAATATGGTAAGAAACAGCCTGAACAGGTGCAGAATCAGCAAAGTATGTATGACTGGTACAGTGGAAGACACCAATCCCAAATAAAGCAGATGTATGGACATTAGGAAAAAAATTGTTTGGAAGGCATCTGTAGGAGTGTTCTGCCCTAAGAGTTGCTGGAGTGGTGATACATCTCCATCCCTGGAAATCCATTTATGACTTGATTAGACAAAGCCATATCCTCCTTGATCTAATATTCCTGACAGTCCTGCTCCAAATCATACTGAAACCTTACAATTTACAATTTTAAAAGTTCACATCTTTACTAAGTAAAATAAATGCCTGTCTGCTACAAGCCATGCAGAGGACAAGGCATGGTTCCTCAGCAAGAGACAATCTTCCAGCAGGCTGCTGATGAGAACAGCACGGCCAGGGCTCAGACAGATCTCAGCTGTTGCTCTAAGCTATGGTGCCTAGAAGATCCTTGCAGAGGAAAGAATTGCTGTTACTAGAAGCTCTCCATCAGAACTCTCATGACACCAAATGCTGTGCTACCTGCATTTATGCAGGCCAAATACTGAATGCATAGGTGGGTGTGTAGGTATTAAAAGAACTACAGAGACTCTTGTCCCTGAAGTGGGTGCACTGCTTTCCCAGATACGCCCTTCCACTGCCATCCAGACAGTGTAGGAAACAGTCACAGGCCCCTGGTAGCCTTTTCCAGTATCAGTCCTGCCCCAGCCTGTTTTGCTCAGCCTCTGTGCTTGCTTAGCAGGGCAGAAGGGACCTCAGTCTACACGCACAAGCCTCTTCCTTGGGTTTTTTTTTCTTAAAGCAGCAGGTTTTCCGGTCACTTTTCCTCTTCCTTCTACCTTCCTGGAAGGAAGGGGTTGGTTTATTCAATCCTCATCTGGTACTTCAACCATCTTGACCACTCCTTGTTCTGCCAGATGCAGTGCTTATTTGTTCTGGGAGAGACAGTGTGACTGCATGCTGTATCTCCAGGGCTGAAGGTGGCGCAGGGGGATGAGAAGCATCTCTGCTCCTTCTGCTTACCAAGAGGAGCAGAAAGCACCACAACAGAGACAAAGATGAAAACCGCTCATGGTCAGGCAAGGGGGAGAAGCATGTTTTCTTACAGCATCTCCCATCCAGGGTTCTCAGAACCTGTACTGGCGCAGTTGGCAAAAAGCTGGGCTTAGAGAGGTGTCAGAGAAGACAGCTCTGCAAATACCATGTGGGAGATGAGGTCTCCTCAGTTTACAAGCAGAGGAGATTAAAGTTTCTGGTATATCTGCTGCTCTCAGAAGGAGCTGTGGGGTGGTCCAAAGTGCCATGACACATGTGCAATACAGAAGTGCCAAATGCCACTTCCAAACACAGCGGCAGTGAGCAAGGCAGCAGCCCAGATGGAGAAGCTGTGAAGAGCTGGGTTTGGCAAAACACTTATCTACAGGGCTGTACCTGAGCACCTTCCTAGTGCCTATTTTGGAACAACACCACAATATTATCTGCTGCACTCCTGTACCAGGAAGAGATAACTGGTTTTTCATCTTTTATTCTCCATCCCTGCAAGATTATAATTTACTCAAAACAGGCTCCTGGCAGTGAGCAGAGATGGCCACTTGGGCCACCAGCAGCAGATGGTTATCTGACAGGAGACCTGGAGGGCAACAAGGTAGGTTCCTGCAGGTACTACAGCAATAAAAGGACAACTAGGGAAAATGTGGACCTGATGTGGAATGGGACAGGAGTCCTTGTGACAAAGGACAGAGGACTGGAGGGCAGGCCCCAGTGTATGGAGAGCCTCTCCTTGTATAGCCGTATCTGAACAGAGTAAGCCAGCATGGGCAGAGCCAAAGGTCCTGAAAATCCTGGTTGTGCGGCACCAGATAAGGCCTAGAGCCACAGCTCAGGGATTCCCTAGCTCACCCCACCTGCTTGTGAGACAGTGAGGATCCAGGATACACATGGCCAGGACTTGCAGGCCATCCCTGCACACTGGGCAGTGTCCCCGGGGAGCGTATCTCCATCTTGAGAGGCAGCTGGAGGTGAGGTCTGGGTCCTCTCATCTTGTCAAGGAGGTAGAAGACCCTGATCACTTGCTGCTCAGGACTCTGGTGGCACTATCACAGCACAGAGGGCTGATGCTGAATTAACAAAAGGATGAAAAGATCTTATGAAGGAACAAAGGGTCCTCTGCCATCATGGAACAGAGACCTTTGCATCCTGGAGAAAGGAGGAAGGCAGCATAACCTTCTGCATTTCCTCCTAATTCCTGACCTAATTACTAGTATCAACAGCCTTCCTGTAGAGAGGGAGAACTGGGATGGAGATTGTACTAATGTCTGTATGTTTCTAACCACAGAGCTGATGCAAAAAATGTGTTTAGCACTGTCCTACCCGCATCCACCTTATAAAAGCCAAGTCCTGGGACCTTGTAGTTGTCACTCCCACCTCTTCCAATAAAGAACATTAAGGAGATTTTTCTCTGAAGCTGCCAAGAGGTCCTGGGGTAGGATACAGAGCATCCTGCAAGCACTGCTCAGATCTCTGCTTACCAGGTTGTGTCAGACAATCAGCATGTGCTTGTTCAGGCTGAACAGTGTTTCCTAGTCAGCTGCTGCCCATTGAGATGTGCAAGCCTAGTACTGGGACCACTATCATCTCAGGAAAGAATGCATCCATTTGCTTCATAGTTCCTCACTGCTGGCATAAACAGAGGAAGCAGCCTCTCTAAGCAGGATAATGCAACTGCAGGAGACACAGCAAGGACATACACATAGTTTAAAATTGATTCTCTGAAGCCTCTCAAAACAGGCATGTCTGGGTGCTTGGCTGTGAGCTGAAAGAAGGCAGCCATAACATGGACTAACCCAAGATACAGATCTGATTGTGTGGATAGCCCCAACTAGAAAACAGAGGAACCTTCATGCAAGCTAGTCTCAAAATAAAATCATCCTCATCTCTTGTCCAAGGTCCAGAATACAGCAGAAGGAGGCAGAGGAAGTTAGGTCATGGCTGCAGTTTCTCCCGCCTGCTGAGAACAGGGGTCTTGTCAGAATCCAAGTTGTCTGAGAAAACATTGTCTGGTCCAGCCCCTTGCAAGCAGTAGGAATGGAGACAACCAGCCCAGTGTAATGGAGAGTAAGGAAAGAAACCTCTGGAGGCGTCTTCAGTGTGCAGCACAGGGTGAAGGCCTCACTGAAAAATGGGCCTTTGACTAGCCCTATTGTGTCTGTGCATGCACAGGTTAAATCACAAGTGCACAGTCCACAGTGGCTCATGCAAGGAAGAACAGAAGGGAATAAACTTAAAATTGATCTGTAAGTTTGCTGCTTGCAAGACCTTTTGCTCCTTTTTTTTTTTTGACACAGTCATGTTGTACTTGTCCCAGCAGTTGAGTGTGATATGATAAAACAGCAAAGCAGTGGCAACTCTCAGCTCTGAACAGGTGGCAAAAGGTGCCCAGAAAACCACTGGGGTACTTTGATACCCTCAAGCACAGCCTACTCCCTGCTTTTGTACTTCCCAGAAATGAATGAGGAATTGCTTTTGTGACCTCTAAAGAACAGACAGTTAAAGATGGAGAATCAAGGTCCACCACAACACAGCAACAGTGAAGGGACTTTGCTCTGCTTTAGCTCTGACTCTTTTATGAGGCTGTTTATTGTAAGTGAGCTTTTCATGACTTACCCGTGAAACCTGACTGATAAGGTCCTAGCTCCCTGCCAAAGGTGTGAGCTCCTAAAAGGGCTGTGAAGTCTAAGCATGTCAGCAGCATGCAAAAGCAGCCTTTGGAGAGCTGTGGTGTATTTACTACTTTCCAGGAAATGTCAGGCAAAACAAGCAGGAATATGCTTGTTTGTACCTTATACCCTGAGGAAGGCCTGAAAGCAGATTGATGGGCACCGTATCTCCTGGATATACCAGCTCTTGGGTGCAGCACAACACAATGGTATGCACTGACCTCTCCAGCACACTCACACTTCTAGCCTATTTGTGTTCTGGCACACTCAGTTCCATCTTCAACTAGATGATCTCTAGAGGTCCCTTCCAACCCCCTGCCATTCTGTCATCTTGTGAGCTGTGAGCTTCTTTCTCTTGCTCAAAGAGCAGAAATTTTACCCAGGGGGTGAGGCACGTGAGTTTAAAAAATAAAACAAACAAAAAAAAACCCTAATGAACCAAAAAAGAAAAAAAAGGGTGCTTGACCAGAATTGAGTTATCAAAAGTGTCTGATGTGGGTTAAACTGAGAACAAATGGATAGTGATCACATCACAGCTGGAAGCAGAGGGAACTGGAGTGCCTTTGGCAGCATTGAGATCCCCTCAGATCACCCAGGGAACAGCTGCCCGGTGTTGCGATGGTGTCACTCCTGGCAGGGAGGAGTAGCTGCCAACCAGACCTTACCTCGTTCCCTTGTGAATAAGCATGCAATGAATGGACACACATCATGAGCTGTACCATGCACAGTTGGAACAAGGAGGAATTTGGACTACATCAGGTTCAGATGGGAGATGGGTTTGTAACCTGACTAAGAAGTTTGGGGAAAGGAAATCACACTTAGTATGCCCAGATCCTACACTGAATCCTCCAGTATGTGCCAGCCTTCTGCTCTTTCCCAGTGTCCAGGGACCAGCCAACTCCAAAGGACACACCATTGGTCACCCAGCATTTCCTATCATGCTACGCACACAAAAGGTAACACAGGATCCCCACTGTAAGGGAGAATAGTGACACCAGAAGTCATGGGAGGCAGGACCTCCATGCACCCCACTGCTGGCTGCCAGGAAGGGCACTTATTTTCTAATCTCCAGGTGCACTGTGCTGGTTTAACCTACCAAAGTCGCTTCATCACTTCCCCTTTTAGCTGGACAGAGGAGAAAATATATATTGAGAGGCTTAGGAGTTGAGATAAGGACAGGGAGAGATCATTCTACAATCAGTGTTGCGGACAAAACAGACTCAACACAGAAGAAAGGAAAGAAAACTCTCTAATTTATTATACTGCACCACACACCCAGTGACACCAGAGTGAAATAATGAAAAGTATGACCAGATCTCAAAGTACCTCCCCCTGCCTCTCCCTTCTTAGCAGACTTCCCTTTAGTCATGATTCCACTCCCTTCTTCCCACCTCACTGTGGCACAGGGAGGGGCAGGGAATGGGGCAGTAGGGGTTTCAGTCAGCTCCTCACGAGTTGTTTTCCTTCTTAGCGTTGGGGGGCATTCATTCCTCACACCCTCCCTCTGCTGCACCATGGTGTCCCATCCATGGCAGACAGGCCTTCACAAACTTCTCCAATGTAAGTCTCTTCCCATGGGGCTTCAGCTCTTCACCAGCTGCCCAGCATGGGTCACTGATATGGGGTGCAGTCACAAATCACAGAACGTATCTCAGTCTCTCAGGCCCAGGCAGCTCCAGCCTGGTCCTCCATGGGGTCACAAGACACCTGCCCCACAAACCTGCTCTGGCGTGGATCTCTCCCTCTCTCTCCCTATCCCCCTTTCTCATCTCTGTGCCTCTGTCTCTCTGCATTGCAAGTGCTGGCAGGGGCTTGGTCCAGTGTGGGTCACAGTGTCTTCTGTATGTCTCCACCTGCTCCAGCGTGGGGCCTCTCCACAGGCTGCAGGTGGGGTCTCAGCCTTTTCCATGGGCTGTTGGGGGACACCCGCTCCACCATGGGTTTCTCCACAGGCTGCAGGGGCATCTTTCTCTCCGGCACCTGGAGAGAAAGATGCCTTCATCTTCACCTGTCTTCACCTCCTCTCCCATCTCTTCACTGACCTTGGTGCCTGCACAGTTTCTTACATCTTTGACTCTGGCCTTGAGCCAGCTGGTTTTTATTCTGTGGGGCCTGCAGAGAGCTTCTGACTGCTCCTGAGCCCCCCTGCTCCACCAGAACCCAGCCCTTAGAAGTACAACATGGACAGAGCAGTCTACCAGGCCATCTGCCAAATGGACACCAAGGGCTAAGCACGCATGACTCTGGAGCCAAGAGTGTCTACTGCCATACATCCTGATTCAAAAACTGGCTTAGCATCAGTAACGATTTTCCAATTATTTGATGCAAGCAGAAAGGCTGAGCATTTACCATGATGTTCTGTGTGTATTTCCTTTCCTTCCAGGCATGTTCCCTGCTCTGAAAATACAAGCAAGGAATAAGGTAGACTGGCTCTGTGCTGAAATATGTAACCATGGCATAAGCTGTCTGTATTGCCAGGACTATGATGACACACAAGTGTGCAGAGAGTATGACGATGGACTGCACGCTCCTGCCCCACTCTGCGTGCCTGGATTGGCATTTCATTTCAGCTTGTGTTTCCCATCATCAGCAACATGAACACCAGACACACGACTTCAGCTTTGGGCACTGCTCGTAGGAAAGCTAGCAGACAACTGGGGAATTCAGTGGAGAGTGGTAGACTAGAGATCAAAATTGTGTGACCTGCTTAGAAATCCTAAAAGCATCAGGGTGGAGATGGTGGAGGGAAGCCATGAGAGTAGGCTTCAATCATGGAAAAAGTTGCTACAAAGAGGATACAAATAGTTCTTTTCCAAAGTCTATGGGAGACAGAGAATCAAAAAACGTGTTTAAACTACATCAGAGAAGTCTCCAAGTAGGCAATAGTAAAACTGTCTTAACAGTCACAGGAGTGGGAGAGGAAAAAGCATGAATCTCCATCAGCTGTGTTTCCCAGGCAGACTTGATAAAAGCCTAGCAATGGCAACAGAGCTGTGACCGACCCTGATTTGGACAGGAGACAAACTCATAGAGCTGGAACAGAGAAATCACATAATACAGTGATTCCATGAGCAGTAAGCCTGCTATGTCTGGACTGTGGCAGGGCTACACCCGCTCACAGCGGCTGCACTGACCCCCTCAGCAGGACACCCAGCATCTCTGCTTTAAGCAATTTTCAATTGCAATGCAACTGTCAGAACTGCAATCCTTAACATCCAGGGGAAAACAGCTGAATCAGATATAGCTGTCACAGGTCAATCTGTTTCGTTATAGTACCAAAAGCCACGCTGCAAGCCAAGCTCTTTAGCAATGGCCATCATTCCTCTCTTTAACAGGTACAGAGTAGCTCCTTTTTAGTGTATCACTGTTTAATTTGTTTAATTTGAGTTTGTTTGTTTGACGCAGCATTTGAGCTGAAACCATCTCTACTGCCCTTGTGACAACAATCAGGCCCTATTTCCCTGAGCTTAACCTCCACAACTGTATGGGACTGCAAAAAGGATGCATAGAGGGAAGAAGCCATCCCATACAGATGCAGAGCTGAAGATGATGGTGAGAAAAAGGTGTGGGACCTCCAGAAGATCAGACAACATCATGGAAAAGGAACTGAGGCACAAAAGCATTCAAAGTGGCACTAAACAGCATCTGGAGAACTCACAGGAGCTGAACAAGTCCAGTAGGCATAAGAAACTTCTTCAGAGAAGAAGAGCTCCTTCATAGAAGATGTCTGAGGTCTCTAATTACAGAAAGTTTTTCAAGCTAACCAGGCTGCAAACATCTTCCTTGTTTGCAGAGAGATGGCTGTCCACCCCCAAAACTGCCCAACAGCCATCCCAGCAACCACCTCCTGTGGGGACAGGCTTCAGACAAAAACTACACCCCTCTCTACATCTTCAGCACAGCACATACAGGGGCCTGGCAGTACCCAGCATGCATCCACACTAACGTGCATCCATCAGGACACAGCCCTTCACTTTTTCTGTCCCCATGTCAACACACACTAACATTTCACTGACTCAAGGCTGTAGAGGCAGGAGGCGTGCTACTGATTCCAGCGGTACAGATGGGCATCCCACTCCACCAGCTGTAAGAAGACTTTTATTCAAAGTGGGTTTTACTAGTTTCATCCAAACTAAGGGTGTGCAAGCACAGGATCACTGCCTGCAGAGCATAAGAAGAGGGGTCTCTCACAAGACTATTACAATCCTGGTACAGAAGCAGGGCACATAAAGGCTGCACAGGTTGCAGAAGCGGGACTCAATTCAGACAGTGAAGACTTTCTAGGCCAAATAACAGTTGGCTAAGAGAAGGCTCTGCAGCTCTGCCTGCCTTCAGGTAAGCAAGGGGAGGAAAGACTGTCTGTCTTTGCCCTGATCTCAGGACTATTGCAGTGATCAAAGGACAGCCAGAGCTCTAATATGACACAGCGCATCATGAAGGGACAGTCCCCCCATCAAACACATACACTGAGATGCTCATACTCATCCAACAATTGTTTTCTGTTTTCTTGGGCTGCTAACCTGCAAGCAGGTTGCAAATACATGCCAGTGAGCTAAGAATGGTTACATATGCTTCATGCTCCCACAGTTTTGTACAAGAAGCCTCTCTTCTTGAAACTTGTGCTCTGCATGATCTATGTTGCAGTACTGCATGAAAGTTGCCCTGGCATCAAGAGACATGGGCTGAAATCCAGACATACCTCTGGAGACCTTGCCCCACTGCACCCCCAGGGAAAACATATAACACAAAAATCTTAAAAAAACCTTTCAAGTACTGTTTTCTATTGTTCACAAGCAGGTTTCCAAATCCAGCCTATACTGCACCTGCAACTCTGAAAAACACATCAGATGTTCAGGTGATCCATCCTGCAATCTGAATTCTCTTCCTCTCCTGTTCTTATTGAGAGGGAATCAAGAGAGTTTGTAGTTCAGAAGGATTTTTTCTGAGTTCCCAATCTCTTGCAAGCTAGTGATAATTTGAAAAGCAGAGGGACCAACAGGGGGAAAAAAATGAACTCTTCATTGCTTCTCTTGCATGCAGGGTCAAAAAGAGATAAAAAGAGGAGAAAGGAAGGAATGCACATGTCAGTAAGGGGTATTTTTAAATTTGCAATGAAAATTTCTATCTGAAATGCCATGAAAACTTTTCATTTCTCTTTTGGAATACTAAGCTTGTATTGTAATGCCTTTTTCCCTTCAACCTCATTATTTTTAGGTGATGTTTCTACAGCCAAAAAACCCATAGGGCAGCCTTGCTAGTCTCTTGAGAGCACTGTTTGCAAGTATCCAAGGAGAGTGCCATGAGAGATTCAAACTTCCAACTCCATGCAAATAAGCAGACTGAAACTGGCACACGGATATGCAACTAGAAACCTCCAGAGACACACATCCTCTTCTCAGTCCTGATCAGCTAGCCATGAAATAAAATCTTTGCATGCACTCAGATTCACGTAATAGAATCAAACAAAAGCAAGAATCACTGTCCTTTTCAAGATCTGCTTAGGTCCATGATTTTCTCTGGCCCCCTTCTCTCCTACTGTCTTCAACTCAGTTTCAATCTCACACTTACCCGCTCGTGCCAAATCCTCTCTCCTCTCCTCCCCATCTCTTTCTTCCACACTGCTGATTGTCTCCAAATTCAGCACTTCTCATCCAAAAATAAATAATGTAACTTGCTGTCAGAAGACAAGAGTTACTCTGGGAGACTTGAAAAGCCCTTTCAGCTCTCCTCCCTCTGCCAATGGCATTTAGATAATGCTTAGAGCCACATGATGAGAGCAAGATGTACATGAAGCTTCACCACTGCCCTACATTGCACACCAGCCTGTGCATAAGAAATCAGAGACATTCCCATTCCCAGTACCCCAGGACTTGTAGCAAGGAAGCAGTTGAACACATGATTTTAAATAAGGCAATTAATATATCATGAAATACTCCTGGTTTTCTGCCTGAGAGCCAGCTACATGCACTGCAAATTTCATGACATTCCTCCATACAGAGCAGATTTTACAAGAGAGTTCCATAAATAGCACTCCCTTTCTCCTCACTTGCTGTCCCTGCAATAGATTCGTGTTGAAGCAGAAAGACATCTGCTACCTGCTCCCAAACCAGGCTTGTGCAATCTTCACACAGGCTCAAGATCATGGCTTGTGTCTCCATTTTGTAGAAAACATTGGCCCCTCTTCTGATCAGAGAGGCATGCTTATTGCATTCTCAGGCTGCTCCAAAACTTCCTGCTCTTTCCTAGCAAGCATGAGGGCCCAGATGGGGAGCAGTGCAATACATACCTCAGGTCAGCCAGGTCAATATTTCTTACACCTCCTGCAGAGGTCATCTGGCACCTGGATGTGGCACACCAGCAAGGTTCACATGTAACTACATTTCACTGGGAAAAATGCTGCTTGCAGCAGTTGACTGGTCAACCAAGACAAGTCCCAGGTCCACCCAGCTAGACTGGGACAGTTTTGGCAACGACAAATACATCACATCATTATATTTACTCTGAACAATACTTCTCCTGCTGGGTAAAGATCTTTCTCCTTGAGACCCAGTACTGCAGGCCACATACTCCAGAACACCCTGCACCTGCAGTTAAACAGGAGCATCCAAAGTGACAGGTATGAAAAAGAAAGTGTGCAGAGGAACTTTGCACTTCCAGATGGCATTAAAACTTCCAACTTCACATCACTCCACATGCATTTCTCACCCTTTCTTCTTGCCTTATGCAGAGAAAAGGCTGTTGGCTGCAACCATGACAGGAGCAGAGTGATCACAAAACAAGCATCAAGAAAAGGTGTCTGCTTGTTGTGTCAGTCTGTAGGTGCCACTCTCTAGTAGCAACCAGTGCTGGGTTGTTCCTGT
The DNA here is from genome assembly GCA_022605575.1 of Laterallus jamaicensis coturniculus. Lineage (NCBI taxonomy): Eukaryota > Metazoa > Chordata > Aves > Gruiformes > Rallidae > Laterallus > Laterallus jamaicensis. Next base: position 25,325,021 of record JAKCOX010000010.1, read on the forward strand.
AAGGACACAGGGGATAGAAAGTTGAAACCCAGCACTGGTTGCTACTGGTTTACCACCAGCTTTCAGGGCAATGACAAGGGCTTTGTTAGAAACGCAGAGTGGGCAAACATGTTCACAGAATCACAAGGTTGGAAAGGGCCTTTAAGATCATTGAGTCCAACCATTCATGTCCTCTACTGAACCATATCACTAAGTACCTGATCTACCATCTTCTAAACACATCCAGGGATGGTGACTCAACCCCCTCCCTGGGCAGCCTATTCCACATCCCAGCAACTCTTTCAGTGAAGATTTTTTTTTCCTTAACATCTAATCTGAACCTGCCCTGGTGCAGCTTTGTGCCATTTCCCCTTGTCCTGTCCCCTGTCACCTGGCTGAAGAGACCACTGCCCACCTGTCTACAACCTCCTGTCAAGTAATTGTAGGTGGTGAAAAGGTCTCCCCTCAGCCTCCTCTTCTCCAGACTAGAAGTTCCTCTTGCTAAATCATGTATTGTAATAAGATATAATGATGCATACAAGTAGCACACACTCATCCTGGAGGGGGTTTGGAAGACTGGACAGACTCTCTCATGAGAGACTTATGGACCAGACTTGGGCATGAGCCACTACAGCAAGGTCTGGTCTAGCCAGCACTCATTCTACTCCACACAAATACAATTCCCTGGTGATTTCACCAGAGCAGTCAACTCTTCACACCTCACCCTGATCCCACCTTCCTCTTTCCTGTTTCAACAGAAGCAGCTCTAAGGGACAGCTTTATCACAGATGTGAGTGACCAGTCCTTTGGCTCAGAGCAAGTCCATGCCCAGCTTGCAAACTTCCAAGAGGGAGACCCCCTTCATTCTCCTCGTGCCCTCTTTAGGTTAACATACCCCTGGAGACTTCTGCTCACTGCTCTCAGAGCATGCATGGCCTGAAGATCCAGACAAGCTGGGAGTACTTTCAGAGACACCCACCTCCTGCTCCCAAAAAGGACTCACCAGCAGCCTGAGGGAAGCCTGCTGGGTTGGACTTGTCTCTTAATGAGGGGGTCACTAATGCTACGGGTGTAGCCATAAACACATGAACCACCAGGGCAGATGAAAAGGAGTCCCTGGTTTGTGGCCTGTGCAGAAACCATAGGAGACCCCTAGGGACACCAAAGGAATTACTGAGCTGCTAGATTGTTGCAAGAGAAGGTGAAAGCTTTACCAAGACCATCCATCCCTTGGTTTGGAACCATCCTCAATTCGTCCTATTAGCAGCTCTTGCTTCACCATGATAAAGGTCTCTACCACAAAGGCAAGTACTCCTCTCTCCTGTCCTCTCCTGCTCAAAGACATCTCATTCATAACAAGCTCTTCCCAACAGAGTATACACCCATAAATCAAAGCCAAACCCTTAGAGCCATCCAAACACTATGTTGAAAGGGTCATGCTGTCTCTTCTCATCTGAAGCATCCCTTTGTCGTAAGGTGTGAAAGGTTTTGGGCAAGGCTGTATGAAAGATACTGCTGTCACTGTGGAGGAAATACTGCTAAGAACTGATAGTGGAGATGAACATCTAACAGATTGTCTTGCCCCAACAACCACCACAGCCTGCAGTGGTACTGCACAAGCCATCTTCAAGACCTCTGGTACCTAGGAGACTGCTCACTGGCACACCAGGAAAACACAGGTGTTGTAAGATACCTCCAGCATTTCAGCTCCTTTCTTGAAGGAAATGTAAGCCTTTTGTTTTGCCCTGAGAAGGCGGAAAGCCCAAACAACTGCAGCTCTCTTTTGGCTCAGGAAGTAGTTCCAGGCACAAATGAGGAAGCTTTTTGCAAAGGAGCAACAGAAGAATCAGTTAAAATAGTTAAGTCCTTGTAGGTGGCTTGGAAATATTCAAGAGCACTATACTGGGAAAAGCTGCAGCCAAATGAAGGGAATAGAAAAAGGTTTGTAAGTTTACACAGATTTAATATTAAAAAGCACAACTAAGGGGGTGAGGAAGGATTTCAAATTGCACAAAAGATGGTCAATTCTTTCACAAGCCCAGCCTCAGCAGTATTTTCAAGGTTCAACTCCTCCAAGTTCATAATGGTCATCCTCAAAATGCAAGAAAACAAAGGAAGGCAGAATGAGACCTGCATGGATAAACCAGGTTATCCTCACAGAACTCAACCATAACAAGGGGACACACAGGAGGTGGAAGCAGGGACAAGTGTCTTGGGAGGAATATAGAGACACTGTCCAAAGACCCGGGGCTGGGCTTAGCGAAGCTAAAGTCTATCTGGAGTTGAATCTGGTGAGGGATGTGAAGGGTAACAAGTAAGGTTTCTGCAGGACAACTAGGGAAAATGTGGATCTGCTAAGGAATGGGAATGGGGACTTGGTGAGAAAGGACATCAGGAAGGCTAAGGCATTGAATACTGCCTCCTCCTCAGTCTTTACTAAGACCAAGCTACAGGTATCCTAGGTTCCTGAAACCTATGGAAAGTCCAAGGCAAGACTTACCCTTTGTAGAGGAGGACCAGGTCAGGAAACATTTAAATAGACTGGACATGGCAAGGGCCTGATGGAATGCACCCACAGGAGCTGAGGAAGCTGGCCCATGTTGAAATGTGAGTCATGGTTTTCTCTGAAAGGACTTAGTAATCAGGGGGATGTTCCTAAGAATGCAAATGTCACCCTTGTCTTCAAAAAGGGTGAGATAGAGGATCTGGCAAACCACGGGCCCTTCAGCCTGACCTTTATCAGGCTGTTAAACATCATAAGAAACTTTTTTACTGTGGGGGTAGTTGAACACTCACATGGGTTGCTGAGAAAGGCTGTGGGGTCTCCATCCTTAGAGATTCTCAAAACCCAAGCAGGCAATGCTCTGTGTAACTTGATGTAATTGAACCTGTATTGAGCAGATGAACTTCAGAGATGCCTCCATCCTCAGTAGTACTTACAGCCCTGTGAAATCGCACAGTGGTCCCTAGGGAAAGCATCCTGACCAAGTACAATGAATGAAGACCAGAACTTTCCTTAGGCATTCATCAAGAAGGAGATGGGAGAAGTTCTGTTACACAACACTGCCTGCCAGGGACTCATCAGACAGGCCATGCTCAGGGGAAGAAAAACGAGCTGCAATTCAATCAGCTGACTTAAAGCAACAAAAATAGCTGGCCTACAGTGTGCAGTCTCTCATTTAAATCCAACCATATAAGGAAAGCAGGAAGGCAATGTTAGAAGGTATTCAGGGGACGCTGGGGAAAGGAAAATGACACTAAAGAAGTAAAAAGTGGAACAAAGTTAGCAGATACTCGGGTAAAAGTGAGATAGGTGGAGAGTCAGTAAGCTTTTGTAAAACCTTGCCAGGCCTCACAGGCCAAACTGCACTAACAAAAGACAAAATCTCTATGACAGCGCACCCAGTTCCCATAATTAGCATGGTTCCTCACCACAGCGATAAGGCACCATGAGGTTAGAGAGGAGGTCCTCAAATGGGTAAGTGGTTTGTGGAAAATGGGAAATATCTACTTCCTGAGTGCTGCAGGCTTAAGTTCAAAATAGACTCTCACCACCCTATCTATACACCTACATGGCTCCCAGGAAGTATAAATTTGTGGAATGGAGGGAGGTTGTCGCAGTTCTTGGGAGTCCTTTTTCCCTATTCTCCTCATTCATTTCTCTACCTCCTTCCCTAAGGATCTTTTTCTAAAATTCTCCAGTAATGGATAGACCATCATCTTCCTGTGAAACTTACCCCTGCACTCAGTTACCTTTCAAAGCTTTTCTCCAGTTTTTACCTCATTCTCCTGCTGTCACCCACATTTTCTCAACAGCTGATTAATTTGCCCTCCTCCCTTACGCTGTTTGGCTGGTCTGTATTTTTCCAGAGCACTGCACCTAAAACCGGCATACAACTCTTTTGCTAACATGGATAAGCAGATTCTTCCTTTATAGTTTACCAGATACTCTCCTGTTCATATTTACCATTTGCTCACTACACCATGTCAGGGGGTCGTGCTCAGCCTGAATGAACTGCAGCCCCTGGGCACTGTTCTGCAGAACTGCACTGGGCCTGGTGCTGCCTCGTCTGAAGACGTCAGTCTCTCGCTGCTGAGCTGCATCCTGATTTCCCCATGTCATTTCTTCAGCTCCTCAAGGCAATGTCAACCCAGAGCCCTGTCCTTAGACAGACTTCCTGCTCCTTCTGGTTTCCTGTTTATTATTTATTCCTTTGTCATAATTATTAACAAAACCAGCGTCACATGGCAGGAAGAACCCTGAAAAATTCTTCTCAACAAATCCTCACAGTTCAATAATTACCCAGCACGTAAGCTCTCCTCTATAGTTCCCTCACCAGATTTACATGCACCTTACCATAGATATATAGGCGTATCTAGTGCATATTCCCTTATCTTAATTGTGTGGGACAGCACTGAACATTTTCCTAAAGCCAAGATAAATGACATCTGCCTCTCCACACCCACCGGGCTCACCACCCTTTGCAAGAGGAAATCGGAATGTATTGACATAATTGCTCATTCTGCCTCTTTCATCTCATTGTTTCTCCCACGTGTTCAGCTGCTTCTTGATCTGATATCCTCCATGTGGAGAGGCTCAAGCTTCCCTGTGTCTAGAGCTTAGGAATCTCCACCCTCTACAGAGTCCTCAAAGAAAACCTGCTAATTGTTAAGAGTTAATTTCAGACAGTTCTTCATGTGTCCCACAGACTACACTGACTGAGGTCCCAACATGTCTCCTAACCTCACCTGCCCCACTCTAAGCCAAATCATTGTTCAGCCCTTCCTGCTGTTGCAGAGGAATTCAGCCAGGTTTGAGAAGAGTTCTAACTTTGTCTCTCCAAGAAAGTCAATATGGTTGAAATCTGTGAGCCCTGCCAGCCAGGACTGTGCTGCTGGGGTGATCATAGGGCATGCCCAGCCTGCTACCTGGCAACTCATGGGCTCAGCACCCAGTGCCCCAGTACCCACTGGGGTCCATGGACTCTACTGCATGTGGGACAGAAAACAGCCTACCAGGGGTGCAAGTTCATCAGGATTTCCAAGCTTTTGTTCTCATGGGGATTTGGAAACAGGTTTTTCCAATACAGGAGACCAAGCTCCAGATTCAGCATACCAAGTATTTGTATTGTCAGCAGGTTACAGTCTCATCTGCAACAGGACGCAAGCTCCTGTCTCACCTTTGACTGGAAATCTGGAGCAACACACAGGAATCCAAAACCAGTGAGCAAGGACTCTTCCTGTCACTGCACACCACAGGCTGCACAAAGTTTTGTTGCTGCTGCTGTAAATGGCTTGCAACACTGCATGTTTGACCTGCTGGAGAAGAGCTCTGTGGAGAAGGACCTGGGGGTCCTGATTGATGACAGGTTGGCTATGAGCCAGCAGTGTGCCCTGGTGGCTGAGAGAGCCAATGGGATCCTGGGATGCATCAGGAGGAGTGTGGCCAGCAGGTCCAAGGAGGTGATCCTCCCCCTCTACTCTGCCCTGGTCAGGCCCCACCTGGAGTATTGTGTCCAGTTCTGGGCTCCCTGGTATAAAAAGGACAGGGATCTCCTGGAGAGAGTCCAGAGAAGGGCTACCAAGACGATTAAAGGCCTGGAACATCTATCCTATGAGGAAAGGCTGAGAGAGCTGGGGCTGTTCAGCCTGGAGAAAAGAAGACTGAGGGGGGACCTAATCAATGTTTATAAATATCTTAAGCATGGGGTGCAGGGGGAATTGGCCAGCCCCTTTTCTTTGGTGAGTGGAGACAGGACAAGGGGCAATGGCTGTAAGTTGGAGCACAGGAAGTTCCGCACCAATATATGGAAGAACTTTTTCCCAGTGAGGGTGACAGAGCCCTGGGACAGGCTGCCCAGGGAGGTGGTGGAGTCTCCTTCTCTGGAGATATTCAAGACTCGTCTGGATGCCTATCTGTGCAGTATGAGCTAGGGAGCTGCTTTGGCAGGGGGGTTGGACCCCATGAGCTCTCGAGGTCCCTTCCAACCCCTACAATTCTGTGATTCTGTGATGTCCTGGTTGCCTTCTGCAGGACAAGCTGTCTCACACCCCTGCCTGCACTGGGTTTTGCTCAGCATACCAAGAAATGCCTCTGTGCAGACATGCTTATCTATAGGAAAGATGGGAATGAAGAGTGTCTTCACCTTTTCCTCAGTGAGAAGTACCCCTTTTGGATTTGTTTCTGCATGCTAAGTAAGGTGGATGAGCAACACTGGTTTGATTTCATTAATATAATTACAGGCTCCTTCTACTGAAAATGTATTCCCACAAAAATAGGTGTATAAAGCCCAGTGAAAGTAACAGAGCAAGTAAAGGTGTATGTGCTTTGCAATACATGGAAACCAATGGCTCTAGAAATTCAGAGAGCAATCACAGTTCACACTTCACAGCTCAGCGAATAACTCTATCAGTCACATTTTCTTTTCTTCTTCTTTTTATTCCAGCCATAGCACTTTAATTTCAAAACAGAATTTGTCTTTTCTTGTACAGGAAAAGGGTAGGGGATAGCTCCTAGAGAATTCTTTCCTTGGAAAGTGTTTGTTGTCATTGGTGCTTTCTGTGGAGCACCTGTCCTCCAAAGACAGGTTGAGAGAGTTGGGCTTGTTCAGTCTGAAGAGGGCTCCATGGAGACAGTAAAGCAGCCTTGTAGTACCTAATGCGGACCTACAGGAAAGCTGGGGGAGGGTGGTTTGTTAAGGGCATGTAGTGATAGGACAAGGGGCAATGGTTTTAAATTAGGTCTAGATTAGACGTGATCACAGAATCACAGACTGGTTTGGCGTGGAATGGACCTCAGAGATCATCTTGTTCCAACCCCCCTTCCATGGGCAGGGACACCCTCTACTAGACCAAGGTGCCCAAAGCCCCATCCAACCTGGCCTTGAACCTGCCAGAAAGGGGGCAGCCAGAGCTTCTCTCAACCTGGGACTCACCACCCTCACAGGGAAGAACTTCTTCCTTCTACCTAGTCTAAATCTACACTCTTCCAGTTTATTACCACTCATCGTATCATTAGATGCCTTTGTAAAAAGTCCCTCCCCAGCTTTCCTATAGACCCCTTCAGGTACTGGAAAGCCACTATAAGGTCTGAGTGGAACCTTCTCATTTAACAAGCCCAAATCTCAGCCTGTCCTTGTGGGGTGGGGGAGGGGGGGAGGTGGGGCGGTGCTCCAGCCCTCTCACCACCTTCATGGCCCTCCTCTGGACCTGCTACAACAGCTCAATGTTCTTCTAATGTTGAGGGCCCCAGAACTAGATGCAGTACTGTAGGTGGGGTGTCAGGAGAGTCAATGGGCAGAATCACCTCCCTCAACCTGCTGGCCACACTTCTCTTGAGGCAGCCGAGGATTCGGTTAGCCTTTTGGGTGGCAAGCGCACATTGCCAGCTCATGTTGAGTATCTCATCAACAGACACTCCAAATCCTTCTCCTCAGGGCTGCTCTCAAGGAATTCTCCACTCGTCCTATATTTATGCTTGGAATTGTGCTGACCTAGCTGCATTAAGAAGAAGCTCTTCACTATGAGGATGGTGAAACACAGGAACAGGTTTCCCAGAGAGATGGTGGAGGCCCCATCCCTGGAGATATTCAAGGTCAGGTTTGATGGGGGATCTGAGGAACATGATCTAGTTAAAGGTGTCCCTGCTTACTGCAGGGGGGTTGGGCTTGGTGACCTTTAAAGGTCCCTTCCAACCTAACGCATCCTGTGATTGTATGAAAATGTATGCATTCCTGCCAAACAGATTGCTTTTGCAAGTGATCTATCATCCAGCTCTAAGGTCCAGCATACCTGGCAGCAGCACGCTCAGGGCATGGGGAGATGCACAGAGCAGCTCTGCCACAGGGCTCCGCTGGCCTACGCTGCCCATTTCATCTGCCTCAGCGTGTGGATTTGCCACAGCCATGTTACAGGCTCTTGTGCTGCCTCCAACCTTCATCCAGGCAACATTTCTCTCTAATGTGAGTCTCTCTGTCTTGCATTTTTGAGTTTACAATTAAAAAAAATAAACAACAAAACCTACCAACCCCCTCCCCAACCCACCACCCTCATGCTGCCAATCTCAAAGCTTCAAAATGCAAGAAAAGTATGTCCTCAAAAAGGCAACCCCAAAGGCAAACACAGGAATGTCAGTGTTACCTACAACTTGTAAGACACACACATGAACAAGCTCTGGCCTTTTACAGATGTTTTATCATGGTTTGTGTTGAATTACCACTTCAAGGCAAAACCAGAGCTCTCAGAACTTCATCACTAGCCATCGACCTCCTGCTTTGGGTGCCAAATAAGCACAGACCATTTTGGTTTTGGTTTAGCTTCTCTCAAGCCTTTCACACCAAATGGTTTGTGAGCCTCAGAGCTGGGCTCCCCTCCAAGTCATGCACGGCCTCCTGAGCACACCTGCAAGAGAGCAGGTCATGCACTCCTGGGCACACCTTGCTGTCCAAATTCCACTTTTACTGTGTAATAACACTATAAAGGAGAAATTATCAGTAATAAACTCCTTTGGATCCAAAGTTGACCAAACGACATGATTGCAGTAACCCAGAACTTTAAATACCATTTATACCTGTCATTGAGATTACATGTATAAATATGCTATACTACAAGCTCAGAGGCTACAGATTTATTGTTATGAAAGTAATAAACAGTACAGATATGGTGGTTTTCACCTCTTGGTTCACAGCTTGGTTCCTGTTCAGACACTGCCTCTTCCTCAACTGTAGACTGAGAAGCAAAATGCTGCTTACAAGGTGTTGCCTTAGAGGTGAGGTTTGTCAGTTCAGAGACCTTCAATAGACAACCTGACGGCTGGACCATGGCACTGACGATGTCATTTGACAGCCAGTTGCTAAAGGACAGTGAGGGGAGCCACAGAAAGAGACGTGTTCCCAGGCTGGCTTTCTATGCATTCAGCCCACAGATTAGTGCAACTACAGTCAGTGGCCACAACTGGGAAACAAAGCTGCCTTGATGAGTCCAGTAAGGTGTTCTCCCCAATGGATAGGATGCAAGCAGGAAAATGCTTTCTCCAATTCTGAGGTCTGCAGTGTAATCTACAGCTGATTCTGCAGGAAGCACATGCTGCTGGTCATCAGCAGCTCAGAAGGGGATCTCTGGGATCAAGCAGTCCAGGCACAAGCGGTCCAGGCACAAGCATGCATGCCACACTTGTGCTTGTGCCCACAAAAAGAGGAAGCATGACACCCTGAACCTTGTGTGAGGTCCTCCTTACACAGCCAGCATACACTGGTGGTGGGTGTCCCAGCAACTATGTTCAACAGTGGGAATCTCAGTGGTTAAGACTACTGAGTATGCACTAATGGAGAATCCAGCGTGGGGCACTGTTACTGCCGATGCTGTTTTCAAGCCGGTTGCTAGCATATATGCTGTTCCTCAAGGCGGCATTGCAGCAGTTGAAGTTGGTGCCACAAGAAAACTGAGTTACTGGTGAAGTCTCACAAACAAGACCAGTCTATCAAGCAGTTTTGTATGAATAATGCATTTTTAAAAAAAAAAGCTGGGATTAGTTTGTAAACAAGAAAGGTGGAGAGCCATTAGCTAAGTGATCTCACATTCCTCAATTTGCTTTATCAATCTCAGTATTCAGAGAAAAAAAAAAAAAAAGCTTAAGAGCAGCCCAGGCTCTCCAATGAATCAACAAAACCACACAAAGGACTGTACCACTTCTCACAGCCTCCAGGCTGTGCATTAGCTTTTAGCAAAGGTATCTACCACATGAATAATGCAGCACGTCTTCCAGAGCATCTGTACTCTAATCAATCTACAGTAGCGAATAAAAACCTTTCAGCACGCCTTTCTATCAGGCAGCAGGACCTTTTTACAGCTGCTCAGAGGCATATCCTTGGAAAAACAACCCTATCTGCCACCAGAGCTGAAAGCCTTTTAAATCACCCAGCTGGGAACCAGCCCTTTAAATCAGCCATCCTGTGATGGGCCTTGATTTTATCAATTGCCTTTGTCTTTTGTTCCTAAAGGATCCACACCCACCGTTATGGGACTCAGATTAGGAGAGCTCAGACTACTTTTTCTGTCCATTTTGGGAAATGGACACGTGCTGCCCTCCAAATGCAGCAGCTCACAGCCCAACGCCTGCCCAGGCACCTTCTCCTTCCCCAGAGCAATGAGGTGGCCCCACCAGCTGCACCGCACACATCCTGCATCCCTCACCTGCACTGTAAAGCAGCCTCTTAATTGAACTAGCCTTCTCCAATGTAGGGGCATGGGCAAAGAGCTTTCACCACGCCAAGCTTCCCTTATGCTCAGTCCTCTGTATCATCAGAGGTGAAGCAAGCAATGGGAAGCAGAGCTTCGCCCATGTCCATCACCAGTGCCAGTTTGAACACTAGTCCTCTGCGGAAGCACAAAGGCCCCTTCCTGGCAGCCCACTGGGAGCTGTGGGAACTACTTCTGCCACATCACTCCTGCAGAACAACCTGCAAGCTACTGGTTACGGCAGGGAGGGCATGCTGCTGGTGTGGATGGGTCAAGGTCTGCAGATACCCTGTGGGACAAAATTACAACAGCAAACAAGATCTCAAAGGAGACTATATTCTAGAGATGTGTTACCTTTCTTCAGAAAATCCAGTGCTAAATAGCACTACAAAATATTTGCAGTTCTCCATCATGGCAAAGGGTACTTAAACATAGTGCCACGGAAAGCCAGTTGTGAAAAAACACCTCTGCCTGCAGTATAAACATTGCATTAATACAGAGGACATGAAACAAGGGTGAAGGAGCCACTTAAGATAGAAATGAGTTGATTTCCTCACCACGGAACAGCAAGGCCCAAACCCTTACCTGAGCGGGCACAGCACCCCCTCTTGCCCCTTGTTTGCAGTGCACACTGGCCAGAGCAGGACGTGAGCTCTCACACACATCCCTTCGAGCAGGCATATCAGACCTTCTCCCATGGTAACAGTAGGTCAAAGGGTAGCAGTAGAGGGTACCAGGTGGAACTCAATGGTCTCAAGTTGTGCCAGAAGATGTTCATATTGGGTATTAGGAAAAATTTCTTCACTGAAAGAATGGTGAAGCACTGGAACAGGCTGCCCAGGGAGGTGGTGGAGTCACCATCCCTAGGTGTGCTTAAAAAATGGGTATATGTGGAGCTTCAGGAGATGGTTTCATGGTTATGGTAGCATGGGGCTGATGGTTGGACTAGATGATCTTGGAGGTCTTTTCCAACCTTGATGATTCTAAGACACAACCCCAGGAGAGGTGAAACAGCAGTTTCTCTGCTGATGCAGGACCACAAGTAGAAGAGAGTTCCATTACTTTTGCTTCCCCCAAATATCTGCTTGGGCTGAGGAAGGCAAACATTGCACAGGTACCTGGCCTGTGCCAAACAGCAAGACTCCATAAGCCCCGCAGCACTGCATCCTACAAACATCATCACCAGCTGGTACCACATCATCTCAGGGCATCCTTCTACTGAGGAACCCCAAAGCTGCCCACCAAGGACCAAAGGCATATCAAAGCCCCAGATCTGCACAACACGTATTGCGCAAATCTTGTTCAAGTTAGAAGATATACCAAGTTTTGTGAACATCAAAATAATTTTGAGCACCTACGTCCAGGCACAGGCTAGGGCTGCCAGGAGTGAAATAAGTACACAAGGCAAGGCTGAGACAGCAAAAGTCTGGTGGCCATCCTAGATGAGCTTTCTGCCTGCATCTGTACTTCAGTCAAAGCTGAAACCACAATACGCCCCTCAAAGCAGGCAGCAGCACCCAGAGGGGTCCAACATAAAAAATCCCTGATGGTGACACCTGCTCATGGCATTGCCACATCCCCACCACCTGGTATTACTCCATGGCTGTGCTCTTCTGTCACATTGGTACAGCAGGGACTTGGACAAGGAAGCATATGTGCCTCACAAAAATAGCTCAGCTAGGTTATTTTTAACTGGGTCATCCCAGCACAGCCAGAGGCAATGGCCAGGAGGAGGGAAGAAAGCAAAGAGAAAACCTGGCAGAGACCACAACCTCGAGCAGCCCCCCACAAGGCTCAGGCTCTTCTGTCACATGGCCCAGTGAGGAGCCCAAGACTGTATTTTAGGTAGGATGCCCCAGAACTGTGTAAAGTGAAGCCACCTCATGAAGTGTTGGCTGAACTGTCACCTGCTCTTTATTTTATTGCTGCAATCACTTCCAAGCCTGACACAGGATGTGTACTTGAGCGTCCCCCGGGACAAGTGGGACAAACAAAAAGAAAGTACAGCAATAAAGCATAGAGAATCACAGGGGAAAAAGCAGGCCAGAAGGCACGTCTGGAGGTACCAAGTCCCATCCTCAGCACCCACCAAAGCTCGCTACAAGATAGGTCATGTTGCTCAGACTGCCCAGCTGAGTGTGGAAGACCAGTGAGGATGGAGATCCCACAGCCTCCTCAGCAAGACTGCCTACAGTCTTGTGGGGAAGCTGCCGTTTGGCAGCAGGGCTTGTGAAGTTACCCAGATGACTCTGGTCAAACTTACTGCACACCAGAACCCTCATGGTTTTCACCAAAGAGCTGTTCTCTTTCCAGTTGGACCTAGCCTGCACTGCTGCAGGGAGCTGCTGCATATCAAGGGCCAAAGTTGCCCATTATCTTTATTGCAGCTCATGAGGGGTTTTATGCCTCTCATGAGAGGAATAAACCAGGCTGTGAGCCTCCAGGTTGCTTAGGAAGCCCAGGGGCTGGGAAATGCTTGTGGATGGTCTGTTGCCAGAGCTTGGACTTCCCTGCAGTGTCAAGCATCCCTCTTCCATGAGCAACCAAAGTGATTCACCCTGGAGCAAGGGAGCCTGAGGCATCTGTGGCACCATCACTGTCACTTGGCTGCCAGCACTGCCTGGAGCTCCACTTCCTGAAAGTTCACACTTCTCACTGGGGCACAGGGAGTGAAATACCATCTCATGGTACATGAATTCCCCCAGGCTGCAGGATAAGTTGATTCATGAATATTTTTAAGCCAACATCAGCTAGAAATCGAGCTGAAGATCACAGCTCACACTCCAGCAAGTGTGAAGGAACCTGTGCTCTGTCAATGAAAAGTCAGTTTGGGTGCCCCGGGAGGGACAGGGGCATCCTCCAGGGATGAGCCCACCTTTGGTAGCAACACTATTTTCTGGCAGTGCCACTTTCCCCCTTTACCATACATCCATGTCTCCTTCATGCAGCTCCCCTACTCTACAAGCTCAGACAGAAAGATGAAGACACAAATGGTTTCAGTCAGCATAGCCCTTAAGAAATACAGAGGGTCAGAAGAGTGTGAAAAGGCTGGCAGAACCCAAAATGATCCTGAAACTCAGCTCAGTTTCATTAGACTTATCAGAGCTCCCAGGAAGGGCAGGAGGTGGTATGACTGAAGCAGAGGATGGGGCCACCCCAGACTTTTTGGAGAGGGAGCCCCTCCTTCCCTGGTTCACCTCCAGCTTTCCAAGATAGCCTGTATATTCCAGCAGAAAGATAAAGCCAACCTGCCTGCATTCTGCAGAGACAATACCCTCTTTCAGTCTGCTGGTTACCTGGGCAGCAAAGAAAATATTATTGCTTATCAACTTCCTTGTGAGTACTAATGTGCTTCTGAATTCAATGAGAGGGCAAATTCCACCGTACAGAGCTTTTCTATCCTGGCAAGATCCTGCTCTGTTACGAAAGAAAAGCAAATACAACAATAAAAACTTGAAGCCTCCTCCACTCCCCCTCCCCGCACAAAAACTCATTATAAAAAGGAAGTGGTGAAATGCACAAACTTTTAGAGATGTTGCCACACTTCTTGTCAGAAAAGCAGCCTTGAAAGACTCATCATCTGACCCACTGCAAGCTCAGCAGTTTCTCCTGAAACCAGAACACCACGCTTTTGCTCCCCTATTTCACAGGAAGAAGCTTCCTGCTGTTCAAGGCCAAGACAGTTTCAGGAACCAAAGTTCAGGTCCTTGATGGAAAGATGCAGCTGGGCCTCAGTTGCCTGCCCTGTTGTTTGGGAAGACGGGACACTTGGTCCCCACTGCTCTTTAGCTAAGGTCTAAGCATAACCCACAGACAGCTGGCAGATGAGGCTAAAAGGTACCATACAGAAAGCTTTCCTTCCAGCAAAGCTGAGCATCACTACTTTAAGAGGTTTGACCACCTTCATGGAAGTCAAGACCTTGGTTATTTGCCCACAGGAATCAAAATGGGGTCCACTAGGCTAGCCAGATCACTTCTTCCTAGCTGAGGTATTATGGCTGCCACCAGGCCACAGAAATGTTAGGAGATGATGAGATTCTGGCCAGCAAGACTAAGCCTGGCCCTAGGATCTCATCTTAAAGCCACCTGGAAAAACTGAGAGTCTGATCAGCCAGGTGAAAATGGAACCTGCTACAGATGGTAGCCCCAGTGCTACCTGGGGCACTAGTGAAGCTGTGACTATCTGGGCAGGAAAGCGCAAGCACAGAGGCAAAGGCACAGTCTAGGGGATCCCATCTCCAGTGGTCTCCAGTCCAGCCTCACTGAGAACCTGCCCATAGCTCTAAAGCAGGGCAGACATGGAGCCTCCAAAACCCCCAAGGACAAAGGTCTCTACCTGCCTGATCCCAGGCCTCCACCAGCCTCCTAAGGACGCAGCTGTCTCTAACATCTGACCTACTTCCCCACAGCTGCAGCTTGTGTCCTTTTCTCCTTGTTACACTGTCACAGCCGAGAGGAGTCTGGCTCTGAAGCTGCCCTTCCAGGAATTGTATCCTGCTGTTAGTAAATCCATTTGGTAGCAAATGACATGGGCACATACTACCATGGACTAGAGAAGAAGCAGCTGTGAGGTTTCCAGTCATGAGCCAGGAGCAAAGGGAAATAGTCCCTGTCCTACTGGGAGCAATGACAGCAAGACCTTATTCTTTGAAAGGTGGTGGGCAGCATCAGAGGCCTTCTCTGAAGCTCGTAGCTACAGGGTTCTTCCACTTCCCTTGCAGCATCATTTGCACACACACACACAAAAAAACCACCAACAAAAAACAAAAACCAACCCAAAACAACATTTAGGGCCCTGAAAAAAAGAGAAGGGGGAGGGGGCTCCCCCACACCTATGCAGCAGCTGTGGAATTGTGTTACGATTCCAGGTGAGGCTTTTCTCCTTCGGTTAAATCAAACTGACATCTCTCTGTTCTCCAGAAAACCCCTAACAACATTTTGGCACGCTTTAACAGCAGGACCCATTTATGTGATGCATGGTAAGCCAGCAAGAGCATGGCAGAGGCAGGTGTTGCAGACACAGCAGCCACTGCTTTCCTCTGCCACATCACAAGTCTTAAAATCAATTCTCCATCTAGAGCAGGCAGAGCTGATTCAGTTTTCCTCTTTTTGGTTCTTAGCCTGGCTTTGATTGATGCTGACTAAGTGGAAGGACTACCCATGCTCTCCTTGCCAGGGAAATTAAATTCTGTGCCCATTCATTCACCCGCAAGGCTTGGCAAGTGCAGTCTCTGGGAAACCAGTGCCATCACTCTGAACCGAACCCATCGGTTCAAGCACAGAGGCAGTGTTTGGTTCAGACTGGGAGCATGCTTTTGTAGCAAATCTCATTGCTGCCATTCACTGCACTCCAGTTTGCACTTCAAAGCTTCCCAGAAGCATGCAGATAGGATTCTTTCCAGATAAAACCAAAATCATTCCAGGATCAAAACCCAGCACACTCCTGGGACCAGGAGGGTCAAATTAAAACATCCAAAATGCCTGTAGATATGAAGTCCTGCCACCACCTATTTCACTCCCACCTCTGTTCCACTGCACCACTGCTGTCTCCAGCCCTTCCAGCTGGGGAGCACTCCTGGCAGAACCTCCGCATCCCAGCAGAAATCCTGCTACAGGCTCGCTCTCCCTCCTTCTACACTGCCCCTTTCCATGCCAGCCTATTTTTTCCAGCATAGCTGATATGAGTGCTGACAAGCTGATCTTTCCCCTGCCTTTGAGTCAGCTCTGGGCATCTGTGCCTCAGGGATTTTTCAAGCCAAGGGCTTATCTGTCTGTTTAGCCAGGCCTAATGGATTTTCCGCCTGCAGATTCATCTAATGGCTTTTCTTGAACCACATCCCCAACATCCTGTGTCAATGAGTTCCACTTTTTATCTGTATCCTGTAGTTCCTGGGCAGTGATAAACAGAGGAACAATCATTCCCTATCAGAACTCTCCATCCCATCATCCTACCGTATGTCAAAAGTGACATGTCATATCCCTTTTCCAAGCTAAACAGTTGTCCCTCCCTGCCTTCTCTTCTACACTACCAGGTCCTCAATGAGCTGCAGAAAGCTAGCATTACATGAGGCATTCAAGACACAGCTGCACTGTAGATGTATCCAGACGGTATTTGATCTTTCCACAGTGCCCATGGAAAGGAGGAAAAAAAGAGGAAAAAAAAAAAAAGGAAAAGTAGCACAGTCCTTGAAGTCTGGCGGTGAATTGAACCAGCATTTGAACTCTGGACATAATGCAGGCCAGGTAGCCTGGGACACAATTTCCATGCCTTAGGCAGCAAAAACAAAGACTGACTGTGTGAAGAAGAGTGAGAAAAAAATTACTGGGTAGGACACACTGGTCCACATTACACCTGACTGAATATGCAGTTTTCTCTGGATACCTTATATGCATTCATGAAATTACATCTGCATCTAGGGCTTTTCAGTACCAGAGAAAGTCTTCGTGCTCCAGGAAACTTCTGCAGACCGCTCACAGCCAGAGAAGAGTCAGCATTGTGCTTGCAGCTCTTGCTCAGCCAAAAGTGACAGCGAGCGGGAACAGCCACAGAGAAGATCCCTGAGCAGGCTTGAGGGGTGCAGGTGAGTGCTACCACTGCCCCGTGTGACACCATGGGTGCCCCACAATGCCAAGGAACTCCAGGCACAGGTACAACAGCAGACAGTGACACAGGCAGCAAAGAAAGGGCAAACTTTGTAGGAAGAGTTCAAAATAAAGATCTGAGTTTCCAGGAGAATACTTGCCTTTCTGCAGGAGTCCAGAGCACTTGCAGATTTCCAGACTTACAGACTAAGCCACCGTGCAATCATCTGCCTGTGCTGCCAGTGGCCAGTGACAGCAGAACCTTGCAACAGTGAACAGTGTGTGAAACCCTTCTGCTGCCACATAGGGTGCTTGTGCTATTAATCTTCCAAACCACCACAACTGAGCTTGACTGCAAGACAGGCAGAAATTAGTATATACACCACTATATTTTTTTTTATATGTAAGGCAAAAGCTGTCATGAAGCCACAGAAAAGTTCATTTTCCAAGTTACACTGTCAGGGAAATAATAGGCAAGGCACTGGAAAACTTGAAATACACAAAACCATATACAAGATATACAGCTGGTTTCACTGGTTTCTTAAAATTGAAAGAGAAGGAAGAGAAGCTGTCACTTCAATTCCCTTTTTATACACCAAACATCTAATCTCAGTTAATCTTAAGAAGTTCTGTTCCCCAAGCAGCCCACAAAGTGCTGGGCACCAAAACCAAACTCTCAACAGTAAGAGGTTCCCCAGGCTGACAGCAAGATGAGCTTTACTGAAATGTTTCTTGAAACCTCAAGGATGATCACAATATACTGAAGGACATTCTTTGGTATTTTGCCTCCATCCAGTGGAAGGCCTCAGAAAGCAGATATGTGTGCTCCAGCCAGAAGTTAGGAATTCTCACCATTCATTCAAGTTCAATACTCAGCATGAGCATGTGGGGAAGAAGCACAGGAGATGTTAAGGACCAAGGTAGACTTTCTGGGTGGACTTCAGCTATGGGTTTTGTTGGTCTGATACCTTGGAACTTTGGTTCCAAATATAATTACCAGGTTTTCACTTCTACTGTCATCACAGAATCACAGGCAAAATTAGGCTGGGAAGAGCCTCTGAGGGTTTGTAGCCCAAACTCTCTGGTCAAAGTAAGGTCAGCTTGTAAGTCAGGCCAAATTTCTCAGGGCCTTGTCCACACAAATTCTGAAAGTCTCCAAAGGTGCAGGTACTAAAGGTAAGCAAACCATACTTTCCACCTGAGCTTCAGCTTATAAAATCTCCTTGAGGGTTGGGGTTTTTCTGCTCCAAGACTTGATTTTCCTGGCAGGGTGCATCACACCCATAGGTACTGCATAGGTGTAATATATGGCAGGAGGCAGAAGCCTCAAATAAATGCAGGGGACTGTAAAGTCAAGTCCTTAAATCTCTATTAAGCCTTGAAATGAGTGCCATGATTTTTAAAAGTGTGAGACACTGAACTCCTATTGATTTCTATGGAAACTGCTGGATGCTAGGCTATCATTAGCAAAATCAATCTTTTCAATTAAGACTTCAGGCATTGGTTACAGTCATCAAGACCTTTGCCAATTCAAAGAGAAACGTGAGCCACAACCATGACCACAGGCAGGAGGGGTCAGAAGAGAGACTCCCTGACTGTAAGGAAGAGAGCCTTTATATGTAGGAGGAGCTGAATATTATGAAAGCAGGAACTTGGAGCAATGCTATTTTGATTTTGTTTTTGTTCCTCTCTGAGTGTATTTTGGTATTCAAATTAAATTAGAGAAAATGGCAGAGAAAAATAATGTGAACTAATTACATTTAAGTAGATGTTAGCAAGACAATCTTTGACTTCTTCTGTTTGTCTATTGCAATTAAAGAGCTGTCTGGGTTCTCTGTGCCTATTACCCTGCAATTTTGTTGCCAGCACAGGCTCCTTTCAGAGGCCAGATAGAATGGAAGAAACCAGAGGATGACACAGGAGATTGGTCCACAGACATCCTCATGCTTGCACCCGCCCTCATTCGCCTGCTGCATCGATCCATATCCCAAGCTAGGCAGAGCAAAAGGCACCTGTCTACAGAGCACTACCCATGCCCCCGCCTACACTTCCCAGAAAACCTGGGATGGGATCCAGAGCTTCACGGCTCTCCCAAGAAAGATTTCAGCCCTCTGCACAGGCACCCTGCAAGGAGGGTTTAAATCGCTGTATCTGGAGAGCAAGGGTTAGCTTCCGCTCTCGAGACTAGTCCCAGTACTTGCCTTGGCTCCTGCCTGCACCTTCTTCTGACTGTCCCTGCTCTACTCTCTGCACAGGCCAGAGCCACAAGGCTCATGTTTGCTTTACCGGTGTAACCCTGGCCTGGAGAGCCCTGCCCAGCCACCTTTTACCCGGAGGCGCTCTCTCCCAGCATTGCCTCCTCTCCCATATAAGCACAGCTCCCAGAGCTCCATGAGGAGCACAATGGAGTTTGGCCTCTCTTGCTTTCCTGGAAGCTATCTAATCAGTTTCTATGGACTTTGTCTCAATTTCAGTGATAAAAAATATCACAAATGCCGGGAGTTTCTGCTGCTTTGTCTTCCTTATCATTTTCTTCAGTGACTTTGTGCCACAGAGGAAGAGAGGCAGTGCAGAGTCATTGGTGCAGAATACCTCTTTGCAGGTGGGAATGTCCATGTTTCCTGGCATCAGGGCAACTCACTAGACTGGAAAGAAACCCTTGCAAAAACCAAGGCCCACAAGAGTGTTCAGAAGAGAGTGGGAGAGAGAGGCCAAACTTTGGGCATTGCTCTGGAAAATGTGAAATCATGTGAAACAGAGCAGGGAGCAGGTCAGTAGTGGTAAAGAGAACGGGGCTTGGAGCTGTACACCACCACTGGTCCTTTCATAGGCTTCAAGCTTTAGAAAGGGCTTTGCTTGGCTGAGGGTCAGAAAGTCCTATTTGTGAATTTCAAAGTGCTTTGAAAATAGTAAGCATCAGCATTACCTTAACAGAGCCCTGCAGGGTGTATTTTCAAAATGGAGAACTGCTGGCAAGCCTGTAATACCACAGAGGGGAAATCCCTGGAAACACTAGGCCAGTCTGGCTTCTACTTGAAGCCAGTATAACCCTGCGAGTGTCAAACCCCCTCAGCCCATACAGCCTCCGAGATGATGTAAAGGTCTTTCCTGTTACTCCTGTAGTGAGGCAGAAGGCGCGTCAGCGTAATTGCTATGTGCCGCAGGCTGCTCGCCTCAGTCAGCTCTCCGCAGTCAGAGCAGTTTAACATGCACTTAAGGGAAGCCAGGTAATGACTACATGTGAAACGTTTCACTGAATTATCATTCCAGTGTGTTCTTGCCATGGGAGCAAGAGACCAGACTGTCTATGGCCCAGCTGTAGATCACCAGGAGGCTAGTCCCAGCTGTTTCAAAGAGGAGCCGCTGTCCAGCATCACCAGGGATAGGTCTCCAGATCCCCTTGGATCTGAGCAGGAGGCTTAGCAGCAAGTTCCGCAGCAGCTGCCCAGACATCAGCCCACTGTTAATACTGGCTACCATTTTACTGCCCAAGAAGACTGCTGCTTTTATAACTGGCACGTGCAAATACCCAGATAAGGTGGTGGGGCTTCTTTTCATGGAGGCAAACACTTAAAGCAAACTTTCTTGGAGTAGGTTTGTTTATGAGAGTGGAGGACATGGTCTGGCCATTAAGCCTCAGGACTCTGCTGAGGTCCCCTTTGACTAATCAAGAGCAATGGCAGAACTGGTCTGTGACAGTCTCACTCCACCCCATTTCTTTACAGAAGGTCTCTGTCATACCCTGTCACAACTAACCCGGCAACAGTTTCCCTATTGAAATCCCTCTCCAGCTGTGGGTCAAGGGACAAAATATCAGGGAAAGTGAACTGAGCACTACATATGAGGAGCCTGTGAGGTTGTGCGCAGAATCTGCCTTAGCTTGCCCAAAACAGCACCTTCATTCCTGGGATTTGCTAGAGCTTTCAGTTCTCTCACAGTCTGTAACAGTGAAGTGCCTGTGTGCCTGTAGCTCAAGCACAGGGACGTGCTCCATACTCAAGTGTACAACCCCAAAACACGGTCCACACAGCTTTCAGGCATCTGGCAGTCCAGACAGCCCACAGGCAAGGGAGAACTTCCCTTGCACAGGCACCACACCCCAGTTCCAGAGACCAGCAGTCTGCCCAGAGCCAACCCGCCTAGAAAGAGATTGACAGAAACCTACTATGGTGTCTGACAACGTGAAATCCATTCATTACCCAGCTACCTACAAATGTAGCAGACATAGAAACATTCAAAATATTATCCATTACTGACATTTTCTGAGTAAGAAATCTGCTCAGTGGGGACAAAACAACATATTCAAGAGACAGGCAGAAATTACCCAGGGGTCAAAAAAGGACTGACAAACCCACCACATCTGGGGATACCCTGATCTGCTATCAGGAAACCTACCTGCTGCACAGACACATGCAGCAACCAGTCTGATTGATGGAGAGAAGTGAGCAATGCTGCCAGCCAGGCACAGAGGGCTGTGGTCTCTCTCTCTCACCCTGGACTTGCCAAACTGACACACTGAAGCAGAGCTGCTTTGCCTCCAAAGGAGAGAGGTCAGGAGGGGCTCAGAGCAGAGCTGGGGTGCAGGCAGCAGAATTATCTGGCATTGTAAAACATCTCCAGTGCCTAGGCTTCATGTTTCCCAGGTCTATGGCAGTTCTATGGGTTTGAATTGTTGCTATGGCATAATGGATTGAATGAATCTAAAAACCTCTCATTGAGGGAGCTATGCCTTGTTTGCAATAATGTTAATTCACCAAATAACAGCAGCACAGATGAAAACGCATCCTCTTTGCCTTGTGTCTAAGAAGCAACCAGCTCCCCCCATCCCAAAGCCTCCCAAAGCTTTGCTCTAGAGTTTCCTGAAACGTTCACACCAAAACATAACTCCCTGTCGGTCTCCATCAGCCACTCCCTATCTCTGATCAAACCAGGAGAGATCTGAGCTCTCCAAGGGGGGCACAGCCAGTGGGAGAACAAAGGAAACAGAACGGCAGGGCTTGCTTCACAGGCTGTTCCTTTGTTAGCCCACCGAGAAGCCTGCGTTGGGAAACTTAAAAGGCAACCAACACCCAACTTCTCCCAAGTGTTCTCCAAATCCTCTGCAGATACCACTACTCTTGAGAGCCCACAGGAGGTTAAGCCTGTCCAGGCAAATGTACTTTACACAGCGCCTTCTTAGGAGGTGTAAGCGAATGGGCTATCAGGAACAGCCAAGATGTTACAGGGCTGTTTTTGCACACTCCGGAGCAAGACAAGGAGGGCACCACTCCCTGCAGGGGGAACAATGGGCATTCGGCAAAACACTGCACGCAGCTGGTCTCCCCAGGCCACCGGGGACTTGTTTGCAAAGTGCTGTCATCATCACATATCCCTTCACAGCAGCCCGCATTCACTCCTGACAGACCCACTGCAAGAAGCTGTACTCCAAAGCTGTGCTGCCTGGCCGTAAGACCCCTGCAAGGGCTTGCTCTGGAACCAGGAGACCTTGCTGCCAAAGAGCATGGCCCCACGTGTCATTTATGCGGCTGTCGTTATGCTCTGCTCAAGATGTGACCTGCATGCATGTGACCTGAGCACCCAAAATCCCCATGACCCTAACAGGAAGGGGCCAAATTCAACTGCTGACACACACACACGCACACAGAGCCATGGGTGAGGCTTCCCCCTCCATCCTAAGCAAAGTTACACGGGCGCCAAACCGCGCCGCTCGATACAAGCAGGGCTGGCAGGAAAAGGCGCAGCCCGCCCGGGCAGACGCATGATGCTGACTCCCACCTGCCTCAAGCCGGCACGAAGCCCTGTTGCTCCGCGCACCGGCCGCGCACCTCGCAGCGGAGCCCGGCCCGCCGCAGACACCCCCCGCCTCCGGGCCGGCGGGCTCCTAACGAGGGCCGGCTCCCGGTCTGTCACTCTCCGCACGGCAAATGCCCCTGCAGTTACCTGCAGGAACAGCCCAAGGGCAGGGCGCTGCTGGGGAACGGGGATCCTGCCCGAGGGGGGCGCGACCTGCACTAGCTGCCCCGACTGCGGCCAGCAGGGAAGCCCCGCTCCCGCCGCGGATGCTCGAGGCCCGCGGCATCGGGCTGCCGCCGCATCCCCCGGCCGGCCGTGTCCCCGCCGATGCGGGTGGCGGCAGCGGCGGCTCCGGCTCCGCACAAAGCGGGGTGGGGCCGGCGGGGGCTGCGGCACGCCGGGCGCAGGGGTAGGGTAGGGTGGGGTGGGGCAGGCGGCCCCCCGCTCCGCTCCCCAGCACCGCCGGACTCCGCAGGCCCCGAGCTGTGGCAGGTGCCCCGGTCGGCCCTGCCCACTCGTGTCCCGACCCCACGACCCGCCACCACCACCACCTCGGTCTCATACCTTGTAACTGGCGGCGAGAGTCTGGCGACGCGCAGGGCGTGCGTACGGGAACGGCGACACGCTGTACCGTGCCGTGCCGTGCCGTATCGGCCCGACCCGGCCCGGCAGCGGTCCCCGCCCCGGCCCGCCCCCCGCGCCGCGCACCGAAGCCATGAGGTTGGGCTTGGGGCTGCCCGCCGCTCCCTGATGCGGGAACCTAAGCCCTCGGAGCGCCTTCGCGGGGAGGTCCGGTCTGGTCCAGCAGCACGGCTGTGCCCAACCGGCCGCGATCTGCCGTGGGAAGCGTGGGGCTTTGCCGCTGTAGTGGGAAGAGCCCCTCTGTTACCGCAGCAAAGTGCTCAGGCACCTCTCCTTTCCCCGGGCTGGGGAGTTCCACCGGCGCAGTTCCCCATCACCGTCGTCAGCGCAGGTAGGTGCCCCAGGTCTGTGCCTGGAGGCACACTGTGAAGGGAGGGCAAGTTTTCAACGAATCACAAAGGGTGGGAAAGTTTTGATAATAAAGCCTTGAAATCAGTGGTCTTCCACTCCCTCTTTACAGCTTTCTCAAAACCTCATTCCTGAGCTCAGAAACACACTCCTACAGAAAGTCGTTAGGAACACTTTCTGCCTGAAAACAAGATCTACTCTGTCTCGTAACTGGTGTTGGCCTCAGTCTTGATCACTCCCCTATCTTCACTTTCTTTTATCTTCAAGGCTGTTCCAGTGTTGGGTTTAAATTCTGTAGCTGCTCTAACGATTAAATAGCTCACACGGCTGCAGCCGTGTTCTGCTAAACTCCAAAACACACAAATGCTTTCTATTCTCAAAACACACAATTTCTCTTTCTATTAAAGCTGAATTAATTCTCTCTTAAGCTACATCTCTGAATCACCTCCAAGATAAACTAGTCCAACCATCCCCCTACCACCTATATTACTAAACCATGCCCCTAAGTACCTTGTCCAACCTTTCCTTTAACACCCCAAGGGATGATGTTTCCACTGCCTCCCTGGGCAACCTATTCCAAGTCCCAACAGCATCAGGACTTTGCCATCATCCATACAGAGGGTACCCACAGTCATTGCCTTAGCTCACAGAGCTGCTGATGAGATGGCAGCACGTATCCTTGTTATGACTATCAGATATCAGGCACTGCACCCTAAAACACTGCACATACCCTGCAACACGTAATGTGCCAGCCTTAGCTGGCAGCCTCTGGCTTGCTCAGAAGTCCTTGAGAGATGGAGAGACACTGGCCCACGTGGGCCCAAACCTGCAGGGCCTTTACTGATGGCAAACAGGTCTAGAAAGTTTCTCATTAGTGTAGAGCTCACTCAGGTTTTGGGGTTACCTGGTAACAAGCAAGCCCACCTGGTACCCTGGATACTTGGGAAGTAGTCACAACACTCAAAATCAAAGGTCAGAGGAGACTTCCTTGGCCAGGCCATCCACTCAGCTAATATCACTCTGGTCCTTTCTGAACAGAGCCTGAGACAGCTGGTTAATCCATGCTGTGCTTGGATGACAGCCTTACTGACAGCTTGTGTTAATGGAGGTGGCTTGTGGCAAAGAGCACACCCATAAAACACACGTGTAGTTGTGTATAGGGTCTCCAGCAGACCCAAAGAGAACACTATTGTTAGTGCTTTCAGCTGAGATCCAACAGCAGAGGTTGGAGCAATGTGCCCTGTAACTCTCAACTATCCCACATCTTTAAGTGTCAGAAATCGGGCCAGAGGCAGACCATTGTCACCTCTGGACATCTCTTCCCAGCCTGTGCAAATTATTGGAAAGTGGAAAGCGGACACAGCAGAGAGCAGAGATCTTTACGGAGGGGGCCTGACAACAGCGCCATTGACCACCACCACTGCCCCACTGCTAGGCAGAAACCACATCCAGCACTGCAGCCTACCTCACGCTGCTGGGGAGGGCAGAGCTGGCACCTGTGATGGCTGCTCTACGTTGCAGCAGCTACATTGCTGTGGCCGCATGGTGGTATCTGCACCTGTTACCTAGCAGGGGCCATTCCTAGGGAGCAGGGTCCTGCCTTGCCGGGAGAAGTGGACGAGACGAGACATAAGGAAAACAGCTTTCTGCTTGGTGGTATGCCTTGCAGCCCTAGGAAGGGCATGACCAGCTTGCAGGCACAATATCCTCAAGCAGATTTATGTTATACCAGTGCACAGCCCGGTACAGTTGCACCAGTGCTGAGCTGCTGCTGGGAGCACTGCACTCTGCTTCATACTGGTTGGCCAAGGCCTACCTCACGTGCCCACGTTGGGTTCAGAAAAAGCCACATGGAGGAAACCATTCATTAGTTATAACCCATTAGCATAATACTTAACTTGAATTTCTCTAGTTCCCATCTCTCCTGCTATAACGATTATCAGCCCTGAGAAGTGCAGGATCATTGACTGTGCCACATGTATGGAGGCAGGTGGCACGGAGAGGTGGGGTAGAAGCTGGGCCCACACAACACTCACCAGCTTCAGGGACTGATTTAAAATGCCGTTGTGATGGCAGTGTCAAAACTGGAAGATTTCAGAAGCTGTGGCATCAGCATGCCCCCTCAATGTGCAGGAGATTTTTATCACATTGAAAAATGTTAAACTATTGGAAGATGAAGGTAAAAATATCAGTTGGCTTAGATTTCCTTTCAGAACTTTTCCTTCCTGCAAAAAGCTGCCACAAATAACACTTTTGTGCTAAGAGAATTACTTTATAAAAGAAAAAAAAAGGTATTATTTTCAGCAGCAGACTGTGATGTTGCACTGAGAACTACTTTTCCCCAAAGAACCTTGAAATTTCATTTTATGTACCTCAAGTCTCAAAGCTTCCTACTAGCTTGACACCAGAACATGCCAAAGAGGTTCCGTATAATGAAAATTAAGCTTAAAACCAGAGCAGATACTGATCCACCAACTGGAATCTCAAGCCCAGACTTTGCATTTGGAAGGAAGCCATCAGTTAACAACAGGAAAAAACAGGGAATTTGTCTCAATGGTAGCGGACCACGAGCCTGAAGTGGGCACCTGGCTGTAGCAAGACAGGGGACTCCCTACCCCAAATGTGCCTGCTATGGTTACTGCTACCTTCTCGTTCACTGACTTAGGTGATGTGCTGTTTCCCTCTCTGAAGAGCTCCTGCAGCTGAACTGAACGGGCACAAGGGTATTCTCACAATTCAGCATTTCACTGTGGCCTGCAACC
This sequence comes from Laterallus jamaicensis coturniculus, assembly GCA_022605575.1. Lineage (NCBI taxonomy): Eukaryota > Metazoa > Chordata > Aves > Gruiformes > Rallidae > Laterallus > Laterallus jamaicensis. The sequence goes on from JAKCOX010000010.1 coordinate 25,351,363, forward strand.
TCCCACTGAACTCCAGGAAAGGAGTTAAATTACCTCTGAGGGCCTTAAATTATGTCAGTTCCACCACTATGGCCCTGGCACAGGAAAGTGGTTTGTCTTCCTGCACCTGGCATGTCCCTAAGCCAGACACAGCTAATGTTCTGTAGAGGCACTCTTAGCACTGAAAAACAGCTGGAGACGTCCAGGCTTTGGCTGAGGCCACCACAGTGAGCTCTTAAACGGGAAGAAAGCCAGGCCCAGGTCTTGTATCTGTGATGGTGGCAGGAGGCTGCCCCGTCTGCAAGGTGGAGGAGAAGCTCAGTGCTGTGAGACAGCTTCTCCTACAAGGTGTCATTGCTTCCTGCTCATGGGCAATGCCCTGTCCCATAGTGCTCTCCTTCACCCTGGATGAGAAGCTGGAACCTGGGATAAACATTAACCCAGTACAGAAACAACGTCCCCAGGAATGCCTTTCCAGGGCAGCGTGCCTGGGAATACAGGAGTGGATTGAGCGTCTTTGCTGTGCACTAGTCCTTTTGCATGCAAGGGCTTAGCTGCTGCATACAGAGCTACTGGCAGTTTCAGGCCAAAGACCTTTGCAGCCCAAAGCCACCCACAGCCAAAAAGGGGGTGAAAAAGGGGAAAAGGCTCATAGCCTCTTACCTGCTTGTAGCTCAGGGACTTAATGAGCCAGCAGTGGCTTTCCATGTTTGGACACCCTCCCACCACTGATTTGTCCTCTCAAAACCATATAAACTCTTAGCAGCCCCCAAGTCCTCTGATGAGGTGAAAGACAGATGAATGCACATGCTAGGGAGAGAAAAAAACCCCAACACCCAACCAAATAAAAAACATCCTTTGTAGGGTTGGAGCTGATATACCAAAGTTTAGACAGAGACGGAACTCTAAGTTTAACAAGCAACATTATGCATGTAGCAAAGCTCAGGAAAGGCTGACTCTGTGGAAAGACCCGTTTCATCCATGGGCACCACCAGCACAGGCAGAGTGAGCTACTGGGCTGTGCAACCAGGTCAAACTGTTTTCCAACCACAACAGTTACCTGCACTTGAATGCAAGCCTCTGTACAAAACACCTCTGGCACTCACTGATGCTCACTGCAGGTCTCGTAGCATCTTGTAAGTTCACTGCCTTTCAGTAGCCCCAATGTTTGTGAAACAGAGGGGGAGCAGGGTTCATGAGGACATGCTGGCTTGGCTGCAAGATGCAAGTCTGCACAGGCCTCGCAGATATTCCTGCATCCACCACAGTTCAGTACAGAATGACCACAAGTTGACTGGCTGGTGGTATGACTAGGAAATGCCCCTCAGCACATACACATGTGGAGCAAAACCCAGAGCTGGTGAAGGCACAACAGACAACCCTGAGATGTCCTTCCCTTATGATGTCAATTAATAATTATTTTTAGCATATCCCATCAGGGGCAACAGTTTGGTCCTTACATCTTCTTCAGAGAAGTTTATTTTTAATTGGTCATTATACCACATAGACCAATGCATTTTTACATACTGTAGACATATGTCAGGATATGGTTTGGTCTCTAATGCATGTTTCAAGCAACTTTTTAAAAAACATAATGTCAGGATAGAATAAAGTATTTTTAAGCTGTTGCAAAGGCCCTAAGAAGAATACAATTGTAAGTATACGTCTGATTTCCATCATGGTGTTGATGTAAATGATAATGCCTTTCATAAGTCCGTAACAGTAGCAAAACTCTATACTTGAGTTGACCCATGCACATAACAGCACAAGTAAATTAGATTAGCATTATAATCTGTAAAGAAAAATCTTCTGCCTTTTGAGCTTCTCTAGCTAGGTGGCACCATTTTAAAACCAGTGAATTTTTTTGCGCTATCGCAGTAAGGCTCCAGCAACATTTTCTTCTTGTCCCTTCTTTCTTCAGTACATGCAGCTGTCAGTGACATGCACAGGATCTACCTCACACTTGCTCATCTATCCACTCTTCCCAAAACCTCATTTCCATGCTGAATACTTCTGTACTGTGTGCTTGGCCTTCACTGCTCTCTCCCAACTCAGACTTTTACAATTCTTTTAAACTGAATGGTTCTTCCAGCTGTGCCTAAGGCAGAGCTGAGGCAGACCATGTGTCTTGGGTGCACAGAGGCTGGTGCTGTTTCCACCAGTCTGAAATCTTGGCTAGGGCCCACCTGTCTGAGAGCAGCACAGGCTATGAATGGTCTTCTTCCCTTCCTCTGCAAGCACTGACAACATTATACCACAAGAAGTTTAAAGCAGTCATTGGTTCACTGAATAGGTTTGGGTTCAAGGTCAGCCTAAACACACAGAGCAAAGCCTCCCCTTGCATCAGGGTTTGCTGCTTGCTGTCAGTGCCCACACTGCAGGCACACCTGGAAAAAAAGCATCACTGGGCAGCAGGATCTGGCACCATGTTAGGGAAAATAAGTTGTATTTATCTAAAGCGTTGGACTCATCCTGCATCTGTGGAGGACTGAGCTGCACAGTCAGGGCATCCAGCCCAGGGGATGGACAAGCCCAGGAGGCAGGCAAGAAGGCTATCGACCCCATTCCCAGGGGCAGGCAGGGCATCTCTATGTGCTAGATTCATTGTGCTGAAACAAGGCTAGCTCCTTGTTTCAGAGGAAATTAATGTTATTTTCAAAAGAATATCAAGCCATCTTTTGTGACCCAGCCCAAGTGGTCTGCAGGCTCAACCAAGCACCATATTATATGGGTTAAACACTTTCAATATTAGGAACTCCTACAGTAAAGACTTCCTCTCTCCCTTTATGAACGGGAATCAGAGTCAGAGATATCAACACTGCAACCTGGCACAGGAGGAGTATTACTATGAGGTAAAGAGAGATGGCCACACATTCATTCTGGCCAAGTTTGAGGCAATCAGAAGACCCAGGTATCCCCATTAGTGAACTTCTTCATAACATTAAGCTCTGCCTACAGCCAGGCTATGGTTGGTTTCACACGGACATGTTCTGAGAAGCCAGCTCACCTCTGGAAAGCACAGCGCTACCAGGGTTAGGCCAACCTATAGATGGCTCTGCCCAAAGCTAAACAGAGGAGAGGTAGCCCCCAGCATTTCCCAGCCAGGAACCAAAGGAACCGAAAATAAACTTCCACAGGAACCAAAATAAACTGGGAGAGGCAACTCTGCTCTCCTGCAACCCATTCCAGTTGTCCCAGCCTGAGTCCGATAGAAAGATGTCCTCCAGCTCCCAGGACTTCCTCAGGCCCAGCACTCATCTGGACACAGAGTCATGACTCAGTAACTGCAACATTAAACACACGCTGTCCTGATAGGTTAGTCGCTGAAGACACCATGCCTTCAAAGGGCAGGTTCCCTTCCTGACCAATTCAGTAGCTTTAGGTATCAATGAGGGAGTGCTCTTTGTTAATTATTTCCAGTGATTTTACTTACACAGAAAGCCTCTATCAAAAAATACAGAAAAGGCCTGCCTGGCTGGGTCTTTTGCATCATGACAACTACTGCCATGATACTGCAACTGTTATTTCCTATGTACCTTCAGCTGTAACCCTGAACCACACAGGACTGGGTGGGCTGAATGGGGAGAAGTACAGAAGAGGATGAACTCCTTTGTCACCTTCCAATCCATTATAAAGTCTGGCTTGGTCCCCAAATGGTCCTATACCTACAGCCTTGCTTCCTTGGGCAGATGAATCCCTGCTGGGACCGCCTTTTCTCCTCTGCTCCATCTCTTACAGACAGTTGCTACTAGACACCTTCTGCAAGGCAGGACGGAAGCGATGAGGAACTCTTTTTTTAAATCTCTTCTTCCTCTTCACTACCGACCTCCTTCAGGTCCTGAGGACCCTGCTCTGCTCTCTCTTTTACATAGGCTGCCTTGATCTGTTCCAGTTCACAGAGCTCTGCCTCCAGTTCTTCCCTGTGCATTGACCGCCGATTCCTCAGCAGTTTCATGGGGAAGGGGTTTAAGTCGTTGAAGGCAATGTTCATCAGCTTCCTGCAATGGAAAAGACAGGTCTGGTGAAATGATTTACTGACCAGCAACACATGGTAACAGATACACCAAGTACACTCTGGAACCGGCAAAGAGTAGGGCCTCAGAGTCTTAAAGGAATCACGGGCAACCCCTCACACAAACACTAACCCAAGCAACTCTTTAAACAGTGTTATAGCACATGACCCTTTAAGGTGCTGGTGTGCAGCCAGTAGTCCCTAGATGGTAGATCAGATGCCAGTTCTGATGGCACTTGGTGGAGGAATATTCCCCACGTTCAGCTCTTCTCTGGTCACAGAAATCTTCCTTTCGGACACACTGCCATTAAGGGCTGTGAGTGGTGCTGTGCTTCCAAATACCCAACTACAGCTGAGAGACATCCAGTGAGTGGCAGCACAAGTTCCAGCTGCTGCAAAAGAAGGCTGGTCCAGACTTTGTGGCCTGCTCTGCTGTAGCATGCCTTTACTAGAGCCAAAAAGACTTCAAGTACACCCATGAAGGGACAAACAGATCCATGCCCCATGGACCTGCCAATGCACATGTATCTCTCTTAACAGACCGGTCACAGGTCTTTTTAGGCTGAACTAACAGGCAAGCAAGCACAAACCCAGGATGGAAGGTTCTCTACAACTCACAGTCCTACCTGCCATCCGTGATCATTCTTGTGAAAAAGCGTAGGTACTGGTAGATCTCAACACTGTCATGAATTCTCAGGATTTCCTCCTCATTGTATTTAAAAATTGCAAGAGCATAGCGGAAAATCACCTGGAGAATAGAAAGGTATTTGAGTTGACAAAGTCAGGCAGCTGAGGGACCAGGTGCTCCCAGCATCAAACATGGGGTGGGACACACAGCACTACAGAGCAGGTTGGACACTGGGCTTCTACTGCTCTCAAGAGGCTGCATTAGGGCAGGCCTAAAGAAGCCTGGAGCTAATCCCAAAACAGTGACCATGTGTAAGCTAATTTACAAACCGAGAGCATACTAGGTCCTCCAAAAGGACCCCGCTGACATTTTGCAAGGCAGAGGGGCAATACAAGACTCACATTTTCAGATACTAAGTATCTGCCCATCTTCTGCTCCCTGTACCTGTCGTGGTCTGTCATGTCCCAGTCACAGAGCAGAAGGCATCATGTTCTGCCAGAGAGCTGTTTCACAGCAGGACTACTGGCTAAAAAGTGCCAGGGATACTGTATACAGATCAAGGACTAGCTCTGGCAGCAGGGACACGGACAGTAGAGAGGCTGAGAAGCATCAAGGCACCCCACCAAACAGGTAGGATAGGACAAGGGGCTCAATCCCACATATATATGTACGCCCATCACCCTATCATCACGTCCGAGAGGTGGTGCTGATGGGAAGAAGGCCTAGACTGAGAGTTGCACCTTAGTTCCCTCATACAGGAAGGCATCCCACACTCGCAGGAGGATGTCGCTGACCAGGCTGTCCACAAACGCCACCAGAAACCAATTGAAGGTGATGAGTGAGACATCAATCCGATACTGTTCAAAATGAGCCATGAGGCGAGGCAGCTTCTCTGACAGGAAGTCTTTGAAGACTCTCTGATCTACCTAAAGTTGACAAAACACCATAAAACAAATAAATACATCGATAAAAATATATAAATAAAAATAAAACTATTAAGTCCTTCTCAAGAGCAATCCTGGTGTGGAGGAGAGGTGTGGTGCCATAGGACAGTAGTCCATGCATGCCACAGTAATCACCTGTGCTGCCTTCTAGCAGACCATTCTGTGTCTCCCAACCCTCCAAAACTACTAAGCAGGGCACTGGTACATTGTACTCACTGCAGGGTGTGGAGCTGAAATAGGGCCAAGATACACGTAGAGATACATGCATTCTTCTCACTTCGAAGATCATATCAACGTCAAAGCCAACTGGGAAAATGCTGCCACATCTTCCCACATTGGTCTTACTGGGTTTTTCTGTGATTTCACAAGCATCCAACTGAATGACAGGGAATAAAACCTGTCCAGGTCTGAATGACCTGGCCCAACAGAATAAACACCTGACTGCGAGCAGGACCTTATCTTCTCACTTAGCTTCTCTTCATGGTCTGAATACAGTATGTACTCTGCTTCCAGTTGTATATGCTGAGAAATGCAGATGGTTAGATCCTTGGCCCAGGTCTATAAAGGTTTCGTCTCAAGGAAGCTGTTGTTTCATGAGGGGAAGCACTAAGGATCAAAATCATGGTTAGGTCTTCCCCTATGCCATAGCACACTCCTGCCCCAGCAGCGTCAACCCACTTAGGCACAGAGGCATACAAACCAGATGAGGTGATATGCTTGGTCTTTAACACCTGCAAAAACTAAACCCTAAGTTTTACAGCCGACTCAGAGCTTTCAGTTTATCAAGCCAAGCCACAAAGCATCACTCTAGACCTCTGTCTTTACGCTGGTCTTGGCAAGACTTTGAGAGACCAAGTTAGGAAGTCTTTCTAAAAGCAGCTCCCTCAGGTGAGTCTTTTCCTAACAAATGCAGGGTAGCCCCCGTGTCTTTACTCAGCCATATTTCCCTGACAATCACTCTTTGTGAAGTACTGACTGCTGCTTACTAAATCTCACAGCTAACACTACCTGCTCCAGATAGACATTTTGCTACCTGCGCAGTGATACCGCTGCTTCCCCAGCTGGTGGGTCGACCTCTCCCCCAGTATACCACTGTCCCAGTAAGCATCAGTCAACCAATTCAGGGGCACAACCGGTCACTCACAGCTACTGACGCTTGCAGCTTCATCTACTGCAGACCCACAGATGCAACCCTCTTCTCTCTGAAAGGCCCACACACAATAAAGACACCGAGGTCACAGCCAGGCTCACCAGACTGGGCACTGCTGGGTGTGGGTGGTGTGAGTGCACAACTACAAATTCATTGAACTGTTTGGGATATATCTTGGCTCTGTTTCTCCCTGGGAGGATGCACTCTATCTGGTACAAGACAATGCACTTTGAAAACCTTGAAATCCAGTGTCTTTGAACCAGGAAGGTAAGTTACTCACAGAACAACTTTTTACATCAAATGGGCAGGGGGCTTTCTGATCCACAGGGAACCCCAAAGCCAGAATTAACACTGAATTTGATCATGAACTGAAGCAAGTACAGTGAATATAAAAATCTGAGCATTTTCTTCCATCTGCCCATGGCACTCCAAAGATAGGGTGAAGTTTCCAAAGAAACATCTGAAGGGCTGCACAATGACACCAGCTACCACATGTCAGTACCAGGCACTCCTTAAAATAAGTAACTGGGCACCTTCCTTCTGACTAAGCTGGCCTTCAAGTGATTACTCAGGAGTAGTGCCCAGTTTACCTAGTGCTGGGGATCAAATTTGCTGCTCTCACGTGTCTAACAATTTTGTACTCTTGTCTACAACACCTTTGCAACTTAAAGGATTGCAAGGTGGTATCAAAGGGCGACAAAGTTGATTAGGGGTCTGGAACATCTCCCCTATGAGGAAAGGCTGAGTGAGCTGGGTCTGTTCAGCCTGGAAAAAAGAAGACTCAGGGGGGACCTAATTAGTGTTTATAAATATCTTAGACATGGGTGGCAGGGGGAATTGGCCAGCCCCTTTTCAGTGGTCTGTGGGGACAGGACAAGGGGCAATGGCTGCAAATTGGAGCATAGGAAGTTCTGCACCAACATGTGGAAGAACTTTTTCACAGTGAGGGTGAGGGAGCCCTGGGACAGGCTGCCCAGGGAGGTGGTGGAGTCTCCTTCTCTGGAGATATTCAAGTCTCCTCTGGACGCCTATCTATGTAATATGAGATAGGGAGTCTGCTTTGGCAGGGGGGTTGGACCTGATGATCTCTTGAGGTCCCTTCCAACCCCTAAGATTCTGTGACTCTGTGATTCTGTGATTCTGTGATCATTGTCCTGTGAAAAAACAAACACACTGCAGGCTGACTGCTTGCTTTTAACCTTTGTTGTAAATCAGTGTCTCGGAGTCTAAGCAGCTCTGAAGATGCCCAGCTCACCTGTGATGTTATCAGTGTGTCACTGTAGTAGTCTGCTGGCATTAGGTTTTCCACAATATGGACTAGGCACCAGAAAGCACTTTCCTCATCTTCTAGGACCAGGAGGGCAACAGCTGCCAATCTGTGATGGACAAGACATGTTGAGGCAATACAACACAGCAGGAAAAGACAGAGACCAGCACAGGAACTGGAGAATTCAAGATTCTTCTTGGCATGTCTCTAGCTCACTGAGCATCTAAAACATCAAATGTGACAGGGCTGTTGGTCAGATAGGCAAGTGATCTGTTCTGCAGGTTTCTGAAGGAACCATGGGACTGTGATTTTCTTTCCCATGTGCCTCTGTCAGCAAACAGGAAGCCTCAAATAGAGAACTGGAGTGACAAAGGCGGATTGCCCAGCTAATGGTAGGTTCTGTAGATATGCTGAAGTTAGCAGTGTGCTGATTTTGTCTATTTCAATACAGGAAAGAGCTCGCTCAGATATACTTCATATTATGTGACACAGCTCACCTTCCCATACATTCTTCTACAGTCCTTACCCCCTTCAACTCTAACGTATTCCCTTCCAGTCCCTTTATAATATCAAGGGCTCTTTGGAGTAGAAAATTATTGTTTGAAGACCATCCAAAGAATCACAGTTTCACAGATTCACAGAGCTATTGGGGTTGGAGGGAACCTCTGGAGATTATCCAGTCCAACCCCCTTGCCAGAGCAGGTTCAGCTACAGCACACTGCACAGGACAGCATCGAGGCAGGTTCTGAATCTCCCCAGAGGAGACTCCACAACCTCTCTGGGCAGCCTGCTCCTGTGCTCTGTTATCCTCAGCTTTTCTTCATGTTCAGATGGAACTTCCCATGTTCCAGTTTATGCCCACTGATCCTTGTCCTGTCACTGGGCATCACTGAAGACTCTGGCTTCATACTCTTGGCACCCACCTACATATTTATAAGCACTCATAGGATCCCCTTTCAGTCTTTTCAGGCTAAACAGACCGAGCCCTCTCAGCCTTTCCTCACTTGAGAGGTGCTTCAGTCCCCTCGCCATCCTTGTAGCCCATCACTGGACTCTTTCCAGTAGTTCTCTGTCTTTCTTGAACTGGGGAGCCCAGAACTGGACACAGCACTCCAGATGTGGCCTCACCAGGGCAGAGCAGAGGGGAAGGAAAACCTCCCTTGACCTGCTGGCCAAGCTTTTCTTAATGCACCCCAGGTGCATTCTTGGTCACAAGGGCACATGGAGAGTCCACAGCACTCCCAGGTCCTTCTCTGCAGCACTGTTTCCCAGCAGGCCAGCCCCTAACCTGTACTGGTGCCTGGGGTTGGGTTATTCTTCCCTAGGTGCAGGACCCTACACTTGCCCTTGGTGAATTGAATTTGATTCCTCTTTGTACAACCCTCCAGCCCCTCCACATCTCTCTGAATGGCAGTGCAGCCTTCTGGTGTATTGAGCACTTGTCCCAGGTTTGTGTCAACAGCAAACTTGCTTAGGGTATGCTCTGTCCCCTTATTCATCAATGACCCAGACATGTTGAGTAAGACAGGACCAAGCACTGATCCCTGGAGCACACAGCTGGCTACAGGCCTCCAACCAGACCCTGTGCCACTTATCACAACCCTCTGGGCTCTGCCATTCAGACAGTTCTCTATATGCCTCACTGTCCAGTGATCCAATCCACACTTCCTAAGCTTGTTCATGAGAATGCTGTGGGACACAGTATCAAAAACCTTGCTGAAGTCAAGGTAGACAACATCCATCCACTGCTTTCCCCTCATCTTCCAATCCAGTCATGCCATCATAGAAGGCAATCAAATTGGTCAGACATGATTTCAGAACAACAGGAATAGCTATTAAAGATGCACTGGGCACTAGCTGCAAGAAGGGAATTTCTGATTGGCCCTTTTCATGTGAGGAAAGTCTATGTAAGCTATTCCTGTTGTTCCAACTGTTCTGGCAGCTAGTGCCTGTTGCCTCTTTTACTTGGCGTCACAGTTCTATGAAGTCTGGGTTTATCTTTCACACAGCCTTGTCTGGAAAGTGAAAGAAACCTTTAGATTCCCTGAACCTTCTCTTCCCTAGACAGAACAGCTTTCCTCAGCTTCTCCAGTCATTTGATGCAACTCTCTGATCTATAACACTTTCCAACATTTCCTCCAACTCTTCTCAGCAAAAAGAGAAATCACCAGGGTGTGCTTCTGCTGAGCACATTAAGACTTAGAAATTCAACCTCATGCTATTATTCTGGAACTGCCTCAATCGAACTAGTGGCTCCTTCCTATTCTGTAATTGCTCCGTCCTATTCTGTAACTACGGAGATGCCAAACAAGCACATCCTGCTGCTTGCTTGATCCCAGCAGCAACACTGGCTGAAAAAAAGGTAACAAATGCAGAAATCTTCAGGAAATTACCTACAGCTGAGACAGAACTGTAGCAAGGCAGGAGACTGGGGTTGCTCAAATCACAGCCTCGAGTAGGTGTCTAGACCTTCTCACTGCTACATCATGAAGAAGCAGCATACCTGGCTGCTCACCTGTTCAGTCCCTGGCAGTATCCAATGGCAGGATTGTGCCAAGAGAATGCCAGCAACACCCTCCGGAGCTTGGGTATGAGCTGGGAGGTGGGAGAAGAAAAATGTTTGTTGTTGGTCAGTGTGCGGGGCAGGTCGAGCTCGATCTGCCGGCAGGCAGGGTGCTCAGTGCTCCTGCTCTTTCTCAGCAGCCGCTGGTAGTGATCAGACAGGCGGCTGCAGTGCCGGCTGACCATCCAGCGCCACACCCGCTGCCGGTGCTCCACTGGAATGCCACTGCGGATCAGGCTCTTCAGCTCCGCAGAGGGGCTCAGCTCTCCCACACTGTTCCACCTGTCACGGAGGGGCTTCTCCACTACTTCCTGGCTCCGCAGGTTGTTGGACTTTATCTCCAGGGCTTGGATTTTGGCCAGAAGTTTCCAATCCTCAACTTCATAGTCAGGTACAGTCATAAACCCATACTCATCGTACTCACTGGAGGGACACAAGGCAGAGGTTAGTTCAAAGGACAGTGCTGGTAATTGCATCAAGGGCCACTCACTGCTTGGGGTCATGCCAACTATAGCCTGCTGCCAGGGTCCTGGTCCCCCATTCCAGAGCACGGATGGTACTCCTTCACTTCTCTGACAGCTGGATGTGACACCCTGCATGCCCACTGTGTCAGAGCTCTGCAGAGAAATGAGAGCCTGCAGCAGTGGTACACACACACAAAGATAAGTGTAACTTTATTCTGAGCTACAGCACAACCTCATTAGACCTTTCTCAGCTTGCCTGCTCCCCTATCCCAGTGGAATAGCTCAACCTGTGCACCTTCTCCCTACCATGTGCAAACAGTTCTGCAGAAAGAGGCAGTAAAAGGTTTGGGGCACAAGACCAAAGAACAGAGATCCACAGACCCTTCTGACGTCTTTCCTGAGTGGAAAACACCAGGAGAGGTGACAATACAGACTGTTGAGGGCTTGTGCATCATCAGTCCACATGCCAGAAGAGAAGAAGCCTGGCCTTGGGGTCCCATCCTCAAACCTACCCTGAGAACCTGCAAGTCTGACCAACCAGTTGAAATCAAAACTGCTGCAGAACTGGGGCACTAACTGGGCAGGAAACCATAATCACAAATGCAAGGACCCCTAAAGCACTGATGGCAAAACCGGCCTTCACTGCAGGATTGTCTCCAGCAGTAGAACAAGGCAATGATGTCTTTGTGCAGCTAGGATAGAAAAGCACAAAGGATGCAGATCTCCCACCTGCCACGTGGCCTCTTCTCCTACAGGAGTTTATCCTCCTGTTCAGCATTAACCTCCCAGGCATACCATGGCCATTGTCATTGCCATATTGTTTGTCATTGCCACGAAAAGTGTAGATGTACCATCTTTAACTTCTCCTCCTACAGTGCTGCTATTGCACACATGTGATCGCCACACCACTGAACTAAATCAGCCTACTCAACCTCCACTCCTAGCTCATGGCTCCAAGAACCTACTATACGAAATATTCCCAGATCTTTCCTGCCTGCTCATCCCCTTCACACCCAGACTCCTACAAAGTTGTGAATATCCCTGTGTTCTTGTATCTTACCTTACAGGGTTCAAGTTAAAACTTTCTTCTGCATCTTCCTTCACATCCCACTGAAGTGCTTCCTGGATGAGGTTCCTCACCAACTCAGCATGGGAGCTGGGCAGGCCAGGCAAAGCCTCCTGCAGCTTCCGTAAGACTGTCAGGTATTTGCTCTCCATTTGGCAGTTTTGTGCTTGCAGACAGGCACACTGATGGAGAAACAAGAGGGAATGAGTTGGCTTCCAGCACTGCCACTGCTCTCTGCTGGCCTGGCCTGCACATAAAGTGGCACTGGTACAAAACATTTATCAAGCACAGAAAGACCAGCTTAGTTCAAATAACAGGACAATCTCTGCCATCACCATACTCCTGGACACACACAAGAGCAGAATAAAGGAAAAAAGAGTTGTTATCTCCACTCTGTGAGTGGGGAACTGAGGCCACACAGTGACAAGACTCACCCCATGTCTCGCATGAAGTTCAATGAAGACTCCTGCTCAGTGAGAAGCAGCAGTTGAAAACAAAAACAAAATAGAAACCAGAGGGAGAATTAGGCCACATACAGAGGGGACAGAAAGGAGCATGGGATACTATCAGAGAATCATAGAATCATAGGGGTTGGAAGGGACCTCAAGAGATCATGGGGTCCAACCCCCCTGCCAAAGCAGGCTCCCTACCTCATATTGCACAGACAGGCATCCAGACAGGTTTTGAATATCTCCAGAGAAGGAGACTCCACCACCTCCCTGGGCAGCCTGTCCCAGGGCTCTGTCACCCTCACTGTGAAAAAGTTCCTCTGCATGTTGGTGCGGAACTGCCTGTGCTCCAGCTTACAGCCATTGCCCCTTGTCCTGTCTCCACTGACCAAAGAGAAGGGCAGGCCAATTCCCCCTGCACCCCATACTTAAGATATTTATAGACATTAATAAGGTCCTTCCTTGGTCTTCCTTTCTCCAGGCTGAACAGTCCCAGCCCACCCAGCCTTTCCTCACAGGATAGATGCTCCAGGCCCTTAATCATCTTCGTAGCCCTTCTCTGGACTCACTCCAGGAGATCCCTGTCCTTTTTATACCAGGAAGCCCAGAACTGGACACAATACTCCAGGTGGGGCCTGACCAGGGCAGAGTAGAGGGGGAGGATCACCTCCTTCGACCTGCTGGCCACACTCCTCCTGATGCACAATGGATCCCATTGGTGGCCAACCTGTCAATGTCACTCCAGTCTTTAAAAAGAGCAAGAAGGAAGATCATACTACTACTTTAACCAGCTTTTAGCTGACTGAGCATGGTGGTCTGATTACTTCCTTTCTGAAGGTTACAGCACTTTCAGGTTCAGAGAAGGGCAGTATGATAGGAGGTAGGCAGGGTTTCAAAGCACCAGAAACCAAACACATAAGAATGGCAGTAACACTCAATAACACTTCAGAAGCAGCTTTCTGCCCTGTTCCAGAATCCAAGACTGTGGAGAGAGTGAATACAATTTAAAACCCCTTAAAATACAGGGAAGTAAAACCCAGGGAAAACCCACCAGAACAAATTCCAGCACACAACACCAGCCCAGGGAAGCGGTTCAGATCCAGAAGGCAGGATTAGACAAGTCTGAGAGTAACCAGGTTATGCACACTTACAAGGCTACAAATAAAACCAGAGTTTAAGAATATGTAAGAACCATGGTCTAGCTGCAGGATCTGAGTGTGCTGACACCTGTCAGTGTCAGGCCTGGTAGAGAATACAAGACTAGATGGAGCCAGGACTCAGTCAGTCTGCCAGATTTAATTCCCTACACATAGTGTCATTGGGTTTTTTATTTGTATCCAAAAGCATAGCTTAAACACAGAAATCTGGGTTACGTTTCAGCATCCTTAAGATTGAGCTTTGCAGGCATTTTACTTTTATTGAAGAATGAAAATGATCGTGTCTAATTTTGGAACAACACAAAGCAGGGGAAAAAAAGACCACACTAAAAAAATGCATTGGGAAGAAAGCTTATTCCTGGTGTGTTTTGGACCAAAATCCATTCTAGTGCTGATTTTTAAAAGAAATTAATAACAAGTCTCACCAAGGAAAAAAAAAAAATCCATTTTGCCTTACCTTCATCAGAAGGGCTTTTTCATTCTCAGCAACACTCGTCCAGAGTCGAGTAACCTGGTGGATCTCTGAATTGAGAAACTGGTTCTGGGTTTTGTATGCATCAATATCATCCTGCCACGAAGCAAAACAGTCACACAAGGAGAGTTCTTGAGGGGCTTGGGAGTCCCATCCCAGTTCGTTTTTTAAATCCCAAAAGGGACTTCAGATGTGGATTGCATTAAGAACAATAAAATATCTCAACAATTTTGTGTTCTGGGAAGAACACAGGTCTCCCCAGGACAGTTATTGCCTACAAACGAAATCAGGGTGTAACATTAAATAGAAGTGTCATGCATAGACACTTGAAAATCCTAAGTGCACTGCATGTACGTGCTTAGAAAACACAGAGACATGTGGGTGATACAAAGCTAGCAAAGCATATAAATAAGATGAAGAATATACCTGTTTTGCTCAATTAAAAAAAAATCAAACCAAAAACCTGACACAACTCTCAGCCCCACGGCTGGCAACAAAAATAAACACTCTCCCACAACACAGTAAGTGGTTCCTTGGGCAATTCTCCACCTCACTCTAAATGGGGTTAAATAACCATGCATATAGTGACATTGTATGGCACCAGATTTGAAAGACCCAGGATGTACTAGGAAGCTCTGCCGGAGGAAAACATAGAGGAACAGAAGCTAATGAAGGCAGCAAGACTGCGGCTATGAAAAACAGAAGAGCAAAGAAAGCACCAGGCACTGTACGGTGACATGAAGTCAAACAAAAGGGGCTCTGAGCTGAAGCTGAAACTGACTCAGATGCTTCTGAGCACCCTGTTGGGACCTGGTGAGCCCTTCCCAGCATGCCTCTGCTTTGGAGAGAGGTGGAGCAACTAGCAGAAGTATATTCTGTGCTTCCCACAAGGTACACCCTCCCACTGAACCACAAGGCACAGAAACGGGAGCCCCCAAATGAGCTGTGCCATCTCACACACCTTCAAGTGCTCAATCTCTTCCTGCTGCTTATACAATGTCTCTGCAGCAATAGTGTTGGCTTCTTGCAGGGGGTCAGAGAGCTCTCGGGCCATCTGCTCTGTCAAGGCCATGATGACTTCCTGTTTGGCGTGGTTCTTCTCCATCAGAAGCTGCACATGCTCCTTGAGTTCCTGGATGTGGCTGTCTTTCAAAGTCAGCATCTGCTTCAGTTCCTTTTTTTCTTGCTCAAGTGCTTCCAATCGACTGGTGAGATCTGCAATTTGTCTCACTTTGTGGCGCACCAGCTCCAGCCTGTCCTTGTCTTCTGCTGCAGTGATATACATGCTAGATACTCGCTTCTCCTGCTGGGCTGCCTCCAGAGCTTTGTGGAGAAGTTTTACCAGCTCCTGGAAAGGGAATGCAAAACCACTACACCCCAAAACACATTACAGTGCTGCCCAGGGCAATAGCAGCATGGACAGCACAGTCTCAACTAGTAATGAATGAACAGCGAAATGTCCTCAGGATCTTGAAACTGTCTCCTCTCAGAAGCAAAACATGCAAAAATCTTGAAAGCACAGTACTACCCCACCAGAGAAGCTCTGGTCTCAGAGCTGGACCTAAAGGGTCCCTGCAGCAGGCCATAGACGATTTGAGTTTAGGTGGATAGCTGACAGACAAGCTTCTGCTCACACTGTCTGAATTCTGACTTTCAACAGCCATCCTTCCTGGGAGGCCCAGCAGAGATCAGAGAAGCTGGAGATCTCATCAGCAGTGTGGTAAAGTAGGAGGGAGGGAAATAATGCAGTCTGCATCCACCTGTGATACCAGGAGGATGCTGTATCGATTTTAACCACTCTACCAGAGTCCTCCTTCTTTCCATCTCACATGAAGGCACAAAGGCTTGCCCCAGCAACATTTAAGGAAGCAAATCATGGATGCCAGTGACTGCCCACCACAGGACCTAGCTCTCCTGCCTCTTCTGCCAGAATAACTACCAGCATCATTAGCAGAGAGCCTGAGATTGCTCCATGCTTGTGAAGAACAGCACCATTCCAGAGAGCCGATCCTTCCAGTGACCCGTGCAGTGACTTCTACAGTGAAATCACCCCTTAACGGTACACCACTGTTCAAAAGGAATTACTTGATGCTAACAGCATGGCTCAACCTGACAGTTCTGACAGTGTGACGGTACCTATTCAGGCACTCGCTGAGCAATAGAGATACACCAGCAAGATACCTGTACTTGGATTTGTTTCATCTCCTTTTTCCAGCCCAACTGCTAGCTGTATTTCCTAGCAATGACTGAAGGGCCCATTATCCTTTGTGCTGGGCACAATCAAGTACATAGAAAGGCATAACACTTCAATTGGTCCCCAATGAGTGCCTGCTGAGCACTTCTCAGCCTAACACCAAAGTATAAGGGATCCCTGTGACCACTCTCAAGTCCCGGCTCTGAGAAGCAGCTGACCACCACACTCACCTTCTGTGACTTGACTTCCTCTGTGAGTGTCAGTGCCTGTTGCTGCAGGACACTCACTTTATCCATCGAGTTCCTCTCCCTGGACAATTCTTCAGGCAAGCCTGGAAAGCCACTGTTCATCCACCTGGCTTTTCTAACCCAGTTTAGCCTGGACTCCATCTTTCCATCCTCCGGGATCCGCTCCTTAACTGAAGGGAAATAGGGTGAATTTACAGAGAACTGCGTTGCTACCGTAGGCTCCACAGGGGAATTACTCACAACAGCTTAGTAGGGCAGGCTGATGCACATGAAAAGGAAAAGTGATCTGCTGGGATCCACAGGGCTGAAGCAGACAGTAGTGGTCAGCCACAGGTACCTCCAGAAAAACCAGCGCTATGATATTTTGTGCAACCTTGCACCCTGCCCATGTATCTCACACAGAGCAAATGCAAATTGCCACTGTGGAGAGGTAACTTCCCAAGCATACAGGAGGCACTGAGCTTAGCCCATTGCCATGAAGCAATTGAAATTCTACCTCAAAGAAATACCAGTGGCACCATGAATGGTATTTTTACCTCTGTAGAAGATTGCAGAGGTAGGAGACAGAAAGCTGCAGCCTGAAGCAGAGCCAAAAGAGTCAGTTGTTGCAGTTTTGTGTAGCTGTGCTGCTTCAGAGTCTTTTGTAAGCTGCAGTTACAGCTTTCTGCAAAGCCCCATATTTTGAAAACATGATCAACTCAAGGCCAAATTCGAGACTGGGCCTATCAGAGCCGGTCATATCACCTCTCTGAATCACATACAGGAGAAAACAAACCTGCTGGCAGGTGCACTTTGCCACCGGAGTGGGAGGGAGAAGATGTAACAA
Source organism: Laterallus jamaicensis coturniculus (assembly GCA_022605575.1). Classification (NCBI taxonomy): domain Eukaryota; kingdom Metazoa; phylum Chordata; class Aves; order Gruiformes; family Rallidae; genus Laterallus; species Laterallus jamaicensis. The sequence continues at coordinate 25,368,782 of JAKCOX010000010.1, forward strand.
GCTGCACAGACACCAAGGCCAGGCCCAATGGGGGGGTGGGGAGGGTGGGTGAAGAATGCGAAAAGAGTCTACCCAGCAGCTCGTGGTGAGACCATGGTGAAACAGGTGTCCCCCCAAAGCCCATGGATGAGGACGGGGAGCAGAGACACCTACACCCTGTGAAGATTGATCCACGCCTCAGCAGGTTTGCCGGGGGACTTGTGACTTTGCGGGGGACCAGGCTGGGGGGTGTGGACCCGAATGTCAGCACCCCATGGAGAGGAGCCCTGCTGAGAGGCCTGTGGTGAGGAGATGGCTCCCTGATAGACAGGACTCACGCTGCAGAAGTTGTGGATACGACTCTCGTGTGGGTGGGACCCCACAGCGCAGCCAGGGAAGTGTGGGGGGAATGCCCCCTCACCAGCTGAGACGGAAGACAACTCGGGAAGAATGGACTGAAACCCCCACTCCCCATTCCCTGCCCAACCCTGTGCTGTGAGGGGAGGGAAGAAGGGAGCAAATCTATGATTAAAGTCAAGAGTGCCAAGAGGCGAGGGGTGGGGGAAGGAGAAGTGTTAAGATCTGGGGAAGGAAAGCAGCTTGAGAAGGATCGGGGGAACCCCTCTGCCCATTCCCTGCCCCTCCCTGCGCCATGGTGAGGGGGGGAAGAAGGGAGTAAAATCGTGATGAGTTTTAAGTGTGCTAAGAAGTGAGGGGTGGGGGGAAGGTGCTTTAAGACCTGGACACTTCTTATCATGTTCCAGTTCACCAGGTGTATTAGTTGTAGTAGTAATAAATCACATTTCTTTCCTTTATTCTGTGCTGAGTCTGTTCTGCCCATTGCACTAATTGGAGAGTGATCCCTCTGTCCTTATCTCAGGTCCTAAGCCTCCTAATATCTATTTTCTCCCCTCTTCGGCTGAAGGGGGAGTGAGCGAGCGGCTTGGTGGGTATTTGGCCTCTGGTTGGGCCAAACCACCACATCAGTCTTGTGCCAATAGCACAAGGACCTGAGACAATGTGACAGAGTTTTCACATCCCATGATGACTGGGCACCTTCTCTCTCTCAGTTTCCTGCTAAGTCTGACTCCCTGCTAGAAGGCATCAGACCAGCTAACACAGCTCAGTAACCAGCACCTGCACACCCTGCCTCCACTTCTTCCTCTTGTTCCTCATCCGGGTTCTCAGGACACTCCTGGAATTCACTGAAGCTAAAGACATTCCCATTGCTCCCCCAGAGCTGCTTGGAGCCACAGATGTTGTAGACAGTGTTTCTGAAACAAGAAGAGATCAAGACAGCCTAGTGAACAAGAGTAGTCATGATCACAGCAGTCAGTGCATATACAAACTATTGAACACCCCTCCTCATTACCCACCCCACCTCACAAAACCCATTTCCTTCATGTGCTGAGAAAATGAACTGTTCACAGCAGTGGTGGATCTGCATGGAGCAAGATTGTAACTGGTGCCACTGGAAGGTGCACACAAAATCAGTACCAGCATAGCACATCAGCTGGAGATCTTTCCCCACATATTTCAGACCTACACATAAACACATCAGGCTGGACAGAGGGATCAAAGATAACAGTCAACCAACCATATCTCTCCCTTCCTTCTTTCCCTTCACTTCCCTTCCTCCCCCCACTCCTTCCCCTTAGCTCACTACGGAAATCCCCAAGTACCAAGAAAAGCCCAGTTATCTACAGTACAGCCAAAACTGCCACAAGGGTCACATCTGAAGCAGGCAGAGGTCCTGTACTCTGAACCACATTTAATAACCTTGCCACAACAAACTCAATAGACTTTGATGCAGTAAAGAGATTCAGGAAGAAAAATAGCAATCAGACCCAGAAACAGTTTGTAACAGCTGCTGCTATCTGATATTACCAGAAACGCCAAGAGATGACTTTACAGTATCATGCAGAAGCAAAAGTCTTCTGTAAAACCTATGCAAGAAAGTGAGACAGTTGTGTATCTCTATACAGGTCTTTTCCCTTCTCCTCCTGTATGGTTCATGAGCTAAAACAAAACAAGCCCCTTGTTTTGAGACCCACAAAAGACTCAGGGTCAGCTACTTCCTAACTGCCAGAATTTAGGTATTGTTCTCCTTTTGCCTTGTTACTGGCAGGCTCCACAGCAGAAAAGCTGACATTTCTGACCTCAGGGAACATATTGGCACATAAGATCAGCAGACCTTCATTCCTGGCAGTCTGCAGTTGGCACTCAACCAATGCAACATTTGCACTTTTCTCTACCTCATGTTGCACTTCTGTTTACCTCTGGGACAGCAGCAGCAGCTCAGGGGTCTGATCAGCTCAGCTGAAATCAAGACATGCTACACTCATGAAGACCCAGCCTGATTGTGATAGACCCTGAAGAAATGTTCACAGAAAGAGAGGCACAATACAATCTGAAGATGCAAAGAAGCAACTGTTATTCAACCTAGAAAAACCAAGGCTAGGGGAGGAGGGATGATCATACTGTTTTTAATCAAGTGAGGAAAAAAGAATGTATAGCATAGCTGAGCAATCCTATTCAGTGGCATGGGAGATCTTTTTATCAGTGTGAGATTGTAGCCACAGTAGTAGTGGTAAAAAACTACTGCCAGCCTCCCCACCAAAAACATTTGGCAGGTGCTAGGCTATCTATCTACCATGCCTGTAGCCACTTACACATTTCTGCTTATACATAAAGGACTGGGACATACTTAGGGAGATACTGACAGGGCTTGTCTGTGTGCAATAGCAACTGTCCAAGGCTTCTAACTTGTAGCCTTGATGGAGCTACACAGGGCAGCTGCAGACAGCAGGAACACTGCGGGCAGTGGGAACATTCATATACTTGAAACTCAGCAAGGAGTAGCAAATTGTGCAGTCCTGGACATATACAGTGCCTTTTCCTTAGGTTCCTGCTTTAGTGAGTGCACTCCAATCAAGGTCTCTGAAACCTCTGGAAAGCAGTAATGGACTTGTACCACTGCCCCAGAGAGCACAGCCCAACCTCCTGCGTGCCCTTCCTGCAGCCATGTGCAGACGCATCGCAGCAGGCACACAAACCACTGCCTATGCTGGAGAAAGCTTAACCAAGCCCTAGGTCTGCCACTAGGATCCTTCCTAAGTTAGATGATGTGAAATGCATGGGGACAGCGGCATATGAAAAACCTTCTGGCAGGAAGTTTGCTTTTCACATGGAATATCCTTGAAAAAGCTGCTTCCCCCTAGGCAACAGTACCATTTCAGACAATACAGGGCAGGCCAGCAAGGCACCACGTGTCAGGGCAGCATGTCAACCACACTGCAGCTCTCCTCGTGCACTTACTGTATCTCTGTCCAAGGGTGCTTAAGGGAGATGTTCTGCAAAGCAGTAGAAGTTTGAGGTGCAGGCAAAGATGCTGCCTGTAAACCCACTGCTTCTGTTGGTGTTTTCACAGGAGGCAAGAAGTCTTCACTGTCAACATCTATGTAAAAACAAACCAGGACACAGAGGGAAGTGAGCATGACAGAATTCCATTGGACTTTGGCTCCTTCATGAGAGCTACAAACTTTTACCACAGGTACACACTACAAGTTAAAGTGACCAGGGGAAAAAAGGACAGCAGAGCTGGTTTCCTTAGTTCTAGGTCAGATTACAGAAAGTTCCATGTACAAATACAGTGAACCAATTCAAGGATGACCGAGTGACCTCAACCATATGTATAGCAGGATGACTAGCCCTAAACAATCAAACTTTAGCCACCTAAAGGAATAAGGAAGAGAGCTGTTGTTGTTCATTTCCACCATTGCAAACAGTGTCTGATAGTTCTAATGTGCAGATAACGCTTCACAAACACCATTTGTTGTTAAGTGCCATAACAGTTTAGAGCAGGCAGTTAGTAGGGAGGAGGATATTTGTTTCAAACAAAATGAGCACCTAGCCATAACTGGACAGGTGGACACCCTGCTTGTGCCCTCCCAGATCCACCGGCCCCTGTATTCCCACTGCTAGTAACACACAGCTTCATTCCACCATCGCTGGAGAAACACTTGCTGTAGATTTCATAGGCCTTGCAGGAGGAAGGGAGATACCAAACGTGCACACACCACATGCATGAGGAAAATCAAGAGGGAATTTATGACCATGAGATACCAGAGCACCTCCACCCACATGCTATGGCTTAGGAGACAGCCCATTTACATCCATCCATAATGTGACCAGCAGTTCCAAACATCAACCAAGCACTGATAGTTGGTGCCTGTGTTTAAAAATCTGGCCAAAACCTCTGCCTGCTTACAGATGAGCAACACCATTCATCACTGGAGGGGGGCTGAAAGCAAAAGAAAGCCTGACACATGCAGCACTTACTTGTTCTGCCTGCCAGGGGTTCATTCACAAGCTGGGAGCTGCCCACAGGAAATCTGCTCTGAGCATTGCAAAATTCCCAACGTCTCATTTGTAGCTGCTGCAGCCAGTACATCATTGCCTGTCTGCTGATTGCCTAACGTAACACAGAACAGGAAGGGAAAGGGAGTAACCTCATCAGCATGATACACATCCTGACCATCACTTTAATGCTCAAGTCAGAAGAAATAAAGGCCAGCTGTGTCAAGCTCACACTAAAGCCCCTGGCCCTAACACTGGTTTGAGAGGACAGAGTAAACCTTCAGCATGGCCTGAGTAACAGAACCTCAGCAGACCACTAACCGAATTTTAAATGATTTTTAGTTAACTGTGCTCTTAAAGCTAAGCAAAAATGTCATGATTCTTCAGCCAGGAAACACACACAGAACTTTTTAATAGCAGTCTGCACAGAGATAAAAATCTAGCAAAGGTTTCTGCTGGAGCAACCGTTGCGAACATCGGAGCTCGTTTCTATTCAGCAAATTACAAGTGGACTGCAAGATTCCTCAGTGACTTCAATTCAGCACCCAGTTCAGCTTTTACTCCTGTTCTGTTAAACAGCAACCACCTCACAGGGAATGGAGTCCCAGTCTTGCCAAAACAATGCAAGTAATTCAGATAACAGTCCAGGCTGAGAGCTGAAGTGACACTTGAGCTAAGAGGTATCTTAGCCCAGATCTGTCTGTCCTGATTGGGAATGTTTCATAACTACCCCCTTACCTTCAAAGTAAAAGCTCTGCTTGGTGTTCTGATCTCAAAAACCCCTTCCCCGTTGTCCACCTTGCAGTCAAAGCTGGCACTGGAGAGGTCAATACACCCCAAAGGGTTGATGTCCTGTGCAGTTCTGTAGTACAGTAAATGACATTTGTTTTCATCGTAAAAGAACCAGCGAGACTTCCAGGTTTTGATTGGCCCTTTGATGCCCAGCTTGTTTAAATAGCCACAGAGTTTTTTTCTGGATGTTTCTCTGCTGGGTTTCAGCTGTATGTTTTCCAGTTCTCCAGAAGAGGAAAGCATGTCCTTCTCTTTCAGGGAGGCTCCACTGCTGTTGCTGCTATTGTCTGGATTTGACTCCATTACATTGCTTGGTGTGGCAAGGGGACAAGCTCCGCTTTCTGGTCCTTTTTTCATCTCTTCCAGGAAATATAATCAGAACCAGCTTGAAACAGGAAATTTTCTAGGTAAGTAGTGAACAGCAGATTCCCAACTATATCAACCTGCAGCAAATGAAAAAGGAGGAATAAGCCCAGGTATGACGTATGACTAAAAAAAATTCCCTTTCAAACTGCCCAGCCAAGGTTTATGACTTCTACTTTTGGTCATTGCTCCCTTCTTGTCTTGGCTCAGATGACCTCTGTAGATCTGTTTTATCCTTTTCCCATTCCCAAATTAGCCTGGACTAGCACCCAAAAAGCAGTACCACAATCTCTTGAATGAAAAATAAGTAGAGTTTGTGGGCATACCAAATTAATAGCAATATCCAGGGCCACAGAAAACAATGTTAAGCAACAGTTGCAGAAACACATGGCAAGGTAACAAGCTCTGAGAGAGCACACACTTGAGGCAAGGGATTTCAGGTAAGTGTAGCTTGGCATTTCCACTGAATGAATGTTCAGCTAATATTTTAAACCATGATGCCTAGAGAAAAACCCCGCCTTATGCAGCATCCTTACACATACACTTGTGTAAGGTGAGGATTGCTGTTAAAAAGCCTGCATGCCATGCGTTAGGTCTCCATCCAGTAGGCCTCGTATGATTACGCACCAGCAAGAGCAATAGTGTGATCCTTGCAAAAGTCATTTTGTGGCTCAGTGGCCAAAGTAACCTGCTGGGTTCCCAAGAGGAATGCAGTGTACAATAGAAAAAAGGAAAAACAAGGCTGGAAGGAATCTGTGAAGGTCTCCAGACCAACTTCCCTTTAAGAGAAGGGTCTTACTTCAAAGCCATATCCAGCTACTCAGGTCCACATTCAGATGAACGTTGATCATAGACACAGATTCTGACACATAGACACAATTCTGACACATTTCTGGGCACTTTTTCAAATGCTCAGCTGTACGGCAGGTGTGATTTTTTGCTCTGACCTGCAGTCACTGGTGGCCCTTGTATAAAGAAAGCTAGCACTCCAGAAAAACGCCTATAAATAATTTCTTGCATTTTTTCTTAAGTAAAAATATGGTTTATGGGGAATAAATGACTACTGGAGGCTTCAGTTCAGACACATATCTGAAGCAAACACATAAGCAAATAAACTGTTGCAGTGTTAAGCTAGTGGGGATCCATCTGCATACACGAAACTACTGAATACAACAGCCAGCTGTGTGACAACAGGCGGATGGAGATCAACACAGCAGAGCACACAGAGATGTTGCCCGAGCTCAAGCTCTTAGGAATGATTTATCCTTGTGACTGAAAGAAGACTCACCCACTCTGGTTCTGGCTAAGCCCTGTCACATTCATTGCTGCCCCCTCCTGTTCCCACACTAGACAACTGTAGATAATGTTCGCTCTATTTTGGAGAGCTGTTGCTACGGATCCTGCTGAACACATTCACAAATCCCAGGAATAAGTGCCCTTCGTGAATATGCCGCCTCACCTCTGTTTCTGAAACACCTGTAAGCTTCATTTCCAAATTAGTTTTGCCGGGTACAGAAGGGACTGTCATTAGGAGGAAGAAGCAGCCTCAACTCTCCCTAACAGATCTGGGGCTTTTATAGCAATGCCAGCACAAAGATGTCTAGCATCTGAAACCTCCTACCATGCTTCTGCACCTTGCCAGCACGATACAGGTCCACTCTGTGAACAAGATGAAGTAAACATTTTGGGTTGAAGGCCCGGGGTCATCAGGAACCGCATCAGCTCTGCACTGCAAAGCGCTCTATAGGAGACCTCACCTCCGTACGAGATGCCCCTTGAAGTCACCGTCTGCTGGCGTACAGCTACTGCCACAGAGACCACCAAGCAGGTGACCGCTGCCTCCAGAAGAAATCCAGCAGCCACAGAAGAGGGGCTTCCTCCTCAAGTCTCCTTCGGCCCAGTCGCTGCTTGGGAACCGCCTGAAACAGATGTTTCGCTGCAAGCAGAGCTCTGACACTGACTCATCAATGACAGGAGATGAGGATGAACCCTGCACAGACCTTCCCGGAACTGCCGGTGCGAGCGGCACAAGGCAACCCCCACCCCCCTCCGTTCCGCCCCCCTTCAGCGCCGCAGAAGGACCTCCCAGCCCAGCTGCACCGCGCTGGGGCACAGCGGGGACGGCTGGAGCCTGGCACGGGGCTGCGCTGCCCGGCGCGCTGGGGGCCGGACCCTGGCACCGGCTGTACGGCCGGGGCGGGGAACCTCAGCGCCGGGCTGGGCGAGGGGCGGGGGCGGTGGACACGCGGGGCTGGCCGGAGGATGGCGGGGGTGCGGGGGGGGTACCTGCTCCGGGCGCACGGGCTGCACCGTCCGCCGCCCCGCGCTTCCTGCCGGGCCGGGCTGGCGGCGGGGCCCGGCCGGGCGGGGCGGGGCACAGCCCGGGAAGGGCAGCGGGGACGGGGAAGCGGAGAAAGAGGGGTGCAGGCAGGGGGGCGCCGGCTGCAGCTGCGGGAAGAAGGAGGCGGGGGAGGGGGGAGGAAAAAAAAGTTTGAGGCGGGCATGGGGAGGAAAATGCTTCAGCCGGGTGATGGGACACACTGGAAGCAAGGCAGAGGGGGACCGCTGGTGGGCGGGAGGGGACCTGCAAGTCCCACCTGCTAGGAGGGATGCACCCAAAAGCCTGCAACAACGCCGGGGCAGCGCTGCAGACCTCCTGCCCTCCGGAGCCCAGAGTGCCACCGCTGTGCAGCCAGCTGGGGCAAATCGGGTAAGGCAAACCAATGTCTCGCAGTAAAAACGGTGGTACCACGCTGGTCCTTGGTGCCGCAGGGGATGGGAGGCTGCTAGGATCGAGCTGGGCCAAACGCACTTCCTATTTCCAGGAAAAGGAGTTCTCTGTGGCTCTGACCACCTCCACATGCAGTGACAGCTGAGCCACAGTGATATGACTCATTTCCACTAGTGTCAAGAAACCTCACCCTGAGTTTAGCCAACTTTACCGAGTTTTATCATGGGCTTTAGCCCACGTCTGTACCACAAGAAGCAGAACTGCCCGCCTGCCAGGTGGCCCATCCTTCCTCTGGCCCAAACTCCCAAACTGTAGTGTACAAAGATGGTTACAGCATGAAAACTCAACACATTCCTGTATCCAAAACTTACTTGATCCAGATTCAGCTTGTACAGTGGTTAGTGGTTGGCCATTGGACTGGATCAGCACTGATGGAGACCAGTCCCAGCAGGCAAAAGGGTAACATGTAAAGGACATACCTGCAGCTGCATGAAGCTCTCTCTGAAGACTGAGCAGCCTTCTCCTCCGCCTCAGCCAAAGCTGGAGGGAAGGTCCCTAGTTTGATAAAAAAAGGGCTGAGGGCAGCACTGGCCTGTCTATGCGTAGACTGCCCTGGCAGTACCTTGGACTTGGAAAGTCTCATCCAGAGCTCCTCAACTGGCGAGTACCAGACAGGCTGCAAAACAACCACCCTGCTCCAGTGTTAACTTACGCCCTGCCACAGGCATACACGGCTACACAGGGAACTGAGCTGGGGAAACGCCAAGGCACTGGTTTTGCTGCCTAAACGGCAACCTCAGGTGGCTGCTGGACCCAGCACATGCTGGACCCAGCACATGCTGGACCCAGCACATGCTGGACCCAGCACATGCTGGACCCAGCACATGCTGCACGGCTCAGCAGGGGTTGTAGGGCCGGCGGCAAAGGCAGCACAGGAGGGGCACACGTGTGGGGGGTGTCTGCCATGTGCCACCGCACACTGGCCTGCTCTGCGAGGGGCAGAAAGCGCAGGCCCTGCGCCCCGCGCAGCCGCCCGCGCCACGGCTGGTCAGGGCAGGCACCAGGGAGCGGCTCTGCAAGACGCCCGGGAGGCGCAGCAGGGCACAGGGCGCAGTCTGCACCGGACACGGGCAACGCCACCTGCTCGGTCCGGGGCCGGCAGCGCCTGCCGGACAGCAGCAGGAGAGCTCCCCGCCCCCAGGACCCTCGGGAGGCTCCACATGGCGGCGGCGGCGGCACATGGCGGCCGGGGGGGGGGCGGCAGGCCACGCCCCCGCGAGCACGCCCTCCATCTCACGGGCGCGGGCGAGCACGCGCCTACCGCGCATGCGCCCCTCCCACATCGCGCCTGCGCTGTCGGTGGGCTGAGGAGGAGCCCGGGGTTCGCGCATGCGCCGCCCGCAGGCCCAGAGCGGAGAAGATGGCGGCGCCGTGAGCAGCGAGGCCCTGCCCGGCATCCCTTCGCTATGAGGAACCTGCGGCTGCTGCGGGCGGGCGGTTGCCGCGGCGCCGCCGCGCCGGGCACCCCGCAGTGCTTTTGTCTCAGCGGCGAGCTCGGCACGGTCGTTGTGGGCTCCCAGCACGGCCTTGTGGAGCTGAGCCCCGCCGAGGAGTCGGTGAGAGCCGCCGGCGGTCGCCCCGGGAGCCGTGTGCTCTCCTGTCCCTGTCAGGCTCCTTCGGGGGAGGGGCGTGCGGGTAGCGGCGGCTTTGGTCCGCCCGTGGCAAAGCTGGAATCAAGCGTTTGGCCCGCTGTCAGCGCTGAGGCGGCCGTGCCCGCCGGGAGCTCGTCTCTGGGCGGGTGGCGGCTGCCTTTTGATGTGCCTGGCTCTTGTAGTCCTATGTGCAGGGATTTGGAGCCTCTCGCTGCTCCCAGCCACCGCTTGCTCCTGCCCCGTGGTGCCGAGGAAGTTGGCTGTGATGCTGCACTGTGATCTTTGTGGCTGAAATAATTTACTGGGCTTTTAAAGCACTTAAATTTGCCTCCAAGAGGGCAGTTGTATTTGGTACGGGTTGTACACGTGGTTTAGTCTTAAGCATGGTCAGGCAAACAGTTGCATTGGAGACACAGCTCACAAACCAGACAGAGGGATAGTGAAGAGTACTCATGCCTTTGAAACCATCGTTTATGGGGGGAAAAAAAACCCCAAACCCCATAGCATATCAGTAGAGAACAGAAATGCTACTGAGACATTAATTCTGGGGTTGCAGTGCCATCTCTGGAAACACACTGCACAGATATGAGACATCCAATTCCATCAGTGTGTTCAGCCTTGAAGTTAGCTGACAGAAGAGCTCTTGGGCTTTCCTAGGTTCTCATTTCTAAAGAAGGGTATTTTGTGAAAATGGCCATTTTGGTCTGCTTGTGAAGGCTACCAACTAAAATCTTCCCAGAATTAGTAAATTGAAGTTCCTAAGTATGCCCACTTTCTTTTCTCTTGGGAGCAGAAGTATTTCAGATCAGAAAAACTGTCAATTTTTTCCCTGATGGTTGGATGTGTAAATCACTTGTGTAACTAAGCTAGAGAGAGCTATTTTATCTAAAACTTTCTTGTTTTGCTGTACCCAACCTGCACATCCAAATGGTTTTCCTTTGAAATTTCATATGCTGTGGCCATGAAGTCCAAATGGCCTCTTGAGAGTATTGAGACACTTGAAGCAGCTATTAGTTGACCTCTCAATCTTGACTCTATGTGGTGACATATGACAGGTCATGAGCAAATTAAGTTTGAAGTTGTAGTATTGCCATTTATTATTTGCTCCCTTATGTGGGTTTTCTCATTGCCTGTCTTTAACATAAGAGGATTTTCAGTTTTCAATGTGTAAGTGAAGATAAGTACTTAAGCGTTGGCCATTTTCTGAGATGCTGTTCTCATACTCACTGCTGTTGAGTAGTGTTTGGTGTAATTCCAGTAGGATGAAATATGCCATGGATGTTATTTTATCATTTCTAAAAAATTCCAGTGAGGTTATGTGTGCTTTAATAAGTCATTGGCCTCTCTGTCAAGGTGACAAGAGAAGTTTCCTTGGCTGCGGAGGGTTTCATGCCTGAAGATGGAAGTGGCTGCATCGTTGGTATTGAAGATCTTCCAGAGCAAGAGTGTGTGTGTGTTGCTACAGCAGCTGGAGACATCCTGCTGTGCAATCTCAGCACAAAACAGGTAATGTGGCAGGAAAGACAACAGTGCAGAGGGATTTCAAAGGAAAGGATTAAACTGTTTTGGATTCTTCAGAGGGCAGCTTTATGTTTATTACACACTAAGCTGTGGTTAGTCTCTCTTCTGATACAGAACCACAGAATCTCCTGGGTTGGAAGGGACCCATAAGGCTCATCGAGTCCCAGCTGCTGGCGCCACACAGGGCCAGCCAAGTCAGAGCATGGGACTGAGCTTGTTGTTCAGAGGCTTCTTGAACTCAGCCAGGCTGGGTGCTGTGACCCCTTTCCTGGGGAGCCTGTTCCAGTGCCCAACTACCCTCTCAGTAAATAACCTCTTCTAACAACCAACCTAAACCTCCCCTGTCACAGCTTCATGCCTTTACCTGGGGTTCTATTGCTGGTCCCCAAAGAGAGGAGATCGGCACCTGCCCCTTTGTTCCCCCTCATCAGGAAGCCGCAGACCACGATGAGGTCTCCCCTCAGCCTCCTCTTCTGCAGACTGTACAAACCAAGGGACTTCAGCCTCTCTTCATATGGCAGATGGAGCTGACTTTTGTGGGAGCCTTGAGCAGGATTAAGGACACAATATATGCTCCATAAATGGACTGGAATTGAATCAGTGGCTTGCCTGTCTGCAGCCCTAGTCCCATGTATTTGCTCAGGGGGCTGTTGACACACACCGAGGTGCACAAGATCCACTGGGTAGTATTACAGAAATAGGATGTTGCTGTTACTAGGTACAGAATAAATGGTAGCTAGTTTTTTGTTATTACCAGTCAATGCAGAACATCATGCTGACATAACTTTACTGAAGAGAGGAGAAAGTGTGTGTTGTGCTTTAAAGAACATTTGGAATAAAAAAACCCTAGAAAACACTTAAAGGGAAATAAAAAATAGCTGAGTAAATGTCAGGAACTGAGATAGTAGGTTTCTGTTCCTTCCTCAGTGCCAGATTTGTAAAATCTTCAGCAAGACACTTAAACACCATAGCAGCACCCTCTGAAATCTGCATCAGCTCCCACAATACCAGCCTAACAATGCAATTGTAGGTAGGCGTGAGGTGACAGTGGTCTGTCTTGCTTAGCTGTCACGTTGTGGTTATTTGAAGCTCACTTGCTTTGGTTCTTGCAAAATCTTGGTTTGATTTGCATGTGCCACCTAAATACATGAACAGCTGTATCTGAACAATGAGTCTGGTATTAAAACACGTCATAAAGGAACAGAGATTACAAAATCCTTGATTTGTGAGACTTTTCTTGCACTGATTTGGGGTCAGAGTTGGGGTTTATCATTAGATCCCTTACTTCAAGGCCTTTTTACTTCCTTTCTCAATTTTAAATTTGTAATCTTGTGGTGCAGTCTGGGCACCAAGAAAGAAGTCTTGAGGGTTACTCCATTGATTTTGAAACCTTTTGCATGTGAGTGATGTTTACTCTGGCCACTGGCACCTAGTCCCACTTTGTTTATCTGAAAAGATTGTGACAGCCAAGCTTAATTCCTTGGATGGCATTACCTGGCTGTTTACTGCAGTTGGTCTGCTCCATGCCTTTTGCAGATCAGGGTAACAGCATGGCAGAAGTTCTCTGCCCACTGCTGTTGCTTGGCCAATACAGCCAATGGCCCTGTAAAGCTGTCCCAGTTTTTAGTGAATCTTGGTGCAGCTATATACAGTTGGCAAGGTCTGCACAGGCAGATCAGAGCTTTAACTGATGCAGTTTCCCTTAGTTGCGTGTTGGAATTGTTCAGGTGAGAAGCATTATGTCTGTGTATTGTGACTGAAGTATGATTATCAATACAGCCACAGACCTGTCCAGGCAGTACTAGTATTAACACTATGCATGCTGATGTGAGACTGAGGATTGCAGAATAAAGCTCTTACTAAAACTGTGGTTGGTAGGTGATGCTAGTCTCCAATTTATGTGGGCTCTCACTCATAAACCTGGAGCCTTCTTTGGTTAGAAGTGTCTCTTCTGTTTCATTCAACACAAAGGGTAAAGTAAGACTTGTTACTTTTCTTAGTAGGAGATAATTTCCCTGTCCTGGTGATGAGATTGATTGCTTTTGTGCTGGGATGGAGCTGCACTGGTTTTGCTGCATTTCTGTGGTGTTATTTTGGTCTTGTAGGTGGAATGTGTTGGAAGTGTGGACAGCGGCCTGAGTACCATGAGCTGGAGTCCCGACCAAGAGCTTGTTTTGCTTGTGACAGGTATCAAGAACAACCTTTAATCTTTTTCTGCCTTTGGAGGTGAAATTCACTGTACCCAATAGGTAAACCACAGTTAAGTTTAAGATAGAAGAAGCAAAATACGAAGTTATGAAATTGGTACAAAGACTGAAAAGACTTCAAAGGAAAAAAAAATAATAAACCACACCTGGTCCTATATATGAGATTTAAGTTCATGATCCAGGAGGTCCTTTGGTGATCCAAGCAGAAGCTTTTCAGACCAAAAAGCTGAGTTTTGTAGAACAGTAATTAGTACTTCAGATCTTCTAAGGAATTATATTTGATTTTGCCTCTAAAACATAAAGACTTCTGCTTTAAATCCCAATTTGATTTCTTAGTAACAAAAACTGCTACTTTTTCTTTTTGTAGGAAAATGTATGTGTCACGGGCTCCATTTAGCTACAGATGAGTCTCACCTAGAAAATAAGGTTAGCCTCAAGCAAAGCAGAATCACAGAGTGCTTGAGGTTGAAAGGGAGGTCTGGAGATCACCTGCTCCAACCTCCATGCTCAGAGCATGTTACCTGGAGCAAGTGACTGTGAACAGTGCCCAATCAGGTTTTTGGTATCTCCAGGGATGGAGATTCCATAACCTCTGCAGGGACCCTGTTCCTGTCCGTGACCAGCCTCACAGTAAAAAATTGGGTTTTTATGTTTTAATGGAATTTGTTGTATTTTAGTTTGTGCCTGTAGCCTCTGGTGCTGTTACTCAGCACCACTAACAGACTGGTTCTGTCTCTACTGTACTCCACCTCCCACATTAGATATTTACACACACTGATGAGGTTCCCCTGAGCCCTTTCTCCAGAAGAGTCTGACTTCTCTCAGCCTCCTCTCGTATGACAGGTTCTCCAAGCCCTTAATCATCTGTGTGATCCTTTGCTGGACTCATTCCCTGTATGTCTTGTACTGGGGAGACTGCAACTGGAGCCAGCATTCCACATGTGTCTCACCAGCACTGAGTAAAGGAGAACCTGTTGGCAACACTCCTTAGGCAGTCCAGGATGCTGTTGGCCACTTAGGCAGCAGGGTGATATTTTGCCATGCTGCTCTCCAGCCACTTGACCCTCAGTCTGTCCTAGTGCCTGAAATTATGATTTACCAGGTGCAGGACGTGGCTTTTTACCTTGTGGAGCTTTGTAAGGTTATTAACAGCACATGTCCCCGTGGACAGCAGCACAACCTTCTGGTGTAGCTGGTAGTCCTTCCTGTTCTGTGTCTTGTACAATCTTGCTGGAGGTCACAACCTCCAGGTCATTAACGAAGATGTTAAACATTGGCCCTAGTGTCCAGGGGCATGCCAGTGGTCACTGACCTCAGGCTGGGCTTTTTGCCACTACTGACAGCAAGCTTTCAAGCTCAGCTGGCTTTCAGTCCGCTTCACTGTCCTTGTAACTATGCCATCCTTCATGAGTTTGCCTGTGATGAGGCTATGTGAGACAGTGTCCAAAGCCATAATAGAATCAAGAGTGGCAGGTATTTATTTTGAGGGTGGAAATAACTTTTTAAGGTTAGACCAGGAAGCATATTTTTGAAGAGACTTACAGACTGGTTTGGGTTGGAAGGGATCTTAAAGATCATCTAGTTCCAACCCCTCTGCCGTGGACTGGGACACCCTCGGCTAGCCCAAGGTGCCCAAAGCCCTACCCAACTTGGCCTGAAACACTGCCAGGGAGGGGGCAGCCACAGCTTCTCTGGGCAGCCTCTTTCACTGCCTCACCCCCCTCACAGGGAAGAATTGTTTCTCAAATCTGGGTGCTTCATGACAGTCAGCATGGCTTCACCAGGGGCAAATCCTGCCTGACCAACCTAGTGGCTTTCTGTGATGGGGTGATCACATCAGTGGACAAAGGAAAAGCAGTGGATGTTGTCTCTCTAGGCTTCTGTAAAGCCTTTAACACAATCTCCCACAACATCCTTCTCTCTAAACTGGAGAAGTACAGATCTGATGAGGGGACTGATGTGTAAGAAATTGGGTGGCTAGTTGCACTCAGAGAGTAGTCATCAATGGCTCGAAGGTGAGATGGAGACAAGTGGTGTCCCTCAGGGGTTCATACTGGGACCAGTGTTATTCAATATCTTATCAGTGATGTCAGTGATGAGGTTGAGTGCACCCTCAGCAAGTTTGTGGATGACATCAAGCTGAGTGGTGCAGTTGACATGCCGGAGGGTTAGGATGTCATCCAGAGGGACCTGGGCAAGTTGGAGAAGTGGGCCCTTGTGAACCTCATGGTGTTCAACAAGGGCAAGTGCGAGGTCCTGCACCTGGGTCTGGGCAATCCTCATCATCAATACAGGCTGGGAGATGAAGAGATAGAGAGCAGCCCTGCAGAGAAGGACTTGGGGGTGATGGTAGATGAGAAGCTCAACCTGAGCCAGGAATGTGCGCTGACAGCACAGAAGGCCAGTCGTATCCTGGGCTGCATCAAAAGGACCATGGCCAGCAGGTCAATGGAGGTGGTTCTGCCCATCTCTTCCCCTCTTATGAGACCCCACCTGGAGTACTGGGTCCAGTTCTGGAGTCACCAATATAAGAAGGACATGGAACTGTTGAAACAGGTCCAGAGGCGGCCATAAAGATGACTGGAGGGCTGGAGCACCTCTCCTTTGAAGACAGGCTGAGAGAGTTGACATTATTCAGCCTGGAGAAGAGAAGGCTCAGGAGAGACCTTGCAGCTGCCTTCCAGTACCTGAAGGGGCCTACAAAGAAGCTGGGAGGAGTCTTTTTAGAAGTGCATGTAGTGATAGGATGAGGGGGAATGGTTTTAAATTGGAAGAGGGGAGATTTAGATTGGATATTAGGAAGTAATTCTTCATTGTGAAGGTGGTGAGGCACTGGAAAAGGTTTCCCAGGGAGGTGGTGGCTGCCCTCTGCCTGGCAGTGTTCAAGGCCAGGTTGGATGGGGCCTTGAGCAGCCTGGTGTAGTGAGAGGTGTGCCAGGGTGGGGTTGGAACTTGATGGTCTTTAAAGTCCCTTCCAACCTAAAGCATTCTATGATTCAATGATATCTAATCCAAATCTCCTCCCCTTCATCTTAAGACCATTACCTCTTGTCCTGTCACTCTGTGCCCTTGCGAACAGCCCTCCCCAGGTTTCTTGTATCCCCTTCAGGTACTGTAAAGCTGCAATAAGGTCTCCCTGAAGCCTCCTCTACTCCAGGCTGAACAATTCCAGCTCTTCACAGGGGAGGTGCTCCAGCCCTCTCATTATCTTCATGGCCCTCCTTTGGAATTGCTCCAGCAGCTCCATGGCTGTCTGGTCCTGGGGACCTGAGATGCAGTAGTTCAGGTGGGGTCTTATAAGAGCAAAGGAAGAGAATCACCTCCTTTGACATGACATTGGCTCATGTTGCTCTATTCCAGTTTGAGATTCTCTGCTTTGAAGAATGTGTTCCCTGTAGTATCATACTACTATTAGAAATACTTTTATGTTCAAGTCCATGACAAAGGAGTAGGATGATACAGGAGACCATTGAATTTGTCTGGTGCAGAAACCATTGCCAATACTGTATTTGATGTTTACTCTGCAGGTCAGCAAACACTTATCATGATGACAAGGGATTTTGAACCAATTACTGAGAAGCAAATCCACCAAGATGAGTTTGGGGAAGGTGAGAGGGGCACTGAAATGAAATTGTTAAAGCTGATGTCATTGGTGCATTGTAAGCATGTAGAAAGTAAGTAAATGGAGCTGAGCTTAGTGGGCCCCAGGAGACATTTTAAACTGTAATGGTGGTGGGCAGTTGAAAGGCAATGCCAGTATTTCATTTGAATTTACACTGACAAGGAAGATCCCTGTACTAGAGGACTTCTGGATATTCAAATTTTCTGCATGTTTTTAGAATTAAACTTGGACGGAAGGTGTGGGCAGCTGGGGGCTGTGGTTGTGTTTACCACACCGCAGAGTAGTGCTGTTTGTCTTACATCTTCCACTACAATTGTTTTTTTTTCTTCAGGCAAGTTTGTTGCTCTTGGCTGGGGTAAAAAGGAGACACAGTTCCATGGATCCGAGGGAAAACAGGCAGCGCATCGCAAACAGACGGTATTACACCAGTTCTCTGATGTTGGGCACATGCTGTCTCTGGGAAAGTGTATAAAGAGTTTCTGTTATTCCTGTGGTGCCAGTTTGCTGCTGCTTTTCTGGTAGCTGTCTTCATAGACTTCTGCTGTTTGTTTCAGTGACTGTCTGAAATCTAGCATTTTTATCCTCCTCCTAATTCAAGGCAGCAGCTGGGATTACTTAGGACTGTTCATACAGAGCTCAAAGCAAGATTTGCAAGTGCTAGTGCTTGCAGAGGTAAAGCCATGCTGAAATCAGCATGATTGATTTTGCTGAATGTGCTACATACTAAAGTGTTGATGTAACCAAGATAAATAGCATGCTGTTTGGCTGAGAGCAGCACAAATTACAGTAGCTTGAGCTCCCAGAAAGCAACAATATAAGGATTTGAGCTACATTGCCAATCACATGATGCAACATCATTTGCCTGCACATTTTGGCTTTTTTTCCTTGTTTGAGTCTTGTTTTCACTACTTTTTACTTTGTGAAAATTCAGGTAGCTAAAACATTCCACTGCTGGATTTTCTTCTTATGCTTAAGTTTCAAAATTAAAACTGTCCAGCTGAAATCTGGCAGGCTAAAGTGCAGAGACATGAAATGAGGCCTGTTCAGCTTTACTGGTAGGAGGGACAGGATGAGACATGGCTGTATTTGAGAAAATAAGCCTAGTTTGATAAAATTAAACCTTTGCACAGCTCCCTTATTATGACTGTTCTGTTGGCAGGGGGTGTCCTGCATTGATCTGCAAAACCCTGTTTGCCTTGAAGAGCACTGTTTATCCCAGCTTCTGTCTGCCACACAGGCTGCCTGATGGCATGCCTTTCTTGCCTTTCTCCCTCCTAAGGGTTGGGACTCCAGGCATCAGCGACAAAGAATCCCTGATTCACCCTTGTGTCCAGCTTATGCACAGCTGATCTATAAGCAGAAACCCTTGTAGAGTGGAAGGATGGTATCTAATCATGTGAATAGACAGATACATGCCCTTGTAGGAGGAGCAGATTGAATTTACAGACAGTTTTAATTCCAGTACTTCCTAAAATAACGTTCTGAGTTTTTAGCTTTGCAGCCTTATGATTTTTTAATGGATTGGCTGCATGCCTAAGGCTCTTGAAAGAACTGGCTTAGCAGTGCAGTCTGTTTAGGCAAAGACAGCAGTTGCCTTTCCAAGCTCGGGTGCAACTTCCTTTCGTGTGACTTCAGGAGGTGTCAGCTGCCTCAGCCTGGGATGATGGCCGGCCTCGCGTGACCTGGAGAGGAGACGGGCAGTTTGTCGCAGTGAGTGCCGTCTGTCCAGAGACAGGTATGGGACTAAACTTCTTTGAAACACCAGCATGTGTTAGAGTCTTCTTAAGCAGAGACAAGGCAAGGCAAAAACGGACTGCTGTTTGTGGTCTCCTGGCCACTTAAGAGCGAGGCTGAGCTGAGCAAGTTTATTGATCTTCCCTCCTTTTTCATTGCTCTCAGCAGCATTTTACAGACAGAATCTGTTGAACGCTTTCTTTGCACTTTGGTTTTCAGTGCAGTGAGAAGCCAGGAGCGGTTACTACGATGCAGTTACTATCTGAACTGCTTCTTTCACCAGTCTTAAATCACCACTCAAGCTCTAGGCAATCTCTGATGAGCTCCCAGTGCCAAATGGGTGAATCTGGGCTGCTGTACCCACTGTCCCTCATACTAGTAGTTTGGCCCTGAACACTTCTGTTTAAATGCTGGTAATTCTTTTCCCTAGGTTTTGCCCTAAGGCAAAAGAGGTAATGAGTACATGCGTTTCTTTTAAGACTATAATTGATGGCTTCCATATTAAATACTGCTCTGCAGTTTTATATGTGTTGGTAAATATATTGAACTGCACCAGACTGAACAGCTTTGGCCACTAGTTTGGCTTTTATCTTCAGTACTTCTGATTAGGGCATATCTTGCCTTTATTGGAAAATTTTAACACTTCTGTGGTGGAAGTTGGAGGGGAAATTGCTATGCCTGAGGTACATAAGACTGAAATTCCTACTTAGTTTCTTTAGAGCCACTCAGTTAGAATGCCTGAGACAGAGTAAGTTCTTAGCCCTAAAGGCGTACAGGAGACATCTTTTTATTCATGTGCATCTAAATTTCCTTTCTTTATAAAATCAGAAAAAATATCTTATCAGTGCTTTCTTACACCTTCATCTCTCAACATGCAGGTGCTCGGAAGGTCCGTGTGTGGAACAGAGAGCTCGTGCTGCAGTCAACTAGTGAGCCTATCTCAGGATTAGAGCAAGCACTATCCTGGAAGTGAGTAACAAAGCAGCCTGCCTGCTGGAAGCAGAGCATTGTGCTTTATTCCCTGGTCACAATCAATTGATCAGCATCAATTTAATTTCTCCTGTGTGTATTTTTCCCAAAACTTGACAAAAGCTTCCTTCTGATCCGGTAGGACAAAAGAGTAGCCCTTTAAACTTTGAAAAGCCTAGTATTACATTACATGTAGGACGAAGGGATCTATTCTCTGCACAGTCTCACCTTCAACTGTTTTTGGACTCAGATGTATAAATAGGAACAATACAGGTCCTTTTGCAAGTGTTCGCATTAACTTGTCTGTGTTGGACATACGACTTGGAACAGTGCTGTGGAAAACACATCCTCTTCTGCCCTGTTGTTCATGTCTCTGGAGAAAATGTGAGATGATTGGTTTCTAAAATAACAGTGATTATGTGTGCAACCACTTTTCTTTTGTCTCATTTTTTAAAGGCCCTCTGGAAGCCTGATAGCATCCACACAAGAAAAACTCAACAGGCATGATGTGGTTTTCTTGGAGAAGAATGGACTTCTTCATGGGGAGTTCACCCTCCCGTTCCAGAAAGGGCAAGTCAAAGTAAGTGCTGTGTCTGGGCTTCTTTAATTACAGTGTAATGGAAAGGAGCACTAGATCTTTCCCAGATTCTAGGAGGAAGTTTTTAACTTCACACTTAGCACTGGGGCTAGTGGAAAAAATGATATGAAAAGAAAACAGTGACAAAGCCTGGGAAGAAGATGCAGTGCCCTCTGTAAGCCTGTAGTACAGAGGCAGGTACCATGGGATTGTATCCCTAGGATGCTTCTTCACCACTTGCAAGAGTGAGGTAAAATACTCACTTTATCCTGAATAAGGGAAATGAGAAACTAGTGCTAAGGTGTGACCTCAGCTTCTCTCTGGATGCTGAGAGGTCTTTTGCAGATGCTTCCTGAGCACTAAGGAAAGCAGAGAGAGCACTGCTGTCATATTTGTGGTTGTATCACCTCTTCAGCTGTGTGGAACTGCTGTGACAGATTCTGCTTCAGGATGCCTTGCTCCAGCAGTTGAGAGATTTGCAGTGCATGAGGGCTATGTTAGTATATTAACCCATGACCTTACATTGTTGAAAATATGGAGCAACTCCTGGTCTTGCAGAACAACTGGGAACATCCCCACCTTGCAGAAGCAACAATATCAGTAAGAGCCATGTTTGTTTCTACAGGTTAATGAACTGCTTTGGAATGCAGATTCGACGATCCTGGCTATATGGCTGGAAGACCTGAAGGTGGAAAACTCCAACCCAAACAGCTATGGTGAGAGCATGATGTGAAGCTCGGGCTCTTAGACCTGCCAGCAAATGTGGTTAGGAGCATATATTCCTGTGCAAATTAGGAGACACTGGGGAGGCTTACCTACAAGTGTGAGACCCTGTGCAGGTCAGGAAGAACTGATAGTTCAAACTACAAGAACTGAGCTCAAAGCATCTTCCAGGCTGCTGTAACTGGAAATTGTATTTATAGAATAGTAAAGGTCTGAGCCCTTCATGAAACATGGGTGCCTCCCCACTATGAAATCTCAAAGAATTGTAGGGTTGACTCTTTTGCACAAGGTCTGTTGTTAAGTTTTCTTGTGCTGGGTATTGCATGACACAGCCCATGGGCTGAAGGCTAGAACTATTACTTTAATTGCTGTTAACCCATGCCTAGAGGAGCAGTGGTGGTGGGGAGGGTTAGAAATGGGTCTGAAGTAGTAGTAACTGTTTGTTTTTCTATAGTTCAGCTGTGGACCTCTGGAAACTATCACTGGTACCTGAAGCAAAGTCTACATTTTGGTAGCTTGGAGGAAGATCTGTTGGTGTCTCTGCAGTGGGACCAAGAGAACCCATACAGGCTGCATGTCCTCTGCCAGGGTTGGCGTTACCTCTCCTATGACTGGCATTGGACCACAGACCGTGGGATGGGGGAGAATAGCCAACACATGGCAAATGTGGCTGTCATAGATGGAGGTAAGCAGTGGGACTGCTTTACAGCTCTAGCATTAGAAGAGATGGCATAGCTTTTTGGATGCAGGCTGGATGGGATTAAGATCGTTCTTCTGTTAGCTGCTGTTTCTACAAAGCTATTAGTGAGGGTTAACTACTAAGGGCACAGCAACTGTATTTTCCTGTGACATTGTTCATTCTTTGAGAGCCTCACTAACATTTGCACTGGTTTACAGTTTGTTGGGTTTTTTTTGTCTTCTCTTACACAGATAAAGTACTTGTCACAGCATTCCAGCATGCTGTGGTGCCTCCACCCATGTGTACCTATGAGCTCCAGCTGCAGCAGGCAGTTAACCAGGTTGCATTTCACACTGATCCCAAACGTTGTGGAGATATTGCTGTCCTGGATGCTGATAACAGGATCTCTGTTTACAGATACGGTGAGAGCATGTTGCACTGCCTTGGTCAAGGTAACTTTCTGTCCCTGAGGATGGTACGTGGAGGAACTAGTAGAGTGATGGTCAAGGAAGCCTTCTAGTGGTCAAGAGAGGAGATCTGGCTCACCTGTGGGTTCAGGCTCAGTTCTCTCACGTGCAGTAGTTTGAGTGGTGCAAGAGCATTTTGATGGTGCATTGGGTTTGTGAGAAGGCAGAGCTCAGCCCTTGGCAATGGACTTATGCTGGTAATACCCCCCTGCCTAGCTTTGGCTTTAGTAGGGTGCAGCCAGTGATATCTTGTATAATCTGTTCTGATGGCATGTTGCTGATTACCACTGGAAGTGTCTGGAATAGCCACCTAGGGCCTATCTGAGGCACCTGGCACTTCCCAAAGCAGTCCTATACACAATGCAATACTCATTGTGCTGTGAGACAAGACATGCAGCTATCTGAGTTTTGCCCTGTGACATTGCAAGGTAACGGCGTTCCTCAGGGTCAGCGTTAATTAGGATTAAGCATTGGCTGTACCTGTAGGGATGGTATCTTCTGATTTTGGGTAGTTTCCTGTGCCATCTGCTTCTTCATAAGACTAAAGTTGGAAGGGGTTCTCTTGGCAGGATCCCTGAACTCTGCTTTGCTTTGTGTTTGCTAGGACAGAGCACAATTAATGACTCCACTGTCAGGTTTGGAGCTGTAGGTGGAAATGGATTTAAAGCAGCTGTGGAAACACCATACATGGATACAACCTACAGGTAATATAGAACTAGTACAGCTGTGGTGGGGAGAAAAGGATAGTGCCTGGCTTGGATGTTTGAGAGGTCACAGCTTTGACCACTTGGCTTAAGATTTTGAAGATAACCTGTTTTCATTGTGCTGACACTGTGGCTGCACCTAGTGCTAAAGATTGGGCAGCACAGAGGGCAGGTTATCTGCCCTTCATCTAGGGGGAGCATGACTGTTAATGACAGCACTGAGGTAGCCTTTCCTGTGCCTGGTGCTCTTGGCATTGAGATGCTGTACTCTGTGCTTCTGCTTCCAGAGCCAGGGAATGGCTGTGCAGTGCTCAGGCCCATGGCACACTGAGCAACAGAGCAGCTCGCATGGCAGTAACAGTGACAAGGAAAAAAGAAGACAAAAATCCATCTTGCTGTTCATTCCTGTACACAGTTGGCATGGGAGCAGTGCTGCCTAGGGAAAACAAATGGCACTCCCTGGGCCTTGTCACATATCTCCAACCCAGCCTGTGGCAGGATTCATGCTTTAAGTGACTGCTTGTGCACTGGAGCCCTCCTAGCCGTGCTGTGTGTCTGCACTGTCCCTTGGAAGACCTTTGCCTTTCCAGTGATGTGGCCTACCAAAATTAGGTTCTGTTTGCTTCCCAGTCTCTTTATTTTGTGACAGAGTTGATGTGGGCAGTGACTACAACGAAGTGAGTCCTCTGGGACTCCGATTTCTCACCTGGCTGCCAGATGACAGCTTCCTGGTGGTCGCTCGGGGTCAGCATGCTGCTCAGTCTGTCCTTCACCACCTGACTGCTGTGCCTCATACACCTGGAGCTGAAGAAGAGCACCTGAATTTACGGTACTAGAGATCTGTCAGTTGTGGGTGAAGTCAGAGCACCTCTAGATTGTACCTAGCATCAGCTAAGTCTTCCAGGAGGTACTCAGCCTGGAGGCTGTGGGTTGGGGAATTTGTCTCTTCCTGCAGGAGAACCAAGTATCTCTTGAAGGTGCCTACTGGCCTGTAGTTCTAGTGCCTACACCCAGCCTGACAGGAGGGTGTATGTTCGCATGTCTGTGTCAGTACAGGATAGCTCCGTTCCTTTGTCCAAATTCCAGGCCCTCAGAGGGATCTCTCCATTCTACCCTTACCCACCATTATTAAGGTCTGTAAGAAGACTGGTAGCCCCTCTTGCTCCTGTCCTCACCTGCTGGGCTTTGTGCAGTCAGTTGAACTCAAACCAGATCACAAAAGGAAGACACCTGAGGCAGAGATACCTGCTTCAGAAAAGGATCCTGAGAATTCCTTTCTCTAGCACTCACACAGCAAAGACAGGCTGATTTGTGCATGAACTGTAGATCAGAACAAGGGTAGGCTCTGCAAAGTTGTGTAAGTATGCAGGCAGCACCTAGAGAAGTTAGGCAAATGCCTGTTGGCTGGATTTGTTGGTGCTCTTTGGTGCCAGTGTCAGCTGGTACAGATGTGAAAAGACTGCAGAAGATCCTTACATGAGCAAGGGTATCTGTCCATCCTGGAGGTGTGCATCATTTCATCTGGCCACAGGAAATGCAGGATTCAGGTGTCAGATATGTCTCCTGTGATTGATGTTCTGTGTCTTGCTCCAGGTTTTCTGTGCCTGTAGATGGAGAAGTGATCAGCCTGTGCTGCAGCCCAGTCACCAAAACTGTAGCTCTGCAGCTGGCTGACAGGCAGATCCTGAAATACTTCTGGGGTAAGTTGGGCCCTATTAAAGTATCTTGTCTGAGGTATAGTTACTTCACATTTCTCAGAAAGTTTAATGAGGTGATTTGGCTTTCAGGGGCACAGCTGACTATTGCTGGTCCTGCCCTTCATGCTCTCTGTGCTCCTAGAAATGGGCCAAATCTGTGTCAGAAAGCAGTTAATGTTGTTGACAAGAATAGTTCAGTCTTCACAGCTTGATAATAAGATGACTGGCTTAGTGATTTCAGAAGTGCTGACTGCTGTGCCATGTCCTTGGCACCTGTTTCTCAGTGCAATAAAGGTGCTGCTGACCCCTTAGAAGGTACCATCTTCTGCACCCTAGACATCTGTGTCAGATAGTGTAGCTTATGCCCAGCTCTGGTTTTCTTGAGATACGTACCATGTGATTGCAATGTCTGAATCTTTGGCTGGAAAAAAACTTGATCTTCTTCACTCTGCAGAGGCTTCTCCTCCAGCCCTCAAACCCTGGTGGACGAGCAGTGGCTCTGCTGTTCAGTTCCCCCACCCGTGCGTGCAGACCGCTGTCACGAGGGTCAGTGGTGAAGTAAGTAAGGCTGTGTGAGTTCACTCAGTTGTTCTGTGTCAAATGTACACCATGATCCTCTGCACAGGCTACAACCATACTTCCTAACGGTGTTTCCTGCGGCCCTGTGCAGACATGACAGCATATCTTGTCTTCTTGAGCATTTCTGGTGGCTTGCAGTTAGCACCCAGCCTCCCCATTCTGTGAATACACTGAATGATGTCGCTGAAGAGCAAGAAATTTCTGATGTAAAGTTTCCTGCAGTTACTGCCCTGCTCTTTTTGAAAATGGCAGTTTGCTCTGTCTGAACTGACCCTGTATAGCAAGTATGGCTGCACTGAGTTACTGAAGATCTACTGTTCTGTTGGTGGTGGTATCTTGAGAGTTACAACAGGTTAAGGAACAACGAGATATTTTGCTGGTGGTTTCAGGATTGCTTTCCTTCAGCATGTATCCAGGTGAATGCTGTATAGAGTTGATTGCTCTGCTCTGTACCAGTACTTTTCCTCTGGTATTTTGGACCAAATGCTGCTGTATAAAAATGTAAATTATCTAGCATGGTTTCTGCACCTATTTTTTTGTTGCACTGCTTCACATACAGGCTAGACCATGCTAGATTTCCAGCCAGAAGTGTTTAAAGACACTTAAGTAAGCCCTCCTGGTATAGAGGTTGCATGATTTCTGCCCAGTTCTTAAATAATTCACATGAGGTTCTCAGTACCTAAGGTACGGTGCTAGTCAGTGTTGCGAAACACCAGAGGATGTAACACTGATAGTGTATATTTGTCATCCTTTCTATTTACAGGAGGTGATCTTGGGCCTTACAGATCGATGTCGATTCTTTGTTAACGATACTGAGGTACCAACACCTTTGCCCCTCATTGCATCCCCTTTTCCTCTGCCAAAGGCAGCTTGCCTGTTGCACTATATACAGTGCTAAACGTAATTTTTCTACAGGTCGCTACCAACATCACCTCATTTGCAACATACAATGAGTTTTTGTTGGTGACAACCAACTCTCACACCTGTCAATGCTTCTGCTTGAAGAACACATCAGTGAAAGGTAAAGGCAGCTTTAGCTGCCTGCTGCTGCTTTCCCATCACCATTGTCTTGGAACCACAAGATGTCCCCATTTTTCACATCCAAACCTGCTGTATTTGGGTCATCTGAAGAAACTGCTTAAGAAATGGAGGAAGAGAGCTGCTTTCAAAAATGTCTCAGAGCAAGGAGCACCAGGAACTGACTTTATATTACGTGCCTCCTCCTAGGAATCACTGTTTGTCCTGTAGTTGTTACTCTTTTACTGTTTTCAACAGCGTAGTCCTGCATTCCCTCTCCTCTCCACATTTGGGGAAAACAAAAAGGCAAGGAGAAGGCTGTGTGCTATTTGAGGGTGTTATAAAAAAGGGATCCCAGTAGAAAGCATTTCTCATGGTATCTTCTTATGAGAGGTGTGATTAGTCTGAGAAGGGCAGAACGACAGCTTAATCATCCTTTGCATCTTTCACTCTTTTGCCCCTCTCTCAGTTCAGCTGTGTGATCCTGTTGTATAGAGGGCATGTCTTTACTCTGTACTGCAGTGCTTAGCACTCCTCCTGCATGGAATTGATGGAGATCATGGGTGTATTGCTGACTCAGTACAACCTTGCAGGGCCACACAGGAAAGCCTGACTGTGGCACTGTGCTGCAGTGTGCCATGTGTGCTGATAAATTTGCTGTCTTCAGCTCTTCAGGCTGGTCTGAGCAGTGCTGCTGCACCCAACAGCGAGACCCTGCGTAAAGTGGAGCGAGGTTCACGTATTGTCACTGTGGTGCCCCAGGACACAAAGGTGGTATTGCAGGTCAGTGTCTGCTGAGGTGGGGGGGGGGGGTGGGGGGGGGGGGTGGGGCAGGGGAGGTGTCTCAGTGGGCAGCTGGTCAAGCTGCAAGCAATGTATGCAGTGCTATAAAGCTGCTGCCCTGTACTGCTGCCACACAGCACCACAGAAATCAGCTGCCTGGCTGGATGCAGAGGGAATTTCAGCATGCCTGTGGGAGTTAAGTCCAGAGAGGCAGCTGAGTATGTGCAGAACTGAGAAGTGCTATTCCACTTCCCAATAACTGATGTCATATAGTGCTACATATTGTGGCCTCTCACAGTGAATCTTGGACTCACCTCATGGTACTTGCCGTCTTTGCTAGCAGCCCTCTGTTAGCCTTGGCACTAAGTGTGTCTGAAGTGCTGAGCTTGATCTTGAGAGGTTCACAAACAGAGAAGGTTGTCACTGGAGGTACATAGGCCAACATCCTGCTCAAAGCAGTGCTAACCTGAAAGTTTGACCAGGTTGCTGTGGGTCTTGCCCGGTTGAGTGCAATCTAGCCTCCTGAGGAAGGAAGGTTTTTGACCTGAGAGAATTTTGAGGTATTTTTCCACTGTTGTTGAAGTTGCATGTCCTTTGAAGAGAATAACAAGCCCATGCACCTGCAAGTAGCAGACAGGCCTAGAAAATTGGCCAGTCTTCATTTTGTCTTTGACACAGATGGAGCAACTACAAGTAAATAATTATGTGGATCTTATGTTATAGATGCCAAGAGGAAATCTGGAGACTGTTCACCACCGAGCTCTGGTTCTTGCCCAGATTCGGAAGTGGCTGGACAGGTAAATGGCACTGGTGTATTCTCATCTTCCCTTCCGCAATCTGAGCTGTTAGAGGCTGGCTGGTCTGGTTTTGTTGTGCTAGAGAAGGAAGAGTAACTAGAAGGAATAGACTTTGTAGTGGGAATTAAACTGGTGCTGAGGCTACGAGCTCAAAGTCCAGCTTTCAGCAGTCCCAGGAGCATCTCGCTTCACCACTGAAGACTGTGGGTAGAAGAAATCTTCATGTTACTTCATTCTTTAGACATGTCAGTCACTTTGTGATGAAGGTTGCTGTTTCATGTTTTATTTGTGTAAGCGATTTGCACTGGAGTTTTCTGAAACAGAAGTTACTGTTAGATTGAAATGTAGCTCTCTGAGGAAAGGATAAAAATAATGCAAGGACTGTATTGCTTCCTCAGCCTGGTGTGGTGGTCTGTCCTAATGCAGAAGCTAGCAATGAGCAGGGTTGACCTTGCATGTTTTTTATGTAAGGCAATCTACACAGCTTACTGCCTAGGTTATTCCACCCCCAGGAGGTCTGTGCTTACCTCTAGCCAGTTGCCTTTATTTGCAGATATTGCACCTACCCACTATTTAAACTGTCCCACTCGACTCATTCCTCCAGGCTTATGTTTAAGGAAGCATTCCATTGTATGAGGAAGCTGCGAATCAACCTCAATCTTCTCTATGACCATAATCCCAAGGCAAGTATGCCCACTTCTGTTGTGGGTTTTTCCATATCTGTTTAGCCTGGAATCCGTTGGCATCAAACAGGGGGCTCAGAAGAGTAGGTGGTGCTGTCAGTTCTGCTTTCAGCAGCCATGGCTGCTCTGCACTGCTGCATCCTCATGCAGGCACATCACATTTAGCATTATCTTAATCTTTTATATTCAGAGAAGGCCTTTGAATATTCAGAGAAGGCCTTTGAATGTACTTGGACTTAATGTACTTGTTCAGAATAACAGTAGTAATTCTCTTGTTCATTTCAGGTGTTTCTGGAAAATGCAGAAACCTTTATCAAGCAAATAGATTCTGTGAACTATCTCAACTTGTTTTTTACAGAACTGAAGTAAGTATAATTCTGCAAATGTAAGCATGCAGGTAATGAGTTCCAGGGTGTTATTTTGTCAAAATACTGGCAGTTTTTCAGTATCAGTGCAAGGAGTCAGTCAGAATTCTGTCATGTTGAGTAAGCTCAGTAATTTCAGGACAATCAATGTGTAGTAAATGTGAACAGAGAAAGTTTTGTTCCTTCATAAAGAGGAGCAAAACAGCACTGCTTATCTGAAGCCTGAGGGCAAGATACTTGTTTAGATTCCCAAATCAGGTCCCCTGACTTCTCTGACAAAGGTTGAGTGGCAAGAGGCTTTAGGGCATCGGTAGCTTCAGGATTTCTCAGGCTTGCTCAGTCAAATAATTGTTCATGAGCTGGAGCTGTCACTTAGCTGTTCTGTTTTATTTTCAGTTTTGAAATGACTTTAATGCTTTGTGTAGAAAAAAAAGCAAATTGCTTAATTTTCAAAGTGCTTAGCATCTCCATAGTGGATTTAGTCTTGAAAATTAAAATACTGCCTTCTGATTTCTTTATGCCAATAAAATAGTTCTTAGGCCAGTTTTTTCCAATGCTTCTCTTGACTGAGAATCTGTTGAGACAAATTTGAGAGCTTTCTGGTCATGTGTCAGGTTGTGTGTCAATAAGGAGTGACATATGAGCTGTTTTGTTGAGTAGTTATTTTCTGCATGCATTTGCATTTCTCAGTGTTGTTGTATCTGTGCTGGGCTGTGTGATGGACTGTGCTGGAATTCACAATATCTGTTTTTATTTAGAGAAGAAGATTTCACACAGAGTATGTACCCATCTCTGAATGGTAACAGTAGTGCTCTACCAGACCAGCATCCTCACCAGAAGAAAGTAAACCTCATATGTGATGTGATGAGAGTTGCCATGGAACACATTGACCCTCAAAAGTGAGTATTTTCTTGGTGTAGGTGAAGGAACCATTAGATATTTCAGTGAGTAATTTCCAGAAAACAAAGCTGTCCTTGGATTGAGAGCAGCCCTGAGGAAGGGGAGGGCTTGGGGGTGTTGGTTAAGGAGAAACTCAACATGAGCCATCAGTGCGTCCAGCTCAGAAAGCCAACTGTATTCTGGGCTGCACCAAAACCAGCGTGACCAGCATGTCAAGGGAGGTGATTATGCCCCTCTCTTCTCCTCTTGTGATTCCCTACTGCCTCCAACTCTGGGGTCTGCAGGACAAGACAGACACGGAGCTGTGGAGCGAGTTCAGATGAGGCCACAAAGATGGTGAGAGGGCTGGAGCACTTCTATAAGGGCAGGTTGAGAGAGTTGGAGTTGTTCAGCCTGGAGAAGAGGAGGCTCTGAGGAGGAGACCATATCACAGCTTTACAGTACCTGAAGGGGCTACAGGAAAGCTGCGGGGGTGCTTTTTGCAAGGGCATGGAGTGACAGGACAAGGGGTAATGGCCTGACGCTGAAGGAGGGGAGGTTTGGTTTAGATAGAAAGAAACAGTTCTTCCCTGTGAGGGGGGGTGAGTCCCTGGCACAGGCTGCCCGGAGAATCTCCTTCCTGCCAGTGTTCAAGGCCAGATTGGGTGGGGCTTTGGGCACCCAGGTCTACTGGAGGGTGTCCCAACCCATGGCAGGGGGTCTGGAACTGGAACCCAAACTGTTCTATAATCCTTAGCATCACTTATTTTGCTTCAGGCCCTCTGAGGTGAGCCTGTGCTCCGCAAAACTTAGGTAGCCATACCTTCCATCTGCTGAGGATACTGTCCTAAAAACCATAACATCTAATAATTCCATCTAACAGCAAAGCATTTTTTTGGTCCAAGAATTAGAGTAACAGATGCAGGATGCTTATAAGTGTTTTAAGAAATCCACTCAGTTTAGGAGCAGTCTGTGGTGTGGGGGACAGGGTCATGGACAAGATGGTTATCTCAGGGGGGTGCTGGCTTTTTGGAGCAACTGGCCTTTTGGAAGGATCTCAGCTGTTCCTTTTGAGACATGAATTACAAAAGTAATTCGATTTCTGAAATACCACCTTTTTGATAACCATCCTGCTTGGATAAATCAACACCAGACAGAGATAAAAAGTGGGAAAATGGGTTAATAATAGCGGTTAATGAAGCAGTGTGAAACTATTGGTAGCTTATATGTGAAACGGTGGATAGAGGAGTTGCTGCTGAGTGGATGGTGGGCTGCTGTCACACCCTGGAAATGGAGACACTTTTCAGCAAACGGCTTTGGAAAACAAAGCATCCCCTTAGCTGGGAAAGCTATTCTGGGAAAGCTATACTTCTGTATATCTGAAAAGTATGAAAGTGGAAATAACCTCCTAGGAAGCTTTTCTTCTGTAAAAATTATCATTTTCATGCCAGATTTAATTTGGAAAACTGTCCAGCTATCTGAATTCTGAGAGAGGCGTTCTCTCTTCATTATGCTGCTGGCATGGTAAGGGAGCTCTTTCTACTGAAAACACACCTCCAGTGTTGTGACATGTTTTGGGAGACATGCTGAGTAGAAAACCCATTCTACTGTAGTCTGTTCTCTTCCCATTTTTCCTGCTTTCCTTTCAAATGACTGAAATACCCAAGTAGGTTGTTTTTCTCTAGCAATTGCATCAGTTGTGCTAAAATAGGAATAAGCCATGTTTCTGCCTTCTCACTTTTCATTTGCTGCTTCTGCTTTCTTCAGATACTGCCTATCGATACTGACAGCTCACGTAAAGAAAAGTCCTCCAGAACTGGAAATTGCTCTCCAGAAGGTTCATGATCTTCGAGGTGCTGTATCAGGAGCTCAGAAGTTCTGAAAAGGGGGTGGTTTGTGGGAGCTTTCACTCTTACCTTGGTTCACCTTGAAAAGTATTTTAAGATGGCTGTTCATGGAAAATGGAGATGTGCTTGAAACTAGCTGTGTATTAATGAAGCAGCAGCACATCAGCTAAAGTACACTGCTGTACGTGCCCTCATCTCATATTTTATCTTAGTATGTCAGCAGATAGCCCAGAGTTTCACTTTTCCAGTCAGAATCTGGTTTTCCCAGCGTGAAATAGGTTCCCATTCTAGGTCCTGGTATCTAAAACTGACAATCTGTGCTTTTATTCTGTGCTGGTAGTTCCAACTTGTCACTGTTGCACTCTAAACAGAGTACTGTGCTTGGACTGGTCCTTCAGGTTGCCCAGGAAAGACAAAGTAACCCCTCCTGCAAGACAGAATGAGCTGTTAGCTTGATGATTCCTTTCCAGTGTCAAGGATGTGCCTGATAATGCATCCCTCCCTCAGAGCAGGGTTTCAATGCTGATGGTGTAACTGGTCATATACTTCTTTTTTACAGAAAGCACTACTCCAGAGGTCAGAGCTGTGAGTGCAGAAGAAGCACTGAAGTACCTGCTTTTCCTTGTGGATGTCAATGAATTGTATGATTATTCCTTGGGGACATACGATTTTGATTTAGTCATCATGGTGGCAGAAAAGTCTCAAAAGGTCTCAGCTTACAGTTCCAGCCAAGGAACTATTTTTCTGTTTTCTCAAAGGTTTTTATGTGGTCTGTGGATCAGCCCACGTGTTTTCTCCACCCAGGCAGCGTTTCAGACTCAGAAGTCCTGTGTGTCCTTGGGTTTACGCTGGGAAGGTGGGATATCTCTGCATCCCTTAGTACTTCCTGAGCACAGCTTTGGGAACTTGTTAGCGTGCAAGGTACAGCAGGGCTGTGCTGGAGCATCACAGTGCAGCAGAGTAGCTCCAGGAAAGAGAGAGAGACTGTGGCTTGAAGTGGTGTGTCTGCTTCCCTTCATTTGTGGTTCTCTACTCTCTTGATGCCTGCTTATTTGGTGGTGGCCATGGTTATAGTGTGTCTCTTCCAGCTGGTTTAATTTGAAATCTCTGAATGGAAATGCCCAATCTCCAGAGTTGCTAATGTAGCAGCAGAGCCTGCGATCTGTCAGTTACAGCATTCCATTCATCTTAACAGTTTTTATGACCTTTGGTGTGGGGGAAATTGATCAGCTTCACAATTGCAATTTTATACATGATAAATAATACAAGACAGTATTTTATATGGCAGATAGCCTTGAATTTTCATGGAATCATAGAATCACTTAGGTTGGAAAAGACCTTTAAGATCACGGAGCCTGACCACAATCCTGAAACTACCAAATCCACCACTACTCCTGGGCAACCTGGTCCAGTGCTTCACAATGCTTTTGGTGAAGTCATTTTTCCTCATATCCTGTCTAAACCTCCCCTGGTGCAACTTGAGGCCAGTTCCTCTTGTGCAATTGATTGTTACCTGGGAGAAGAAACAACACTCACCTATCTACTACCTCCTTTCAGGTAGTTGTAGAGAGCAGTAAGGTCTCCCCTCTACCTCATTTTAAATGACACCAGCCTTTAGATACTGCTGAAGTCCATGTGGGAGCCTGGTGATTTAAGGTAGTTGTTCCTGACAGGAGTACATACACAGAATTGATTATTTAAGATGTCTTACATTAAAAAAAAAAAACAAAACACCTTCTTTTCTGAGCATTATCATACAGTTTCAAATATGGGGCTGTGTGTTGATGAAGATGGGGACAAATAAGGATCTTACCAGATTAGCTCAACTGCAGTTTTTATTCTGCTTTGCAGGACCCAAAAGAATACTTGCCCTTCTTAAATAACCTCCGGAAAATGGAAACTAATTACCAGCGATATACAATAGACAAGCACTTGAAGAGATACACAAAAGCTCTTGGGCACCTCAGCAAATGTGGTAGGTGTCCTGCACGTTCAGCATCTCTAAGGAGAAATCCTGCAGTGGAACATGTTCATTTTGGAGAGCCTTTCGAGGGAAATAGCTCAAGAAAGAAAGGACTGCACAAGGTCATCTTTCCTCCTGGTAGTGCGTGGTTAACTTAATTGTTACTGCTCTGTGATCATGAAACCTAAGTCTTGTTTTGTTCCTGATGTAGTAGTTATCCCCAGTTAATATTCCTGGCATAAGTGGAGCAAACCTCAAGGAGGTGAACACCTTGATTTTACAGTAGTAGAATAAGTGCCTTTGTGCTCTTAAAGCAGCTCTCCTTGCTTCTTAATGCAGTGAACCCAGACTGGCTGGGAGCCATGAGAGCTGTGTGGTTTCTCTTTTATTGCTACAAACAATAAATTATTTCTGCAGGTCCTGAGTACTTCTCTGAATTTCTGAACTTGGTGAAGGATCAGAATCGGTATTGTGAAGCCTTGAAGCTGTATCCCTCTGGCACTCAGGAGTACCAGGTGTGTGTGCAAGCTTTTTCTCTCACACCCAGTTATGTGTCCTTGGTATCTTGAATGAGGGCAGGCACGAGACAGCAGCTGCTTGTGTTGAGTCCTGCAGATCATTGCTGTTCCTGTGTTGTCTGAGACCCTTCTTGAGATAATAGCTGGAATGACTCTCAGCACTGACTGCAAGGTCCAGTCATTGAAGGAGTGGCTGCTAAGTCTGCAGCTGCTGTGTCCAGGAGAGCACTTAGGAGTCTAGTTCCTGCTACACAATCTTGTGATGCACTGGACAGCTGTTATCACAGGAGACTTCCTGTCTTGACCTTTGTGATACCGCTTTGTCTGGCACTTGGAGGTTATGTGGGATACTTTGTTATCCTTAAACTATTCTGAAGACTGCTAGAGGGATTGGGGCACTTGCAGATGTGATACTTCATAGCATGCAGTGTCCCATATTGGTTTCAGTATTACTGAAGAACTTTACCTTGCCCGAGGTTGAGGTAAAATGTAAATGAATGCATTTAATATAATTTAATTTAGATATTGTAAATAGACAGCATACGAGCCTTTGTAAAAGAAGTAGGTGAAGAAGGAAGAGGAGAAATACAGAAAGTCAGTCTGCTTGCAACACAGCGAAAGCAGAAAGGACTCTGACCTCATGATGAAGGTCTGTTCCTGATCACTTCTTTGAAAGTGTCTTTATTCCTTCTGTGTTCTTTATGGAGACTT
Source organism: Laterallus jamaicensis coturniculus (assembly GCA_022605575.1). Classification (NCBI taxonomy): domain Eukaryota; kingdom Metazoa; phylum Chordata; class Aves; order Gruiformes; family Rallidae; genus Laterallus; species Laterallus jamaicensis. Next base: position 25,403,700 of record JAKCOX010000010.1, read on the forward strand.
TGAATAGTATAGTGAAGCTCAGGATATGGATTCACAGCAGCCTGTGCCTGTAGAGTTGCAAGGTTTGTGTCCTCCTTTGTACCTTTATTCCTGAAGTAAGTTGGTTCAGGGAAACATTCTAACAAAACCAGGTGTGAGGTGGCTGATTGCCTGCACTATGGTGTTTACCCAGCCTTTGGCTTGGAGAGTTGGGTACCTACCCTTGTCTCTTGCTTTAGCTCTGTGATTGGTCTGTCTGCACTCATCATCAGCCCTTGGCTTGATACAAAGTTGAAAGTGAGGTGGGAACACTGTGCCTGGAGGTTCCCTGGGAGAGGAAAAACAGGCTTCTATTGATGAGCACTTAATTTTTACTAATGGAAGATTCCTATTGACTCTACAGCTGATTTTTCTCTTTTGTCCCTTTCTTGCAGGATATCAGTGATGCATATGGGGAATACTTGCTTCAGAAGCAGCTCTATGAACAGGCAGCATTGATATTTGCTCGTGCTGGCATCTGTGAAAAAGCACTTGATGCTTTTCAGAGCAGTGGCAGCTGGCAGCAAGCCCTGTGCATGGCGTCACAGCTTGGTTACACAAAGGATAAGCTGTCCAGCCTGGCACGGGACATGGCAGGTAGGCCTTGAGGAGATGGAGGTGTGGAGGGCAAAACTGGCTGCTGTTATTTTTGGTTCATTTTGATTTTTCCTAAAATGTAGTAAAAACCTTGGTCTTGAGCAGTATCTTTTTTAAGAGAGAACAAGGATCCCATGTTTCCCAAGGGTCTGTGTGACTGCATATCCCATGCGTCTCTCAAAGGAACCAAAAGACATTGGAGCTGAGCTAGGCACCCAGGAGCTGCCAAGCTAGCTGTGGCCTTGGATGCTCCATGTTGACTGCTTCTTGCACTTCTTCCTTGCAACTGTTGTTGAACTCCTATTCCAAATTGCTTCCTTGGTTAGCCTTAGGGAATAGAGATTCTCTGAAGTGCCTAGCATGACTGAGGCCTCTAGACATCATTGACATAAGTATTGTGCCTAGTCATGGGCCTGAAATGCTATTAGGCAATGCAATACTGCCTGCATGCAGCTACGGCCAACTGGTACATGTAAAGCTGTGTGCCCTTCTTCTACAGAAGGAAAAGGTACCCAGTGCTCACCAGGACATAATCAGACTGCAAGTGTGACATGTGGATCTGGCATGTATTTCAGCAAGAGAAATGGACCATCATCCTGATTTATGCCTTACCCAGAGCAGAGTTTATGCAGATCCCACTTAGGCTGTAGGAGTATGGCTCTGGGGATAGTAGCCTTCCAGAATTAGATATTCAAGCATTTTCTTTTTCTGCCACTTAATGTGATTTAGATCCTTCATGTCTTGCCTTTAATAATTTTTCTAGTGCCCCTCTTAATCACAAATATAGTTTAGCAAACTGAGCAGACACAAGCTGTCTGGGATGAGATTGTTTTTCTTGGGTAATTTATAGCTTCTTCTTGTTGTTGTTGTGGCTTGGTTTTTGTTTTGGTTGTTTTTTTTGATTTTGGGTTTATTTTGGGTTTTGTTTGTTGTTTGGTTGGTTGGGTTGGTTTTTTTTCCCCCTGGTCACTTGCTCTCTTACATTGCATCCCAATATCCTAATCAATGCCAAAACTGGTTGTAACTTCAGGGGACTAAACCCCACAAGCTTGATGGTAGCAGTCCATACCACAGAGAGCAGGTGGGAGAGTCCCTTCAGGCAGCAAGACTGTGATACACTGAAGCTTTCAAGAGAGGTTTCCTTGGTACCTCCTGGACCCCTCCACTTAAGAGGCTTTCCTCACAATTTCTGTCTCAGGTAGGGGGAGGAAGGCTCTGCAGCTGGCCTTAGGGGGCGTGCACGAGCAGTTTCACCAGTAAATGGCTGATGATGTTGCAAGTTAATGAAATCTTGGCATCAGAAAACCCTTTTCATGATGAAGTAAGTGTGTGAGCAGGTAGAAGGTGCCTCAGTGAGTGGGATTTTCCTCTACATTGTAGTTTTGTGACACAAAATCCATCTGCTTCTGAAAAGCTGAACTCCGCCTTTTCTTGTAGGAAAACTAGCTGAACAGAGAAAGCATGCAGAGGCAGCCATACTCCTGGAGCAGTACACCCAGGTAATGCAATCATGCTCTGTGTCCTCAGCCAGAGAGATGCACCATCTGTTTGCTCTATTCTTCTGGGCCACATGTGACTCCCTACATGCTGACAGCAGAACAGTCTGTGCCAAGAGCTTCCTTGGGGAGAGCAATGCAGGTTCAGGTGATACAGTGAGCAGGGCAGGAATGAATGCTGTGTTTTTCCACTCCTGAAGCTGTCTCTGCGTTGGTATGAAAAGCTTGTAAGGGTTTTTTTTTGTCTTGGAGAGCTGAACCATGAGTAACCATGAACCAGAGTTCTGGAGGAATTTCCCCTCAGCATGAGAGAAGTGACCTAGTGCCCTGAGTTTCACTGGGATAGGGTTAATTTTCACCAGAAGCTGGGATGGGACACAGCCAGGACAAGTGGCCCAAACAAACCAGAGGAGATATTCCATGCTGTATGACATCAGGCTCAGTATAAAAGGGAGCTAATAGGGGAAGGCTGGTACAGCTCCAGGACATGTGGCTGAGTGGCAGCCTTGCTTCGTGATGGGTCTCAAGTGTTCAGTCTGAGTTGGACAGTTTTTTGGTGAGAGACTGCATTATGTATAACCAGTTTTGTATGCTCTCACCTAAGTCCTGTTGTTACTTCCCTCTCCATGTGCTGTCCCAGTAAATTGTCCTCATGCCAATGACACTGTGTCTCCCCATTCTCCTCCCCAGCCTGCTAGGAGGTGGTGTGGTGGTAAGCAACTGGCTGCATGGTGCATAGCTGCTGGCTGGGGTTGAACCATGACCCATAGCTTAGGGCATTCTATGTCAGCTCTTCAAAAAACCTGGCACGGTAGTGTTTTCCTGTCCTGACTGTGATACTGCTGCATAGAAGTGTTTGTCTGAGTAAGTGTTACTTGAATGTGTATTACTAGCAGCAGTAGCAGTACATGGTTGCTCTTTTCTTCTAGAATGATGAAGAGGCTGTTCTCATCCTCTTAGAAGGAGCTCTCTGGGAAGATGCTTTAAGACTGGTAAGACATTTCAGAACACAAGAAACAGAGTGAAATTTTTTCTTTAGAGTGAAACAACAGAGGGATGGGATAGATCCTTAAATGAGATAGATCCTTAAATAATACCGTGCTTCTGTTCTCTGATCCAGATTCACAAGTATGATAGACTGGATATCTTGGAGACCAACTTCAAACCTGCTATTCTGGAAGGTGAATCTGTGCAAGAATCTGAGACTTCTCTGTGCTCTAGAGGCTGAAGGTCTTTACTGGGTCTGTGGGAATTCAGAGGACTCCAGTAGTGGAAGCTGTATGGGAGGATGCTTTGATCCTGCGCCTGACTGGTGCTGCCCAGCTAGCTGCATTTGGCTCTGCTCAATGCATCTCGAAGCCCTCAGAGTCATGGGTTCATTTTAGCTTAGTCAAGGTCCATTTGAGCTTTTCCAGACCTCACAGTCACAAACTACAAAGGGATCTGTGTCTGCATGTCTATGAACAAGCAGGACAGTTTGTGTTCCATAGTACATGTGGCAGCAGAGCTATGGACTAAAGAAAATGGATGGCTTTCAAGAGTAGTTTTTGGGACAAAAAAACCCCAACCTTATGGCTGTGTTCTCCCATCCAGCAAGGACAGATCTGTGGTTTTTTTCCTTGTTTGCTATGGGCAGTAAGCTTTACTGAGTTAAGGGATCATTTTTTTTCCTTTAATTCAAACCTAATTAATGTAAAGGGATCTGGCCAGAGAGCTTTCTGCTCTTCCTGTATCAGAAACAGACACTTTCTCCAGACAACACTTGTCTGGCAGGTTAATTCACTCCACATCTGAGTGCAGCTTGTTCAGTGAGCTCCGGTGTGATAAGTTTTGAATGCCTTGCCACTTTAGTCCTTTTGTGTGCTTTGCACCTGAGTTCTGTGCTTGTTTAAGGACTGTGGTTTTTTGTGTTTAAAAAATGCTTTTCTGATTCCCTTGCCCAAATGTCTGTGTTGTGATTTTCTTACTGAGCAGCTCAGAAAAGTCATCTGATCTTCATAGAGTCTCAGAAAACAGCGTTTCTTCGCCATAAGAGTCGCCTGCGAGTGGTCCGAGAGCTGAAGGAGAAGGCTTCAGAGAGCATGCAGGGTGGGTACTGAAATGCATCTGACACTTTCTCCTGCATAAGTAACTGTGATGATCTTTTTCTTTCTAGTCTCCATTTGCCAGGTGGAGCTACGCTTTTCTCTAGCTTCAGCAGTATCTACTACAGCAGAACAGCTTTCTTCTCAGCTCTTCCTCGCACTATACTTGGACTGTGATTGTCTGACCTTGCTCATTCTGTAAAGACAGCTTTCTTTTCAGTGCTTTCAGTGTCACATCTTTCATGGCATCAGAATGCACCTGAAAACTCTTCAGAATGACACAGCATTGTTTCTCCAGGTCAGGCAGTGCTCTGCCTGTCCTTTGTGACAAGTATCTGCTGGGCTCACACAGGCTTGGAAGCTTTCTGAAAGCAGAATGCTTTGTCCTGGTCCAGATTTGCTGCACTGAGATTGTCATCCTTCTGACTGTGCTGTTTAATATCACAGTCCCCACTAGGGCAGAGAAGAGGTGTTCTTCTCACAATTGCTGTTGATTCTTGTGTGCTGACTGAGAGGGGTTGAGAGGTGTAAGGCTCCGAAACACAGGCAGGTAGAATGAATCTCCAGCGAGCTACACAGATTACCCAGACAGAAACCTTGGATTAACTGTGACCTTTTCCTGCACTGTGGAAATTGTTAACATGTTTTGCAGATTATGAAATGCCAAATTGCCCAGGATTGGATCTTTTCTCTGAAACCAGCAGCGTTGTGACAGCCAGTGACATGAACAGCAAATATTCACAGAGCAATTCAAGAATATCAGCGTAGGTATCTGCCTCCAAATTGGGTAGTGACTACCCTGGCATCAGCATTTGGGAGGGCAGCTTGCTCATACTTGGCATGTTCCTCCACACAGCTGTGCATGCCTTGAAGCTGCTTTAATTACAGGCATTTTGTGGTTATTTTAACTCTTATTGGGAGGGGGAGAGGAGAAAATGCCAGAAGCTACTAGTGCAAGAGGAACTGAGTGCCTAGCAGATGAGCTGTGAACGCAGACTCTGAGCAGGAACCGGCTCTGTGGGCGTTGGGCATGCTGCCAGTGTAGCTGGCTGTAAGGAGCTTGACACAGAGTATGTACAGACCTCCTCAAAAACCCCCAGCTCGTATGAATGGCCCGTGCTTGTGTCCTGTGTTTGGGGGCGGGGGGGTCGCTACTGAATTCCATACCCATGTCTCCCACAGCAGGCGTCTGTGTTGCTTTTGAGTGCTCTCCAGCATCTGAGCTGCAGTGTGGGGCAGAGTGTGTTAGAGGCTGGTGTGGTCCGTGGGACCACTTCTGAGTTCCGTAGCTTAAAAAATACAGTTGTGAGTAGTGTTGACTTTTTAGGGTACATTCTGTGGCCCTGATGAAAGGAGGAAGAGAATGTAACCAATATATTCAGCATACCTGTGTCAGAGTACTGATCCCTTGGGGACATGATGCAACTGGTACTGGCCTATGATCAGAAGTTGCTTTCCTGTGATAATAGGCTGAAACTGAGCTGATCAGTGCACAGCTTGTAGAGATAATTAAAATGTGCACAGGCAAGCAGAGACCCTGGCATCAAACTGTTTTAACTGGAGCTCAGCTTTGCCTGAGAGTGACTCCTGCCAAACAATTTACCTTACTTCTTGCTTAGAGCAGTGCTTTAACCTTGCTGGAGCACAGAGCAGTCCTTTTTGTAGCATAAAAACAGCCTGACTACTCACTTGTGTTTCAGACCACAAAGGGTGTTGGTTGAGGAGCACTGAAAATACTGACACAGAGATGCATAAGCTTACTACATGCAATCCCCTCATTCTGGAGAGCAGGGACTTGAGTAACAGGTTCCATGGACGTGGTTGGTGTTCCCTCAGCCTTTACAGCTCATCCTGTTGTGCACACTGTGATTAAGCATCCTCCTTTCCAGGCGGTCCTCAAAGAACCGGCGCAAGGCTGAGCGCAAGAGATACAGCTTGAAGGAGGGGAGTCCCTTTGAAGATATGGCCCTTCTGGAAGCCCTGGGAGAAAATGTTCGTGCTGTTGAGACTGTGAAGGGTAGGACACTCTTGATGATCTGAGTCCACTCTACGGCTTGTGAGGATGGCTGAGGCTGTGTGCCCTCTCTTCTTAATGGGTATGCTGGGGAGTAGCTGTCCGGTCCATAAGACTATCTGTGTTGGACCTTAATTCAGCTCATCTGCCTCTGTGCCTGAAAGAACATGTACTAGTGTGAGTCCTCCACATTTCAAGTTTGGGAGCAGAGGAGTAAGGCCATGTCAGTGCCATGACAGATTTCTCACCTGTGTACTCAGGCACTGTAGGGGCTGGGTGAGGACAGAACCAGTTCTGATTTGCTGCTCACCTTCCTGTGCCCTGAAACAGCTGTTTATTTAGCATACCTGTGCTAATTGCTATTGCTGTTCCCTCTTGCAGGAGACATACACATCCTTCTGAAGCAGCTTGTGCTGTTTGGTTATGATGAGCAAGCTGGGGCACTGCAGAAAGTCCTGGAAGAGGTTTTGCAGTTGATGGAGACCTCAATCCCAGAAATCTGGACCCCAGATCTGCAGCAGAGCTCTGTCAGCCCGGTCTGTGCTCATCCCCAATACCCATCATGCCCGCTATCCAGCACCAAGTATTTAGCAGTATTTTGCATTCTTCAGTAGAGAGTCTGAAAACCTTCCCCAGCTTTCCAGATCTTCTGTAGGGGTCAGGTAGATACTCTGTGCAGTACCTGCCAAGTCAGTGCACTTCAGATGTATACAACAGGTGTAACCTGCTGAATGCCACGCTGGACCTGATGAGGTTTTGTAAGGCTGGTGTTACTTTGTCCTAGTAGTCACTTCATAAGCTCTGCCTTAAGCAATTGATAGAAGACAGGAACAGTGCTTCTTTTTTAGGCCTGATGGTTGAAGTATTAGCATAGCTTTTATGTATGGGATAGTGGTTCTCAGACCTGCTGCTGTGGAGTGGAAAGTGACCAGACTGGTAAACTCAGTCTGAACTGGTGTATCATAAGCAGCATATTGGAACCAAGGGGTTATGTCATGCCTCTGAGCTTCAGCTTAGCACAGAATAAGGGAATGATGAGGACTACACAGAGTTCTGTTCCAAACTAGAAGTCGTATTTTCTAATAGGTAGTTTCCGAGCATTCGTGGTGAACAGAAGATATTCCCCAGGATCTTCTCCCCAACTACTGACTAGCAAGACTCTAAGGACAGATTGAAACTGTTCTGTGTCAGGGAGCTGAGATTCTCAAATGAATGTTAAATATTGCTGGCACTGTAATGACAGCAGTCCTGCCAAGACACAACACTTAGAGAGCCATGAAGAAATAGGTGCTTAGGGAAGGATTGCATGTCCTGAGAAGCTGTCCAAAAGCAGCTCTCTCTTTCTGCTTCCCTAATCACTTTTCTGAGACGTTACTGGGCTTTGATCACATATCTCTGGTCACTTTGTACTCTGAGGTCTCCTGCAGACAGCTGCTTCAGCTTTTGGAGATTAACAGCAGAGTTTACTTTGTAGGTATCCCTGGACTTAGCCTTGCTTTATATGGGTTGGAACATGGGTGTTGCTTCTTCATACAGGTCCTGGGACCCAATTCAACTGCAAACAGCATTATGGCTGCCTACCAGCAGAAGAGGATGGTGACTCCTGCTGTACAAGGTTAGTTGAGGCTCTGAGAAAGGTCAGTGAGGTCAGTGGGCTTTGTGGCTCTTCAAGCACTGCTGTCTGCCGACAGCTGTAGCATTTATTCAGTTGCAGAAGCTCCTCATATTTTTCTGTGGTGTACCCTCCTCCTGCCTTGTGGCAGGTGAGCAGCCTCCTTATATAAGGTTTTCTTTTCTTCTAAGTCCTGTGCTAAAACTACTGTCTGTTTTGTGTTTGTGAGTTCCTCTGTGTTTGTAGTGTCAAGGGGTTGAAGTCTAGTATCTAAGGGAATGTGAGTACTGTGTTTTAATCCCAGACAGCACTTAAGGTCCCTTCCAACCCCTGAAATTCTGTAAGCCCCACACAGCGTCCCACTCGTTCCCCCTGTAGGATGGGGGAGAGAATTAGAAGGGTAAAAGTGAGAAAACTTAGGGGTTGAGATTAATAATCGAAATAAAATAAAATAGTACTGCTAGTAATAAATTTAATAAAGAGTAATGAAAAGGAAAACAACTGAAAGGAAAAAAAAAACCACCACAGGAAAAGCAAGTGATGCAAATGATAAACATTGCTCACCACCCCCAGCCAGTGCCCAGCCAGTCCACAAACAGCAATCACTGCCCTCCAGCCAGCTCCTCCCAGCTTTATGTACTGAGCATGATGTCATACACTATGGAATATCCCTTGGTCAGTTTGGGTCAGCTGTCCCAGCTGTGTCTCCTCCCAGCTTCTTGGGTGGGGGCTCATGGTGGGGGCAGTAGGGGAAGCTGAAAAGCCCTTGCCTTGGTGTCACCATTCCCCAGCAACAACCAGAACATCCCTGTGTTACAAACAGATTGTTCTCATCCCAAATCCAAAATTTACCATTAGTACCCACCCGCTGCTAGGGAGAAATAAACTCCAGCCAAAACCAGGACAGTGAGATAATTCCACTCATAACTCACCCACTGAATTTTTCTATCTGGCTTTGGCAACAAGGCCAGGCTCTTGACCAGGCCAGTCTGCAGTTTGTCATGGTGCAGGGCCATCTTGGAAGTCCCAACAGCTAATACAGACTCAGGGCTGAGAGACCCAGCAAAGGCTGGTCCCCACCTTCCCTCCCTCCCTGTTTCCCACTGGTCTTACAGTCTCTACCTACTAGTTCTGGAATTGCCTCAGAGACTCCTCTAACGAACCTCTAGGTGCAACCTGTCCATCACCACTTGCCAGGACTGGCTAGAGAGAAAACCTTGTGCCTCTGAAGAGCCAGCTGGCTGTTGTGTGGTGTCCCAGTTAGGGGTGAACAAACACCTTTGTATTTCCTGACATAGATTCTTGCCTGCTTGTTCCAGCACTTGATGGAGGGGGAACTTGATTTGCCCCAGAGATTTATTCCTGTGAGCAGGTCTGTTGGGGGCAGTTTTCCATGCAGGCTGATCAGTCGCTGAAGGCAAATGCCATGTATCAGAGACATCTCAGCATCCTCTGATGTCAGGAAAAGTAATCAAAATAGTTGACAGCTCCTGAGGAAACCATCTTACTGTTACTGCCTGTTCTGACACTTGCCCTGTTTGCCTTTCAGATCCAGAATTACTTATTCCACCAAAACTCAATAAAAATCTACAGTGGAAGCTGCATCTTCTCCAATAACTAGAAGCCAAGGAATCCCAGCGGGCAAACTGTAACTTTTCAATATAATTTAATTACACCTTTACAGAAACCATTGCTGTCCTGGTGCTTCTGTTCCTGGGCTGTGCAAGTGAAGGGTCCCTCCACCTGTGGAGAATGTGACTGCATAACGTCACTCTGCTGGGGACAGCCACTCACCTCCCACAGCAGAGGTGGTTTGTGAGTCGGGGCGGGGGACAGCTCCAAATGCTCCTGGTTGAATCCAGCACCTGCCACCACTGTTCCCTCTCTTCTGGATGAATCGGCCCCACCTGTGTTGGACAGGCTTTTTTCTCTGCCATCTCTCCCTCCAGGCGATGGTGCCTGCCATGATGGCAGGTCAGATTTTAAGCTGTTTAACCTGTTTCAGAGTTGTGTTTTCTATGTTGAAGCTGGCTGTAGTAATGCCAGATTTTCATCAGAATCACTTCATTACGTCAGAGTGAAGCCTGCAGTTACCAGCAGCCATTACCTACCCTGAAAGTGTGCCCATCTACACCAGGCAGATCTTGGGTAGGAAATACTACAGGTGGGGAGGGAGGGGCATCAGTGCTCTGATTATCCAGGCTCTGAGGTCTGGCACTGGCAGATCAGCAGCTGGACCCTAGCTGTGCTCTGTGCTGTCACGGAACTGCTTCAGGTGGAAACAGATCTAACTGAGAGCTGGGCATCGCCCCTCTGGGAACTGCACCCCGGAGGCTAAAAGCACCAGTGTCTGCTTAACTCTTGGGCAAACGATGGAGATCTGCAAGGAGAAGCAGCTGAGGGAGGGAGTCTTAGGGTGGCCCCTTCTTTCCCTGCAGAATGAACAGATGGTTTCCACACAGAGCTTTGAAGGCCATGGATGCCTGGCGTGAGACCTTTGGCTTCATTACCTGTGGAATGAGTATTAAAGCTGAGCCCCCAAAATACGCTAATGAGCTAAAAGGAGTACGGAACTAAACCTGTATGACTAAAACCCTGTTTAATGTCACCCCTGCGATGGAAGGACCAAGGTTGGTGTACAAAGGGTACTGATGAAATCACCCCTGTGCGGTGGGGGGGGAAGGAAGGGAGAGAAGAAGCTGAAGACCCATAAGAGGCAGTCAGCAGGCTGTGCTCCTCGACCCAAGAGAGGGGCACCTTCTTGGTGAGCACTGGGTTTCAGCCTTTGGGTGAGAATAGCCAGGGCAGTGTTTTGCTGGCACGGTAAGTATAATCCTGCGTCAGTGCCATTTACCAGCTGCAGTGCTGAACTCTGGGTATCTGCTGCTGCCGCCAGCTTCCCTTCAGCTTCAGCCCCGCAGAACTCTCCTGGTGAAAGCCCTCCGGGGGCTCTGACGGCAAATGTCGACTCGGATATGGGGCTATAGGTACAATCCTCAGACACAAACCGTTGGCCGAGCCCGGGGCGAACACCAGCCACACCCCGGCTCTTCTCTGCAGTGCTCGGGAAGCTCGGGGGGCCTTGCGGAGCCTGGTGACTCAACAGCCGGCCCTCCCTCCGCCGCGCATCCGGCTCCCGCCCTTCGCGCCGCACGCCAGAGTACCGCCCTCTGCCTTGGGAAGGGGCAGCAGCCGTGCAGAGAGCAGAGGAAGGGGAGGGGCTGTGCAGGAGAGGCTGGGAACCCTCCCCGCACCCCTCTCCCCCAGCCGGGGGAGCCAGGCGCCGCCTCAGTTGGGCGCCGTGGAAAAAGGCCGCCAGAGGGGCGGCGCTTGCTGCCTGCGGGGAGTGACGCAGCGAAGGGCCGGTGCTTGCTGCGCGGCCGGGCGCTGGGGGAAGGGGGCGGTGAGGGACTCTGCGGTCCCTCGGGGCGTGGGGCGCTCAGGCCCCGCAGCTGAAACGCGACACTGACACCGCTAACTCCTGGCGCTCTGAGGGCGGGAAGCGCTGAGGCCCCGCGCAGGCTCATCTGTTGTACTCCCTTAAAGGTAACACCACTTCAAATCTGACATCCAGGGGGAGGCCCGCTTTTCCAAATCATGGGTGTGGCAGTTCCGCTGAACTCCTTTGTCTCCCCCTACTCTTTCCTGAGGGAACTTGCACTAAGGAATCACACAGAATCACAAGGTCGGGAAAGACCTTTTCAGATCGAGTCCAACCGTTCCTGTCCTGTGCTAAACCATATCCCTGAGTACCTCATCTACCCACCTTTAAACACATCCAGGGGTGGTGACTCGATCCCCTCCCTGGGCAGCCTGTTCCAGGCCCCAACAACTCTTCCAGTGAAAAATCTTTTCCTAACATCTAACCTGACCCTGCCCTGGCACAGCTTTGTGCCATTTCCCCTTGTCCTGGTTCCTGTCACCTGGCTGAAGAGACCATCGCCCACCTCTCCACAACCTCCTGTCAGGTTCAGTTATCAGGAACTGAAGTAAGGCACTGTCCTGGGGCAGCTGGGGAAGAGCTGAGGCCCCGTGTGAAAGGACTCAAGTTGGAGACATTCATGGAGGACTGTTTCCCGTGGGTGGGACCCCACAGGGCAGCAGGGGGAGGGTGTGAGGATTTCTCCAACTACGAATGAAGGACCAACAGAAACAACTATGATGAACTGACTGAAACCTCCATCCCTCTCTCCCCCGTGCTGCTAGAGGAGCAGGGGAGTGGGATCATGAATAAGGCTGAGCCCAGAAAGAAGGTAGGAGTGGGGGGAGATGTTTTGAGATTTGGTTTTACTTCTCATTACCCGACTCTGGTTTTATTAGATACTTGTGATGTGGGAGTCTGGGGGTGTAATAAATGAGATGCATTTTATTCCATGTTGAGTCTGTTTTGCCCATGACACTAATTGCAGAATGATCTCTCCCTGTCCTTATCTCGACTCCTAAGCCTCTCAATATACATTTTCTCCCCTGTCCAGCTGGAAAGGGGAGTGATAGAGCTACTTCAGTGGGTGCCTGGCCTCCAGCCAGCATCAAACCACCACACTGAAACTAACAAAAGAGGGTATTCCATACCAACTACATCATGCTCAACATAAGGAGGGCTGGTGGGGTAGGAGCACATGACTGCAGGACATGCGATGTGGGGTTGGTCTGGCTGCAGGAAGGCTCTGAGCTGTACGGTTCAATGTGAAACTGCACCGTGTGTCACCTGTTTTGTATAATTTGCTGTAAACTCCTGTCACTGTCACTGCTCTCTCTGCTGTCCCAGTAACCCGTCCTTAGCCCTTTTATTTTTAATCCTGACCCTTTTCCCCTGTCAGAGGGCAAGTGAGCGAGCAGCTGCCTGGTGCTCAGGGCTGGGTCTAAACTGCAGCAGTATCTTTATTGATGATCTGGACAAAGGGATCTAGCACACCCTCAGTAGGTTCTCAGACAACACCAAGATGCCCAGGAGTGCTGATCTGCTTGAGGGTAGGAACGCTCTACAGAGGCATCTGGACAGGCTGGATCGATGGGCCAAGGCCAGCTGAGTGAGGCTTGACAAGGCTCAGTGCCAGGCCCTGCTCCTGGGTCACAACAGGGCCACAGGCTTGGGGAAGAGCGGCTGGAAAGCTGCTGGGGAAAAGGCCCTGGGGGTGTTGAGTGACGGACGGCTGAACACGAGCCAGCAGCGTGCCTGGGTGGCCACGGTGGCCACCAGCATCCTGGCTGGTATGAGAAATAGTGTGGCCAGCAGGACCAGGGAAGTGATTGTCCCCCTGTCCTCCACACTGGAGAGGCCACCCCTCGGGTCCTCTGTTCAGTTTTGGGCTCCTCACTACAAGACAGACACTGAGGTGCTGGAGTGTGTCCAGAGAAGGGCAATGAAGCTGCTGAAGGTTCTAGAGCACAAGTCTGATGAGTGGCTGAGGAAACTGGGCTTGTTTGGCCTTGAGTAAAGGAAGCTGAGGGGACACCTGATCTCTCTCGACAAGGACCTGACAGGAGGTTGTAGCCAGGTGGGGGTTGGGCTCTTTTCCCAACTAAGAAGTGATAGGACAAGAGGAAATGGCTTCAAGTTGCTCCAGGGGAGGTTTAGATTGGATATAAGGAAAAATGTCTTCATCAAAAAGTTGTCCAGCATTGGAACAGGCTGCCCAGGGAAGTGGTGGAGACGCCATCCCTGGGAGTATTTAAAAGATGTGTAGATGGGGTGCCCAGGCATATGGAGTACTGATAGACCTGGCAGTGCTAGCTTAACAGCTGGACTCCATGGTCTTTTCCAACTAAAACAGTTTTAAGGTTCTATATGGAAGCCAAATTCTCTTGTTTTAAGTGGAAGTTTGTCACCTCTCTGCTGTATGACCTCATTAAGTACAAAACACAAAATCACCCATCATTTCAAGTGCACCGTATCCAAAAAATAAAATCCAACTCGATCAGAAATCTTATAGCAAATCTCTTTGGCAGCAAGAAGTGGAAAGGAGGTGCTCTGGAATTCAGAAAGACACCACCAGTCTTTCCAAAGCATGTACTGTTTTTCCTCAGAAGCACTTCTTAAAAACGCAGGCAGGACCACGTTCCTCATATTCGCTCCTGTAAACCCAGAGGTCCTGGAAAGAGTGGAGCGAGGCCAGGATAGACCCGCCAAGCCAGGCAGAACACTTCCTCCGGGGGCAGACAGCTGTCATGAGGCTGTCACTGGGGCACACCCTGGACAGCTCCATCTGAAAGCGGTTGGCAAAGCCCTCCATCACCGTGCTGCCCCCACACAGCAGGATATTCCTTGCTATTTTTTGGTTGATATCAGCATCACATTTCTTGAGACAGGTGAGTGTCAGCTGCAAGAGCCCTGGCTGCTGTGAGCCAAGTAAGGCTGGGTTGAAGAGCACTTCGGCACAAAGGAATCTCTCCTTGCCAACAGGGATGACATGTCCATCTGGCAGCTCATAATTCACTTGTTTCTGAACAGGCAAACTCAAGTCCTGCAAGAGGTCCAGGGAAGTGTAGCAACACTTCTCCTTGAGATCCTGTACAATGTCTAGCTGGTGTTCTGTGAGCACATGCCCAGACTCATTTAGTAACGCCATGAGATAAGCCGTGACATCCAAGCCAGCACAATCCACTCTCCCAGTGATGCTACGTATCACGTAGCCTTCATAGATGGGAACCACATGTGAAGAGCCATGGCCACTTTCGACCACGAGAGCTGAGGTTTTCCCATAAGAGTACATGGATAAAAGGGACTGGTAGGCAAGGTGGATGGCAGGTACCTCAAATCCTTCAAATACCATCTCTGCATATCTCTCCTTGTCAGTGGTGGAACACAGGGGAGGCACTGACACCAGAGCAGCATGGTCCTCTGGCTGAGTCTTCATCTCTGTCTGGAAAATGTACTTCAAAATATCTTGGACACAGTTCCAGTCCAGCACTGCGCCACGTCTTACTGGGTTGACGAGGGTTAGAGGTGCGCTGCTGCCCTGAAGCTCCTTTCCAACAAAGGTTTCTTTCGGATTGCTGCTGGTCTCCCATCTGGGCTTACCAACTCTAGATGAAACAATGCAGGAAGGCCACGGGTCCCCTGCAAAGCCACACTTGAAGTAACCTGTGCCAATGTCCACAACTACTGCTTTAGTTCCCTGCATGGCCTTGAGGCTATCCTTGGTCACAGGTATGTGGCTGTCCCTTACTGGTTCAAACAGCAGGCTGCAGTGACTTCATGTGCAAGACACGCATCCCAGTGCGACTGCCCCCCCACTGCTCCAGCTGTAGTCAGGGTGCCTGGAGCCCTGGTGGCAGTGATTCTGCTGCTGCCACTGACTTATGACATCACAGAAAGTCAGGAACCAGTGTTCATGTACGCGTGTGTGACCATCACAGCTCAGACAGCTGCACACCATTACTACGTGGAGGGACTGCAGGTGATTGTGCTCCACTTTGATGTGCTCCGAGAGGCACCAAGAGACACGGCAGCCACCGGGATGTGGCAGGGTGTGGGGCACAAGCCCTGGGTCTAACTGGGAGGCAGCGTGGCTTTCCCAGCCCGCATCCACCTCGCGAGGCAGCCACGGCTCCCACACGCACAGCTGCTCTTGGTCTGAAATAGTTACTGTGGGTCAGCACTGGCACTGATCCACCCCTGGGGCCAGGGAAAGCCCGAGTCCGACTGTCGAGAGTGAACCCCTTGACTGGCTGAGTTTTTGTTGTTTGTTTCCCTGTGAGTTTTGCTTTCTAAATTAAGGTCTGATATTACCAGTGTCAGCAAAACCGAAGTGCTAGCAGTGCTGAACCCCTCACCCTTACTGTCCACTACAGCATCCAACAGCAACAGGTCACTCTTTGCACCATCAGCATGTCCAGCAACATGCTGCTGCACAGGGGTACAAAGAAGAGCACACCCTCTTCCCACAGAATATGATACCAAAAGTTTGGAACAGCACTTTCCTCATGAACTAAAGCTCTGTGTATGGTCCTACTGAATACCACTTCACCCACAGGGCATCTTACAAGTCAAAGCTGGGCTTAGAATGAAATTAAACCTTACAAACCAGTTCTGGACCCAGAAACAGATTATTACTAATACTGGTCTGCTGCCTATCTTGGAGCTCACATCCTGACAACCGTCAAATGAGAGAGGCTCACCAAAATTAAATTAAACCACATAATTTCTGTTCTAACCTCAACATATGCAGCCAGGCAACTGCAAACCTCACTAGTTCATTATTGTGTGTGCAGTAAAACCAGTTGTTGTGTATTACACAAGTATTTTTATATATAAATGATTAAATACGTCCCTGCACACAAAAGAGATCCTCCCAGAGCCTGAGTAGCAGCTACCTGGGTGAGGGACGATACCTGCTCCACAGCAGCACTGACACCTTCGAGCCCCCCTGGGAGCAGTGAGGTGGGGATGCTGAACTGGCACTCCTTCCTGAGCACTCCTGTACATTCCTGTGACAGACACCAGTCTCTGCAACATTATCACCTCAGAGAGAGACAGGCAGAAGACAGCAAGAGAAAAACCTCTAAATCATTGTGTTTCTTTCCTTTCTCAGCAGAAACCTAGACCTGGCCTCAGTGCCTCAGCTTCTGAGTTAAAATAAAAAACCACTGCTTCCAGACTTTGGTTCACAGGCAGATTAGTCTGGCAGTACCACAATAAAGCTGCAAACACACCTTCAGTTCAGCAGTTACTTTGTCTCATGGTTTATTGGTTTTGAGGGTTTCTTTCTATTACAAAGTTAGTATGCTGCTGTTTCCAGGCTCTTTTTAACCCACATTGCTTTTCTCATTCCAGTTAACAAAACACGTGTGTGCCCACCAACATTTTGTGGTCTCTGTTTTAGCCTGGA
This sequence comes from Laterallus jamaicensis coturniculus, assembly GCA_022605575.1. NCBI lineage: Eukaryota > Metazoa > Chordata > Aves > Gruiformes > Rallidae > Laterallus > Laterallus jamaicensis. Next base: position 25,420,352 of record JAKCOX010000010.1, read on the forward strand.
ATCTGGAGACAGGTTGTAAGGTGATTTCTTGCAAAGTTACTTTGGCCAATGCTTCCTGAGATGCTCCTTTAACTGTGGGATAGTGGACAGCCCTTGTTTGCAACGATGGCATCTGAGGGGCAGTTTGAGAAGTTCGGAGACATGATCTTTCACCATCACTTTTCCCTGGCTTCTCACCATCTCTATCACATCTGTGAGGGGACCAAAAAAAACCCAAAAATTAAAGAGAGAGCGAGACTAGAGGTACTGGGTATTGGAACCATGCAGCATCATGGAACACATGACACTGTAGTACATAAAGCCTTTCACTTACTGGAACAGAACATAGGGCTTACACATTTGTTTGGAAAAAAGCCCAAAGCCAAACCCCACAAGCAGGACTGCAAGTTATAAAACACCTTTTATAATCGTTACCTTGAGAGTTTAAGAAGTAGTCTGTAGTAAAAGAGTTCCAGTGCTTTTTGGTTTTCAGGGCTGGAGAATCAAAATCCTGACTGATGACGTGCAAATGCAGCTGACTGAAACAAAAGTATTAAGAGAGAAGGATAGTGTCAGTGCTTGAAGTTCTTCTGCAGCAGTATCAATTGCAAACATGATTCTGAAGTCGGACCGCCAGCCCTGTGGGTCAGTCTCACCAAGTCTGACCCACAGTGCTGTGACCAAGTCTGTCCTGGAAGCAGGCTCTGATGCAAAGTGTTTAAGAGTCAAAATCACTACCCTGTGTATTCCATCAGCCCCTGACTACAGCATACATTCCTGCTAGTTGTCAAAAAGGCAGAGACAGTGGTTTTGTAGAGGACCTGAATGGGACTTAGCAGTGACCCAAAGCTTCATCCAGAAACTGGCAAACAAGAGCACTGACTGCAACACCCACAGGCACTGGACACCATGAGGTCTGGAATTACTTATGCCAAAGCCTCAAAGCTCCTCTTCAGGCAGGACCTGATAGGTTTGAGAGTCAGCTCTCAGATCCCTGATGGGTGTGGTGAGAGGGGGGATGCTGTGCTGCTTAGCACTGGCAGTGCTGCCTCTTTTGCTGGGCCTGGACCACAGGTGTACCATGGTCCCCAACAGGCACTTCCACCGATCCCACAACGCCCGTGCAGCCCACTGGCACGTACACAGCACTGTGCACACAGCCACGCCGGAAGGACCTGGACACCCACCTGCTGCTGGTGTTGAGGAGGGTGAGCTGTTTGGCAACAACCATCCCACGCTGCAGCCCCAGCCCTGAGCCTGTGTAAGGGAAAGGCAGGGTCCCCACTGGGGACTCCTCCAGGCCTCACCTCATGCTGGGGATGGCGTGGTAACCCAGCCTGAACTCCAGGCTCTCTCTGGCAGGGCACTGTTCGATCATTTTTTGTCCAACTGCATGCATATGTTCCAGGAGTTCAAGATTGTCCCTGGTGACTGACTTCAGGCTTGAAATGGGGTCCCATGGTAAGATAAGCCAGTGGTAACGTGCTTTGGGATATTTATCCTTGATGACTACAGTCTTCTCATCTTTGTAAACCTTGCAAAACAAGTAACTGCATTATTTACCGATTGGAAGTTAAACATCTTATTCCTGTAAGCACTATATTCACTGGACTTTGAGACGTTAGCCATCTGCATAATCGCTGTCCCCAAGCACACACTTGTGTTGCCATGTGGGACTGCCAGGAAAAAAAGCCAGGAAAGATTACTAGATGGAGAGAAATATCAAACAGCAGAGCATTCCACTTCTGCTGTAACGAAGCTGGTCTAGGATACATGCCCTCTTCTGTACCATGCACCAGGCAGCTGGAGAGATGTTCCAGCCTCCTTCTTTGTATACTTTAAGGAAAAAAAAGTAACCTTTCTATTCTTACATAGCAGTAAATTAACTATAGCTACCAACATCACAGCACTGTGCTCAATACAGAGCATACAGAAATGCACCCGGCAGCCTCATCCTCCTCACCTTTCTGGAGTGAGGCACAAGCCTCAGGTGCTAGCGTGTTCAGCCCTGCAGACCTCCACAGGCACAACAAAGACAGCATTCAACCCTGAGCTACTGCAGTTCATGCTACCCAGTTTGATATGTTGTATGATTGCTCACAAAAAGAACAGATTCCTGTCTATCAATCCCTTTTTTCCCGTTTCAACTTTGTTTTGCCTTCTGCAGCAAATGAACGCAGCTGATGAAGAAAAAGAGCAGCAAAGCACAAGGACAAACAGGGGGGACAACCTGCCCCCAGCAATAAAATTCTGTCAGGTTCTAAAGCAGAACCTGCCTGCTGCCTCTGATCTCCCAGGAGGACATCTGTTGGTGAGAGATGGGGTGATGTCTGTCATCTTCGCTCCTTCTCATGTTTATACAGAGAGCTGATCAACCTTGCTCTTGGGGAAGATAAAAATCAGCACACAAATCAGAGGATTGTTTTTCAGCACAGGACTGGTTCATGTTGCCATATTTTAATATACACCCCTCAGTGCCTGCATATGCAGCTGGTGGGAATGGGATCACGATCGGGTGTTTTCAGAAGGAACGCTGACATACAGTGGATATATGATTGAACCAAGTTCTACTGAATGTGAGTGTAGTTCCAGTTCTCCTATGCAGTTCAACACTTCAAACTTGGATTTAAAGAAAAAAACCAACCTTCTAAAAAAAGAAAAAATCCAGAAATAGAGTCCCTCTAATTAGTTACCAAGAAAATTATTTTTCAGCCTGAGGGTGATCATCACCTGAAGGGGCCCAATGGAGGCTCTGAGATCTTCACTGTTGGAGGTATCTCAACTCCAATGATGGACAAAAGCTGGAGCAGTAACACTGAGCACCATCAGACAGACTCAGTGACCTCCAAAGCTGTTTTCCAAATGAAATCATTCTGTAATTTCAAGAACCAAGTGTCACAGGTACCTGTGATATCCATCCTCCTGAACACATACTGTTGCTGAGAAGTATAAAGGGAAGAACCCATCCCTAACGTTATGATGGCTACGGAGCAGTCAGGCAGACGAAACACAGGCTCCAGGGCCCCAAGGTTCAGGCTGCTCTCTGGCAGAGATGGAGGGCATTCTCCCTACTTTGGAGGTGAGCTAAAAAGTTTGGGTTTTAGGAGTTGTCTGTGTATTTGCCATAACTTAAAGTGAAAGCAGGTTGTATACATGGATAGGGAGGTTTCTCTCTGAGCACAGGAAGGAGCAGAGTGCATACACTGCAGCCAAAACAGGCACAAGTCAAATTTCTGCACCTTGAGCCTGACCTCCTGCTTTGAGTTGGCATGGCAAGGTTTTGGTAGCAAGGGGCAGGGCTGCAAGGGGGCTTCTGCATGCAGCTGCTAGAAGCTTCCTCCATGTCCAACAGAGCCAATGCCAGCCAGCTCTGAGATGCACCTGCTGCTGCCCAAGGCCAAGCCCATCAGTGACGGTGGCAGCACCTTTGGCATAATGTATTTAAATAAAAATAAACAAAACCAACAAACCAGGAGCATTTGCAGCCAGAGAGAGAAGTAAGATGATGTGAGAGAGACAAGTTGCAGACCCCAAGGTCAGCGCAGAAGGACAGGAGGAGGCACTCCAGGTGCCAGAGCAGAGATTTCCCTGCAATGCCTGGAGAAGATGGTGAGGAAGGCTGTCCCCCTGCAGCCCATGGAGGGTGACAGTGGAGTAGGTACCCAGCTGCAGCTCATGGAGGACCCTTTTGGAGAATGGCTTGAAGAGCAATTGTTCAAGCCTGTGTAACTTAGTATCAAGTAGTCTCCTGTATGACTTAGTAGGTGTAGGCCCCTCCCCATCTTGATGTAAATGATAATAAAGTTAGCAGTTGTGATACACAGTAACATTGCAAGGATCTGCTGTTCCTGGGAATGAAGAAGCGACACAGTTCTCAGACTGCAGGATCTCAAGACGGGTGGAGAATGTAAATGATGTAATCTGTAACTAAGAACCAATCATGCTGTATTAATTATAATATGCTTTGGAAATAGTACAAAAGCAAGCCTTTTAGCCCCAACAGACTGAAGCTTGCTTTATCAACCGTACTGGCTGTTTGCATGTCTTCCCTCTCGCCGCCGTGGCACCCCACGCTACAGCAGGAGCAGACACCCAGGGAGGCTGTGACCCTCAGGGGAAGGCTGTGCTGCAGCAGGCTCCTGGCAGGACACGTGGCGCTTGTAGAGAGAGGAGCCAATGCTGGGTAGGTTTGCTGGCAGGACTTATGACTCCATGGGGGACCCAAGCTGCAGCAGCTGGTGGAGAACTGTCTCTCATGGGAGGAACCCCACGCTGGAGCAGGGGAGGGGCACGAGGAGCCCTCCCCTTGAGGAGGAAGGAGCAGCAGGGACAATGTGTGATGGGCTGACCCCAACCCCCATTTTCCGTTCCCCCTGTGCCCCGCTGAGGGCAGCGACAGAGCGGCCTTGGTGGGCACCTGGCCTCCAGCCAGGGTCAACTCACCCCACCTCCCCAAAAGCAGGCAGCAGACAACAACAAACAAGGTCAAGGAAAACCACTATGCAGTCACAGAGAAGCTGAGGAAGGGAGGTGCATCTGGAGAGGGTTAAAAGAAATCACTCAGGCAATTCCTGTTGGCACAAAGAAAGCAGGCAGCAGAGGAGCTAGGGGTTACATCCTGGCAGCTGGCACAGAGGTGTGACAGTTAGGAGTCTGCTGGAAAACAGGAAACTGCCCCATGCTTGCAAATAAGGTGATGCTCACTGCTGGACAATAGGAACCTCCCTACTTAACCCAGCTTCACACCACACTCCCATTTTACTTGTTTTTTGCTGAGGAAACAAAGCAATTGCACTGCTCACCTGCTCTCCCAACGACCTTTTTTGAAATCTGCTGGCCCAATCCACCAGTTTAGAGAGCTCAAAGATAATTAAGATAATGACATTCTGCCAAATCAGTATAGCAAAGACTCCCAAATTAATGCAGAGAGAGATGCAAGTACAATTTATCCCTTAAGCAGTATTCCACTGGCTAATCAAATCATTAAAGTGCACAAGAAAAAAAATGGCTCATTTCACTTTGTTACAGTGTACAGCTCACCTGCATCTTTGGATCTTGCATGGAGCTCTTTAGACCCTGACTCCAGTGTCCTAAATGTTCCTAAAGCACAGGAGGAAAAAATATAAGGGAATTAAGAATCCAATTAGAGATTTAAAACCATTAAGTACTTTCATTAGCATACAACAGTATAATAACAGGTGAATGACAGCTGAACTATTTTCTTTCTATAAATGCCAACATACCTGCTGCACCTGCCCTCACAAAGCTACTTTTCAAACCTTTTAACAAGATACTGTTAAGACTGAAAGAAAAGTGTTGGAAACTTAACAACAGGGATCTCCAGATCTGTTTGAATTTAATAATTTGTCCACATGTTATGGCACAGTCCTTGATTACTATTCACAACAGATCACTAAAACCTCTTTGCTTCACAGACCACAAGGGCCAAAGGACACCCAGGGGTCTCCACTAACTGTCCTGTCACATGCTGCTCAGTGCAGAAGGAAGCGGTGTGCTGCGTGGCCCTGCTCTTGGACGTACTTATCTTTTGGTACTGTGCAAGTAGCTTGCACAGAAAACAAGGCAGGCACAGGAAAATCAAGGCAAAACTAGCAGGTATCTCTTAACTTGCTTACTGAATGCCCCACAGAAGGTGCCTGGGGTGCCGGTGCCCTTTTTTCAAAACAGGAATGTTTCACCTGTTCAGATCACTTTGCAGGCATTGTCAACAATGATCTTCATCAAATTCTTATACGAGATGTTCAAACAGTATTATAGTGCTGACAGAGAAACAGTGTGAATTGTCATGTCTCTTGGCTCATACCACCAGGAATTTGGCCCTAGTTAAGCCATCTTGAGTTCACAAATCAAGTAAGTGGGCAATCCACCACAACCTGGGACTGAAATTTGTACTGAGGGGTTTCAGTTCTGTGCCTTCTCCTCCAGCAGCTACACTGTAGTAGTTCCAGATGCCCAAAGCAGTCTTTTACTTTGTCCATGACAGCAGAGCTAAAACATTTTGGCTGGTAACGTTCAGTAAGGTAAACATGGTTCTACCCTAAGGAACAACCAAAGCAGGAGGGGGGGAAAAAAACCAAGGCAATTTAAAAACAAGGGAGAGATAGTTCCATTCTCTGTGCATAAGCTTTTAGATACCCACTGCTCCATCAGTAACACAGGAGAGTTCACCTCAAGATCTAGCACAGTATCCTTGTGTGTGACTCCAGCAACGCGGAGCTCATGTGGACTGTCCTAGCACAAACTATGTTGGGAACCAGAGATTAAATCCACACTCAGCCCAGGCAAGCCCCTTCACACACAGCCAGCTCACCAGCTCAGGTCAGAACGGGCCCCCAGTACCTTCCTGAGGAGCTGGGCGATACCAGGAGCAGAGCCTTGGCCTCAGCACACGTCATCTCATGTGCTCTGAATACTCTGGGGATCTCTGTCCACCTGAGAGGTCTCCCCAGCAGCAGTACCCACAAAAGGAGAAAACCAAAGCCCTGATGGAGGAGACACCCACAAGAGAAACAGCACAAATACTGGCACCAATACACTTGCCTTTTTGTTTGAAGTTCCTTCATGTGGAGATACACTGGCATTGCTTAGCCTGGGACTTGCAGAACTGCCTTTTGTGTCCACCCCTTCCATCTTCTTTGTTTTTCTGGGCACAAGCTCTTCATCATCATCATCATCATCCATGTCAGAGACCTCACACAGCATCCTCTTCGTTTCTGTTTTCTCTCCTGCTTCTGGAACAGTTTTCCCCAACTCTTCCATAAACTGAACCGTGTAGGGGTAAAGCTTATTCACAACGTGCAGGACTTGGCCTGGCTTCATCTTCACCTCTTCATCCTTGCCAACAGCCACAAGATCAACACTAGTTGGGTTGACTCCTATCTTTAGTAGGGAGAAAAAGGTTAAAAATAATTTTAAAAAAAAAGGCAAATGATGTATCTGGAATCATCAGCCACCACTCGTTGTCCTGGAATATCACCACCCTGGAAAGCAGACACAGTTTTTGTATTCACTGCATCCCCCTCCCCACACTGACCCACACTAGAGGAAAGGGAGGTCCCACACTGGGGACACCTCTCTGAGGCAATCTTGCAACCACAGCTGCCCACACCCAGGGACATGGTGTCACTGGCACCCAACAGCTCTGTAGCAGCTGGGTACAGTTACAGCAAGACCTATGCCACATTAAAAAAAAACCAGCAGCCTGTTAAACAAACATTAAAATGACAGACTTAGTAACAACTGCTTCTGAGCAGTAACAGTTCTAACAATTTATTTCAGTCCACTCATCCTCAGAAAGTTTCCTTTTTCCAAATTATTTTACTTATTTTCTCCTCTATTTTACTACATTTTGTTTCCTTTATCTACCAAAAGCTGTCCCCCTGGCACAGTCGCCTTCAAATACACAGGAACACGCCTCTGGCTCATTTCACAAGACAAAACCAGCTCAGGCTCACAGCCACAGCCCACTGCTAACACTTGCAAAGTACCCCTCCTGCTCAGGTAAAACAAACATCAGGAAGGAAGGCTCTCCAAGACCTCAGAAGGGTCCACTGTGGGGATCAGCTCACTGCTCCTGTTCTTTTCTTCCTTCCCAAGCTGAGTATGATAACCATTCTCCAGCCCACAGAAGACTGTCCAAACTCAGTGACATGTCCTGGTTTCAGCTAGGATAGAGTTAATTTTCTTCCTAGCAGCTGCTGGAATGCCATGCTTGGGAGTCAGGATGAGAGGAGTGCTGATAACACAGGGTGTTTTAGTTACTGCCAAGCAGTCAGGGGCTTTTCAGCTGCTCACAGTGCCCTGCTAAGGAGAAGGCTGGGGACACCCAGGGAGCTGGGAGGGGACACAGCCAGGACAGGTGACCCAAACTCGCCAAAGAGAGTACTCCAGGCCAATAATGTCATCCTCAGCATAAAGGGGGGGGGGGGGGGGGGGGGGCTGGTGAGGGGAGGAGTGCTCAGCTCCAGGATGCATGGTTTGGGGAGAGTCCAGTTTCAGGACAGCTCTGATATGTATGGCCTGAGTTGTGAGGTTTGGTGAGGAACTGCACTGTGTGTCACCAGTTTCGTGTATTTCCCTATGAAGTTCTGTTATTGTTGCCTCCCTGCTGTCCCAGTAAACTGTCTTTATCCCAACCTGTGAGGTTTGGGAGGGGGTGGTGTTTGTTTCTTCCCTCCCCACTTCCCCACACACACCCTCCAGAGTGAGCAGCTGCATGGTGCTTGGCTCTCAGCTGGGGCAAACCCAGGACACAACACTTGCCTGTTCCCTCAAGACAGGCTAAACTTCTCTGACCACCTCACCTTGTACCAGCCTATCTGTATTTTAATGCTTTTATCTACATTTTGCGTCTTACACTCTCACAAAACTGTCACTTAGTCTGTGCTAGCAAGGACAGCAAGTTCCAATTTTTACCTGCCTCCCTCACTGCATCAGTTTACAGCTCTGGCAACAATGGAACAGCTTTCCCCCCTCAAAAACACATTCCAAAGACTGAGAAGTTGCCTGAAGTTTAGCTGATGACTGAAGAGCAACACATTTTCTTCTGTCTGGCCTAAATGATAACACAAATGGTGTGTTATCACCGAAACCAAACCAACCCCAAACAGCAGGCAGGCCCCTTCCAAGGGCCACTCGCCGTGCTCTCAGGCCCTTCAGTCACAGTGTCCAACATCAGACCCGCAGCATCTGTGGAGCTGAAGTGCAACAACTGACCCAGTAGGTATCAGAAACATTTTAGACACATTTAAAAACATACCTGCTTGACTGTGACATACCCCTTGTTACAGTCTGCTTTTAACTGAACTGGAAAGAAAGAAAGAACAAAGTGTCACTACACAGTGGGAGTGAAACAGCCAGAATGTGGCTGAATCACCCTTGCAGAAAACACTCCTGTATTTGAGGATCTGCTACCTTCTGAAGCTGATCTTTGTGAATGTACACAGAAATACTTCTCCTGTCCTCTTTCCAGGCCCACAGGTAACATGGAACCAAGCTACACACAGAGCAACAGCCACGTATTCCACACCCTGGAACAGTAAAATTCCCTCAGAATCAAGGTGAAGCCTATGGAAGTCTTCCACAAGCTCCTGCTATTTTCACCAGCCCTCTGCGACAACAAGGCACACGGCACAACTGTGCCCAGAGGGAACAGGTAGGGAAGATGTGGAGTATTTTATGGATCATAGATATTTTGATAGATTTCTCCAGCACACCTATAAAATAACACGTCATACTGAAAATCAGTTGGTGGAAGACTAAAGGCTGGAGACTCACGTTAGCATTCAATGCCCTAGTTTACAGGGGTGAACTTCCTGTTATTAGGTGTCTCCTCTTAATTTTTTAGGACCCAGAGATCTTCGTAAGTGCTTATAAAAAAAGAAGCCTTGATGACTTCAGGAATCAGGCAACACTGTGAACTGTGTAGAGAAAGGAAACCAAGAGCCAGTGACTGCAGAAGCAAGCCTAAGGAAACCCTGCTTATGTTTCAAGGAACAACTTGACCCTGCTCAAAGCAGGTGTATAAATCCAGCCAAAACATGGGTCTGTCAGACTCACTGGAACTTAGCCCAACAGGAGAATTATGCTTATCAATAAACATTAGTGCTGTATCTCACACTCTTCACAAGTGCGAATGCTGCTGAATGTAGAAAGCAGGATTCGAGCTAAGCCTTACCTTGCTGCCGTGAACACTTCTTATCCGTTATCCCAGTCTCAGGGCCACGCCCAATTACCACTGCTTCCAAGTGCGGCAGCTTCATTCGCTGACTGCATTTCTCCTTCCCCACAAGCCAACACACACGCATCACTGTGCTATAGAGCAAAACAAACGGCACGTCACTAACGCGCAGCTTCCCGATGGGTCACTTCCCTGCGGAGTGGGGACCAGGAATTCTGCTGCCAGCCCAGCCACCGGCTGAGTCACGCCAGCTAACTGGCTTTGGGTTTCAGAGATGCACGGCCCTGCACGGCGTTAACGCTGGCACAGTATCTAAGGGGAAGATGCTGTTCGAAGGGGAAGCCCATTTTCCTCCAGAAAGAGGAGGGGGCAGCTTCACTCAGAACAGCGGGGCCCTCACGGTCACACCAGCCTGACCCCGGGCGGCAGAGGCCTGCGGGGCTGCTGCCCGCCTGGTGCTCAGCACTGCCCCAGCTGCCCCCTGGGGAGCTGCCCCGGCCGAGAAGCGAGCTCCAAGCCGCGCTAAGCGCGGGGTCCCGCGGGCCAGGCCGGGCGCCTCCCCGCCGCTGCACACCGCGCCTCAAGGCGCCGCCTCCGCGGCCTACGGCCCGGGCAGGCGGCAGCGACCGCCAGCGGCTCGCCAGAGGCGAGGGAGGCCGGCGGGCGGGGACAGCCCCGCTCCGCCGCCAGGCCGGGCCCCGCCCCCATGGCGCCGCTGGGCCTCACCCGCACCCCGCGCGCGGGCCGACAGCGCCGCGGCCCCCACGTGACCAAAGGCCCCGAGCGGCGCGCGGCTAAGCGCGGGCTCACGCGCTCTTAAGGCGGAAGCCAGAGCTCTGCGCAGGCGCGGTGGTGCGGAGCAGGGCGCCAGGCCGGGCTAAAGGGGCCTGCGCGGTAGCGCCACCCCGGCGGCGCTAGGCCCGCGGGCCGGTGCGGGGGCGAAAAGGGTGTTGCTGCGTACCCGCCTGCAGCTCGGCGCCTCCCCGCGAGCAGCGGCCCCGCAGCGCCGGGCACAGGGAGCGCCGGAAGCAGAGCCTGCCCGGTACACACGCCTAACGCGAGGCGGCGGCTGCGGCCAGAGACCCGTCCCGGGCGGCGGAGCGCCTCAGCCCCCCCGGCAGAGCAGGGCAGGGCAAGGCAGGGCGGGAACCGCCGGCGGGCCGCCCGGCGCGTGCGCACTGCGGTGCGTGCCGGGAGCGGCGGGGGCGGGCGAGCCTGGCCGTAGAGGGGAGGCGGTGATTGGCTAGGCGCTTTCCGCCTCCTGCTCCTATTGGCTGTCTGCCCACCCCCTCGACCAAGCGCCTGGCGGGGCGGGACTTCCGGGGTGGGGCGGTGCGGGCTCAAAAGCGCCCGGATGCAGGACCGGCTAGGAACTTTCCAGAAAAGTCGGGATAGGAACTGGGCGAGTAGCTGCCGCGGGGTGCGGGACCGCCCGCCGCTCAGGGGCCGCCCTCCGCCATGGTGAAGGAGACGACCTACTACGATGTGCTGGGCGTGAAGCCCAACGCCTCGGCCGAGGAGCTGAAGAAGGCCTACCGAAAGCTAGCGCTGAAGTACCACCCCGACAAGAACCCGAATGAGGGCGAGAAGGTCGGTGGCGGGACGGGGCTGCGGGCCCGGCCGCCCCCCGGGGCCGCCCCGCGGGCGTGGAGGTCGTGGGGAGCGGCTGGGGAGGGGGGGGCGGGAGCGCGGCCGGAGGCAGGCGGGCGGGGGGGGCGGGGGGGGGTGGGGGTGCCGCTGGCCCGCGGCTCGGGGGTTTCCGAGGCCCGCCTGTCTGATGCACGGTGTGCGTCTCTCGCAGTTTAAGCAGATTTCCCAAGCTTACGAGGTACTGTCAGACCCGAAGAAGAGGGATCTCTATGACAAAGGAGGCGAGCAGGCCATCAAGGAGGGTGGCTCTGGCGGCGGCTTCGGGTCGCCCATGGACATATTCGATATGTTCTTTGGCGGCGGTGGAAGGATGCAGAGGGAGAGACGAGGTAACACGCCGTTTTCTGCCGCTTCCCGAGGCTTCACCGTGTGACTGCTCTGGTAGACGGGATGACTCCCCGATGATAGGGCTGTAGATATCAGACTTTAAGTCGCGTTAAAAAGAAGTTAACAGGCTCGATCTCAAAATCTGAGAAAGTATGGTTCCCCAGGCCGTAAAAGGTGAAACGAGCTGGGAAGGGTATTTGTTTCGTACTGTGGTAGTTAGGTCTCTTGTGCTTTGTTTAATGTTAATGGCTAACGAGTTTTTGCATTTGGAAAGCTTTTAGCCCAGCTTAAGCCCAGCTGCTAATACACTGAGTGGGAAATAGAACAACAATGTGCCTTAAAATTCTTTTTAACGCAGCTACACTTTTGTAGTGTCTAGGTGCAATTCTAATTTTTAATTGCAAGGACAGTCGAATCAGACTCGGCACGTGAAACTTTTTTGTTTTCTTGTACTGTTCTGTGCATTTGAATTCAAGCTGCAGTAAAATGGTGCTCAGAAATTAAAAGCCCAGACTAATTGCACTGGGACAGGCTCTAGTGTTAAATAAACTGGTTAAGAGTAGTGCAGACCCATCGCTGCATGGTGTGGACCTGGTGATAAAGGGAAATAAAAAGTTTGTGTCAAGAAGTCAAATATGCTTTCACAAAATTAGGCTTGTAGTGGATAAAGCTCTCATTAATTCCCGAGCGTAAGAAAGTTGTTCAGTTTCCAGGAAGTCCCCTGGTGAGAGGAAGAAAATGCTGACTCTGGACAATGTCTTCCAATTCCCTGGAGACATGTTTAGTTGCATTGCTAAAACTGAAGCCTTGCCATTGTAAAACACATGTCTTAAGGCTTTAGGTTTTTGATTTTTGTAATTGGCTGTGCTTTTCCAGAAGAATCTGTAGGCTTGCTCTAAAAGGGAAGTGTTACTGACAAAGCCATTAGAATTGTTACCTGATTTGACATCTGCTAGGAAAGTTTGACTGACTAATATTAAGAAAACAAGATAAAGGAGGATGTTAAAGCTTGGAGATGTGGTTTATCATGACTTGAGCATAGTGACATGGGAAGTGTGCTTTCAAACTTGAGCAAATACCTCTTCTCTTTTACAGGAAAAAATGTGGTCCATCAGTTGTCAGTAAGTTTAGAAGATATGTACAATGGTGCAACAAGAAAACTTGCACTGCAGAAGAATGTCATCTGTGACAAATGCGAAGGTAACTGAGACTGAAACTAATCAGAAGTTGCTTCTAAAGCTTTCCCTGGGAGGGGGGGGTGTCTGGCAGTGTTTAACCACCCATCTCCAACTTTGGCTCTCCTTAGGTCGTGGTGGTAAGAAGGGTGCTGTAGAGTGCTGTCCAAATTGCAGAGGAACAGGCATGCAGATCAGAATTCACCAGATCGGGCCGGGAATGGTGCAGCAAATCCAGTCTGTGTGTATGGAGTGTCAGGGGCACGGGGAGCGCATCAGCCCCAAGGACCGCTGTAAGAGCTGCACTGGCAGGAAAATTGTTAGAGAGAAGAAGATACTAGAAGTTCACATTGACAAAGGTGAGGTCTCTTGCTAAGATGAAGTATTGAGCTTGGAGGTACTGACTGACTTTGCAGCACTAAAGCAGAAGCTTTAACACGTGCATGGTGTTGATTTGGTGAGTAATGCCACTGAATGCATACCTAGTAAAGTTGTGGGCTGTTTGCTTTAAAAAGTAGAAAACTTGTGTTTATAGAGGATTGACTGCTTCTGTGCTCACACCCAATGCCTGTGCACGTAACTAAGGATGAGTTGTGAAGCCTGCAGTACAGTAAGCATCAAACGCATCGCTGGTGGGTCAGCTGGCCCAGCGCCTTTTCCCTTCCTATAGGGAAACCCTGCAGACTCCGATCACTTCTACTGTGTTACAGTGTGAAGGGGAACCAGGTCTGCTATAGCAATGGGGTGCAGAGACAGTGCTAAGCCTCTCATGCTTAGAGCTCTGTTCGCTATGCAACCCTGACAGTGCTGTTCCGTGCAAGTACTCTTTGCCTGCCAAAATACAAGGCATCAGAGTTGTGTGACAGATGCACCTCTGTTGAGAAGGCTGCTCAGAAGCTGGCAGAAGTCTTTGGAGTAGCGTGGCTTGTAAGATAAGAGCAAGCTGACAAGCACGTGGCTTCTGCAGACCTGCACTTTGTTATCACGTGCAGCTGTTGTGTGTGCGCAAGCGTACCTTACGCAATGCCTGGGTTGGTTTTTAACAGGAATATGAGTGCTGCTAGGGGTATGTTGCAGTCATTTTAGGGAAAAAAAAGACTGATCTAGCATGAAGCAGCTGGAATTTATGGTAGTGTTAATGTGGGGGTGAAATGCCTTTCTTACATGACAGTTGCAGTCCAGCAACCCAGAAGGTTTCTTGTACTCAGCATGCACTCCCCTCATGTTTCGTAAGTAGCTCTGCCACATGTATTTATAAAAGCTGCAGAAGGTGATTGGTCAGTTACTCTCATAATGTACTTTGTATACAGTGGTTCTGGGTTTTTTGTTACTTCTGCTGCTAATCTTTTACTTAAGGACTTTATCTTGGTAGGTGGCCCTTTTGCACTGCAATTAAACTTAATGGTGTTGCAACATACTTCACTACAATCTGTTGGACCTGGGTATTTTAAAAAATCATGAATGCTTCAAGTCTCACGCTGCCACATTGTGCCTATAAAAATATTTCTTATTGGTGCTTTCTATTTTAAAAGATTTTTAAAATCTTGTTTGTTTGTTTTCTCTAATAGGAATGAAGGATGGTCAGAAAATAACATTCCATGGTGAAGGGGACCAAGAGCCAGGACTAGAGCCAGGCGACATTATTATTGTCTTGGATCAAAAAGACCACTCTGTATTTACAAGGTAAAACCCCCTGAAGTCCTTTGAGTTAACTCCTGAGATGCTTGCCCACATGTTTCCTTGGTTAGGACTGCTGGAAATGGGTTTATCTGATAGAAGTATCAGTAGGTAGGGTCATATGTGATGACTCATCCCCTGTGAGCTTGTTTGAGTGGCTGGAGTAGCACTTGAGGTGCTCAGGAATCCTGGTGCAACTAGTCACAGCCACTCCTGTTCTAGTAACAGAGATGCTCTTCTGTGAGCTTTGGTGGAAGGGGATGGAAGGCAAACAAAACCAGTCACAGTCACTAAGAGCTAAAAAGATTTCAGTTTTAAGAGATCTCAAAATAGTGAGATCTTGTTTAATAGATGTGATTTGTGATGATTTCCTATGATAGCATTCCATCACTTACCTCAGAAAATGGCCATTTAGTGTAGGCAACTCCTCACTGCCCACTTGGCTTCGAGGCACAGAAAACTGGTAGTGTTCTCTTTGCCTGGGGCTCTTAGCTGTGACAGACCTGCTGAATGGAGCCTGCACCCTTCAGACCAAAGGTAGCTTCCTACACTTTGCCCTGCCTGAGTGAACTGGGCAGGGCTGTCAGTCCTGGTCCTCTCTGTCCTTGCAGAAGCAAAAGTGACTCCAGCAGCATTGAATGTGTCTCAAGTGTAGCGTCTTAGCAGGCAGTACTGCGTGGTGTTGCAAGCCTCCTTGTTTCAGGCTACTCTGTGGAATGAGCCTGTCTGGTGCATTCTGGCCCAGCTAAAATAAACACTGGTCATCTTGCAGAAATGTCTCACTGCTTCTGTTCAGAGCAGTAACTAGGGAATCAGCTGGTGTAGAGAAAGCTCCTGTCCAAACACCAGCCACTGACAGAGTACTTGTAAATAGGAATGGTGAGTCAAAGGTTCTTGGGAAACCTGCAGCTGATCTGCCTGCCTGGCCTGTGTAGTGCTGAGCTCTGGAAGCTGTTGCCAGAACTCTGTGCTGGGGAACACTGAGCTCAGAGGTTAAAAATCAGTTCTGTTCACTTTGGATAAACTTAGCTGATTTTTTTTTATTTTCAAGTGAAACCAGATACTAAATCAGCTGTGCCAAAGCACCAGTCTGGGCCAAAGTATTTGCATGGTTACCTGTGACTTGAAGTCACAACTCTGCCAGCTTATATTTGTCCACTGCTTTTCAGTTCTAGTGTCCTTAGGTAACCCTTGATATTACTGGTCTTGTGGGGTTATGCTGAGGTCATGTTGCTCTGGGACAAGTGGAATGTTACCCCTCTCCCATCAGAGACAACTTTTCAGGCAAGCCTCCTTCCAGAGACCTTTAAAACAGATTGCGTGAAATTACTTAAGTTCTTTGCAAAGGCCAGAGAATTTGAACATCCTGAAGTCAGAATAGGCAATGAAAACTACATTATCTCTTCCAAATACATGTTGGTGCTTTCTAGAAAGTACTTCCTTCATAACCCATCGCATGTTAGACTTCCCACAAATCTAGCTGATGCCCTTGAGAATTAAACTACATACAGAAAAGGAATACTTGTCCCAGTTGTAATGTTCAGGAGGTTGAGGTTAGGAGTAAGTTTTTCCAGAACTGGGAAGTGATGAAGTGAAACTGAAAGCAAGCCAGCCCTGCAGTGTATTTCACTTCAGTAAATGCTTCTACGTGTTGTAGAAGTTGACCAGTAATGGCTCTCAGCTATTTAGCTGCCCAGGCTTCTAACTGGAGCTGGGTATGATCCTAAGTACTGTTTCTCCTCTCACTGTGACTCTTTGATTGGTTCTGTCCTAGACGAGATGAAGACCTTCTTCTGTCTATGGATATTCAGCTGGTTGAAGCACTGTGTGGCTTTCAAAAGCCCATCACAACGCTGGACAACAGAACTATTATCATCACCTCCCATCCTGGTAAGTGTTGGTTTGCTTTCTGCTGGAACTCCAAGCATACGCAGGGAACATAAGCTGGCTGTTTAAAGGAACAGGAGCAGATCCCATCTTGATGTACAAGAGATGTGTGCTGGTATCAAGCTGTTTTCCCAGGTCTTTGCAGTACAAATCTTCAAACAAAACAGGGCTTTTGGATAGCAGTCAGCAGTCACTTTCTTTTTGCATGATACAGTAACAGAACTTACCTCATGGACATACTTGTATCCTGAGGAAACCTCATGAGAATTGAAGGCCATGGGTTTCTGAAAACCACTTTTTCAGCCTTGGAACTGATGGAGCACTGAATAACTTTGTAAGTATGCTTCCTTTGGGAAGCATAACACAGTTACAAGAATGTAATAAAGATGTCAGTGTGCTTTCCTACTCAGAAGTTACCAGGCAGTAAGTCCCTGCTAGACTATAGCATTGGCTACAATAACCACAGTGTAACCAGGTTACGTAAATATTGGGGAGTTAAAACTAAAACTGCTTCTGTTGCCTGCACAGATCTCTTCATTCTATGTTTCTGGGGTTTTGTGTTTTAGGCCAGGTTGTCAAGCATGGGGCTGTCAAGTCTGTGTTGAATGAAGGTATGCCGATTTATCGCAGACCGTACGAAAAAGGACGCCTGATCATAGAGTTCAGGGTAAGTGGATCAACTTCCTTGGCGCAATTCAGCACTGAATGTCCATCCAAAATTTAACCTCTAAGCATTGCCTCAATCAAAAAGAGATACCAGTTATCTGCTGTCTGGGTTTGGTATTTGTTTGTTACAGTGGTGAAGGACATGTAGTCCATCCAACAGAATTGCAGTTCAGAGCAGAGACAAAACTTGAGTAACACTCTGTGCTGAGAGTACATTAAGTACTTCAGATTAGTGACCTCCCCTGACTGGAGAAAAGGAGCAGGCTGAAAACGCTGACTTCTTCAATGGAGAGAATCTAATAGTGAAATTTTGGGTAACACTTGGCTAAGTTGCCAGAGTTAGGTAACTGCTTGCAGGCATGAAAAGATAGTCTTGTGACCTAGATTTTATCTTTTTTTTTTTTTTTTCCTTTAAAGTGTTGGGCTTAAGTCCTATGTGATGACAAAGCTGACTTTGGCAGATATTGACCTGTAGTGGGATGGAAAAAAGCCAATTCAGGCAGATGTGTGTAACCCCAGTTCTTGGTGATTTCAGGTGAACTTCCCAGAGAGTGGCTTCCTCTCCTCAGATAAGCTGTCTTTACTTGAAAAGCTGCTACCTACAAGGCAGGAAATAGAAGAAACTGAGGAAATGGAACAAGTGGACCTAGTGGACTTTGATCCATCTCAAAAAAGAAAACACCACTATAATGGAGAAGTCTATGAAGATGATGAGCATCACCCTAGAGGTGGTGTTCAGTGTCAGACATCATAAATGGGCCAGTGAATAACTTGTGATGTTTGTTTTGTATGCATTAGTGGATGAGTGAAGGACTACAAGCAGTTCACCCTCACTTACTACTATGTGTTGTTCTATCCAGCCATAGTCATTTATAAGAGCATAAAGAAATAAAATAAGTGATTAAACTGACTTTAAAATTTGTATAAAGCTCCAGGATGCAAGCTCAAATGAAGGTGATTGCCCTTCACCCTTGGTCAACAAAACTCTCTTACCTGCTTGTCTTTTGTTCAGAGCCTTGTAATTCCTGTATGTGCAATTGCCCAGGCTTAAACTAAGGTTCTGTTGTGTTCTTTTTAGGAATTCTAGGTCTTACACTCTGTTAATTAATCAAGTATGCACAAGTACTTATAATTCTTGGTAAGATATAGTTAAGTTTTGTACCATTAGGATAACATGATAATGTTTTGGGCTTGTACTGGTGTTTGTTAAATGGGGATCGGTTGTACTGCAACCACACAGTCCATGAAGCTGACAAGGATGCGGTCAATCTTCACAAGCCTGTTAAAGCCAAGCAATCCACAAGCTTTCTGAAGCTACTGCACTTAAGGTCAAATAATCCCTCCTTCTGCCAGCCTTAGTCCTTGGATCTAGATGTGAAGCTTGCTTTGGTCCATCGCTGACTGCTCTTTGGCTGCTGTCCTGTACCACGCTGCACATAGAGCCAGTGGTTGCTTGGCTGCTGCAGGAGCTTCCTTCGCTACCACGCATGAGTAAAAACCTCCCAGCTGTATCAGTGCACACACCACGGCTTGCTGGCACGTGAAGCTTGGCTTCCTCCTTGGTTGGTGACTTCAGATACCTCTCAGGGGTACATTGTGGAGAGCAGCAGCAGCAGCCCTGTTGGTGGGCATGTGCAAACCAGCACAGAAGAGAAACTCAGTGACTACAACCAACTGCTGCATCTAAGAAGTTCTGAAATTAATGTATTGTGTGCATTATTTCAAGCTGACTCTTGAAAATTCTGTATGAATGTTTCAATTATTGTAGACGAAGCATTTCCAATATAATTACAAAATTGTTCCTTGCCTCTTTTCTTAGAGCAGATGTTGGCTTAAAGATACCACCCCCTTCATTTTAGACAGTTCTTGGCAGAAAAATCTTAGCAAAAAAACTTGCTTCAGAAAATATGCTGAGAGGACAGGTCCAGATTTAACCTCTAGTGTGGTAGTTTAGTCTTGTTCTGCCATCTGGCTGGGGCTTTGAAGCAAAAGCATTATGAAGATAACTTGGTTTTCCTGGAAATAGTTCCATGACAGTAAATGTGTAGTAAAACTGTAAGTCTTAGAAAACCACTCTAGTTCTTGTGTGAAGGGTTTCATTTTGTAAGAGCAGGTGGCGCCAGGGGTTTGGACCTCAGCTGTAGCTCCCAGTTGGGTACCTACAGAACGGTGATCCCCTGCATGTTTCACTTGAATAAAGAGTAAAACCCTCTCTCAGCAGAAATAAAATTCTGTAGGCAAAGTGTCTACAAATCCTTGAGTGAGCTCATCAGTGGGGCCAGCAGGGCCTGAGCCTCCTGCAGAGCTGTCTCAGGGCTGAAAGATGTTACTTGTTTGCAGCTCAGAGCACCCTTGGGGATTGCCTTAGCCACTGGTTCAAAACAGCCAAGGCAACTTGGGGTCAGTGCAGTGCCTCAAGGATGACAAAGGGTGTTACTTCTGCTGACGCTACGTGGAAAATGTCCATAGCCTCTTTCACCTTGGGTACCCTAGCTTTCCTTTCCCTACACCTGTAGCTGCATCAACAGAGGTGAGGTAACAGATCACAGAATTGTAGGGGTTGGAAGGGCCCTCAAGAGATCGTGGGGTCCAACCCCCCTGCCAAAGCAGCTCCCCAGCTCATACTGCACAGGCATCCAGATGTGTCTTGAATATCTCCAGAGAAGGAGACCACCACCTCCCTGGGCAGCCTGTCCCAGGGCTCCGTCACCCTCACTGGGAAAAAGTTCCTCCGCATGTTGGTGCGGAACTGCCTGTGCTCCAATTTGCAGCCATTGCCCCTTGTCCTGTCCCCACAGACCACTGAAAAGGGGCTGGCTGGTTCCCCCTGCACCCCATACTTAAGATATTTATAAACATTGATTAGGTCCCCCCTCAGTCTTCTTTTCTCCAGGCTGAACAGCCCCAGCTCTCTCAGCCTTTCCTCATAGGATAGATGCTCCAGGCCCTTAATCATCTTTGTAGCCCTTCTCTGCACTCTCTCCAGGAGATCCCTGTCTTGACTTACTGTCAATACCACAGTGGCCCGTTCTGCTTGAGGACCCCACAGTGAGTCATGGGGCTGGGCCAGGCCTAGTGACCGGGAAGGTGGCTGACCAGAAGCCTTGGCAGAGCAGCCCAGTGTGAGATGCTGCTAACGCAGGAGTGGCTGCAGAAGTGCCACCAGCTCAGGGTTCTGCTTTGAAGTGAGCTTGAGACTGGCAGGGAAACATCCCCCAAAAAGTTATACCAGCAGCAGTAGAGTAAGCCTTCAGCAAAAGCACTACCAAATGAAGGCAGAGGTAATGGCGGGGGGGGGGGGGGGAGGGGGGGGTGCAGCCCTAAGACCATCAAGCAAGATACTGACAGTATATGGCCTTTTCCAAGCTTAGATGTGTCATGCTCTGGGTGTCACACAGCTACAGCAAGCAGCAAAACACCTTCTGAGACACTGCAAAACACAGACAGGGTTTTTTCTGATTCCTTGTTGCTCTGTGGGATGGAGTTTCCCATGTTGGGGAATTTGCTGAATGGAAAGCTGTAGAAATTGAGCTCAGAGTAGCCCAAAACAGCTACTTCTGTAACAACCAGTGTTGTAATTGACTTCCCATAGCTTGAGTCGTTTGCAATTGCTTTTGTCTTTCAGCTATGCTACCAAATCCATATCATCAAGCTTATAGTCTAGTCTATTAGAATGATTCCTTCCACCATGTGCCAGGCATGCTTGTTTTTTTCCCCCCAGGAATTTAGCAGCTCCACTTTTCCACAGTTTTGCTGTGAAACAGAACACCCACTGCAGACTCATTTAAGAGCCTGCTCTCATTTTTGCTTCTGCCTGCAAGGCTTCAGGGCCCTAACTGTCCCCTCCTCCCCACCCTTTGCCTGCCCACTACCCAGCAGCAGCACAAGAAATGTGCTCAATCCAGATGTGTAAGTTTGCTTTGGAGCCAAGGGCAAGCAAGCAAGCAACTAGCTACAGTTTTTTTATTAGCAGTTTGATCTGGGAGGACATGTTCCTGCTACCACTTGTGATTGCTCTGCTGGACTGTGTACTCACCAGCAAAAGGCTTGCTGGGACAAGGTGACCCGTTTAATGGATGAGGGGAAGACTCTGGATGTGGTCTACCTTTGACATGGTTTCTCACAGCTTTCTGATTGAGAAACTGGCTGCCACTGGCCTGGACAGGTGGACCCTCAGCTGGGTTAAAAGCTGGCTGGATGGCCGGGCTCAAAGGGTGGAGGTAAACGGAACAAAATCCAGCTGGAGGCCGGTCATGTGTGGCATTCCCCAGGGCTCAGTCTTGGGTCCAGTTTTGTTCAACATCTTTACCGGTGACTTCAATGAAGGGATTGAATGCTCCCTCAGGAAGTTTGCAGGTGATCTGCCTGAGGGTAGGGAGGCTCTTCAAAGGCTGCCCAGGGAGGAGGCTGAGTCACCATCCCTGGATGTGTTTAAAGATGGGTAGATCAGGTACTTAGGGATGTGGTTTAGCACAGGACAGGAATGGTTGGACTTGATGATTTTAAAGGTCTTTTGCTACCTTGTGATTCTGTGACTGTGAAGGTCAAAGGCAGCCTTGGCTGCAGTGGCCATGAGATGGTGGAGTTCAGGATCCTGAGAGAAAGGAGGATAAAAAGTAAGATCTCAACCCTAGACTTCAGGAGAGCAGGCTATGGTCTCTTCAGAGATCTGCTTGGAAGCATCCCATGGGATAAGGCTCTGGCATGAAGAAGAGTCCCAGAAAGCTTTTTAATACTCACAGCTCAGCTCCTCCTCCTCAAAAGCAGTCCATATCAGCAAATACAAAGGCAAAAATGCCTGTGTGGGGGTGGACAAGGAACTCCTGGCCAAACACAAAAAGGAAGCATCCACAGGGTGTAACCAAGGACATGTAAGCTGTGAGGAACACTTGTCCAAAGATCCAAGCAATTAAATTATAAAAGCTGCAGTTCAACTAGAGTTGAACCAGGTCAGGAATGTCAAAGGTATGAGGTTGTCTATATATACACAGCTGGGAAAGGCTAGAGAAAATGTGAGCCTGTTGCTGAATGAGATGGGGCACCTGGTTACACAGGACATGGAGAAGGTTGAGGTACTGAATGCCTACTCTGCCTCCGTCTTACTAGCAACACTGGCCTTCAAGAATCACAGGTTCTGAGGACCAAGGGGAATGTCTGGAATGAGGAAGATGCACGCTTGGTGGAAGAGGATCAGGTCAGGGAGGACTTAAGCAAATTGGACATATGTAAGTCCATGGGCCCACAAAGGGAGTTGGCAGGTGTCATGGCCACTCACAATAATCTCTGATCAATCACAGCAGTTATCAATCAAGACCAGTGGAAAACAAATGGCACTTCTGTTTTCAGGTAAAGCAAGAACTAAAGTTTTGACCCTCATCTTGATCCCTTGGGAAGGTGATAGAGGTTTCCAATCCTGGAAACCATTTCCAGGCACATCAACAAGAAAAACATCAGTAGTAGTCACCATGGGTTCACCAAGGGAGTCTGACCAATTTGATAAACTTTTGCAATTAAGTGATTTGCCTGGTGCATACTGTCTAACTGGACTTCAGTAAGGCACTGTCTGCCAGAATCATAGAATAGCATGGGTTGGAAGGGACCCCAAGGATCACAGAGCTCCAACCCCCCTGCCACAGGCAGGGCCACCAACCTCAGGCCTGGATCTACACAAGGTTGCCCAGGGCCCCATCCAACCTGGCCTTGAACACTTCCAGGGATGGGGCATCCACCCCCTCTCTGGGCAGCCTGTTCCAGCACCTCACCACTCTTTCTGTAAAAAACTTCTCCCTAATATCCAATCTAAATCTTCCCTCCTTCAGCTTTAATCCATTCCCCCTTGTCCTGCCATTGTCTGCCCTTTTAAAAAGCTGTTTCCCCTCCTGTTTGTATGGTCCCTTCAGGTACTGGAAGGCTGCAATGAGGTCCCCCCGCAACCTTCTCTTCTCCAGGCTGAACAAGCCCAGCTCCCTCAACCTCTCCTTGTAGGGCAGGTGCTCCAGCCCTCTAATCATCCTTGTGGCTCCTCTGAACCCTCTCCAACAGTTCTACATCCTTCTTGTATTGGGGGCCCCAGATCTGGACACAGTACTCCAGGTGGGGCCTCACGAGGGCAGAGAGGGACAATCCCCTCCCTGTCCCTGCTGGCCACCCCTCTTCTGATGGAGCCCAGGATACCATTGGCCTTGCGAGCTGCAAGAGCACACTGCTGGCTCATGTTAAGTTTCTCATCCACCCTAAGATCCTCGTACAGAAGCTGCTGCTATGTTGGATGGATGAACAGTGAGGTGGACTGAAAATTTGCTGAATGACCAACCCCAGAGGGCTGGTGGTCAGTGGCACGAAGTCTATCTGGTGGCCAGTGACTAGCAGTGTAACCCAGGGGCAAAAGCTGGGTCCAGTCCTGTTCAATAACTTAATTAACCATCTGGATGATGGGTCAGAGTGTACAGATGACACAAAAGTGGGAGAAGTCATGTTACAAGAGCTGGAAAGTAGCTTTGCAGAAAAGGACCTTGGCCTCCTGATGGACACTAATTTGAACATGAGCCAGAAACACCTCCCTGTTGGACAGAAAACTAATGGCATCCAGCTTGCTAACAGGTTGACAGAAACAACCCTTTCCCTCTTCTCAGCACTGATGAGGTCACACCTGGACTACTCAGTCCAGTTTTGGGCACACCTATACAAGAGATAATGTACAAGAGGGATGTGGACATACTGGAGAGTGTCCAGCCAAGGCCACAAGGATATGAAGGGACTGGAGCATCTCCCCTGTGAGAGAAGCTGAGAGAGCTGTGCCTGTTCAGCCTGGAGAAGAGAGGACTCAGAGGGGATCTCATCAAGGTCTATACATGCCAGAAGGGAGGGTCTAAAGAAGACTATGCCAGGCTCCTTCCAGCGTTGCCCAGTGACAGGAGCAGAGGCAGGGGGCACAAACTGAAGCACAGGAGATTCCCTCTGAACACCAGGAAACACCTCTTCCCTATGAAGATGACCAAGCACAGGTTGCCCAGAGCAGTAGTGGAGTCTCCAACCCTTCCAACCTCAGACATCCTGTCACCCTGTGAGTAAAACTTGAAAGAACACTTATTTGTGGATTCAGCTTACAAAGCTTCTAATTTGGGATGACAGGAAAGGCTCACACCTGCTGCCAGTCAAGCAAAGGCCATTTCCTGCCCAGCAAAGCAGCAGCAGTATCAGAAGAATTTGTTAGTACACAGGGAGCAGTTTTAAAGGCTAAGGGGCACAAAGAAACTGAAGAAGCTTCATTACGTCATTTCATAGTGCAAGCAGCACCTGTTACCAGTAAAACTGTTATCCTCCCTTCCCTTCAGCACTATTCATCTTTGGTGGGTTGGACTTGATCTCTTGAGGTCCCTTCAAACCCTTACAACTCTGATCTTCTGTCTTGCTGCATAGCAAGCCAAAGAATTCCCACATAAAATTCCTACTCTGCCCTGAAACAGAGCCTTTAGCCATCCTTCCCCTTAGGGGTCACCTAAAACCAATCTTTTCCCCCTGACAAACAGGCCCAAGTTTGCTCAGCCTGTCTCTCACAAGTCACCATGACCCAGTAGGTCACAGTGTTTATTTACATCTGTCCAGAGAACACACATTGGGCCCCATGTCACCAAGAGGAACTGAAGGTGGAGTGACCATGCTTAAGGACAACCACCTATGCAGACACTACACAGAGTGAAGGAAAGCTGTACTTGAAGAGCATTTAACTGACTTGTAGCACCACCCTTTCTGTAAATCTCTGCAAGGTATAGTCTCTCTCAGACTGACTGAACGCTGAACCAGGGCAGGCCCTTCCCCCCACCCATGGTTCAGAATCCTCAGCAAGGTGCAGAATCACGGGGGCTGTCAGACACCACAGAGATTGTCTGGCCTCTCATGAGAATTTCTCTGCAGTCGGAGAGGATCTCTTCCTTCTGAGAACAAGCCTTCACTTTTCAGCTGGCTTCTTAGTAGGACTCAAGGGAGGGTTTGATTTTTCTTTGCAGATAGCCAGCTGGTGGTGGAACCAGTGCAGGACTGACCCTGTATCTACGTGTTACCTGGACAAAGTATCATCCCAGTAACACTGAAAAGTGACATGCACCATTTGCAGAGCTGTGCAGGAACCTACTCTGGCTTCTCTTTTTGCTGAGATGGCAGTAGTTCCTCCACACACATCCTGCAAGCACATGCAGGCAGCCAATTCCACCCCCCTGAGGCTGGAATTCATTGATCCCTGGTTAAGAGAAGGATGACCTGACCCAGGGGATGTTTACTACACAACACACACACACCCCCAAGGCGTTTTGCACTCAGCAATGCATGACAGAGCTCACCAGCTACAAGCAAAGCCAGGCCTGCAGCTGAGCAGAGCTTTAATATTAAAGCACCAGCCTTGTGCAAGTCTTACCTTTAAGACTGGTTCTTCAGGGAGAAAATGCCTTTCTAGATTAAGGTTTTAAAAATAGTATTTGTATATACAAACTTAAACTTAAAAAAAAATAAAAAGACTTTCAAGATTGCCACTGTACTTTTTTGCCAACTGCCATCTATTTTACAAACTACATCTGCAGCCCAGAAGATAAGTGTTACCATTGCCCTTTTGTGCCTGCTAGTTCACTCTGCTTCTTTTTCTTAAGTACTTGACTCAAATTCTGAAATTCTTCCATAAAAAGCTTAAGAAACATGAGATTTTCCTCACATTTTTAGAGAATATACTTCAGTCTTTAAACATTCAGGAATCTGAGAGTTTTATTTGCTACAGCTATTTTACAGAACAATGTATGATAGAGTTTACACTTTGAGGATTAGCAACCCTGTGTAATATGAAAGCAAAATGAACCATGTTAGAGAATAACAAAAATACTTTGTCAAGATCTTCTTTATCAAAAGTACAAAGTGCCACTGGAGCTTGTCAGATGTTCCTTACACACTGGTGTCCTCCTAGGAAGGAGAAATAGTAACTTTCTGCTATCTAAACACTAACTTTGCCATACCCAAGGAAGTAAAAAACAAGTTCAGAATGAAAACAAAGCTAAACTTAGAACCTACACACAATTGCAGTGAACAAGCAGGGCTATGTGGGAAGTTAAGCTACAGTGTTTCTGCATTTCCTTAGAGGGATATAAACACGAGTGCACTGGTCAGTGCTGCAGGTCAGCCACCAGCTGACAACCCCTACATACTTACATTAGGACAGCCCTTCTACTACAGGAAAAAAAAAACAACCCACAACAGTCACATTATTTAAACCTAAATCAATTTATTAAATCCAAGGGAAATTATTATTGTTTGAAAGATTACAATGTCAGGAGAGCATTCTACAGGAGTTGAGGACAGGAAACAGTCTACACATTTGTCTCATTGTTACAGACAAAACCTCACTTTTTGCTGCATCCTAGAATAACTACAGTCAAGACTTGACGATTCTTGGTGTACATTCACAACAGTGTGTGTTAGTCAGGATCATCATCATCTGCTGCAGAGTGAAGAGCTTGAAAACTGCTTTTTTGTCCAGCAAGGTATGTAAGTATCACCTTGATTAGGACTGCAGCTGTAAGAAGTCTTTTCAAAATCTTACAAGTAAATACTTAAAGCTTAAGTATGCAACAACCTTTTGGGAAGATAGGAAGCTAAACTGAATCAACTGGGGGAGAAAAAGAAACACCAACTGCAGCACGTTGAGCATCACAGCACTAGGAACTCATCCAACATGAGCTTTTGCATGCTGTAAAAGATTGATCCCCTGAGGCCTGATCGAGTTAAAAGCTGGCCTGAAGACGTTACCCGCTTACAGGAAGCGGTCTCACATGAAATTCCTAGAAGGAATTATACTTCCTTCTGGAAGTAAAATAAAATTAAAAGAGATCCCCACAAAAAAAAGTGTCAAGGAATTTAAAAACCCCCAAACAACTCCAAAAAACCCAGCTATCTCTCACTGCCACATCAGGCAGGTTTATAGCAGGAAGTGCTGAGAAATGGGGAAGAATGGTTTCACTCTGAGGAAGCTGCATGACGCTACTTAATACATATAATTGGGAAATTAAGAGTCCACTAGACTAGAAAAGCCTCTCCCTTCAAGCTGAGGACAGAGAAAGTTATCTGCATTTCAGGAAAACTGTGCTTTTGTCTCAGCAGAGAAGACAGTTTTCCCATTCCACATAATTCACAAAAAAGAAAAAAAGAGATTTACTGTATTCTAGGAAGCCAGCAATCACTTGGTGTTCAGTTCCTAGCTCGTTCAACTTTCATAAACACTGTAGGAAGAGTACAGACTTCAGGAGACAGAAGAAACACTCACTGAAGTTGCTTCGGCTACTCTGGTGAAAACCAAAGCAGCATTCAAAATTTACTGATGCTATGTTCAAGCATCAGTCTACCTAGCTGTAGAGCAAGGACTAGAAATGTCATTGTCTATAAACCTGAACTGAAAATCGAGCAAGTTACACACTCTGTGCATTTAGACCTTGTGAAAGCACAAACACCAATATCCTGCAGCTATCAGGCACGCTTCATAGCTCGCTGCAAGGTCGAGCTATGGCTTCCAGAGTTTGAGAAGGCCATCTTCACTGTAAGTGGCAATCAGGTTCTGGTGGGGGTGGTGAGCAATGCCAATCACGTCTTTTTCATGAACCTAGAGAATAAGCAGAAAGATTTATCAGATTCTTCCTTTAGCAGATCGCAGACACAAACTCTGTTTGAACAAGAATTAAAGGAAAGCTAGACTGAGGTTTCAAATGCTTTGTGCATACAGCAAAAGCAGAGGAACATAACCTCCTACCAGTTTTAAGTTCCAGCACAAACACAGCAGTTACTTTTGTTGGGTGAGGGAAGGCTTAGTGAAGATTTACATTTTTTTAAATCCACATCTACACATTCTCCTTTAAATTTAGACATTCAGGCTGGAATCCCCCCTACATAGCTAATTCAAGGCAAATTTAAGCCTGACAGCTTTAAATCAGATTCTCCATCAGCTAGAGCCCAGGTCAATACATGCTCCAATTCAAGGTTTGATGGGTAAACATCTTCATGTAACTTTTTAAATAAAAAAGGGCTAAGAACACTCTACAGCAAAGTGTTCTGGAATGTGTTTGTTACCAGCACACAACTTGTTACAGATTTCTCTTTGTGGACTTCACAAACAGCAAACATTTAGATCACCACAAAAGCTCCAAGGTAAGAACTTACAGTCAGCGTTCTCTCCAGCTTGCCAGTCACTGTGCTAAAGCAATAGAGCACAAAGTCTTCACCAACACAGTAGATCCATTCACCACGAGGTGACAGCGCACAGCAGACAAAGTCACCACCTTCTCTCTTACCAGAGCTAAAGCTTCTTACAATCTGTAAAGATAACAACCAAAAATATTTGTCAGGATTCACCTGCAGCATGTCATTACTATGTTCAGGGCAAAAAAAAAAATTTAGACAGTGATAGAACACAACCACCATGACTTTCTGCAAGCCAAGCTGTACTGTAAGCTGGGTACAGAATACTTTGTCATGAAGATAAGTGGGAGAAATCAGGTTCAACAGGCTAGGTTATTAAACATGTTTTAGCATTCTTAAAATAGTGAGAGAGACTTGAAAGGACACCAGTAAGATCACATACTTGGCCTTGCATATTCATAATGACGACAGTATTCGATCTGTTGCAAACCACAAAGTGTTCTGGGTTTTTAGGCAGAAGAATTACACTGTTCACAGTGATGTCTGTCCCAGCAGTGCTGCCAAGAGACTTGAAGGTGTTTGAGCACTCTGTCGTCTTCACATTCCAAACCTAGTATGACAAATGTAAAACCAATTAGCTTGAATAAAAATTAACAAGTAATAGCTGAGTCAGTATGCAGGATTTAGACTTTTAAGAGACTCCTGAAAGGAAATACAAATTCCAAAAGTTGTAGTGGAAAGCTGTTTTAGGTTTGCATGGAAAGACTGGGGTGGGGGTGTCTGGGGGCTGCAGGGGTGGCTTCTGTGAAAAGCTGCTAGAAGTTCCTAGAACCATACCACTGACCAAGGCCGATCCCATCAGCAGCCGTTACAGCGCCTCGGAGCTTACTCAGGAGCAAACACAGCGAGCAGCTGCCTCTTGCCACCAGAGGCAGGAGTGAGCAGGTCAAACCAACTGCAGGCACCGAGGCCAGGGAGGAAACGCTCGAGCCCCAGAGACTGCCCTACAGGCTGTGGAGAAGACCATGGTGGAGCAGGTTGTCCCCCTGCAGCCCATGGGAGATGATGGGGAACAGAGACCCCACCTGAAGCCTGTGGGGAGACACCAAGCTGGAGACACATTAAGGACACACTGGAGCAAGCTCCTGGCAGGACTTTGCAGCCTTTGGAGAGAGGGGCCCACATCAAAACTGGAGGTGGGGCTTGTGAGTCCATGGGAAACCTGCTGGGGCAGTCTGGGCCTGAAGGTCTGCAACCCATGGAAGCCACACTGAGGCAGTTCAAAGAACTGAAGCCCCATGGAAAAGGGAGGGAGTCCTCCACTGGAGGAGGACTGTCACCCATGGGTGGGATCCCAGGCTGGAGCAGGGGAAGTGAGAAGCCTTCCCTCCCTCACCCCCGTGGAGGAAGGAGTGGCAGAGACATGTGATGAACTGACCCCCATTCCCTGTCCCCCTGTGCCTCGCAGGGGAAGGAGGGAGAGAATTTGGTAAAATACAGTTGAGTCAGGGAGGAAGGGAGGGATTTGGGTTTGTTTCTCATTCCCCTACTGTGTTTGTCTGAGTAATAAATCAGATGCATTTTATTCTGCGTAGATTTGCCTGTGATGTTAACTGCTGAACAATC
The DNA here is from genome assembly GCA_022605575.1 of Laterallus jamaicensis coturniculus. NCBI lineage: Eukaryota > Metazoa > Chordata > Aves > Gruiformes > Rallidae > Laterallus > Laterallus jamaicensis. The sequence goes on from JAKCOX010000010.1 coordinate 25,450,205, forward strand.
TCTCCCTGTACTCAGATTGAGATAAGAGCCTTTTGTTACATCTTCTCTCCTCTGTCCACCCAAGGACAGTGACAGAGCAGCTTTGGTGGGCTCCCAGCCTTCAGCCAGGGTCAACCTACCACAAAAGCACTTTAAAAATATCTCACAGTACAACCAAACTGAATTCCCATTATCCAAATTCAGCCTGACACCTTTTCATTAAGCATACTTCTTTGGGGTGAGTACAGACTTGCTTTCTGGTTTTAGCTGACTTCACAGCCAGTGAACATATGTGCAGGCTCTGCAGACAGCTTGCCTTCACAAGGCAGACATGAAAACTGCTGAAAAGGCAAAGCCTCACTGGTATTGCTGGGAGTGACATCCCAGCTTAGAGCTGCTTCAGCTCAAAAGCAGGCTGTTCTAGCTGTTTAGGAACAGGAAATGGAACTGCTTAATATTTAAAATAGAGAGTAACTCATCTGTGGAATATTTTTGTTTACAAACTAGTGCAATTACCACCTTCTTAAGCTACTCCCATGACTGGGACAGTTTAGCAAAGAGTAGAGGTCTGAAGTGACATCCCTTCTGATATGAGCAAAGTGTATTCTATGCTCCTAGGCCACAAAGATAAACCAGATCTGTTGATCCATCCCCCATGCACTTTATTAATGCCCAGTTTAATGCAGCTGTTTCTGTATTGGTTTCTCAGCCATGCCCTACACACACTCCTCTAACAGCAGCACACTGAGTAGCTCCATTCCTTGCTGAGAGTAGAAGCCAAACCTACCACTTCTACAAACAGTTTCATCAGAGAACCTAGCTCACACAGCAAGGGAGACTCCTAAGCACCCAAGTCACAGACAGGTGTCTGACACAGCAAGCAAGAAAATGCCACTGTTTCAGACAAGGGAATCCCCATGTTCCAGGACAAGAAGTGTCACAGTCAAGTATTTCTAGACTAAAGCAGGAACAGGCAGGCATGCATTGCAATTATGTCTTTCATAAACAGAGCAGAAACAGGCTCTGCAGCAGCCTGTAAGCACAGTATGGAACCTCACCGGTTCTCATTTGCATCAGTCTGCAGCAAAGGTCACCCAGCAGAAAGGCTTACTGCAGGTGACTTGCAGCCCTTCTCCAGTGACTGCAGCAGCTCCAACAACAGAGCTACAACAGGCAGAGAACCTGGATGTGGTATTTACCAAGGGTAACTGCTGCCTTACCTTCACTGTGCCATCGGAGGATGCGCTGATGATGTAGTGGCCGTCCTGGGTAAAGGTGGCTTCATTAACGAAGGAAGAATGACCACGGAATTCCTTTAAAGTCTTCCCAGATTTTAAACCATGGATCCTGTCACACAACAGAGGTTACAACTGAGTCAGCAACTGAGGTATGATGAACCACCCCCTGGCTTCACCATATTTTAGATCTGAGACACTTATCACAGGCAACAATAAAGTGTGCTAAACGTCAGCAAGTCCCACGTCTTTATCACAAGCCCCTTTCAAATGTGTGTTCCTGCTAAGCTTAGGGAAATGCCATCAACCTTCAGCTGTGTGTACCTTCACTGTACATGTCCAGAGACAGGACTATGAAAGAGGAAACTATGAAGCTAAAAAAAACCACCCCAAAATTACACAATTCCATTTGGAAGGCTCCAGACCAACACTCTAACTTTAAAGGTCAGCTTGCTCAGGGCCTTGACCAAGGCCTTGTCCAGTTGAGTTAAGAAAAATTCTTTCCTTAGATCCAGCCAGCATTTTTCTTTTTCACAAGCTGTTGCCATTGCCTCTTTCTCTGGAACTCTTTGCTCAAGCATCTAAGAGGAAATTATTCTGCTGATCTGTATCATCTTTAAATTGTAATGCCTACTGGCTCAGAAACGGGGTTTTCAAGCAGAAGTTTGAAGCCTTGAGAATGGGAGTCCTTATTCCATTTGAAGCTTCCTGTCCTTGATTCAACATCCAGCCTTACATAACTCCAATTAAAATGCTTATGCTGTAAGTTCATATATCAGGAGTTAACAGATCGACTGACATCTCTCATGAAGATATTTTATAATGTCTGTTCACTGTGCATCTACCTCCAGATCCACACGTTTCTCCATTTTCATCTAAAGCAGTACCATTGGTACCACTGGGTTTTGCAGTACAGACAAGAGCATAAAGCTATTAGGCATATTACATAACCCCACTCAGACACACACAGAGCACACACAGCCATCAAGCACTGGACCGATCCCATTCGCAATTTAAGAGCCTGCAGCTCAATTCTGAAGACAGCAGGGGAAAGTCAGAAACCTCACCAGACCAGGCAGGTAACTGAGAGAAACCTCCTGATGTTGAGAGCAGACTGTCACCCCCAGGAAGCCTGCACTGGAGCAGGGGAAGAGTGTGAGGAGGCATCCCCCTGAGGAGGATCTAGTGGCAGAGACAACATGTGACAAACTGACCCCAAGCCCTATTCCCCAGTCCCTCTGTGCCACAGGGCATGGGAGGGGAGAGAAATCAGGAGTAAACCTTAGTCTAAAAAGCAGGAAAGGGGGTTTATTTCTCATTACTCTGTTTTCTTTTTTAATAAGTTAGATTTATTTTCCTAAATTGGCTAGTTTTCTTCTGCCAGTAACTGGAGAGTGATGTCTCCCTGCCCTTATCTCAACCCAGGAGCCTTTCATTGTATTTTCTCTCTCCTGCCCAGCTGAAGATGATGACAGTGAAGTAGCAGCTGGGTGTGCACCTGGCCTCCAGGCAGGGTCAGCCCACCACACAAAGATGGTTTCCACCAGAAACAGAAAGAATTCACATGGCCAAAAGCAGAACTTGAGACAACCTAGAGAAATAGGAATTATCCTTTTGGGAGTGGAGAAAAAGGATCCAGTCTCTATGGCACTTGTACCTCTGAAATGAGGCTTTCTTCTTTTGCCATACTAAACATATAAAACCAATTGACTGCATTTTTTCCTGACAGATTCCAAAGCAGTGGCACAGGTCTGAGAATCGCAGAATAACTGAAGCTGGAGGAGACCTCAGAAGACCTTTTGCTGCAGCTGAAAGCAGGAACCTGAGAAGTGGCTGGCCTTGTCTCATCTGTAACTCTAGAGGAGTTACAACTAGGCCCCTTCTTAACTCTCTTTTCCCAGACCCAGCTCTCTCAGTCTTCCCTTGCACACTAGGTACATCTGAATAGATACCAACACCATAAAGCAGAGGAAAGGCTGTATTGCCATTTCCAGGTAAAAGTCACAGCTATTGCAGCTCTCAGGGTCCACTACCCTGGCTGTCTTCAGGGATAGATCTCTAACATTCCAGGTCAGACTGCTGGAAAGAATAGATGCCCCAAAAATATTTTCTGTTCCCATTCTAAAGGGAGTTCCTGCATCCAGGAGAGATAAAGGGTTGGACCACATTCAGGGTGTGAGCTGGGACAAGAGCCCTTTTACAGTGATGGCTATGGGTGCCCAAGGAAGGGAGAATCAGCACCACACAATGCTATCATCCCTGAATCTGTAGGGATGCACCTTATCTCCTCTCACCCACATGCAGCTCAAAGGGACACACAGACCTTTATGCAAGCCCATGGCAGAGCAGGGAGTACCTCAAGATGCTCTGAAAGGATTTTTGTTAGAGAAAAAAAAAAGAGATTCCATGCTACAGCTTCACAAGGAAAACAAACTGTGTGGAACCAACTACTGCCATGTTGTCTGTTAAAGCCAGTAAATGTCAAAAATCATTCTGTTTATCCTCATATCTTTTCTACCCTAGGCTTATTATTAAAAAACCGTTATTTTTCAAGGTTGACACAATAGTTTAAGCTAGGACTCTCCCAGAAATAAAACATACAAGGCCAATGTAAATGACAGAGCAGATGTACTTGGCCCCTAAGCCCTCAAATAATGCAAGTTAAGCAAGGTGAAAGGTCAGACTTCCACACTGTTCCTCTCGAACCCTCAGCAGTTATGCTTTCCTATTAAAACTCAATGCAAAACGATCAAATCCCAAGACAAATGAATCTCTATTCAAAAGTTTAACTACTTAATGGGAAAACACTGTTTTCTTTTCTCCTGCAATGTAGCTCACACATTCTGTTTGTTTACCTGATTGTCTGATCAAAAGAAGCACTAAGGATCTGGCTGCTGTCTTTGGAGAAGCTGAGGCACGTAACACCTTTACTGTGTGCTCTTTCAAATCTTCTCAGACACTGACCACTCTGGATTTTCCACACCTAGAGACAAAAAAACCATATAGAACACAAGTGGCCACTTAGTTACCAGTTCATAGATACTTAAAACATCAGCGCCCACTTATCTGAGCCATCTTCATTTGATTTACATGGAATTCGAATGTTACTGCAACTGCAAGTGTATCTTTCCGGTCACCACCTCTTTTAAACTGCACAAAAAAGAGCTTTGTACCTTGATCTTTCCATCCTGCGCTCCAGTAGCCAACATTTCTGTATCTCTGCTGAAGCACATGCACAGTACTGCATCATCCATCATCATAAAGTTATCTTGTGCCTGGTACTTCAGATCCTAAACGAAGGCAGAACACGTCCAGCAGTCAAAACAGTGAACCACATTTTAAGGCAAAGTGCAAAACCAATTTAAACTTACATTTTATAGGTTATTGTATGTTTTATAAGTTATATTTTATAACCTAACAGGCTCCACAGCCTTGTGCCATTGTCACCACTGTAGAAGCAACAATTAGTAAAAAGTTAAACCCGTATAAATATTCCAAACTGGTATTTAAATCACCCCAGCACACACCCTTTTCAGATTCACAGTTCCTTAGAAAACAGAGTATAGTCTCAAACAATAAAGCCAGGTGGTCTCCCAGTGAGAGATCCACGTGTAATAAGGAGTTAATTACCTTCCTAATCTTTCCAGTGGTGAAGTTCCACACTTCGATGAAGCCATCAACAGAGCCGGTGACCAGGTACTGCCCATCTGGGGAAAACCGAGCACACTCCACATGCGACTTCTGCCCAAACTGTTTTATAGGAGAATATAAATTAAGATTAATAAGCGATTAAAGAGGTGGCACTTGTTAAAACAAAGCCGTAGTCACATTTAGTGGAAGAAATACAGTATCTTCTAAGGGTATACATTCACAAATTTGATGTTAAGGTGCAAAACATCCTGCTAATTACCTACCTAATTGCTAAGCACTGTAAAAACAGGCAATAATCCACCCCGCCTTTTGATCTGTTAACACCTATAAAGTTTATATCAAGCACCCCACTCTTACAGCGGCAGCTGGTTTTATTGTCTTCACATTATTTTGTTTCTGTTGTTAGCAGTCAATTCTGAATGCTAACCAACACCCTGTCAGTAGCCAACATATATCCCCAGATAACTTCAGAAATTTCTAGAGTCGTACAAGTTGTTCCACTCAGAACGAGGTGTTAAACTTTCAGACAGAACACTTGGTAATTTTTATGTAAACTTTAAAGTTGTGGCTTTTTTTTAAATATAAGCGACTATAACAAGTGATTCTAGAAAGAAGCTTTTACCAATCAATGGAAAAATCCAAGACCAGTACTGGTAAACAAAACTACTAACATTCAATCTCGTTAACGGACTTGATTTCAAACTCTCATTAAAACATGCAGAGCTTGAATAAAGAATAGAAAAAGAGGGAGAAATGAGTTTTAAAAAAAAGAGAACGTAAACTCAGGTTTATTCGTATCCCCATCAGAAAGTACAGAAAGGAACAAGCAGTAGTAGCATACATAAAAGCAAACACAACATACCTTAATGTGTCTGCTCAGCTGTGTGGGGAACTTTTCTTCTTCTACATCTTTCACAGCAGCTTTGCCTCTGAACAAGTCGATTGTCATACCAGGAGGAAGCAGACCCTGATGTTGCTGCCATTTCAATGCCTTTTGAGAAGTTGAAAGCCATACATTAGGTGCCAGTTAGCATACGCCTTCCTCACTGCTTCTGACACAACACAGCAATAGTTTTCTGTACCCCTAACAAAGGGTCGAGACAAATGCACTACAAACAGCTACTTGGAACTATTCTTCCTAATTACAGGCCGCAAACAATAGAACATTATCCCCAAATGTTTCTCACAAGTGAGAGAGAATGACCCGACATAGTTTTAGCAGCATAGATTTGCAGAAATTTACACAAGTACTACAATATTTTCCAAGAATTACCTGTCCCAATAGTGCCATCAGACGAGAGGGAGGAACCACGCTGACTTCCCCAGCTAAAGCCTGTGCGATTGCAGCTCTCCGCTTCTCTTTGCTACTTCCATCTGGGTATGCCTAGAGAGAGGTGATTTCCAACAAGTTATTCTTCCAAACTATTTTCCATAAAAACATTAATTGCTCCGAACTGAAGCCCCTTCCATAATAACCTTCTATTAGGCCTTCAGAACGGTCCTTCTCTTTAACACCAGCCCTTGAAACATTTGGTACATGCTTCCACTAAAAGCAGCAGACTGACATAATCAGTCAGAAAAATGCCCTGTTGGTATTATTATCCAACAGAAATCGTATTTATAAAATGCAAGGCAGGACACAGGTATAAATCCCTCAACTCCCACCAGCAGTATACTCCAAAACAACTGCTCCCCTGCCTCGTAGTTTTCCAAGCACTTTAAAAAGACACATAAAATCATCACCAAAGAAGGGACCTGCATATTCCCACTGCCAGAACGAAAGTGGAAAGATGCTGTATGCAGTCAGCAAATCGGACCAATGCTAGGGGTTATGGAGAGCATCCAGATGTCTCTAGAAAAAGCATAACATACCTCACGAGGATCAAAGTAAGATCTGGCCAGAAGATTTTCGAGGTGGATGTAGCGCTCTGGCTGAGTTTGCTTTAGCATGATCATGGGATCTGTTTGCCTCAGGAGAGACCTGGCAGCACCTAACTCCCGAAGCTCAATCAATTCCAGCACAACCTGCACCAAGAGGCAAACATCTGCATCAGCAAAGGCTAAGTGGAAAATTGCAAAGGCAGAGGCTTCCACACGGACCAGAACAGGCCTCACACAGCCTGCACACACTCGCTCACCTGCTCGTAGAGATCAATGAGGGTCTTGTCCGGCAGCTTCAGCGACTGTATGGCTTGCAGCACGGTGTCCCAGTGCCCGCTGTTGATGTCTGCCACGAAGCTCTCAATACTATCCACGGTGTTGAGGGACACCGTGGTTTCCTCCTGAAGAGTGGCGAGGGCTCGGTGGAGACTGTTCTCCTTCAGGTACTGCATGATCAGCCGGATCACACTGCAGGGAACAGCGCGGAGATGGCACCAGCCCCACGGGCCACCCTGCACCGCCGTCCCCCCGGCCGCCTCAGCCCCCACCCGCCTGGGTGCCCCCCCACCCCGGCCCACGGCCACGCTCGCGCCCCGCGCCCGCCGCCGGGCCAGGCCCCGCCGCCGCACCAGACCTCCAGCGCCGGCACGGCCCCACCGCCCCACCGCAGCACCACCCCGCCGCCGGGCCCCCGCCCCGCCCCGCCCCGCGGCCGCCGTACGCACTCGGAGGACTCGATTTCGATGGACATCTCGAGCGGCAGTCACGGCTCCCGAGGGCCCTGGCAAACGCCCGCCGCCACAGCACCGCCGCCTCTTCCTGCCCCGCGCTCCGCCGCTTCTTCCGGCCTCGCGCTCCGCCCCTTCCGGCCAGCGCCGCGGAACCCGACACCGCCCCTCCCCCCCCGACCCGCCGCGCGGGTCACGTGTCGGACCCAGCGGGCAGCGGGAGGTGCGCGTGCGCGCTGGGACAGCCCCCCCCCCCCCCCCCCCCCCCCTCCCCCCCTCCTCGCTCCGCGGCGGCGGGTCGGGCGCTACGCCCCCTGGCGGCGGCGTGCCGGCAGCGCGGAGGGGGCCGGGGCTCGCGGGCTGGGGCGGCCCGCCGACCGGGGCGGGGGGGGGGCCGGTGCCGCCGGGCCCGAGCGGGGCCCCAGCCCATGTTCCGGGGGCGGGAGGCCCGCCCTCGGCAGCGGCAGGGCGCCCAGCAGCCTCCCTGTCCTCGTTAGCCGGTCGGGTGGGCAAGCTGCAGTGAGGACTGGGCTTAGGGCCTGCGGCGGCGCGCAGGAGTCGCTCGGGAACCGCTCGTCCCGGGGCGAGGGGGCAGAACACGCCAGGGCGAAAGAGACGGGGGAAACCAGGTCAGGAGCCGCCTTCCCTTAGGAGTGGCTGTCCGCTCTGGGCACTGGAAGGCTCTGGTTCTCCTCCTGTCCCTCAGAATAGCAGCGCTTGAAGGAGAACAGGCGCCTCGGGGGCACAGGGGGCGCCGGGCAAGGGCGCTGGTGCCAATGGCCCCGCAGGGTTGCTCTGCAGGTTGGCTTTTCAGTAGCTCTTAGGTGTCTGGTCTGTGCTTCGGCATAACCATTGAAGTGGGGAAGGTGTTAAATGCTGGGCAGCAACGATAAAGGATGTGCCAAGCTCCGCCTGAAGGACTCTACGGCGTGTTAGCGCATTGTAATAGTTCAGGAGAAACGGCTTATCTCTGAGAAGGAAGTGATAACGAGGAAGAGAGAGAGAACTGGAGGGCCCTCAAGTGTGCAGAACCAGCTCCGCGGCGTTGTTAGCTAGACAAAAGCCAAAGCTCACCGAAAGGACCCGCCATGAAGAGGAGTAAACCAAGTAAACGGCCATCAAATGCCTTTGAAGCCCACCAAGGGATCACGGGGTGGGGTAGGTGAGGCCCACCAAGGGATCACGGGGTGGGGTAGGTGAAGCCCACCAAGGGATCACGGGGTGGGGTAGGTGAAGCCCACCAAGGGATCACGGGGTGGGGTAGGTGAAACCCACCAAGGGATCACGGGGTGGGGTAGGTGAAGCCCACCAAGGGATCACGGGGTGGGGTAGGTGAGGCCCACCAAGGGATCACGGGGTGGGGTAGGTGAAGCCCACCAAGGGATCACGGGGTGGCGTAGGTGAAGCCCACCAAGGGATCACGGGGTGGGGTAGGTGAAGCCCACCAAGGGATCACGGGGTGGGGTAGGTGAAGCCCACCAAGGGATCACGGGGTGGGGTAGGTGAAGCCCACCAAGGGATCACGGGGTGGGGTAGGTGAAGCCCACCAAGGGATCACGGGGTGGGGTAGGTGAAACCCACCAAGGGATCACGGGGTGGGGTAGGTGAAACCCACCAAGGGATCACGGGGATGGGTAGGTGAAGCCCACCAAGGGATCACGGGGTGGGGTAGGTGAAGCCCACCAAGGGATCACGGGGTGGGGTAGGTGAAACCCACCAAGGGATCACGGGGTGGGGTAGGTGAAACCCACCAAGGGATCACGGGGTGGGGTAGGTGAAGCCCACCAAGGGATCACGGGGTGGGGTAGGTGAGGCCCACCAAGGGATCACGGGGTGGGGTAGGTGAAGCCCACCAAGGGATCACGGGGTGGGGTAGGTGAAGCCCACCAAGGGATCACGGGGTGGCGTAGGTGAAGCCCACCAAGGGATCACGGGGATGGGTAGGTGAAGCCCACCAAGGGATCACGGGGATGGGTAGGTGAAGCCCACCAAGGGATCACGGGGTGGGGTAGGTGAAGCCCACCAAGGGATCACGGGGTGGGGTAGGTGAGGCCCACCAAGGGATCACGGGGTGGGGTAGGTGAAGCCCACCAAGGGATCACGGGGTGGGGTAGGTGAAGCCCACCAAGGGATCACGGGGTGGGGTAGGTGAAGCCCACCAAGGGATCACGGGGTGGGGTAGGTGAAGCCCACCAAGGGATCACGGGGTGGAGTAGGTGAGGCCCACCAAGGGATCACGGGGTGGGGTAGGTGAAGCCCACCAAGGGATCACGAGGTGGGGTAGGTGAAGCCCACCAAAGGATCACGGGGTGGGGTAGGTGAAGCCCACCAAGGGATCACGGGGTGGGGTAGGTGAAGCCCACCAAGGGATCACGGGGTGGGGTAGGTGAAGCCCACCAAGGGATCACGGGGTGGGGTAGGCGAGGCCCACCAAGGGATCACGGGGTGGGGTAGGTGAAGCCCACCAAGGGATCACGGGGTGGGGTAGGTGAAGCCCACCAAGGGATCACGGGGTGGCGTAGGTGAAGCCCACCAAGGGATCACGGGGATGGGTAGGTGAAGCCCACCAAGGGATCACGGGGATGGGTAGGTGAAGCCCACCAAGGGATCACGGGGTGGGGTAGGTGAAGCCCACCAAGGGATCACGGGGTGGGGTAGGTGAGGCCCACCAAGGGATCACGGGGTGGGGTAGGTGAAGCCCACCAAGGGATCACGGGGTGGGGTAGGTGAAGCCCACCAAGGGATCACGGGGTGGGGTAGGTGAAGCCCACCAAGGGATCACGGGGTGGGGTAGGTGAAGCCCACCAAGGGATCACGGGGTGGAGTAGGTGAGGCCCACCAAGGGATCACGGGGTGGGGTAGGTGAAGCCCACCAAGGGATCACGAGGTGGGGTAGGTGAAGCCCACCAAAGGATCACGGGGTGGGGTAGGTGAAGCCCACCAAGGGATCACGGGGTGGGGTAGGTGAAGCCCACCAAGGGATCACGGGGTGGGGTAGGTGAAACCCACCAAGGGATCACGGGGTGGGGTAGGTGAAGCCCACCAAGGGATCACGGGGTGGGGTAGGTGAAGCCCACCAAGGGATCACGGGGTGGGGTAGGTGAAGCCCACCAAGGGATCACGGGGTGGGGTAGGTGAAGCCCACCAAGGGATCACGGGGATGGGTAGGTGAAGCCCACCAAGGGGTCACGGGGTGGGGTAGGTGAAGCCCACCAAGGGGTCACGGGGTGGGGTAGGCGAGTGGGCGATAACGAGCTCTCAAAATTCAGCATTCCTTGGAAAACCTATGAATAGGCGTGTATGTCTTTTATAAAAGCTGTGTCCCTGATCCTTTAGGGCACAGGCATTAGGAGGAGCGATCCCCTGCGCTGCACAGCGCTGCAACAGGGAATGCCTGCGGCCATCGCGCTTTGATTTCGGCCTCTCACGGCATCACTTGTTCCGGGTGTTTGACAGCTCGAACACAGAACTCGGGTTTTCCACTTGTTCTCCCGCTGCAGTCCATCCACTGTCAGGACTTCCGAAGATTCCCTGCAGTGACACAGACGTGTCGGGGTGGGTCGGGCCTGGCATGGGTCTGGAACAGGCCCTTGCCCAGCCTTTTGCACGTGCGGGTTCCCAGATGCGAGCCAGGTGTCTTGTTGTTTGCAAGCCTTCCGCCAGCGTGAGCCCGGCGTGTCAAGGGTGGGGTTGCGTGTGGAAGAATGTCTGACCCTGCACGAAGCAGTTGTTTCGCGAGCCTGGAAATTAACAGCGTCGCTCAGGTAGCTGACTTAGGGGCTCAGGGCTGTACAAGTGCCGCAGTGCCCGGGAGAGCCCTCCAGCGGCGAGGGAGGCGTAAGGAACAGCTGTCCTGTAAACACAGCGGGGCTGCCGGGGGGACTCTGTCCGTGCGGCTCGGACTCTGATCCAGGCCAAAAGCCTTGCAGCTCTGGTTAATGCTAGAAGACGAGTAAAGCTGACTGCGTCCCTCCTGGCTGCGTGTGGGCTTCGGTGGCCTTGCCAGGAAGGTTGCTTCTCGGCATCGATGGTCTCGCTGCTAGTGCCTGCCTGGAGCGAGACACTGCCTGTTCCCAGCAAGCGCCCGATAGGTGCTGGACTGCCAGCACCCGGGGGTGTGAAATCCACCGTGCTCAGCCTCTCTTGGACGGGCTTCCTCCTTGATGTTTTTTTAGGCTTAGCATACAATTTGCTGGATGAGCCATGGAAAATAAAGCCGTGTGTGAGAAACTGCCTGCCTTTGCCAACGAAAGCTGTTCTTCACCGTCTCTGTCCCCAGAGTGCTTAAGAAAGTAATCCAATAGCCTAAAGTTGGAAAAAACCACGAGGCACGTGGCTAACGTTTTGCATGTTGTTTCCTCCCCGTGATCCCAGCTCGGTTTTTTAACTGCTGTTACAGAGGTGTGGGGATTACTGCTGGGAAGGGTAGGTTGACCTTTGGGAGCATATTGGGTTTTAATGTCAGGTGTATTTATGTCTGTTTAAGGTTGTTTTGAAAATAAGTCTGATCCAGGCTGTAACAAAGCAAAGTCTAAAATCCAAAGATGGCAGCTATTTCTGTGCTGTCAGAACACAGGAATCTGGCTCAGTCTGTCAGTAAATTCAGCTGGTTCACTCCTGCCTGCCCTCCCTCCTGTGTCACTGGCCCCTAGCAGGGAAAGCCAAACAGGGGGGCTACTCAGACCTGAACCATCACAGTCCTCAGGATGACAGCTTTCTGAAAGGTGCAACCAGCACAGGAACACACTAACAGAATGGAAGGATGTTGGTGGTATATACCCCATCTGGCCTTCCTGCCCTGATAGCTACCAGGGGGAGGTGGACACCTCAGCTAAACCTCCCCGTGGGGAAAGTCAGAGCTTGCCATGAACTTCATCCCAGAAAAGGGTCCCAACGCCCAAAAGCTGTGCAACACACAAGCAGCAGATTTGGCTTTCTGGATAGACACAGCTATGGCCAACCTGATCTCGTGCTGGCAGCAGTCCTACACCTGGAGACCTCCAGAGGTCCTTCCAGCCAACACTCACAGGATGCCAGTTCTGGCTGGCAGAACATTACGTAAGGGAACAAAAGGTTTTCATTTTATATTTTGGCTCTGCTGGGAAATGGGTGGAAAGGAGAATAAACAGTCTTGTTCCAGTTAGGCAGCATAGATGACCTGCAGTAAAACTGGCAGTCTAACCCAGTCCTCATCAGTCCCAGACACACTCTTTAAGTGACAGCTGAGCAAGTGCTTTTGAATCAAACTTTTTAAGCTGTCCGACCAGCTGCAAGGCTTAGCTTCTTATGCTCCAGGGCTGTGCTGTGGCACCAGGAGGACACATAACCATACGGTGGCAATGATGTCCTTTCTCTGCGCTCCCCACTGCAGCCCAGTGACCTGCAGTAGCTTTTTGCTTTTCTCAGCTTTCAGACCACAGGGCCGGAAATGAGTCCTTCCATTTGCTGAAGTCTCAAAATAAGACGCACCCCTCTGAGGTCAGCATCTTGAGAGAGGCTGCAATGTGTCAATTCTGTTTCTCTGTTCTTGAGAATATTTTTTATGGGTCCCCAAAAACCCCACTATCTCAGCTGTGGTTTGCAGGGAGACACGTGTGACTTGAGTGTGTCCTTAAACCTCTGCAAGAGCAAGCCTTGCTTCTTGCTGCTGGTGAGGCAGACCACATAGTGGGCCGTGCGAGGAGGTGCATATCAGGGGACACGATTATCCTCTCTGCTGGGCATCCATCGGGGAGAGAGATGTGGAGGAGCTGGAGGGGTGCCAGCAAGCAGCTGCAAGGCGGGAAGGAGTGTGGGGCACATGGCCTGCAGGCAGAGCTGGCAGGAGCTGGACTTGGCTTGCCTGGCTGAGGGGAGGCGGGAGGGGGAGGTTTAGCATCAACCTAAAACTGCTGTAAGGACAGTTGTGAATCACTGGAGGTGATTTGGTGGCCTGAACCAGTGCAATGAGAGGCAACAGCCACATGTGTTGGGGCATTGCAGTCCGCACAACTTTGCCCTGGGACAAGGTACCAGGGGAGGTGGGAACAATCTGTGTCCTGGGGAAAGGGTTTTAGCTGTGACCACACAAATCTGGGGGGGCTGAGAGAGCGCTGCCACCGATGGGGTTTGGGCTGAGACCCCCCAGGCACCCTGGTGCTGCTGGGACCCTGCAAACTGCAGAGCATGCTCTGGCTTTATCTGATCCTTGGCAGCACGGTGGGGAAGGTTGGTAATTTAGGCCCATGTCTGAAAGATGTCCAATGAAATGTATCTTAGACTAATTAGGCTTTAGGGCTCAGGAACTCGGTTCCAGTTGCCTGGCCTCTGTTTTGACCCCTCTTTTCTTTGAAGTTCATAGAGAAGAGGGGAAAGGAAATGAGAGGAGAGGCCCTGCTTTTCCTGTAAAATGCCTCATTCCTTATAAAATCGTTTGGCAGAAATCTCTTTCAGCTGGACAAGCTGAATACTTTAATACATGCCTGCAGTCATTTTCCTCTCGTCTCATTCCTCTGGCTGCTCAGCCACTGCTTTGCATCCATAAAACTGGATGCACAGACAGAAACACTCCTTGAAGAGGTAGCAGAGAAGATCTCCGAACGTGTGAGGGGGGGCTCTGAGTTGCAGCAGCTGTGTTATCTCCTGGGCTGTCTGGAAGTGCACAGCACCACGCGGTACAGTGGGGCCAGCTCCAGCTCAGCTCTGGGTTTTCAGACTTTTCTTCCAGGAAGGCCTGCTGGGACACACAGCTTCTAGCCTTTGCCAGGCCATGAAGAAACCACACCAAACATCCTCCCTCCTGTGTTAATGTTGCACAAGGGGGAAAGCAGCCCAGGCATGGTGAGGGAGAGGCATGTAGTGTCTCAAATCTGTCCTGGGCAGTAAGGATGTGTCAGAGAAGAAGGCAGCCATATTGCCTTCCCCCCACCGTAACCCAGAATCGCCAGGTCTTGTTAGGAAGGCATCTCTGGAGGCCTGTAGTCCCAGCTCCCTGAACCAAAGCTAAATCAGGTTGGGCTGAGCCTTGTCAAGCTGAGTTCTGTGCACCTCCAATCTGGTCTTTGAGATGCACCACTCTCCCGTGGAGGAATTTTCTCATGCCTAGCTGGAATGGCCCGTCCTGCAGCATGTATCCATTGCCCTATGTCCTGTACTTTTCTGCCTCTAAGAAGAGGCAGGCTCCATTTTTCCAGTGGCCACCATTTAGTCAGGCGATGACCTCTGTGAGAATTCCCCAGTTGTCTCTTCTCCTTGTGCTACAGCCTCATCATCTTGGTCATTTCTGTTTCTCTGTTCTTGAGAATATTTTTATGGGTCCCCAAAAACCCCACTATCTCGTCTGTGGTTTGCAGGGAGTGCAAAGTGTGGTTTGCAGGACTCTCTCTGGTTTGTCAGTGCCTTCTTTGTATCAGGTAGCCCTGAAGCGGATGCAGTACAGAGATGAGTCTTCAGCCACCCTAAGTGGTGGGGAAGCATCACCTCTGTGATATATATGTCCCTCTGATTCGAGTTAATACGGAATAATGTTGGGGGTGCATAATGACAGACCCTTGTATGGTCACGGGCCTGGGGGGGACAGTTGGAGATTTTGCATGTACTGAATGAAGTATGTTGAAGCAGCAACAAACTATATAAAGGATGTGCAAATCTTCGCCTAAAGGACCACAATGTAGCACGTTGTGTGCATGGTGATACCTCTGGAGAAACAACTTGTCTCTGAAAGGAGGCTAATCAACCAGAAGAAGGAAAGAAGAAGAGGGAGCCCTGAACCTGCAGAACCACCCGGCCGGTCGTTAGCAAGACAAAAGCTACAGGACGTCTTGTGGGGGTTACCAGGCCGGTACTCCAGCATGTCAGTTTAAGATGTATATGGTTGTGTCTTGTGGGGGTCGCCTGGCAGCACTCCAGCATGTCAATTTAAGCCGGTGGGCTGTGTTATCCCTGGGAGGTATATAAGCCAGGGACTGGAACTGTTTGGGGCGCGTTTTGGTGGAGCGGTGACTCCCATCACACCTAGTGCTGACCGTGCACCCCAGCACCATTTGCTTGCCTTTATTCAGTTAATAAATTGTTCAATTTGGCTGAAATCCTATTTGGGACCAAGTAATTTGTAACACCTCCCCTGTGCTGCACTTCCCGAGCTTGCTTCTAGCCCATTCCTCCATCCTGCTGGGGTCACACCGGGGGGCAGGCCTTCCTCCCGAAACATAGCAACCTCTCCCACAGTTGACATTTGCTGGGGAATTTTTCTCAACTTTTTTTGGGATGGGCTGAAACCCACCTTGGCACTAGATGTGTGTGCAGGGAGTTGGCGAAGGTCCGGAGAGCTGCCTCTCTTGCCTGGGCATCTGGGGCGGACCGTGGGAGCCGCTGTTTTCCTGGAAGGTGGCGTTGCTGCAGAAGGCAGTTTGCACGGAATGTGGTTAGGGCTGGAGCCACTCTTACTTCTCTTTTTGAGAGGTGAAAGGATGGCCTGAGTGCGGTCACAGATTTCCTGCACCTATGTTTGGTGGCGGGACACCTGCAGTCCTTGAGCCGGAAGTTTCACATCCTCTTTGGGACCAAGCCTACCCGCTGCTGCGGAGATGAGGACTGAGTCTGGTCACAGCAGGGCCTGACCTCTCGTTTGAGTGAATGGCAGGTGATGGAGGTCTGGACTGGTCCAACTTGCCTGGTGCTCTTCACGTGTGCCTGGGTGTCTGTGAAGGGCCCGCTCTTGTACTGCCCACTGGCTTCATCTCGGCACTCTGATTTCTGGCATGGGCAGCCTGGAAGCACTGGCACCTTCCCTAGGCTGTGAGAGGCAGCTGACCTAAGGCTGGTGAGGGAAGGAGGATGCAATACAGAGGAGGCCAGGGAAGGTAATGCTGGCACTGGGTTGCACAGGGAAGTTTTCTGCCATTTGCAGTGGGGACCAGCAGCTCAGGAGCATGGGGAGATTCAGCACAATTTGCAGATGGTCAGGCAGTTGCTGGAGTTCCCAAGGTCCACAGCTTTCAGCTGCCAGCCCCGTTGCTTTTTGCATGCAAGTAGCAGAGAGTCTGCAGAAGCCACACATGCGACTATGGGCTGGTGGGGAGGCACAGAGGTGCTTTAATCTGACAGAACTGCAGGCTCCCCTACAGAGTTTCCACAAGGTGCCTGCTATGGTTCTAATCTGCACGGATTTTGAAGTCAATCATGACTTGTGATATGAGGACAGACAGGCATTTATTTAGGTGCATATAGAACAGAGGAGGCCTCCTGAAAGCGAAACATGTCACAGTGTGCTTGGGCTGTGTCATCTTGGAAGTGGAGGCCATGTTACAGGTTTATTTCTGAAGCTGGGCCTTGCAGCCCGTTGGAGTGATTCTAATGTGTGACTCATGTCAAAACTGCTTCAGGTTTAGAAGCAAAATTAGAAATTAGGCAGAAAGAGCTGTTATTCACAGGCAAAAATTGATTCAAGACATTTGCCTTTCATTTTTAAGGACTGCAGGCAGGGGAGAACTGTGAGAAGAATAATTTCTGTGTAACTTGAGACTAATAATGAGTAATGACACTCCCTGGTGACGCTAAATAGGATTGATTATATTTAACTTGCAGGCTGTTATATTTCCAAGCTGTAATCTTGGGCTAGGCTCTTGGACACTTTTACAAATGAGGCAAGATGCGATAACATGAGTGGCAGGAGTAAGGAAGGGACAGGGAATGGTGTTTGTGGCTTGGCAGGTGGGAGCCTTATCTTCAGGGTTAGCTGCAGTCCCGGTCCCTGCCCAGGGACTGGCAGCAGCAGCAAGACATGTGGTCTGCTCTCTCCACTGCTCTGTCACCAGTGTGAAATGCCTTTGCCAGTGACCGAGGCTTGGCTCTGGAGCAGAACAAACCATTTGGCAGCACAGCAAGGCTCTCTGCAGCCGGGTTGCAGACTGGGAGTGCTGGGGTTTGATGTGCTGTGCTGGCCACCGCACTTTCCTGTGTGGCATGGCAGGAAAGCGTCCGGGTGCCTGGGATTTCAGGCAGCAGTGGCATGAGCACGAGCTCTCTCTTCAGGGCATTCTTCCCTGACACGCCGGACAAAAGCGGGTTCGGTGCCTCAAAATGTCCGAGCTGCTGGTCTTCACTGGGCTGTGTCACTGCCCCATGGTGCCTCTTTGGGGGTGCAGTGAGGAGGACCAGCAGCTGCCCCTTTGAACAGGCCGGAGTAGGGTGCTTCCTCCCAGGTTAGGTGGGTGCAGGACAGCCACAACGCCTCTCCACCCTCTGTGTGGGAAGCTGGACAGGCTTTTTGCCCAGCCGACAAGGGAGGCTGATGGGAGGGATGACCACCAGGACAGAGAGACACTCCAGCAGCCACTAGTGCCACCAGCCTCCTTGGGGGTGGCAGTGCTCTTGCTGCTCTGTCACCTGACCATAACAAACCTCAGAGTGGACAAGGTACACTTCCAAAACAAGCAGAATCCTCCAATTCAAGGTGTTTTGGTTTGGTTTGTTTGCTTTTTGTGTTTTGGGTTTTTTTATTATGTAATACCTGCAATATCAGCATCCAGTAGAGTGGGAGGTGAGATCCCCAAAGACCTCAGGATGTGTGCTGGGATCTTCACTTTATTGCTTTTATATCCAGGACCCCAAGATGAGTGTGGAGAAGCCCAGCTCCTCCTGCCATAGGGAGAAAAGCAGCTACTGGACTTCCAGAAAAAGCAAAGCTGTTTCTTGCTTTCAGAACACTCTCTAAGCCAAGACAAGAAGACCACAGCCAAGGTGTGTCAGCTTGCACCCATATCTCATAACAAAGAGAGATTTAACAGGTATTTGCACCTGAGCAGATTTTTCTTTTGTGTTTGTTGCAACTTGAGAAGCTGTGGGCATTGCTTAGTGATTTCATTTCATTTATGTACCACAGACCATGTGTTGCCCTTTATTGAGTAACTCAGTAAAGCACCTTCAGCCACTGCTGTTTATGATCACCTTGCTTCACTCAAATGGTTTCCAGCAGTGCTGGTGATGACACCTCTGGAGGTCTCCAGCTCACCCCCCATTCAGACCAAGACTGACTGTGCTGAAGCAGCTCAGCTCAGAGGTGGCATGGGCTGGAGATGTCCCTAGGGTAGTGGAGGTGGACACCTAGAGAAGCTCCTGGTGCACCTCAGAAAGTGTGGTGTGTGTGCATACCTCCACATGCTCTCACCTGTCTGTGCACAGACCAAGGGAGGGATGTGGCTGATCCCAGGGTGACATGCAGGGTTGCACAAGGACCTAGAAGGACAGGAGCCAGTAGGGCCCTCTGAAGATCTCCACCTCCAGTGCACCAGCAGGTCTCTCCCCAGGATGAGGTCAGGACAGCTGTGGCTTTGTGTTGAACCCCTCCCCAAAGATGGAGACCTCCTCCCTCTCCAGTGCCCTGTCCTCCTGCCTATCCAAGCTGTGGCTGAGGAGGTGGATTTCTGTGCCTGTAACAGTGGCAATAAACAACATCCACAGCCCTGCCCCTGCTGAGGGTGTCTGCAGAGGTACACCATGCAGTGATTGCTGGCTTTGAGTCTGATGTTTGCACTACAGGTTGAGGAGACCTGCTGGAGATCTTTGAGATTTCCTTGCTTGGCTGTGCAACCCTTTGAAGCTGTCCTTGCTGCAAACAGAGGTCTGGAGCTGTGTGCCACTGGATGTCCCTGCCAACCTGAATTTTCCTCTGGTTCTGCTGTTTTTGCAGGTTTGTTTGGTCTTGTTCCTTTAAACAAGAATCTGTTGAGGACAAATTGCCATGGCTGAAGCACTGGTTGGTGACAAGGCTGTACAGAGCTGCCTTCTTTTGCTTGCTGCCCCAGAACACCTTTCTACTGGCTGATACCAAAAGGGCAGGCTGATACCCAACAGCAGACCCATCACCACCTCTGGCCTTTTCTACTTGGCAGGTCACAGCACTGTGACAACCCACAGAGGACATAGACTTGGCAGGGGATCCAAGGATCGTCTCAGAGGATTGTTGCTGGCATTTAATGAAGAGTTTTGTACCTGTGTCATGATATGTGTGTGAAAGGGAGCCTCTCCTCCCTCCCAGCCCCACATGGCCATGGGCAATGTGGAGAGTCAGGCTTGGACTATCTGCATCCTGAAGTTCTTCTCATGGATGGCAACATGACAGAGCATCCCATGCTCCAAAACTGCTCCCATTCATGTCCCTGGACCAAGAAAAAATGTTAATGGCAAATACTAATGCTGACTGTTCTTCCCTGTGATGGGAGCATGACTTCTTTAAAAGCACACTGCAGCTTCAGGTGTCAGTTTGCTGTGCTTTTACTGAGTGCAGTAGACCTGGAAAAGGAACAATCCCTTATCTGGAGAAACTCAGTGGACACCTTTGTGGGGTAAAAAAAGAGAAGGGAAAGGGGAAAGTGAAGAGGAGAAGGGAAGGGAAGGGAAGGCAGAAGGGCAAAAGCAAGAAAAGGCAAGAGGAGAGGAGAAATCTGCCCAGATACATCCAGTGATGACATTGCTCAGTTACAGACTGGCTTGAGAGTGCGTGATAGCAAATGTTGGAAAAATTATTATAACCATTTCACAAATAATTAACCTCATTGCTTTTCAGTTGCCTAATTAAATTTGCAACAGCATCGTGTTTCAGGAAAACCCCTGCTATTTAAAAGTTTGACTAGTCAGGGAAATTATTAAAAGCATCACAAGAGATCTACAGGTAAGACTGAAGAATACTCTGGCTTCAATTGTCTTCCTCTTTTGTAGTTTGGATATTTCTATTTTTACTGCTGTTAATAAAAGTCTTCCTTAGCCAGGGAACAAGAAACAACAGAAGTAACAAAGCAACACATGTCTGCATACAAAAGATTAAGCTTTAGAAAACAGGAATTTCATGTGTGTGTATATGCACACACAGAGACATACATGCATATGTATGTACTTGTATACTTAAACACTTCTTTGTTTTACAGAGGTGGAAATAAGCATTATGAGGAAGAGACTGGCATGGTAAAAGGCAGAGCCTCAGTACAGAAGGACCTCTCTAAATGGGAGGACTGGACACCAGGATGATCACAAAGTCCATCAAGCAGAGGGATGACCCTCAGCATTGGTCCAGGCTGGGCTGATGTGACTGATGGAGCTGCTGGGCAGGGCTCAGAGGTACCTGTGAGCCTGAATACAGGCAAAAGGTCATTGTTATTGTGAATAATGCAAACCGCTTACCGTGCTGTGAGGAGCACAACCAGCCCAGTGGAGGGGTGTGAGAGACTCTTGTGTCCCTTTGAGTCCAAAAAGCTCTTCAAGACAATGCATTGCACTAAGGAGAAATGGGTGATGATGCTGGCAAAGCACAAGATTCCTTTGCAACCCTCCATGGACCTGCTGAGGTCACAGGTGGTCAGAACAGCCTTAACTTCAGCATTTCAGCAGGGAGACTGAAGTGGGCAGGCGTGCTGGCAGAAGACATCAAGCAGGATGTTTTGCTGTGTGTTAGGCACTGGAGTGAACACTGTGTAGCTTGCAGGCATGGCCTAAATAACTTACAATCTGGATGGGGCTGGGGTGTAGGGTGCCAGCAGCACCAACCCTTCTGCTTCTTCCTGGGGCTGCCACTCCTGGCGTGCTGGAAAGGCAAAGGTTAGAGTGGGTCTTGCAAAACAGACTGCTCCCTTCTCAGTCAAAATGGGAGTTTTTTGGCACCCCGCTGTCCTTCGGCTTGTTCTTGCTTTTTGTTCCTACTAGGCCTTAATTCCTCTGGAGACCTGGGCTGCTTGGCCACACCATGTTGTCAGTGTTGCTCTTACCGATTTCATCGTGGTTCCTGGGGGGTCGGTTTGTGCCTGTGGTACCACCTCGTGTTAGCAGAGCAGGGGTCGCTGAGCCGCTGGAGCAGTCTCCTCTCGGAGCTGTTGGTGCTGCAGCAGCCAGACCATGGAGTTAAACATTAGCAGGAGTTACTTATTTCCCCTAAAGGAGGCTCTTTATAGCTCTGCCCTTATTCTGTACTGTAGCCCCAGCAATACTGTAACTCTGACAGCAGGGGTTGGAAATTTGATTTGTTAAGACATTGCAATGTCATTATGTCTGGTGCTTTTTCAGAGTTTCCTGGATGTTACTTGAAACAGGATAATCACTTACTCATGTGCAACCAACGACCACATGGAAGCTGCTCACAAAAGAAGCCGCAGCCTTTGCTAACAAAGGAGATCCTTTCTGGTTTACTTTTTCCAACCAAAATTTCCCCCCAAACAAAGTAATTAAATTTCTCCCTGGGTTCTGCTTTTTGTATTTGCTCTGGGTAACAAGCAACCCCAGCAGAGAGATGGAAGATACAGGAATTTGGTCTTAGAATATGTACCTTGGTCTGAATTTTCTCCTGTAGGTAATTATTCCTACTCCAGAAATGTCAGAATGGGGAAGATCTTTATTCGTTGGCCTCCTTTGTCTAGCACATTCACATTACCATAGATGGAGTACTTTGGAGAAGATAGAAGAGAAGGATTTCTGTTTAATCAGGTCCAGGCACAAATTTTGTACTAACAGCTAATACAGCAGAGCACCAGCAACATCTGTCTCCTCTCTGCACTCAGATCCAAGAGGACTCCAGAGCTATCCAGGCCTTTTTATGACAGAAATATTTGCTTATTCAAGACCCTCCTCCCCTTTTTTCCTCTTCAGCTTTCCTCTTGTTCCCTCCCAAATGCAAATCAGTAACCTTTATTAACACCAGGTCTGAAAAACATTTCTATGTTTAAATATGAACACAGATGGGTGTTTGTTTTTGGGGATGTCAGTTAACCAGGAATGCGTAATCAACGTGAGTAATAAATTACACCCAGCACCTCCAACTGCTTGGGCATTCCCAGGAAAGGAGCTGAACTGAGTCATGGTTCCTGGGGCTGAGAACCTGCAGCAGAGGCAGGCCAGGGAGGAGTCTGAGGCTCCGGTGAGCCGGTGTGCAGTGCTGGGCACATTGGCACAGCTGGCCTGCGGGGGGGGGTGTGGGCCTGGCAGGAAGAGACGCTGGTGCAGGGAGACATTATGTGGTGGTTGAGCAGGTCTGCAGGAGGGGCTGGGCAGGTCGCTGGTCCCAGGTGGGTCAGATGTGTGAGGTGGACCCGTGGTGGGGTACAGGGCTGGAGGGTGCTGCACTGAGACAGCTTGGCCAGTGGGAACCACGCCGTGGTGCCATGGTGGAAGGCCAGGCCCTGCCAGTGCCGGACCACCTTCCCTCTGCCTCCGGTCTGGAAATGGTGCAGAGAAACAGGTGGGGCCCTGACCCAGCACCCTCACCTTTGCAGATCTTTCATGGGCCTTTTCCAGAGACAGCCAGGACTAAATCGATCTGGTGTTAATGATCCACCCTGCCCGTACACGCTGAGGTCCTAAAGCTGGGAGACTGTCAAGCCTTCACCCGGCCGGCAGCTGAAACAACCACACGGCCGATTGCTTACACCCGCCCCTGCAGTGGGATGGGGGGGGAGAAAGGAAAATGGGGAAAACAGTAGAACTTGTGGATTGAGATAAAGTCAGTTTAATAGGACAGAAAAGGAAGATAATAGTAATAATGGGAAGAAGATTAATAGAATATACAAAACAAGCGATGCACAGCACAATTTCCCACTAGCTGAAACCAGTGCTCAGCTAGTTCCCAAGCTGCCCTGCCTTCTGGCAAACCCCAGTTATCCATTGAGCATGACATCATATGGTATGGAATATCCCTTTGGTCAGTTTGCATCAGCTGTCCTGGCTGTGTCACATCTCAGCTTCTTGGGAAGCTGAAGTCCTTGACTGCTTGGCAACAGCTACAAAATCTGTGTGTTACAGCATGATTCTCATCCTGACTTCCAAACAGAGCTCTAACCAGCTGCTAGGAAGAAAATCAACTCCATCCCAACCAAAACCAGGGCATGGAGCCCGTGAGTTGGTCTTCAGCAGCCACTTCGAGACACTTCTCTTTCTTGGCCACATCCTCATGTGGTGAAACATTACATTCTCTGACATCAGCTGTTGTGTCTCATTTGTCTCTCTGGGGAAGACCACAAGGCTAAATCGTGGTCCCTCATGAGGTCATCCCTCCTGGTAGGTTTGCTGAGATAGGCACCCCGAACAGTCACTTAGCAGGACACATCCTGCAACTTTACAGTGAAGTGGCACAAGTGACTCATGCAGGGTTTAGTCACCCTGTGGGAGGGACAACTCTGCCGGGTGTTGTGCAAGTTGCAGTCTGAGGGTAGAGAATGAGGATCTTCCACAGAATGTCCTTCAGAGGACCTACAAGACTTAGACTACCAGCTGGCTCATACTAGCATGAAATCAGAGGAGCACTTACATCCGAAGGAGCTCTGGAGCACTTGAACTTATGTCTCACTCAAAGCAGGCTAACCCAAACATCAGGTCTGGTTGTTCTGAGCCCTGTCAATTCAGGTTTGGGATAGCTCCAAACCCAGAGACCCTACCAGCCCTCTGCTGCACCCCTCCTGCAAGGAAATGGCTTTCTCTTGCGTCCAAACAGCATTTCCCACGGGCATCCTCGCCTGTGGGCACACAGGGACAGCAGTCAGATGTGAGGCCACCAGGCACTGTGCACCCATTGGGAAGGGGTCTTTGGCATGGGAAGGCAGCTCTGTGCTTGTCTGACTGTACAGGGAAGCAGCAAGGAAAGTGCTCTGAGCCTGTGGTGGGGCTGGAGCTGAATCAGGAGGGAGAAAAGAAAAAGAAAAAAAAAACCCACTTCCTGAAGCTCAGACCTGCTTTGCTTTCTTCCTGCTCTGTCTAGCTGCTGCAGGAGAGACAGCAGCAAGGATGGGGCTTTCTCAGTGTCTTCCATGGGCAGCAGTGCCAGGGTGAGTCTCTCCCTGTGGACTCAGCTGCCGGCAGTGCGTTGGAGCTCTGCCTCCTGGGCACTAGTTCAGCCCACAGCTCTTTTTTTTTTTCCTGGCACTTGCAGAGATTGGTTTGCAAAAGGGAGCATGACAGCATTTTGGGGATGATGTCTGTGGTTGCCATGGCAACCTGCAGGCATGAGTCAGCATCTCCCTGCTGCAGCAGCAGGGGAGTGCACAGACTTTAGCTTCAGGCATGGCACATTAAAAGACAAGGCTGGGGCAGGAGAGGAGTGTCTGGAAGGTCTGAGCTATCCTGCAGGCAGGAAATACATCATGGAGAGGATCTAGTCAGTTTTTATGCCAGATACATGTGGGGATCCCTTTTGCAGAATGAGGGTTGCCCACACCCTGCTGAAGGATGCATGCTGTGATTAGCATGAAACTCCTCTTAAGCTTTTCCCAGACGTGTGCTCCTGCTCTTGCTATGCAATGCTGCCATGTGCAAGTGTGCAAAATGCTGTGTCTAGACACACATACACACAGCAGTTCAGAGCTGCAGGCAAGAGTGACAAAAGCTGGAGCACCATCCTTCCCTAGGCACAGAGCTAACTTGGTCTTTGCAGCTGCAACTGGAGAGCAGGAGCTGCCAGCATGGAGGAGTAGCAGGTACTGGTCTGTGCTCTGTGGGTGACCCACTGCTGCTGAGGCTCTGCTGGGAGCTGCAAGTTAGGGTTAGCATCAGTGACACAAACTCTACCTTCTGCATCCATGGGAGTCAGAAGGCAGAGAAGCTCCCAGGCAGCTGGCCACCAAGCAGCCCTGGCCTGTAAGCATCTGCTTGTAATGAGGGAACAGGAGGGTCAGAAGGAAGTCTGGCTGGAAAGGCAGGACTTCACCCAGCACGCAGACATCCATGCTGGGCCTCCCTGCCCAGGCTGTGCACCCTGTGAGTATCTTCTGCAGTCACTGTGCAGGGTTTGGGTGCTGGAAGAGATTTGCTGTCCCCACTCAGGAAGTGTGCAGGGCTCCAGAGAAGAAGAAATGGCGAGGTTATTCCCCTCTCCCTGGGCCAGGAAGAGGTGTTAACACCACCAGTTACGCAAGTGCTGGAAATCTTTCTGGCTTTCAAGTTAGGCTTCATTCTTACATGTGTGGTAAATGCATAGTTTTCTTCACCCACAAACTTCAGTAAACTCATTGACATTTTCAGTTCATTGTCCCACCCTGGGCAGCAGGTCTGGGTGGCAAATGGAGATGTGAGGATGCAGGGAAGTCCCCAGTGTGTCATTAAATGCTCTATTTCAGCATCAGTAAGTGCTATTTAAATACTGGTGTGCTGGGAGCAGGCTGTGCTTGAAACATGAAACTTCTGTGAAAGGTCGTGTGCCTCTTCTGGGTGCATCAGGACTACTAGCAGCAACCAGCCCAAATGAAGTACAAGGTGGAAAAACCTGTCCTATGTCTACCTCCAAGGCATTGCTGCTCTCCGCACCCATCACCCTTCTTGGCCAGGTGGTCCCCATCCCTCTCTGTTGGGACCACGTTGGCACTTCTAAAGGACCACTGCCCTCACTCTGCTGGTTTCACACTCCCCAAAGCTGTGGCAAAACTGCTTTGCACAGCTGTAACCCGTGAGCAGTGTCCTTGCCCGCTCTGCCACAGAAGACATCTGTCCTGAACACCAGCAGTGCCTGCCCTCAGGGCCTGCATACCACCGGCTCCACTGGCCAGTCACCAGGCCACAGCTCCCAGGACTCATCAGCTGTCTTGTAATATGTTCGTAAATCTCTGTGTTTGCAGTAAAGCCAGGGTAATTTATTTCCTGGAGGTTGCCCAAAAAAATGTTGCAACTCAGGCTTCTCTGCCATAGGATTTTGGTGTTGCACAGGCTGTGGTTTCTTTTCATTGGGTTGACCCACAGGACTGACCCTCCTGTGTGGGGATTGGATCCTCCACAGCCACACTGGTTTTCCTGGAGCCATGAAAATGTCAGCTCCCTAGGCCAGGAGCCTTATTCTCTGTCCTGTGGTCCAGTGCAAGATGTCTCTGCTGCCTTTGTATATACAAGGACCTTGCATATGTGAACAGATACATACATGATCCTCAGGATAATGTTTTGCCAGGTATGGTAGATCCAAGGTAAGATACACACAGATGTTACTCCAGACATAGTGTGGACCCACCCCACAATGCAATATTTGGGCTGATGAGAGTGTGGGCATGACCATTCCCACGCTGCCAAACTTTCTGGGCATCCTGCAGGCTGTTTCCCTTCTCTTATGTACCTGGTGGGGTCAGTCTGTAGTTCAAGGGACTTGCCATCTTACTTTAAGGACCTTCCTGGGGCATGAAGTGCCTCAGGGGCTGAGGAAAAAGCCCACAGGCCACTGGAAGCAGCATGGCTTAGTAGCAGGCAGATTTTGAGGATCACAGCAGTAGTGACTCCAGGATGTCTAGCAGATAGACATCTGCAGGGCCACTGCCAGGAAGAGGTGCATGCACATTCCATGCAAATGATGACAGACCTGGATGTACCCCTTCAGCCCGCCCAGGGCTCCAGAGGTGGGGAGGTGTTTTGTACACACTGTGCGATGGCTCTGTCCTATGCACGAGCACATTCAAGTGTCTTCTGCTCCCCAGAAACCTGGCAGACAGGTCCCTCATCTGTGACACTAAGCTGCTCTCCCGTCAGGCAAGCTGTTGCTGGCATCAGGCTGAGGTTAAGGGCACAGCTGTTCACTGTGGTGCCCGCAGCCCTTTCCTCCGAGGAGCCCTCTTCGGAGCAGGACATTCCCTGTGTACTTGATTTGCAACTGACTCTTGAGGGAGCCAGGATGCTAAAGCAGCTGTCCAGGGGTGATAAGTGTACAGCCATGACACAGCCCCTCTTCTTCCCATGATTCTTAACTTCACAGGATGCAGTTTTCAGCCCAGAGTACTCCCTACCAGTGCGCTCAAACACAGGCCAGGAGCTGCTTCATAGAATCATAGAATGGTTTGGGTTGGAAGGGACCTTAAAGATCATCAAGTTCCACGGGTAGGCACACCTCTCACTACACCAGACTGCTCAAGGCCACCACCTCCCTGGGAAACCCTCTGCCTCACCACCTTCATAATGAAGAATTTCTTCCTAATATCCAATCTAAATCTCCCCCCTTCCAATTTAAAACCATTCCACTTCATCCTATCACTACCTGCTAAAAAATCCCACACCAAGTTTCCTGTAGCCCCTTTAGGTACTTGAAGGCCACTGTAGGGTGTTCCCTGAGCCTTCTCTTCTCCGGGCTGAACAACCCCAACTCTCTCAGCCTATCTTCATAGGAGAGGTGCTCCAGCCCCCAGTCATCTTTGTGGCCTCCTCTGGACCTGTTCCAACAGTTCCATGAGCTTCTTATGTTGGTGACTCCAGAACTGGACACAGTACTCCAAATGGGGTCTCATAAGAGACGAACAGATGGGCAGAACCACCTCCCTTGGCCCGCTAACCACGCTCCTTTTGATGCAGCCCAGGATACATTTGGCTTTCTGGGCTGCAAGCACACATTGTTGGCTCAGGTTGAGCTTCTCATCCACCATCACCCCCAAGTCCTTCTCTGTGGGGCTGCTCTCTATCACTCCATCTCCCAGCCTGTATTGATGACGAGGATCATCACCAGCTGTCCTCCAGAATACCCATGCTCCTGGACTCATCTGTAATTGCATGGCTTCCTGTGGAGAGCCTGGTTCAGTGCTGGCTATCAGAGAAGGGACACAGCAGCTTGGATTTGCTTGAGATGGTGTAAGTAGGGTAAGTGTTAGCTCTAGGTCAGCTTGACCCAGTAGCTAGCACTAACTGGATATTGCTGGCGCTTGGAAACCTGCAGGATGCGATAAAAGGATGTTTAAACTTCAGGAATGTGGAAACAGAACAAAGAGGGGACGGGCCGGCATCTATCTGCTTGACCAATAGTGAGCTTGACTTTTGTAATATGCATGAGCTAATTAAGCAGTGTATTTAACCAAGTCTTACTTGAATAAAAATTGGGACTTGCTGATGAACCATATGGTGGTCAAAGTCTCCCTTCTCCGACAAATGGTGACCCTGACGTGATGCCGACAACCGACCCCGCACAGGGCCCCCTGCAAGAGGGCGAGTCCGGACCTGATAGCAGGGGACCTCGACCACAGTTGGAGAAGTAGGAGTTGGGTCCTGTTTGCAGCCAGGACGGCGCCCAGATCAATTGAAATAGAGGAGTGCGCCCCCAAAGATCACATCGGTGATTTTGGGCCATACGTGCCACCGAAGCCTGGAAAAGCTGCAACAGCAGACGTCTGCAAATGGATAGGCAAGTGGCATATGATTTGTTTACAAATACTTTACGAAAAAGGGATGTTAAGGGTATAGATTTAAAGAAGGAGTTAACGGGGTTGTTAGCTTATGGGTATGACAAGGGTTGTTTTCAGAACCCGCATACGGTTCAAGCGACGTATGATTTACTTAAATGCTTTTTAGAAAAGCGAAAAGTTCAGGTAATTAATGCTCTAGTGCAACACGAGGCCAAACAAAAAGCGGCCGCTGTAGCAGCTGAACGGCTGGGGTCATCAGCTGGAGACCCGGCTGTTTCTCAGCGCGGCAGCAGCAATACAGCTGAAGACTGTCCTTAGCCTCCCTCGGTGCGCAGTGTGGTTTGGTGAAGAAGCCGTTGTAGTGAGACACGGAAAGACAAATTTTTGTGGTTGGACGCAGTACAGTTGAACGCAGTGTTGCTGAAAAGAATTGATTTACCTACTTAGGAAGCTACAGGAATTTAAATCCTAGGCAAACCCTCAGTTGGGGTGAAAGAAGCTAAGTCGTTAACAACTCTCAGGAAATTAAGTAAAAGAACTTTAACTGAGGCAGAACCCGTTGCTGCCGCTTCAGCCTTTGCAGCTTTAACACCGATTACGGGTTCTACAGAACTGATTCAAAAAGAAAAAGAAAATCTACTACGGAGAATGTGTTTTTGTTTCTGGGTGCTTTTTCACCTATCCCAGTTACTAAGCTAAGTAAAGATGCCGTGTTATCACAGCAAAGTTATAAATCTGTCGGAACTGAAGGGGAGCGAGTAGTGCACGTAAATCTGCCACCACGGTCTGCACTCCCTCCACTATGATGCCTTTGGAAGGAAAAAATGTGAAAACAAACGTACAACCAACTGCCTTTAATATCTATCTGCCTCTGACTTCTACTGAGCCTAAAACACCCTATGGCGCAGTCAAAAATGTTAACCAGCATCAACAACTTCGACCTGTCCTTGAAAAGCTGGAAAACAGAAAGCGGAGCAGGCAACGGCATGCCCTGTTGTAAAAGGGTTTGAGCCCCCACCCGAAAACTACAAAGACGGAGAATCACTGATTCAGGCACAGAACAGTGTTGCCCCCGTGGACAAGGAATCTATGAGCACGGACAAGAAACCTAAGGACAGAGAATCCTATGGAGATGGACAAGTATCAGCTTCAACAACCATCGGATCAGGGACACTCATCAATATATCGCTGTCTCCTGACACCCGAGAGACTCCGCACAGACTGCTCGGAGGAGCCTGGTCACGTAAGGTGGCGTGAGAACGGGAAAAACAGCTAAATCAGGGTATTTTGATTCCTACTCAATCGCGGAAATCACCAGGGAAAAGTTTATGTGGGAAAAAGCGGGTGGCAGAGAGAGTTAGTAGTGGGCCAGTGGGAGGTGGAAGGAACGGGGTCCTAGCACTCACCCGGGGCTCAGTCATGGTGAACAATGGGATCACACTGTGGTTTATGGCGGGGGGAGAACAGCACTGCGGGCAGTGGCCGAGAACCACCCCCGACACACACCACACGCACACCCCCATATGGGCTGGATGTGACAACTCGTGTCTCACAATGTCGTTAGTCTGATTAATTGGTTTGCAGCATTCGTTTGTTCATATGTGCTATAAGTTCAGGGCTGTGTTTGTCCACTGAGAGCAAGACTGGTTACTTAGCAAAAATGAAATTTTTATAGCGAGCATTGAAAAAGAGCAGCTTACTTTAAAAGTTAACCTGGAAAACAAGGATCAATAGCTACTTACTTGAGAAAAAATATGCCCACTTACACGATTTAATACAGGAGCAACTGACTAAGGGTCATGTGAAGCCTCATACAAGTTTGTGGAACATGCAAAAAAAAAAAAAGTTTAAAAAAGAAAAAGATTGGGTTTTTTCTTTTCAAAAGGTGTCACTGGGTACGCTCCCACAAGGCAAAGAAAATTCAGCAACTATGTGCCAGGCTTATGTAGCCTGGGCGTTTGCTCCAGTACGAGAAACACATCCTGATCTAATCTTTTATCATTATATGGTTGCTATATTGATTGTGGGAAAAAACTTGGACGTTGAAAGTTTGATTCATGAGTTAACAGTGCATTTGAAAAGCAAGGGGCTACAGATTACTCCATAGAAAAATTCAAAATAAGCCAGTGTGAAAATATTCAGACTAACAAATTGATAAAGTACGGTAACACCTCAGAGGATTGCAATCAAAACTAAGGTTGGCATGTTAAATGATGTTCAGAAGTTGCTTAGAAATGTTAACTGGATTAGATCATTGTGTGCATCAGTACTCTGATGTACATCCTGCAGGATGTGATAAAAGGATGTTTAAACTTCAGGAATGTGGAAACAGAACAAAGAGGGGACGGGCCGGCATCTATCTGCTTGACCAATAGTGAGCTTGACTTTTGTAATATGCATGAGCTAATTAAGCAGTGTATTTAACCAAGGCTTGCTTGAATAAAAATTGGGACTTGCTGATGAACCATATGGTGGTCAAAGTCTCCCTTCTCCGACAGCTTCCCTCAACCAGCTATGAATGCCTTCGTGGGCAGTAGCAGAGAGTAAAGTATGGTGGCCACCAGAGAGATCAGAGAAACGTGCCAGAGAGCTTGGCAGCAATGCTACCAGATCCTTCTCCTCATCTGCTGCCCTTCTGCCACAGGAAGCACTTTCTCCTTCAGCTCACGCAGTCCCTCACGGTTTGGGATTTGGGGCAGCAGGGATGGAGAGCGTGGGCTGCTCTGCTGGGCCACCACTGCTGTGCAGCAAAGTGCTAAACCACAGAGGGACCATTAGTGATGGGACAACATAAACTGTATGCTTAACAGCTGTGGGACAAGGGCACTGTGTCTCACATCCAGCCTGCTGGGTGCAGTGTGAGTAAATGTGGGCGGCCTGTCACACAGCATCGGGGCAAGTGAAACCTGTCCCCATCATGCTTGCATCCTCACAGATTTCCAGCGTGAAACTGTTCAGGAGAGGAATTTAAAAAAAAAAATTATGTTGCTATTTGAGGAATGCAGCAACGGGGGGGGGGGGGGGGGGGGGGGGGGGGGGGGGGAAATAATCCCAACAGAGATAAGGAGAAGTGGTTGGTTGACTTGACAACTGCACCGAACAGGCTTCTCTGGCTCCTGCTGGTTTTATGATACCCACCTCCCCTTGCCCCAGGCTGCTGGTGCTGCATTAACATAATTTCTGTTGAGAAGGGCTGGGGAGGCAGCTCTGGGGCAGAGGCAGGGAAAGAAGAGGCACACAGAGGGGTCAGGGAGGCATCTGTCCTTGCTCCCCTCTGTGCATGAGCCACCCAGTTCCTCTCCTTGGTGGCTGTCTGCTGGGCTTCCTTCTTACTGTGCTCACAAGGCGGTTCTGCCAAGAGCACACATGGATTTCAGGCATCTCCTCAGAGAGCCGTGCAGCTGTCCTGACCCATCCTCCCAGCAAGATTTTTGGGGGCTTATCTACTTTCCTCTGCCATTCTGGACTGTGTTGTGTTCGGCTGCCAAGATTCCCCCATCTTCACCACTGCTCCCCTCGGGGACCAGCTCTGTTTATCATCTATCTCCTCTGGCAGCCTGCTGAAGGCCTTGTATAAATGTTCTGCTGGAAAACATCTGCGGTCTGGGGTCTAGTCCCCTCCTCCTGAGGACAGAGGAAAGGCTGCATTGCTCTTGGCTTGGAGTTCAGGAGACCAGTTTTGCCAAAAGCAAACGTCTGTATCCACTTTTGCTGACCCCTGGCTGGGGCTTTTGCACCTGATGCTTGTGGAGAGGCTGTTCTCTTGCTGACAGGCAGTAAGGGATTTGGCAGAGACGGTGTCACGCTCCCAGGGCTATGTACATCTGTGGTTCAGCAAATAAATGGTAATAGGAAATAGGTCCCCCTGGCTGGACAACCTGCAGGAGGAAAGATGGATGGACAGTGCTTGGGCAGGTGGATGTTGACATGGCTGTTCCCAACATACTCAAGTCATGGGGCTGATGATGTGCTCCCAGAAATGAAGAGGATGCCCTGAGAGAAGAGATCTGGCAAGAACCTGTGCAGACAAGATTAGGAATTAAAAATTGCATCCCTTCAAGATGAAATCATGCACGCAGAGGAACAGCCTCAGAAGTGCAGGTCTCTCCCATCTCACAGGAGTGCTGAGATTTGCCTCTCCACTCAAGTGCCATTAGAGCATCCTGCGCACACTGGCCATTTTAACTTACTGCTGTGCCAAGCTTGCTCAGCGCTTTCTTCCCTGATAAAGCAGTTGTGAGGGTTTAAAACAGAAAATGCAGCTGGCCAGGAAAAAGGACATTCTTCCTCACCCCTGCAGGCAGCCAGCTCTGCAGCCTGAGCCCTGGCTTATAGTCTCTGTCACAACGCAGAGCCACAGAAGTTACCTGCAGAGCTGTCGATGCCGTCTCCTCAGGGACATACCCAGTGTCAGGGAGAAAAAAAGACAACAGCAAAGCAGAGACCTTATTGATGGAAAAGACCAGAAGGGACTATCAGCACATTCCCCTTCTGCTGGGCTGTGCCTCCAAGCAGGGCTCAGAGGTGATCCTCTCCCTTTTTGCTATGCAGCATAAGGTAACCTTCCTGCTGTGGCTCTCCTTGCTCATCTCTGCAGCCTCTCTAAAGATGCACATTTCCTTGTCCTGAACATACAAACAGCAACCCGAGGCTTCTCCCACCAGGGCTGTATGCAGCAGCAGCAGCAGCACGATCCCTCTGTTTCAGATGCAGTTACTTGCTTGTTTACAGCTGCAGGTTGCATTATCCCTAGTAACTGCAGCACAAAGGGCTCATGGTGCTGCCCACAGACACACTTCAGTCCCTCTGCAACACTGCTTTCCAAGGCGGGTCTCACATCTGGCATTATTGGCCGATGGTCACGTTTCTGTCATTTATTTATTAAAGTTAATTTCACCAGACTGTAATGATTTATTCAGGCCCAGAGCTTCCTGTAACAGAGAGCCATTATTTGCTGTGCCACCATGTTTCTGCCATCTGCTAACTTCATAAAGGTTTTGTAACAGCTACTTTTTGAAAGGTCACCGAGCTACTTTTTAAGCCGTTTCTTCTGCATAAGGCATGGGTCTTACCAAAGCATCAGGTGATATTGAGCCCAAAATGCTTGGAGGAAATCTGATTATGCAACAGAAACACCGTTCCCTTTATTGGATTGAAGCAATAATCTTGTGCTGGGTTGTTTTTGGGTCGGGTTTTTTTTTTTTTTTGAGGAAAGAAAAATCGGGAAAAACAAGCTTGTTTGACAATGCTGTGCCTCATGGCTGACTTCAGTGATCCTGAGTGCCAAACTGACATTTGGATAAGTACCCAACTGTTCCCTTGCCCTTCTTTTATCTTTGTGCTGGAAATACTGTGCCAGTTTTCTTGTTCTGCAAGGAGCTGCAATGGAAATATTGGCTGGTGTGGATGGAGACTGCGTGGGCATGGGAGCACCTGCAGCAACAAGGGACAGGACTTGCCACAGGTTGAGCAGCCCTGGGCAGCACCTGCATTAGCCAATTACAGAGGTCCCACTGCTTTCCAGACCACCCCCTACCCCGGAGTAGTCTCAAATGCACAACAGCCTAAAGCATGGAGACCTTAAAAAAACATATTGGAGACCTTAAAAATAGTGTTTGGGAGACAGGGAACAGGGTAGGACACAAAAAGTGCACTGATAAAGAGGGAAAGGGCACTAAGTGCATCTTAACGGTCCCCAGAAGAGCAGGATAGAGAGCTCTTAACAAGTACAGAAGGGCAAGACTCAAAAGCAGCACACAGTTCCTGAGGTAATAACCCCAGAGCTGTGGTAAAAACTTAGAAGCCAGTGTCCCCTTTACTCTGCATTGCTGTTCAGTGTCTGTGGACAGACTGCTTGCATTTTGGTGCTTACATCCTGGACAGACCACTTGGATGCTCCCATCTTGGACATCCTTGTAAGTAAGAGGATGCAGGGGAGGGGTGTGTGTGTGGGGTGTGGGTTGTGGTGAGGAAAATGGTTTAGTTTCAAAACTGCTGCTGTCACCTGGAGCTTCACTGGGAAGGACATTGCTGCTAGTGGTAACAGCCCCAGTCCTTACGCCAGAACAGCCGATGCTCGCTGCACTAGGACCCTGGCCTGGCCTGGCGTGCTTGTTGCCAGCTTGTAGTGGTCCCTGGTGTGTAAACTGGCCCATGGTACCACCTGTCTCTTGTTATTAATGTGCAGCCTAAGTGTGATAGCAGCAGAGGCCTCAGAAGTTTTGGAACATGTCAAAAGCCAAGGTTCCAGGACTATAAATAACTTGCTGGCGGTCGATGAGGTGTGCAGCCTCAAAGGCTGGGAACAGCCTGCGCTGAGCGTGCCGGAGAGAGGCGGCTGCAGCTGAGCCATGAGAAACACATCTGAGCACAGGGCCAGGCACCTGCTGCGGCATGGGAAAGCAGCACCTGCCAGGGCCAAGGGCTGTCTAGAAACTCAGGCACCTTGAAGAAGTGCCAGGATGCTGAATGTGGTGTGTTTCTTGGGGTTTCTGCCCCCAGAGGCACTGCTGCAGGATGACTGCAGGGCGGTGAGTGCCCATGCAACCCTGCTCTCCTGGGGACCACATACAGCCACAGTGACTGATGTCAGCAGGGACCTCTGCAGGTCCTCTGGTCCAAAGCCCCTGCTCAAGCAAGGCCAGATAGAGCCAGTCCCCTAGGAGCATGTCCAGATGGTGATTGAACATCTCCCAGGATGGAGGTTGTCGCCTTCTGCCTGTTGGCAAACCCTGACAAAACCCTTTTGAGCTGACAGTGCCACTCAGGCTGCTGCATGGGGCTGTGCATGTGTCTGAGCCTGGGGCTTTGTGTACGTTCTCCTGTCTAACACTCCAGTCCTCAATGAAGCTTTATTATGTACCAATGCAATCACAGTTTTGGGCACCACTATAATCTCCTGCTTAGACCAAACTTTGGGAAACTGCCCAGACCTGGAAAATACATGGTGCAAACTTGTAGCAGCTCGGTGCAAAAGTGAGTTGTATAAACATAGGCTGAAAGTCAGTGTTTTGCACCTGAAATGAGGAAAACTCAGACATTCTCACAACTGTATCTGTGGAGTTGTTTCACCTCCACGCCCCATCTCACATTTGCCAGACACCCTCACACAGGCTTTACACTTCTTTGTCTCTAGCATGTCCCTATGTGCTGAGGCCTAGCGAGAGGATGCCTGACCCACACGCAGCACCCAGTGCCACTGCCTCCTCTGCAAGAACAGGTCATAGTGCAGGCTGACAGGCAAAGACATTGCACCACCACCACCACCACCACCAGAAATATGATCTCTTTTCCCTTCAAACCTGATTATTTTCCAGTGCTGATCTCTTGTCTGGTACATCACACTCTGTTGGGTCCACATATTTCTGGAAATGGGAAGGACAATAGTTATGCTGCAGAGATGTCTCCTTCCAGGCTGCTGGAGCACACTGTGCCCCTGGAGCGCTGCTCTGAATCCAGACCCCCTTCATCAGCACTGTTTTTTCCTATGAGCACTTGCCAGTGAATTTCCCTTAGAGCAGCCACTAAATCCCATGGGAAAGAGATGTGGTTATGATAACTTTTTTTTTTTAAATTTATGTTATTCCAAATGAGATTTTTTTCTTCTGTTCCAGACTGTAGTTTGGAAAAAGAAAACTGGGGCCTTTGATAGGTGGGGTGTTTGCTGGGGATTGGCTTTTCAGCCTGTCTCTGTTTCATATGGGAGTCTGCCAATGCTTTGCATTTTTTGACCAAACCATTTCTCTCCTCAATAATAAGTTGGGGGGTAAAATCCCCAGCCAGTGAGCTCTTGTTGCAATAGCCAGCAACTCCACAGATGCCTGGAAGAAATGCTCAGTGTCCCTTTGCCAGCTCCTCAGTTGGACCTACAGGTGGAAAGCTGTAGAAAGCTTCACAGCTCCTCCCTTTCTCTGTTGCAGTCAGGCAGACACTCATGGTGGTAAACACAATGCTGAATTTTAGATTTTGAAACACAAGGCAAAGCAGGTTTGGAAAGCACAGGCAACCCTTTGGCTCCATGCTTTTTCCCTGGCTGTACCCTGAAGGCTTCTCCAGGCTTGCTGGCATCATCCATGGCCCTAGCCCCTGGCCATGGGAGCAGCAGCATCATTTTGCCCAGCTCTCCTGCTGCTCTGCTGGCTTTGGCTTGGTGCTCTTGAGTGGCTGGTGTGTTGCTGTATCTGTTGGACGGCTGGGGAACCCCTGGTTGAGCCTTAAAACCTCCCAAGGATGGAGATCCCCCTGCCACACTGGTACACTGTCCCTGGCTGCACCACCCTTCTGGGGAAGGGGTTTCTGACGGTGTCCATCCTGAACAGCATGTGAAGGGCTGGAAGGTATGAGGAAGAGCCCACAGCTCCAGGCTTTGGGCATAATCCCAGCCCCTTGTTCTCCTCACACAGCTTTTCACTGCAAGATGTTGTGCAGGCTTGAGAAGTCAGTCACCTCTGGCTCGCAGACGTCTTGTCTCTGCTCTAAGCCAGAAGCAGGACGTCTGCATTGCTAGCAGTTAGTACTGGGAGCAGTGGACAGGAAAGGAAAGCAGGCGCCAGGAGCGGGGCCGCTGCCTTGGGCAGGCAGAAGCACGAGGTCTCGAGTGGGTGCATCGTCCTCAAGTCTATCAACATCCTACACATGGGACATCAGCAAATAAGGACAAATCCAGTGTCAGCACCGCTGTGCCAAGACAGAGCAAGAGCAAGGGGCAAGCACACCCACTTCAGACTCCTTCCAAGGAGGTGAAAGGAGTCAACAGGCTCCAGCTTAGTTCTTTTCTTCTAACAGCCTTGTTTTGGCTGTTGTTCTTGGTTTGTCTTCCTGTGGGCTAGAGAACAGGAAGGCATAGCAGGGTATGGAATAAATGTCAGAGACTTCTGCTGGCAAACTTAATGGCTGTTGCCAAGGCAGGTGGAGCTGGAGGTGAGAAAGGAAGCTCTGCTAGAACCAAGCATGGTCTCACGGCAAAAGAATCAAGGGATCCGTCACAAACCACACGCTGATCTGGTCCAGGGAAGCCTTGGTAACCAGTGGGGAGAAGGGTGAAAGCCTAGTGACACTTCTTAGCTGCTTCTATCAGCAGGGGATAAAATTCCCACGCTGGGCTTCTTCCAGCCACCGTACTGTGTGAGTCCTGCCCACTCCTCACCCACCCAAGCAAACAAGGGGAGGAGCAGCTCAATACTCTGAGGACAGAGAAGGAGAAACTGGAACATCCCTCTCAGACCATTTTCCTGCCCATAGATGCCAGACATCAGCACCATGAGAAGAAAACACTGCAGTTCCCATGCAACAACTTTCATGGCCCAAAAAGCAATGAAAGACGCCACAGGGCACCCTCTCCAAGGGTGTCCTTCTCCAGGCCCTCTCCTGCAGCCTGGTCTGACATACAGCAATGCTCTGTGCTGACTGCAGTGCAGCAGTGGCCACCCCTGGAGTGATGCAACAGGCAGAGGCCAGTGCCCCTTCCCAGAGCTCTCTGTCAACATAATCTTCAGAGCATGTCCCCAGACAACCATAGGGGCTTGGGGATGTCGTGCCCTTTGTGCCAGCCGGGACCCCATGGGCACAACATCCCCAAGCCATTACAGTTGGCAGCTGGTCCCAGCTGGGCAGCAGACCACCTCTCCCTGGAGCCTGCTGGGGACCTCACAGTGGTTGCCCAGCCCTCACCATAGTCTCACAGCCAGAAACATCTCTTCCATGGAAACTGTTTTCATGAGGAAGTGCTAAGAACACAGGGAAACATTTGCATCAGTTTCCCAGGAGTGACTTTTCAATTTCCACACTCCAGCCAAACCCACAAGCACCCAGGGAGTAAGCAGTGATCTGCTTCCCCCAAGCAGCCAACAGACCTGGGTGAGGCCTTGCAACCCCCGCCTGGTTTCAAGAGAGGTTTGCACGTCCTCCTGCTCACAGGTAAATGGCCCACTCTACAGCTTTCTGGTGTCATCTGGACCAGTGTCTTGGATCTGCTTCACTAACACTGGTAAAAATTTTGCGGTGCAGAGAGAAACATTCACTGAGGGGGCAGCCAGAGGTGGGGGCCGGGGTGGGGGGAGGGAAGCTGGTGAAAGCTCATTTAAAGAGCCTAAAGCATGGCCCAGCCCACCTCATCGGCCAGAAACTCACCCTGCCAGAGGTGCACATCAGAGTAATGCTGCCAGACACCATAACTGAAAATACTTTAATTGACATCAATAGTGAAGTAGGAACATTAGATTATACATCCATTGATATATAAATGATAGAAATGCAAGAGCAAAACCATCTATAGGAAACCCATAAGCAGTCCAGTACACAAGTAACATCCCAGGAAAAGCTGCATGCCAGGACCCTCCCTCGCCCCAGTAAGCGAACAGCAATCCCCAAGAAACCAAGCATTAGCGTTTCCATTGCAGCTATTTCTTCTGGGTTTCAGCTGTTACACACGGTATCACTTTGTTTTGCTACCAGTACGGGAGAGGAAAAGATACCACCCACCACAGGTCATGGCCAAAGAATTCGCTTCTATGCAATATAAGTGTTTGTAGAGGAAAAATCCCTGAAAAGTCCCAGAGAGAGAAATTTCATGGCTAGGTTGACTCAGGAGCATTTTGTGAGCTTGACCAACGCAGCTGACAGAGGAGCAATGAGATCTGGATATCGCGGGTCAGCACCGAAGGGTGAACGAGACGGCTTCGGCTCTGACATGGCTTGTGGCCTGAGCAGCTGAAGAGAAACTGGGCCTTGCACCACTAGTGTCTCTCTGCTGAAAGTGGTCTTCAGGTTTCCTGGTTTTCTAGTTTCCAAAGCATGTGTGGTGTAGAAACCTTCGATTGCAACAGCTGGAAACAAGTGCTCAGACCACCCCCAGGGCGCTCAATGATTTCGGCATACAGCGACACAACTGGTTGTTACATTTTTTTCCCTAATCTTCAGAGAACCCTAAGGGAAGGAGCCACCCCCTCCCAAGCCAAGAACTGGATGACAAGCCCCCTTTGCATGGCCTGTTAGCAGACAGACACCGCTGCAGCTGAGGGTCCCAAACTCTTCAACTTTAAAAAGGCTCAGCACAAAACCAAGGTGGCTCTGCAGAGACCTGGGATTTGCAGTTGAGCCCAAATGAGTTTTGATGCTGATCTGCCACCTGTGGGAGTGGGGCCCTGCTTCTAAGGCACCATGGAAAAAATAAAAAAAGTCCTTGCCTCTGTCTCCATTACTGGTGCAGACCACAGCTACACACACGTTTTTTACAGGTAGACACTGGACCTGACTTTGGTAACGCATCCTCTTCTTGTACTCCTTTGTACCTGCAAGAGCTGGAGCCTGACCTGCCAAAAAGGAGTCAGTTTGGTTTTTTTTTTTACTGTAACAGTGAGCACAAGAAAGTGCTTCTTGAACACAAGCCTGCTTCCTTGCACTTCACTCCTGCTCCATGCAAGCCCACCTTTGCTCAGCTCCCAGCACAACTGAAGCAGCAAATCTGGCTAGCGACAGCTGTTAAGCTAGGGGAGTGAGCGTGTTTTCAAAGTGACACTGAAGAGGCAACTGTCTGTGGGCATACTTCCAGGCCCTGCTCGCCCAAGAAGAAACATGCTCTCCCCCAGCCCCTGCAGGATCCCACCCCTGCAGTGCAAGGGCTCAGCAAAACCTTCAGGTCTCAACAAAAAAAACCAAAACCAACCAACCAACCAAAAAAAAAAAACCCCAGAAAACCCAACAAACAAACAAAACAAAACAAAAAACCCCAAACAAACAAACAAAAAAACCCTCCCACAAAAAACAAACAAAAAAAAGAGGCAGTGCTGAAGATGATCCCCAATACAACGTGCATCCCTGATTTCAACAGCCTTCAGCACAGGCCAAGGAAGTGCAAATTGCTGTGGTCAGAGCTGGTGGTAAAGTACTTGCCAGAAGGACTCGGGGTTCTCAGTTCTGGGTGAGCTTTAAATCATTTAAACCAGCTCTGAGGGTGTCAGCGCCTGAGGCTTTCATACAGTCAGGTGAAGGAGAAGCAGTGTGCCTGCAGAGGTGGTGCCCCGGTGCACTCCAAAACGTGCACGTCCCTCTGAGCCAGGAGGGAGTTTCTGGACACGGGACATGCATTGCAACAGGCTTCAGGCAAAGAAAGATCAATTGGATGTCAGCCCTGCTGTGAGTGTCGCAGCACCACAGGAGATTTCATGGACAAATACACACAGCAAATATATTACACAGCTTATATATAGTGACACACATGAAAAGCCTGCTAGTCTGAAGATAAAGGAGGCCTTGAATCATATCCTATTATGCTGCACCCTACTTTAATCTGGTATTAAATATATTGCTTATGGTACACAAATTACTTTTAGAAGTTATTAAAATGTTACAACGACAACAGTAATAAGTGAATTCAAGTTTTATGCCATGACTTTGCAAGAAAAATTTTGTTTCAGGGCACTTCAGACAACGTTTAAATAGCACAGTAATTTCCTATCACTGTTAGCAAGTGTCAGCAAATTTTAAAGTAATGATTTCATTGCTCAATTAAATTAATTCATTGTTAGTTCAGGGGAAAAAACCCAGAACATCTAAAAGCCCAAAATGCCCGTCTGCACCTCCCCCCACCCCTGCCCCCCTAAAAACCCCCCAGGTATTGTGCTGAGGCAAAAATTCACTATCAGTTCCATAAGTATGGTCACCTGAAGCCAGGGGTTTTTTTCCCCAATGCTCCCAACCCTACGCAGGGAGCTCAACGGCAAATTCTGGCTCAACTCACTGTAAGCCTCCTTTCAGGCTACAAGAAATAATAACATTCATTGGATCCAGATTTGATTGTTCAACACTTACTCTGCACAGAGAGAATTGTATGTTTTGGTCACCATGAGAGAAAAAAAAATATTATATTGTCTCCATTAGAAAAATAATCTAATGCAAAGCGTAAACTTGTACAATTTTAGCAGCATTTTACAGTCCTTCATAAAGTAAAACCAGGAATTGATTAAAGGAATGTTTCCACCCACCTCATTTAAAATATTAAACTATCATGGGCAGCAGTTGCTGATGCATCACAGCTGTAATCAGTAAAATTTGGGTCCAGCAATTAACTCAACATGGGGATCACTGCAGCAAATAGATCAGATTCAACATTTTCTGGTAAAGTAAATATTTACAACTCTTATGTACAGCTTCTGGATTTATAAAACAATGGAGAGCTAGAAAGTTGTGTAAAGTCAAGTCTGGAATTTTAAAAAAGGAAAGAAGCCCTTGTCCAACCAATTTGGAGACACTTTGGCATACCGAAAGAGGTCTTTTTTGTTTTTTTTTTTTCATTGCAACTGTTACAAACCATCAGATCTAAAGCATCACTGAGGCCAGATGTCCTTGGAAATGCAGGCAAGGTCTCTCTAGCGTCTGTGATGTTGTTAGCTGTTTGGCGAGCCAATATCCACTGTGATCTTTGTGTACAGAGGGTACTTGTCAGTTCTTAACACCTTGTAGGATAGTGTATTTAAGCCGTCAGAATTCATTGTCTCCCTTGTGTGAGCAATTCGGTCAAACCTGCGAAGGAGGTGGGAGAAAAAAACAAACCAATAAACGAACAAAGAAAGGAGAAAAAAAAAAGTTTAAACAACCCACACTCCACATTACAGTTTTTATAGCCTCTCCTCTCCGGCGGCACCTCCGGTGTTTTGAGAACAGCCTGAGTATGGGTCCCATAAACTCCCAGATTGGGCCAGCCTGAGCAGACATCCCTAGGGAGTCAAATTTTAGACAGGAAAAAGCAGGTCCTTCTCCAGCTCTGCATTAGAGTATGAGTTTTATATGTCAAAGACAAGCTGGAAAGAATTGGTTGGAGCTTAATTTCCTGTGTTTAAGGGGGAAAAAAGAACCCCAACCCAAACCCCACCAAAAAAACAGGGAAGAGGCACTGGTGCCACAGTGAAATCTTAAGAGAAAGGGTCTGCAATAAGGTGATACACTGGAGGAGGGGAGGGGGCGGCTCACAGCGAAGGGAGTGGAGAGGTCAGTGAGGGAGGCGATGGCTGCAGGCTTTCTGACATCAGGCTGTTTGCCGGGCAGAAAGCCCAGCAGTGAGCAGCAAGGGCAAGAGGAGCCCCTGGAATCTGCTGTGGGACGGGGCAGACGCACCTCTCGGGGTTGGGCTCGTTCTTCCTGTCCCGGGAATGCCGAATCATCCTGCATTTCCCAATGACAGCGTCTGGACGAGATATCCCCATGCCTTTGAACACCAGCCTGTAAAAAAGCAAGTGGATTAAGTATCTGTGAGAGGTGACAGATGTGGGATGCTCTGCCACACCTTCCACAAATCACCATTGGTTTTGGGGCGGGGGGGGGGGGGGGTTTGCCTTTTTTTTTGTTTTTTTTTAAGGATGTCAGCAGTGCATTTGCAGGCTTACTAACACCAAGAAGGTAAACCAGTCCCTTTCCACGTAGGCATTCGCAAAAGAGACACCCCTCCCCAGCCAACATCGAGGACCTGCTAATTCACCACACCCTCACTTGCACCGCCAGCTCCTCCACCCCCCCACACGCCTGCATTAACCTTGCTCCAGGCTGCAGACTGGAATTTGAATGTGAGGCATCTAGTTTTTAACCCATCTGGAAGGGAGCCAGGAAAGCATTAATTTTTCTGGATGTGAAAGCTGTAGTGCTGGTAGAAACTGGAGTGAATGGTGGTAAAGCTGCATGGGCGGGGGAGGGCACCCATGGTCAGAGCCACAGTGGTTCCAGCCGAGCCCCACTGCCCAGGCAAGGGCAGCCTGCTGCTGCATGATCTGAAAAGCACTTGTTGGACACCAATACTGGAAAAGTACCTGGTGTCTTCCTCTTTGCATCTCCCTTCTCATTTCTGTATAGCATCCACTGCTCCTAAAAGCCCGGGAGGACTACCACCTTGCTCAGAATGTGCTGCCCCACTGGCAAACGCCCTGGGGATGTGAAGTTGTAAGGTAGCACAACCCCAAGTCCACCCTCTGACCCAGTCTTCAGGCAAGGATGGGCCAATTCTGCCCTGTGCAAGCCTCCTCTGCGGTTCTGAAGCTTGCTTGGCTTCCCTCCAGGCTGGAAGCGATGGCTCACATCATCACTGAGCCGCTCACAGCCTCGTAAATGAAGCTCTCGGGAACAAAAGGAGTCAGGCTGCCAACACAGGCAAGCCTCAGGCTGCCTTGGGCTAGGTGGGTCACGGTCCTTCCTCAGCCTGTTGTGTGCCCTGAATGCCCTTTTTTCAGCCAGTGCTGCGTGGCCAGGAAGAGCACTGATCCAACCTGTGTGCTGACATGGATGCTTGCAAGGCTGTGTAGTGAACCAACAATGCACAGATGGACAGGATTTTTTCAGCTGGACCCACTCCCCAGCACACTTTGGGAGCTGCCAAACTGGGTGGCAGCACCCAACAGGAACATGCTTTTGCTGAGCCAGCAGATCACCCACGCCCCAACCTCTGCCCCCCACCCGGAGGGGAGGCTCTGGCAGTTGGAGTGAAAAGACACCCACACACACCCACCACCACCACCCCCCCCCCCGCCCCTGCATGCCCTGGCGAGAGCAGCAGGCCTGTGCTCATTCCCACCCTGGTGGCACTCGTGGTGCCAAGGGGAGGGTGTATTTTTTTATTTACCTGTTATAAATGTCATCGTCTTCACCACCCCAGCCCCAGTAATTGTTCGGGAACCCATTGATTTTTGTGAACTGCTCTTTGCTCAAGGCAGACACACCTCCGAAATACTGATTGTAAGGCAACCTGGAAGCAGGGAGAAAAGATTGTCAGAAGAGGAAGGGTGCTAGCCACGGAGCAGCATGCTTGCCCAGAAAGGGCTCGTTGCTGCCTTTTAACCCAGCCCATGGGACACCAGCACGTCTCCCTGCAGCAGGCAGCAGCATGTGTCTCAGTGCCCAGGAGCTCACAGCCCAAAACTGAGCCCATGAGATGACCTTGCACGCACAAAGCCAACCAGCTCTTGCTCCGTACACGATGGTTCACCAGGGGACTGGGGACAGATGAAATTCAGATCCCCAGCACCAGCAGAGAGCCCATGCAGCGATTACCAGGATGTACAGCAGACCTTTTCTCTGCTTCAGCAAGCAGAAGAAAGCCCCAGGGTCTGCATTTCTTCCCTAAGCTTCACCTAGCTGCAAGAAAAATCTGCAACTGCTGCAGTGACAGTGACAGTCCTGCTCTGAGTAGGGCTGGGTCTGGGGTGGATAAGTGCTGAGGTGCTGCTACCAGCAGCACTGCTGTACCTTTAGCACTACTGACCACGATGGGGTCACATCTGGTTTTCACTTTATAGGTGAGCTTTTAACCACCTCCCCCTCCACGGACCTGGGACATAAAAAACCCGCACAAAGGAAAAGTATTTTTGTCTGCAG
The DNA here is from genome assembly GCA_022605575.1 of Laterallus jamaicensis coturniculus. Taxonomy (NCBI): domain Eukaryota; kingdom Metazoa; phylum Chordata; class Aves; order Gruiformes; family Rallidae; genus Laterallus; species Laterallus jamaicensis. The sequence goes on from JAKCOX010000010.1 coordinate 25,495,118, forward strand.
CAGTTTGCTGAAGCCAAATGTATGCCAAAAGGCATTTCGTTTTGTGTTGCCCTGAGATACCAAGGCAGGTCCCTCAGTGGTCTGAAACTGAGCAGCCAAAAATAATTCATTTTGCTCTTAAAATAGTGTCTGATGCAGTCTTTTAAAAGCTGCACATAATTCTCGCTGTGTGAGAGTGTCTCATTTTTCAGACTGGGTGGAAACACTAGCTGTCTTCCAGCTTCCAGCCTGAAACACAAGAAGGGATACATGGGCATCTGCAAAATGACAGGCTCTTAGTTTTTCCTCGCCCTACATTTCACTTTCCAGAAGCTGTGAATTTTAATAAACTGCTCAGCTGCATTTCTCCCCCCTCCTCCCCTCCAGCTGATCCTGCTCGCAGCCACCCACTCCCTGCAGGGATGCACACGCCAAGACAGGCTTTTGCCAGTGACATTTTCCCAGGCTTTCAATGGTAGGTGGAGATGTGTAACACTGTGCCTGGCCAGCCAGACTAATAGCAGCATTAGGAACAAAATGCCCCTCCAAAAGGCATCTCACCGAAATCCGAATTTATCCATGGATACAGAGAGGTGCCGTGGCTGGCTGTAACATTTGTAGGTGTTTCTGTCATCCATTGGGATGAGGTCTACGTCACTAAACACAAAGCAGTCATAGTCATACTCTTTCAAAGCCTCTGCAAATCCTATATTCAGCAATTTAGCACGGTTAAATTCTTCTTCTCCATCCTGATTTAAAAAACAAAATAAAACAAAAACAAAACACAGTTAGGTGATTTAAATTTACCATTGTCATCAGCAGTTTCTTACCTGCTGCCATAAGCCACTGTTGCTGCAATGGGGTGGCATTGCCTGTGATGACTGAGCTTGATCCTAAGCATTGACCCTGCAGCACCCATGGGATGTCCGCAGCGAGCCCCCGGTGGTATGATGGCATGCCAGACAGCTGCAAAAGGCTGAGGAAAGGCTCAGGTCCCATTTCCCAGTGGCAGGTTCTGAGAGGGCTGGTTTGATGCTGAGCTGTCGCCCATCCCACTCCACACAGGCATTTCTGGACTGAATTTTGTGGTAAGAGTTTACAGACTGCCAGGGTAAGGAGACGGGGCTTCCCAGAGCAGTGGAGAAAAGCAGAGAGAAACAAACTCCTCCAGAGGAAGGGACCCTTGCCACAAACACTGTCAGTCCTTTAGCTTACAGCCAGGACAAGGACCATGTGGCCGTGATTTCAGCCCACTCTTCCTAAGCTCTGCCACACACGGCTGCAGGACGATGAGCAGTGCAGCCCCTGCTCAGCAGCACAGCCGGGCCTGCAAACAGGCCCCGGTTTGCAAAACACGGGGTGCCACCAGGAGTGAGGGTCTGCTGCTCTCACACCCGCTCCTGCTCCCGCGCCGAGCCCTGGGGCAGCTGTGCACAGGCAGGAGCAGGGCGCTGCCCCAGCCCTGTGAAGGGTGCTGCTGGCTCGGCGTGTGGCCTGACAGGCAGCCTGGTTTGCTACTGGATGGTGGGCCAGCGTGAGCAGCTTCCTGCAAGGAAGCCAGCATCCGCTGCGATGAACAGCCCCTTCTTTGCTGCTCCTCAGCCAGCCAGAGCACAGCATGACCCATCATGCACCCTGGGGCAGGGGAAAATGAAACCAGGAGGGTTGCCACCACGATGGAAGGGACCTGAAAAGAGCTGCCACAGCAGCACAACAGAAACATTTATCTTAGAGCAGGAGAAGTCAAAGGAGGGACCTGCAGAAAGAGGGGCAGGAAACCTCTATGCTCTCCACCCTGAGCAACGAGGCACCCGAGGAGAAATCAGTCTGGCCTCTCTCAGGCAGAAATGTTTCAAAAGCACATGTGGGTTTGAGCACAAGTACGGGCTCGCAGATTGCATGAGTTTTGGAAAAACAACAGGATCCTACTCACAAACCCAAGAGTAACAGTGCTTTAAGAGCAAGGATTTCCAACCCAGGACCCTACTTTGCAGCAGGAGCTTCGAACCCAAACTCCATGCCAGGGAACCAAGCAGGTAGAAGGGAACTCACAGGGCATTGCTGAGGAAGGCTGAAGTTTTTCTGTCAGCTTGAATACCAAGACTGCCAAATCCTTTCTTTTCTGTCCCATCCCACCTTTCCTCCCTCCATGCCCTGGAAGCAGCGTTGAGTCAAAGGAGTCCCCCACGATGCAAGCCATGCCCCCAGCCCTGCAGTACCCACACCCAACACAGGACACGAATCAAGGATGGATATAATACTGCGCCCAAGGACCAGCAGCTTAAAACACTGCCCTCCTCCCAGATGGCTCTGCCTTGTTAATAAATAATCAGTTTGGAAACTGTTTAATCCAGACTGGTTAATGGCCTTGCAGCTGGAGAGCCGATGCAGTTTCTTAAAACAGCCACAAATATCTTTCAAATGAAGGTTTTAACATGCAAGTGTGAAATCAAGGTTTTCAAAAGCATTCATCACCTGCCTGGGGCATAAATGACTTCACAGGGAGGAGTGAGCTTTCATGGAGGAGGATCTGAGCAAATTCTCAGCATCCTCACCCGAATCAAAAGGGTTCACGCAATAACCAAGGTGGTGGGAAGATGATCATTGTCATATATAAGCAAGAGCAGTGAAAACTTGAATGTAGAAAATGAAGGCAAGTCGAACAAAGAGGCTGGAGAAGAGGGAGTGGCTGGGACTGTGGGATCACAGAAGGTTTTTTTCCCTTCGGCCAAGAAGACTGCCCAGCCCCAGCTGCCGAGCGCTCCTCAGGTCCCACAGCACCAAACCCAGGCTGGCTCCACAGTCCCCAGGGGGGCTTTTCCTGGTGCTGGTGCAGGTGCAATGTGGTTGCACCTCAAAGCATCTGCTGGGTCCAGTCTAGGAGAGAATTCTCATTTCACACCCTCTGGCTGCTCTTTTCATAATGAAGTTTCAAGGCAAAGGGCACTTCACATGCATTTTGTTACTCGGCCTTGACTAATCCAGGCCTTCAGGTAGCCTCTGACTCCTCTGGGTGACACCTAGGGATTAACAGCACTGCAGTTTTGAATCTCTCTCCAAAACAAACCCCAAAATGCAGTGCAGTGACTGGACTGCAAGTGGGAAAGAGCCCTCTGGCTACCTCACGTGCAGGACAGGGCCTCACGCACAGAGAGGGACCAGACACATGGCAAACACTTCATATGGGCATCACTGCTGTCCTAAATGGCCACACAGTGTCACACTGTGGGATCCAAAAGGTGCATGGGGTGAGGCGGGTGGGGGGAAATCACAACCAAAAGTCCCCACAAAAATGCCTCTCAAAGCCATTTTTTAATAACTTGACAGTACGTGATGAGAGGCTGCTGCAGCAAGCCTGGCAATGCTGTTACCCATTAGGGCTTCTTTGAGAGCAGGAGGCTGGTTTTCTGTCCTAGGTGGTATGCAGGGCTTTACAATGCGTGTTGGAGTAAAAAAAGGTGGGTTTTGCTTTTTGTGGAAAGCCCAGCTTCTTTACCTAAAGCAATGTGGAAGCACTGGCGTGTTTCTAGTATCTGGGATTCAAATCTCTCAAGACTGAGAAATGCGTGTATGCTTCTATTTTTGACTGATCCTCAGCTTTTTGAAAGAAAACGAAACAGAACAAAACAAAAAGCAGAGTTGGGAAATCTCTCTTCTATGCTGCTGTCCCTTCCAGGTCAGCACATGGCGCAGCACCGCAGGTGACCCTCAAGACTGCAGATAAAGCAGAACTAGGGAAACCTTCAGCCACCGTCTCTGCTTGGCAGCTCCCCATCCCATGGAAGCTCCCTGTTATTTGCTGGAAGGAAACGGATCAGTTTGGACTTGCTTGGACAGAGAAGCATCATCCTGAAGAGCTAGGCTGTGCATGGGAGACTACTCTGACAATGTGGCCAAGCTGTAGATGTAGCCTCCACACTAATTTCCCAGGCTTTCAACCAGAAAAGATGTAGAACAAGCATTTCTTTGCTATCTTTTTTTTTCCCCCGACAGTTTTGTTCCCTACATTCTCTTGTCCTGAAATGTAACCCAAGTCCAAGTTCAGCACCTGTTTCTGGCTCCTGATTTTACTGCTCTCTATGTCTCTCTCAGCATGTTCAACTCCATCCCCATGTCCTGGTCCATGAGAGACTGGTTGATGGTGGACAACCAGCTGCCTCAGTCCTGTGGGGTCTGATGCAAACTCCTTCTCATACCTGGAGACGACCAGCCCAAGCAAAAACACGGCCAGGCGTTTTTACTTCCCATCCTTTACCTTTGCCTGAATCTGGTTTGCTTAGCCAGACCCACTGAAGGATGCTAATTTTTTAAATAGTACCAGACAGGTAAACCTAAGGTTTTTGTATCTGTCAATCTAAAGGGCTTGCAAACCAGCATGAAACCACCTGTCCCAATTTTACCCTTCCATGCAAAAGGCAGCTCTGTGACTCCTCCCACACACAGTACAGGGGACCTATCTCTGCATCTCTCTCACCTGGACCTTCAACTCATCAGGTCTCAGGGAGATAATGGTGAGGATACACGCTTCTGGCCAGCTAAGAAAGAGCCATCAACTCCAGCTGGACGTTGCTGGCCAGTCAGGGATCTCCCAGAATGTCTTAGGGATCTCCCAAGACTGCTTGAACATTCACGGCAAAGTCCATGCTCCAGGGAATTTAGAGGCAGAAATAGATTTCCAGGACAGTACAGAGACACTTTGCTGTTTTTCTGCCAGAGGGTGTTATGAGGCCTCAGTACCGCTGCATCGGGCAGGAAAGCAGCCACAGGGAAAACTCCCCACACACAAACACTGAGCAGGAGCTCAGCACAATTCCTCCCTCCTTTGCCCTTATAGCCTGGGGGGTCCTGATACCCCCTGCAAATCAACATGAGTAAGTGTGATGCCCCAACCACTCCGCACTCACACAACACACTGGAAAATCTCTACCAAGGATGTTGCAGGTAACACCAGGGGCCAGTGGAAAACAGTTCAGTAACTACACAGTTCTCAGGGAATTTGTTAAGTCCCCCCTTTCCTGAACTTAACTGTGGTGGCACAGGCATTTGGCGCAGGCTGAACCGGAGCGAGAAAAATCATTGCTAAACCTGAGCACCCAGGTGGGGATAGCTGAAGGTGCTGGAGAGCATGTGGAAGCAAGCAGGACTGCAGGAGATGCCACAGATTTGCTGTTGCCTTCTCATCTGATGGAGCCCAGCTTGCGTGGCATTGTACGGGTGCTTCCAAAAGCATGCTCAGCCACGTGTCCTCACCTCACGTTCATCCCAAAGTTCCTAAAACTGCCACCCAACACGTCAGGTTTGGCTTTTGCTAGGGGTGGGATACAGAAGGTGAAGCATAATACGTATTTTCCACTGGCTCCTGCTGCACATCGGACATTTTACAAACATCATCCCCCTGACTTCAGTCAGGTCCTACTCTGAGGCATTCAGGCACGCAAGAACAGCACGCTGGTGACACAATGGACTCGTGACGGAAACACATTGCACTGAAAGGAAGAAGTTTGACATTACCAGTGCAGCAGTAGCAGGGCTCAGCGCTCCTCTTTCTTTCTATGAGATGCAGAGCACAGAAGAGCACGTAGGCAGCGTGTAAGAACCAGATCACACAGTAATTCTCCTTGCTTCAGTGATTGCTTTGCTACAGACAGGATTAACAAGTAAAGGTAATATTTCCCCACTAGAAGGAAAAATAAAATAAAAAAAAAAAAGGAGGGCAGATGCAAAGGGAAGGACAGACAAGAGAAAGAGAAAAGCAATTGTCAAGACAGCAGAGAAATAAGACTGTTTTCCTACTGTACTTCTGTCAGAATTAATACATTTTCCACAGCGTGTGCTATTCAGCGTTCCCACTCACCCTCGAGAGATGCATCCAGTGGGTTTACTCCCACTGGCCACTCTGCCTCTTCCAGACACAGACTGCTAGAGGCACACAGGAGGAGCATGTTTATTTTACAAATCAAGCAGTCTTACTTGCTAACCTACCCCTACCTGACTGCTGGATGTGTTTGGGACATCACAGAATCACAGGGGTTGGAAGGGACCTCGAGAGATTATTGGGTACAACCCCCCAACATACCTACCCTGCATACTGGATGTCACCCCTGCTCCAGCTGAGCTGAAGGGATGCTTTTCAAAAAATCCCACTTGCCTTGGTAATTTTTGTGAGGGCTAACTTGAGAGCAAGCACACAGCCCCACAGACCAGAGAAGAGGAGCCAGCAACACAGGGCAGTGCAAGCCAGCATGCACCACCAGAGCAGCAGCAGGAACTGCAACCAGGATTCAGACACAGCCTGCCTTCACAGCAGCTCCGCGTGATGGGGCCCCTCATTCTTCTTACCCTCAAGCACCACTGATGGGGAAATACCAGCCCCAGCTGCACTGCTGGCTCTGTGCGATGGAGACAGCCGCTCACTCACAAGCTGTGCCCCTGGACTGTGATCTGGCAGCTCTCCTCTGTGTCTCTGCAGAGTCACCTGAGCTACACCTGGCTGGAAAGCCAACAGCCTCCACCACAGAACCACTGCTGAAAGCCACGTCAAACGGTTACTTCTGAGCTGTGTTCTGGAAAGGGAGGCGTGCTGCTCTGCTGCCTTGACCCACCAGCACCCCAGTGACCGTTGGGGAGCATGGCTAAAGCAACCTTGTGGCACCTGTAACTTGTACAGGCAAACCCTGCACGTGCAAGAACATGCAGCCTGAAGGACAAAGGGCTGGGGCTGTCCCCGCACTGCTAGACCACAGCAGCACCACGCTCATCCCGATGACCTGGAAGGGTCTCCTGATGGGGCTCAATTTTAGGGCACAGCGTGCCAGTCTATACACTGTGGAAACAACTTCTGCCCTGAGCAACCTGGCTGCTGAACCACAAGTGCTGTCAGCTGCAGACACCATCTGCTCTGCTTGGGAGCTACTGCTAATGACCCCCCAAAAATGCTTTTGCCCGGCTATCTGGCACCCTGGAAATGAGCAAAATAAAACAGTGGTAATAGAATACTGGTTTTCTCTCCCCCTTACTTTCAATTCCATGAGGAAATTTTTCGCTTGGGCAACCACAGTAAATATCCGTGGTGTTTGATACGCCCAAGAACATCAGCTGACCCGCAACTTTAAGAAGTTTCGTTTAAAGAAGGATGTTATTTCACCTCAGTTTTTACGAGCTGAGAAAACAGGATACGGATACATATCCAAGGGAGACGCTGAGCTGTGAGACTGCCCAGCCAGCAGCTCTGCTGGGGCTCTCAGAACCGCATCTGCCTCCTCGCGCTGCGGCACAGGCAATGCCGACACATTTTAAGTTTCTCCAAGTGTGAACGACACCCACTTAATTAACCACCATTATGGTATAAATTAGGACAGCTTGTCTGGACTAAAACTTGGCTTTTTTTTTTAAAGACAGGTCTAAGGCCATCACGTATTGAGAAAAACCCAACAAAGTGGCTCGTGTCACTACTCGCTTCTCTTCTGTCCCATTCACCTGAAGACAGACACCCATCTGCTCCACTGCCACAGCTTTGCTTCCTCTGCCCTGACACCTTGTGCACTAACATGAACAGAAGTGGCTTGAGAATGTAAGTGAAATCCCACAGCTTTATGCCAGATTAGGCATTAGCACTACCCCGTAACCTTAAAAATCTCTGTACACAATTCCTGCAGTAGTTGTGAAAAAGAAACATAGGGAAAGAGGATATTAGAGTGGGTTGTGCCATTGGGTATTTTTTTCCCCTCCTGACCAAGCAGATTCTTTAAGCAGAAGCTCTTTGGAGTGAAGTGTGCCTGACCAGAGCGTGGGACCTCGGGTTCTCCATCAAAATCATCCAAGCAAAATTGCTCATGATCATCTTAACTTTTTTCCTTTTTCCTTATCCCTGCCTGCCAGTCCACTGCCGTTCAGGATAAAGCAACCACTCATGTTTTAGGGAGCACAGACACTGTTGTGAGAGTTGTATAAAGCCCTGTGTCTTTATCACCTTACCTGGTTGATGACATATACTCCGTAATCTAGCTGCTGCCTTTGGAGAATTGGGTGCAGGTAATAGAGCCAGTACTTCAGGTGCTCCTCTCGGTTCCTGAATGGTATGATTATTGCTACTTTCTGAAGTGCTATACAGTTCTTCGGAGCAGAACGACCTCCTGCTCTGACCTCTGGGTTTATTCTCGCCACTTCTTCCAGGTTCACAGGCTGGGAAAACTCCACACGTAGTGCACCAACTGGAAGAGAAGCACAGCACAAAGCAAGTGAGCACATACAACCTACTTTTCCGAGCACACAACCTTTACATGCATTCGGGCTTTTGGCTTTTTTTAAAAACAGAGGTTTGGATCCAAGCAAAATCCCGGTGGTGCGAGGAGGTGTTTAAGTTTGGACCAGCCACAACCAAAGCAACCACAAGCATCGTCCAAAGCAAACCCACCAACGCTGCAGCCTTTTGGTATCAGACCCCAAGCAAGTTGCTGATGCCAAGGGAGTCTTCAAAATCCTCCTATTTGCGTGGCAAACCCACAGCTGTGGTCCCAGTGGCACGTGTGCCACAAAACCAGCCTAGAGAAGAGTGATGACCTCTGCGCTCTCACCCACCTCTCACACAGCGTGAGTTGAGCACTTCAAAAATAGTCCTGGCTCTCCTACGAACGCAATTACTACTTACGCCAAGGCTAGCCACATGCAAAGTGAACAAAACCCCCTTTCTTGGTTTTGGTTGGGGTTTTTTTTTTCCTTACAGATACTTTCGGTATTCCGTAGGCATGTCCATTATTTACTAAAAGTCCTGTATCAGAACTGCTAAAAAAACTTACCCAGATTTGCATGCAGGTCAGCAAATCCTGTGCACGGTTTCAACAGTGTCAGGTTTTGAAACCGCCAAAATAATCTGTGCCAGAACTTGTGTGTAAAACTGAGAAGCCTCTGGCACCGCAGAGGGGACGGATGGCAGCCTCCGAGCTGCCCAAGGCCAAACTCAGGGAGAAAGGGCAGTGACCGCCCTTGGGCAGCAATAAGGTCGAAGAGACCTAAAGTGCAAGATTTTGTCTCACGCATCTGCACAAGTGCTCTTTTGCTTGCCCTCGGCTTCTCTGCTCTGCCACGTTGGCTCCAAAGCAGTCCCTCCCAGACAGCTGTATGGGGGGCTAAACACAGCATTGCTGACCACAGCCCTTTCAGGGGTGCATCCTCCCAACATTCCAGCTGGCCCTTCTGAAGCATTTGCTTCCTGCTGCTCCAGCCCTGATGAACAACGGGCTTGACTGAAGAAAGCCAGTGAGCAGAGTAGCTGCCCGCAGAAGGACCTCTTCTCACTGCCATGTCCTGCTCCCAGCAATCGTTAGCTAACAAACTGGGCTTCGCAGTGGGTAGGGATCCTGAGGCCCCCCGTGCATAAAGCAGAGAGCCATCACCATAAATACCTGGCTGAGGGTGACTCTATCACATAGACCTGTCAGCTGTAGACTCCCCCTCCTCTATCTGGGTGGGAACATGCTCTCATGCATGCACACACACTCTCACGCTCATGTCCTACAATTACAGTCTACTCATCACATTGCTGAGGAGACCACCAGGCCTCTCCAAGGGCAGACACAGCACCCACGCTTCTGAGCGCGCAGGCCGCGCTTACAGAGCCCCTCAAGCAGGGGAAGCAAGCCTTCTTTCAGAGCTGTAAAACAGCGGCCACCACAACTGACCTTGTGCATACCCCAACATGGGACCGCTAAAAACCCAGAAATAATGCTCTGGGCTCACAGCCCGTTCCCTGGCTCTCTATCTAGGAGAAGCTACTTGAGTTTGGTTGCATGGCTCCACAAACCTCACTCAGGCTGAGATGGGGAGAGGGAGACTGGCCGAACAGGCAGAGGTGCTCAGTGTACCCCCGGAGGCAGTCAGGAAGCTTTGCTGCCGGCTTCACTGCCAACGCAGCACAGATCTTGGGGAAACTAGCATCGTGGGCAGGATGCAAAGGGATCTCCCCATCTCTGCACGGGTTAAACATGCAAGTTTGTATGTTTCCCTCTCACAGAGGGTGGAAGCAGCAATTTCTCAGACCTCAGACACTGGAATCAGTAAGCCTGTGCTCCCTGCGATCCCAAGGGTCCTGTCCCAGCTACACCGCGATGTGCCAGCCTGGCTGCCCCCAGCTCATGCCAGCTGCTGTAAATGCCTGCCTTCGGGCTGCATGGCCAGGCCAAAGCCTCTCCGCCTGAAAAACAGCTTGCAGAGAGAGCTGGAAGAACGCTCTGCAGTGGGAGGAAGAGGCAAGAATGAGAGGAACCGGGGCAGGAAGGAACACGCAGAGGCATGACCGGGACTGGGGCTCGGCAGTGGCAAGATCGGGGACCAGGCTTGGCCAGCCCCATGCCGGTGGGACAGGCAGGGGCAGGCTTCAGAGCAGTGAGGCTGGTGGGGTCAGGATGGGGGGCAAGGGCATAATTTTCTTTGGATTTGCTCATCGCTTCACTGCTGCGCTGGCGAGGGCTTTCCCACAATAGCCTCTGGCCTTGACCATCTCCATGCCTGCTTCCTCCCCGCCTTCACCCCTCTGCCCCCCAGTGTCACCTCTTAGGAGACCAGCACTCACAGTGCATTTAAATCGGCAAAAGGTGTTGCACTGGTCATGGCCTGCAAAGGGTATTACGTTGGGCATCTGTGCTCAGGGATGTTATTCTGCTTTCCTCACACCCCGACGCCAGTGGTAGGACCAACCCAGTGGGACGCTGCAGGAAGCAGCAGGGCGGAAGCAGCACATCCCTTCCTGGGGCCCTGCCAGCCCATCCCGCTCCCAGGCGCCGGGTGCCTGCTGTCCCACCAAGCAAACCCGTCCCTGCCAGGGTGGGCTGCACCCTTCTTCTCCCAGTTGCTGCTCCCCAGAAACAACTGCAAGCCCTGTGGGCCGGAGGATGCTTTCTGCATTAATCAACAGAGGGGTCTTGTAACGCCTTACAGTTTAAAGGAGGAAGGAAACAAAAAGTTTGCCATTTAGGTGAATTTACAGAGGAAATCTTCCACTGGCAGCTTGTGAGCTCCATCTGGGCAAGGACAGCCACAAGCCTCTGGACACTGCAAGCAGGGCATTTTGCAGGCTGACATCCGCCAGCCCCCTGGGCCAAACACAGACCATTCATCCCACCAGCATTTGCCTTGTTGGACTTCAGGAGGCTGGAAAGTCAGCAAGGAAAAGATGGGGAGAGGAAAACACATTCTTTATAAAAAACAGCTGTGGAGGCAGAGATTTCATGGTTTCATTCTTGAAAGACATTGCTGAGAAGTGATCTGTACTGCTCAGACTCTCCAGTTAATCAAATCAGTTTTAAGGGCAGCACACCGTAAATGCTGCCTGAAGGATGCAGACAAGGTGCAGGTCAGTGAGGAGACCCCAGGCCGTGGTGCAGTACGTGCTCAGAAGGCAGCTGCTTCTGAGACAGGCTCAATGCATTAATACATTCACTGGCATCAGTAAGAAGATGAAAATGTAAAAAACTTGAATAGGCTGTTTTCAAGTATGGAACAGCTAAACTAAACTGGAATTTGTAGCACCATGTGGCTGACAAAAGCACCAGAAAGGTATCACCCCCCCCTTTGTGAATCCACGCTTTCAGTTCACTTCCCAAGCAGGACAAGGCTGAAGTCAATTCTGCAAACACAGGCTTTCCAACCAGTCACTGGAGTCACAGTTCCAGTTGCTAATTTTGAATCATTTTCACAGAAATCTGACTACCTGGATAGCAAGCAGGCACAAAGTTGTCTCCCACGGATGCTGACTCAGGCACAATCTGTAGATGGCAAGAAACCATGTCGAGTTTGCTGTGAGTGCTGTCCCACCGGCCAAAACTGTATCTCTATCACTGTTTACTAGGTAAATGTTCCAGCCCGATTCACTCCACCTCAGTTTTTCCTGCTTCTGTTCTAGGTGAATGCCTGACACGGTAGCCACTGTATGCTGAGCCCCTACTAAAAACAGACAGCAGGTATATGGACTTGAAGCTCTGGGCACCCATATGGCCCAGGATCTGTGCAGGCAGACACCTTTTGGGTTCAGAGTTACAAAAAAACCAACAGAGCAGCTTCATGAGCCTCCACTGTATGTTTTTATTAAAAAAACCCAAGCAAACCCTCCAAAACATGAACAAGCAACTGCCGGAAGCTTGTGAAAGACACAGCAGCACAGCATCATATCCCAACACTTCAGAGGTTGTAATGTAAAAAGATGTTTTCGCTGGCAGTGCTAGGTAAGAAAAAAGCCAGCCCCCCTCCCACCCCCCACGCCTGACATTCAGAAGCATTTCTGCTCAAAGGGAAGGTGCACAGGAAAAGCGTACAGGCACCGGGCCTGTGGTGTGCATAAACAGGAAGCAGTTTCTCACATGAAGCAAAAGGTGAGGCTTGCAAAAAGCCAGAGGCAATGCACACCCAAGCCTCAGGAACCTAGCCCACAGCCCCAGGAATTTCCTCGCCCCCCATGCTTCCCAACAACAAAACCATTTGCTGCCTGAGGCTGCCAGCACACGTCCTCATGACCCAAGTGAGAGAACCCTCACGCAGGAAGCCCAGAATCTGCTCAGTCCAAGCCTCTAATAAAACCAGAGGCTGCCCCAGCCTCCCTGGACCATATATTCTGGCAGTGCTGGGAAAAATCAAGCAGCAGTGCTCACTAGAATTATGTTCCTGCCTCCCCAGGAGGACGGCAAATGGGACCATCTAAGAAGGTGGTAGTGGGTGATACACCCTTCCCTAGGAGGGTGATGCAGCCCCAGCAGAAGGAGATGGGAAGGAGGTCAGCATGGTTCACAGGAAGGTTTGGAGAGGCAGAACTACCCTTCCCAGCACTTCCCCGGGAAAACCCAACAAAATTCACCAGTGTGTGTCAAGCCAGGGACAAATCTCAGATATTCAATTTAGTAAGAATGAAAGTGATTGGAAAAAACCTCCCCCCAAACCCAACAGAAAATATTTCCATTGCCCTGGCCCTGCACTGGGCACTACTGAGCTGCTGAGCCACATGCACACCCGCACTGCCATGCTCAGACAAACTCATGCAAAAGGAAAGCTGGAAACGAGAAGCAGAACTCACAGAAAGGAGGAAAATAAAACCCCAAAAAGCCCAACATCTCTCTCTGCAGGCGCCCAGCAGAAAAGGGAAGGATCTGATGGCTGCACCAAGTCTGCCCTGGTTGGGAAAAACAAAACCAGCCCCACCCTGGAAAATGTGGGGGCAAGTCCCTCCACCCTGGGCTGTGGAGCAGGGGTCGCTCCAGCCCCCAGACCCACGTGGCAGCTCCAGGGCAGGCAGGTAGCTGCATCCCATGGCTCACTCAGCAAAGCAAGCGTCTCCTATTAAAACAGGCTGAACTTCAGAGCTGTGCCAGCGCCTACGCAGGCAGCACCAGACAGGCCTGGACTGGGGTTCAGCCATGTGCTGGGGGTACGGGAACAGCCGAAGGGGCAGCCCCAGCATCCCTTGCCTAGCTGGGTCCTGTGAGCAGCCCCCTGTGTCCTGGCATATGATCCACCAGCCAAAATAGCCGTGGGCACATCTCCTTGCAAACTGGCTGGCAGCTGCTTCCCCTTGCTGTCTGCAGTTCTTGCTTTTCAGGAGTTCTTTAAAAAAAAATTAAAAAATCATCCTTGTGTCTGGCTGGAAATATCCCAGTGAGGGGAAAAAAAGCCTTCCCAAGGACTGGGATACGTTTTCTTTGGCCGGTCTACATGTGGGAAGTTGCATCCCCTCACAGATGGCAGCTGTGCAGGTGCAAGGCTTGGGCTGGCTACACCAGCACATGCCCTGTCTCGAGCAGGCTCCCGCAGCATTCGGCATCTGCAACTGTGGACCCCAAAGGGAAACAGGCTGGAAAAAAAACCAGGGTGCATCATGCACACTGGCAACTCTGGGTCTGCACAACTGACAGGCTTGCATTATGAACTGCGAGAGTACAGCCAGAGGGGAAAAAAAAATTCTTAATCCAACCCTAAGTGCTGCCTATTATGACAGACGGTCTCACACTAGCACATGGCGCCTTTGAAAAAGAAAAAAGAAGGAAAAAAAATCGCCGTTTCCACCAGAAGATACTTTGGGGAGAGAAGCAAAGTCCTCACGGGTGGCTCAACTCCAGCACATGCTCACCGAAGGAGCTTTGAACCATCTCTCTTTGAGCGGGGCAATCTGCATGCCATTAGCCCCGCTCCCTGCAGCCACAAAATTAAATTCCAGGCCCTCAATCAGCAAACACAAAACAAACAAACAGAGGGGCCCAGACCAGAAAAAGGCTGAGCTACTCCCGCACACACCCCTCCTGCCCTGGCACGGGCGGACAGGAGCTCTCCCAGACTTGGCGGTATCCCTCTGCCAGGGGCAGCCCCAAATCGTGAGGCAGCCCCCATCCCCATCCCATCCCACCCCCCACACGTGGCAGCTGCACCTGGATCCCGGTGCTGCCCCAGGGCTGGGGTGCGCTCCCCCCGACAGTGCAGGCGAGCACGGGGTGCCAGGTGGGGCGGAGGTGCATCTGCTTGGCCGAAACTGGGCCAAGGGCTTACGCACCCCCGAAAACACAGGGTGCTGCCGGCAGCGGGGAGCGCAGAAGGCGAGGCCGGGAGCTGGGCACGGCATGCCTGGGGATATACATGTCTGCTGAAGCCCCGCTGCCCCCGAGGGCACACGTTTGTGGAACCCAGTCCTGTGAAGCCTGTAGATGAGCCTCTGCAGGTAAGCGCCCTCAGAGCTGAGTCTGGCAGCAGCCTGGGCTGGGGACCCGCAGAACGGGAGGTGACACAAGCAGCCCTCTTTCAGGCAAACATCTGCAGGGTCTCTGGGACTGCCCCGGGGCTCCTGCTGCTCAGCTGCAGCCAGGAGGCAGCTGGAAGGGCTGCCTGCCATGCCCTGGTGTTCTGGGCAGCCACGGCTACTGCTTGGCTACTGCTTGCCCACCCGTCTGGAGCTGCTAATCCATGACTGGCTCACCAGCACCTCTCCTTCCAGCCAGAGGCTCCAGGCACGGCCCTGTGAAATGCAAAACGCTGTTCCAGCAGGGATGGGCCAAGCAGCCAAGGATGGCCCAGAGAGATGGGGTGAGCTGGACACTTGACACTGCTCCATCCACACCTCACAAACCCCCAGATCGTTGGCCCCACGACCACAGCACTGTTGTGGCCTGGCCCCAAAACCTCTGCAACCAAAAGCCCTCTTGCCCTGCAGAGAAGGGCACGCAGCGGGGAGCGATGGGGGCAGTAGCTGCGGGATGCACTCTGGAGAAGAGGGTCTGTCCGCCAGCAAGGAGAGGCAGTTAGCGGTGGAGTCCAGCAGCCCAGTGCCTCGGGCTTGCTCACAAGGCCACCAGATCCTCAGCACATCCCTGCTGAGGACTGTGTACTCCTAGCAGTGCCAGCCTTTGGGGTGGGGCCCTCCACGCAGCGACAGTGTTCTCTCTCTGCGCAGTGGAGTCAGACTAAGGAGCCCCACACCAGAAGAGGAAAGTTGAGAGTTGAACTGAATTCTGCATCCAAGTGCAGTTTGGGAAGCTGCAAGCATCTGTCTCTTTCCAAACACAAACTTGGCCCAATTTCCAAAGAAACTAGCTGCTGCCTCAGATCTACGCTGGCAGAGAAACAAGCACGTTATAAAACACTAGATGCACGAGACGGAAAACTTTCCTTTTCTCCCCGGCACATCCCGTCTGTTGTGCTGCATCCCTGAAACAGCTGCTCTCCAGGAAGGCACAATACCTTTCTGAGTTAAGTTTGCAAGCCTAATTAATAGTCCTTTACCTTCACTTTGGCCAGATGGGAGGATGCTAGTAATGTTCTCACCACAGAGGCTGCTCCCTGCCTGTAGAGAGCCAGCGCTTCAGAGGTGCAACATGCTCCCGACCACATGAGTAGCTGTGGAGATGCTGGCAATCACAAACCTTAATCATACTCTTTGGAGAAGTTTAACACAGCTTCTCAACCTCTCTTTTGAGGCCAGAAAGCCTAACTTTAAGCAAACTGGTCCACGTGTTAGCTCCCCCTCCCCCAGCCATCTCCATGCTCTTCTGAGTTTCTGTTTTGCTTTTTTGAAACAAGGCAGTGGAGGGACACAGCACAACTCCAGCTTGTGGCATGAGAGAAGTAATGGCTGTAGCAGCCAGGCTGGGGGAGAGGCAGGAGGGAGCGGAGACAGTGGCTGTACTGGAAAGGTTAAAAAAAAGCAAGGCAAAAAAAAAGCGCAAAGCAGACAATAGCAAATTGAGAGGATGGAGGGATGCCACATGTAAGGAAAATGCTTTTCTCCACCTCTTGGTATTGTAAGTGACCCCATAAATTCAGAGGACCCCAGTTTCTGGGGCAGACACCCATCACAGGGAGACAAGAGCCCATCGCTGCAGGCACGCATTGTGAAAGGACCTGTAAATCTACACTAGGCACGGCAAGTCTACCAAACCACTCTGGCACAGTCACCACCAGAAGTCTTCTTAAAAACCAGTGTTTTCAGCAACTCTCTCGCCCCAAGTTGCACTCTACTACGCTTCTGCCAGTGCTAAAGCACCCTCTGCCCTGCCCATGCAATGTCCAGATATTCACTGACCTCTCAGGCAGCACCATAACCTCTAAAAACCTTTGCAACACAGGCACTAAGATCACCACAACTTGATGAGCTACCTCTCTGCTTCCTCCAAAAAAGCTTCTAAGCATGAGAATACTCTCACCACTTACCCCAGCATCTACAGTATAGAGTGACTGCTCACACTGACTACACAGGCACGAGAAGCAGTGCATCACAGAGAACACACATGCCCCACAGGTTCTTCCCCCGCCATCTGACTGATGGCTGCTCAGCCACAAGACACCCCAAGGAGCTTCTTTCTCACGATCCTCATTTTTTTAAGACATGCCTGCTAACAGTGGGAAGCATCAGTTGCTATTTGTGACTGGTATCTTGAAGAAACTTGGTTTTCTCTTGTTTTGTCAATATCCCTTAATTATTAGGGTTTGGGGTTGTGGATTTTCTAAACTTAAACCTGGGGGTGGAAAAGCTATTGAGCCAGATACCTGACTGCAACACGTTTAGCATGTTTAGGTAGTCTTTGCCATGAGATGCTTACGGGGCAGAATGGAAGAACACATCTCTCTGGTCTGCCATTCCTTACCAGCAGCACCTGGTATCTAAACCAGTGTCAGAAGTGTCTAAGGAGACAGCTGTACTCCAAAATAACCTCCGTAAACAACACGTGCTCTCCATGCAGCAGGACTCGAAAATGACATCCCCGAAAATGATGAACCTCTCCATGACACTCTGCTTCGCAGACTTGTGGAACGGAAAGGTTAAGTGCTGCTTTAAGATGAACTCTTTTAGAGAGGGATCTCACTACCAAAGAGAGTGCCCCCCTTCCAACGTCCCTCCTAAAAACAGCAGCCACACAACTACCCCGCCGTCAAAACACAAAGACCTCAGGGAAAAGGTGGAAGAAAAGCATTTGACCGTTTTGAAAGCACTTGGCAACATATATACTCCTTCTGTAGAGCAGGGTGGGGTGGGGTTTTTTTTTGATTTGTTGAGGCTTTTGTAACCAAAAACGCTAGTACTGTTCCCCAGCTCCTAAAGAACATCGCAGTCAGGGGAACGGACACCTGAAGGATATACACTTGCTTCTGGGCTTCCAAGTTTCACCACAGTACGGACTCTGTTTCTCCATACCCCATTTAAGATACTCACTGGTACACAGCTCTCAACTGCAGCGTAAATCCAAAATGCCTATATTCATTGTATGAGAAAATTTTGTAGTTGTTAAGGACTTCTAATTCAAAGACGAATTATGTTATTAAATCCCCAGCCCTGATTTACGCTTTTAAACTATAAAGGCAAGTGAACCATAAAAGCATTTTAAATTTGGCAGCTTCTTGTAGAGATTAAACCTAATTCGGCTAATGCATTCGCCTCGGAGCCAGACAGCAGGGATTGTAAACTACTCTCTCTAAACATCACTAGAAGGAAAACTGTGGAGCTCTGAAATAAGTACCTGCCTATTTGACCGTTCAAAAAGCCCAAGCAGCTCGGTCACACACACACTGCATGATTCATCACATGCTTCCCAATGATGGGGGGGGGGGGGGGGAGGAAGGGAAGGAAGGAGGAAGGAAAAAAAAAAAAAGGCTAAAAAAGATTAGGTGCATTGCAATAAATTTAGGTTTACTCTGAGGGAGTGGAGCAGTTGGAGCTACCTGTTCTCATCAGGTCTCGTCTCCATGTCTGTGGGAAGGTGGGAACCAGAGGAATGCCCTTTCTGGTTCCTGCTTGTTAAGTTCATACCAATACGGAGCTTTGTACACAAAAAGTTTTTTTTTAATTCTGCGTGGCCAAATGATCAGAAATACCCACAGAGTGTACATGTCTCCATCCCCCCCACGGGCCGTAGGAGATACATGAGATGTTGGTCAGCGCAGACTCTGTCTTGACCAACATCTGAGGCACAGCAGGATTGTTTTACAAATGATGTTTGCTACCAAAACCTGAAAACAGCAGGGAAAAAATTAATACTGATAAGGTTTCTTACCTAGATGCTGCCTATAGACCTTTAAGCTGTGGCAGTGCCTGCCTGCATCTGACTGCACCACCCCACCAGTGGAGAAGGTAACACTGCTAGGAACCACCTGCCTACTGTGTAATGGAGAGCCGCTTTCTACGTGGCCCTGCAGCTCTCTGAACATCTGCAACCACTTCCAAGAGCCTCACGCGGTGTTTGCCAGACTCTGCTAACCGCACTGAAGATGTTACCAAGACAAGACAGCGGACAAAAAAGTTTTCACTGATCCTGCAGCAACTAACCCCGACAAGGCTCTGCATCTTGGGGACGCGAAGAGCATTTCTCTAAACTCCGGGCATTTCAAAAGCACATGACTCGCTCCAGAGAGGATCAGGCTGAGTAGAGACCGTTTAAAGCAAACCCATATTCATAAAGGGCTCCCACATCCACACTCCATGCCAGGCTTGGACAGCCACTTTCAACTTAAAGTGATCTGGGAGGGGGGGGGAAAAGCGAAAGATATGAATCATAAGCAACAACAACAACAAAGCCCAGCACAGTTCCTTTCAGTGACCTCAAAACCGCCTTCCTAAAATAACAAACCAGTCATTTGTTATTCAGATGCATTGATCCATAAACAGCTGACCAGCGAGCACTGAGAGAAACTGTGAATTTCTGTGTGGGTTTCGAAAACTGAAAACCACAGGTAGCTTCTAGAAAGCCTCTTCCCCCCGTTGTGATCTGTCTCTGTGCTAACGTGGCACACTGATGGAGAGGGAGATGATCCCCAGGCTTCAGGCCCTGAGCGGCTTGTGGCCAGGTTGCTATCCCACTGGGATGCCAGCAGGTCACGGCAGCCACCTCTACCTGCGCCGTCCGAGGGTCTGTCCGCGGAGCAGCAGCAAAGCTGGGCGAGAACCTTGAGAGTCACCTCGCCTCCACTTCTGCCCTGTGACAAAGACAGCGTACCGCCGCGGCTACAGGTGACCTGAGCAGCGGCAGGCTGCAAACCCGCACCCCGCCTGCCACCCCTGCCACCCCGCCTGTTCAGCACCCCAGCACCGCTCCGCAGGGCCTGCGGGAAGCAACGGCTCCGGTGCTGACAGAGTGCACGCCGGGCTGCCACGTTTCAGGATGCTACATCACAGGGCCAAGTACGTGGGAAGCGCGGCGGGGATGCAGGACAACGGCACTCGCGTCCCTCCCTCCCAGCGCGGTCTGAACCTGTGCCGCTCAGCCCTGCGCGCAGGTCCGCGCACACAAAAGGCTGCGAAAGTCAGCGCAGCGCACACAGCCGGCCTGATCCTTCCTGTGGCATTGCGCAAGGGGAGTATTTTGGGTAGAGTTCCCAGAGGAAATTACCCAACCTCTTCGGCAACCAAAAAGAAACCTAGCCAGACCGGGACGGGGACGGGGGGGCTCCTCGAAAGCGACGGGGCTCCCCTCGCCGCTGCCTTACTTCTGAGAGCATCCGTGCCCCAGTCCCCCCACACACACCCCCCAAAACACCGGCTCCCCCGGGATTCTCCCACAATCCCTCTCCGCCGGGCGCCGCGAGGCTGAGCCGGCCGGCCGGCGGCACGCCTGGGCAGCCGCGTCGGTGTCACGGGGGCACACACACCTCCAAGGGACATCGGGGCCCGCAGGCGGCTGCTGCCGTCGGGGCGGGGGCGGCGGCCGGCCGCGATGTCCGCGCCCCCCCGTGGCCCCGACGGAGCGGACGGCTGCGGACACCCGTCGGGCAGCAGGCGGGGAGGAAGCAGAGCCTCCCTATTCCCTCCCCCCAAGCCCTCCGCCCGAAACCCCGACGGAGCGGCACTCACCAAGCAGCGGGGAAGGGTCGGGGCAGGGCCCCGGCGGCGCCGAGGCGGGCGGGGGCCGGGGCCGGGGCCGGGCGGTGGGCGACGGCGGGCGGGAGAGCGGCTGCGAGAGGTTGGCGGGCAGCGGCCGGCGCGGCGGCGGCTCGGGACTGCCCGGCGGCCCCAGGGCGCTGCCCGCCAGGTAGTAGAGCAGCGTGGCCGAGAGGTGCAGGGCGCAGAAGGCGACAAGGAGGCGGCAGGCCCGCTGCAGCGAGGTGCCGGGCAGCGACGGCTCCTTCATGCCGCTGCGCTGGCGGGGAGCGCCGCCCGCCCCGCGCCGAGCCGACGACGGGGGACGGGGACGGGGCGGAGTGGGCGGCGGCTCCGCCCGCCGGGGGGCGGCCCTGGGCCCCGCGCCCCGCCCGCGGCCTCCCACCGCCCGCCGCCGCGGGGAGCACCGGGGGGACTCCCCTCGGCATCCCGCCCCGGCAGCCCTCCCTCCCTCCCCACGCCATCCCGCCAGGCACCTCCCCCACCCAGCATCCCGGCCTCCGGGAGCGGGCAGCCCGCCGCGGGGCCGGTCCCTGGGCGCCCTCCCCTCCTTTTTGGCTGTTTTCTCCCGATAACGCCGGGTAGTAACCGCCGGCGCAGTCCGTGCGGGTCACCGCGGCGGCCAGCAGCCCCGCTCGGGGTTAGCGGGGGGGGGGGGGCGTCGTGCAGCCCGTGTTTGTGCCCGTGCCCGTTGCCAGCAGCCCTCGGTGGGCACCGCAGCGTGTGCCTGTGGGCTCGGTGGGGCTCATGTCGATGCATTTTGTGCAAAGCCAAAAAACCCCAAAGAGGCCAGAACTTCTTTTTGTTGACTAAATGACTGGAGCCCTGTGATGCCAATGGCGCGGCCTTCGGGAGGTCTCCAGCCCCGTGTGCTGCTTGGAACAAGACTGTTGCCAGCGGTAGGTGAAGTCAGCTGTGGTTTTACCCTGCTGAGCTTTGAAGGCTGCCCAGCACGGGGATCTCCACCTCTTTGGTGCCCTGTCCCAGAACCATCCTGCATTCCTGTGGAAGAGGTTTCCTCATGTCCATCATCAAGCCAGTAAAAGTGCTCAGGCAAGCAAGTCTGGGCAGCATCCACCCGTCCCACAAAGTTAGCACGTGTTTTTTTTATGAGTGGTGAGTCCACCAGCCTGGAAAGAAAACTCTTCTGAGCTTCCCTGAAACCTGCCTTCAGCAGCAGCAGCGGTGGTGGGAGGGTTTAGCACTGCCCGTCACTAAGAGCAATGACAGTCTGGGAGCCACTGCCACCCTCGCTGTGCCCCTGTGCGCTGCAGGCACCACACTCAGGGCTGACTGGAGAGGGGCCAGTGGGCACTGGGGACGCACAGGGCAAGCAACACCAACAGCTGACAAAGCAAAATGCTGCTGGTGTCAGGCAGACTTCCAGGTATCTGGTTAGCTCTGTGAGTGCTGCAGGGACAGTGGGTGACACTCAAGTGGTTTTCAAGTGCTATAATACATAACTCATGCCAGTAGTGCTAAATGCTCCTGTTTGATGTTACTGTTTATTTTGTCTCATGGAAGCAAAGTCAGGGCAAGAACTAAACCTACGTTCTCCTCATTGGTTACTAACTACTTCCCCCCTGACACAGGCACCACTCCCACTTCCCTCAGCCCCTGTGGCCTGCTGATTTCAGCAGCCTCCAGCGCTGCTTGGTGGATGGCCGAAGTGCTGGTCTGTGGAGCTGGGCTCTCATCCAACGTGTCTGGATGCTCCTTCGGTGTTCATTCAGTGATCGATCACAGGTAATTCCTCCGATTAGCGCGCTGTTTGTGGCCTTTGAAGAAGGGCACCGTGTCCCATCCTCTGCCCTCTGACAACACTGCTGTTTCTTATGCAGCAGTGTAGGAAGTTTATTCTGTGTTTGCTACACAAAAAGAAGCTGTGCACTGCTTTGTTACTGGCTGTGGTGAAACCCCCCCAGCAGGGATTGGTCTCCGTTTGTAACGCTGTCCTGAGAGAGCAGAATCAGGAAGAGGATGCCCAGGAAGTATGGCTGCTGCTGACAGTGGGAGTGTCTCTGCTTGTCTTAAAAACCCCAAATGGTCAGCAGTTTCTGGGATCAATCCTGAGCCTGGACAAACCTACCTCAGCCTGGGAAAAAGGAGTTTCCTTTTTCTGGCAAGCCAAGGATTTGACTTCAGGTGTCTCTTTACCCTTCCCAAGTAGCTTCCACTAATTACTTGAAAACTCCTTCAGGAGATAGACTTTGCTTTTGCTATGAGGAAGATTAAGGAGAAAGAGTTATCCTGCAGTCAAGGTGCATGACTAGAGATGTCTGATTCCTCTCTCCTGTTCACTTACAGGCTTATCAGTTCTTTTGGACACTTATGCCTTTTGGACACCTTCTGCCAGGAGGTCCCATAGTCACCTCATGCTTTGGTTAAACCTGATGCTATGAGGGTCACAATGACAATGGTGGTCTCTGTGACACAAATGCCATCACCATTGATATTCTCAATCAACATTCAACTACGGTCCAGCTTGTCAGGTGTCTTCTTCAGTGAGCAAACCCAGATTTCAAAGCCTCCAGGCTCTCCAGACGTCTTTTATGGATGACAGACAGCCCTGCAATGAGACTCTCAGCAGACAATCCATTCTTCAGAACTTGTAGGTGGGTCCTGAGTTTCCGTGTTTCACTGCTGTCAGCAAATACCTGGACTTGAGCTAATAAAATTTGTCCTTCCTTTCTTTCAGCTTTGAACTGGGCACTTGTTCACTGCAGTTCACTGAGAATCAGACTTCAATTGTGATGCAAGGTAGAGCCAATTCGATTTCCTGGAGCACTAGTAAGTATGCCACGTCTTCATTTTAGCAAACGACAGCAAAAGAAGTTGCAGCACAGTGTTCAGTACAAACACCAGCGGGTTAGGAAGTGTCTAACTGTGCTGGGTTTGGCTGGGACCAAGTTAATTTTCTTCATAGAAGCTGGTAAGGGGCTGTGGTTTGGATTTGTACTGCTATGTTGAAAACACAGGGGTGTTTTTGTTCCTGCTGAGCAGTGCTTACACAGAGCCAAGGCCTTTTTACACCACCCCACCTGCAAGGGGGCTGGGGCTGCACAAGGAGTTGGTAGGGGACACAGTCAGGACAGCTGACCCAAACTGACCAAAGGGACATCTCATACCATATGATGTCATGCTCAGCACATAAAGCTAGGTGAAGAAAAAAGAAGGAGGGGACATTTGGAGTGATGGTGTTTGTGTTCCCAAGTCACTGTTAGGCATGATGGCGCCCTGCTTCCCAGCCAGGGGATGGCTGAACTTCTACCTGCCCATGGGCAGTGGGAAATGAACTTGCTTTGCCTGGTTGTGTGGCTTTGGCTTTACCTGTTAAACTGCCTGTATCTCAACCCATGAGTTTTCTCTCTTTCACTCTTCTGATTCTCCCCCCCATCTCACCATGGGGGAGTGAGCATGGAGCTGTGTGGAGTTTAGCTGCTGGCTGGGGTTAAACCATAGCACTAACACATTTTTCCACAGGTCCAGTGTAGCACAAAAGCCTGTTATGTTTTGTGTGAGTGGTATAAACACACTGCCATTTTTCCATGGGACCCCTGGCTCTCACACTCACCATGGCTCTCTGGAAGTAGAGCGTGACTTTGTCACGAGAGAAGCATCAATTGCAATCAGAGATTATACTCTGCAAACATGGAAGTGTGCAATCATATTTGTACGGGTAAACAGAGCTATATAAATCTGAGTACATAATGGCACACCTCTTTTTAGTATAGAGGTAAGAAGTCGTATTGAACCTCCGGATTACAAAACAGAAATACAAGTCTTACAGGAAAAATGTGTATGATCATGTCCTTAGGCGAGGTCTGGCTGTGCACTCTGCATGTCAGCCCACTACAGCTTTTCACTGCTACAATCCCACCCCAGCCCAACCGGTGAAGAGTCCTTGGAGACCTCTAACAGTCACACCTAAGTCAAGTTCTGGCTCCGTGGCTTCATTGTGACGGTGATGTTCTTTACAGGGAATCTAATTTTCAGTCTTTTTCTCCCTACAAAAAATCTGCTGTATGACTATACACTGCTTTGCAGCATATACATCTGTCCATCCACCATGCCTAATAGCTTGTAAGTCTGATTTTAATCAAACTTGGCAGTTGGAAGAGATCATAAGCATCCATAATACTTGCTGAAACAAGCCATCAGGATGGAACAGAGTGAAAGTTCACTGGCAATGTGCAGAGGCATTTGTAGCCAGGCATTAACATATGAGGGAGTAGAGAGAGATTGTAAGCCCTGTACTCTTAGAAGAAAAGCAAAGTGCCCAAGGAGCATGGCAGAATGCAGGCAATGATGTCAATATGTGACAAATGGGGGGTTGTGAATCATGCAGGTCATGGAGGGGTTTGTTTCCATGTGATCTAGCTTTCAAGGTCCATGCCAAGGTCAGTGTTTTAGCCACGGGAGTAGAACCAATTGGTCCTATGGGACAACCTCTCCAGGCCTGGGGAGCAGTGTGTGGTCATCACCAGCTGTACCCATGTGGCTGGTCCACAGCAAAATGTGCCCCCTCTGAGCGCATAACCTGGCGGAGATGAAGGTAGCTGGGACAACAAGGGTGTGGAAGTTTTGTCTAGCCCGTCTGAGTACCTCTGCATCGAGTCTCACAAGCCCTTTTCTGTCAAGGGAGGGCACAGGCAAACACAGCCCCACAGAAGCTTAGCCCGAGCCCAGGAATTGGACTCGATGATCCTCATGGGTCCCTTCCAACTCAGGATATTCTATGATTCTATGTTGGCTTCTCCAGGAAAAGCAGGAGTTTGGGCTCATGACTGTGCTCTTTGGTGTGGTCGCAGCAGCCCTGAGCATCCCTGGGGACAGCCCCAGGCCCCGCGTGTGTAAGCAGCTGCGGATCGCGCCGGGGAGAAGCCCACAGCGCCAGGTTGCTGCCGAGAGCAGAGACCATGGAGAGCAGCTCCCCGGGGCATGGGAGGGGTGCCCAGGACAGCACAGCCCGGGCAGGGAGCGGGCAGAACGGGAGGCGGGCAGGGCAGGCGGGCTGGGGACAGCGGTAGGTGGCAGTGGGGCCCTGCAGCCGGCTCTGCGGGAGCGGGGCGGGGGTGCCCCGGTTCACAAGTGCCCTCTGCTGGCACTGTCACCTTCCACGCTGCTGAGGGACCCAGCACGCAGGTCCGGGCTCCGTGCCGTGCGTCTCCGCTCGGGGCTCAGCCCGCTCGGCAGGCATCTGCTCGCCGGAGTGCCAGCGGACAGGGGTCTGCTCCCTCCCCAGCGGCCTCGGGGGACCACCCCTGCGGTCACTGCGCCCTTCCAGGCACGCAAAACCCCAGGGGAGTCCCCAGTGGCCGCCTCTCTCTTTCCCGGCACCAGAGCCAGAGAGCGGGTTGGCGTCACTGGCGTGCCAGGCCGCACCAGGCGGGCACATGCCTCTGCTCTGGCTTTTACTTTTCCAGCAGCACTGGGGCAGCGGTACGGAGCTGAGCGTTTCGGCAGGGCAGGGGCCAGAGGCATGGCTGCTCACTGCCTGCAGGTAGGTCACGCTGACACAGAGCCGTGAGGCCGAGCGTCCCAGCATGGCCCCCTGCTCTGGGATCGTGCTGCAGGAGGCCGCCACTTGCCGCCGTGTGGGCTGCAGAGCTCCTCTGCCAAGGCGGTGGTGGCTTAGGGAGAGCTGACAGCTGGAGGGACAGGCGGCAGGTGAGGTCGGCAGGCGGCAGAGGAACAGGCGAAGAGAAGCAGAAAGCTCGGGAGATCCAACAGCAACATGCAGCGGCCCTTTGCTGACAGCCCAGCAGAGTCAGGTCACGTACAGCACTGTCTCTGTGGAAGGAAGTCTCATGAAAGATCAGACAACAAGCTTTGTCTACAATTTGCAATGCTTGTTACTTGTAATAAAGGCTTGGGATGGGTCCAGCTTGGCAGACTGTGAGGCTCACGTTTGACATCATCTCAGAAATCTGTTAAAGTCGTTTTGCACAGTTCCTCTTTAATTTCCACTGCTAGCAGTCAGTCCGTTCTGTGGGGTGGTTTCGTATGGTGCAGCAATTTGAGAAGGCTACCAAGGAGCCCTGCAATAGGTCTGTGCTGACACTGACCAGCTCCCACTGACCTCAGCTGCTGAATGGTGCTGGAGGGTCCTGCTGCTGGCTGAGGATGTCCCATACTTGTCACAGGAAAGGTGCATGAGCCTGTGGCCACTATCTCCCTACAAGCCCTACGGGGCCATGATAAATGCACCTGTGCCTCTTTTTAACTGGGTGTTGCTAAGTTGTGTCTCATGGTGTCAGGTCCCATTTTGTGTGCTCACTGTGGCAGAGAAGTGAGGATAATCCTGTGCAAGAGAGCACACAGTCGGGCCCGTTGGAGCACAGGGAGGCGGCTGCAAAGCTTCGCTTGTCTGTGGGTTGAGTACAAGAGAGAAAAAATAATCTGCAGAGAAACTCAGTGCCAGGCAAGAAGCTGTACTCCCTCTGTAGTTACATTCATCCAAATAAAGAGAAACTTCCAACATTTTTTAGTTACAGTCTTCTGCTTTTTGGGTTGTTTTTTCATAGCTAGACACGGTGCCTCAGATCAAGGTATGGTGCCATACACATCCCATTCTCCTCACTAAAATAAGATTAAATGGGCCTTGCCAAAATCTGTCTCCAAAGCCAGCTCAGGTTGGGTCAATGCTGCGTTGGCCCAGTTCCTTGCAAGGTTCACCTTCTGTTGGTTTGGGATGGCTCCTGCTGTAGTAACTTCCTGTAACACAAAGCCTGAATCGTGCCCAACAGCAATTCAAACATGAATCCTTTACAGAGGTGTTCAGGCTTTGTGCTTGTTATTATCAGTGGTGCGTTTCTTCTTTATGTACTGCTTTGCCTCCTGGGACAGAGATCAGCAAGAATAGCATCTGTCCAGAGGCTCCGGGCCTGGCTGGGCCCTCAAAACATTTTCCAGAGCAGAATCTAGGGTGAAGGTCACGCACCAAGGCTTGGTTTGGTGTCACTGTTGAGATCGCTTTGCCTTACAGGTTTGCAAAGGAGAAACTTTGCATTAGCACCTGTCTACTGAAGGGTAAGCAGCTTGCAATGCTTCTAGCTCTGCTCTGATCCACCAGCACAGGCGTAGATGGCCATAGCGTGAGAATAAAAAGTAGAGCAAAGATATGATTCAAATGAGGATGCTGCTATCTCAATGTAAATGCGGTGCCTGGTAGAAAACTTTGCTTTGTAAACCACAAAGTACACCCTGTGACTTTTAAGGGTCATAGAAACCAAAAGCTGCAGGAATGTGCTGGGAGGAACAGGACAGTTTTCACTGGGGGTGACACCGCCCTTCTGTTCTTTGGTATTTGTTGAGGCTCCCTCCTTGTGTTAATTTGTACATACCCCACTAGCTAATAGGTCATTTGGAAAGAATGGTACCTGTGCAGCAGATGGCCTCTGACGTCAGAAAGAGCAGGCAATGTCAAGAGCACGCAGTTCTGGTTTTAGTTCCTGTGTCTCAGACCTGCCTCTTCTCTGGCTGTTCAGGTAAAAGGAAAGTGCTGAGCCATGGGCGTGCCTGCACAGTCACTGTGTAAGCAGCACACCAGAGAGTGTTTCATTCTGTGAACTTCCTTCAGATGGATGCTGCACCCCAGGAGGTGTGTGTGGAAGGAAGTGGAGACAAGTATGAATGTTACCAGCAGTGAGCGAGGATGGTTGGCCAGGCGTGACTGGGTGATCCTGCTGGCAAAGATCTGTGTAAATGCAGCGTCACTGGACAGCATCCCCTCAATTCACAGAAAGATTTCCTTGATTCTCTTACATTGCATCCCTCTTCGTGTTAATTCATTCTGGGATAGCTTCAGGAGCTTTAGCAAGTTGCAGGCTGGGAAGACCAGGTCTTTCCTGCAAAAGCCAAGGGACCTCCTCCGCAAATGCTTGAGGAGAGAAGCTGTCACTTTGAAGGGGAGAGCTGACAAATGTGCTTACCAGCTTCCTCCAGCATAGTGCTAAATGCAGAATGATGACAGCTTTCAGTCCTACACAAGATGGAATTGGCAATGCTGAGAAAGAAGGTGTAAAAGGCTGAGGCCCAGTAAAGGTTTGTTCATCCAGAAACAAACTTCAGGGAAAAGGACTCCAAAATCTGGGGTTTTTTTCATGTAAATTACACAGGGTGCATGTTCCCAGATAACCAAGGGTGAACATCAGTATGCTTGGGACAACCAATATACCTACCCCTGCTGCCAGCATCCAGGTTAGCGGTGTCAGCTCTGAGAAGGAGGGCACAGCTCCACTGCCCTCCCAACCCTCTGCCCATCCAGAACAGGCACACACAGCCTCATCCCCTCCCTCATGCCAGCACGGTGGCTCGGTGTACCCAATGCTGAGAAAGGGGGAAAAGTAAACCCATGGGTTTCTGCTGTTTTATCTGTCCACTGACAATGTGGACACCCATCCTTGATGTGTGAGCATGTGGGAAAAGGAAGGTCAACAACATCCTTAAGTTGCTGTGGAGCCACTGGGCACCTGGGGACTGCAGAGTGTGTCTTGCAGTCCAGAGGCAAACCCAGGGCAGAGGAGAGGCAGGTGTCCTTGGGCTGGGGCAGCAGCTTCTGCCCAGCTACAGTGACTCCAGCTGTCAGTTGAAGCAGGAGAAAAGGGGGTGCAATGGATGCTCCCCATAATCTGCTGCACCTCTGAGGTCCAGCACACAGCCTGCCTTGGTTGGAAGCTCTTATCTGCTCCAGACCAATGCCACCTTGGCCCTGTCCCATCTGCTGGTGGAAGAGTCAGCTGGCAAGGGGATTTGTCTATGTACTCACCCTGTCTCACACACTTGCAACTGAAGGTGTCATTGGGAAATTTTTGAAACGTCACAGAAATAATCAGCATTACTCACTGCCTGCCACGTGGGCGTATTTACCCACAGTAATAAAGAGAGGAAGGAGGCAGCCAAAGGTGTGGTCTGGATCCAGAAAGTCTGGTGAAACTGCTGGGAAGTGGTGATGGCTGATCCCTGCCCCAATTATGCAGGGACAGCTCCTCAGATAAAAGGTTTTGGCTCTCCTGTATATCCAAAGGAAAACCTCTGGCCACTTGCATCTCTGCTTTTTTTACATTCAGAGGAGAATAACAGGTCGGTCCTTCTACCTCCTACTCACGGGGAGATCTCAGGGTGAGCGAAGAGGCAGAACAGAGACTGTCATCCTCTCTATAAAACCCGTCTGGAGTCAGGGAAGGAGCTAAGGATGAAAATGAGTGTGTGGTATTTGCTCTCCCCTTTTTGACTCGCCCCCTCATGCAACAGGAGGACAGACGTGGGCTCTGGGCTTGGGCTGCGTGAGCAAGGCAGTGCTCAGTTCCCAGGGTGCTGCAGCATCTGTGTCCCCCCAGCCTTTGGTGGCATGCAAAAGCCCTGGGATGAGCAGCAGAACAGGAGTCAAAATATCACTCTAAGCACAGCTAGCCAGGAGGCCAAGAACAGCTGTGAAATCCAGGAAAGGCAGCAGGTAACAGCAAGGAACTGGCAGGTGCTAGGTGGAGTGGTGACGACACCAAGGCCGCACCACAGCTAAGGCCAGTAGGCAGACTGGAGCACAGCACGGTGTGATGCAATCCAGCCTGGCCTCCTGCCATCCGTCACCTGCCAGGTGGAAAGCCTGCAAACACTGCTGTGGTCACCTGGGAGGCAAAGGTGTGATAAGGCCTCACAATGTGATGAGTGATGGCGGGCAGCGTGACACGAGCAGGTGGGTGCCAGTGCGTGTGTGGGAACAAGCACACATGCAGCGCTGCCAGGGAAAAGCAGGGGACTGGGTTTGGAAGTAGAAGCCTCCTTCCGTGTCATTGCTGTCTCCAGCAGTTTCTTGGCCTTGCTGGCAGTGAGACTAAGTCTCTGGCTCCGGACCAGCCCCTCACAGACACTTCTTGCAGGGCTGCAGCTGGCAAGGGTACAGGGAGGAGGCAGCAGAGCCACGGCTCTTGCTCCTGTCTGAAGAGAAGCTGAAGGAGAGTCCAAGGCCAGACCCAGATACAGGGAATGGGGAGCATCTCCCCCACGTGCTTCTGTACCACTGGGAGAGCAGAAGGGTGACCCCCTTCATGATACCTGCAACATAGATGAGGAAAGCCCAGACTGAAATGCATGATTGTCTCGGACACAGCTGGACCTGCACGGCCAATGTGAGGGCAAGCAGCCACCAAAAAACCTCCTGTCCCACCCGTGGAAGAATTTCCCCCCCTCTTCCTCCAGGGTGGCAGTAGGCAGGACTTTTGTCAGGGGACTGCAAGGCTGTGCTTGAGAGAAAAGCAGGAAAAAACAAACACAGTTTGCAAGAGGTGATTTCCCCTTTGTCATCTCTTTGAGTGTCATTTTAATTTGCTCTCTGAAGGCAGCAGCATTTCAATAACTCTGAGAAATCAGGTGGAAAAAGATCAAAGCTCGCATTGGCCAACAACTTTTCCCCAGCACCAGATGACCTGCTGCCTCTTGCACAAAGGGGATGCAGGCATATCCTAAGGAGAGTGATCTAGACACAGCATGTCTCAGCTGCATGACCCCAGCCCATTGCTCCTGCACTGCTGCCAGCATGACCTGAAGAGCCAGAACATGCTTGGGACCAGCACCACAGTGTGGTTCTCTACAGCAGCTGCACTGGAGGCAAGATCAGCATTTGGGTGGAGGTTTTTTGGTAGTAAAAAGTTGTAAAGTACTGTAAAGGTCCATGGTAGCCCTCATCCGGTGCTCCACTGAGTGCTGATGTGGGAGCAAATTGCAGGAGGTGGTCCTGTGATGTCCATGTAGTTGACTGTTGCATGCCTAATGAAAAACATCTGGATATGCCTAAGAGTAAGAGCTGCTGAATCCCCAGGACCCAGAGTATTGGTGGCAGGGCCCTCAACAGCTCACCCACCAAATCTTGCACACAGACAGCCTTGTTCAGGGTACACAGCCCACCAAGGGCAGATCTCACACCTCCCAGCTAGTCTGGGTTGCTCATCTTCAGGGGCACAGTCTCTTTGCTAACTTCTGACTTGAGCATCTCAGGGCTGAAATTTGTGCCTGTTGCTTTTTAGTCTGTTATCTGGCACTACCAAGAACAGGTTGGCTCCATCAACTGCCCTTCCAGCAGTTGGAGGCTGCTATCAGATTCCTCCTTAGCCTCCCTTGTACTAGACTAAACAAGCCCAACAGGCCCCCATGGGCCTCAGGAACAACTGCTAATGCAGTTAAATATTTACTTTAGTTGAGGGATTTCCAAAGTGGAATAATAATAAAAGCCAAAGGTTATTGAACTGTGTAAACTCCATGAAGAGGGAATATAAAACATGTGTACAGTCGCCTCAGCAGAATAGAGGAATGGTTCTGCAAGGGGAACCCTGATTCGGTCACCCTACCTTTTCCCAAAAACCAGTCACAGCCCTGCTGAGTTGAGTGGAAGAGCCAACCAAGTGTAAGGATGGAAGAGCCCCTGTGCAGTAATCCTGTGGCCACAGGGGATGGCTCAGCAAGCCATTCCCCCTTGTTTCAGCTGACTTGGGCCAGGGTGTACCTTCCTAAGCTACAGGTGAGACTGTGGGGAAGAAATGCCCTTAATATAGTCATGGTCAGCTCCTCAGCAAATGAAAATGAGCATGCTGTGGGTGTCTGGAGCTCTCCCAGCACACTGGTTCTTTCTGACACCTATCCCATGGCTGCCCCTTGCACACACACCTCTTCCTACGCGCTCCCAGGGTGAAGGAGGTGCTCTGTCACTCCTGGCCTAGGCTTCATCTCAAATCTGGCCCAGGGGAGTTTTTGGTCAACCCTGATCTTCAGTTACAACACCAACTTTCCACTCAGAGATCCTCTTTTCCATCCTACATTCCTTGATTTTGATACACCAGAGGAATGTGGGGACAGATGTAGAAAATCCAGCTTCACGGGAAGAGGTGGTGAGGATGCTAACACGGAAAGGCTGATGTTGAGCTTCCAGTCTTGTAATCAAAGTAGCTGGCATATTCTGGGATGGTGGTGCCGAACAGTCCAGTTTCTCTCTCCCCTCCCTCCTATATGTGCCAGATCTGCGTATTTAAACTAGGTATCCATGCACACAGCCCCCTTCCATCCCATGATAATTTTGCTCTGTCAGTCTCAGCTGCAGTAGTTAATGTGGTGAGTGGAGCAAAGTATTAAACCACCCATGAGGATGGGCCGAGGAGCACAAGCAGTGGCTGCACCTGCAGCAATCTGCTCCCACTCAGCTGAATTTCATTCCCTCCATCCCCTCTGCACCTCCAGCCTGTCCCATCCCACGCAGCCCCTCCTGGGGTTCTGCCCAGTGTCCCAGGCAGCTGAGCATCCAGCTGGCTGGGTCTCATGGGATAGTGCTTAGGCCACAGTGTGGCCACCCGAATCAGCCCAAATTTCCTGGCTTCTCCCAACCCGAATGGAAATACCTGCCATGTGTGAAGAACTCCAGGTGCAAAGACTGAGGGCTGGATATGGCAAAATACATCCAGAGGTAAGCTGCCTGCAGTGAAAAGGGCAGCGTTGCCCAACCCCGACTACACAGCGAGAGGATTGTAGAGCAGCCACCAGTGCTGGCACCTGGAGCTGGTACGTGGCACTGGTGTGGTTTATCAGTTGCACGAGGGTGCTCAAGTGATCCCTCTGGGTGCACAGTCCAGCTGTTCCCAGCATGGATCAAATGCCACTCAAAATGCTGCTTTTCCCAGCGCCGCAGAGATAAGCTGCTGCCCTCCCCTATAAAGGAAGCCACGAGCGGAGCGAGGTGCACGAGCGTGTGCGCCTGAGCCAGCCATGCCTGCGAGGGAGCTGGTGGCCGCGGTGCTGGCAGCGCTGGTGACTCTGGCTGCCACTGGTGGTAAGTCTGCTCTGCTGCCAGCAGCGGGTTGGGAACCACCGTGGGGGGGCTAAAAATAGGTGGGGAAGGTAGAAAGACCCGGAACTCTTGTTTTGGAGAGAAGGTGAGGAGGGCAAGGAAACACAGTGGGGAAGGAGCGGAGCAAGCACACTGTGCCATATGAGCAGTGCAGGGCACGGGTTATGGGCCGGTTCATCCGCCATAATTGCACTTGGGAGAGGGGTGGATAGGGAAAGCCTGTGGTGTGAGCAGGAACCGGGATCTGGGAGGAGAGCATGGAGGAGGCAGAAGTAGGTGGCAGCAGGTGGCAGCTACTGTTCTTCCTGCCTCCCTGAAGACCTGGGAGCCTTTGCAAGAGCACTACATGCTCATCATATTCAGATGTGAAGAAGCTGTTTGTAGGCTCTGGAGAACTGGTGCTACCGAGGTGCCTGTAGTGGTGGTCCTACAGCAGCTTGGGTGAAAGCCCTTAGGCTCCCAGGACATTTGTGCACCACACAGATGGGCTGTGAGCTGTTGCTACTGCTCTGCCCAGCTGGAGGAAAGGAACCCACCAATGGAGCTCTCCCTGGGGACGACCATCCAGTGTCATCCAGCCTCAGCCCTCTGCAGATAGTCCATGTCCCCATGCAGCACTTGTGTCAGTCCACGTTATCTGGGACATGCTGGATGCTCTGTAGAGTTTCAGTTCCAGAGGCTGGGAGAGAGGGCTGCCTGGGGAGGGATTAGGGATGGAAACAGCCATTCTCAGCTTTGTCCCAGCCAGCTCAGCTGCGGATGGAGGCTGTGCGCTGTGCTTCTGGGAGGGTGGGGGGAGTGGCATGCAGCAAACTGATCCCCCCTCACGAAACCCACACAGTTGATCCAGGTCCTGAGTGGACCCTGTGCAAGCCTGCTTTCACTTTGGTTTGGACACAACCCTTTGCTGATGCTTTACGTTCCTGCCACTGGTCACAGGTGTGCCATGCTCACAGGTCTCTGCTCTGTTTCAGGGGCAGAGCTGAATGAAGGGAATGGCCTGAGAAGGGTAAGAGGTTTCTGTCTTTCCTCCTTCATGGCTTGGGACAGAATTCAGTGCCTATGAGAAAAGCTATTCCAAATACTCTTCCCTAGCCCCATGGGCACTGTGCTCCAGCATCAAACCCTCATCAAAACCCAGGCTAAGTCTCACTGGGGGACATGGTGTCTTCTCCACCCTGCTTTCCCATTCTGTGTGTGCACCCTGCCCTGTCACCAGAAGCCCTTTGTGCGGCCTAGGCAAGCACATGTCATGGGAAGAGGTGGGTGCTGCTGGCACTGAAATGTGTGCTGTGGTTTCTCCTTTCCAGCCAGTGTGTGGAGACATGGTTGAGCTGCAGGCCTGCCCCCTCTTGCACTTGCCTGTCTGTGGGACCGATGGGAACACCTACGCCAATGAATGCCAGCTTTGTGTGCAGCAAATGTAAGCTCATGACCTTGGCAGAGATCTCCAGGGGTCTAATTTTGGCTGTCTGAAACCAGGCATGTGTCTAACACCATCATTAAGGCTCCCAGATAAGCTGAACACTCATCCATTAGATCGGATTGCTAAACCAGACCACTCTGTGGCTGCACAACTGGTAGATCCAAAAGGTGAGGTCAGGAGCCTGTGGCCAGGAGACCCTCCAACATGAGTGCCCACAAGCTGACAACAAACTAGATGCTCTGTAGAGGATGGGCAAGGTCACACCATCTGTGCTGCCTGTGATTAGAGGACAACTAAACTCAGATGGGCAAAAAGGTTGACTAGACATCTCGTTTGGACAGTCAAATAGCACCTTCTGATGGACCAAAAAGTCCTTCAAAGAGGCTGGATATGTGCCAAGGATCTTTTGGCAGAGACTCAAGCCAAAGGTATCACAATAAACTGGAGGATTAGTGCAACAGTGACCTCGTGAGAAGCACAAAGGTCGCTCTGGAGCAGTGATTTGGTCCAGGTTGGGAAGTGACTGAGCAGGAGTTCCTGCTAAAAGGGTTTGAATATCAGGTTGAACAGAGGTCAGCAGTGCAGTTGCATGGCAAATAACACAAACTGTGTGCTGGGCTGCAGGAGGAGAGGGATGATCAGCTTATCAAGGGGAGTTGCAAGGAAGGAGTCATGGAGGAGCAGCATCCAGCTAGTCAGGGGAAGGAGAGGCTTGGGGGGGCGAAACTAGCAGCGGTGGGCAGTTGCAAACAGGATAGAGCCACACTCTTTTGGGTGGCAGCAGGTGATGCAACACAGGTCAATAGCCACAAGCACTAGCCCCAGAGGGTACAGGCTGGGCACAGGGAAAACCCCTTCCCCACAGAGGTGTGGTGGGGCATCTCCATCCTTGGAGGGTGGTGGTTAGGGCTAAGACAGAGCCATGACTACCATAACCTCCCACTGGGGACAGCCCTCCTCTGAGCAGATTGGGTTGGAGACCTACCACCAGTGCTGCATGTCCAGGAAGGGGCCAGGATGGCTTGCTCACCTTAGCTTTTTAGACAGGAAAACGAGCAAGCCAGTTTTATAATAGTCAGCTCTGTTCCATGGGCTGGATGGGAGCCAAAGCATGACTCGGGGAGGATTTTTTTGAGCTCTTACTCCTTTTTCCTACTTTATTCTAGGAAAACCAGGCAAGACATCCGGATTTTGAAAGATGGGGAGTGTCAAGATATCTGAGCTTTCTGGTAGCTCTCCCAAGCCTAGGAACAGGTCATTAATTGATCCTGTGTGCTCTTTGCTGGTTATGTGGTTAAGTTAGTGATAGTGAATAATAAAATGACATGCACAATCTTATTTCAGCAGCACTTTTTTTTAATGCAAGGCTGAGGGAAAACAGAACAAGCTATTCCCACCAAGGGCTACTAAAAGCGTAAAGTCCAAACACTCATTTCAAATCCACACCACATACCAGAGCTCTGCACTGTATTATCTCACCCACATTCATGTGAGAAAGGCCACGTGGGAGTAGCAAGAAACACACAGATACCAGTGAAGAGGATGTTGAACATGTGCAATTGTAAAGGGAAAGCAAAGTTTTTTCAGGTGTTGAAGAAAACAACTCCCTGGCTCCCTAGTAAATACCACCACTTCCAGAGCTGACAAAAGCTGAAAACAGTATTGTCTGTGCTTCTCATATTAAATGTTATTCTGCCTCCAAGAGCCTTTCACAACAGGAATCAGCCCAGAAAACATATAGGAGCATGGAAAGACCCAGAGTGGAGACCCTGAATGCAGGAATTCTACTCCAGCACTTAAGAGCAACCTCCAAACTAACTAATTACCCAGAAATCCTCTCCAGAAACTGCAGATTCCCAGCCAGTTTCTGAATTTCAGGTGTAAGTTTCTTGTGGTGTCAGAGCCACCTTTGGGTCTGTGGCAGGGCACAGTTCATCCAAGGTAACAGTGTTCAGTGTGCATCAGCAGTCCATGGGGCTTGCTCTACTCTTTTGTCTCCCACGTTTTGTGATGGGACACAATTTGCCTCTCACAGAATACCTCTAACGAAACTACAGCTTGAGTGTGTACAGGTTCCCTTTGTTCACAGTGGCAGAGATCAGAGGCCACTGGCTGACGCAGGGCTTACCTCCTGAATTCAGTTCAGTCCCACACCAGATGTGGTATTTCTGCAGAATGGCTGGTTGAGGTTTCCCATCAGCTTTAGCAAAGCACTGGGTTGCTCTGAGAAGTGATTCCGTGTGAATGGAAGCCCTTCAAGGATAGGTATGTGCTCACCCACACAGGGTGATGCTGCTCTGACTTGCTACTATACTCACACAACTTACTTGCAGGTGTCTGGGGAAGGGTCTGGGTGCATCATGGGGTCAGGCAAGCTCCCTGAAGCCAGTGACCACCCTGCGAGTCTGGGAGCTGTGCCAGCATTATGGCTACAGTACTCATCCAACTGGTCAGGTAATGACAAAGCCATTGCTGGTAGATTGAGTGTTGCAACTGGAAACAGTATTGAAGAGCATAAAATAGTTATACTTGATCAGACAGAAGATCCATCTGACCTGGCATTCACCATTTTCTGGCTCAGAGACTGCTGCTGTCATTAAAAGCTTTTAGCTCATTAAAAGCTCTTCCCCAGGTTGAAAATTCCCAGTCTGGCTAGATGTTCAGAGCTGTCCAGAGCTTTGGTGGTCCCTGATTTCCTTTCCTGGAGCCCACAAACTGGGGGACACAGCTTGCCCACCTGTCCACAGCTGCTGCTATCACACCATCTGCTCCTTCTTCCCTGGGCTCTGCAAGTCCATGTGCCCCCTTCCAGACTTCAGGTACTGAGGGAGAGGTGATCTGGCTGCATCTGCCAGTCCCTCTGTGAAGACCTTCAGGCGCTGTCTCCCCTGCACTGCAGGGAAGGGTTTTGATGGGGTTATCACCCTCAAAACACTTCCATGGTGAACAACAGGAATGGACTGCTCGACTCCCTCCTGGGTTTTTCTGCTCTGGCCAACCCAGCCACAGGCAGGATGCACTCAGGCAGCTCTCAGGGTAAGGTGACACCCAGTATAACACAGTATATAACTGGGACCCAGCCTCACCGTGGGAAGTGGCAGGGGCGGGGGAGGGGTGGTTGGCACCAGCATCTCAGCCCACACAGATGCTTGAGCCATGGAGGCAGCGTGGCTGCAGCCCATCACAGCATATTCCCCAAGATCCATGCCTAGTTACTTGCAGAGGCTAGGAAAAACCGTCACAGACAGTTTGGGGGCTTTTCTGAAGAGGGAAACTGATATGCCTCCAGCACAACATGGAGTGTTTCTTCAGAAACTGCAGAGCTAAAGCACACACTTGTGGGCCAGACCTGCAAGGTCAAAGCCTGGGCAGACTCTGCAGTGAATTCAAAGATACCCATCCTCCCCAGGGACTGGTGGATTTGCCTGTTTATTTCACATGGTTCAGGCACAAGTGGTAGGCCAAGGGGAGGTGAAGGTAGTGATTTAACACCACCACAGACCTCAGGGGTTGGTGTGGGATGGCTGGCCCAGCCTGGCAGATCTGTCTGGGAAGGTCAGGCCAGACTCAGGAAGCCAGACTCAGGAGGACAGAAAGATACCTGCAATGCACTGGTCTGTGACAGGGGTATATATATACTGATCTGTACTTTTGCCTGTTGAATTTATCCATTTGTTTTCCTGCTTCCATCAAGGTAGGGGGAGGAAGGGATTATATGCTTTCACAGGCATCACACAGAAGCCAAACCCAGGACAGTTGCAACCAGGCAAGTTGCCCCCAAAACTGCTTCAAGTAAGGAGTTAAGGGCAAGCATAAAAATCACTTTACTGTCATTGACATGCAAGACAAAACTGTAAGAAATGCCCTGAAACCCTGCTAGAGTGACAGCAGCATACCTTCCCCCCCTGCCCACACTGATTCCCCCAGACAGCCTTGGGTTCAGGGCTATGTCCATGACTACAGTGAGGGACAGACAGGTCTCTGCGTATTGCCTTGAAGCAGCAGTGGTAGATTGGAGTAAACAAAGATAACATGGAGACTCATGAAGAGCTTTGACTTCAACATAAGTGTTGCTGTGTCTGTGGTGACCGCAGGCCAACAGTGCCAGGAGACAGGCTTGGTGGAAACATCTAGCCCTAGATCCAGCTGAGCCTTGCACAAAGCATTACCAGGGCTCTTGGGTAGCAAAATCCATCTGAGGGACCCACATGGGGAAATGTATCAAAGCTTGGGGGTCTTCCCCTGCCAAGCAGCTCCAGCAACACTCAAGGACTCTGTGACACTGGAGCTGCTCAGGTTGCTGGACAACTGGTTTGAGTTCCTCCAGATCCTTGCCTAGGAAACTGGCTATATCAGTGAAGGTGGCCCAGGGCTACCCAAACTGAAATGTAGAGATAAAGGGGAGGGAAGCAGTGCTTGGCACACTGTAAAGTGTCCAGCTGCAACAGTTCACACAAACGAGACTGGCCAGAAAGTTTAACCTACTAGCACAAATTTATCCATAGCAAAGGGAGTGCAGCTTTGACCACATCTGCCACGGAGCTCCTCTGGAGAAGAGTCACTGTTGCTGGTGCTGCTGGGGGACAAGGAGGCAACACTGGGCTCTACAATGAGTCCAGTTTCCCTGGCACAGTGGGCAAGTCTTTGCTTCTCAGTCACTCTACTTCAGAGCAGAGACAACTCTGAACTAGGCAGTGGAGCCTGTGATTTCCACACTGTTATCCATCACCGAAGCTTTCCCATGGGATAATAAAATCACTTCATTGGGCTTTAAAGTAATTCACACACAAGGGCCAAATCTTTACTGGGATTTCAGTCCTGACAGATCCAAGTGCAGACTCTGTAAGATTTTAAAGGCCATTTATTCCATTAAGCACCTTAAAGACTCTGAGGGCACTGTAGCTCTTCCTTTTGTTTACAAATTTATTGGTTTCAACCCAGCTAGAAAATGCCTAGAATGGAAAAAACATTCACAGTACAAGCTCTGCAATGTCACATGGCAATGTTTTGCTGAGTCAAGAGTGATTTATCAGGCCTCACCAGGCTTTGGAGTGACTTATGGGGGAGTGTGAGAAACTGAGTTAGCCTCAGCCTGAGCATGCACTCAGTTCCCACTGAGCCCTGAAACACCCAGGGATTTCCACCCTTTCTTCTACATTTCATATCACCTGCAAGCAGCCCAGAATACGTCAAGCTCTTTGGAAGAGTGCTTCTAGATGTGATGTCCCCGTACAGCCATGCATATAGAACCAGAGAATAGATTAATTTATGTTGGAAAATATCATTGAGCCCAACCATTAACCTAACATTGCCAAGCCCACCACTATTCCATGTCCCAAAGCACTACATCTATGGATCTTTTAAATACCCCCAGGGATGGTGACTCTACCACTTCCCTGGGCAGCCTGTTTCAGTACTTGACAACTCTTTTGATGAAGACATTTTTCCTAATATCCAATCTAAACCTCCCCTGGAGCAACTTAAGACCATTTCCTCTTGTCCTATTGCTTGTTACTTGGGAGAAGAGCCAAACACCCACCTGGCTACAGCCTCTTGTAAGGTGCTTGTAGAGAGTGATCAGGTCTCCCTTCAGCCTTCTTTTCTCCACAGTAAACAAGCCGAGTTCCCTTAGCCACTCCTCATCAGACTTGTGCTCTAGAACCTTCACTTCAAGCTTTATTTCCTTTCGTTGGACACACTCCAGCACCTCAGTGTCTTTGCTGTGGTGTGTTTGGGACCCAAGATTGAACATATTATTTGAGGTGTGATATGTTTTCCTCCTCCCCAACCACGGTACTGGCACAGTAAAGCATCCTGCAAAATACAGTTTTCAGGATGTCAGCATGAGGTAGGGTGCCTCCAGGGCCATGTAGCATCACACAGTGCTGGAACATGGACACCCTCATCAGCATGGGACACCCTGCCTTCAACTTGTGACTGAACTACAGGAAACTCCCTTGTGAATGACTTGGAAGCCTCACATCTCTTTATGCCATCCATGCTCCTGGCCCACCCTCCCATATCGGCGTCCTCTCATATCTGCTCTCCTGCCACCACCCTGCTGCTTCTTTTGGGGCTGTTAAACCTGCCCCACCTTTCTGGAGGTACCACGTAATCTGCAGTGGACACAGGGGAGGAGCCCTAGAGCACAGTGGTAACTCAAGGGATAAGCAGAAAGGCAGTAGAGATGACCATGGCCCCCAGGTTACCTCTTAAGAAACCCACGTGCACACAATTCCAAACTGCAGCTTCCAGAGACTAGAGACACAACCCTCAGGGAGCAAAAGCTGGACATTTAAAAAACAAACACCACCCCCCCCAAAAAAACCCACCTGGCAAAGACTGGAGGCAGGCTGAATCTGCTCACCCCTGAGGAGTTTCTCTGCTCCAGCTCATGTCTTGGGACGGCACAAGGAGGTGAGACCATCCCTGCCATGAAAGGATGGCAATTCCCAGAGGGCCTGAGGGTAGCTATATTGTCATGTTCTTCTACCAAACTCAGAGCCACTTTGAATTCACTGGGGGTGGGAGGGGATAGGGGCACTAGTACCTCACTGGAGCATAAGAAGTTGTGTATCTAGTCTCTGGAAGCTTCTGTGAATCTCATGGAGAGAAGTGCTAGTAGAAGCTGAATCCCAAATACTCTGGCACTGAGTGTGTCAGAAACTGGCCAAAGTGGTGGCATGTTCCTGGTACAGCACAGCCTTACGCTTTTCCTGTGCTTCATGAGAAATTCTTGCAGGCAGTTTTCAGAGGAGGCTGGGCTTCCCACCACCCTTCACATGCAGGGAACTGAGGCACACCGACCTGGGGGCACAGCCAAGCAGATCACAGAGCATGGAGAAGGATCTCAGGATTAAAGCCACTATACTAAGCAGAAGCTTCCCCTTTGCAGCTATATTGGCCCCAAAGATGGTCCTACAGAGGCAATGTGAGCCTGCATGCTGTGCAGGTCTGGGGCTGTGATGGGCAACAGGCAGCCAGGAGCGACCACTGAAGGATATCCTCCTATGGAGCAAGGGATGTGATAGGTCTTCCCACTACTTTTATTGGGACTGCATATTCTCATCCTGCTTTATGAGGGAAGTGCTTATAGCCTTGATCCACCAGCTACTGGACCAACAAGTCAGTGACAAGTGCTCAGCATGCACAGGCCCTTGCCTGGAGTCCTGGTTATTCTGTCCAGATTTCCCAGGAAGGTGGTGCAGCCTTTGGACAGGTCACGTGAATTTGTCAGTCTCCATCTTTGGGGGTTTCCAAAGTATGTGATGCCACAGCTGCCCAGACCTCACACAGCCAAGAGTCCTGCTGTGAGACGGGCTGCTGTGGAGATCATAGAATAGAATCACAGACTAGGTTAGGTTGGAAGGGACCTTTAAAGTTCATCTAGTCCAATCCTCCTGCAGTAAGCAGGGGCACCTTTAACTACATCAGGTTGCTCAGATGGCGATCCCTTCACACCAACACTGCCTGCATCCCATGCA
Organism: Laterallus jamaicensis coturniculus; assembly: GCA_022605575.1. NCBI lineage: Eukaryota > Metazoa > Chordata > Aves > Gruiformes > Rallidae > Laterallus > Laterallus jamaicensis. The sequence goes on from JAKCOX010000010.1 coordinate 25,537,171, forward strand.
AATACTTTTCAAGCATAATTTGCCCCATTTGTGACTTCACAAGGGGTCCCAAAGGACTAGCAACACTCCGCTACATCTTTCCCTGCAGACCAGCAGCGAGTCAGTGCCACATCCTGTCCTGCCAAGCAGCTTCTCTCTACTATAAAGGAGGGCATCAGAGTCACAATTTAGTAGCAGTGAGTATAAATTTCCTACCTGAAGTGGAATTATTTGCTGTATAAAAGCACTAACATGTTTTGTAATCCGCACAGTAGATCCTGGGCAGAGACTCGTACACCTTTGCACTCTGATAAGGAGAATATTATTACCCTCCTAGTGGCCTAGCCAGATAAGAGGTTTTGGGCGGGCAGTCTGCAATTTTTTCAAGGTCTCATTATGCAGCAACACTATCTCCAGATGCTGTTCCCAGGGAACTAGACTTCTTTCTATTCAGGACTCTCAAGTGCAATGGCGAGTTCAAGCAAAGATCCTGCGCTCTTGGACTCTTCCTCACAACCTCATGCATCCCATGAGGAGCCTGCTGTACCAGGTAAAGACTACTCCTGAGTTTTTTGAGAGGGGAGAGAAATACTGGTGGTTTCTAAAAAAGGAGTTAATAATTACCAGTTTATGCTTGGGGGATGGAGGATGGACATTTAACTGCAAATATATGTGGCCTTTTAAATGTTGTGTTTCAGATCACCAAGGCAGAAGCACTTATAAAGGCCTTTCAACTCAGACAAAGTCCATCAGTCAGCATCAATACATTATCTGCTTGCAGACTGCCAATACTGTCTCTCTGTTCTCTTAGTTTGAAGGATTTATGGTTTTTTCCATTTCATGTCTGTACCTTTGTGTTCTCTGCTAAGTAACTTTTCATCCTGATGCAGATATTTTACTGTGGTCTTTCCTGTGTGGTAGCAGTTGGCAGACACCTTTGGAGCAGCTGTGGGAGTGCTCTCTTGGACCAGTTAGAAGTGAATGAGGGGTGTTTGCTACCTGTACAAAACTATTTGATTAGGGTAGGTTGGGAAGGAGGCTGGTTGCAAGCTGATGAAAATGCTCACAAAACATTTTTAAGAGGAAAGAAAGTTACCTTGGCTGCAAGGGGATGTGCAAGTGGTTACGTACTTCAGCAGCTGAACTGAAGCCCTGTGCCGATCCAGCTGTGCGTAGCTGCTGCTGCAGCTTGTAACCTTCTCTTCCCACGCAGCTTCCTGCCTCTTGCTATGTGGATGGCAGAGTTATCTCTCTCTGGCTGTGCCCTGCTGCCTCTGATATTGCTGCACATCGGGTGCAGCCTCCTGTTTGGGGAATGACTGCTCAGCTGTGTTGCATCGTCTATGCCCCTTCTGTTTGGTCTAATTAGGCTGACATTTTTTTTTTCAGGAGAGGAGGCACCTTCTGTTGTGTGGCTTTACAATGCTCAGGGCAAAGTGGAAGTCCTGGGACTAGCACACAAAAAGCAGCAATAAGGGAAAAACTAACTGACAGCACAGAAAGTAACGCTGTATTTTACTTTGTGGTTGTGGTGGTGCTGTTACTATCACACAGCACTTAGAATACCGGGCTGAGATTTGGGCAACTCAGCACAGAAAAGACAAAGATGAGTCCAGTGCAGGGCAACCAAGACTGCTAAAGGCTGGAGATGATCCCCTATGAGGACAAGCACAGCAAACCAGGTTTGTTCAGCCAGAAGAGAAGGCTGAGAGGCAGTCATCCTCTGCCTAACATGTTACAGAGAAGGGAGAGACAGAGGCTTTTTAGGGGTGTGCTGGGAAAGGGCAGGATGCACCAGGTCTGTGTTGCAAAAAAAGTGGATAAAAATGGTAAAAACTCAAACCACAGTGAGAGTCGTGCAGGGACTAGAGAGATGGGCTTTGAGGTAATCACAGCTTCTCTGCACAAGGTAGCCTGATGTAACTTTAAAGTTGTCCCCACTTTCGTGAGGCCATTGGAACAGAGACCAAAAGAGACCCTTTCCAATCTAAATTTCTGCAAGATTATTACTAATTATCAGAAATGTCTTGTGCTGTCAGTTTTGCTGTTTTCTGTCCTGGACTACTACTTTTGTTGCATTTAGCAGACATCTGGGATACAAGAGCTGGCGTCCTAGCTCAGCCTCATAAGTCCTTCTCACTTTGCCAGTTCTCTCAGCTGGACAAGGGTATGACAAAATGACCATTCTTCACTGATTTGACCTATTACTTTAGCATGACCTGAGGATCGTTGTGGACAAAGCTGGATCTGATTACACCCCAAAGGAACAGGTCGTAGTTTTGCTTTTTCGTTGTGTGGGTTTAGTTGAAACGATGAAAACCAATGCTTTTGTGACCTTTACAGTATACGTGTGGGAAGGGTTGCCTGTCTCTTCAGGCCCCAGGGAAGTGGTGTTGCTTCTGAACCACTTTTTGTCTCAAGGGAGGGGGTCTTATGCTACTTGATCTAAGCCAGGTCTTTATTATCACAGGCTGGAGTCCAAGCTAGAGAATTCATTGTTGTCTGGATCAGAAACCACAAGATTTATTGCCACATCATCAGAGATGTTGCCTGTTAGGACAATGACATGGGAGAGGAAGTTTAGTGCTGGCTTCAGTGATGTTCAGGAATTCATTCACAAGGTGTAGATGGGCTTTGCCTCGGGAAGGATTCGGAGCCTTTGCAGCTAGTGAAATGGGCACAGCTTACCTTGGCTTAAGAATGCACAGGGTCACTGGGACCAGAGGCTGTCCTCTTTTCTCCTCGTGGTAACCTGCACATCTTGCCCAAATGATAAAGTCAGCTTTGGAGCTTTCTCTCATGGCCTTCTTCATAGCTGCAGACCAGCTATGGGCTGCTCTTTGGGACCAGTCTTCCCACCCCTAGCAGTGTATATTAGCCCTGTTGTGGTCTCTCTTTGAGTCACCATCCTCTACAGGGTCTCAGCCTAATACACATGAGCACTTGTATGTGGGAAAGCATGTTCCCTCACCTCCTTGCTTCCACAGACCTGTTCCTACACTGAAGGGCTGTTCTGCAGGGCAAGGCCTTCTCCTTACTTCGTTGGTTAGTTAGATGAGCATCTTAATCACATCACTGGCCAGTTGCAGCTATCTGGGGGAAAGGGTAGGAACAGAGTGAACACAGGGAATTATCTTGCAGCCTGAAGAGATATCTGGGTAAGGGATTTCACAGTGTTCTTGTGGCATGGGAAGTCTCTCCAGTACTTCTATCAAGGTCCCACATCCCTAGAGTGGTATGTTGGACAAAGGTCACTCCAAGGCTGCAGCAACAGGAAGATAACCAAAGCTAGAGATTTAGAGTAACTTTCAACACAGGAGACTAGAAGCTTTGTGTGGACTGTCATCAGATCCTAACCTCTGAGGCTACGCTGGAAGTAAAGCACCCAATCAGTTTCATATCAAGACCTGCTTCATGACAAAAAGAGCATGCCCACTTGCATCAGTGCTCTGTCACCAGGCAGGGAGGAATCAAACTGTCCCTTGGCCAGGATGTTATGTTAACTCTCAATTTGCCCTTGTAGGTGCCATCATGACCCACCGCTTGAGAGACCGGGAGCTGCTCCGGAAAAGAAAAGCAGAAGCCTTGAAGAAGGATTCTGCTCACTGGATTCTGAGGTAAGTCTTGCTCGTGCTGTGGAGTTGTTTCCTTGGTATATTTAACTTAAGCCCAGGCATGGCAGACCTGCCCCTCCACCTTCTCATAAGGACAGAGCTGAGCCAAATCAGTCTCCAGTGGGGAAAGCTGACATGCAGATGGTAGTTACTGGAGGTCTAGAGCAGGTACTGGAGCTGGAAAGGAGGTGGAATACATATGTGCTTGGGTAGCAACCAATCCTCAGCCACAGCCTGGAGCTGGGGAAGAAATTTGGTGCTGGAATTCCCATGCCCCTCCTCCTCAGTATGGAAGTAGGAGACTGCTGTATAGGGCTGGGGAGGAGGGCTGCAGAAGTGCAGCTTCTGCTGGGACTGACTGGCTCGCAATCACAGCTGGGGGCCTAGCAAAGTAGCCTTGGAGCAGGTGAGAAAGTCTACCACCCCACACCAAACTTTTCACCCCTGTGAAATCCCCTGGCAGGGAGCAGAAGAGCAAACAGCAAAGGAGAGGAAAAGCTTCCAGGCGTGGATGGGGCCGCCAGCCAGTGATGAAGCCCAGTGTGGAGCCAGAACCAGAGCCAGACCCCCAGCCTGATCCCCAGGAGGAAGATGAGCCAGCGCTTGCTAAGCCAGTGCTTCCCAAGCCAGCACCACCTGAGCCAGCGTATCAAGAACAGCTGCCTGTGCTGACCATCCAGGACCTGGTCAATGAGATGCAACCAGGAGAACTGGAGGTGGAGCTGGCAGCCAGGAGCCAGGATCCCATAGGTGAGCTGCTGGAGAGCTGCTGGTGCCATGGGGGCTTGGGGGACAGTGCAGTGCCACCTCTTGAGGACTTCCAGTCAAGGTACCCCACCTTATCAACAACCAACCTGTGGGATCACTGGGGCACAGGTCCCTACTTCACCAAACATGACTTGGATACTTGTGAGAAGGGCCGGAGGGATGTTGGGGCTGTCTGCTTTCCAAGTCATGGGGTGGTAAAAGCCCACTGCTGTCAGCAGAGTCATTGTCACGGGGTCTGAGGTCCCAGCTCCTAAGGATACCTCTGTGACTCTGCCAAGACCCAGGCTCAGGCAGACGTGCTGTGGAGAGAAGATACAGTCTCCTGAGCCCAGAGCTAATGAGGGAGGGCAAACCCCTGGACATGTTCTGCCCACAGTCCACCCAGTTTCAGGGCTGACACACGGGTGTGGAGGAGGGAAAGGTGGGCACTAGGGCAAGGGGTGGTTGTTCACCAGGGACCACCACTTTGGGACCACCAGGACTGAGGCACAGAGGACACTAAGCTGGTCTGAAGGGCAGGTTGCTGTCTGGGCTCAGGAAATCCATTTACAGCTAATGCAGCTGGAGTTGCTCCCAGATGTAGTCTGGGGAGAGAAGCACATTTACTTTAGCAGTCAGTGGGCCTAGAATGCAGGTTGCTTCAAAACCAGCAATGTCTGCGCCAGGGGTCACGGAAAGGCCTCTCGTTTCAAGGTGAGCAGCACCCTGGTGCCATGGGAAACAACCACTGTGCAGCCTGGGGCCTGGGGCTGACCAAGGCCAATCCAGCTCCCCCTGCCCTGAGATCCTGAAAGGGGCAAACATCAGGGCTGTGTTTATTTGCCTCCTGCCTTTAAACCCTCTCCCACTCCCCCCTGCAACCCCTGGGACTGCCCTGTCCTTTGAAAAGCAGGCAGGCTACCAGGAGCTACATGACATCAAAGGCAGTTGTGGGAGCGTGGTCATGGGGGCTTCAGCATGACATGGAGGGGTAACGCATGAGAGGGCCCCAGTAGGAAATGATCTCTTATGTGCCTTGTAGGTGAAGAGGAGCTGCTGCAGCTGGCCAAAGCGGAAATACCAGAAGCTTTGAATACTGCCCTGGAAAACGAGTACCAGGATAGCGAATACAACACACACCTATTTTAGCTTGCTTTGTTTGAGAAGTTTTTGGCTCCGGCCTGCTGAAGTCTGTAAGAACCACAAAGCGATTCTAACCTCTTTCTTTCTTGTGAGTAACAAAGCCACATGTTCCTGGCCACTCGGCTTTCTCTGCTTCTTTCCCGGTACAATGAGGGGGAACGTGGTTGCTTGTGCAGAGGGAGTCCTTTGGGAGTAGCCTGCTGCCTGCAGCCCTCTGCCAGCAGTCTTGTTTTACCTGGGCGGTGGCCCCGCAGGCGGCTGCATGGTGCCCCACCATGCTGCAGTTTAAGAACACAGACAAGCACCCACCCACACTGCTGGACAAGCACCTACCCACACTGCTGGACAGTGTTTCTGATTTCCAGAAATGTGAGTGGCATTGTGAAGCTGAAGCCCATCATGATTTTTGGCCAGCTAGAGCTTTTTCCTGTACCCGCTAAGCCTTACAGCCACTTGTGTTCCTATCCTCAGTTTAAAGGTCTCGCTCATGGTCTGTTTTCCTCCCCACTAAAGAGCTTGCTTTCCTAAGGCATGGAAAGCATTTTGTTTTCAATTTCTGGGCAACCTCAGTCCAACCTTGCTGGGCTGCTGTGTTAGGCCAACAAGAGATAGTTGAAAACAGCCAACTGTGACAGGCTGAAACTTGGCTGACATAGACTTTTGTCAGGGAAATGCCACCTGGGGCAAAGACAGGAGCCATTCCACACAGCTGCTGTGTCCCCAGCCACACATGCAGCATTTCTCCTTGTACCAGGAAGTGACAGAGCACCCTCTCTCTCTCTTCCCACATTTTGGCTCATGTTGGCTGGGCTGGAGTTCATTTTCCCCACAGCAGCCCCATGCTGTGTATCAGTAGCCAGCAAGGCACTGATGGCACTCTTGTTTGGGTGCTGCTGAGCAGGGTTGGCACAGCATCAGGGGTGTCTCTCCAATGTAGGCTGAGGGGGGGGGCGGGGGCGGGTCAAGGTCTTGGGAGGGGACACAGCTAGGACTGCCACCCAAGTCGGTAACATGTCATGTCTGCTCAGCAAAAACTGGCTGAAAAGAGGGGAAGCAGCATGGGGCACACTATTATTTATGCTGTTTGTCATCTGAAGCATCTGCCATGCACACTGAAGCCCCATTTCCTGGGAAGTGCCTGTTGGACATTGCCTGCTGATGGGAAGTAGAAAACAGATCCTTTGGCTTTTCTTCGCTTAGACACATGGATTTTGCTTTTGCTTCATTAAACTGCCTTCATCTTGACCCACAAGGACTTTTTTATCTTATTTTCTCCCCTTGCTGTCTTGATGAGGAAGGCAGTAATGTTGCAACTTGGTGGGTACCGGGTGTCCAGCCAAGGTCAACCCACCGCACAGAAGCCTTTGGATCTTCTCTCCTGTTACACTCCTGTAGTAACCTGACACAGAGTGCCTTTCTTCTCTTGTGGTGAAGGTCTCTATTACCATAATCTGACTCACCAAGGGCCTGTCACCCAGAGCACAGGGATGGCCACACCCTGAGGTCACCCTCGATCTGGGGAGACTTACGGATTTTCTGTGGCTGAGGAGATGTTGTTGCTGCTCTCTCAGAGCTCCACAGACACTGCATCTCAGCAGATGTGACATGTCACCAGTGACACCAGTAACACTGTATCTCCAGTGACAGGATGAACATCAGTGATACCTGCTCCTGCTTTGGTCCCGAGAAGTCACACAAGGGGCAAGCGCTCACAAGCGTTTAGCACAACTTCCCCATTCCAAAAGCCTGAGATGACCTCTGTAGCTATGCTGCCAGAAGTTCTAAAGCACATGGGTGGCTATCAAAGCAGAGAGCATCCAACAGCCCCATAACCGAGGAAATCAGCCCATTCCCCATGGTCAGCTCCTGGAGGCATGGGTCTTCCTGTGCAGGTGTCCTGGCACTGGGCTGGTTCCCTCAGACATCTCAGCTAATAGAAGGTTGCAGTCTTCCCTTGGGTGACTGGTACCAGTGGGAGCAGATCAAGATGTCTTGCTTCCTGCCATGAACTACCCAAACCTAGTTCATAACCCCTAATATTTATGACCTAACAGGAAGGCCTTCTTCCGCACCAACATGCGGAAGAACTTTTTCACAGTGAGGGTGAGGGAGCAGTGGAATAGGCTGCCCAGGGAGGTGGTGGAGTCTCCTTCTCTGGAGATATTCAAGTCTCGTCTGGACGCCTATCTATGTAATATGAGATAGGGAGCCTGCTTTGGCAGGGGAGTTGGACCCGAAGATCTCTTGAGGTCCCTTCCAACCCCTAAGATTCTGTGTGATTCTGTGTGATTCTGTGTGAAGTCCCGTGGCATGGGGGGAGCTGTAGCCAGGGAGGACTCCAGACCAAGGCACTGGGTGAGGGCTGCACTGTCCTGAAGGGGACAGGAGGCCATGTTATGGTTGAGCACCATCACAAAAGCTGTGCTGGGGTCCTGCAACTGTGGTGCCAATACCTTGTTGCATGGAGACTGGTCTGTAGGGTCTGATGCTGCCCGGCAGGCCAGGAGACTCTTCTGCCTGGTGGAGCCCCACACACACCATTGTAGAGGCTAGAAGGAACTGGTGGCTCTTCCACCCTCCAACCCCCTGCAGCGCTCACAGGGAGGAGGAACCATTCACACTGCCCACCTCTATGCCTGTAGACACTCAGGCTCACCTGATTCCCAGAGCTCTTTAGATTTTTGAGGAGACAAAACTTCTGGGAGGCTTTAGATTCATGTCACAACCTTCATCAGTCAAAGAGGGCATAAAACAAGCATGGGCTTCCTTCTCTGGTGTTAAAGTGGAGCTGTAGGCGGTGGGGAAGGCTTGGGAGGGTGAGATCTCTGTGAACACATAGCAATGGCTTGTTGCTGAAACACATGTGGGCAGCAGTGCTAATCCGGCACCGGGAGGGCTGGGGAGCTCCCTGTGGGGAGAGACTCATGGGAACCAGAGAAAGCACCTCTCTCCATCTCTGTGGAGCTGGCTTTGGTGACCATGAGGTCCTGGAGTCACTTTGGGTAGCGTGTGCTGTGTCTCAGCGCTGCTCTAACTGGCTTCTTTGGCAGCCAGTAAGGAAGGTGTGCCTGCAAGCAATAAATCTTATCTCAGAATAACCAAGGGAAAGATAAAGCCTGCCTTATCAGAACTTTCACTCCCAACACACTTTTTCTCAGACAAGAGGACAGGTAGCAGAGCCCTTGCTTAAGAGATGGGGTTCGGATGCAAAGCTGGACATGTAGGAGCCCATGTGCATCACTGAGGTAGGTCTTGCTGCCTGAGTGCAGCAAGGACGGGCTGGCAAGGGTGGCTGTGTCTAGGGGACGGCAGGGCTGCTGTTTTGCAGATGCAATGCAATCTCCCTCCCTTCTCTCCTTCCCGAGCCCCAGAGAGATGTCTTTACCCAGGGCCATTAACAGACTGTGCACTAAAGAAAATTTTCACCCTCTGGAATGACAAGTAGGGTCTGGGTCTGACATGACAGGGAAGGTCAAAGACCTTTGACTGCAGCCTTCTTGATGATAAAGAGCGGGTGATTTGTGCAGGGAGACAGCTTTTGAGCTATGGGGCCAGCGCAGGGAGCTGGGTCGGTGCCGGACACAGTGCTTTCCTCCCTGCTGTGCCGTACCAGTGAGAGAGCTGTGTGAGGCTCTTACAGGGCACTGTGACCCGCTACCTGAGCCACATGGGCCAAGGTAGGCATGCTGTTATACACAGTGGGTACGACCACTGTGATTGTCTCCTCATTCATGAGATTCAGCTTGGCATTAGTTAATGTCAACTGAGCCGGGATGACCATGCTGCTGTGACCATATCAGAGGCCACAGGTCCTGTCCCCATGTCCTTTGGAGTGTGGGGAGCCATCCTGAAGGCTGACAGCAAAAGACAGGGAAGCTGACATCATCTTCAGGTGAAAAAGACTCTCCTGTGTCCAGAGCCAGCTACTTGTCAATATCCTTCCAGGAAACATGCTTCCAGCTCTCTGGGAGAAGAGAGATTGTTTGATTTGTGGTCGTGGCTTCCTGCTTCTTAGACGAGTCTTGTGAAAAACACTCTTTGCGCATTTGCAGAAAGTCAGGGGTGATTTGTTGCCTATGGCTGATGTCTTCTGGTCCTTAGCAGAAGTGAAGTCATAGCTAAGCCTGAGCAGAAGTGGGACAGAAACTTTGAGCCTGAGGCCACCAGAGGTCAATGAAAAGCCATTCCACCCCACAAGAGCCTAGTCTTGAAAAGATAAGAACACATTCTCATTGATTTACCAATATTGACTTTAAGCAGTAAATCCTGGTCACAGCAAATACCCACTCCCTCTTTCCTGCTGGGAGCATGTTAGCTCTGATCCTTCCGTTCTGTGTTCACTGTTTCAATGAATACCTCTCCAATACTGCCAGGGCTGCCACTGACTGCAGCTGTGGTCCCAGTTGGGCTCAGCAGTGCTCCACCAGCTGCTCTGGCTCTCCTGTTCCACCAGCAAATCATGTAACTAGAAAAAGTTAAGTGGGAAGAGATCTCTCTGGAGATCTTGAATCTAACCACTACTTATGGCTTTGAGCCCAACCAGCTTAGAGCTTTCTCCAAACAAGTGTTCACCATCTCCAAGTTTGGAGATTCCCCACCCTCTGGTCCCCATCCCAGACAGGGCTGCCTTTCATTGTGAAAAGGGTTTTCTTTAGGTCAAACCAGACTTTCCCTCATTGTAGCTTCTGCTCCTTGCCGCCTGTGCCATCAAGGTGCACTTCAGACATGACCCCAGCTGTATCTTCTCTCTAATATTCTTTAGGAATGCAAGTTAGAGCTCCACACTCACCTTCTCTTCTCCAGGTGAGCCCAATCCTATGCTTCAGCTCCCTATCCCGATGGCCTCAGCTGGGCTCCAGTATGTCTTCCTTGTACTGGGTGATCCTAACTCAAACCACCATTCCAGATGTGAGCTTATCCGCATCAAGCGGGGGGAAGGGCCACTCGCCGCGGCCCACCGGCTGAAGCTCCGCCTGGATGGACTTGGGGCTGCATGATTTCTCTCCCTCAGGCCACCTGAGGTTTTCACAGACAGAATGCAGAAAGCACAAAGAAACCAAGACACGACTGGTGTGGTAAAGAGTTGATCTGGGCTTTGTAGCCATAATAACAACCCTCTTTTCAGCCGCAAAGACCGTCTTCCAAGTAGTGTGCAGAAGCAGTAGAACCAGGGAATCATCAAGGTTGGGAAAGACCTTCAAGCTCATTGGCTCCAACCATCAGCCCTACACCACCCTAACCACTAAGCCATCCCTCAAAGCACCACCTCTACCTGCTTTTTAAACACACACACACACACACAACCCCCCCGGGACGATGACTCCCTGGGCAGCCCGTTCGGATGCTTCACCGCTCTTCCTGTGAAGGCATTTTTCCTCACGCCCGGCCTGAACCTCCCCTGGCACAACCGGAGGCAGCGGCTGCGCACAGAATGACACGGCCCGGGAGATTACCCCAGGCTGGCCGAAACGCTTAGTGAATGCGCGGCTCCCGCCCTGCGCCGCCACAGCTCAGCGTTAACCGGTTCTCAGGAGCCCGAGGCAGCAGCTTTGCCTTCCCAGCGGGAAAAGCCTGGAGCAAGGAGCCGGAGCGGCCGCCCGGCCCCGGCACGCTGCCCCAACCGCTCGCACCCGGGGCGGCGGCCTCCCCCCGTGCGGCGGTCCGGGAGCGCTCTCTGGCGGCACCACCGCCTCACGGCCGCCCGGGGAGAGAGGGGAGGGCGGGGCGGCGGCACCGGGCGGGGGCTGCGGGCGGGGACCGGGCGGCGGGGAGAGGCGTGTGGGGGGGGGGGTTCGCCTTTCCCCGCGCCGAGCAGGGGTCTGGGCGCCGTGCGAGCGTGAGGCCCGCCACAGGCCGGTGCCGTCCGTGGCGCCGTGGGAGTGGGTGCGGCCGGGCGCGCGCCCGTCCCCGCGGCTGTTGCAGAGCCCGGTGCGGGGCCCAGCTCCCGGCGCCGCGCTCGGTTTGCCGACCGCGGGAACGCGGCGGCTGTTACCCGTGAGGAACCGCGTTTTCCTGGGGGTTTTCCGCTGTTGGAGATGAAGCAGAGAGGATTTAATTTGTAACAGCGCTAACTGTTAAGGCTGCCGCTGCTGGTGGTGATGAACCTTGAGCCCAGCCCCTGCTGAGGCAAAGCGGCAGTGTTCTGTACCTGCCGGCTGGGAAGGCCTGACACCGCCCGGCCGGGCTGCCTCTAGTGGGTCTTTTGCCGCTTCTCTAGAAGGGAAGGTGAGGAGAAAACCTCCGTGAAGATCAGACATGGAAGCGGTAACCCGAGGAGGAAGACTCTGCTTTGCAGCACGGCCTCTCTTTCTTTCTTTCTTTGTGATGAATGTTCCCTGCATGAAGGTCTCAGCCCTGGCTTATCCTCCGCTTCCTCCTTGAATAAAATCTCTGGCACTAAAGTGACGCTCCAGGCATAGCCTCTCACGCCGTGGCAGGCTGGGGATCATTCACTAGCCATCTGCAGCCAACTTGGTCATTTCTGCTCTTGCCTGGAGAACGGAGCCACAGCGCGAGGTCGGCCTTCATAGAAAGCCATGTGAGGGCATCTGGAGAACTCGGGAGTTTGATGTGACTGCCCAGTCTGCTTTCCTTTTGCCTAGCCAAATTCCATCTACGATAGACCCCAGAATCATAGAATCCCAGAATGCTTTGGGTTGGGAGAGACCTCAGACATCATCTAGTTCCAGCCCTCTGCTGTGGGCAGGGACACCTTCACTAGACCAGCTTGCCCAAAGCCCCATCCAACCTTGCGTTGAACACTGCCAGGGTTGGGGCTTCTACAGATTCTTCTGGGCGACCTGTACCAGGGCCTCATCACCCTCATACCAAGGAATTTCTTCCTAATACCTAACTTAAACCCACCCTCTTTCAGCTTGAAGCTTGAAGCCCCTTGTCCTGTTGCTACACTCCCCTGTGAACCGTCCCTCTCCCACTTTCCTGTAGGAGCTCCTTGAGGTGCTACATGGATGGCAAAGGGCCAGGGCTCAGAGTGCTTTCTGTTTCTCTTTTCTTGGGTTTAGGATAATCATCCCAGTCAATTGGAAGTGTGTTTGCTGAACAGCCTTTTTACTCAAGTGCGCAGCTCAGACTCTCCTGCACCACTGACTCTGCTCAAGCAAATAGTTCATGCTAGCTCTTGTTCCCTTAGTGAAAGAAAAGGCTGGTGTCCCCATTCTGCAATTAGACCTCAGCAACCACAGGCTCAGGCAGGTCTTTCAGGGAAATTTCTTACCTACCCTCTGCTGCTCCTTCCTGCAGAGCTGGCATTCAGGGCTGTCAGGATCCCACACTGGTGAGAGCTTGCAGGTATGGGGTTGTGTTCAGATTTCTTCCATTCATGTTGCCTTTTGTTTGACAAAGTCACACGTAGCTCATCACTGGTCACCAGGAAATGCACCATGAGAGTCGAGGTGGTGAGATTTCCACTGCCTCTCCATGTTTCCTCAGCCTCCTGCCCTGCTCCCTGCCTCCATCCCACAGCAAGGACTCTGTGTTGGTGCCAGTTGACACAACCCCAGCAGAGGAACCCCCTCCCTGGGCTGCATCTGTCTCACACCCACCCCCAACCTGCCTGCTGGCAGGACAGGACACCAGACCACAACAGATGTAGAGCCCCGAGACAAAACAGGGATCTGGACCTCAAGAGCCAGTCCTCTCCCAGCCCACTTGTGTGGGGTCTCTTGATTGTGACAAGTTGATATGACCTGGTCTTAAGTGAAGCTTACAAATACATTCTTATTTGGGAGCCATGGCTCTGAGTTCACCTCAGGGTGGAGAGGACTGGGAGCTTGGCTGTGGCAGCAATCAGTGGTCAGGTAACTAGCACTGACATTTGTTTTCATTTATAACAATAAAGATTATGTATTCTGTGGGGCTTGAACTGCCTGTGGCTCCAGGAAAATGCCATGGGTCCCAGCGTGTCACAGTGGTCAGTCACTCATTGCTGCAGGAGTGCAAACCCATGTTATTCAAGTAAAGGCAATTCTAGAGAAAGCAAGAAGAGGAAAATCCTCCACATTTGGGAACCACTGAAAACCAACATACATGCAGAAATAAACTCAAATGAAACCCGAGACTGAGAAGGAAGAAATCACCACCATTAACACCAATTTCATTCTGATGAAGAGGAGGAAACCTTCACCAGGAACACTGAAGACATCAGGACGCTGGTAGCTGGTAAGATCTGCTGCAGCCGTCAGCCTCAGGACACAGAATGGGTGAACATAACATTAAGAAGAAGGGGTACATACTAAGAAGTTTTTGTGTGTCTGTAGCAATCTCAGCTGCATTACTGAGGTTCTTCTCTATTAATCTGGGCTATAAGACTAATAATTTAAAATAGTATATTGTTAAAACATTTGCATGCAGTAGCTTGGCTTCACTTGCAGTGCTCCCTTTTCTGTCCATGAAGTTTTGAGTGTTGCACAGGAAGGGACAGAGACAGGAGTAAGGAGGAGAACAAATTCAAACTGGCAAATACATGCCAATATCCAGACGGCTGCCACTTAAACAACTGGAGCATGGTCCACCCCACGACAGCATTGAGGCAAGGAGAGTATTTGTGGAGCCAAATCCCCCCTGGGCTATCACACAATCCAGCTTTTGAATGCTCACAGCTAAATAATGTGCCATTTTGTTACGGCTTTAGGGATCTGCCACATGTTCAGATGAGATGACCAGATCTTGATCCACCTATCAAGACCTCCCAGTGGGGTCACTGCCTCCTTCCATTCCTATCACAGCAGACATCTCCATGGTTACTGTTTTTTGACTGGCCTATCCCAGACTCAGCCTAATGGGTTGGGATGGGGTGGCCAGAGACACTGTTTAATTGGTCAGTTCTAGGGCCAGGACCTCAGTGAGTGCTAACCTGATGACAGGCTATGTGCTAAAACATATGGCCACAGAGGTGATGTGAAACCTAGGATGCAGTTTGTTAACCTTGGAAGGTTACAGCCTGGGACTCATGAGCACCTCTTCTAAGCAGAAGAGGTCAACACAAGGTGCAGACAGTCTCTTTGCAGGACCCAGCCCCAGGTGTGACTGACTCAAAGGGCTTCACACACCAACCAGCCTGCATCTCTGCTGTCCGACTGAGAGCTCTGGTGCTGGCTCTGGACTGTCTGAACAAACAGCTCAGAAGCTGCCCCTTAGCTCCTCTGCCAATTAGGCTCTCTTTGGGAGCTCACATCCAGAAAACAGCTTTGCAGATTTCTAATTGGCTAGCAAATTGAGCTTCCTGGCCTCAGAGAAAGAGAAGGGACAGCAGTGGACTCAGTGAACTCCTCTGGACCAGCCCCTCTGAGCCAGCCCTCAGCTACCATTCCTGCTTACTCCATGGTTGCTTTCAGCCAGGAAACATACGATGGCCCCACAGACTTACAGTCAGGAGAGAAGGCCAGGATACAGAGGATCCTTCTCCTCTTGGCCTCAGCAGCATGGTTAGGGGACTCCACGCTCACTACATTATTGGTCCCTATAGACCCTAGGGATCACCAGGTGCACCCTGTGTTTGAATACTGATGGAGGTGGTGGGCATTGAGAGTCCAGCAGCCCCGAGCTGGGGGTCCCCACTGAGACCCCCCCATTCCCTCCTTCTCAGTCTGCCAGCACAAGGATGGGTTTGCAATGACCACTCCACTTCTGCACTTAGAAATAACCCCAGCTCCCAGAGATAGCTGATAGCACCATCTCCCATCTTGACTTCCTGACACAGACTTGGACAGGAGTTGAGAAATCAGCTCTGCTGTCTACATGGTGCCTCCTATGAATCAGGGCTCCAGGCCTACACCAAGACAAGCATGTGAAGCAGTTCCCTATGCTGACATGGGTCTCTGTATCCCCATGCATCAAACCCTCTACGGTCACTCCCTAAAGAGCATCAGCCTTCCTGTGCTCAGATTAGTTCACATCCAGGCACTGCATGAGTAGGACATCCCTGTGATCACTTATGCAGGCATCACACTTCTAGGTAACGGATGCAGTTAAAGCCCATCTCCAGCTGCACAGACTGACCTCTAACTACACCTCACAAAGCTTTGGACTCCCCCCAAGGTACTCCCTCCTGGCCAAATGGCAGCTGTCTCTTCTGTTGACTTTTTCTCATAAATATAATGCACTTCTTGGCCTTTTTCAAAGGCAGATAAATCATACCTGGGAGTCACAGACCTATTGAAGTAGACCTTCCTATCTGCTCTTTGATGACTTAGAAGATTAAACTACCTGTTCCCATCTCATTTGTAGCCCTCCAGGCACCTTGGACTGTTGACAGGACACCAGCTGCAGAGCTCGAGTTCCCTCAAAACCCTTGGGGAAGCCAGTCACCACCCTCTCAGCATGAGAGGGGGCAACATCTGCCATTGTCAAGGCCATGTGCAAACCATATCGTTGCCCTGAGGCATGGAGTTACCCGAGTTGCCCCCTGTTACACCCCCATTAGCTATGGTTTTTGCTTGATGAATTGTTCCCACAGATGTTGCTGTTGCACAAGGTGAACACAGTGTCAGCCCACGGCTTTCGGAATCCATCTCTGTAGACAAAAGACTTCACTGGCCTGGGGTGCAGGAGGCAAGATCAAGCATTTCTGGTGCTGCTGCCACAAGACAGGCAACATGATGTTCTTTCTAGAAGTAAAACCTTCTCCAGCTGGCCCAGTTCCATGCTGGAGAAATCAAACAGTAATTCATTTCCCTGGCCATTTCCCAGCTTGTGTTCTTATCACAGGTAGTAGCAGCCTTGGCTAGCTTGTGCTTCTCTACCTGCACCTTTGTAGCAGGGGCAGCTGGCTGGGCTGGAGCTTCATGCACTCATGTCTGGAGCACACTTAGGGCCTGACAGGAGGCCTTGAAAGCAGACTGGTGACTCACGGGGTTGCAGAAGTTTGGCAAGCCACCTTTGGCCTGCCCTGGCTGCCCCCTCCCTCTCTCTGATGTCTCCAGCAAAATAAACGAACAAACAAAAAAAGCCAACACAAGGCAGACACAGTGAAATGCAATGAGCAGCATGTGCATGCATCTGTATCACTGCTCTCCTGGTCTCAGGAGTGCATGGAAGGCTTGAAAAGCTCAAGAGAGACACTTCATTACAAACAACAGGACAAAGATTTATTTCCATTACAAGTGAAGTAAGTAGAAGAGTAAATTTTAAAAAAATCTCAAACACATAATAAAACGTTCTCACAGTCTGTAGCAATCTGCCTCTTTCTCAACATCAGCGCAGGGCCAGACTGTACCACAGCTCGGGCAGAACAGAAACCCAGACACTCCGTCCTTTGAGAAATGAGCACTTCCATGGCCCTTCTCTCTCCTCATCAATGCTTACACTTAGTGTTTCCTACTGGGTTATAACCCAAACCTACTGGACTCATCTCCCACAAATCAAAAGACTAGTTTGAAACTTAGACTAACTTTGCTAAAAGAAAGGCCCTTGGATATTTACAGTAAAGCTCATAGAAATAAAAATCTTCCTTATTCTGGATTGTGTCTGAGAATTACAAGCAAAGTGCCAGCCAAAAATACATTGAGATCCAAATGTTTAACATATCCCCACGGCACAAGCATACATTGAGATCCAGTTGTCTAACATATCCCCATGGCATATCCCCATATTGTCACAGACAGGTCCAATCCCACAGCTCCCCAAGGACACAACAACCTCTGACAGTGGTCACACCGTTACATGAGACACACCAGCCACATGCACAAGCACACGTGTGTCAGCACATCCCACTGACACAAGGCAGAGCCTGGTCAGACATGTAATGTTCAGCCCACCCGTTGTGTCTGAGCCCACACAGCAGCTTGGAGAAGTTGCCATAGCCACAAAACCACAGCAGTGCTGGTGGGAAGGGATCTCTGCTGTCTCTAGGCCTGCACGAACAGGACGTTGGAGTATTGTCAGCACTAGCACCAGGCAGGTACAGCTTTGCCTGCATTCATCTCAGAAACCCAAATGACAGGGACCCCACATAGATGTGGAGTCCCTTGAAGGGTCCATGTAGCTCTACATCAGGCAAAATGATCTTGCCTAGGCTTTCCAGCTGCTTGTGGCTGAGGTTTTAGTAGCTTCTGGCCATGTGCCTCCAGTCCTTGATCAAGGGCGCATCACTGCAACTGCTGCAGAAAGTGTACTAGCTAGGTATGTTGGGTTTCCCTAGCTTCTAAGCATGAAAGATCTGGAGAGAGGTAAGAACAAGCATCTAGATCTTATCTGCAAACAATACACAACCAAACCTTTCCAATTTCTGAGTCACGAAGATCTATCACGCATGTCCTCCAGAGGCTGAGTTTTGCTCCCTGAACTTGCTACAGATGCTATCCGAGGTCAGGGGCAGCTTACACAGTACCTGTATCATCACTGGTGACCTCTTTTTTTGGGTTGAACATTAGACTAGCACCAGGGCTAGAGCAGAGAATGAAACTAGGTTGAAGCAATGAGGAACAAGGGCCAGACAACCTTTAGGATCAGGAAAACAATCGCACACTGATAACTGCTTCTACAGGAAGGCATTAAGAGGCACGAAAAATCCTCTCCCAGCTACCCACAAACCAGAAAAAGGTCATAATGAGTTGCTAGAAAAAAGGCACATACGAGTCCTTGCAGGTGATGAAAGAAGAGAGCCAGCAGATAGCTGTCAAAAAAAATAAGAGCTGTCACAGCCAGGTCTATGGCTTCTCTTTCAGCTGGTGAAAGAAATTGGGAGAGGAGTAAGAAAAGCTGCCAAGGCGACCTGCCCCAGGCTGAGGCAGCCAAGCTGCAGAGGCAGGACTTTGCTCTCTCCAGGATGAAGGCAGCTTCTGGACATGCCAGGACCAGGAAGGACATCAAAAGACACAAGGCAGCTCTTAAAGGAGGAAAAGCAAGGAAGGAAAAAATTTGACTCACCTCACGCACCAAAGATTCAAATGAGCCTACGCTCGCTGCCTGTGCCCCACCAACAGCAGCACAACTCCCCAGCTCCATGTACAGGCAGCAGCTTCCTGCAGCATCACAAAAAGGTCCAGATGGACACAGGACAGCAGTGCCAGGCCAGCCCCAGCCTACCAGCCCAGGAAGTGGCCTGTCCACCACATACCACCCTGACCGCTCTGAGAGAGGGATGGGTGCCTTCAATCCAGCATTCATCTCCTGCCTCAGAGGCTTGTGGAAGTCAGTCACACAGCTTCTCCTACACACCTACTGCAGAGGGTTTGATCCTCCTCCACCCCAGGTTGTGCCGTGGGGGGACCCAACCACCTTCCTGTTCCACTACGTTTCCTCCCTCTCATGTCCCACTTGGATATCTGGACCTTAGTACCCAGAGAAGGCAAGGAGCCTGTCCCTATGTAAATTCCATCCTGCTGAGAACATCAGCTGAAAAATCTTCCATGGGGCAGAAGGCACAGGGGTCTTCATGGGATCGGAGCTCTTTGCAGCAGTGCACAGCAGCAGGACAAGACAGTAGATTAGAAAGGTGCTGAATGGATACAAGGAGAAGCTTGTCTCCCATGAGGACAGTCAAGCTGCCCAAAGAGACCATGCTGTCTCCATCATTGGAGGTTCTCAAGACTTAACTAGATAGGCCCAAACAACCTGGTCTGACTCATAACTGATCCTGCTTTGAGCACAAGGTCAGAACAGAAGCTTCCTGAAGTCCCCTCCCACCTGAATTATACTATGATCTGTGTACCCTTTTGTGGTGAGAGGCCCTGGTGTCTGCACATACTCCCTGTCCTTCCAAAAGTTCCTGCCTTCACTTTCCACATACTTCTCACTGTTCAAGGCCCCACCACACTTCAGTACCCCTCACCAAACTCCTCCCAGCCCTAGTCACAAAGGCTCCCACTTCACAGGAAAAAGGAACTGGATAAAGAAATTTGGACAGCAGCAGGGCCACCTCTGCTCCTTCCCTGCTCACAGCCCCTGGCAGAGCCCTGGGCATCCACCACCCAGGGGTGGCGGGATCTCTTGGAAAGGATTTGCTTGAGGTTCCTCATGGATCTGCTTTCAAGCCTTTGCCTCTCACAGACATTCCTATCTGTTGTTTCCTGTCCATGTTAACTTTTTTCCACAGTAGGAAAGCTTGAAAAGGGAGGGGGAAATCATAGGTGGAAGGGCATCGTATTCTGCCTCTCACACCTGTTTCAGGAAGGGAAGTATTTTCCCCATAGACACCAATTTCTCTAGGCTACACAGAACTGTGCAGATCAAAGTACTTCAGTATGTAAAGACCTGTGGACCATGTCTCTACTCAAAAGCAGGTCTAAATTCAGTGTTGGATCCAACTCCAAATAAACATCAGATCATTCAAGTTCTGTCCAGTCAAGCTGGAAAAACCTAATAGTGGGGAGATCTCACAGCCTTGCTCAGCCCCTCTACCAGGGGCCGAATATGCTCATGCTAAAAGTTTTTACCGTTCCAATCCCACCACTCTCCCCCCCCCCCCCCCCCGCAGCACACAGCATGTCCCTGGGAGGGATCTGACTTGCTGTTTGGCTGCAACCCCAGCATACAAACCCTCCCAAGCCCTGGCCATGCTGTGAGTGAAAACCACGGCAGTCAATGTGATAGCCCTGCCCAACATTAGGGACACAAAAACACCTTAGTGCCACGCCTCCAGCTTTGGCTTTGGCTGCAGCGAGGTCGGGGGATGCTTCCTCCTGCCTCCCTCCTCCCCTTCCACAGTAGGTAGTTTTGTTCTGTATATAAAATCATCAACAGGGGAGAGATTTTTTTTACAAGGGAGATCTTCCTGAATAGACCCGGGGGCCCAGTCGGGTGCACGGGGAGGCAAGGGAGCCTGACAGGGAGCTTTGAGCACCTGTCACAGGAAAGGCAGTAGAAGAATAAAGGGCTGTTCACCCCATCCAGGCACTTGGGTGCCCCTAGGGCTTCGCTGGAGAGAGTGGACAAGACTGAGCAGGGCCCCCCAGACCCCCTCGGCTAGCAACGGCGCTCCTTGTCGGGGGGCGGGGGGTCCAGACAGGTGTCAGCATGCAGAGCTGCAGCCCAAGCTCCTCCAGCATCTTGCCGGGTGGCCCCCGGTCCAGCGGCGTCGGGAGAGCCCAGCAGCCCGCACCTCTCCCAGTCTCCGGACCGTGCCGTCGGGCCGCCGCCGGGCTGGGTCAGAGCACCGGGACGAACCTGTCGGGGCCGCCGGGGTAGGCACCGTGCCGCGGTCCCGGCTCGGCGGCGCCCAGCTGCCCTCCGGCGCCGTAGGTATGGGGCAGCGGCGGGTAGGGCGCAGGAGAGCAGCGGCCGTAGAGCCCGGCGGGGGCGGGCGGCGACGCGGGCAGCACGATGCGCCCCGACGGCGCGTACAGCTGTCCGGGACCGCCCGGCGCGTACGGCCCGGGGGCGGTGGGCAGTGGGGTGTAAGCATGGGGCAGCGCGGCGGCGGCGCAGCCCTGCGCGGGGAAGGAGGCGGCGGCGAAGGCGCAGGAGGCGGCGGCGGGGGCCGGGGACAGGTCGCCGGCGGGCGGCGGGGCGGGCAGCGGGAAGAGGCGGCAGGGCGCCGCGGGGCGCTCGGAGAGAAATGCCGGGTAGGTGGAAAGGTCGCTGCGCTTGAAGCGCTTCCTGCGGCGCAGGAAGGAGCCGCTCTCGAACATATCGCGGGCGTGGGGGTCCAGCGTCCAGTAATTGCCCTTGCCCGGGCGGCCGGGCTCCCGCGGCACCTTGACGAAGCAGTCGTTGAGGGTGAGGTTGTGGCGGATGCTGTTCTGCCACTTGCGGGGGCTGTCGCGGTAGAAGGGGAAGCGCTCGGTGATGAAGCGGTAGATGCCGCCCAGCGTCAGCCGCCGCTCGGGCGCCTGCCCGATGGCCATGGCGATGAGGGCGATGTAGCTGTAGGGCGGCTTGCCCCGCTCCGCCGGACGCTTGCGCCGCCGCCGCCCGCCCCGCGCCCCCGCCGCCGCCGCCGCCGCCGCCTCCTCCCCCGGCGGCGCCGCGTCCGCCTTCAGCGGCGGGGGCGGCGGCGGGGGGCCCGGCGGCAGCCGGCTCTCGGCGGTCATGCGGCCGTCGGGGCGGCCCCGCGCCGGGCCGAGCCGAGGAGGCGCAGCGCGGCGCCGCCGCGGCTTTTATGCGGCTGTGTCCGGCGGCTCCGCGCCCGGGCGGCCGGCACTCCCCCTGCAACGCCCCGCAGCCCGGGAGGCGCGGGCAGGGCCGGGCGTGCCGCCGCAGCCGCGGGCAGGGACAGCGCCCTGCCCCGGTACCCCTCCTCCCCACCCCACCGCCAGCCTGCCCCCTCTCGTGGTCGCCGGTCCCAGCGCCGTCGGGGCGCCGCCATGCCGCTGCCGTCGGGGGACCGGCGGGCACCGAGCCGAGCAGGGGCGGCTGCGGGGTCCTGGTGCGGGTGTCTCGGCGCGGACATGTCCAGCACGTCCCGCCGTACTGCTCGGCGCCTTTGGGGGTGAGAGGAGGGGTCGCCGCCGTCGCAGGGGATGCAGCCGATCCACGGCACAGGCAGCCGGCTCTGGGCAGTGTCACCGGTGAAGCAACACGTTCCTTTGCAGCAGTGAGACGCTAGAAATGATCTAAATGTGCAAAAAACCCAGGTGACACATTTATGTGGGTAGAGAGAGTTGGGTGTGGGCTTAGGCGGCACAGTGTGTGTGCAGAGCTGCTACTTGAGATGGACTGGGGCCCTCACCTCTGGTCTCCAAAAGTGATTTGGCACAGAGCGGGGCTCCTGTGCCTCTGGTTTACCCCTGATGTGACCTTGTCCCTGATGCCACATGATATCAATGTACATCATCCTTCCAGTGAGGAAGGATGCCAGGCTCTCCATGGGCTGCTGCGGCAGCTCTTGCCTTCTTGCCCAAATACTTGGAGCTGTGGGTCAGACCCGAGGAGTGTGGGTTCCATGAGTGTGCCCGGGTGTCAAGGAATGCTTGCCCAGGACTTGTACACCTGCAGTGATCACCTGCGAGGCTGCGGGCAGCTCAGCCTCCTCACCTGCTGGCACTGTGATCCTCAGGAGCCAGAGGATAAACAGGATGGCAGAAGGTCCTAGAGGTGGGACAGAAAGTCTCAGTGTGAGCATGGGGATGTGGGTGTGCACGGGAGGGTGAGCATGCACAGCTATGTGGGTCTGCAGGGACACTGCTGTGGGGTTGAGGGTCTGCATGAGAGCCTGTGGGTGTGTATGGGCACACCATGGGTGCATGGCTGGACCCAAGGCATGAGTGTGCGGGGATGGTGTGTGCGGAGGAATGGGCATGCAGTGAAGTGGATGTGCATCAGCATGCGTGTGCTGGTGCTTCCTGCCAGCTCTCCCAAAACCCCCATCACCACCATACTGCTGAGTTTATGCCTGTGGGAAAAGCTTCCCCAAAGCCCCCTTGGCCATTGCATAAACAGTGTTTATGGGAGCAAGGGGAGGTTGGAGATGTTCATCCCAGTGAGTTTTCCTATAGAGCTTTCCAACAAACTTTCTTCTCTGCTTGGAGAAACATTGGGGTGTGTGAGGATGCATTTGCATGCAGCAAACAAACCCCAGCTCTGATTTTTAGCTAAGTAAGGAGACCCCAGACTCTTTGACCACCTGCTTGTTTGTGCAGTTTCCCAGCGACCTGGGAGGTAGCAGAATAAACCATGAAGTGGCACTCTCTGAGGACCCGTGTGTGTGGTCCCAGTAGCTGGATGCAGACGTGTGGCAGTATTTCAAATTGCATGCTGCAGTTTGTGCCGAAAGAAAGATCAGCCTCCTGTACTGGCACATAGAAGTACACAGAGCGCTAGGGCAGCGTTATCCTGGAGTAGCCAAGAAACCAACTCCTGCAGCGCAAACAGAGCAGCCCCTCCAGCGATGCTGCGCCCTCCAGCTCACAGGACCTGTCGCTGGGGATGAGTTTTCCTCTCGGATTTTCCAGAAGGCAGGGCGGTAGTTGGGTCACCTCTGGTGCTGTGTGTCTCTGCGCCATGCCAATGCCGTGCCTCCAGAGGGCAAAGTCAGATCATGCTTCGCCTTGCGCTTGTGGAGGATGGAGAATGAGAGTGGTGCACCGAGGTGGGATGGTGTGCTGAGCGCCGAGGTGGGATGGTGTGCTGAGTGCTGAGATGGGATGGTGTGCTGAAGAGTCTCGAAGTGGGATGGTGCGCTGAGCACCGAGGTGGTATGGTGTGCTGAACAGCTGCTTTTGCCCCCACGCCCCCCCCACTTGTGATGAAAATCCTTTTCCCAGAAAGCACTTTCCTTGGCAGAGTCCAGCATGTAAACAAAGTGACAATGGAAATCCAAGCAGCATGTGCTGGCTCTTGTCCCTTCTTTCCTCATCATGCAGGCTAAGATGCAGTGCCAGGATTTGTGAGTGAAGTGGGCATTGTTTAACGTGGTGGCCTGTAGACTATCCTCAATCTGACATTATCATCAGCCTATTTAAGAACATTTTCCACTCTCCACTCAGGGAGCAGGTGTATGTCCCATTTTACGCCTCGGTGTCTCTTTTGAGTACCAGTTCCTGTGAAGAGGGAGTTACAGGGAACCTGAAACTCAGGCTCACCCAGGTGAATCTTAGGTTGCGGATCGCCTCTATCTATAAAGGTGGTGCCAGTTACTGCAGCAGAGGAATTGATGCTTTTCATGTCTGTCAACATTTTGTTTTTTCTTTTGATTCAGCTCCACTGTAAGAGGGACAAAGGTAAGTAAACTGGAAAATGCCCTGCATTGAATAAGCATTTGGAGATCATAATGCATTAGAAAATGTATGATATTGACAGGACTACCAGCCACACAAAAGCTATAGTTTGGAGTTTCTTTTGGTCCTAGGAACAGCTTAGAGTCAGCATTTTTTCTGTCTAAATCTCCCAGCACAGATCCACTCGACACTGAGATCTGCAGCCTTCAACTAAGTGCTCATTGATTTTGAGACCAGGCACCACAGAGTATACCCTGCACAAGGGCATTGTGCCTTGGCCTCTTGAGACTGGAGATTGTTAGTACCGGTCAGTGCCAGTGAATTACCACAGCCAAAATCCTATCTGCTGGATCTCCAACAACAGTTTCCAGCCATGGAAAAATCCAGTACTTCAGGCTTCATTCTTCACTTGGTTGCTCCCATATTACAACCCACACCTTTGAGATTCCTTGAGAATCTCTTCCTATTGGGAAGCCCTGCTCTCTGTTAGCCCTGTGACCTGAGTGGCTTCTCCCACCAAACCAGAGGGAAACGGACATTAAATGTGTGGAACAGCCGCTTCAGGTGCAGCACACTCATAGTTTTGGTTTCACCACCAGCATTCCTCTCTGAAGGGAGGAAACACTTTGTTTCACCTCTGTGTTCCAGGAACAGCAGAGCTGTGTTTCATGTGCCCCAAGTCAAGGGTTCAGCAGAGCCAGAATCCCCGGCAAATGAAGTAAGAGCACATACCCCTTGGCACAGCCTGCACCCCAGGCTCAGCTGCCTCTGCAATGGCACAGCAAATGTGCATTGTTTTTACTGGCTCTGTGCTAGGAGCAAGAACCTAGCTGATGGAAGTGTGGAGCCGTTCCAGCCAGATGTTTCATGACACTTTGTAGGAACAGACCCTTCCCTGCAGGTTATGATTAAAATCTGAGAGAGGACCACAAGCCTGTCTCTTGGAACAAGACATACAGTGAGGACATCCTTCACTCACTGTCAGAGCATGTGTCCACAAAGACGTGCCCAAAATCAGTGAGCTTAAGACTTCTTGCACCTGACTGGAGTAAGTGGGAGGCAAGAGGAGAGAGGTGATGGCATGGATTTTGGAAACACTTTATATCCAGAGTGTGGCATGGGGATTGAGGTGAAACCTCTGAGGGACAGCTGATGTGCAGCTGCCACGTGGAGTCCAGTCACATGCAGAAGAGGGGCTGGAAAGCAACGGACTGTAGGTTATGTCCATTGCATATTTACACTGGATGTTCACATGTTCTGTCTCACGGGAGCAAGGTTTCACTCTGCATCAGTTGTCTGGTTGTTTATCATCTGTCCTGTTTTTCCAGATTAATGCTGCTTCTCATCGCCTTGTTTTTTCTATGGGAGGTTGGGGCTGCAGGAGGGAAAGATTTGATTTCTGAGAGCATCGCGTGGATGTAGCCAGGTTCATCAGGGAGGCTTTGTGGTCATTATTCTGTAGGGGGGAAAAAACACAAAACAAATGTAGAGGTTTTAAACCAGACTATGTCTCAGGTCTGTAGGAGAGAAAATTTGACTGGGCCATGAGGCATGGCAAGCCCCAGTCTCTATCCAGTGTGGTTTCTTCTGAGCTGGAGTGCAGTTGGTGCTGTAGGATGATGACAGCATCAGACTAGAGGGGATGTCAGACATGAGAAGCGGCAGACCCTAACATGCACCACCAGAAATGTGAGTGAGCACTGGGCTGTCAGGACGGTCACAAGTCTAGAGAAGGAAATGTGCCGGTGGTGCAGTGGATCAGAATAACCCTGTGCATGGGTCCCAGCTGCGAGGTGACTGTCAGAGCTGGAGCCCTGCTGCAGAGGAGCTGAGGAACAGCCCACATCAGACTGAATATTGGCCAGGAGTGATCATTGCACCAAATAAGGCAGATGCCGTACAGATGCCATGAGGAGGAGCACGGCTTGTCATGCCAACCTAGGTCTGTGCCAGCACTGCCGAAACAGCAGGCTTGACACGCAACCTTGCTGCGCAGACTGGCAGTGAAGGCTCTCATTTAGCAAAGGTAGAGAGCCACAAGCAGAAGAAGCACTACCTGTGACATAGGCAGTAAGGAGCAGACACCTTCTCAGCAGAAGCAGAGTGGATCTGGCCTGAGCTGGGTGGGCCATGACACAGTCAGTTGTCCTCCCTCTGAAGCAGTTTTTAGAGCTAGCTTGTAAGAGAGCAAGTTGCACCGCTAAGAAATGACTGGGAGTTGAGCAGATATGTCAGATGCTGTAAGGAGGAAGGAGCTGATGGGTTTTTGTCAGATTCAGGCTTTCTGTAATCTGAAAAGTCACTTTTTGTCCCTCCACAGGGGCTGTGAGGTTTCATGGCTGGTGCTAGCCTGGAGCCTGTGCATTTCAGCACCTCATGAAAATCTTCCGGATGGGTATCTTTGAATAGCCACAAGGCTCTGTTGGCATGGAAATAAGGTCTTGCTATTTGCCTATCAAATGCCCTATTTGGCCAGTCATTCAGCAGTTTCAAGAGATTTAATCCTCTCTAAGGGTGGCCTCGGTCTTTGGCATTCGCACTCCCTGTAGCGAGGTTCACCTTTCCCCTCCAGGCCTTCCCTGCCACTAGCAGCTTCCCGCTGTCACTGCAGGCAGCTGTGCGGGCAGCACGGGGTCAGCTTTGGGGATATTTTACTCCATTTGTGTCCATTTATGTGTCTATTTACGTCTGAGAGCAGCAGTGAGCCCGTTGCAGGAGGCAGGGGACCAGCCAGATGGGGGAATTTTATCTGCATGCAGGGTCACCATCATTAGTGTTCCTCATGCCACTAATTTTGGTAGAGCAGATGAAGGCCAAGCACGTGGGACATAGTGGTGGCTCAGATCTCACAGGATGAACATCTCTGTGTTTTCCAGGTGCTCTGCTGGGACCTGTCTGCTCTGCTGGCTCACAGATGACGTCGCTGCAGGCCAATGTGGACTCTTGTAAAGAGCACCTGGGGCTGGAGAGACCCTGAGGCTTGTGGAAGGGAAGGGTGCGTTGTCGTTTGAAGCCAAATTTTGCTTGCTGGAACTCTAGTTCATCCTTCTCCACAGCTAGTGGTGAGACCTGGTGCGTGACAGAAAATGATAGGATGCAGTTTAGAGATAATTGTTTATTGCTTGCTTTTGAAGCTGGCAATTTTATTTAAGAGTAATTATTTAAGATAATGAATTGCTTTACTGTGAACAAAATATATTTACAAATATTCTGCTGTACTTAAAAAAGTTATTTTGAAAGAAATGTTGTTTACTTTTTCCTTTCTTGGAGACAGAACCACGTTGCCCTGGGCACTGGCTTTGTCTAACCAGCAGTTCAGAAGGGCATGGTGAGGGGACAGATAATTTTGGCCAAACTGTAGCATTAGGATATTAGTTTCCCTACACAGGCAGGATAGATTCTTGGTGGTGTTCCTTCTTGGTAATATTCTTCATGGTGCTCCACCCAAATATGGATATTTAAAAGTCTTTAACAAATTGCGGTGGAGTTATCCTATAATTTAGTAACCAGTTTCCTGTCCTGTGACATGCTGTGCACCACAGGTCTTGCAGAAGGCTTTTGCCATGGTCACAGAGAGAAGGTTAGCCAAGGAGAGAGGCAAATGAAAGAAAAAGTGTGGGGAGCAAGTAGACAGGAGTAGAGGAGGGAGACTGGGAACATGTGAAGGAAGGGAAAAAGAAGAAGGAAAAGCACCATGGAAAAGCATGTGGAGAGGAAGGTTTGGGGCTGGAGCTGGAAGAAGAACTTTTGCTAGTAGACTGGCTGGGAGGATTGTTTCAGGGAGAAGATCCTGAAAGGATGGACCAAAAAAGCTATGCCCACAAAAGTGTCTTCTCCAAATCTTGCCCTGGATTCAAAGACTTTCAGCATCACTTGTTGCAAGCAAATGCACATGAAAAGTAATGTCACAGCTCTCTAGCACTGGTCTACACAGAGCACAAGAAACGTCTAGCACTGTGAACTGCTCTATTGTGTTCTTTTTGTTCCTATTTTTTCTTTCAAACCAAGGAAAATCACAGATTAAACTGTATCACTGAGCACTATTAAATGAACCAGATGCTGCCCTTTGTTCCCGGGAAACTGCAGCTTTCAGAGCATTTTGTGCAGTTTGACTAACAAAACCAAGACATTTCAGTAGGTAGGTCCAGGCACCTAGCATTTTTGTGTGCCAGGTTTCGGATGCTTTGAGATATTCTGGGGGAAGCCCTCAGTGGCAAGGCAGGTTGGAGGCAGAGCTGGGAAGCCAAGGCAGTGGGTCAAGGTCCACACTGGGAGTTGCAAGGAGGGGTGCAGGCCTAGCCACAGCATGGCCCTGGTTGAAGGCCCCAGCTTGAAAGTAGCTCCCTGTTAAAGCTGAGGAGCCTCTCTGGGTTCTTTGCTGGCCTCAGGCAGAGGCAGCTGGATGCCCAGGATAGCAGTGTGCATTCAGCCCTGATGGAGGCACAAGCACTTGTGCTTAAAATAGCATGTGTGCACCTGTGTGTCTGTGTGTCTGCGTCTGTGCAATGCATAAAGCCCCACTGAATGGTAAGTCACACCTGGCTATAGGGTGAACTGCGAGTGGCACTGCCATCAGTGAATTCAGAGGCCAGGCAGACACTGGTGAGGGATGGGTAAGACTCAGTACTACCAACTGCTGTAAATCCACGTTGAAGGATGTAAATAGCCTTTATTTCAAAAACAAAATGTGAAGTGGGGATAGTTTGAGCTTACTGGCACCAGCAGGCAAAATGTGAATACATTCACAAAGAGCTCCTGGTTCTTTCCCTCGGCCCTTTTGTGCTCATCACCACTCTGAGGCTTTAGCAATCGCCATGGTAATTACCAAATAATGCCCTATTTACAAGTACCTACAGAAATTTGCTGAAGTTCTGCTTGAGCCCATACCAAAATGTCTAGCCTCAGAGGAGGAGACAGGTTATTTTTTCCACAACTTTTCTTTAACAAGACTGCAAAGGCTGTGAATAGCTGGAGTCCTGCTGAAGTTAACAGACCCGTGGGGATTTACACTAGATAAGCATCTGCCCAGCATTTACCTGAGGCCACACATGTTTCCAAAAGCATGTAGGTCATGGCAATCTGGATAGAAAGAAGTGTTTTTAATTAAAAGTATACACCGTACTCTGTATATTTCCAAGGACAGCAGAAAGTTTTAGAAATCTCCTTTCATTTTGGACAGCCTGGTCTTGATTTTTGTGGGACCAGCCCATTTTTCACGTGTGAAATCTGTGACATGGGACAGGTTTCCCAAAGGTAAGGTGGGATCTCTGTCCCTTGCGCTTTTTAGAACTTGGGTGGTTGTTGCCCTGATCTGACTTGGGGCATAACCCTGCTTTGAGCAAAAGGCCAGGCAAGAAACCTCATTTCTGCAGTTCTGTTACTGTTGGAGAAATATTATTTTCAGGGGTTTCTGTCAAGTCAGCTCAAATCTTGTGAATGTCATAGGAAAATGACCCATGGGCACAAGCAAAATGACTTTTCAAAATGCCAGGTGCTCAGATCTTATTTCTCCCAGATGGCTCTGATAGTTTTGCTTACATGGTTTGGCTCTTTATATGCAAATTGCTGATTTGCCACCATGCTGGACTATTATCAGAAAAAACATCTTCCTGAAGTTATTTAAATTATCACTTCCAGGATCATGTTTTTGACAGGGAAAGAGGAGAGTGGCATATTTTTAAGGCCTTTGATTTTCCCTCCTCCTTATTCTGCTGCAAGACAGTGCAATTTGCTATGTTAGAGAGCCTTTATTAGTTAAAATAAATAACAAAGGTAAGGTGGAAAATAAAATATGAAAATAATGATAATTTTAAAAATCCTGTAACACTAGTTTATTTAGATGTGAGCATAATAAAAGGTCTGTAGGGCAGGGACATGCTAAACTCTGCTTCCAGCAGTAAGTCCCAAAGCAAAGACCCTCTGGCCTGAGCCTTGCACTAAACACGGGACTGGTCTCAGCGGTCAGCAGAGAGAGGGTGTCTCCAGAAGAAAACTTCACCCTGAAGGCAGGAGGACCAGAGATGGGCTCAATCTGTCCCCACAGATGCTCAGACAGCAAAACCCAGGGCAGTGCAACCCACAGGAAGCTCATGGTGTACTTTATTGTGCTTGGGGGTCCTCACAGATGATCCTCTGGAACCCCCCTCCATCCAGGGTGAAGATCAAGCCAACATCCCTTTATGGCACAGCAGCAAAGGGGAGGTGACTTTCAGGAGGGGGGCACTGGTGCATCTCTTTCTCTTTGACTGCTGTTAGCGGTGCAGTGCTGTGCAGAGGGCTCGGTTACCCAGCAAAATGAGGTGGTCCTTGCTGTCAGTGTAAATAGCTATGCACTGGAGGTAATTTCTTTCAGTCACTCGTTACACAGCTTTATTGAATGGGGAGTGTCAATTTTTTCTCCTCAGAACTAGTCTGGGCAACACTGACAGAGGAGTTGAAAAATAAGAGCTAATCCTACAGGAATGACTCATTCTGGCATAGGATTTGCAGAGCGGGATGAGAAGTTGAGGTAAAACAAAGGGGAATGGAGGCCGTAGTAAAACTCTGTGGTTTGGAGCACGACAGTTTAACTGCTGCAGAGTCAAAGTTGGAAACCCCCTCCCAACAAACTGCTGCACTCAAAACATTGGCAGTGACTAGAGCAAGTCAATATTTGAGCGCACTTGTTCCAGAAACAGAGGCTCTTTCCCATGGGAGCTGTAGATTGGATTGCTAATTACCATGGTGCTGGAAAACTATTATTATTATTATTATTACTATTATTATTAATTAAACACAAAACAATGGCTGTCCCTTTAAAGTTTTACTTTGAAATATTTTCTGCATTTTTTAGCAGGGGTTACACTGTCCAAGTCCAAACAGAGCAGCACTGGAGTTTTGACAAAGATTTAAGGTTCTTTGCAACCAAATTTCTCTAGCAAGCACAACATGATAGTTGGGGGTGGAAGCACAAGCCCAGCCTTGATGTCAGGGCTGAGGAAAAGAAGGCTAGATTTCTTTAAGTCAAAGTAGGCATAGAAACAATTTTTCTTTGCATCATTTAGTAAGTCTTTTAACTACTTTAGCTTGCTTTCTTCACCTGAAGTCTTTGCAGATGCATCCGACTGGTTCCAGAGAATTAGCTCAAGAGAGCTCCCCTCCATGGTGCAGATTAGACATGGTCATTTTTCCATTATTATTGAAAACATTTCACCTTAAAAGATAAAGATGTTGGTGTGGTAATGGCGAAAAGCAAACACATCACAGAGTCACAGAGAAGATGACACTTTTCCATCCCTGGTTTCCCCATACCTGTTTATTAATAGAAACGCGGCACTTGCAGAAGACTTGTGCTCAGATGAGGTGATCACTTTAAAAAGTTCATATGCCATGAGGCATAAAACACTAACAAGTTTTAAAGGAAGTTCTTTCTGAAATGGCACCAAGTGCTCAAGCCTTTCAGTAGAGACGGATCTTGTTCTGCAAGCCAGGAGGGGACAAAGCAGCTGACCTTTATGGATGAGATGAGACCTGATAGATCTCTCTATCAGGTACTTAGACCTGGCAGGCTGTGAATGCCAGTCCCTGCAGCAGGGCTTTGACAGACACAATTGGTGTCTCACCACTCTTTAGACTTTGCTGTGTGCATTACATGAGTTGCAAAAGGGTCTCTGGCCACACCAAACAGGACAAGGCTTGCCAGAGCTGTGAGACTACCTAGGCCTTGGTGGGGACCTCCTCAGGCCCCTTACGGGGCTCAGGCCAGGCAAGGCCTATGTAGGCTGCCGTGCATGCTGGTGCATTCCCCTGCGGATTAGCTTTGCAAGGAGTGTGGTGCCGGAGGAATGTCTTCCCTGTGCAACCTGAAACCTGTGGTCTGCTACAGCCTGAAAAGCTGGATGGGTCGCAGCAGCTCTGGCTGTGCTGTGACCCCTTAGGTGTGTGTCAGGGCTGTGTCATGGAGGATGACCTCTTCGTGCCCAGACTGGGGGACCTGGATAGGAGTGGTGGCCTTATATGCGGTGTGGCTGCGTTGGAAAGACCATCCCCCGAGAGCAAGGGACTGCAGGTAAGGTCACTGCTGGCAGGCTTGGTTGGATTTAGTTAGTACATTCAGCTGATGCCTGCAGCACCAAGGGTCACCACCACCACTGAACAAGCTGGATAGTTGGTTATGGGGAAACGGGTTTTCATTCCCCATTCCTGGGGCTTGAGGGTCCTCTCTCCTCCCTCCTTCATCCATCTGCTTGACACCACTGTCAGTGTAGTCACAGTCCTAGCTCCAGAGCCACCAGCAAGCACCCTTATCAGTGTGGCATCAAGAGCTGTGTGCAGCTGCATGCCCTTTCCTACAACCCCCTGGAGCAAAGAGGGTCATCTCTGTTGTCAGGAAAGCCATGTGAATTCATGTTGCTCTTCTGAGGACCCCTAGCAAGCCCAAAATAAAACTCGGTCAGCATCTGGTGCTCATCCCAACTCAGTCCATCACAGAGTTCAGCCTCTCCCCATGGTGCTCACTTGGGGGGCTGACTATAGCTGGCTTTCTGACCCCAAACCTTCACCTAGCCCCAGGCGCTGCCTGCATGTCAGTCCAGTGGTGCCGCCTCACCACTGTGCTGCTGGTGAGTGATGGGTGTTACTGTGCTGCGTGAGCCTCTGGGGCCATGGCTGGGTGTGGAGGGAAGCGTATCTCGTGGGGCTGCTCTGCACTAAGCTGTTTTCTGATGAGCTCACCCTGGGGTCAGCGCCAGAACAAGGGCAAACAGAGCATAAAGAGTGTTTGCACCCACATGCTGGCCCAGTGCAGCCTGTGTTTGGTAACTGGGATTTAGCTCCTGATCAAATTCCTGCCAGATTATTGCTCAACCTCCTTGTAGGGGCAGCAGCCGTGTGCAGCAGGTGGAGGCATTCGGCCCAGTCCTCCTACCAGGCAACACCTTCTCAGGCAGCTCCCTCTTTGGGGTTTGTTCCTGCTCCCTGTCTAGGGGGGCTGCCAGACCCTGCTGCCCCTAGCAGGGGCTAGTCAAACATTAAATATGCCAGGAGCCTCAGGCTCAGAGCTTACTTGTCCTCCTGCTTGGTGGAACCAGATGAGATCTGTCTCAGCTGCCCAACTCCTGTCTGGTCAGCTAAATGACAAGGCAGAGTAACAACTAAAAGTCTGGAGAACATGTGAGATGTAAAGCTGCACCTCTGGCTTATGATCTGGCTAAGACCATCTCTTTGTTTGTTACAAAGCCCTGGGAGCAGGTAAACCTTCAGACCTGTTCAGAAGGAGGTGGGAAAGGAAGGCAGTGAGTTCTGAAGGCACTACAGAAAAGCCACAGTAGACCCAGAGAATGCCATTTCCATTGTGTGTTGATAGGAGGAATGGAACATGGTCCCTTCCCTGTAAAACAGGAGAACAGCTGTGGCCTGAATTTGGAGTATCCACCATGACAGGTGGCCCTGGGACCTGCTGGTGACAGAAGCAGCTGGACTGAGCTACCCTCTGAAGTTTTAGCCCCCAAGCCTGCCAAGCTCTGCTGAAGAGAAATGGAGGCTGAGACACACTGCTATGCACAACAAAGCCTGGTAGGGCCGGGGTCACGGCCACAGAGAGGAAGAAGCAAGGGACCAGGGTGGTCCCAGCAGTATGAACTGACCTCAACTAGATGTGACCTCCACTGACCTCAGCAATGCTCTGCACTCATTTATTCACTGTTAAGAAATGATTCTGCATCACTTCCCATTCTCCACCCTACCTTCCCTCTTCTGCGAACCAACAGAACAGCAGTTGCTATGGGATCAGGGTGAACAGCTTTCCATCTCCTGCATCTTATGCTCCAGGGAGCCTGAATTCTGTACATTTTCATTCCAGACCTTCAGCCCATTCCCAGCATTATCCTGGGCACATACTCAGTTTGTTCAGCCCCTGTTTTCTCTCTGTGAACTGGGGATAATGGTACTGCATGTCCTTCCCCAGCAAGGTCTGATAGGAAACATCTGAGTCCAAACCTTAGTGCTGACTCATTACCACTCAGGCCCTTAAAACATTCCCGTGCAGCGGTCTTTTCTCCCAGAACCTTTCCCAGCCTTCTAGGCATTGAGCATACATAGATGGCACAGCGCCGGAGAGAGACACTCTGCCCTTCCTAAACGATGCCTGAGGTTCTTCTCAGTATTTTTTTGCTTGTTTGTTTTCATCGTATTCCATTTCTTTGATTTTGTTTTGTTTTGTTTTGTTTATTTGTTTTGGAAGCCTAGAGGGCTTTCAGGAGGGGTCACTTAGGGAGAGAGGCGGCAGAAAGACAGACATTTCTTTCTGGTTTTATTCTGAGTCAGAATAGGAGGTTTGGCGCATAGATTTATGAAGGGATTTGGGATCTAACTCTGCTGCCCGAACACCTCTCTTGGCCCAGCAATAGAGGCACCTGGAGCTAATACATATGTAACTTTTCCTAGGCAGCATCTGCACTACTGTGCGAGGCAACTCTTGGCCAGACGGGGAGCAAATTACCACTGCTCGCAAAACTGGAGCTGAGCTGGGAAAGACCACCTGCTCCCAGTGCTCAGAGCACGTTCACTGGAGGTCTCTGGTGCTGGGATGAGGACAGCAGGACACTCAGGCTTCCACGGCTTCTGGCCCTATGGGTGAGCTGTAGGTAGGACAGGTAGCAGGTCCCATGGTCCCCAGGGTCCGATTGGACCCAGGGCATAAGACTGACCAGATTAGCAGTAGCACCAAGAAATATGTATGTCTATGTGCAAGGATGAGCCCAGCAACATGTTCTGCTCTTGGCATTGAGCAGGGCTGAGGGACAGCAGCTAGCACTGCTCTGGGCACTCAGTGACCACGGTGGCAGGTACCAAGTCCCTTTAGGGGCTGGAGGGGCATGGGAGTGTCTCTCCTGGATTGGCCAGCAACATCTTCCTTACTGGTTTATCTGCTGAAGAGGAGCAAGAGCCAGGCCATCCCACCTTGAGCTGCGCTACATGCCATTCTAGGCTTGGGCGAGCCACAGTCTCCAGCTGAAATAGCACAGGTCTCTGAGAGGGTCATCTGGCAGACACAATTGCCCCTGTCAGAAGGGGCCCATTGTGCCTGTCCTGCTCCAAAGACTTCTGGAGTGCTGTTACATGAAACAGCCAGTGCATAAAATGCATAAGCATTCCTCTGAGCGGGAGCATAAGTGATGCTGACCCTTGGTTCCTCTTTCTGGCCCATTGATCTTTAAATAGCTTAGCCTTAGCAGAAGGGCCTCAGACACCTCCTCCACATGCCCTCCCACTCACGGGCCATCACATAGCCTAAAGAAACATGATTTGCTCTCCAGAGAGAGGAGGTGTGACCCCTTCAGGGTCTCTTCATCAGGCAGAGCAGGGATCAGCATGGGGAGCCGGTGGCTGGGGTTGGGTGGGAGAGTGATCTGTGCTTTAGTGGCAGAGCAAAGATGCTCTCAGAAGAGGGGGGCACAGTTTCTGTGCAGCAGGATGTGGGCTTCCACTGCAGCCCAGTGCTCCCCAATGCCTGCTCACATCAAGAAGGACCAAAGGTCCAGCATACAGCTCAAGAACAGGGTGACCTAGCAGCTGCAGGGAAAAAAATAAGGAAAAAAAAAGCAAAAAAAAAAAAAAGCAGCTTGTTTTTTGGAACTGGGCTGGACTCTGAAAGGGAAATGTATTCACAGCTGAGCACCTGAGCGTCCTCACTGTGTTCATGCTTGATTACCAGCAGGCTGCTGAGTAACTTCTGGGTAACAATATTCCCCAAATACAGCCCTGCAATGACTCATCAGAAGAACCCTTATCTTCATCTTTTGAAAGCGTTAGTCATTTTGATGAAGAAACAGCTTCCTGCTAGCTGGATGGGCGGCTACCGGCACAAACGGCTGGCAGTCAGAGCGAAGAGCCTGTGATCCGCCCGTTGGCTGAGGGCTATTCTTCAGCCCCAGAGCCAGGATAATCCTAGGTGGGAACATCCGCAAAAGGGTCAGCTGTTAGAGGCATTTAAGTGCCTTTACTTTGGTATCTAGAGACCTGCTGGGAAGCTGAACCCTATGGAAGACCTTCGGTGACCTCTTTCACAAGTCTTGGGGGTAGGTTTCTAAATCACTGAGGCACGTCTGAAGGCTTCGCTCTCTGTTTTCTCCGCCACTGGGCTTTCAGACAATTGCATCCTTGTCACACATTTGTCAAAGAGAAAGGGGGGGATGAAGAAAGAAATTTCAATAGTCGCAGGGTTTTGCTTACAGCTGCGTTAATGCTGAATAGCACGCGGAGGTAGAAGGGATATCCTGAACAATGTCTGGTCTCCGGGCAGAATCCGTTTCCCATGACAGTGCCTTTCTGAGGCAGGAATGCCAGCATGAAGCAAAACTTACTAAAGTAGTAAAAGAAGAGGTCTCTATTGTGTCCTGCGTGACAGAATAATCCTCCCTCAAGAACAGACTGCTGTCATTTTCCCTCCCATCTGTGAATTTTGGCTTCAGTCAAGTTTGTGACTTTCACAAAGTATAAAATTAAAGTCCCAAGCCTTAAAAGCAATCCGACCAACCCTGCAGGATCTTCCTGCAGACGTGTCCACGGCTGCGGATGCAGCTTCCCTACACAGCTTCTAAAATGTCTGACTGCATTGAGCTGAAATAGGGTTCCCTGTTAGGAGCTATACTTGGCAAAAAGAAACAAACACTTTCCACATCTCCATCTGTTCCACTGGCTAAACATCAGTCCCCTTTTTCAATGCTTTATTCACAGGTTACCATTCTTGTCCTGATTTCTCTTTGAACCTTTCCTCGCTGAAGTAGCTGTGAAAACCCACAGACAATAATTTAGACTTATCAGGTGAGTAATGCTGCCTTGCTGCCATTTCCCTTTCTCCAGCTCCTTGTGCCCTGTTCTTCTATCTTTCTCTTCTGTGTTTGTACCCTGGACAAAAGTGTCTCAGCTCACAGCTCAGCCTCTTAAGTGTATTAATAATCAATCACAAGTGTCAACATTTCTATACAAGAGCTGAACACACCAAATGAAAGCGAAACAAGGTCTTAGCAGGGAAACAGGGCTGTTCCTTTCCCCCATTTTCATTCAAAAAGAGCTATTGGAGGGGTTATTTGGTGGATTTTGCTTGAGGGGTTTTTTTGTGTTTTTTTTTTTCTTGTAGGCATTTAATTCCAGCAACACTCATTGGAAACAGGGTGTCCCCGGAATCAGCCCTGGGAGGGCTCACCAGCAAGTGCAGCACTTGAAGCTCAGCATGGACACCATTCAGGTCTTCTCCTTCCCACCCAGAGGCAGATCATGAATACTGTTTCAGAAGCCTCTTTGAGTTCTGAGGAGCCACTGATTCTCTGGCTGCAGGATCTTGAAATACACCGGCAGCAGGACCAGGACAACTGGAGCACTGGATGGCACCCGGCAAACCAGAATCCCAACCAATGGGATGCCTGAGCATCCTGGGCTGCTGCAGTTGAAGTTAGTTACTTCCCATGTAAATCTTCCTGTGATTTGATGACAAAAAGTCTGAACAGGACCAGAAAGCAGCTGTGTGAATGTTCTGTCTTCATTTCTGTATTCTTTTTATTCAAAATATGATATGTTCCTGGTGGCAGATGATACCTTCTTGTTGGTGGAAGTAGGCATGACAGGTCTTCTTCAAACAGTTGAGCAATTCACGCCTCCTCTACAGCACCAGGTTCACCCCTGACATGGCTTCTGTCCTTAGCAGGTCAGTCTCTTTGGTCTCTCCTCCAGGCTCGCAGATGTTGTTCCCATGTTCTGCTGCAACCACCATCAGCCACAAGTCAGCCACTGCTGTGACTGCCTGAAGAAAACCAAATGCAGTAAAAGGCCCCCTCTGAGCACACTCACTGGGATCCATATGGGTTCTGGGCAAACCCCATTTGTCGAGTTTTGACTGGTATAAAACTGTGCTGGTGATCAGCTATCTCTTGAGAATACAAATGCTGAGAGCATTATAATAGCACACAAGAGAGACAGAAGTTGCTATTTGTAATATGACTGTGATTCTGCCATTAAAGGAAAACCAGTTTCTTTTTTTCTAGGGATGGGGAAGAAACTAGTGATGGATTAGATACTGCTTTTAAATAGTCTTTTCTGGAGTAGACCATGTCCCCAGGTCCATGACCACAGGGGAAAGGACACATGTTTGGGAGGCCCAGATGGTGTGATCCAAACTCTCAGCTCAACAGACTGCATAAAGGACCCCAAGGACAGAGGGTTTTAACTTCATGTGCCCAGGGTGAGCCTAAGTCCTGGACATCAGCCACTGCAGAGAGGAGGGTGCCAGAGACAGCCCTGAGACCTGGCTAGGCTCCTGTGAGGTCCCTGCCCAAGGACCACTGGGCAGCTGGATGCTTCTGGTGTCATCACATTGCTGTCTTCTGAGATCAGGCAGGAGATTTGGTGGAGCACAGAGAGAACCTAACATGTCAAACACCAGTGCCAGTTCTGCTGGGACCTTCGCTTTGCTGGTAAATACTATCCAGATTTGTCTCTGGCACTGGAGGCTTAAGTGACTTGTTACTGCCTTTGCACACAAGCAAAAGAATTCCTCATCACTTTCTAAGCTACATAGCTCCAAATCTGATGACAGCTCAGCACTGATTACTTAGGGATTTCTTGCATTTTTGAGACAGAAGTCTGTCAGTGAGAAAATCAGACCATGGATGACTTGGTTGCTAATTCACCAGTAATTTATTATGCAGCCTTAAGATTCAGACTGTCTCATTTTGAAAGATCTGCTGTAGCTGAAGCAGATGGGTTTGGTAAAGGTGGTACTGCACTGTGGTTAGAGCCCGTCCATGTAGTTTACATACAGTGATGCTAGTACACAAACCCCTTTGTTGCACACAGGAACACCTGATGGCAGATAAACAGCATCAGCACCTCAGCTGGAACTTCCCAATGCACACTTTGGCCAGTAAAGCTGTGCTTTGGTGGCAAACTAAGTTATTTCTTGAATTTGATCCAAACTGACAAATAGTTTTAATTGAAAAGAGAGGAGTAAAAGTTCCTGAAAGTGGAAACGTGTTTTGACATTTTCTAAATGAACTCCTTTGCTTTTCTTTCGATGAGGAGCTTTCAGTTTGAAACTCAGTTTGAACTGCTGATTTTTAAATTATTATTATTATTGTTGTTGTTATTATTATTAGTAGTAATAGTAATATTATAATAAACAAGTGAAAACGCTCTGAAAGGAAGAAAAAGGGAGGTTTCCTTTTGGTCCAGGTGAAGTGGAACGAATGCTCTGGCTCACACAGTGCCACACAGTCTGAAACTTGCCTTCCCTGGGTGTTTGTACGCTATGAACAAGTCTCTTCTCTGGGAAGATGGAGCTCAGGTGAAGCAGGGTGACAGGCACACTACCTCTCAGGCAGAGCCTGAGAGTCTTTAAAAACCCTTGAATTGCTAAGTTCTTTGAAGTGTGGAAGGATGCAGCTTCTGATTACAATCCCACAGCTGTTGCAGTTTTGCTCATGAGCATGCCGGTTTGTCCCTACTAAAAAGCCAAACCATGATCCCCTCTTAATTCAAGCTGCATAGAGAGGACCACCCACTCCCATGGCTACCTAAGACCCATCGACTGTCATGGCTGTTGCTCCCCTGTAGGCTGCTCAGGTGGTTTCACTGAGTCCTTCTTACACAATTCAGGGAGTCCTCACTCTCCAGAAATTGCTGACAGTCGTGCATCCTCCATGTGTGGGATGTGTGGCACAACACGGTGTGTCTGCACAGGTAACACTCCACTTGTGCCTCTATCAGCTGTAAACTTCATCAGAATCAGCATCTTCTCCTAGATCTTCAGCTACTTTAGTCTGGAGAACAGATGCCTGCTGGATCTGTGTCAGGAATAGTCAGAAATAGGACCTTCCACAGAGAGTTATTTCTTAACAGTTGCTTGCCTTTTAATCCATGTGACAAGTACATCACAGATCTTCAAGGGATAATAATTAAGCACCTAAAATGAGATTAAGTGGAAGATGCTGGCAAAGCCATTTGACTGCTATAATTACCATCCTCCTGTTTACACTGTGCCTTTAGCTGGAGTTTGGGCAGGACTGGTGAAAATCCAGGATCACTCATGGGTGTGAATTAGCGTGAGTCACATTTCCCTGGCTTCCTGCATGGCTGCTGCACATTTCAGATGGAAGCTGGGCAGAAAGGGGAGGAAGATTAGCACTGCTTCCTCCAACCCAGGATCTCTTGTACAGTTGAAACGTTTCAGCATTTTTAGGGCAGCTCACACGTCACTGGGGTTGTTGTTGTTGTAGATCTTCGCACGTCATCTGCTGTCTGCCTTCACCGCAGTATGAAACATGCAGCTTTTGCAGTTTCTGTTCAAGGAATGGGGAACCCATACCCCTCTGAGGGGTATGCTGTGGGAGCAGCCTCTCCCTACCCCTTGCTTCGCTCAGTCTACACGAGTAAAGACATCACATAATATGACAGGGTGACGAGATGGAAGATGGGTACTGACAATTATAGTTTCCAGTGTCTTTCAGGTTGAGACAGTTTAGTTTAAAAGGAGATCAGGTTGTAGTGCATGGATCTCATCCCCATGCCACCATCCTACAGGTACCATGTGGGTGCACAGCGAAGGGATATAGTTGGGAGGCAGCTCTTAAAATCAGAGGATTTACAGTGGTTGTGTGAACGGAGGGAGACTGATGCCAAGCTCCACCTGGGCCTTGTTAGGCCTGGGTTTATCAGATAGATAAATGAGTACTCAAAATTTGTCTGGTAAAGTTTGGAACGGGAAAGAGAGGCCCTGACTGGAAAAACTGAGATGTCTGACAGCCTTTTCAAGAGAGCAAGAGTATATGAGCAAGCAGAAGGGATGACTGCACATGCATGGGGGTGTGTGCATAAATTTTCCATTTACATAAGGCCTGTTGGCAAAGACTCTATGGGCTTCAAAAGGAGACAGACCCAAAAGCTCAGAAGATGTATGCTGGAGAGAACAGAAAGGAGCTGGCGGACAGACCTCAAACACATGCATTGCATTTAGCTTGTCACCGTTGTTTCTGGGGCATTTCTGTTACAAGGGGAGAAGTCGTGTGAAGCAGAAGGGAGTTTGTGCTTGTGGCAACATGTGAAAGTTGCCATCCCAACCTTTGCCTTGGGTGCAAAAACTCCTAAATTTAAAAAAAAAAAAAAAGAAAAAAAGAAGGCAGTGAAAGAAGGTGCACTTTGTAGCAAGGAGGATTACTGAGTGTGCCACTGTGCTGAGGGAGTCGGAGACACTGGTAGCAAATCTGCCACGGCGAGACAGAGCAGCCACTCGTGATATGGCAGCATCCTGCTGTGAGAAGTCCAGGGAAGCAGGTGAGGAGAACTTGGTGTTATTAAGCTTCAGGAGAGGACATTGTGTCCTGTCTCTCTGTTGTCCACTTCCTCTGTCTCTTCTGGGACATGGTGCCGTAAAGACTTTTCATTTCCCCTGTTAGACATCTGAGTGGAGACACATCAACCCTCCTAAAATAGGACTTTTCTTCCTGTTGTTCCAGCGTCAAGAGCAAGCATAGAGATGCCAGATGGTGGGTGCTCCATGCCTGAATGCACCAACTTGGGCCAGGCACTGGATACCTGGGAGTCATCTATCAGGGCAGGCTCTTCTGCAAGGCAGCACATGCTGAGCCACTCTGGCAAGGTCTCCAGATGTCCCATTCTCTGTCTCCAGCCCTTTTTCATATCCTTTGATGCCACCCCTGGGAAACTACAAAATGATCCCCAAACTACTTCCCATTTCTGTCTCATGGGGCAGAGATCAGAACATGTTTCAGCTTAGTATCCTGCAGCTTTGCCTGATTTCTGTTCCTAGGAAAAGGGGAGGGATGGACATTGAGAC
Organism: Laterallus jamaicensis coturniculus; assembly: GCA_022605575.1. NCBI lineage: Eukaryota > Metazoa > Chordata > Aves > Gruiformes > Rallidae > Laterallus > Laterallus jamaicensis. Next base: position 25,579,092 of record JAKCOX010000010.1, read on the forward strand.
AGCTCTAGGAAAGGGTCAGGGGAAGGGGAGAAGCTAATCACTCTGGCAGGAGGGGATTTTCTCTCAAAAATGGCAAATGCTTTGTTAAGAGGAGGGAAAATTTGGAGCTGTGAGGCTTTTTTGTTGAAAAATAGTGGAGAATTTTTGTGTGGGATTTGTTAAAAGCTATTTATGGTTGAAAGACATTTTTTTAAAGAATAAGAAGACATATTCCACTGAAAAACCTGAAGCTTGAATGCAAACTTACACAACCACAGAGAGCTGCTTTCCAGTGAGTAGAACTAGCTGCAACCAGGTATTGCCAGATGATACCCTGATGGAGCTGTCTGCACATAGCACTGCTCACACACCCATCTGTGTGCAGGGATTCCTGCAACAGCCTTTCCTCCAGCTTGCTGGTGACACACAGGCACAAAAACCAGATGCACTGAGAAATGCGCTGCTGGTGACAGCCCTCTTTACCTTCAGGACATCTCCCTAAGCCTCCAGAACCTACCTGTGCCATCCCAGCCATGTTTGGAGATCTCTCACGTCCACTTGTCTGCTTGCCTCCATCCTTCCAGAGATGTGTAGCGATGGCATCACTGGCCTGTCTGCTGCTGAAACTCCATCCCTTCCACATATGGTCCCCATGGGTCCTTCCAGGAAAGAGGATATCACACAGTTACTTCCTGAGGAAGTAAAGCAAACCTGGCCCCCCTGCCAGCTCTTTTTACACCACATAAGGCCAGGAGGGGCTCACCTCCGCTCCGAAACTGTCCCACCATAAGCTCAGCAGATCCTTCCTAAGTCTATGGGCATTTCCTGCCAACCCACACTCAGCGACTTCAGTGCTGCCTTTCCTACTCTGCAGAGCTCCTGTCTGTCCCTGTTTTCCCTTGTCCTTCATGACCCTTCCCACCTGCTGCAGAGCATGTGGAAATAGCCAGTGGCTGATACCCTAACGCTGTTTTGGCCATGACGTGGCTGTTCCTCAAAAAATCTGTGATGTGACAAGCCTTGCTCTACAGAAATTAAACACCACTAGCACTCACACCATAACTTTTTTATGCATGGCCATCAGACACTTCTGGGGAAAGGTTTAGCTTTGCTTTCTGAGGACTGGTAATGGTCTCCGGGGGGCTGCAGCTGGGAAGGACAGCCAGCAAGGGGCTTTTCCTTCCAAATGCAGTGGTGGCTACATTTCTTCTCCATATGAGACATCTAATTACCAACACTCCTATGTGGTTACCTACACTCCATAACCCAGGCCCTATCCTCACATAGGTATCCGTGCAATGTAGTGCTGTTGAAGCTGATGGTATTGAGAGAGGTCTCAGAATGACCACCACAGAGCTTCTTCATGAAGCAGGAACAGGTTTACATGTGATGGTCTTTAGCCAAACCTCCTGCTCAAAGCAGAGCTCACCAAAGCAAGGTCAGGTGGCCCACGACCTTCTCCTGCCAGTCTGTTGACTCTCCAAGGATGGAGATCTTGCCACCCCTCTGGTGCCTGTCCCTGACCTGCATCAGTCTTGTGGAAGGAATTTTTACATATGTCCAAGCAGAATTTTCCCTGTTACAATCAGGGTCCATTGCCTCTTGACCTTTCCTTGCAGACCTGGGAAAAGAGCCCCCATCTCTCTCTCTCTCTTTTCTGTGTAGCCCTGTGAGGCAGTGCATGACAGCAGCTGGGTACCCCTTCAACCTCCTTCTCTCCAGACTGAACAGGCCCAATGCCCTTTCATCACAACTGTTATTAAGTTGTTCATATCCTCTGGTGCATCAAACAGATTTTTGTGTTGTTTTGGGGTTATTTTTCCTGCTTCCCTGTTTAGCTTTCTCCTAAATGTCTCCCATCCTGGGCCGCTCAAGCTTTGGTAGCCCAAAAGGACCACTTCTGACCACCTTCAACAAAATGTGAATCACCCTGTGGAAGCAGCCCAGAGAACCAGCCAACACCCCACCATCAAGACTGGCAGAGACGTGCTCCAGAGAAATGCTAATCCCAAGAGAAAGCCCATTTAATTTTCATGTTAGATCGCATCTCTGCTCCTTCCTGCACTCCTCCTGCCAGGGCTCGGCTGAAGAGATGTGTTGCTCTCAGAGCAGCAGGCTGTGTTACTTCCCTAAGAACACTTTGCCCCTGGAAGATCCTCTTTCCAGTCCCTACCTGGGTGAGCAGTCGAGTGGTTAAGTGTGGTTTCAAGCCTCCTTGTCATAGCTCTGCTAGGCAGGCATTTCACTGGTGACATCGTGCGCATCATGCCAGGGAAAAGAAGGCCCTTGTGCTAGTTGCAGCAGTGGAGCATGCAGACCTCAGGGACCTTTCTTTTCCATTGTGCTTGACTACAGCATGTGCTGTGGCCTCATGTGTGCACCGCTCACATCTCTGTCATTTTGGAAGGCAATGAGAGACACAGGTCTTCCTGAGCTGGTTAAAGTCAGTCAGAACAACTGCTAAGTCTGCCTGGAGCAACTTTTCCAGGATGAAACACAAAATACAACCTAGCTAGTGAATGGGAGGATTTACATGGTTTTGATGCTTGAGAGCGACTCCAGCCCCTGCTGAAATGATTGGGACTCCTGCCATCACCTGGATCAGGCCTCCAGAGGTCCTGTTTCTCCATGCTAAGATGCTGTAACAAAACATACCGCTGCACCCTGGCAGCTTGGCTACTGGGCCACTAAAGGCTGTATACCAAGACATGTAGTCTTGTTTGTCCAGGAAGAGCAGTAAACATCTGGTGATTAGACCTAATGCACTGGATGGTGTTTTGAGGGTGCATCAATTAAGGGAATAAGGGGGTAGAAATGCTCTGCAACATGTTGCAGACATCTCAGAGGGACAGCTGCCGCAGGTTTCATGTACATGCTGCAAAGAAGGTGATACAGGACTACAGCACACTACAGAGGGGCACAGTTTTCCTGATTTCCCTGTTTCCCATCCTCTGTCCTCTTTTCTTTGCCTTTTGTTCTGTGATGGCAAGAAAGATGCTTTCTTTGAGGAGGCCTTGAAAACTCAGGAGCACAGATCTTTCTAAACCTTCCAGTTAAATATTTACTGTCCCAGGCAGAAAATACTTCATCCATCAATTGTCTGAATGCCCCTACCTGGAAAAGAAGCACAAAGCCTCAGAGATCCTTCAGCAAACAAACTCCTTCTCATTACTGACTCCACGGGCATGACTGCACTCAGGAAATTTGGAAGCTGTGCTACTCAGAAGCACTGCCTGTACATGTTTACCTTGGACTCCAGCTTCCCTCTTCAGTCTAAATCAGGTACTTTTTTGTCTGGTTTGCCTAAACAAGTACAGCTGAGCAACGAAGGCTTTCCATGGGGTTCAGCCATGCTAGCCCTAGGTTTCTGACACACATTCTGTGCATTCCCGTAAGCTCCAGGTTAGCCAGCAACGCCCGCGTGCTCCTCGCCGCAAACACATGTCAGGAATGCTGCTGTAGGGTTTTTTTAATGCATACTTCACCTTACCCTTGTACCCTGCTTCAGGCTTGTCCTTTTACATGAAGCACAGCTGAAATCTGAAAAAAGCTACTCTTAACCCAAGATGAGACTGTGGGCTGCCCTATCTGTGGAAGGAGGTATTTATGGCCCTCAAAATTCACCCCCGTGTCTCTGAGAGGCCACCAGGTTAAGCTGGAGGTTGCAAAGGGGGCTGTGAAGTGCACAGCATTTCACTTGCAGCCTGGACTGGTCCTGTCAGAGGTTTAAGGGAAGGAGCAAGACCCCACGGTGCTCTGCAGAGCTCTGGTCACGACCCCCTGAGCATAATAAATAGGCTGAAAAATGCAGCAATCAGTGGGAGTAAATAACTTTGCAATGTGTTGGGTGGACCATGTGGCTTTAGTGTGGTGAGTTTATTTAGGCTGAGAGAGTTGGGTTTCTTCAGCTTGGAGAAGGAAAGGTTCTGGGGGGAGCTTATATTGGCCTTCCAGTACCTGAAACGTGCCTTTAGGAAAGCTGGGGAAGAACTGTTCCCAAGGGCATGTAGCAGTAGGACGAGGGGTGATGGTTTTAAACTCAAATAGGGGAGATTTATATTTGGATTTTAGGAAAAAGTTCTTCACTGTGAGGGTGGTGGATCACTGGGACAGGTTGCCCAGAGAGGTAGTGGAGGTAGTCCCCATCCCTGGAGATATTCAAGGTTAGGCTTGATGGGGCTCTGAGCAAGTGAAGATGTCCCTGCTTACGGCAGGGGGGTTGGACTAGATGGACCTCTAAAGGTCCCTTCCAAGCCAATACATTCTATGATTCTATGATTTAAACTATAATATTGAGTGTGTGAGCTGAAACCTGCACATGAACCTGTGAGCAGCGAACCTGTGAGCACTGAATACACTGTAATGAGCACAAATAGCTTAATGAATAGGTGACAGTTTCAGTGATATTTCAGAGACTGATACCAAATGATTTTTCTCTCTTAATGGTTCAGTGTATTTCATCTCTCAGATACTGAGAGGTATTGACATATTTCAGAGTGTCACGGAGAGATCCCCTGCGCACTTTTGCTCAAATGATAATGCAGATTTATGCCTGATATGATGACTACACTGTTGGCATGGCTGGAGTAGACCTTGAGAGAGGTCTGCCCCACAGATTTTGCAGCACTGCTCAACAATCATTGTCTGGAGCTTGTACCTATACTGGAAAACCCAGGATACATGGTGGTATTGCAGGTATTCCTACTGTTCATGGAGCCTGAGTAGTACCACCAGCTGCGTCTGTGCTGAGGAGAGGTGGAGGCTTGGAAATTGGACTTGGAAGAAGAGAGACTAAGGAAAACAGGCTGTTGCAGGCAAACAGCCATTTGACCAAGCCAGACAGGTTTCTGTATGGCTGAGCTGTACCTGGAGCCAAAGCATCATGACCCCAGTAGTCAATCCTCATTAAAGAGAGATATGTAAGACCATTATTTTCAGGGGGAAAAAAAGTAAAAAAAGAAGAGAAGCAGCTCTTTCTAAGAGAGAGCAGGACATATGTGACAGAAATCCTGCCTCTATGCATCCTCCAACCTAGCCAGAGTCCAGAGAGCCATTATGAACTGACCACAAGGTCCTGCACTGCCCTGGCTCCTGCTGCTTAACTCCTTGCATGGCAAACAGCACCTCTTCCCCATGTGGGTTCACACTGTTCCCTCTCTTGGTCTCAGACATGCTGCAGCTCATTCTGGAGAACAACTCTAGTCAGTACCAACAGAGTGGTGTGGCCACATGAGCATTAAAATTAACTTCAGAAAAGCAATTGTCTCCTCAGGGCAGCTTCAGTTTCTCTGTGTATGTCGGTGGTGGAGGCAAATATCAACGTGTTGGCAGGCTGGAGAGGGATCAGTGCAAGGCCATGGAGATAGGTCAGTGGGGCTGAAATACCTGATGTACAGAGAAGAGATGGAGCGAGCCAGGTTTTGTTGGCCTGCATAAGAGACTTCTCAGGGAAGACCTAACTGCAGGTGTCTACTGTGTCACAGCCAGTTGCCAACCTGCTCTTGGAGGTGCATAGGGAAGTCTTGTCTTAAAATGTCTTGGTTTGTCCCTTGTAAGGGACAAATGTGACATACTGCAGCGTGGGAAATTCGGGTTGCACATAAGGAGAAAAACTCCTCCCCATAAGAGCAGTGCAGTCCTGGGACAGAGCCAAGAGAGGTGATGGTATCTCCACAGTTGCACATGTTCAGAACTTAGCTGGACAAGGCCCAGGGCAACCCCACCCCACTGTGAAGTCATTTGAGCTTGGGGAGCAGGGCTGGAGTGAAGACCTTCAGATGTGCTTCCCCACCTGAAAGCTTCGCTGATTCTGTGTGCAAAGCCTGCAGCTCCCAGTCATGTGTTAATCACGTCTTAAAAATTAATTTCTGAGTAATCCTGAGGATTATTTATGTGACCCTGGGGCTTACTCACACGAGTACCGAATGTAGGACTTGCTCCTAATTGAAGAGCTAAACCTAAGTCAGGAGCCCAACAGGATTATTCAGCTTGCAACAGTACATGGCAGATGGGCATACATGCTTCTGTCCACTCCTTCTCAGATGTTGGTCTGATATAGCATTTTCTCCAACATTGTGTAGCTATGTAGGAGAATGATTCAATAGGCAGGCAATTATCCATATGTTCCTGGTAGGAAGAAAGTTCATTTGCCAAATGCAAGCTGCCATTTTTGTGTCTTCAGGTCTATTTATAGTGACTGTTTAAGTTTCATTTCACTTCTGTCAGGTTAGAGAAGTGCTAGAAATGAAGTTTTACATCCTTCATGTCCTGTTGGTTTCTGTGTTATCAAAATGTGTGGAGACACCCACAGGAATCCCTAGTTCACCTCTACGAGGGACTCAGTGCTTTGTGATTTCTTGGAAGTGGGTCTTCTCAGCACTTCTGCAACCTGTTGATCTACTTCAGCTCTTACAGAGCAGGAAAGCCACTTTAATTTTAAGTGATGCTGGTTTCACTTGTTCTTACTCATTCACAGATTTCCTCTACCCCCTCAGACCTATGTGTTCACAGGCATGGAGCAGTGTATACCCAAGCAGTCTGGCCAGGATCACTTGGGGTGACACGCTATATGGACATCTGGTATGAAGTTTTCATCAAGTCTCCTGGGCCTCTCCTGATTGCTGATGATAAACTGTTTCTTTGGGCAGGTCTTGTGGGGTTACTGTGGGGTGATAGTTTCACCTGCTTACTTCAGCACCATTTCCTCTCCGTTTGGATTCCTCAAGGTATCAGAAAAAGGCACAAGTGCATTCTAGAACTTGGTTGTCATCTTCCTGTTGTCAGAACATATGATCTTCTTTTGGTAAGTCACTACCTAATCTCAGAAAAGGCCACCCTGGCATGGCACAAGAAGCTGCATTCAATCAAAATAAATTCTCCATCTCAACTTTAGCCCTGCTACAAGAATCCTGTGAAATGCAAGTAAAAGAGCCCAGAAAAAACTGAGTTTGGAAGGCATCTCTGGAAGTCCCTAATCCAACCACCTGCATCAAGGAAGGTTTACCACAAAGCTAGATCAGGTTATCTCCAAGGACAGAGATCCCACCACCTCTCTGGGCCCTGTCCCAGGCTTGTGAGGAAGTTTTGTCTATCTTTTATCAAAACTCCTCTTGGACAGCTTAATGAATGCCATGTAGTGGTAGAGAAGTCCTTCCCTCCATTGGCTTGCAGGGACCACCCAGGCCCTGGTCAGCCACTGAAGCCACAGGGCCCCTAGCTCTCTTGCTGTCCACCAGGCCAGCAGATCTGGTCTCCAGACCATGGGACACATCCAGCACCACTGCTGGGGTCCTCCTGGCCAGGAGCAGGACACATCATTTGCCCAGACTGTGCTCCAGGAGGTTCCTGGCAGCCCTTTTCCACAGTCTGCTGAGGCTTTTCTGAAGGTCTGCACTCCTCTCCAGCTGCTACCCCAGTGCTGAACATCTCCAGTGCCTTACAACCCCTCCTCTCTGTGATTCTGTGTAAAAAATACTGGCCTGATAGTGACCCTAGAGAAACAGCACTTGAAACTGACAGATATCCTTTGCCTGCTATCCTTGAACCTGATGGTCCATCCAATTTTCCACTCACTTTGCAGTTCACAAAGATCACAGAATCACAGAACTGTAGGGGTTGGAAGGGCCCTCAAGAGATCATGGGGTCCAACCCCCCTGCCAAAGCAGCTCCCTAGCTCATATTACATAGATAGGCGTCCAGATGGGTCTTGAATATCTCCAGAGAAGGAGACTCCACCACCTCCCTGGGCAGCCTGTCCCAGGGCTCCCTCACCCTTACTGTGAAAAAGTTCCTCCACATGTTGGTGTGGAACTTCCTGTGCTCCAACTTACAGCCATTGCCCCTTGTCCTGTCTCCACTGACCAAAGAAAAGGGGCAGGCCAATTCCCCCTGCATCCCATACTTAAGATATTTATAAACATTGATTAGGTCCCCCCTCAGTCTTCTTTTCTCCAGGCTGAACAGTCCCAGCTCTCTCAGCCTTTCCTCATAGGATAGATGCTCCAGGCCCTTAATCATCTTCGTAGCCCTTCTCTGCACTCTCTCCAGGAGATCCCTGTCCTCTTTATACCAGGGAGCCCAGAACAGGACACAATACTCCAGGTGGGGCCTGACCAGGGCAGAGTCTGTAATTTCATCAGTTTAGCTGCTAAAGTAATGCTTGAAAACTCAAAAATAACTCTCACCAAAAAATATCAGCCTTCCTAAAATATTGTAATTTACAGACAGAAACTTTTTTTAATCCATCTGATGCTTTGGTTCCAACCTGGGAATCAGCACGTTGGTATTGTGCATGCTGTTCTGAATACCCTCTTACTTGAACAAAGAACACCCACACATAACTTCATACTGGCACCAGTAAAAAAGGTTTTGTCATACATGAAAACTAGCAGGTAAATCCATCTTTTGTAAATCCCTGGAGTCAGAAAGTTCGTGTGGTGTTGATCAGACAATAAAACGGAGAGCACGAAGGAAATGGAGTGACAGTGCCTTGTAAACATAGTTTCACTAATTAGAAAAAAAGGAGCATTGATGCTTTTATTATCTTGGGACAAAAAGTGAGCTACTGGAATGAGCTGCACACAGCAAAGAAACCTGGCTTTATCTGTAGGCTGGGCGTGCTTTAATCTGATGTCCTGACAAAGCTGTATGGTGAGTAATGCCTAGAGTATGCCTGCCAAAGCTCTGCAGCTAAAGCTCAACGCTACCTGTCACTCCAGAAAGACCCAAATGAATAGCAGGATACTAATCCCTAGAGCACTGCATAGCCTCCAGCACCTGGCTGTTACAGTAGGGAGCAGATGATGCTTCCTTTCAGATTACTACAGGTGTGGAACTCACACACAGACAGACAAATGCATGGCTGCTCTTTGCTTGGGGTGTGGAAACTACTGTGCACAGACTCCCAGGGCACTCGCGCTTCACTACCTGCCACTGAGCTTCAGAAGGATCTTAGGATGACCCCCTACCTCCATACATTTCAAAGTTTGGTTTGCTATGTTGAAGTATGAGGTGGAAAATAGAGCCACTGTTTCTCTGCATGTTTCTCTAAGAGCTCAGGTTTCAGTTCTTTGCTATTTTATTTGGGAAAAGCATTATACTGACAAATCTGTGAGTGGCTCCTGTCGTTAGTGAACACTGTATCTTACTAAATGTGAACGGAGAAACACCTTTTCCAAGTTGAGATCTATGAAAACTTTAGTTTTACTTTACAGGAAACATACCCAGGATTGTTCTCACAGCACAATACATGTTCAGAGAAGGCCTCTGCACCTGGGTCATTCTGTAGGTTATCATCGAGTTCGTAGCCGTGCTTACTGGGCAGGGGATGCTGTCAATCAACATCTCAGAGAAGCCTTCACAGAAGGTCCTGAGAAGACCCAGCACCACCTTCCCCATGTCAAGTCCTTCAACTGGGCTTTTGCTATCAGTTTCCCACTTCTGTCCTACTTCTGTTCTCACTTAACTACCTGTTAGGACCGTGTGAGCTACATGAATAGCCAGGAATCTCTGCTAGTAGCTAAAGGCTGTGTATTTCACCTATTTTAAAAGACAAACATGTTTAATCATACCTAGGATGACTCCACTGCAAGCTAAACAACAACTATAAGCTCTTGCCTGTGGGAACTTTCTGAGTTATGTCACCATAAATACAGTATTGTCGTACCACTCTCATGGCTGAGAAAAGACACACGTTTTAATTTTGAAAAAGTGTTCACAGCCTGATAGAAGTAAGCAATTGGCTCAGTCACTGCACCAGTACAATATATTTCAATTCCACTGGATAGTGGCAGCTGCTGGGAGCCTTCCTGCAATTGGTCTCAGAAAATACGTAATTTTACAGCAGACTCTGCTTCTTCCCCTGTCTAGAATGGCAGGACCTGAATTTCCATGGATCATTTTCTTACTGCCAGTTACAAGACAGAAGAAAAAAAGGCACTTTTCTGGTGCATATTTTAAATTGTGTCCTTTTACTACCAAATTAATTAAATGTACATGCTATCACCATGCAAAACATTTCAGTGGAGAGGGTAAGGCAAGAACATTGCACCTGCCATCAGGATGGCCCTCCCAGACTTGCTTTCCTGCCCAGCCAACCCCCCCACTTCAGGTCTGCAAAACTTTTGTATTGTGCTTTTGGGGTCACAGGTTTGAGCTCCGCTGGTTCAGATTCTGGAGGTGTGAGAGGTGTAAAGTTAAGGGCCAGCTGCAGGACACAGACCTTGAGCAGCTTACCCCAACTAAACTAAAAGGCCTCTCTGTTGAATACTTTTTCAGTAGATCTGAGACAGCAGGGTACAAAGGCTTTACTGGTCAGAAGCCACATTTTGAACTCCACCCTGAAACCAGAAGCACGCTATGGTGTCATGTGCATGCTGAGAAATACCCAGCTTAGCAAGGAGCTGCCATATCCTGCCCCAACTTCAACTTTCAGGCTGATTTAAGGTGGAGCACATGCCGAGTGACTTGTGATGTTGAATCTCCAGGTGATAACTGCACTGTTGATGAAAAGCAGTGTCGGCATCTAACAGCTATGGCTGAAGTCTGCTGGCTAGTAGGAGGGTGCAGAAAGTCATAGAATCATAGAATGGCAAGGGTTGGAAGGGAGCCCAAGGATCATAGAGTTCCAACCCCCCTGCCACAGGCAGGGACACCAACCTCAGGCCTGGAGCTACACAAGGTTGCCCAGGGCCCCATCCAACCTGGCCTTGAACACTTCCAGGGATGGGGCATCCACCACCTCTCTGGGCAGCCTGTTCCAGGACCTCACCACTCTCTCTGTAAAAAACTTCCCCCTAATATCCAATCTAAATCTTCCCTCCTTCAGCTTTAAACCATTCCCCCTTGTCCTGCCATTATCTGCCCTTTTAAAAAGTTGATTCCCCTCCTGTTTGTATGCTCCCTTCAGGGACTGGAAGGCTGCAATGAGGTCCCCCCGTAGCCTTCTCTTCTCCAGGCTGAACAAGCCCAGCTCCCTCAGCCTCTCTTTGTAGGGGAAATGCTCCAGCTCTCTAATAATCTTCATGGCCCTCCTCTGAACCCTCCCCAACAGTTCTACATCTTTCGTGTGAAGTCCCACTGGACTTGCTTGCTACTCAGTCCTCATGAACAAGGGACCCAGCTCCTCCACCTGGAGAGAGCTGCATCTGCAAATGCAGGCACCCCTCAGCCACAAAGCAGATATGCTTTAGCCCCATCTTCCAGGCAGCAGCCAACATCCCTTGTATCACAGCCAAATGAAGCTTGAATATGCTTCACTCTTGTAGGCCCCAAGGTCATCTCTGTGCTGGGAACAGCACTGAACTGCCCTGCATGTGTTTGGCAGCTGTGGTAGAGCTTGGGGCTCCTGGTAGACAGGAGATGGTGAGTGCTATGGAGAGAGAGGAGTAAAGTGGGAAGAGAAACGGTGGCAGCCTAGGGCTCTGCTTCACACCGACTCCCCTTACTAGCAAGCTCCCCCAAACAGACATCCCAACAGCTCTTCCACTCAAGAAGAGATGTGACAAGTCTTTCAGTTACTAGCCTCTTGAAGACCAGTGAACTCACCTCCTGTGGGTTCCAGCTCAGATGGGGGCTCTGCCATGTGCCTGGTGGCTAGAAGCAAGGAATCCTATATTGGGCATTGGAAAGCAGAAGGTATAAAAGCAGAGCTTGCCAGCATTAGTGATCCTGTGTGTGTGAGCTGCTGCTATTGGGAAGCACTTTGTGCAAAAGTGCCCAGAGATCATAGAGGAATCCAGACCCCAGCCAGATTCTGCACTTGGACTGTTAAAACTTTTGGGGGTACATTAAACATACCACATTCAACACATTTAGCTGTTGCAGTGGAAATATCTTTCTTGCTTATCTTTGGAAGCATTCCTCTCCCCTCCCCTGCATTTTGAAGGCTTGGGTTTCAAGTTCACAACTATCAGAAGAGAAAATAGCAGGACGTGCCCTATCATGTCCAGGACACCCTAAGCCAAAAACAAGGGAGCTGCACCCTTTTCCCCTCATCCAGATTCTATCTCTTACATGCATTTAAAATGTGCACATAAAGCTTTATCACGCCCAAACCATTTCCGAAGCCATAAGCAGTCACATTTACTATTAGAATCTTGAAGGACTGTAATTCCAGGGCAATTTTACCACTCCCTCTGACAGTCTTTTGTATTTATGATACTATATATGTCTTATAAACAAAACAGCCTGGGACATATCAATCAAGTTATCAGCACAGGGAGGATTACTTAGGCAGTTACAGTTTGGTCTGCACTCCTGGTGAGTCCAGAACAGCAGGTAGCCTGTCTTACTCTGTAATAGGATTAACACTGATGGAAAAAGTGCTAGTACCTTTCTGGTGTAACTATAACCCACTTCTCCTATTAAATTAGAGATGCATATAGTAACAGATATTTAAGTTAGATATGTATATTAAAAAGCCCAACAAAACAAAATCAAACTAAAAAATACCCCACACCTTGGAATAACCAAACCCATTATTCACGTAAACACCAAAGTTTGAGCTCAAATTATGTCTTCACCTGAGAAGGCTTCAGGAGAGTACACTAATATGGTTTGTGAGCCCAGGAATTTTGCTACTCATCTCTGCCAGAGAATTGTTTTATTTTGATGTATCACAGACCATTCTGTAAAATAAGCAACAGCTTCGAGGCCCAGCACTTCTGGGAAGGTTTGATTTGGATGCACTGATGTTCTCAAGCACCAGGGGACTCGGTCCTTCTTGAATTTTTTAACTACGATGCAAAAGACTCGGGTGAGCAACTCTGGAGGCTAAATGTCTGTAACCAAACAGGTGGAATTTAGCTTTTGCCTGCCTATGTATCTCCTCAGGCATGTAAACATACGCGCTTTCACAACAACAAAATTAACCTGTGACAAAAAAGTCACAAAGACCGAGTAGTGATCATTGAATTGTTACAGGCATGGGCAGAGCACTGCCTTCCTCTGTCTCCAGCCAAAATTCCATATAAAAACCACGGTGAATATTTTCTTAGATCATGCCTGTAATTTTGCTAGATACAGGTGTCAAACCCCAGAGACAGAGGCATGTTCCTGGGCTGAGGAGTGACCTTCAGGTCCTGAAGAGCGTTCTACTGAGGTTCTTCTAGTAATATCACTGGACTATTATCACCAGGCCACTAGAGCAGAAAGGCATGGGAAAAGAAGTTTCTCAGCTCTGCAGGAAACATCATCTTTGGGAAAAAGCATTATGTGTTTTTGACAGTGATCTGGGAAGACCAATCCAAAGAGCAGCAAGGTTTCCCTTAATGTGCAGAATCCACAATGTGAAGGTCAGGGTAAGAAACATCATTTCCATTCCCTTTCCAAGGGCATTTCTGCACCTTCTGAAGGACAGAGGTGACCCTGATGGTTACAGACCGAGCCTGGCTGCAGGCAGGATCACTTGCTGGTGCGCCTCTCATGAGCTGAGCGACTTTCAATGGGGATCAGTTCATTTTAGCACCTCATCACCAAAATGGGCTGCAGCATTATGGCAGCCAGCACGTTGGGTGTGTGCTGCAGCTCTGTTGGATCTCTCTGTCTTACATTGCTCCACACTTTTCTAAAAAGCGCTGCTTGGATAGACATGGGATTATATGAGGACCTCAGCTTTCAACTATAGTAACAGCAGTAATGGTAGTAGGGAAAATGTGACACTTGAACCCAAAGGTTTGGGGGTAAAGGAATTTAACTTTCATTATTCATTAAAAATTTGCCATTTGAAGACAACACCTTGCCTTTCAATTTGTTAATACTTCACAGAAGGCAATACTGAGCAAAATGCCACCATCAGATATGGCAGTGTATGTGTCACATTACGAAGTGAAGGCCCACACATCCAATTCAACTACAAGCAAGTACACTGCGTGTAGGCGGCCACTCAGCTGGGCAGTTGCATAGATCTGGAGTTCACCCTAGATGCTTTTGCTACTGATTCCTGAAGCCTGCCTGTACAGAAATGAACTACCCCGAACGCACAAGCGTATCTTGACATGACTGTCTTCTGGGCACCTGACTGTCTGCTGGCATGTGATGTCTTCCTGGCATTTTAAAGCCATTCAGGTATACAATGCACTGTCAACGCACCAGGCAGCAAAAGAATGAACTTGTTAGATATTCTTAATACACGAGCTCCTGGGATTTCAGCCATTCCTGGAATCTGTTTAAAAAGAACAGATGAGTAATCTGCTATTCTGACTGCCATAAAGGTTGAAAATAACCCAGAAGTCATTCATTAGCAAAAGGTGAAATAAAGCTGCTCCTAAACCCTGCCTGCTTTGGGCAATCCTGGAAAAAAAAAAACAAACCCAAACAGCTTGGATGCAAGGAAATAACACATCAACTGTAACACTGAAGAGCTCAGCAAGATCACTTCCAAGCACCCCTGGGGAAAACTGAACTTGCTTTGTGGGGTGCAGAATTTAGTCGGCTAGCAGCCCATGGGAGCAGCTTCTGGATTTGGAGTCGAATCTCTTAACTATTTCTGTTAGAAAATAAATAATTGTCTGTATTAAAAACCAAAGATCTTTCTGTTAGTTGGAGGGGAGTAGGAAAGCTGCACGAGGGACTTGATCCTTTTTGTTCTTTTCTGTCTCTGCTCAGAGACAGAAGAATCTTCTGGAACTTTGTCTCTTCTTTGCTTTGTACCACTGCAGAAACAGGAGCAAAGGAACAGAAAGCTATATGAGAGGGCAAGACCCCTCTTCAAAGGCTGTGTTAAACTCTTCCAATGGCCTGTCTGTCACATGGCACTGAAGCAGAAAGACCCCCTGTCCTTGGCACGGGTTAAAGAGGCAGCCAGGTCTGTGTAAAAGCTGTGCTGTAAACAAGATTTCTAACTTGGGGGGGGGGGGGGGGGGGGGGGGATACAGCATCTGCTGCTGTAACAGCATCCGTTGCTGTACCAGGGGGCTGACTGTACAACTGCTCAGGGTGCTCCACAGCCTCAAGCTGTATTCCTGCAAGGGATTCCTCCTTCCCACCTGAAAGCTGGGAGCAGACTCCAGGTTGCTGCACCACTGTGCTGATGAAGAGTTGGTCAAACTTGTCCACGTACACAAAAAAGGGCATCCCACGCTACAGCAGCTAAAACCAGTGGGAAACAGAAAAATGTAGGTGCAGCTATTTCTTCCCCACAGACTTTCCTAATTATGCCTAAAAATGTCTGTAAGGCGAGCCCTGCCCCATCTTTCTGAAACCAGTCACTACATGTGCTTGTCAAAAGTACTCTTGCACTCCGTTCGGTAAATAAATGCTGGTTAGAAATTGCAAGGACATAGAGTGAAACAGTGTAAATATCAAATACTACAAAGCCTTTAAGGAATGTACCCAAACACAGAAGGGGACAGTGGAAGCATGTCAGGCATACTCTACTTTTCCACAGAAGGTTTCTAAGAACAGTTTTAGTTCATGTATGAGTCTGCACAAGGGAATACACGAACTGGGAAAGCACTATAGTCCTGTGCAGCTAGAGGTTTGTACAGGACTCTCAAAATGCAAACAACAAACACAGCCTTGTGGTACAGTATATGAGTATCCTACACTATCCCCAAGTCATCTAGACAGTTCCCAGCTGCAGAAGGCATTCACTGGGAAGATACATCATCAGCTTCACAGTTTCTAAAGCCAGCAACAAAAGGAGACGTGAGCACACGTCTTGAAAACTGGCTAGAGCATGAAGCATACCCAAACCTTGCAGAGATCATGTGCCCCTCTGCTCAGCATATCTGGAGTTTTTGGACAAGAGTTCAAACACGGGATCAGAGAGATGTCCCCCAGGAATGGGAGTGCTGCACAGAGTGGGAAGAAGTGGAAAGAACTGGCCTTGATCAGCCTGAAGAAGGCAAGACTGCAGTGGGATCTGTTTGCACTCAGTCATTACCTGCTTGAGCAAGACAAAAGACAGACTCTCCTCCGAGGTGCAAAAGAGAATGCAGCAGGCTTGGGTTGATCTAATTCTTACTGGATATAAGGAAAGAATTCCTTCTCCTCAGTGGTGCAGACAAGGCCCAGACAATGGACGCCTATTTGTGTAATATGAGCTGGGGAGCTGCTTTGGCAGGGGGGTTGGACCCGATGATCTCCTGAGGTCCCTTCCAACCCCGGCCATTCTGTGATTCTGTGAGTGGGACTTCTGTCTTGAGAGACATTTCAGACGTCACAACTTGGCCTGGCTTTGGTGAGCCTTGACTTGAGCTGTACTGGGGGCCCCCGTGTGCTTCTCTTCTAATTGGTATTTTCTATTACATTTATGACCCTCCCATGCAGACTTTGCAGTTGTTTGGTTTGGGGATAGCCTTTGGAGTAACTGAAACAGGATTTGTTTTATGTGTCTGTGAACTCACCTGTGGTCTGAGCATCCCTCACGAGCCACTCCGGCACCATCACTGTTTGTCATGAGGCTTTCAGAGCCAGAACTTAAAGAGCAATTCTAGACATGAGATAAAAGTATAAAAGACCCCAGCTCACTCTTTCCACTAACAGCACTGAAAAACCTCAGTTGTTTGCCCTCCTCTAATCTTTCCTTAGCTCCAGTCTTTACCTTCTGTGGTGGCTCCCTGCATCTCAGCCAGCCACCAGCCCAGTGCTTGTCCTGAGCTACCCTGGGAGCAGGCTCACCCCAGACAGGAACACAGCCCCTCACTCTGCCACTCAGCATGTGCCCCTCGGCCCAGCTATTCAGTGGCAGTGCAGGATGATGGTGCACCTCAGCGATGCGGGGCAGCACCATGCCTCCTGGTCCCCTCCCCAGCCCCCTCATTTGGAGATGACCATGTCTTTCTTAGGGTTTTTGGTCCATGCCTTCATGTAGGCCTTTCTCTCTTCCCCTCTCCCTTTTCCCCTCCTTTTCCCTTTCCCTCCCCTCAACCCCACACATGCATTTACACTCCCCGATGTGGCAAGAGGAAACCTATCCTAGTTTCCAAAGCAGCAACCCATCCTTTGACATGTTAAGCCACTGCTGAAAAGAAACCCAAAATGAAGGTCTGGAAGGGAAATAACCACTTCCACTCATTTGTAACTGAAGTTTTTTCAGCTAAAACATCAGGCACGTGCTCGTCTCACTCCTTCTTTAACACAATGCAGAGTTGGAACAGGGACACGCTGTGGGAGGCTTGGGGGCACAGTCACTGGCCAGGAAGGTTTGGTTTCGTAGGTGTGTTTCTTTGACTTGAAACATTACTGTTATTCTAGATGGGTTGACAAAGCAAACAAGCACAATTGCTGGGTAGGCAGTCAGTATGGATGCTGAAAGCAGAGTCCGTTGCCCATCCCTTCCCCGGACAGCTAGTGCCTTCCTGCAACATTCCCAGCACAGAGCTTGTCTAACATGTTATTTTGTATGAAGAGTTTGGCCAAATGAACCGTGAAGCAATGAGGCAGAAAAGAAGCAAGTACAAACCATGCCCACATCAGCAATCAGACAGGTTGAGAACTGCCTGATTCTCCTTCATGGACGCTGTGACAAAGATCCAGCGGCACCAGCGTGGCAGAAGGACTCATGAATGTTTTTCTCATGAGGAGCAAAAAGAAGTATATATACTAAAAAAAAAATATATATCCTCCTTGGCCCTTCTTCTCTCTTGCTGGCCTATGCTTCCTCTCTGGTCTCCAGATCCATTCTCTTTGCTGGGCACAGCTAAAGAACATCTCTGCCTGCCCAAGTAGCCAGATGGCATCTGCCCTAGGCCAGTTTAAAGGGTTGCTGAGACCTCCCACAGGACTGGCAACATAGGCAAGTCTGCTCTCACCATCCTACCTTATCCTTAAGTTTCTCATGTATTCCTGAGACCTGGGGTGCATGGCAGGGGGGCTGGATCATTTGTGTGGCAACTCTTAATATACAGGAGGCACCAAAGGTGTCCTTACCTGGGCAAGGGCATGGAGGCTCCAGACTCTCTTCCCTTTGGCACTGGCACCCCTCTGTGGTGCACAGCATGTTAGGAAGTGGCTGGGAGGGGGGCACTCAGCCAGTGCTGGGGGACACCTCCAGAGGAGGCACCACAGCGAGACGTGCTGTTCCTTACTGCCCATTGGTGCAGGCCTGTTCCACACAGCCCTGGCAGCTACACATCCCAGCTTTAGTGTGATGCTGACTGCAGGGCAGCCCTCTGAGTGACGTGTTGCTTAGATATGTATAGATGTTCCTACTGTCTGCTTTGCAAGTGTTGCTGGTTGTGAACTTGGGGCTGGCTTCGGTCAGGAGAAATGGTGCCCAAGGGCCAGGAGTGCAGGCAGTCTGCAGGAACACCTGTGTCTTAAGGGACCTCTGGTATGCTTGAACTTAGGCTGATTTTGAAGGGATGCAGGTGAGGATGGTTACGTGAGTTTTTCAGTGGAGCCAGGACCATTCTAAATGTTGGAGGCCAACTGTCACAGCTGTACCCTTGTCTGTGGAGTTACATCCCCTTTCCCCTCCATTGCACCAGAGGGCCATGTCCAGGCTGAGGATGGGGAGCACTCCCAGGGCATTGTTTAGGAGTGTGGCAAAGGACTGGCAAGGACAATGAGGAACACTGAATAGAAGTGATGGTGGTGGCGTGCTCAGGCCAGCATCCAGGTCTCGTTTCACTGACTAGTGATGACATACCTCTGCTTTGACACAGGTGGTGCATCTTCCTGTCCATCTTCCTCAGCAGCGCTGTACACCACAGAGTAAAAACATCCCTACCCCAAAGACTGGAGCTTCTTCTCCCTCCCTTTACCCCAGCAATCTTCACAGACTGAAAAAAAGCTGGCAGAGCTACTACAACACATGGTTGGTCAGATATCCACACAGTCGCAGAGGCTGTATGAATGGTATCTCGCTAGGCCAGCCAGCTCTCCTCCACCCCTGGGAACCTGGGTGCCACCTACCCCAGAGTTTCCTCTTACGGCGTGTGCTTCAGTCGCTGCCAGGGGCAGCAGCTTTATCCTGCCAGGACTTTGAACAGAGATCCATCTGCAATGATGCCTTGAACAAGAAAACAACCTGATTCCCCCAGCGGGCATGTGTTGGCATCAAGGAATAACAGAGGAGCACAAAACCTTTGTCCATCTCCTATGTTTTGTTAAAACCCTTTCTTGGGTATGCAGCCAGGGGAAGAAGCTCTCACAAATCCAGGTTTCCCTGCAGGATTTGGTGGAAAGTGCAGAGATGCTATTTGGGTGAAGATCTGGGTCATGAAGCAGAACTGGGGAATGGGGAAAGACAGATGCCATGGGATTTAAGGGCAAAGCAGCACACATGTCACATCTTTGCTTATCATGTGTGGTGCAGATCTCATGGCATTACAGGGCTGCCCCTTGTTGTATGTGTTTCTAAAGCATCACTGTAATCATTGTGCCTTCAACCATAGGGGATTGCTCATGGGCAAGGAGACCAGGAACCACAGTTTGAAAAAATGGTTTGAAAAATTCCACTCTTGGCTGCTCTCTGGGCTATTCTTAAAGCAGGGTGGTTTTTTGTTGGGGTTTTTTGGGTTGTTTTTTTTTACTTTTCAGCTGTATTTTATGGCTTTGAATGAGAAAATATTCCAACATCAAGAAAAGGGCATCTCACTAGTGTATCATTCCTAGTATAAAATTACAGACTGTTGCTTCATCTGTTCTTCTGCTGCCCCCCTGAGTGCCTGTTGCTTACTTTAGGACAGCCACATCTGTGCAAAGAGCAGCTCTTCTGGCTGCCACAGGCCCTGCACAATAAGCTTCTGAGGTCTGGGCTGTGGCAGCAAAAATGGGGGCTGACTCCTAGTCCAAGCAGAGACCCATGTATTTACAAATACCTAATAAATGCTGAAAGCAGATAGAAAATCCTGCCAGCCCTCCCTCATCTACAATCCTGAGTGCTTTTCAGGCTAAGCTGAACTAACACTCCTCTCCCCAACACACACCCACCTCTCCCATAGCTATTTCCTCCACAGAAGGCAGCACAGAAAATAAAATAGCTGCATTTCTTCCAGGCATGTCTGAGAGGCCGTTTTCTAACAGTAAGACCACGGGGTTTGGCCGCCTTAATAACTGTGGTATTAGCTTGACCTGAATTGCTTTCTGGGCTTGAGGATTCTGCTGTGACCCTGACACACGAAACTGCTTGAAGGGGTAATGACTCCAGTGTTACCTGCTGTGGGGCCTCCAGGGTCCATTGCAAGTCACTGCAAGAACTCTCTTCTCCTGCCAAGCGTTTCTCCAGCAGCCTCAGTTCATGAGTTACATCATCTCTGAAAGGTGTCTTCTATTTCCTAGTCTTCCTAGTGCCACCTGTAGACAACTCTTGTGGGTGCCTCGGCTTCAGAGGCCATCACTGCAATGCTCCTGCCTCATCTCAACATCTAGACCTGTGGAAGCCATTTGCACACATGGGATTGGTCTGTATTCTGAAACCAGCCCCAGCAAAGTAGAGAACATTCTGTGGGGCAGTCACTTACAGTCTGTGTTAACTTCCCAGTGGGAAATGAGTGAGACTGAGCTTTCACATGATACCGTGGAACAGCACATTCTGACCACTGTAGGCTGGAAAGAGAAGAGAGGAGAAGTGAAATAAAAGGATCAGTTGTTCTTCAGAAGTGCTCTCACAAGAATATGGTTCTTGTCCTTGGGACAGGGAAAGGGACTGTCTCTCTTTACAAGCGCATCCTGGCAGGCAGCAAATGAGGCAATGTGGACATGGTTGCAAAACCACTGGGACCTTTACAGAAGAGGCCTGAAGGACCAGGACTGACAAAGAAGGTGACAGTGATGCAGGAAAGATCTTATCTGGGTCATAAGACACAAGACAGACGTTTGCCTACATCACTGAGAAGCCTTCAGACAACCAGAGAAAACATTAGATACACAACCAGCAACTGGCCAATGCTCTCCTCCTTGCTAAAGATAAGTCCTTTCACTCATCATGAGTCTTTCACTCATCTCTTAAAATGCCACTGGAGAAATATTTAACCCTTCCAACCCTTGCCATTCTATGATTCTATGATTCTTATGTCCCTGGCTCAAAACTGAGATGGAAGAACTGGAAAAGGACAGCCAGGTATTGGTAGGATGATGAAAATTAAGGAAGAGTTTCTTCATCAGTCAGCTGTATCAAGACACACTGTGTCTAGAAAAGAGATGACAGGAATCATAGTAGCATCCATCAGTTGTGCAAGGCAAGAGAAGGTCAACAGGCCTTCATAATTACTACTCATGTAGTAGTACTACTACAGTAACTACTCATGTATCTCTAAGCACAAGAACAAAGAAACAACAAATTAAACCAACGGACAGCAGATTAACATTCAGCTATAGGAGGCATTTCTTATCATACACAGTCCATCTGTGTGACCCATTGCCATTAGTTATTGTAGATCCAGCACTTTTACCTCACTCAAAAACACACAAGATAAACTCAGGGGACCCGACAAATTAAGAGGAAAAGTCACCAAAGTGAACATACTGCTGTGGTCAAGAGGAACATGCTCTGGCCAGCAGACAGGGCCAAACTGCAATGCTGAGTAAGGAGAAGCATGAGACCTCTTCTGGGGCAGTGGACTGTGGAGAACCATTAACAAAGAATTACATCTCCCTGTCACCCCACCTCATCCCCACACATCATTAAATCATTACTATTATAATGTGACTTCCAATCAGCACACTGCCTCGTGCCATCTAAAGAAAATGTGCCCTGGCTTCCTGCTGACTGCTGCCAGCTCCTGACTGGAGATTAGTGTTGTCTCTTGACTATGCTAAAGAGATGTTCTTGGCTGAAGCTATTCTGCAAAACATAGGTAATACCTTGTACGAAGGACAGTTTGCTTAGTGTGGAAAGGAGACAGCTGAGGGGGATCCGACTGCCCAAAGGGATCACAGAGAAGACAGTGACACTTTTCTCAGGGGTGCCCAGTGACAGGCCAGAACATCCCAGAGCATCAGTTGCAAGAGGGATTGGATGTGAAGAGAAAACTCTTTCCCATGAGAGCAAGGCAGCCCTGGGACAGACACCAGATAGGTGGTAGGATCTTTCTCCATCAAGGCATCAAGCACTCAACTGGATGAGGGCCTGAACTACCTGACCTAGCGTTGTGGTGAGCCCTGATGGGCACACAGTCTTGCACTGGGCATAAATCTTTTGTCAGATTCTGGGAATCCCACCTGGTGTGACCAGTCTTGCAAGCCAGGACTGATCATCCATGTTTAACCAAATATATAAGTGTTTCTGACAGAGGAACAACATCCTCCATGCACGACTGAGACACCAACCCACAGACTTCTTGGGTGGTTCAGTGCTCAGCCGTCAGTTCTCTGACTCACGCAGTACCTCCGCCTGCCCTGCAGTGCTGGAAAGGATTTGCATGAGGGAGGAGCTGTACATGGCAGACATGCTGAAGCACCTTCAGCCACTTTTCTGACTGTTTCATGGGAGGATTATCTGAAATAGTGATTCCCACAGATCTCACAGGTGTTGCCTGGTCCGTGGTAAGGGCAGGAAGCCCTCGCGAGTCACCCTTCGGATCCTGCATGTGGGAGCCTTCACATGGTGCCCTCTGGAGAACTGCTTGAAGCTTTCAAGTAGAACAGAACTTCTATTTCTAAATACTCTTTAAACAAAAGTATCACCTACCAGCTCTACCCAGGGTCAGTGCCCCACAGAGCCAGGTACCCCAGGCTCTGCAGCACCAGCTCCATCCCCTGGAGGAACGCGGTCAGAACAGGCAGTGACACTATGCCTGTTGTCCCACGTGGCACCAGGCGGACACTGGAAAGTGGTTCACTTTACCCCTAAAGGAGAGAAACAGGCAGCTCCTGCCATTTAGCCCTTCCTAAGACACAATGTCCAAATCATCTGTAGAAGTCTCCCATGGGCCCCAGTTAATGTCATGGACAGTTTGAGGGACCAAGTTAGAGGATGAGCCTGAATTTTTTGCATGGCTGCAAGAGGTGAGCAAAATCATCACTCAGAGAGACGCTTGCAAGAGCTAACAAAAGAGATATGGTATGCACAGAGGAGCTCAGACCTGAGGCCTTAACCAAATTCCTTCATGAAAATCTCCTCTACCACCATATTACTTTTTCTCTCTCCCTTCTGTCTGTAATTTGCTCTTCCTTCAGGGAAGCGTAAATTAATGCATCTTCTGTCACTAACAGCAAACCTTAAGAAGCAGAACACGCATCTGACAGAGCTTTGCAGATCTGGAGATGCTATCCATGTGCTTGTTTACTGACTGAAAAGATAAGCATGAAAGCAATTCAAAGCATGTCCCTCTTTTTTACCTCACTTATCCCTCCAGTTTCTGGTATATCTCAGGTGTTTACTAAGCAAATTCACAACTGTTTAGCTCTGAACACACTGAGATGGTCCAGATCTGACCACTCAAGCAGGCAAACTCTAATATATGTTTGTCTGGTCCCTCTTGCAACCAAAGCATTCAAGTCACTTGCTCATTCTGTGCAGCTAGAGGGTCTAGAAGTAATAGAAACTGACACAGCAATGCGTAGACAGCAGTCTTCCAATGGTGGTGAAATGTTACCTAGTGAAAGATTCTTTACACATTGTGGCCGGAGCCAAAATGCCTCAAGCAGAAATTTGACATGGGATTTTTCATCCCAGATCACATTCTCAGTTGGGGTAATGACATAATAACCACTAACACTTTTGTATAAGACTTCCATATTTCCACCAGATGATGTCTCAGTGCATACATGTTGCACAGCAGTTCCATATTGAGATGGTGGATTTACTGAGCACACACAGAGGATGACTTTACAAGTGTGCCCAGAACACCCAGGATTGGTTAAGCACAAGCAGGTTGACCAAAGAAATGATGGAGCAAAGTTTTGAAGCTTTCAGGTCATTCTGGATTCACTGGCTGTACACAGCAAAAAGTAGGTCTGCACACATCATGGTTGCCGTTCAGGATGCCTAAGTATTGATCATGTATTGGAAGATATTTATTGCTGTGTTAAACAGCACTACTCTTTGAATAGACTACCACTCACAAATACTGCAAAAAAAAACCCAGCCTAGATCTGTCTTTGTGGCATGAAGATTTCTGCATGTGAAAAAGCCAGGTTTCCCAGGAGTCCTGGTTCTAGGGTGACTCCTTGGACACTGGGGCCTCCAAAATTTAAGAAAGGCTACACTTATTTAGCTCACCCTGAGTGGTTCTCTTCTCCCTAGCTGGAGCACAAACTGCTGATCAAGGGAACTAGTGTATGAAGAGAGACAGTGATGTGTGACAATCCACATGGGAACCACTTCCAATAGAAGATGGTTTTCATGTAAAGATTCCGAGTGCTTTAAGATCCTGTGAAGCACCAAGAAGACACCTGCAGCAGGCTCTGTTTCACTAATTGGTTCTTTGCTTCAGATATGCACCCAGAGGTCTTTTTACTAGAACTGTGCTCCTAATCCATGATGTGGTGCGCTGCCGTGCTAAGCAGCCGGCTTCACCAGTGGTACCGGACGCTCCCAATAGAGAGCGCACCACAGCAGGATCACCAGGAGCTTGAGGACACAGTAACATGTGCCATGACCTACATATGACTTTTATGCTAACTGGAAGTCACATTAAATACAGAGGCATGCACCACTGTTCACCCTGGGGAGTGCACAGAAGGGATGCCCCTTCCTTAGGCGTTTGCCGCAGAGACCTGTACTTTTAACCGTTCGTGAGAAAGCCCAGGAAATAGGCTCAGCCCAGGAAATAGGCTCAGCCCAGGAAATAGACAAACTACAGCTGAGATGGGCAGAAAGTGCAGGTTTTGGTAAAAGGACACTGTGGAGTAATGTCAGGTCAGCAGGGGCATCTCTGACAGCGCAGAGCAACGCCACTAGCCCCAGCACAGGCACGGCCGTCCCTGGCAGGGGCACCGCCGTGCTGCTGTTACCCCTTGTAAGGATGGGGCAGTCTTTGCCATGCTGGCTGGCGGGCCTGGCCTGCAGACCCCTTGTAAGGATGGGACAGTCTTTGCCATGCTGGCTGGCGGGCCTGGCCTGCAGGCCCCTTGTAAGGATGGGACAGTCTTTGCCATGCTGGCTGGCGGGCCTGGCCTGCAGGCCCCTTGTAAGGATGGGACAGTCTTTGCCATGCTGGCTGGCGGGCCTGGCCTGCAGACCCCTTGTAAAGATGGGACAGTCTTTGCCATGCTGGCTGGCGGGCCTGGCCTGCAGGCCCCTTGTAAGGATGGGACAGTCTTTGCCATGCTGGCTGGCGGGCCTGGCCTGCAGGCCCCTTGTAAGGATGGGACAGTCTTTGCCATGCTGGCTGGCGGGCCTGGCCTGCAGGCCCCTTGTAAGGATGGGACAGTCTTTGCCATGCTGGCTGGCGGGCCTGGCCTGCAGACCCCTTGTAAGGATGGGACAGTCTTTGCCATGCTGGCTGGCGGGCCTGGCCTGCAGGCCCCTTGTAAGGATGGGACAGTCTTTGCCATGCTGGCTGGCGGGCCTGGCCTGCAGACAGGCCCCTGGACTTCGGACTCGAGCGTCGCCGCTGTGGTTTGGGCTGGTTCAGCAGCGCAGCAGCTGTGCCTCTCAGCGCTGTCTCCTTTCGGTTTCGGAGAAAGAGAAGAGAAGAACCAGCCAGAAGCTGGATGGTTCATTCAAAACTGCACAAGTGTGACTTGCGGCGGGATTAAATCTCTCGTCAGCTTCAGCTTCCGCAGAGGCAAAATTCCCTCCTCTGGTTTCGATGCTCTTTTTGTCCGCAGCAGGAACGGGCTCAAGAAAACTCAAGCAAGCTGAGCGTTGCTACCATTATTTGCATCTATTGTTCTATAAATGACAGATTCAGAGGAACAAGGATTTAAAAAAAAGAAAGAAAAGAGAGAGAGAGAGAGAGGGAGGAAAGAAAGAAAGAAAGAAAACAACCCAAAGGTCTGTCGATTGTGTAAAAAGCATTCCTGCGCAGCGGGGTGGGTGGTCTGCTTGGAAGTGATGGTGTCAGCACAAACCGGCACAAAGGATGAGCGATGTGTGTGCAAACAGAGCCGCCTGAAGCCCCGGCACCCCGAGGGGCTCACCTGGGTGCCGAACCGCGCTCCACGCAGGCACCGGCCGCGCGGGAAGCGCCGCCCCGGCTCCGCATCCTCCCGCTTTGTTAGGGCAGGGGCAGTTTGAAACCAAGATGGACACGCTCCCGCGGCACTCAAACAAAGGGGGCCGGGGGTAGGGAACTCACCAAAACCCGGGCGAGTTCCGGGAAGTGGAAAACGAGGTGCCTGGGAAGGCGGCGCGGGCAGTTACCCGCCCGGCCTCACCGAACCGACCCCTAACAATGGGCAGCGAAAGCCGCCCCTCGCGGGGTGGGGGTGGGGGGGGAAACGGGGCCGCCGAACCTGCGGCACCCAGCGCCCAGCTGGTTTGGGAAAAGAGCGACGACCGACCCCGTGTCAACAAAAAAACAGACAGCAAACCAACCAAACACACACAAAAAGGGGGGGGGCGGACACATGGGGGACACACACGGGGGGGGGACGGGACATTGCCGTCTGCACGTGGTAGCTGTGAGACCTGTACCCGAAATACACCAAATTCGGCGGGTTCTCACAGCCGTGTTAATGCCAAAGCCCCACAGTGCCGGCCGGGGGGGCTGCCTGGCGGGCGGGACCGCCCTGCCCGCTGCCCGGCGGGGGGGCTGTGCGCCGAGCCCCATGCCGAATTCAAACCGCCTCCCCACAGCCCGCGCAACGGAGGCGTCTCCATCAAAAGTTCCTTGTCCCTTGAGCGGGGCCCGCGGAACAGCGGTAACAGTACCCTCTAGCGGCCATCACCCCTGCTAATTAACCCCTCAGCGGCTGCCGGCGTGCCTGTGTCCCCAGGGGTGTCCGTGTGCCTGTGTGTGTCGGTGTGCCTGTGTCCCCTTGTGTCAATGTGCCTGTGCTCCCATGTGTGTGCTGGTGTGCCTGTGTTTCTGTGTGTTCGTGTGCCTGTGTCCCCATGTATCCATGTGCCTGTGTCCCCACGTGTGTCGGTGTGCTTGTGTCCCCACGTGTGCCAGTGTGCCTGTGTTCCCGTGTGTGTCCATGTGCCTGTGTCCCCTTGTGTCAGTGTGCCTGTGTCCCCGTGTGTGTTGGTGTGCCTGTGTTCCCATGTGTGTCCATGTGCCTGTGTCCACTTGTGTCAGTGTGCCTGTGTTCCCCATGTGCTGGTGTGCCTGCGTTTCTCTGTGTGTCGCTGTGCCTGTGTCCCCATGTGTGTCAGTGTGCCTGTGTTCCCATGTGTGTCGGTGTGACTCTGTCTCCTGTGTATTGGAGTGTCTGTATTCCCCATGTGCGTTGGTGTGCCTGCATCCCCATGTGTGTTTTTGTGCTTGTACCCCCATGTGTGTCCATGTGCCTGTGTCCCCATGTGTTTCGGTGTGCCTGTGTCCCCATGTGTGTCCGTGTGCCTATGTCCCCATGTGTGTTGGTGTGCCTATGTTCCTTGTGTGTGTTGGTGTGTGCCTGTGTCCCCGCGTGTGTCAGTGTGCCTGTGTCCCCCGTGTGTGCTGGTGTGCCTGCGTTTCTGTGTGTGTCCATGTGCCTGTGTCCCTATGTGTCCGTGTGCCTGTGTCCCCATGTGTGTCCATGTGCCTGTGTCCCCATGTGTCCGTGTGTCTGTGTCCCCATGTGTCTGTGTGCCTGTGTCCCCATGTGTCCATGTGCCTGTGTCCCCATGTGTATCCGTGTGCCTGTGTCCCCATGTGTGTCCATGTGCCTGTGTCCCCATGTGTCCGTGTGCCTGTGTCCCCATGTGTCTGTGTGCCTGTGTCCCCATGTGTCCATGTGCCTGTGTCCCCATGTGTATGCGTGTGCCTGTGTCCCCATGTGTGTCCGTGTGCCTGCATTCCCCATTTGTGTCAGTGTGCTTGGACCCCATGTGTGTTGTTGTGCCTGCATCTCCATGTGTGTCCGTGTGCCTGTGTTCCCATGCGTGTCGGTGTGCCTGTGTCCCCATGTATCCATATGGCTGTGTCCCCACATGTGTCGGTGTGCCTGCGTTCCCCATGTGTGTCAGTGTGCCTCTGTCCCTGTGTGTCGGTGTGCCTGTGTCCCCATGTGTGCCGGTGTGCCTGGTTCCCGTGTGTGTCCATGTGCCTGTGTCCCCTTGTGTCAGTGTGCCTGTGTTCCCCATGTGCTGGTGTGCCTGCGTTTCTCTCTGTGTCGCTGTGCCTGTGTCCCCATGTGTGTCGGTGTGCCTGTGTTCCCATGTGTGTTGGTGTGACTCTGTCTCCTGTGTATTGGAGTGTCTGTATTCCCCATGTGTGTTGGTGTGCCTGCATCCCCATGTGTGTTTTTGTGCTTGTACCCCCATGTGTGTCCGTGTGCCTATGTCCCCATGTGTGTTGGTGTGCCTATGTTCCTTGTGTGTGTTGGTGTGTGCCTGTGTCCCCGCGTGTGTCAGTGTGCCTGTGTCCCCCGTGTGTGCTGGTGTGCCTGCGTTTCTGTGTGTGTCCGTGTGCCTGTGTCCCCATGTGTCCGTGTGCCTGTGTCCCCATGTGTCCATGTGCCTGTGTCCCCATGTGTATCCGTGTGCCTGTGTCCCCATGTGTATCCGTGTGCCTGTGTCCCCATGTGTGTCCGTGTGCCTGCATTCCCCATTTGTGTCAGTGTGCTTGGACCCCATGTGTGTTGTTGTGCCTGCATCTCCATGTGTGTCCGTGTGCCTGTGTTCCCATGTGTGTCAGTGTGCCTCTGTCCCTGTGTGTCGGTGTGCCTGTGTCCCCATGTGTGTTGTTGCACTTGTACCCCCATGTGTGTCCATGTGCCTGTGTCCCCATGTGTTTCGGTGTGCCTATGTCCCCATGTGTGTTGGTGTGCCTATGTCCCCATGTGTGTTGGTGTGCCTATGTTCCTTGTGTGTGTTGGTGTGTGCCTGTGTCCCCGCGTGTGTCAGTGTGCCTGTGTCCCCCGTGTGTGCTGGTGTGCCTGCGTTTCTGTGTGTGTCCATGTGCCTGTGTCCCTATGTGTCCGTGTGCCTGTGTCCCCATGTGTGTCCATGTGCCTGCGTCCCCATGTGTGTCCATGTGCCTGCATTCCCCATTTGTGTCAGTGTGCTTGTGTCCCCATGCGTGTCAGTGTGCCTGTGTCCCCATGTGTGTCAGTGTGCCTCTGTCCCTGTGTGTCGGTGTGCCTGTGTCCCCGTGTGTGTTGTTGCACTTGTACCCCCATGTGTATCGATGTGCCTGTATCCTCATGTGTGCCAGTGTGCCTGTGTTCCCGTGTGTGTCCATGTGCCTGTGTCCCCATGTGCTGGTGTGCCTGCGTTTCTCTGTGTGTCGCTGTGCTTGTGTCCCCATGTGTGTCGGTGTGCCTGTGTTCCCATGTGTGTTGGTGTGACTCTGTCTCCTGTGTATTGGAGTGTCTGTATTCCCCATGTGTGTTGGTGTGCCTGCATCCCCATGTGTGTTTTTGTGCTTGTTACCCTCATGTGTGTCCATGTGCCTGTGTCCCCATGTATTTCGGTGTGCCAGCATTCCCATGTGTGTCCATGTGCCTATGTTCCCCGTGTGTGTTGGTGTGTGCCTGTGTCCCCACATGTGTCAGTGTGCCTGTGTCCCCATGTGCCAGTGTGCCTGTGTCCCCACATGTGTCTGTGTGCCTGTGTCCCCATGTGTGTTTTTGTGCTTGTACCCCCATGTGTGTCCATGTGCCTGTGTGTCCATGTGTTTCGGTGTGCCTGTGTCCCCATGTGTGTCAGTGTGCCTGCATTCCCCATTTGTGTCACTGTGCTTGTGACCCCATGTGTGTTGGTGTGCCTCTGTCCCCATGTGTCGATGTGCCTGCATCCCCATGTGTGTCCGTGTGCCTGTATCCCCATGTATCCATATGGCTGTGTCCTCACATGTGTCGGTGTGCCTGTGTCCCCATGTGTGTCAGTGTGCCTCTGTCCCTGTGTGTCCATGTGCCTGTGTCCCCACGTGTGTCAGTGTGCCTGTGTCCCCATGTGTGCCGGTGTGCCTGTGTTCCCGCGTGTGTCCATGTGCTTGTGTCCCCTTGTGTCAGTGTGCCTGTGTCCCCCGTGTGTGCTGGTGTGCCTGCGTTTCTGTGTGTGTCCATGTGCCTGTGTTCCCCACGTGTGTCGGTGTGCCTGTGTCCCCATGTGTGTCGGTGTGCCTGTGTCCCCATGTGTGTTGGTGTGCCTGTGTCCCCCATGCAGACAGGGCACTCAGGAAAGCTTGTTAAAAAAAGCACGTGAGCCCATGGTATGTTACTCATACTGTATCAGTTCTACTGACACATCTGCAAGGTTCTGCCATGTTTATTCACCAAAAAATTGCTTGGCATTTAATAAAAAAACCAACAACCCAAAATGAAAACACAACTCCTCTAGCTGAGGGCCAAATAATGATTTTATTTGCAATTTTCACAATTGTTGGGGGCACCCTCAGGTAGGACACAAGGAAAATGACAGAGCAGGGAGTTTGGTCTCCATACCAGAGACCAGAGGGGAAATGATACCAGAGGGTGGAATCAATGTACAGCTGCATAAGGACAATCTGTTGAGGAGAAAGCAATGTGGCTGCTGCAAAAAAAGGAGTCACCAAACACTGATCTTTACGGATCCACTGTAGTTCTCTGAAGCAACATGCGGACTTCCCATTTAATCCTAACTTTTTAAAGACATCCAACTATAGAATTCACTGTAAGATACCATAGGAATATAAGGTATCACCTGATAGTCATTAAACATAAAACCAGACTCAGAACATGAGTACTAAGTCACAACGGATGGGTAACACCTGGCTGCTTCAGTCAAGTTAGCTTCAGTCGGACTACACAGGAGCTGCAACACCAGAGACCGTCAAAGGGACAGAGGGATTGCATCATTCCAGAAGCAGAAGCTGAGGAAGAATAGCTTGATTGCCAAGCAGCCAGCAAGCATGCTTTGAGTTTCACTTACAAACACTCCTTCCAGACAAGTACCACAGCACAAGAATTTACTGTATCACAGCAGCATCACGCTGGTCTTCATTTAATCATTTACTCATGTGATTAAGTTAATAAGCAAGGTTCTTGTTACCAGCTACCATGAAAACAGACTACTGATAATGCTGGTCCTCTGGGATTTGCCTTGTTCACATGAGTGTGGTCTGACATGAATCAAGGGAGCTGGTGTGTCCTGCCTGAGAAAGTTTGCACACAGGATCCTGTGCAAGTTAAGAGGGTTTTGTGTTGTATGTAAGTCCTCTGCAGTGTGTGATTCTCAGCAGCTGCTTCGGGAAAGGTAAAAAGAGAGCAAACTGGAAAAGTATCAAGTGGATTCATTAAATGATGGAAGAAAAAGGGGAGAGTACGCAAATTGTCAGAGTATTAGGGCAGGAACTGAGAAACTGAAATTGTCAGAGTATTAGGGCAGGAACTGAGGGTGTAAATCAGAGCACTAAAATGCTCCAGAAAACCACCCCTATGGACAACAGGAGGGACAGACTCTGAAAATAAAAGAAATTGGGATGAAGCATTCCACGTGGAGCCTTTGCATGTGCCATGAATAGTTACATCGCTCAGAGAAGAGATGGAGAGGCTAGTGCCGAAAAATGGTCCCACTCCACCCGTGCCTGAGGTGACCCGTACCGGTACATACTGCCAGGCTTTGGCAGACACCAAGGTAACTGGTAATGAATCTGTGAGGTTCTGCCAAGTCCTCACCAATTGTTGGGGTGTTTTTTTTTTCTTTCTCTGAAAAGGAATAGTTGAAATTGATACCAATTCCTCAAATATAACCTAGGGAAACGTGCAACACTCAGAATTTCCTGTAAATCTCTGTGGGGGGAAAACCCCATGATCCCACCCCCCCACCGGGAAAACAAGAAGTGAAAAAAGATGTGACTCGGGGACGGATCAGAATCTGGTTTGAGTTTTAACACTAACCACACTGACACACCCTAAGGAGACAAGAGCCCATCCAGACTCGGGAAGCAGTTAACACATCTCCCCGATTGCCACGGCTGGCAGCCGCGCCGCTCAGGTCCCCAAACGGGGCGCAACAGCCAGAGGCTCGGCAGGAGGGGGGGGATGCTTTTTACTCAATGGCGCACCGTTTAATGGCCTCCAAATTCAAAGAGGATGCTGAAAACAGAGAGCCTCCGACCTCTGTTGTAATTAAATCTCCGGCAGAGTAAAATACAAGGAAGTGCAGCCTCCTGCGACAAAACTGCTGTGTCACGAGATGACTAAATAGATCACAAATCTGGTCAGGAAGGGCGGGGGGATGGTGGCGGTGGAATTTTTCCCCTCTCCCCTCCCCCTCCCCTTTTAGCTTTCTTTTCTTCACAAATTACTTCCCAAGCTCTAGGCAATAACTGGACACGCCACGCTCTCCAGCAAATGGCAAAATCCAGCAAGCTACACCACAAAGAAAGCCAATTCTGAAAGAGAGCAAACCAATAAAAAGTGTAAATGGGGGGGTCTGGCTTTACCTTGTGGCTGCTATGCAAGGGTTTGACTTAACAGATTAACCAGGAATGTTTGGATGAAGGGGAAGTTAACACAGGAATGCAGACTATGCCTCAAACCTGTAAGAAAGGAGTTAGGGGCATCAGAAACTCTTGATTTTCCTTCACTCATTAACACTTTCAACTACATCAGGGGTATCAAAACCTTTAAAATTAATTTTTTTTTCCTGTTCCAAGTGAGAAATCAATTAATGTCACTTGCTAAATGTTGCAACTCTTTTTGGCCAGGCAAAAGCCAAGGTTTCCCCCGGGGGAAAAAAACAAACCAACCCAAAACTAAGACAAAATCAACTAACTGAAAGAATCCAGGTACCAAGTAAAGATTAGCATCTGCTTTCCGGTCATGCTGAGGGTACACATTCAGATTCAAATGCTATGGATGGCTCAGGAGCACCTCCCACCGATCCTGCATTCCTGGGAGGCTTAAGTCAACATCTTTCTCTCAGGTTGTAAACTTAAAATGCATGGTCCAGCCGCTCAAATCAATTCCACATCCCCCTCCTCCTCCCACCCTTCAACGCATGGAACTGGCTGCAGTTCCTGATGGCCTCTGTCTTGAAGAGCAGGGCAGCACAGCTGAATTTATCATCACATGTTTGTGGCTAGCATTAGGAAACCAAATTCTGGAGAGAGATCTGACCGGGCCTGTGGACAATAGCACCAAAATGTTTTGCAGACATTTGCAAGTACCGGAAGAGACACATCTTGCTTAAATCCTGGTAACTGGGGTTTGATTTTCTTGCTACAGCAGACTTTCTGCTCCAGCTGCTCTGCACAGAGGAACAACTGAGGCTGACTAGGATGCAACCCTAGGAAAAAAATCTCTTCATGGGATGGGGGTGGGGGGGTGGGGAACAAAAAAAACCCAACCCACCAAACAAAGTGAGTTGAAGGATATAAAGCAGAAAACAGTAGAATTTATTTTTAAACACTTGGGTTGTCCATCTCCCTAAATGCTTCAGGAAGGCTGCAATTCTACACTTCTCTCCAGAATGCTCGGCCTTTCACCATCAGTGTAGCTAGACAGAGCTCATGTCTCAGAGATTAGTATAATAGATGAGGTACTGATGTTCTGTCTCAGAAACACCCAATATCCTCTTAGTGGAAAGAAAATCTGACTAAAGCGTTGGGCAAAGTTTCTTACTGCTTCCAAGTTGTAACAGGAAAGGGTTTGCGCCAATTAAATAATTTGCCCTACATGAATATTGGTGGAAAAAACCTGCCAATACAGAAACCCCTTATATGTGATATATGAATATCCTTACATAGGGCAAGCCTCGCACATTTGGAAGAAAGACCCATGACCTAAAGTGTTCAACTTCATGGCAGTTGAAACAGATCTTCAAACCCATTTCAGTAGCACTTCCTCTACCAGCCATCAGTGAGGCAAGAAAAACCTCCCAGTACCTTAGTTTCAGAAAAAAAATCCTGCTTTCCTTCACTGTTTTTAGTCTTTGAACATATCAAATCGTGAAAGGCCTCTATGCCATATGATTTTCCTGGTGAAATACTGAAAGAGGGTTTACCTTTCCGTACTGCCAATCAACAACAAAGGTGTGCAGTCAGCTTTGCGGAGATCCCTGAAATGGCAAAAATCAGCAATTTTTCCATCATGCCTTTACTTCTTTTCTATTGATATTGACCAGTGTTTTCTATTGATATTAAAAGCAAACATACTAAATTCATTTTCTGTAAGAGTAATAAAACATAAAAGTCATGTACAGAGCTAGAAAATTAAAGAGACTTACATTGTAATTTCACATTCTGGCATGTCCTGTAATGAGAAAATAATAACAAACTTGCATGAAGATCTCCTGTCAGGGGAGAATGCCAATTTTTGTCTTTAAACATTTGCACTTCAATTCTTGCCTACCTGTTCTTTTCAGATCTGTTGCTCAAGCATACATCACTTTACGTGTTTCCTCCATTATCTATCTGTTCAACCAAGATTACATACATCAATTGGGAGATGATAAATGGAGCGTGAAGACAGGTCACATTATGATGAAAATCCCCTCCTACAGGTAGTGAACAAATGAGAAAATCTCACAGAGACATGACAAACTTAATTTACTCTGCGTGTCCCATTCTGTCCAACAGGATGATTCACTGCCTATCTCTGATCCACGAGCTATGGCATAGGTGAATTCAGAAAGAGAACATACAAATCCAAGCAGGTGTACTCTCTGGTTTTAACAAGTTCCCTTCATTTTTCATAGGTCAAATGCCTTTTTTTCCCCTTTTTTGTTTTCTTCTTTTTTTCTTCACCAAGAAATCATTTATTTATTTAAGGTAACAAAAGAAATGGGTGTAATAAACTAAAAACCCATGGAAATATAATTAAACTAAAAACCTGATGGAAATATAATTGCAAAGGGCATGGTATTTTTTTGCCTAACATCCCGAAGGATGCGACTGAACTGTTCTCTCCCATAAAGTATTTGAAATCATTGGATAAAATCCAATGCCTTAGTCATGCTAAGAGGCTGCAACCAACAGCCCCGGTGTACTGGCTAGTCAGTTGCTGGCTACAGAATTAAAATGTGGCTAAAACTGATGCTACCAACTGAACTATCAAACAGAGGGGAGGGAGAGAGGGAGATGGAGAAAGGGAGAGCAGTAAAAATATTTTTCTCCACAGCCACTCCCTTCAAAAGACAAAAACCCATAGCAAATGAAGGCTTTGTCAGATCTGTTTCTCAATGAACAAATATTTTTCGTGAGGGAGGCAAAAAACATGGTTGGTTGCAGGTCCACAGTTGCAACGCAACTGTAGGCAAATTGCTATTAAGGATTTGTGGGTGCGGAGAAATGACTGTATCGTGAGGCAAAACAGAAGTGTACCACAGAGCCGCTGCTCTGTAAGCAACTCCTGATACAGATGAACATTGAAACTAGCTTGAAAGACCCCCATCACACTGGCTGACTTGCTATCATGGTGTTCAAGTTACCAGTTAACAGCACGATTGTCTGTGAATACAGAGGAAGAGGTGTACTGCCTTGGATGACGAACCCGTTCAGTCCAACATCCTGTTTCCACCACAGGCCACAGGCAAACATCAAGGGAAGAGGAAAAGCATGGCAAATATATGATACCTCCTCTGCAACACACTCCTACCCGCCTCCAACTGCTCTCAGCTCTGGGGACTTCCTGAGCCTGAGAGGGTGTTTGTTCACTAGCTTTCAACACAGCCCTCTTCCAGGTATTTGGCCAATCTCCCCCGCACCCCAGAGAAAGACTCCGTATCCAGTGTGCCATTCATAAAGGCCCTGCATGCATCCACCCCCCACGTCACTGCACAAAGAGCCATCTCCTCTTGTTCGTTTAGAGGCCCGGCTGCCACTGCCGCAAGTCCGATGGTTTGTACTCAAAAAAGTCAATTGCCGTCCCCCCTCTGCAAGTTACTTAGGATGTGACAGGCCTCAGACATATGCTCCCTCAGCACACTATTTTGGGTGAAAACTCCAAGCCTACTCAGTTGTTCATGAGACACAAATCCAGACTGCTGAGCAGTCCTGTTATCCTTTTCCAGGCCCAGAACTTCCTTTCTGAGAAGCAGGAAACACAACCGGGCACAGTGCTCACGGCATGAGCTCACACGTTTGTGGAGTGGCATAAATATGCTCCCTGTTTTGTTCTCTGTCCTTTCCGTAAAACGTGCCTTGCTTTTCCAAACACCAAGCTGCTGTTTATGCAGGCCACACGTATTCAAAGTCACACCCCTGAGAAGCAGCAGCAACTAATTCAGATATTGTTGTCGTTTATGTAAAGTCAGGACTAGGTTTACACACACACACACACACACATATATACATATATATATATATAATCTTGCATTTTTAATCTACTTTTTAACTGCCTAGTCATTCACAGCTCTTTACAGCTGGCCTTCGCCCCTGCTAACTTAAAACAGTTTTGTAGAGTCAGCAAACATTCTCATCTTGCTGTTCACCCTTTTCTCCAAGGGAGTGATGAGTTGTCAAGCATTGTTTAGCTGCCTCCCTGCATTCAGCAACTCACTGATGCTGTTCTTTGTGGCTATGAAGTAATGCACGTCCATACTTGCCAATTAATGACAGCTACTTTTTTAATACATGGCTATCAGCTGCCAAGTAATATCAAGTATTACTTGGCATAAAGCACCTGAAAAGCTACCTGAAACACGGATACCATTATGATTATTAGCTCCCATGCACCTATCAGCCTATGTGTGTTTAATATTAAAAGTATTATCCACATGACCAGAGGAGTGCATATGAGATAGCCTGTAACCCCTGGATGATGTGTAACTGTTAGTTTTATTACCTGCTCGTTACCATGAAAATTAGGAGCACTGTATTTGATTAATTCCGGTCAGAAACAGAGTTTACAAGAATATTCTGTGATTGCCCAGTCTGATTTACCCTGAGAAAAAGGAAAAAGAAAACCCCCAAAACTCTAATGTATGTTTCTAAACCAGTTTTGCTTAATAAAGCACAAGCTGCATTGCACAGATAGTTGCAGCCTACAGACAATTTAGTTTGAGCGCCTTGCTTCTGAATTTCCTTTTGTTTATATCTTCTGATTTCCTTTTAATCCTAATTCCAGTTTGGTTGCACAATAACAATGTCCTTCTGCCCTTAAAACCCTTACACAGGGTCCCAAACTGGACTACATTTTACCGCTGTTTGGGTTTGTGAATGATACAGAACTACTGAGCACAGCTCAGAAGTTCACTCCTCCCCAAAATTTCTACTCCTGAGGAGCAAGGGAGAAAAGACTGACACCGAAATAAATTAGGGACTTCAAACACGTGGGTGTTTGCTTTACAAGGAAACAATTCCAAGTCGTCTAATAAGCACTTTGCTTCAAACTACTTTTGTTTTACTAACTTGTGATGCATTTTATTAATATTTTAGGGTTTTTTTCAGTCCATCAGCAAGTGAAAAGGCAAGGATAATGAACTCAGAGAAATGCATGCTTGTACTGCGCCATTTCACAAGCCACTTCCTGTAGGCCCAAATTATAATTTGTATTTTCATCTATTAAAACACCCTGTGTTACAGCCCGTTCCCTCCCTCTGCGAAAGCTATTTGGACATGCCCGCCGTGCAATTTCCCAACTTCAGGCGGACCCTGAAAAGTGACCTTGCTGGAAGTGGACAGTTTCGTGTGACTTGGTTATTAATTTTTAAGGAAGGGGTCCTGTGATCGGTGACAAGAGAGGCGTTTTAATTGCCGGGAGGAACCGCCTGCCCCTCATGCAAGTATCTGAACCACTTAAAATGTGTTCATCTGAGCTTAAATATATATATTTTATTTTATATATATATATATATGTAAATGCATACGTAAGAACAATTTCCCAGAAGCAGGGCGTTTATTTCACAGCGTTCACAGCACACTCTGCTGGCTGCTGCAGAAAGTCAATACCGAGTGCACTCGACAGGATTAAAAAAGAAATAAGAAAAGGTTTTTTTTGGCAGAGTAGGAGCAGGGTGCGTGAGGCAGCTCCCGCGGGCAGCCAGGGCCGGCGCGCAGAGGCGCAGGCCATACCCTCCCAGGGCAGCGGGGAAGGCCTGCTGCGGAATTTTGATCCACGAAGTGGGGCGGGGGGGGGGGGGGGGGGGGAGGGGGGTGTCGGTTTCTTTTTTGGAGGTGGAGGAGGGGGAAGCGGGGTGGGGTGGGGGGAAGAGACGGGGGGGGATGGGGGGGCGCGGAATAAGGCTTCTCTGTGTGCTGTGAGGTCACAGCGGTTGGGCATGGGGCAAACATCTGTACCAACGTCTTCATTTCCTCTGCTCCAAGGGCAGGGCAGGCGCGGCCGCGCCGGATCGCGGGCTGTCCGGCATTAAGCCGGCTTTATATGAAAGTGGCTTAGAGCCACATTTGCATGACAAAGCCATTTACGCGCATCTCATCTAGCGGGCAGGCCCCGGGCCCCCTTTATTCCGCCGTTGCTCTCCCGCCTGGGTCACGCGCAGCCGTGAGAGACAGCGAGGGGGAATGTCGGTAAGGAAGCTCTCGGTGCCCGGGCGGAGCGGGGTTCGGGTCACCCGGCGCTGCGAGCGGCCATGCTGCGCGGCCATGCTGCCTGGGGAGGGAGCGCTTCCTGGTTTATTTTTTTTTTTTCTAAGGACAGAAAACGTGGTGGAAGCTGTCCCGCGGCTCCGCCGGG
Organism: Laterallus jamaicensis coturniculus; assembly: GCA_022605575.1. Classification (NCBI taxonomy): domain Eukaryota; kingdom Metazoa; phylum Chordata; class Aves; order Gruiformes; family Rallidae; genus Laterallus; species Laterallus jamaicensis. The sequence continues at coordinate 25,617,615 of JAKCOX010000010.1, forward strand.
GTGAGGCGGGGGTACCGGCGTCTGCCGCCTCCCCCCCTTCCCTCTGGGTCGGGTAGCGGCGGGCGGACTTTCCCCCCTTCCCCTCCCCCCTTCCAGCAGAGCCGTGCCCTTGGCACGTTGGGAAGAGAGGCCTGGGCACACCCGGCAGAACAGGGCCGCGGCGCTGCGCTCGGGCCTTCCCGCCAGGCGGGCGTTGCCACATCCATCCATGCTGTAAGGCCTCCCCGCAGGGCGCGGGCAGGGCCCGGGTGCGGAAGCGCGGCGCGGGCTGGGTTTAGGCGGACAAAAGGGCTGCTGCCCGGGTGACGCTGTTACGGAATCCCTGCCGCGCGGGGGGCGGGGGTGGGCTTTTTGGGTGCGGTTTTTTTTTGGGGGGGGGGGGGGAGGGGGAGGGGGGAGGGTGTTCTTTTTTTAACGGAGTTGCTCCATCCCGACGCGGAGGCTGGTGCAGAAAGCGCTCGAAACGGCACACGCGGCCCAGCGCGGAAATCGCAGGGTCATCGTCTCCCCTCCCCCACCCGGCCCCGCCGGACTGGAATCCCGGGCCCCAGCGCCGCAGCGCCCGGGCTCCCCTCCCCTCCCCCCGCCGGCTGTGCCCCCTCGGGCCGGGCGGCGCCCCCCGCCCCTCGTGGCCGAGCGCCACGCAGGCCGCAGCCCCCGCCCCTCCAGGCCCCGCGCGCCCCCCCCTCCCCCTCTCCGCTTCCCGGCACCCCCCGCGCGGCGGCGGGGCGGGGCCCGCCGTGGCGGTGCGGGGAGGCGAGGCGACGGTTGCGCGCCTGCGCGGGGGGCCTCGCCCCTTTCGCCCCCTCCCCCGCCTTCCTCTGTGCGCAGGCGCAGTGCGGCGGCGGCTCGGCGAGGGGAAGGGCGAGTCGCCGCTGCCGGAGCGGGGGGGAATTCGCGAGGCTCCGCGGCTCCGCCGCCGCCATGGCGGGTGCGGCCCCTTCCCCGGCGAAAGAAGCTTCTGTGGCGGCGAGCGATCGGCCGCCCCTCTCTGCGGCAGCGCTAGCGAAGATCGAGCGGAACCGGCAGCGGGCGCTGGCACTGCGGCAGGCGCGGCTGGCGGCCCGGCCCTACCCTGCCGCAGGTCGGATGGCGGCGGCGGACGGGCCCGGCCTCGCCGGGCGGCTCCCCGCGACCTTTTTTCCTTTCGGGGTTTGGGGGGCGAGGGGGGGAGACGGTTGCGCGAGGTGGGGGGGCCGCGGCGCCATTCGCCGCCAGGCGGCGGGGGCGGCGGGGAGGGAAAGCCGGAGCGGGAGAGGGGATGGCGGGGGGGGGTGGATGGGGGATGGTGCGGGGGGGGGGGAAGATGGGGGGGATGGCGGTAAAGCCGCCGCGGCGCGCGAGGGCCCCCCCCCCCTCCTCCTCCCCCCACGTGGGAGGAGGAGGGGGGGCCCTCGAGCGCGCGGCGCGGCCCCCCGCCTCGCGCCGCGGGGGCGCGCGCGCGCGCCCCCTATCGGCGGCGGCTCCCGCCGCGGCGCGCTAACGCGGCGTCTCGTTTGTCTTCTGCAGGCGGCGTGCGGGTGCGGGCCCCCCCCAAGGTCGTCGATACGGGAGGGGGCTTCTTCCTGGAGGAGGAGGAGGAGGAGGAAGAAGAGCCCGGCGCCGCCGAGAAAATCGTCCATCCCCCCGGTAAAACGAAAAATCCGATAATAAAAGAGAAATTCCTGCGGGGATCCGGGCAGGAAAGAGGTGGCTGGGGCGCCGGGAGGAGAGGAGGCGGTGCCGCGTGCGTGGAGCTGGCGGGGGAGGGCAGGAAGGCGCGGGGGCGACACTGAGCCGGCTTCGGGCTGAGCAAGCAGGGCGGGTTGGGCGCCTTTTTTTTTTTTTTTTTTCCCGGGCTTTTTTTTTCCACCCCTTTCTTCTTCCTCCTCCTCCTCCTCCTCCCCCCTCCCCCTTTTTTTTTTTTTTCTTTCTTCCTCCTTCCTCCTCACGCGTCTCTCTGGATGTGCTCGTCTTTCTGGCGCGTCCGACTCCTTCATCGAGGCAGCTACCAAAAACGCGGTAATTAAAAATGAAGAATTTTAAGGTGCGGAAGTGGGACACGGTGAATGCCCTTGGGTACGGCAAATTTTATTTTTTCATTTTTCCCTCTTTTTCCCCCCCCCCCCCCTCCCTCCCCCCGGTAAATGCTATTTCTACTATTTCTTTCGGGAAGTTAATTTTTTTTTTTAAGACAAAAAAATAAGAGTATATTTGCGCGGCTCCGTCGGTTCTGGGAATTTCGAGATTTATATCGTTTGTGCCAAGATTAGAGCGCTGCTGCAGTGCCAGCTTTTATCGTTATAAAACGTACTGACGCCAGCTCGGTGATCGTTTGGTGGAGGATTTCGACATAATGTCTTGTGATATTCTCCCTCCAAAAAGCGAATGGAGAAGTAAGGATCCTAAAATAGATCACTTTCTTCTCTGGGATTGTCTTTGTCTTGCTTTGTTCTGCTCTGAATCAGCTGCAGGGCTGTTGGTGCAGTGTATCTCTTTGTTAGAAATCTCCACCAGATTTCATTAAGAGTGCAAATAATTAGCAGCCCTACTTCTTTTGAGGGGCGAACGTTTAACAATAAATTTAGTAGCTCGCGGATGCCTTTGCACCGGGGGTATTTCTGCTGTGTAATTCACGATATCATTGTCTGAATAAAATGTCTTCACGTTCGGGAGTACTGCCTTAAATGATGAAATGTGATGTAAGAGCATGACTATGTGAAGTACCGAGCTTCCCGTTGCCGCTAGTAGGACTGAATTGGCATAAAATGTCGTCTTCTCTAGATCGAATCTGCTATAAACGCTAATGCAATTAAAAATGTATGGTGCTGCTTTCCCAACATCAATCTTCTTTTTCAGGTATTGTTAATATTTTTCAGCGTTACCTCGCTTTTTAGTCTGTGAAACTCGAGAAAAAGGTTGATTTTTTTCCCGCTAGAATGGCAATGTTTAATGAACGTTCCTTGTAGCTCTGCGGTTACCTGAATCGGGTTTTCTTGGTGTCCCGCGGAACATAAAAAGCAGATGGAGATGACGCTGGAGGTGATCCACCCGGCGAGGAAGTCATGGCCGGCACCGGCATGAGTCTGGGCTTGGAGCAGTGCTGAGAGGGCTTGGGGAGAGGATTGTAGTGGAGCTCCATCCCCATTCCACTCCTAGCAGCTCTCTGGCCATCCACCTCCATTTCTGCCGGCTGAAATGGACAAGAACCTTGCCAACCGCCCCGGGCCTCCGTTGCGTTGCGCTGGTTTAGGGAGAGGCAGGTGTGGCTGAGAGAGGAAAAAAACGGGAGCGGAGCTGAGAGGACTATGATGCCAGTGCAGTTCCCGTACTGCTTCCTGCTCTAGCCAACCTCTTCGGACTGCATCCCCTCCTCTGCTGACTCGTGTTCCTGCCTGCGCGTCCTCGAAATGAGGACGCGTTTTGGAGGGGCAGAACAGAGGAAGCAGTAGGAGGGGATAGGGAGCACTTGATGAGAAATGAGGAGAATTTCATTCTTTTTTTTTTTTTCCTTTCAACAATGGCTAAATTAAACGTGTGCATTTGAATGTTGAAATCCAATACTCGATGCGATAGCACGATAACGGGTTTGAGTTTTGTACTGTATTTTTCTGGAAAACTTGGAACAGAAGACTGGAACCTAGTCTGTAACAAATACTGTAAGAACTATGAATTTCAGTAAAATTGCCTGTAATACCAATTCCAGATGGCTTGTTTTTAATGCGGTAGTTCCTTTTAAAAGAAAAAATTTTCTTTCCATCAGCACCTGTACTAGAATTTGACTACCTCATCTGTGGAGACTGTGGCAAAGAATTCATGGATTCCTACCTTATGCAGCACTTTGATTGGGCAACATGTGATAATTGCAGGTATTGCAAATAATCAGGAGAAGGAGGGAAGCTTTATGTAAAAGATTGCTGGCTATAATTTAGTTAATTACAATAATTCTGTTTAATTAAAAGCTGTCGGCAAAGACAGTTTTTCAGTCACTTAAGACGTACTGAAAAAGTAAAGAAGTTGACTGATAACCCTGTGCCTTCTGCTCTCGAAGTAGAGCCCAGCAGCTTTGTCTCCTGAGCCTGTGGAGGGCCAGGGGTAGTTTTTTCACCCGCCATAAGGGAAATCGGGCCGTGAAAAGCAGTTGGCCGCGTGTTAGCCTGGAAATTAAAATGGTTGCAGGCTGGAGCTATCTGAAAAAAAGCCCTGATAAACCGCAAAACAACCGCCTGCTAAAGTAGAGCAGGGATTAGGATTGTTTGCAATCCCCCTGAATTAACCCAAATGCAGTTTAGTACTTTGATCAGCACGAGTGGGCCGGCAGCATGGCAGCCAAAGGGCAGAACCCCCACCCGAGGTTACCGGCTGACCTGCTGGGTAAGCAGGATTGCGACCTTGAGCAGGAGGCAGTATCCGCACCCAGGGAAAACGGCTCCAAAAGCTATCGAGATAACCCGGGCAATTAAACGGCCTGAAGCAGCCAACCGCCCATGAGTGCGGCAAAAATGAATGGGGGGTGGGGGGAGCTCGCAGCTCCAGAGCTTGCCGCTTACTACAGGGAGCGGTGTGCACGTGGTGCGAGCAGCTCACGGTCATTAAGAGACAAAAGTGCTGTCTCAAAAGGTGAGACTGGGGAAAGAAAAGGATGTTAAGGAGCAGGCTCGCAGCCTCAGGAGCGGTTTTGCTTCGGATGAAGTAGCTCTTGTGGCTGAACACTTTAGAGCTTCCTCGGTGCATTAGCTTTTAGGGTGAACTTTGAATTCTAGCAACGCCGCGTTTACAGCGGCGCTTCCTTGATGACTGTTGCTGGCACCGAGTGTTGGGCAGCTTGTTCCGGCTCAGGCAGTTCAGGTTATACTTCAGTTGGGATTGCGTAAACCTAGGGGCTTTTTTCATTAACTCATAAATGCTGCTGTGGTTACGCAGTGTTTCATGATACGTCTGGTTAAAGTTAGGACCTTTTAAAGTCTTTATTTTACCCTTCCTGGGTTTACCATCTTGCACTGAGAAAGCACTCTGTCACTGATCCTTTTCTGGGGTCTGGAAGCATATGGAGTGTGTATATTCTCAGGTGATCTGACCTGTCTCACGTTACACATTCTTTCTCTCTTGACCATGTGTCAGGCTTGTACTTTTGTCCTCTTGAATTGCATCTGGGTTAGGTGAATACCTAAAATTATTCATACTCCTTTTTAAGTTTCAGTTACCTCCCTCCTGTAAGCAAGCAGAAGAAAAGCTCTTCTAGAAAAACAGGCTTCACAGCCTGTGTTGGCTGAAATGGGAGGATTTAAAAAAATGAAATTTCAGAAAACCTAGCCTGGAGTTTAGCTAGGTTTTGTGGAGTGCAAAACTACTTGCATACGTTAAGAACAGAGAATGAGAGTTACCTGTATTTCAGGAATGATAGAAGTGGTGGAGACTTAGATGTTAATAATGTGGTTTTCAGGTGTAGGTTTCTCATCATCATTTTGCATCTTCCAGAGACGCTGAAGATAAACATAGGCTTATATCAAGGAAAGAAGCAAAAGAAGAGTATCTTCTTAAAGACTGTGACTTGGATAAGAGGGAACCAGTGCTCAGATTCATTGTGAAGAAAAACCCTCATAATTCACAGTGGGGTGACATGAAACTTTATTTAAAAATACAGGTACAGAAATTTGGCGTATTTGAGACCTCTTTTTATCTGGGTACATCTTTGGTAGCCAAAACACGTCACTTTTAGGTTCTGATTTCTGAATTTGTCAAATCTTAAGTATATTATACATACCTTGTGTAATTTTTCTGCGTAGTAAAGAGCCATTCAGGAAGCAGGAAAGGCAAGTAGATTTTCCAGGGCTCTTATAATTTTTTGTTACTTCTATGGGAATGCTGCTGCTTCAGTTGAATATGCACAAATTTAGAGCTGGATGTGACTTTCCAAGTAAGTTCCATCTAGCTGATGCCAAAAATCACTGTTGCCTCTCAGTGTGGAATGAAAGCCATGTTTTGTGGGTCAGGAGCACAGAGATGGGAGGCAGAGGCAAGATGGGGTAGGCTTGTTTGTGTGTAGGGAAACAAAGATTTTGGAGTTAGTTTTAGAATATTTTCACTGCTTCAGGAGAAAACAAAAACATGTTTATGTCCATCCTGTTAGGTCATCAAGCGGTCTCTTGAAGTCTGGGGAAGTGAAGAAGCATTACAAGAAGCAAAGGAACTCCGCCGTGACAGCAGAGAGAAGTTGAAGCAGAAGAAGTTTGATAAGAAAGTTAAAGGTAAAGGGTTGTTTAACTTACATATTGCAGTGCCTGATGTAAAAGAACAGTTCTGTTGAATCGGTTTCTCCCTCTGATTAAAGTATTTAGAAAATCTTTTCTGTGGCAAAAAGGGGACACAGGACACAGGAGCTGTGTGGGTAAGCCTGCAGCAGTCTGCTCTGACCTCAGAGCTACCTATTTTGCCCTGAGGATTGCGCCAGACATCTGAGGTCCCTTCCAACCTGAATTAGCCTCTTGTCCTGTGGACATGATGCAAGCACTAAGGGCTGGCAGTTCATTATGGTGGCGGTTAAATTTTTTTTGGTATGACCTAGAATTTTTCTTGCTGCTTTTTCTGACCTGTGGAGAACATGGATTCTTGTGGCAGCGGGTTAGAATTCTGTCACATACATGCCCTCAGGTGCAGTGACTGTTAACGAAGGTAGAGAATGCCTTATGCCTTATGTTCCCAGTGCTCCTAGCTCCCGGATACTGCTCGTTAGCCTTGTTTTTTTCCTGATAAATTAGTATTTAGGAGAGTATTCAACAGGTAGAACTTTTGAGAAAGAGTCTCAGCATAAGCATGCTGGTAATTTTAAAGAACAACCCGTCACGGTTGGGCTTTGTCAGAGCTATGGCTTACCATGGTGCGTGTGTGCACTGCCTGTCGCATCCGCGCTCGCTCTGGGCCGGCATTCAGATGCAGAGCGCTGGAGCTGGCTGTATTGTCTGGGGGAGGCCGAACGTGAGGCTGAGCAAATAACCCCGGCCTGGACCATTATGCTGCGTGCACAGAAGGACTGGCAGCGGGCTGTAGCTAAGATGCCAGGGTTCCCTGCGAGCGCAGGCCTTAACGTGACGAAGTTCGCAGCCCGAATGGCTGGGCTCAAACCGTGACTCCCTTCTGCTGCTCAGTATGCTCGCCACCCACCTGCAACATAATATCCTGGGCTCAGCTGCCAGCCTGCGCGCTCCCGCAAACCCGCTGGCTTCACTGCGGCTGCTGCAGAGGCAACTCGCGGCATCGGGCATAAAGCTTAGAGAATGCCAAGTCATTTGGGAGGCTTACTGTGACCTGAATGAAAAGTACTCTTCATTGGTCGCGTGAGACAATGAGGTGTTTTATAAAGACTTCTCCTCTGCATTCCACCTACCCCTTTTGGAGACTTTTGAATGGGTCTGTGTAAAAAGACATTGGGCAACATGTACTTTGGGGCAGATGGAAAATCGTCTCCTGTGAGATCTCATGTCGGTGCAGTTCTTAGCCTTTAAAATATGCAAACGAGGTGAAGATTGCCAGGCAAGTCAGAGCTTGTTCTTGCAAAGGCAGATTCTCACCTAAAATTCATGGAAGACAGTCAGCAAATCAGGAGCGGTTGTCCTCAGAAAAGGGGCTAGCTTGAGTTTTATTAATCATTACTTAAGATTTTTTGAAAACCTTGGAATTTTCTTACATTTCTCCTCAGAACTCCGGCGGGCCTTGAGGAGTAGTTTGTGGAAGAAAGAAGCCAAAATCCATGAACACGAATATGGACCAGAAGAAAATATTGATGAGGATACATATAAAAAGACATGTACTATATGTGGCCATGAATTAACATATGAGAAGATGTAGTGATAGCCTGGGGTTTTCTTAATTACATGATCAATGTAATATTTCTTTGTATTAACTTAAAATAAATGCTAATTATGAAGATGTGCCAAGTGCTGTGAAGAATGGTGTTCCTCCATTGTAAGAAGCGCTGCAGAATAAAAAAGTTCTGCTGTTCAGGCTGGATTTCAGGGTAGGACAGCGCACATTTTTAGGGGTTCAATAAATTGGTCCCTTGCAGGCAAAAAGCTTATCATTCTACCTTGTACGCTGAGGAAATTAAGGTGAACGTCCTAGTACTTGTCTGGGTGTGTTAGAGGAGGAAGACTCCAAATTTTGTCCTGTTCTCTGGTTTCCAGTTGCTGTTGTCAGGGGCGGGCAGAGGGAAACGAGCTGGTGCTGGGAGAGCAAGTCATGAGGCAGGTTCTGCATGGAGCTGGAGACTGAATTAAAGGAGAATTCTCTCTCATAAGGAAAGGTGCCAGCTCCTGGGCAGAGTTTGACACATCTCTAACATGTTTCACAGGGGACAGGCCTGAAGCTTATCCTCTGATGGTTTGTTTTTTTTTTCTCCCCAAAAGTTTCAGACTAGAGACCAAGGTGATTCTTGCACAATTTCACCCTTCCTCACGAGTTTCTGATCAATACCTGTCCTTCAGGAAGGGGGCAGTTTAAAGCAGATGTAAGCGCACCCAAGCTACATGTGCTTTCAGTAGAGGGCGGATTCACTTTCGAATTCAAATTTCAAGTCATGAGTTCTTAGAACTGTTGTGGAATGCATGTGGAAATGGCTGAAGGGAAGGAACGCTCTCCAGGCAGCTGCTCTGCATTTGCTCGCCATTGTAAATGGAGCAGAGCTTGGGGAAGCCTCTGGAGACCATTCTGGGCCACTGTGGCTCTGCAGAACTGAAATACTACAGTAGGATCCAACACTCCATGTTGGCCCTCTGCCACCAGCCTTTTCCCCCATGCACATGGGGGACACAGCCCTGCAAGGCTTGGGAACCTGGCTCCGGGAAAGGAGGCAGGTCCTGACAGAGCTTTTGGCGGTAGTCCTCTCTCCAAACCACAGATACCTGACCCGCTGCTGTCTCAGGTCCCAAAGCTCCTCTCCAGGGCAGCCAGGCGCTGTGTGCTGGCTGCCAAACCACTCACCTGTGGGCAGGCTGCAGCAGCCACCCCTCAGTACGCACCTCTGGCGCACCCCCACCTTGCCTCGGGCAGCAGCACCGCCCAGAAGAGAGAATTTCCACACGGGCTCCCTCCTGGCACCTAGCAGCACCCACGGCAGCCCTTGCCTCACTTGGCTGCGCAGGCGGGGGAGCCTGTTCGATCAGCCGGTAGTGCAAGGAGCTGCAGGCTTGGGTGTTAGTCAGGGCACCCACAGCAGCGCAGGAGAAACCAAACTGCTCCAACTCTGGCTGCATTCAGCACCGGCATAAAACCCCTGTGACACCACCCCACGCCCCCCAAATATGTAGGACAAACACTCCCAGTAGCAACCTGCTTCACCTTCATTTATTGTCGTATTTAATTGTGCATTTTTACCAACCACACCACATTTCTACAGCATCTTTACGCTATCCTCATGCCTCAGCAGTCCCTAGTTTCTCCAGTTTGCTGCCAGTATCACTACGCAAAGCATCTTGTTCTCTTTCCTACATATACCAACTGGTTTCGCAGTCAGGTCAAGCATACGCCACTGGAGGGAAAGGTTTCCAACAGACCCTCCAGACATGTAATTGAAGCCCATGCTCACCATGGAAGTCAAATCAACTCTGAAAGACATTGCTATTTGGTTTCAAAATCATAGGACTACGCTCAGGCATTTACAACTGTATCCCCAGCCAGCACCCGTATTTGTCAAGGCTCAGAGGACGTAACAGGTTACAAGTTTTAACTGCATTACCAGTTTTACAGAAGTCACATTACAGTCAGACCCCCGCCACTAGTTAATACATGAACTCATATCGATGCGAGCCAGTGGGAAAAAAACTATTAAAGCCCAATTAAAACCTCTACAGTATTAAATGCTTCTTTTAGAAAAAACCCCAAACAACTATATGATTATTCAAGAACATTAACAGAGAAAGATCGAAGCAAAGTCTGTGCATGACTGACAAAACCCCTGCGTAAAGCAAATTTACAACAATTACCCTGAACGAATGGAGGGATCAGTCAAATCAGAAAGGGTAAGCAGAGAAAGCAGAAGTAACAGATCTAAGTCTATGGGGATATATCGGATTGCTACAGGCCACAGACAAACTTAGGTCAACACGCAAAAGTAGACAGTTCCATTTCTTTACCCTCCTTGCTTCTTCAGGAGGTTAATTGGTCAACATATGGATAAAATGCATTACTAGCCATAGTACTTGGAAAAAAAAAACAACTCGTACAGGAACAAATTTACTTCAAGCTCATAACTTCCTAAGCTTAAGCTGAACAGCAGGTATGAAATTCTTTTAAACTTCCATCAATGGAAAGACCATCCACAGCTTGGAAACGCACTGCACACTGACAGCGCTGAGCACCACAGGCAGTGTCTCTGCCATTCATCACTGCTCAGTTCAATGGTTTAGCCTTATGTATGTAACATTGTTTGCATAACTCAAAACTAAGGCTATTCCTATTTTCAGGCTTCATTTCCTCAGTCTAAGTGTCCGGCGAACTACCACTCAATTTAGCATCAAAATGCCTTCTGAAGACGTGGGAGCCACAGCTGCCAGTGCGTTCTAAAGCAAGAGAAGGGTAGCAGATGCAGCCACTGCAAAGCCGTTGTTACCAACCCAGATGAGGTGAGGGGCTCTTGGTTCATCCGCCATTGGAAAGGTTTCTGGCATCGCTGCAGGCCTGCAGGTCCAGCCCAGCGCAAGCGCAGCAGCTCAGTTACTTAGGCTGAAATAAAAGGAACAGCTGAACACAGCCCTGCCCTCTTCCCTGGCACCTGGGGTTAGTTTCCAACACCCAGCTAAGGCTTGCAGTACCAAAGTCCAAAGTTTGTTCCACCAACTTGTGCTTACTGCCTCCGGTTCACAGTTCAACCACACTGAAAAAAGGATTGCAGAGTCCTAAGTTGTCTGTGTTCCTCTACCGATTGTTTTCAGGAACTGTAAAAAGACACTAGACAATACACTTAAAAAACAAGTTTCAACTGTATTACAACCATGTTCTTTCAAACTGTGAAAACCTTGCTGGCTTGGTAATGAACAAATCCACTTCCTCTATACTACTCTGAAAGCTTAACTCAAGTGTTTGTTTCACGTGCCCAAAGTTAAGACGCGTTTCCTATGCCATACCAGGGAACTCGCCGCACTGCTCAATGAGAAGGTGTGTTCCCTTTCATACTCACAAAACACTACGAACTGTTGCTCGCTTCTGAAATTCCTTTGATTTAAGGGCCAGGCAGAGGTAACATATTCTGTTACTGGGATCTGTTTATGTTTTGTGGGGCTTTTTTCCTTGGTTTTTCTTTTTATATAAACAAAGGAGAAACAAAAACTACTATCATGAAGTCAAGAGTTAAAGCAAATTAAAATACAACAAAAAGAAATGCTATTTTACTTCACGTCTATCCCCTATCAGTCATAGCTTGTAAGGCTTATGATGCTTACACAGTTTGCTGTTTGTTAGAGTACTGTTTTGTTTTATATAGAAGCACATGAAAGCCAGTTTTAGTTAAAAGTTTCTTTCATCCCCATATCAAGTTTTTGCATTAAAAAAAAAAATAAATCATTGAAGTCCTGCAGACAAGACTGTGCCCACAGAATCCTCAGGCCTGCAGAGCACAGAACTGCTGAAACACAGCCAGTATGTGGTGGTCCAGTTCAGCTGTAAACAGGAGGTTCTCTAGGGTCACCATGTACTGCTGGATTATCTGGTGATGCTGGCAGAAGAGGAAAACAAAACACAAACATTTATTATTCATATAAGAATAGGCAGAGAAGTCAAGACATGCAAGAACCACAGGTCAGATTTTTTTCACCAAAGTCGCCAAGCACATCTCATTTCCCCTGGACCCCAGCCACTGACAAGAAAAGCATAATGCAGAGTGCTACTGACTGCACCAAGAGGGCATGAGATGAAACCCTGCCCTGGGCAGCACCGTGCTCCCTGCAGCTCTTCACTCTTGGATCCCGAATTGTGTGCAGGATGCTCTGCAACTGCAGAGATACCCTAGGAGCACCATGCTATGTGCCTTCCTCTGAAGCCACCCCTACTACCAGGGAAGGCTTCAGGCCAGGGGAGAATTACACCACCACTCCCATTCCTCAACATGATCTTCTGCTCAGACAAGTACAGGTTTTTACTACTGTCGCTTTCATCCAGCTACCTGTGCCTGTTACAGGATTAATACAGAACCAACAATTTGAGAACGACTTTAGTAGCTGTTTATGTATCTCATTAAAAGGAATTCTGCAGGGTTTTAATCTGCTCATAAAAGACATCTATCTACCTTGGCATCCCGTTTGCTCGGAACTCTGCCCTTTCCAGAGATGCAGAGTTAAGAGGCGCACAGCACAGCTCGCAATCGCATTGCCCTGTCTTTCTGCCGCGTGCTCGCAGCATGGGAGTTAATCAGGGAGCAGTCACACCAGCAAGGCCGCCAGAACCAGTTCGGAGCTCGCCCCACAGCAGCCTTCAGAGAAGACGTGCTGCTGCCACCTGCTGCTCCGCTGGCGGAGTGCTCCGTCCCGCCGCCATGACGCCTGTCTGTCCATCCACCATGTCCCTGCCCACCGCCTCCCCAACGCAGGAACGAAACCTACCTGCAGGAAGATCTGCTGCAACCTCTCTATGCAGCTCTTGTACCAAGGTGTAAACACATCAATTCCACCGGTTTCACAGCGCACTAAGTGCTCGGTTAACAACATAATGAAACGCTGCAGGAGAGGGGAAAAAACCCAACAAATCCCAACTTAAGTCTTGTCAAATGAAAGCAGGATTCTACCCTCAGGTAAGAGGATTTAGGAGACAGAGCCTTCCAGCAGCAGTGTGAAAAATAACTGTTTTGCTTGGCACTGAATTTAGTAAGCACATAAGATACAGTTACCTTCTGGCTGTTCAGGAAACGGTAACCTAGCAGAACTCCTCTGCTCCTGAGCACTTGAAACTGAGCAGATCCTGCTCAGCAGCACTCCTTCTGGGGGGCGATCTGGACTGACTGCAAACCGCAGTAAACCCATCAACCCCTTCCCACACTCTCATTCCAAGAAGATGCCCAAGATACTGGATTTATAAGCTCTCAGTGTCATTTGTAACTTTCAGAACCCGAAAGCGGGAAGAGACTTTGTCCAACATTACCTGGAATATAACAAGGAAGAGATTCTTTTGCTCGCTCTGAGCTGACTCTACTTTCTCCTGCAAACGCTCTATCTGCTCTTCTAGTGGCCCATCTTCCCGATCACTGCTTCGGTCATCGTCGTCGTCATCGTCGTCACTGTCTCGCTGTAAGTGACAACAACACAGGACTAAAACAGCAGCCTGGCTACCTGTGGATGCTGTTAATTAATACCCTCTGGCTTCCCACGTGAAGAGGTCTGCAGCTCAACTGAAGATACTCTGGGGTAAGTATTGCATTTGGAAAGACACTTACTTAAGACCGTAATTCAGGAAAGACATTATGAGGAAAAAAAATGCCAATATAGGAAAGTCATGAAAAAAAATAGTATTTCAGAGCTATCAGAACAAGCTTAAAGATTTAAAAGCCCTTTGTTTAGTGGAAACTCAGTAGAAGGTCACAGCCCTGTCAATAATAATAATAATAATAATAATGAGCAGACTTTTGAAAAAGTCTAGTGTATATTTTGTAAAATGGTGTCTACTGCAGCAGGGTGGGTATTTCATTCAATGAACAATTCTGAAATCTCAGGACTCAAAAAAATTAACCACTCGGCAAGAAAAGTTCTGAGCAAGAACCCAGGTGAATCCATCTGGTTAGCACATAAGGAAGACTGGAGACTGTAGCCCAAGGTGTTAAATATCCATGATTGAAAGGGATGCTCTCAAGAATGGGAAGGGTCAGCATGGAAACCAAACTACTAACTAGGAACACAACAAGTTCTCATTGCCTCAAAACCAAGACAAAGCAACAACTCACCCACCCGCAAAATATGTGTAGGTACCAGACTTGTGAGCTCAGGTAAGCAAGTCTTACACAAGACTATAAGGGATACAGGAAGAAAGGCAGAATTTGGTGGTTTACAGTACGTTCTAAGATACTGCTTCAGTTTCATGGGATAGTTTCTGTGCAGAAGTGCCCATAAATTAACAGGACAAAACCTAAAACATTTATGAAAGGAGCACTGCATTACACACAAGTTAGGTGCCACATGTTAACTCACTGTACAGCAAGTGAAACTCACAAACAAAGATAGTGGCAGCTTTGAATTAGCTTAAAAAAAAATTGAAAACAACTTACCAGAGAAGTGAGAGTTTAATTCTATTCTCTCTAAAGGAACTTGTTTTTCCCCCCATCTACAGAGGTTGCCTGAACTTAAAAGACTAAAGGTCCAACAGGACCTAAGAGAAAGCACATAAGCCTTGGACTCATTCAGTAGTAAGGCAATCCACTTCACACCAGGGACATCAAAACTGAACAGCTTACTTCCTCTGAAAGGAATGGTCATGCAGCAGAGCAACAGCCTGCAGAACTACTCACTGTTGCATACAAACGTTTCTTCCTGGCACAACAGTCATTTAAAGTACTCAGTAATAAAGAGCTGCAGCAAGACACAAGTACAGAAATGAAAACACTGGTATATTTGTTTAGAGACGCAGGCAAAGCTCTTTGCTTCACAGTAAGATCAATGACTGCATCTAAGTCTTCAATAAGCACAGGCATTTATTAATTGCTGATCAATGTAGGTTGAGGAAACAAGTGACTGAGATAGCTGTTGCTGGGAGTGAAGGGAACAAGATGAAAGGCCTGGGATGAACCAATACTGGCAAACTATGAGGTACTGGTGATGTTTCAACAGAAACATCTGGATTAGTGACTGACTGTTGTGATTTTAACCTCAGCAGAAAAGCTGGGGCCACAAAGGTCAGAAAAAGAAGCCCCCCTGCCTCTTTAAGAGGTGGGGGATGGGTGAACGGAGGGAACCCAGGAGCTGCGAGACAGAGGAAAAAAAAAAAAAAAGGCCTGCGGGTTGGGATAAGGATAGTTTACTAAACAACAGGGAAAGGTATGAAAACAACTAACTACAGTGCTATTATATACAGTGCAAACCTCTCCCCACACTATGTCATTTGAGCCGTGCCCAAACCAATTCAGATTCAGAGCCCCGAACGCAGCACTCCCTGAGCCCAGCACCCCCGAGCACCCCCCTCACCACCGCCTGCCACGCCGATCCCAAAGAGAGAGAGAGAGAAGCCGGAACTGGCACTACACCTGCCCAGACCGGGACTTCCCGTGCCCGGAGCAGTTTCTGATGGGTCCGGAGTCTCCCCCGGAACTGGCACTGCGCCTGCCCAGACCGGGACTTCCCGTGCCTGGGTCCGGAGTCGCCCCTGAAAGGGGGGGGGCAGACTGCCTGATCATGGTGCAATTGGTATGGAATACTCTCAGGGCTAACATAGCCTGCTGCTGGGCTGAACCCAGGACACTGACTTGTGCAGGTTTCTTGAAAAATTATCATTAGCCTCTCTGCCATGTGCCAAACACCAACATTACCTCCATCCACTGCTGTGAAGCTAGCTAAGGGTTTCATGCAGGTCATCACATTCACAGGCTACATACAAACACCGAACTTCTCTCTTGCTCTCTGCAACTCTCACCGTGTTTAATAAACGGTCTTCAGTATGTCATGACTATGTATCTCATTCAGCCAAGCTTCCTTGGGCCCCATCTTCTGCAAACGCTGCAGAAGACACGCTCTCACCCCATTTTACTGTCCCACTTGGGATAACAGAACACCACAGCAGCTGCTTGCTCGTCAGTTTCTTGTATATAGTAACCCAGATCACGCAAACATATCCAGAAAAATAAGCTGGAGGAAGGAAGTGACAGATGCCAGTGTCAGGTCCCAGCAGCATCCATCAGAAGAACAGCAACAGCCAACTTTTCAATAGCAAATAGCTGTTTCTGTGCACTTCTGCATGGAAGCCGCAAGAGCGCTCTTTAACAGAACTTACTGTAAATGATTTGTGCCTGTTCTTATTGTTACCTACTAAAGTAGCTGGAATCCAGATCAGAAGGGAAGTGGAAGACACACTCGTATCGAAAGAGAAACTTTTGAGAAATCTTGAACAGAGGAAGCACAGATACATTCCATTAAATATTCTACTGAATGCTTAGGCTGTGGCTGCCATCAGATACGCGGGCTAAGAAACATACATCCACGGTTTGATGTCTTAGGGCTACAGGTGACCACATATCTGCAGGCCTGCTTCCAGATAAACATACTTACTCAGTCCTTCCCAAAACCAACTGTGCATCAGTCTGGCAGCATGCAGGCTTGTATAACTTAGTTTAAAATAATTAAACATTCCAAATTACTCACTCGTTTGTGCTGCCTAGCCAATCTTGCCTTAGTCTCCTCTAGTTCTTTGTGAATCTTCAGAACGTGCTTATTCATCTTACGGATTGTGGAATGTAAGATCTCCCAGATATAAAACCTAGGAAAGAGATAAAGCTCAAACACTACATTACACACCACTCCAAAACAGAAAGCAAAACAGAGTTTCTTACAGAGAAAATGTATCTGGGGGAATCTAAGAAACTTAGTATCATCTAAGTAGCATCACTAGAGTGAGCAAATATTTGGCATATAGGAACGCATACCTGTAATGTAAGAAAGCTTAAGGATAATTTATTTTCTGTTTTCTGGAGTACGCTTCAAAAAATCCAGCATACTGCAGGACTACCAACATCAAACTGACTTCTCAGACCAAATACATCCCCCATTCTCCATAAGCAATGTATAAATGGCGACACAAGTCACATACCTCAACCACACTAAGATAGCAGCTATGTAACACACACAGGAACAGACTTTGTCTATAAATATTTCCAGCGTTGTTCTGCTTTGGCAGGCTTAGAGACTACTTGCAAAATGACATGCTAGCAACATTCTTGCACTGTCATGTAAACACTCATATCCCAACTCAGAAAGAAAAATGCGGAAGCACGTGTTTTGTACAAGGAGCCAAACCCTTAGTGTACTTTTTTCTTCCACTACTCAGTTTTCATAGATTAAACTACGTACTGGCCACTTGAAATAGTACCTTGGGGACAAAAAACAATGCAAGGGAAAGTCTTGTTACCTAGTAAAATCATGGGCAAGCTCTGAAGAGAAGATCCAGTTTGCTACTGCAGCACAGTCAACAATTTGTGTCCGAATCATCTTGTCCACGAGCACAGCAATCATCTGTATTTTGTGAAAGTCACAGTAATTCAAAACAAGAAACAGGCTTGCACAGATAACCTGTGTCAAGTACTCCAGCCTCAGACAAAAACAAAGATGGTTTGATGCCACTCTATGCTAGTTACATTACTGGGTAATTTCAGACACTTAAGGGAGCTGGCTAGTCTAGTGGAAAACTGCTCAGTTAGGGGATCTGTATCAATTACATAAAGCATTCTGATTTTGTTCCACAACGCTCTCTACATCTCTATGCTCTTTGTTAACATAGGTACTTCTCCACAAAACCAAAAAAACCCCAAGTGTCATAGTTGAAATTGAGGCCTTACATGCCCTTGTATCCGATGTTCTGGTTTGAGTCCTTCGATATATATATATATATAGGTATATATATATATATATAGGTTGTTTAAGCCATTCAGTTATATATATATATGAATGTATAAATATACACCTGTCACATCACCGTAAAGGAGCTACTGCTAGCCTATTCTTGAACTGCAACAGTCTTCAAACATGAGAGCAAGCTCTCCTCTACAGGACACAATCATTTTCAGTCAGAGCCAGGGCTGCGTAGACAATGCAAGTGCTTACTTGCTACAGGTGCTGCCATGATTCTGCAGGGAATCTAGGAAGCAACTGCAGAGAGAAGGTACTGACTAAAGCAGTTGCAAGCTGTTCAGGAAAAAGGCTTATCTTGGTTACTCATGTGCTTGAATGCCACAGTATCTAAGAACCCCAGCCTGCATTGCGTTTATCCTTACAGCCACCCATTGTCAAACAAGGAAGTGTAACAACGCTCCTTTTATGGAAGGAATATTAAAATAACTGAATGAATCATACAGAAGACTCAGCACTCAAATTCCAAGTACCAGGATAGTATCCTATGCTGTATTTGTCCTTCTCTATCGCCAGGAAGAATTCCTGAGCTTGGTCTTTCAAGAAACACATACCTAAGGTTTTGGGAAAACATTTAAACTCAACATCTAGAGTTTCTCTTTACAAAGTCACCATTGCAACCTTAGCTACAGGTCCAGGGACTACTGATTCGTGTTGCGAAATCACTATCAGCAGCAGAGATCACTCATCAGCACTATATGCCTTGTGAATACTGCTGATAGTCTGAGCCAAATCAAAGGACATTCTCACAGCCACAGGAGCAGGGAAAGCGGCATTAGGAAGCTCTGGACAAGCGTCCTCCTACCCAGGCATCATTTCTTCTGTGTGTTGGGGAGGAGCATGACTCACAAAAAACCAAAAGTAGAGCCTGACCAGAGTAGAAGTCTAATAAATGCAAGAGAGGAAAATCTAAGTCCTATGACTGAGTAGAGAAGACCTTCATAACTTTTGCATTGATCTCTCTCAAAGCAATCTTGATTTATTCATAAAAATCTAACGTGACTGTTGAGTCTGGGTTTGAAACCTCCATCTCAGTTTGGTCAGGCTGCAATACAAAGGAACAAAGAGGAAGAGGATGCTGCAAAAATGTAATTTCTTTTGATCCAGTTAAATGGTAGTAAAAAGTAGGTCATACTCTAACAGTCACATTTTCAAGGTCAGTAATTATTATTATCTGGCATAGGTATCTTTTAGGTGCACAGCTTTTGCCATAGGGAATGGACCGCAGGTCCAGCAGTGGATGCAAGAACTGCCCCCTCTTCTCAGTGGCATCACTTCTGACCTATGCAGCTGAGAGGTACAGCCCACTTTCAAACACAGTAAAGCACAACACAAACACACCAGTAAGCAGGAGGTGAAATAATTAATGCAGCCAAATTCAGCTCGCGTTCCTTATCGGGTTCTATTTATAGGAGAATGACAGTCAAGGGAGAAAACAACTGCTTTGAAGAAACTGAATGGCTTAAACAACTGAGGCATTTTTCATAGGTCTTTTAGGGTGTTATTTCCTCTGGCTCAAGAATGAACATAATCATGGCACTGTCAGACAGATCTGTTCTGAACAGCCACTGACTGCAGCTCCACTCACTCTGCCTACACGCAACAGTGACTCCAACATGAGCGTTGTGGAACTGTATGACTTTCACTAGCAACTGGGTGAAAAAGAAAAGCCCTAACCCCCCCCCCCCCCAGGTTTCCACATTTCTAAGAATGTAGCCTACTTTTGATACAAGATCTACATCTTATTTCAATTTACCTATCTACACAGTTTTCCAATTTGGAAGAGAAACATGATTTCAGCAGAAGTTATTCTCTTGCATGACAACCAGCCTAGTACGAATCTGAGTCAGAATGACAGCCTTTGCCTTCCCACATTGCACCCTGAGGATGAAGTGGCCTCACTGATGGTATATATTTGATGCCCAGCCTTCATTTTAGGCACTAGCAACAACAGTAAACACAACTTAAACTTTCCTTCAAGTAAGAGGACAGTAGGCAAGTTATTTTTAAAGCATATAAAGCAAGCTGTAACACTTTTTATTAAATATGACCTCTGTGAGTTGAAACTCACAAAGACACTTGACATTGCAACCTCTTACCTGTGGATGATTCTTCCAAACCTCATAGACAACCCTCAGAACATGGAGTTTCCCCTCATCACTTTCAGCAAGTGTTTTAAAGACTTCATGAAACCTTTTAATAGATGTAAGTAGTCAGTGGAGGGGTTGGGATCAGGTCAAAAGAGCAGCAGATACAAGGCAAGTGGTTTAGATTGGCAAAAAGAGAATTTTCTGACTATCTGCAGCAATTCTTGAATAACTATTCCCTAGAAAATATAACCATTCTGAGCTAAAATAGGCTACAAAGACTTGACAGCTCCTAAAAGCAACTTAGTGGTAGCCCAGCTTCAGGGAGCAGGTTCACATTTCTCATGCTCTTAAAAGCAGGAGGCACTTTCATGCTTGGTGTGCTTATCTGTACACAGCTGGAGCAAAATTTGCTGCCTTTTGAGCCTTGGACCTTCCTCTTGATATGTGTTTCCATACCTTTAGACCTTTATCCAATCTGCCTCTTTTTGAAGGGAATGCTGCTAAAAGCTTCTATTTTAGCAGAGTTAGGGTGCCTGCTACACAGCTTTCACAATCGAGCTTATTGTAATGATAACTATAAAGTGTTAAGAGGCTCTTTTTGATCTCATGGCAGACACTCTTGGTGTGCAGCAGTGAAAAAACCACGGCTCAAACTATTCCCATCACCCTGCCTCTTGTACTTCTGACTGCAGGTTACTACCAACAGCTTCTTATCAGCATTGCCTCTATGAAGCTCCCAGGTGCGTGTTTTTGTAGCAGCTTTATATATCTTTAAGGACAGAAAGAAAAATTAAGATGCATGTGAGTACCTTTCCTGTATCAAGGCCACTTAAGAGCAACGCCAAACCACAGAGGATTAAAAACTAGTTACTTTATCTCATTTTTGCTAAGCAAGGTGCAGCAAATTCTTTAAAAGTTCAAATGTTTCTTTGAGGGATGCACTCTGAAGTATTTTAGAATGGATTTTACTGTGCCTTGGTAGATAAAAGAAAACTACAGCAGACTGCTTTGAAGTTTCATGTTTTCTTTTTTAATTTTTATAGATGCAGCTGCTCTGGAGTTGCATCATCGTGGCAAGGTATTGCAGTGGGAGCGACACAGTCATTCAAATGTGAGAAGAAACCCTTGTTCCTCACCATAATCAGCATGAGTAATTCTAAAATGAAGTAGTGTTCAAAATCTGTCTCATTTGCTTGATTTACATCACATACAAACTTGTTAATTCAATTCACATATATTACCTAGTGTTTACATTATCAATCCTTCAGTATGTAGTGTCATTAATTCTCCTAATTGTACTGCAATGTGGGGCACCTAAAACACTGCTGAAGAAGCTCGGTTGAGTTCATTTATCATGCATTTCACAGTCAGAATGAAACAACTCTACAGGCTCCAAAGTAACAGACATATTCCACTTACTTTGCCAGGGCACTGAAGGAATGGCTGAAAGACTTTGCAGCTAGATGGAGCAGGGTCTGAACAAAGACTTCTATTTTCAGAGGGTTGAAGGTAAATCCTTCATCTGCAAGTTATTTAAAGTTGAAACTATAAGTACTTCAAGTAGAGCATGTAAGCTCCTCATAAAACTGCAGAGATAACTTAAGGTTTTAACTCATTTCACAAAACAGAGTTTCATCAACAGGGTTTTGCAAGGCTGAGCAGGGAGCTAGTAAAAACTTTCTGAAATACAATGATCTTCAGGCTCCCATTCTGCCATGGGTAAAACATGCAGAACGAATTCCAGGTCAGTGAAGAAGTCATAAGGGACAGCCATCCTGCCAACACGTAACAGCACTGACGGATGGCAGCAGAGGGAACTGTACAGCTACGCACCAAGCTGACGGCTCGGCAGGCCACAAGGAAGGGAGTGTGCATGAGGAGGGGGGAAGTCAGGCATGATTAGGGTGCAGAGGCTGGCTCTTTATGACATGGGAGAAGGGTCCAGTACACATGCATAGCAAATATGGCTACTAGGGGTGAATGGCGTGAAGTCCCCTCCTGTAGCTGCAGCTACCTGCAGCTGCAGACAGGAAGGAGGGAGGAGCTCTCATTAGTGTGTGATGCATAAAGCAAGTAAGGAAATGACAGTGGATCCCAGAGCAAAACACAGATTGCTAGTGCTCTCTGCTTGCATAACAGAACACTTGCAAATATTACAGAAATATTCAAGCCATCTCTATCATAAAGATCACTTAATTCTCTGTCTCATACTCCTTCTCACACCATAAAACACATAGGCTTTAGGAATCAGTGCTGCCTGTGGCTGAAAAGCTAAAAAGAATGTGAGTGGAGTCCCATCGTGGGTTTGTATCTCAAGACGACTACATCTTATCTCCCATGGGACTGCACTGAGGGCAGGGAAGCTCTCAGGGCACAAACACTGAATCTCAGGGGTGAGGGTAACAGCATGAACTACGTTCTGCTGCTGAAGACAACAGAAATGCTGAATTATTTCATGCTGATCTCAAGAAAACACACCTCAAGCACCAGGCTATCACTGCTAAGAAAAAACAGGCCTGCCTCTGCATGTTAAGATATTTATAAAAACCCCCAACAACAGTGCATCATTTCAATTTACTGATCAACTGAAACCAATTATTAAGAGGAAGAGTATACAGTTCTGCTAACGACCACACTCATAGATCCAAAGGACTGCAGATCAGTCTACACAAATGAAACTTCAGCCTGCCAAAGCCTACCAGCATGTATCTTACCATCATCATCATCCTGGTTTGGATTAGGCACATCCTTTAAAATGCTGAAGATTTCATCATTACTGGCCTTATTTTTAATTGCGATTGTTAAACACAGTGCCACTGTGTATCCAGGAAGAGACCCTAAACAAAAGCAAAGATGTAAAAAATACACAGAAGGCCAGTGAGTAATTTTAATATTTGCCTCTCAGAGAAACAAGCACACTTCCCAACTACACCTAAGACTAGCTATTTCAAGTATCATTGTCCATATCACTATTCCATAAAACTGCTCAACATGTTTCCTGCTCTTCTTGTTAATTTCAAAACTTTAAGTGGAAACTTTAAAGCTGAGGTCAGGTAATCACTCTCCTGTCTAAAGCTCTACTTCAGCTTCCACTGCTTTCCTAAAAATACAACACTTCCTTGTTTTTCCTTACTGTATCTTTGATGATGACATTTTAATGCCTAGCATTGTCTTTGTACTGAGCAATAAAAAGAATAATAAGGTATCTCTTATCTCAATTGTCACATCATCTACTGGCTGTGTATGCTTCATTAAATCAAATTTACTGCTGAAGTCTTCTACTGTTTCATCAAGTTCAAAAGAGAAACCCACATTATCACTTCATATGCTGATTTTGCATAGTATTGTGCCCAAACAAGGGAAATAGATTAATCTTCCACTGTTAGAGTTCCTGCAAATGATGCTGCAGAATTACCACAATGACCTCAGCAAGAGTAACTTATCGTAATTCTCTTCATAGAGAAGTAGGAAAGAAGGTTATACTGCAGAGATCCACGCTTAATATATACTCATTGCTCACATGAAGCATTTACCCATATGAAAGCCATGCATAATTATTTCACCTGAGTTCTTCTTTACGAAGACAAGAAATACTAGGATCTAGTGCGCTCCCTTGCTCTGAAGCGCGACTTTCTTCAACTTCAACCCCCAGTAACTTCAACACTTACGATTACTTTCATCCCCATATTTGTAAATGCACACTGGATTGGCAGGACTGAGGACAGAAAAACTTGCAGGAACAATGTCTATTATTCGTTGATGGTAGGAGAGCCTGGAAATACCAAGTTTCAAAGCAGCAGAATTAAAATGGGAGTAATACCAGGACTAGTTCTAAAGTGACTCCTTTATAGTGGTTTTGCCATATTTAACTTGCATCGAACAAGAATCAGAACATTTATTCATCAAAATGGTAGTTTCTGTTGGGTAGCAAGAGCTAAGTAAACAAACTTATTAGGGGATGCTTTTCATTTAAGCTCCTTGATGCTAGAGCTTCGTCCTCATACAACTAATTTAGCGTGTGAAAAGATTTACACCCAGGTAGAGTATTTTATGCAAAAGCCCAAGATGTGCTGCAAAACTAAGACACTGGTAGTCAAAGCTGAAAAAGATTACTAAACTGGAGGTCTTCATTTTACTTTCCAGCTTATTTCACTCCCACAAAGGTTTAATTTTGCTACCAGACTTTCCATTGAAATGGAAGAATGCCACAGAAAAATTGCATTTGTTTTGCAGCACAATACTTTCACACTTCTTATACGGAATTCACCCAAAACCATGTGAATGTTTTCGTGTAGGATGCTGAACAACACAGACTTCTTGCTTTTTCTCTCTCTTCCATCCCAGCAATTCTAAGTCTAGCCCTGATGCTGTACTCTTGTTTTGTTGGGTTTGGGGGTTTTGTTTGTATGGCTGGTTGTTTAAGGAAAATGAACATCAGAGGCACCTAGAATAATTAAGATTACATTCTTAGTTGTTGGTGTAACTATCAGTTCCCTCTTTTCCATGAATGCTGAATGCTTTCCAGGAATATTGCCTACTCTAATTCTTTACATGCCAATGGTGATGCATGTCTTTTTGTAACTACAGGTGTGCACACCTAGGATATGTATCTCACTACTATCTGCTCCACCTCTTTCTCCATCTCTCTGAAGTAGCCTCTTCAGCATCCCACAGCAGGTAGAACAGATTAAAATAATACAAATCACAGATTCATCTCTTCACTGCAAATGAATTTAAGAACAGATATACCTAAGACAAGAGTAAAGTTAAAAGGAATCTGACAGTATCTAGAGGGAAAGATCAAACTTTGCCTTGACTGCAACTATCAAGTGTTACTTACCGCATGCACTTTTCCAAAACCTCCTTCACAAATTTGGGTTTAGGCTTTTCAAGGTCCTGAGTAAGACAATCTGACCTATTAAAGGACAGAACATGATTGCTTTTAGCAAAAGAATTTGTGTTTTAGTCTCTTTTGGGCTTGGTCTAGTAGGTAGAAAACAATCACAATCTATCACAGGCAACTGGAGAGCCTGACAATTTTACAGTGTAGGCAATTTTAAGACAATGAGGTAAGTTTATCCCTATTTGCTTACTGACCATCAGCATTCTTGGAATCTCATCTCTGTGTGATATATTCTCAAGTAGCTTCCCCTCCCCCTCCAGATTAAAAATAATCTGTCCTTACAGCTAGCTAGCTTTCCCTTTCCTTAGGAAAGGAACTTTGTTCATCCCTTGCAGGCATTTTGATTTTCTGGATGATTTCAGATAAAGATAAGTCTCAAATACAGTCAATTGCAAGATTTGTGGGAAATAACAGCTTGTGAGATCAACCCACAGAAGCACTGCCATCAAGGAATAACATCCAGGCAAAAAAAACCCCAGGTCTTTGACAACTGCTGCCTGGTCAGTCAACAAGGATGTACAAGATGGCCATCAAGCACTTAAGTTTCTTGTGTTGCCCTTGTGTGAAGTTAAGTGAAGCCACAAGAACATATCACCAGAAGGGCTGCACCCCTCTCCACAAGGACACCTGGGCAGAGCTGCTGTGGAAAGCATGTATGGTAGCAGGGTGAGTTACAGTAGGGAGGATTTAATCCTGAGGTGATCTCTTGCTACATGGGAGCCTGGACTGGAAAGCTCAGGGCAACCTGTGGTTAGATGGGAGTCCAGGGAGCTCCCGCTAGGCATGTGAGTTCAAGATTCAGCAGGGTAAGCAGGGGCAGCACTGATGGAACTTCAGGTGCTGGGATTTGGCAGGAGGGAAATGCATCACAAGGTCTCAAGGATAAAGGTTGTAACAAAAGGTTTAGGGTATGACAGAGGGAAACATCACAGAATGATTACATGGTAACAAAGAATCAGAGCAAACCATTAAAGTAAACTGGGGAGTAACTTTGCTAGGGACTGTCTGAGGGTGCAGAACAAATAAAGCACATTTCTACTTCCCCTGTTTAGGGAATGCTTACACTGTCTTGAGATTTGTCACAAAGTTCACCAGGGACAACACAGTGACTAAAGAGATTATCAAAATAATCTACCAGCGAGTGGTGGCGAACAGATTAAGACAGATCCCTGAAGAGCTGGAGGAAGGCAATTAACAGGGCCACTCTGCTGTGACACTTCTGGGTTAAATTTGAAATGTTAAGGTTTTGGCAATATCTGGTTCAAATCAAAAGGAGAGAAACTTACCAATCTTCCCAGCTCCAACGGAACTGGAAGTTGCTCAAGTGGTGAGAAAACCAATTAATAAATCTTTATTAAAAGAAAAAGAAAGCTCCATTAAATGCCAGAACTGGAGGAAAACTCAGTTGTGATTTTCTTATAAATGCACTCTACTTTTTAAAGGCAAGCTTAAGCTCTAAAGCTAGTATAGCATTAAACAGGCACTTATATTGACAGATATAAAACACTGAGTTCACAGAGCTCAGAAACAGCTTTTATGGACAGCCAGCCAGCCTATCATGTTCTGTTGTTTCATACAAAGAGATGACCTATTAAACCATGTAAAGTTACTGTGGACATGCAACTTTCACATTTTTATGAGTAATCAGCAGTGCTCCATACGGCATTAGCTCCACTTCCAAGCTGCCTCCCAGACCATGAGGGAGCAGACATAATACCAGACAGTAGAGTACCATGCAACTATGTACATGGAGAAGTCATTACCAATCTGTACAGACAGCTAGACTTGTGACCTCTGGGGAAGTGTTTCTGAGGAGAGGCAAGCAGTCAGTGCTCCACTGACTCTTCAGATTGCTCCTAGCCAGAGCCCAGAAAACATTTTCAAGGGCACCAAGAAGTTTCAACACGGATTTCTGACTAGGCTTGCCATAGCCTCTTCACTTCTCCTGTACACTGGATATTGAGTAGTATTTTCCGTTGTACCCAAAAAACATCTACCTGTCCACACATGTTGTATTCATTGAATCCAAACGCATGTAGAGCATTTCTGTGGCTTGTGCAAGCTGAAAGTTTCTTATTAAGGTTAACAGAAAAGCAGTAGGTAAGTTAGACATCATTCCTTTCAGGTTTTCAGCAGAACATCATAAACCTTCTGTACTGGAAGTTCCCTGGGTCTACTCCAAAAATCAGGTCAATCACAGTAAATCCACAGTGGGGGGGAGGGAAAGAAGTATAGAGCAAGTTATTTCCATCCTCTAATCCCAGTCTGGTTTTCTTCCATTATTGGAATGAGACTGTTGGCTTCTTCTACAGAAAGCCAGAATTTGTATCACACAAACAGAACTGCACTGTTATGAACAGACACTGAACACCTTATGAAGTACTTTTGCAGTCCCACCAGTCCACCGGCTGCTGTTGATGCTTATCCACAAACCCTGATCATCACTGAAGGCTTGAGAAATACGTATCTACACTTACTTGACCCACCAAGGGCTTTATCCTTCTTACAGTGTCCCTATCAACATAAAAAACGTTCTGCATGGATGCCCACTCAATTCTAGAAACAGACTTCGCTCTAAACATTGAGATTATGTGATCTGCAAACAGTGAGTGGCATCAGAAGTAAAATGAAAATCTGGACATGAAATTGCCAGTGGATAAGCATCTGTTAACCATCCTCCATTCTCAAAGTCTGTAGCCTGATCTAAACTGATGATCTAACATGATCTAAAATGGCAGTAAAGCAGGGGCAATGTAATACCCAGAATTAGCTGGGAGTCATGCCTCCTTCCTCAGCATTTAGCCACCCTGTCCGAGCTGACATATGATTATTGACCTTTTGAATGCTCCTAGTGGGAGCACTGAGTGGGAACTCAGGCAAGTTCCTTCACATCATCAGCTACACTTCCTACTAAAAAAAGAGTAGGCACACTCATACAGTTGCTAGAACAACAACAACAAAAAAATCAAGTCTGTCACATCCCTTCCTTCTCTGCCTTTAATGTGTCTGTGACCATGCCACACATTGTCCAGACCTAAACAGGTTGCAGGGACAAACGTGAGTATTCTATTTTATTCCTTCACCAAGACAGCCCCTCTTGGGAAAGGCAGAGGAAGTACCAGAACACTGTCCAGAAAGCTGAAGTCTAGCTTACTTGGCAAATCTCGACCTGTGCTAGGTATGAGCCATGCTGTTCTTTCACGTGAGTGCTACAGGCCAAGTATCACACAGCTGCTGTAAAATACTAATACCACCAGTACTTACTGCTATCCCACCATCTACCAAACAAACTCATTTATAAATGCTCTCCAGCAGCGAAGAAAGGATACAACTTGTGGTAAAGAGCCAGGCTGAAGTTTGCACAGCTCAATCAGGAGCGTTGTGTACATAACTTCAATGTGTGGTGGAGATGGAAGCTGGAACAGTTCTGCAAAGATTACCTGTGGGAGAGGAGGGCACACAATCAGAGCACAGCCTGCCATGGCCTGCACAGCCCCCAGCGTCAAACAGCGGCCATCAGGCTCAAACAGTTACATACCCACAAAGGCTCATAGTAACCTGTCAAATGCTAAGTTCTGGGAAAAAGAGAAACTCCTAAAGGTACTGGTAACCCTAAACTGTACCAATACAGTCCACTCTAATTGCCCTTATCATCTCATACTAACATAATACCAGCATTATGCACCTATTATGTCTAACAAATACACCACCTAACTGTAGAAATGAGCATAGTCATCACCTGATCTACTGCAGTGCTACCACATGACCAGAGAAAAGCAGAAATAACCTGATCCTGTTAAATATTAAATACAAATAATAAACATACTAAGTGAAGCCTATTAAAAACAACAGTTAATAAAATTAAAAAGCCATGCTCAATACCCCATGGCAAATAATCCTTCTAAGAAAACTGAACACAATCCTGCAGCCAGCATTCATGTTTGGTTTCAGGTCTGCCTATAGTAACAGTATGTCAATCACTGTACAAGATTAATCTCTAAATTTCTGTTGATGTTGCAGGCCATTTTCCACTAGATTTAAATTACATTGAAGGGATGATTATAGTTGGTCAACTTCCTCTTTAACTTTAAAGCTGCTGAATAAACACAGAAGAATAGAACCTTAAATAAGTAAGCTTTAGAAAATCTTCCTAGTGCACAAAATGAAGATCCATTTACAGACTCAAAAAAGAGCACATGAAAGCACACTGACTAGAACTTCTTACTCTAAGAAGGGACTTTAAAGTATGAAGAGACTGTAAGGAGCTGGGGAACCTTTCCTTGGCAGTATGACCTGGACATACAGATATGGCAAAAAAGATAGGGGAGAAACAGTGTCAGGAAGAAAACAGCTCCTTTTTTCAAGATAGGAAGTAACAACTGGATGATCAGTCAGTATCTGGAATATTCATCACATGTTCATTACAAAGTGTTCAGATTAAGTGCTTCAAAATGGCATACAAAGATCAGGACACTGATGATGTGAATGTTAAAACTCTTGAGCGTAAGCTGTACCAAAAGCTGCAGGAGCACAGGAAAGCACAGCTGCCCAACAAGCCAACAACGCTGCCCAGAAGCTCTCTGTTCTCAGAAACACCCATATAGGTGTCTGTAAGCAGCTACTGAGAGCAAGGTGATGCATTTCAGTGTTCTTAACCAACACTGTATTTGTTAGATAATATTATTTCTAAAGCTACATGACTTACTCAAAACAAATTAGTGAAATTTCACAGATTAAACTGTTAATCTGTTGTTGAAAGCAACATATCGCCAGTTTGGCTGTTAAGAGTGACCTTGCAAGGGAACAGTAGTAAACAGAATGAACACAAGCCTGGGAACAGCATGCTAAGCCTTAAAAACTCCCAAGCATCATTAAAAGTAAGCAGCCACAGACAAGTAATGAAGTTAGTATTTTAAAATAACTCAGATTTGCAAGAAAAGTGAAATTATGACAGGAAGTAACTGAATTTCTACACCAATATTGCACTTCTTTCCAGCAATGATCATCTGCACAAACCTCTGCTAATTTCATATCATAGAAGTTTCTGAATCACCTAAAGGCCCCCAAAAATTATTTAAGTTTTTTTGCATCATGTCAGCTGAGCATAAAACACAGAGCCATGTATATCTTCAGGTGCGAAGGCCTCTGAACTTACTTGGATATTAAGGAAAAAATTGTTCATTTTAAGATTCCTCTGTTCTGAATTCAGAATACACTAAGAACAAACTGACCAAAGGAAAGGTAACTGTACAGGATTGAGAATACCTGGCATTTCCCTACCAAAAGGAATACTCAATCCTACTTTCATTAAGATAAACCTTCTACAAGATTATTTCTTGTCATAATTAGCTCTGAAATTCCTACTTATAGTTACGTCTTCATAAATCCTCTATATGACAAGTTGCCATTATTACTGAAATCTCCTGATGCCCCTCAATTTTTGATGGAAGTTAATGAAGTTTTTTTCCAGCTCTGCAGCTTGAAAACAGACCCCTGGAAAGAGGCAGCAAATCTACGCTGCCCTTCTGATGCACAGTATAGTTATTTAAGTTTCTCTATTATAGAGGATGCTCCAGAGGAAATACACCACAATTTCAATATGAGTTCTTTCCAGGGCCAGTAGAACAAGATAATTTATCAGATCCAAACATAAAACCATGCAGAATGGCCAAGTCCTGCTGGAGATCACCTAGCCAAAAGCCCCCTGCATAAGGCAGGGTGACCAGGACCATGTCCTGTTAGGTTTTAAACTTCTTCAAGGATAGAAAATCCACAACTTCTCTGGGCAAAACTCTTCAAGAGCTAAATCACTTTCATAGTTAAAAAAAAAACAACATAAAAAAATATTTAAACATTTGAATGGAGTTTCCTGATGTATTTAAGTTTGTCTTGTACTTTAATCCATTTTTAAAAAACTGACTCAGATGTAGCCATCCCTGACACTACATAATTAGGAACGTCATATATAACATTTTAAAACATCACAACCTGTATTATTAGTGCACTAAGAAATGTTGGTACTTGACCATAGCTCCCATACACTAATTTAAAATGAAAACAAAAGGCACAAAACTAAAACACAACTGTATTCAAGCTGCTCATTTAAAAGCCATTGGTTGAATTCAACCAGGTTCTGTTTGACTCCTAAATCAAAATGTAATTTAACAGAACTATCAATTAACTAATTGGGACATGTTACTCATGAAATATCAGCTAGAAAAGAGGTAGCCTATAAAATCCATACCTCTACTATATGGTAGTTCAGTGGGATCTTGTTATTTCCTGGGTAGCTCAACAGCTGTGCAGCACTGCAAAACCATAGACACAATTAGTTCAGAATGTAACACATCAAATATGATATAAAGATCAAGGAACAAAGTTCCAGAAAATGCTCAGTTCTGGGCACGAGTTCACAAAAAAGCAGCACAAAGTAATAAACCTTCCAAAGTCTGTCCATCAATCCACTAAACACTTAACACAGAAACAGTACAAGAACACACCAGTGTTGCCTGCATTATGGTTTGTAATGATGTACTTTATATCTTTGTAGTTGCAACACTTGAACACTATGCTGCTACACAAAATAGTTTTGCATAAATATTCACGGTGATCTGTAATTCTGGTATATGTGTATGAAAAGGGAAGAAACCAACCCAAGCAACAGACGTTCAGAAAGACTTGAAAGCACAATTAAGCTAATGGGATATATAATACATTCTCAGGCTTCAAATGCTTCAACTTTTAATCAGCTCATTATCACCTATCATTATTACAAAGCAAGTAAGTGCTACATCCTTGATTTTCTTTCCACCTCTCTGGTAAATCTTGTCTTTACCTTCCCCTGAGAATTTCTATCCCAGTACCTGCAACAACACTAGATTTGTAGTTTCCGCTGAATCAAAAAGCTGCAACCAAAAAGCTTTACCACTAGCCATCACCAAAACCCTGTTTCTACCCATTTTTCATGCTGTAAAAGACTGGTGGTTTCATCTGGAAGTATGACACAGCCAATTATCTGTGGTGAACCATTTCGGCTCTCAGCTACCCACAGGCAGAAATGAAGAGAAGCACCCCGTTTCCTGGCACAGCTGAATTCAAACTAATGAAATCTGCTGGCCCTGCAAGGGCTTCCCAGAGCGCTCAATTACCTCTGCCAGGTAATCCCAAAGAGAGGGCTGCAAGAAGGAGGAAGAGAGCACAAAACTCTGTTCATAAACACCAGTGCACAATCACCCACAGAGGAACCAACTCAAGGCTCACTGTGCCCCTATCAGCAGCTTCAAAATTCCAGGAACCAGAAAACAACCACACTCTTCACAGCACTCCTGTGAAAAACAAGGTGTGTCTACATCTATTTTGCAGCATTTCCTGCATTATCAGCAACTTCCCAAGGAGCCACCATCCCCCTGGATCATACAGACTTTCCATTTTCTGAATATTACAGATCTATGGTATTCGAGGCAACCCTTTTAATATAGTTAAGTGTAGAAAATCAAGTTCATCAGCGCTCCAGGAAACGTTTAATCTCAAGCTCTTGCCTACACCAGCACAGCTCTTTGCATATCCCTGATGGCACCGAAGCCATGGTAGCATATAAAAAGCGCCAGGGCCCCACAGTGCTAAGCTCTTCCTACCAAGTCTTTCTCTCTTTCCAGTGGGATTTGATGATGCAGTGAAGGTTCTCTTCGATTACAAATCGTTCAACAGAGTGGCTGCCAGGCATGACAGGGCCCTGGTAAAAAAGAATTAAGACTCATGAATGATCACTGCTAATGCAGTGGTACTACAGATAGCATGCTATCCTACAAACATTTACAAGTGGAAAAGCAGTAGTCCAACTTCACATAAACACACTGACATCTCAGCTGCCCTGTATCCTTCAGGACTGACACAGCTCTACACAAACCTCCAACTGATGTTTAGAACAAAATGGATACTACGACTCATTACAAAGAGAAATGGAAACAAAGCTAGAGAACACAATTGTAAGCTCATCAAGCATCTGTTTTGTCCTTTGCTCTGTGGAGCCACCAGGCAAGGCTAACGCCATGCAGCCTGGAGGGGAAAAAAGAAATCATAAAAAAAATCATAGCTGAGCTGTAATACAATAACAAAAGTCACCAACAGTGAGGATACAGCAGAAATAATACAGAGTCATGTCCCTCTTCACTGTGAAAACCAGGGCTCAGTAAACGAAGGTGAGAGGCAGCAGACTTAAAGAAAGGGAAGTATGAAAGCACTTGGTGAAGGCAGCATTTTCCTATTCCTATACATTTTTGTCTATGTATCTGCTGTTCACCACTGCTGGAGGAAGACTGCTGAGACAGATGGATCTTTCATTTGCACCCATGAACTACGCCTTTGTGCCACAATATCCATCAATGAGTGCTAACAGAGGAAAAAGCAAAAGTCTTTAATTATTACAATAAAATACCCAGCCTGGGAAAAGGTTCAAGTCGCTGGCTTTACAGAGGGAAAGTTTAACTCTGTGAATGTAGTTTTATTAGAGACATTAAAAGAATTCAACCACAGCTGTCATTCTAAATGAAAGTATCACAATATCTCAATCACTGAATTCTGATCACCACAGAGTTGCTTTGTACAGTAATTTGGTCACTTGGTTCATTTCTGTGTCAGTACCAAAGCAGAGCTGCCCCTGGTCTTCAAATCACTCGCTGTCCTTGGGAGAGGGGGCATCACATTATGACCACTATTCCCTCAGGAACCTAACTGTGAAATCTGCTCACCACCCCCCACAGCAATCGCATACCTCAGGGTCATCTGTGTAGTCAAACATCCTAAAAATAACCCTTGGCATAGGGTAGACTGAATCTTCGGTGTGAGGCGGAGGAGTGAATGGGGGCAGATTGTGTTGCAGCGCTTCACAAAGAATGCTGTCAAAGGCCAAGTAGGGCCTCAGGATGTGCCGCTCTTGCCAACGGTCCTTCTTCAACTTCTGAATCTGAGACCAAAGGCAGTCTAAATACTGAAGGGGAAAAAGGTGAGAAACATCAGAGGCACTGAAGCTTGTAGCAAAGCTGGCAGAAATAACTATCAGAAAAGTGCTTCTTGAATTCCACATTCCATTCAGGAAAAAAAAAAAGGTTTCTTAAACCACCGATTCAGTAACCCAATAAACAATTTAATAACTGAAAATGTCAGAGCTGCCACTAATTCCACACAACATTGTCAGTAAAATGTAACTGCTGGCAGGTTTTTAAACACCATCAGGCAGCCCAGGAGTCCGAGCATGATGACCACCCTTTGAATCTGCCAGCGACACTACAGCAGTGAACATTATTACCTCAGTCACTGCTCACTGGCGACATTAAAACAGACATTACAACTGGAGGACTGCCATGCTGCTCCCAGAACAATCACAACTACCAGCTACTGAATCTTCCAGACAAATGCAGTGCTATCAAAGATTAAATTCCTTTGCCATGGTTTTCGGCACAACTGCGAGTCCCAGTGAGTGCCATCTCCCAGAGATGGCACAGGGATCTGTGCAACTGGCAACAGGCTTGCTTTTTTCCATTATTCTCTTGCTAAAAACAGTCCAAGCACTCTGGAGGCCTGTGGCCTTACTGAATGCAAGTCTCAAGTTATATCTGGTGCAAGAAATGTCTCTATACGGAAATGATTTGCATTTACTGAAATTACCATGCTGCAGATTGAGAACAAAGCTAGTTAACAGCACCTGAAGGAAACAGTCATGTTCACAGTACTCTGGTTTATACACTGTCTCAGACATGCTGTACTATTCACTCCCCGTTTGGACTACTTAGGGAAATTCAAATGCTGGGCAAGCAGAATATTCACAGTGACAAATCAGTCGCAATTGGACAGACTGTCTCTTCCAATTATCATCAAGGTAATTGTTAACACCATGATTCCACCAGAAAAGTGAACAAAATGTAAGAGAGACACCTTCCAAAACTCACCAAAGATCAATTTAGACCTCGTTTTTCAGCTAGGTTTGTCCTCAAACTTAGTGGAAACAAGAGTACCCAAAAAAGCAAGTTTCAACCCAAACTAGGTGGATGACACCGTTCCTCTCAGTATTTTTCACTTAATCACAAAAGATGCCACAGTAACTGCCACACAGAGTTTCTGCTTGCTTAGCACTTCCAAGAGCTTCTTGCAGAAGGAAAACGTCAAGGGGTAAGGAATTACACCCTGCTTCTCACAACATGAAGCCCTGTACCTGCAATTCCAAATCAAATACAGTTTACAACCATTCCTCACTTGGTAACATTTCCTCAGGAGCCTGTCAGCAAAACACTCCCCTACTCACTCTTATGTAGGCCCAAGACCTGGAAGAGAATTCCTCATGTAGAGCATCTTAGAACCAATGACAAAACAGGAGGCAATTCAAAGCATTAACCCTTTCAGACATGCCTTTTAATTTCATCATAAAAGAAAAACCTTGGTAAAAATTGTTTCTTAAGCACTCAGAGAACGCAATGCAAAGCCCACTCACTTCTTCCTGTGGATGTGGCTTATCTGCAGTCCAAACCTGTAGCATCGGTACGTGAATCTTCTGGCGGCGTCTGTTCACACAGGGAAGAAAACTTGACTTTTAAAAGGTGAACTTAGGGCAGCATTTTTTTTCTTGCTGAAAGCATACTACTGTTCGAGCTCTTCAGCGGACAAAAGCACAGAATCTTTAAGGTTGGAAAAGACCTCCAATATCACAAAGTCCAACAGCCTGTGCAATACCACTCTGTCAACTAAACAATGTTCTGGAGTGCATCTACACCGTTTTTGAATGCCTCCAGGGATGGTGACTCCACAACTTCCCTGGGCAGCCTGTTCCAGTGTCTGACCATCCTTTTCATTGAAGACATTTTCCCAAATATCCAATCTAAACCTCCCCTGATGCAACATGGAGTCATTTCCTCTCATCCTATCCCTCTTTGAGCTAGGGAGCTGCTTTGGCAGGGGGGTTGGACCCGATGATCTCCTGAGGTCCCTTCCAACCCCTACAGTTCTGTGATTCTTGTGAGAAGAGCCCCACCCCCACCTCACTACAACCTCTCAGGTATTTGTAGAGAGCAGTAAAACTACAATACTTAAAAAACAGGTTTGTGACTACTTAAAATTTATTTATTCTCTTATCTTGATGACAATGTCAAATTGAGGCACACATAGTCATACTACAGGGCATGGAAGTAACAACCGATCAGTATTCACAGCACGTAACACCTGTGGCTGCTCCACAGGAACAGAACAAGACCTTCAACATACCCTAAAACCAGACAGGACAACAATACTTTCAAATTAAAAAAAACCCCTATCTCTCCAGCTATTCCATTTGCACAGTTCTTTCCCCCATGGTCTGAATAGTTCAGTCCTAAGATTTCAGCATACTTTTAATTGAGCAACAATCAAAGCTATTAATCCATACTTGAACAGATACCAACAGGAGTACTTTTAATGGGTTGCAACTCACTTCAAATAGCTTTCTGTTTGAGACAAGAGACGATCCATTTCTGCATCCTTTTTCTCATATAATTCCTTACCAACCCAAGGCAAAGATGACAGAAATGCAAAGATGTACCAGTCACATCGTACCTATAGAAGAGAAATTTACTGAAATCTAAGAATATGGGTAAATTAAAACACAAAAATATTTTTAAAACGTAAATTAATAAGTTAGCAAAACTATAATTTTGGGAGGATGTATAGACTGGCAGCTAAAGACTGGATTGGCAAGCCATGAAAAAAAATACACTCTTCCTTGAAATATAATTTTAACTTGAACCATGACAAGCAGACTTAAAAACTGGAATCACTTTCACAGCCCTGGAGACTATTGATACAGCAGAACAAGTCAGGCACTAGGCACATGCCGAAATAAAGTAAAATGAATCCATTTCAGCTACCTCACTATAAAGGACCATGCTTTTTTTCACTGTATGCAGGTATTTTTTAACTGCCACAGGCTCCTTTGATTCATGCCAAGGAAACTGCATTTTGACAGTTTATTTAGTTTGCTACCTCCAAAACTTGCCTGTTCTAAGCTTAAGCACAGAAGCAACGGCACAGAAAAAATGTGAAAACAGCACTAGAGGTGGCTACAGATCTTTTGCTTACTTGAGGGACATCTTCTTCCTGTGTCACACTCACAAAATTCTCAAACATAGCTACCATTGAAGGAGCAGCTATTACATGACAATTCACAAGGTCAGACAGAAATCGAACCTAAAGAGACAAAATTAAAAAAAAATTAATACTTTTTAAAGCTGACTGGAGGAGAACAAATAAACATTAAGCAACAACAACAAGTATCAATACAAGTGTGATATTCACCCAGTATTATGAAGGCAGAAATACTGCATGCTGTACAGACCCCCTCCTTTAACCCTGGGAAGTGAGTACCATAAGCGCTGCCTAGCACATCGTTCATCATAAGGTCTGCAGTCTGTTTCACTGCAATAACATTGCAAGGATAGTGTTTCTAATTAAGGAATAGTAGGAAATGCCAGAATACATTCAAAGACATGCAAACTGGAGGAAAGAATCCTTGTGCTTCTGTCTTTTCTAAACAGTACCAGATCAGTAAGATTACCGAGTTGGAAGGAAAAACCCTAACAAGCTACGATGGATTGATTCACTGCTTCATGAGCCCAGATGTGCATCAGAAAACAGCAGCGCTCAATCTGTATGCCACGATACACAACTAATTCCTATAATTATTTATTCATAAATACAGGCAGTTTCACAGAGATGAGCCAATGTGAAAACAACTGGTACTTCCAGGTTTCAGAAATGTGACAGACTGATGATGTGCGGGGAATCAAGTGACCTTACTTGCCTAGGAAGGGAAAAAAAAAGGTCTCCATGGCAGGAATGAATAGCCAGGAATGGCAATTTAGGTAGAAAACACATAGGGCAGAGCAGTGCCCCTTTTTTACCTTCCCTCTCTTTTGGCTGTTATCCTGACTCTGGAATTAAACAAGGCCCTTGCAGAACCCAGGTCTCCCAGCATCACCGCAATCTTAACAGACAATATAGGTTAATATTCTAGCAACTAAAATCTTACACTTTTTTTTTCTTAAAAGCTCATTTTTTTCTTAAGGGGACATTCACAGAACGTAGTTAAACAAAACCCCAACAACCAACACAGATCTTTTAATCTGAAGAGAAGATAGATTACTGGGAAGAAGTCTTAGGAAAGCAATTTGGGCTGGGCTAAGCAGATAGTTCAGTATTCAAAGAGCAACTGCAACAAAGTTCGGAATTGTAACTGTCCAGATATTCATTGCTCTGGCAAAGCTGAGGAAAGATTTCTACAGCTTCTCCCTCGGTTGTTACTCTCACAAGTCATCTGTGTATGAGTGTGACTAGAGAAGGTAAAGCTGGAGGCAAGGGACAGCATGTTCAGAGTTTCTAATTACCCAAAGCATCCCACTGTTGAACAGCAGTTGCTTGACACGATATACAGAAATACCAGAATCTTAATTTTCATCAGTGGGCTTCAAAATAAGCTGGGGACCTCAGCACTGGACTTGAAAAATCAGACACTGCTGAAGTCCCAATACCTTTTTGCAGGCGACATCTATAAGCAGCAAGAGCTAGGCAAATGGTTTCAAAGACACAGCAGTTAAAACTGCCTGCTTGATCTTCATCCCTCATTAGCAGAATGAATACACAGGCCTGGTAACAGCCATCAAATACAGCTTTTAAGAACCAGACTGTTCATTTTCCTTTCCATTTCTTTTCCCCATGTCAGCCACAAGAACATCATACTCCTCTGAGCAGAATAAAAGCCCATGACTTTAATTTATCTTTTGCATTTGACTGTAGAGCAGGTAGGGGGGAATAACCTCTTGCTTACTGCAAATTAATTTGTCACTGGGAAAACACACAGTTGGAAGTCAATTTTGCAACTGTAATATGATTTCTCTCCCCTGAGGGAGGAAACAGTCCCCACGTAACACACATTTCCTCTTGGTGTATCTACAGCACAATTCAGAGTGACGCCAGAAAAGACTTATACCCACTGCAAGGCCCAGCTCTTCTGGATCAAAAAGGTGAAAGACAGAAGAGAGAAACAGGATGAGGGAAAAACGTATAAACCAGCCAAACAAAAAAAACCCACTTACTAAATGCACAGCTTCATTATACATATTGACTTTCAGACATTCCTTAAGCTGACGAATCATGGCTTCTACAAATTCCCCACCAAAATTGTAGTTCCTGGCATTCAGCAACCCAACTAGTGTCGTGTAAACAGTAAGCTTTTCTGGTAAGAGACGTGCACTGACACAGGGAGAGAAACACAGTGTTAGTTGTTCATTCATCATGTCCCAATTGGCAACTGTACAGCACCTCAGAATCTGCTTATTGCAAGTTAAACTTGTCTCACGAGGAAATACCAAAAAGTGCTAGTGTGATCTTACAGTTCAATCCCATGGTTAATATTTCACAAGCTCATTTAAAAAAAAACAAAACCAAACCAAACCAACCCAGCTACAGTCACTTAGAAAGGCTCGTGCCACTCTGAGGGACATTTAAGGTATTTCCATCTAACTGTTGACTATTCCAGAGGGCTGGTCAAGTAACATAAGTGACAGGGTTTATGCAAAGATATAAGAAGTTGGTTTAAATCTGTAATTTAGAAATTATTTTATTATACACCATCAGCAAGGTAACACAAGAGATGTACATATTTCACACTACTGATCCCATGTTTGTCAAGCCAAAGTAGATGATTTTAAGCACAGCACAGGAAAGGCCAGGTCCTACTGTGAAGAATTAATTTTCCTAAACTATTTTTGCATGCATGTAAGCTAACCCTGTACTTTCAGAAGCACCTTACTGCTATAGGACAAAAAAAAAAGAGATAATATTTACCTTATGTTAGCAAACATTGCTATAGAACAGAGCTAAAGGACCTGCAAAACCATAGCATAAGCTAGGGCTGGAACACTCTCCCTCTTCACCACACGCCCTCCTTTGTCATTCTGTTACTTACTACCACAGATCCTACACAATCCCTCCCTCACACATCACTCCAACAACCCTGACACCTGGCACCTCTGCTCCTGCACTTCACTAGCGAGAGGAAGGAGCCACTGGAGAGCTTGCTTTCAGCTCTTCATGCTCCCAGTTCATCTCCTCTTGAGAATGTACTAATGAAGACACAAGCGTCTTGTTGCTGGAGAAGATGACCAGGCAACAAAAAACCAGCACAGAAGGTAACATTAAATAAGGGTTAGCAGCCAATAGGTTTGATGCTCTCAAGCCTTTCTTTGGGAAAGAGAATACTGCCCAGCATCACTGTATTCTTGCTGCTACTGAAGGGCAACTCTATGCTATAACAGCACTCAGGAACTAAAGCTGTTCTTTGCACTTCAATTACTTAGACACTAAACTTATGCACAGAGAAGAAAGCACCTCCCAGATTCCCAGACCTACATACGTACACAGTACATAGTATTCTTAGTATCTTGCTTTTGTAATTTGGCAGATCAGCTTCCAAAACACCAGCTAGGCCCTCCAAGTTGCTCTCCAGTGAAGAATTACTCTAAAACAGAAAATATTAGAAAAGGTTTCATCATCAAACAGGCAATATCAAAACCAGCCCCCCTGACTTCCATGTGAAAAACAAGGAAGTTGGGCGGGAGCATCCTCTTCTGTCGCCTCCTTTTCCAGAGCAACAACTCAGTTCCATTAGCAGTAAGGAACCATTTTCCCTTGCCTGAAAGAAGGAGCAGCTCCCTCGGAGGAGTTGGACTTGATCACCCACCTCCCCAGCAAGGAACTTGGGTGCTCCCTTGGGATGCAAAATGTAACACAGCCTCAGGGACATCTTGGCAGGACGACTAAGCCTTGATTAGCGATACAGCATGGCACAAAATACCTTTGCGGCATATTTTGCAGCACACCATCACTTTTGCCCTCACCCTTTTATCCCCCCCTCCCCTTTCTATTAGCCTCAACTCCTGCCAGGACTCGAAACACGTGCCACGGGCAGACCAAGTTAACTCCTCCGTCTCCTCGGCAGACGGGAACCAGCAGCATCACCCGCAGGCACAAAGCAGCAACTGCTCTCCGGCCGTTTGCCCCCGGCTGGAAAAACGCATCGCTACTGCTGTAGCACACACCCGGCCAGTTCTGAGAAAGCTGACAGCTTCCCGACTGCCCCCGAAACGAGGAGGAGCCCTTCGCGCGGTTCCTAAGGGCCGCAGGGCGCGCTGCGACCCACAGCACTTCCCCGAGCTGCCGCCCGGGCCCGGGCCCGCCGGGACGCGGCCCGCCTACCTTCTCTCCCACTCTGCAGATGAGCGACTCGAGCCTCTCCTCGATCTCCGACGGCTCAGACGTCCTCCGCCTCTTGTGGGGCTGCCCTGCTCCAACACACCGAGCGACCGTTACCGCCGGAGCCCCTCACGCACACACACGACCGCCACAGCCCGCCCTGCCGCCCGCAGCCCCTTCCCGCCGCGGGACCGCCCGCCTGCGCCCCCACCCCCTCGGGGGCCGCTGGCGGGGATGCGCGGGTGGGAAGCGGCCGGCGGGGGGACGGCCGTGGCGCTCACCGTCGCTGTCGTCGCTGTGCCGCCGTCGCGACATGGCGGGAGGCGAGAGGAGGCGACCGCGCCGGGACGCCTCGCGCGGGCCAGGGAAGAGCGCGGTCCTGCCCCCACCCGCTTCCGTTCCGCCTCGCCTCCGCTTCCGACGCGAAGACCACGCGGCGCCTCTGCCCGACGCTCTATGAGGAGGACCTCCTCGCGGAGGACTTCCGGGGCGCGAGGCCAGGCGGCGCGGGGAGGGCTGAGGGCGGCTCGGAGAGGAAGACGAGCTCCGCCCCCCCTCCCTGTTCCGCCCGGCCGCCTGAGGCGGAGATGGTGCCCGGCGAGGCGCCGCCGGCCGGCCCGGCGTCGCCGCGGGGCGTCGCCGCGGCTGAGGCAGGAGCCGCCAGGAAGCAGCGTGCCTTCGCCAGGAGGAAGGTGGGCCGGTGCCGGGCGCCAGGCCCGCGGCTGGCGGGCCTCGGGGAGGGGGCCGGCGGGTCCGTGGGTGGGCCCGCGGCGGGCCTCGGGGCCGGGCCCGCTGGCGGTGGGACGGCCGGGCGGCAGCGGGTGACGGGTGCGGCTTGCGGTGCGTTTCAGGCCTTTTCCCAGTTCGTCAAGGCAAAGGAGGTGCCGGCCGCGGCCCGGTGTCCCGCCGGCGGAGAGGGCGTGCGGTGGCGGTGCTGCCGGCAGGCGTTCGAAGAGCTCTCGGGCATCCACAGGCATGTGGCCCTGCATCACGCCGGGGACATCGGGCAGCAGGCAGGGCTGACTGCGAAGCAGGCAGCCGCTGGAGTGAGCCCCCCGAGCGGCCCGGCTCCCGCAGGCAGTGCAGACCGGCTAACCCAGCCCTCCTCGCACGACGCTCCTGAGATCTCCTGTACGCTCCCAGACACAAGCCACCTTAGCCAGGATGATCTGACGAGGTAGGAAGGTCCCTCGGCCGTTTGGGCGCCCGGTGCTGGCCGGGGGCGGGCTGTTGCGGTGCTAGTGCTTGGACGCAGTCTCACGCCAGTGCCTTCAATGAAGTTTGCCCAAGCGATGCCTGAAGATATCAATGTACCTTTAGACATTCAGATGCTTTGGATGCCTTCCTGAGGTATTCCTCTAGATGAACAGGTGTAGGTACCCTCCAGGAGTCCTGGATTTGAGTTCCTTTTGCAACCGTTCACACCTTGTCCCCCGTCCAAAAGGGAGGGACAAGGGACTCAGGTTTGCCGATTTCCCCTTGTTAGAATTGAAGAGGGACAGCACTTAAGGTTAGTACGTAATTAGAGACTTAAATTTTACAGTTAGGGTTATTGGTAAATAATTGGCTAGCAGAAAAGCTTATAAGAGTGGGAAAGGGAGAAAGGAAAAGGGGAAGAGGGAGAGGGAGAGGAAGGGGAAGAAACAGGGAAACTGAGGAAGAAAGAAAGAAATTGAGAGGGAAATTGATCACCAGTCCAGGTTCCAGCACTGATCCAGCTAATGGCAGGTCTCTGGTTTGCAGTAGCACTTCCTTCCCCCCAAGTAACGCTCGTTTTCCCCTTTTGTATTTTCTTTATCAATGCAGCCCACCCAGGGGAGTTTCATCTCAGGTTTCATCCCTCCCAAATGACATGTAGCATGATTTGGGTGGAAAATGTCATATATGTCTAGCATGTACTCCTTTTATCTCATTAGCATATTTAGGGGTGTCAACTTTCATATTAATTTCACAGTTAATGAAGCAGAAGGTCTCATTCCGACCACTGTGGCCTTCAGACTTCTGTGTAAAAACTGTCTTATCTGTTTATCCTGTATTCTCTAGCCAAAACAGGGCTGTGTTGATGCTGTAAGGTTCCCTCCTTCACTGCTTATCAGGAATTTTTGCAGCTGCTGCTCAGGATTGTTTTCCAAGAGCTGTAATGGTTTGTTATCTTGTGTTTGAGACGTTCCTCAGATAGGTTCAGTGGGTCCTTCACCCACTGTTCCCTTAGCAAGTTTTGTCACTTACTGTTGTCCGCCTCTTACCATTGTCTGCGCTGTTGTGAGAAAACAGTCCTTTCTTCCAGGGAGTCACAAAGCAGCTTCAGTATTCCAGTGATTTGTTCAAATCCTGTATTCTTCCAGCTGGTCCCCTGGCACACCTGTACCAAACATGCAGACTGCCACTGTGCTGGCGCAGAACTAGATAGGCTGCAGTTATTGATGGTAAAGGTGGGAGGCTCAGAAGATTGAATTAGCCTGTGTTCCTCAACAGCTCAGTAAAGAAGGACCATAAGAGAAAGGGGCAGAACAGCAGGCTATGCTCTGTGCAGGTCTCTTTTCTCTGCTTGTTCAAGTACCTTAAGGGCTCATTAGTTATAAATAAATAGGTTCACTAATACGTT
Organism: Laterallus jamaicensis coturniculus; assembly: GCA_022605575.1. Lineage (NCBI taxonomy): Eukaryota > Metazoa > Chordata > Aves > Gruiformes > Rallidae > Laterallus > Laterallus jamaicensis. The sequence goes on from JAKCOX010000010.1 coordinate 25,661,043, forward strand.
TTTGACTCTGAGGGAGTTCAGCTCGTGCTGTTCAGAATGCTGGTGCAGCCAATCTCTCTGAAAATTTTAGCTTTTTAAATTTAGTTGGCTCGAGCACTTGACTTTTCAAGAGCAAGCTTGTCAAGTAGAGCATTTAATGGGACACTTGTGTACACAGAAAATGGCAGCTCTCCTGTCCTCTGTGTTAAGAGAAACTTCAGTAGAGCACATTGTAGGCCACTGGCAGAGATGTCCCATGCAACACAGATGAGTTTATGACAAACCTGGAGCTCTAGGAATGGGGGAGCTTTTTCTAGTTGATGTTTCTTTCCCCTGGAAATAAGGCAACCCCAGGAATGTGAATCTCTCCAAAGTTTGTGTGTTGTTTTGGTTTTCTCTCCACATCTGCCAGAAATAAATTGTCTGGATTCGAATGATTAATACAATAGCACCTTTTTTGTGCTTTCAACCCTAACTGTCTTTTCCTCTTTGTTCATCTTTGCCATGCTATGGACAGCAAGGCGGGAGAAGTACTTCTGTATTACTGTTACTGTGAGGTGAAGGACCCAGAGAAGCTCTGTGCTTGGCAGAAGGCGCTGTGTCAGCATCTGCACCTCACTGGCAAGGTAAAGGTTTAAGCAACAGTTGTTTTCTTAACAAAAATACCCGTCTTAGCTTTCTCCAGGATGATGAGGTATGTGGACAACTGAGTGGTTTGCACCAGAGGATGCTAGGCTGTTATGATCCCTTGGAGAAAGGCACTCAGACTCAGTAAAGTGGCATTTAAAATGCTGTTGAAGAGCTAATGCTGCAGAGAAAAAGAAAAGAAAATGGATAATCTTCTATCCCCTTGTGCAGCACTGAGTGAGTCTCTTATCCCCACACAGAGCAGTGTGCAGACTGTCTTTGCAAGGGTTAGCCCATTTCCATCACTCAGAGTGTTACAGATTATTTCCTTTTGCAGGAGAACAAATTCTTTTCATCACTCCTGCTGTCAAAAGGAAAGGATATTCACATGAGAACTTCTTGATGTACTTAACAGAAAAAGGCAAGGGCATGCAGGTGGCATAATCACTGGTATCAACAGAGAGCTGCACGCAGGCGTCTCTGTTGGGATTATTGGGCTGGTTTTATCCTGAAGATAAAATAGATGTGCAGCACAACGCAGCCAGAAAGCCAGGCTGGTGGTGCAGTGCCCTGTAGCGTGGGTCTGGGCTTGGTCCATTTATCTGTTACATGTATCACTGACTCCTCAGTGCCCAGTGGTCTCCCAGTCAGAGCCACTACACTGATCTGTAATCCATACTGTCAGGAATGAGAGTGACTGACATCTTAGATCACACCACAGAATAGCAGTGCTCATTCTTGCTCTTTTAATTCCTGGCAAGCTAGATCAAGGAGGTGAGCTGGCTCATTTTACTGGCCTCTTGAGGTGGTGGGCAAAGGTGAATTTTAGCCCCACAAAGTTGATGTTCCTAGGCTGTCTGTGACGAGGAGGATTTTTCATGAAGGCAGCTCAGAGCAGGAGTCTACTTTTATCTTCCACTTGGCTTCCTAAGTAGTTTCTCTTTCTCTGCCAGTGGTAGGCACCTTTCCTCTTCTACATCAGCGTAGGTCTGGCAGTGAAATGTCTGATGCATTCGCTTTATTTTTTTCGCTCAGCTGTCTTGTCTGGTGGTTGGTATTTTTCTCAGTTTTATTTTTTCACCTCCAAGACACAAACAGTATTTGCCTTCTCAATCAGTTGGATTATTTCTTTTCCTTGCCTCTTATATTCAGTCTTTTTTTTTTTTTACCAGAGCGTTTGTTTATTTGTCAGTCTTGGTGATAAAATGACTCACACCCAAATTTAATATTTCATGCAATATTATGCATATTCGCATTTGCCTTTCAGCTGTGTGAGTCATAAGGCACTAATCCCATTGTTCTTCCTGAGGCAGACTTCCAGGGGGAATTTCAATGCTGACTGCAGGATTTGCCTGATAACCAGTTAACATTTCTCTGTTTTCTGCACAAGCTCCTCTGACTGTCTTTGATGTCATTATTTAGAGGTGATTAATGAAATTATGCCATTATTTTGGGGCTGAAAAGTGATTTCTGGGGTTTTATCCCTTTTTTATTTACTGTCGTATTTATGTTCAGCTTCAGTATAACCACTTCTCCCTCCCTCTCTCTGCAGTGTCTTTTCTGGGCATACTTCTGTGCCTGATTTTGTCACCCAGTCACATTTTACCAGTTTCACTGTGATCTGTTTTTGCTGTTACGAAGCCTCAGCCCCTGCTTCTCTTGCCTTCTAGGTACGGGTTGCTTCAGAAGGGATTAATGGGACAGTTGGTGGAAGCAAAGTAGCTACCAGTCTCTACATTGAAGTTATGCTTTCCCAGCCTCTGTTCAAAGACATTTTGTGTCAAGAGGACTTCAAGGTATGAAAATGGTATTTTCTCCACAGACATTGTTAGTGCAGGATGCTTAATTTTTGGGAAGTATGCACATTGCTTCTTGATACCGTTGCTTCTGCTCTAGTTCTGCTCTTCCAGCACTAATCTAAGCCAAGGGTTCCTGACCTTGGTTTGTTTACGTATCTCTGCTGATTTTCACTGTCAGCAGCAGCAGCAGCTGTGATAGCCCTGATAGCAGCAGCTGCAACAGCAGCTGCAAAGCTATCCTTACAGGTGAATGAGGGAGCCTGCTTCAGACCCACTGTTCTTCAGCAAGCATTTACTCCAACTTAACTGCCCAGGCCAAGGCATTACAACATACACTTGCCCGAGCAGAGCGTTCATACACTTTCCTCTTCAATCTGGTTCGAGATCCTCACCTAGAAGCCTACTGGCTCAGGTTCACGCAGGCTTTGGTGTCCATGTAGTCGCACTGTTAGTTCCATGGATTCGATGTCTTTTAGAGAAAATTGACAGAGGCAAGAGGTTTCTCCCTACTCCAGTTAGTGCCTTACTGGAGGGAGAGAGGTGCGAGCTTCTGCTTGAGACTGTCTGCTGATTGCTGTCTTCAGATGGTGATGGCTGCTGGGGCTGGCACCGCATGGCATTTTGGCAGGCTGTGCTGCCCCAGCACTGTAGGTGCTGCTTCCTCTGTGAGGAGGGAAAGATGCTGCTTCAACATTTTTCTTTTCCCTGCAGTTTTACTTGCAGGGAGTATTACTTTGTTTTCGGTAACTAGATCAAAGACAATGACACTCAAATTCCATGTGCAGCTGCAGTGCTGATTCACTCTTAGCTTTTTAACTGTTTATTGAGCTTGGCTGAATTTCAAGGAATGTGACCTGTTAGTTACAGTGATGTGCAGATGCAAAACCAAAACAGGAATGGAATTTTACCTTCACCTTGGCAAAGCCTCCAACCCTGCATGACCTCATAATGGTATTTTCTGTCTCAGTTCCTATGCATGCTATGTATCCAAATAAGTGGGGTTTCATGGCCCTGTGCTGTGAAGACAATGGCCTAAAGGAGTGAAAACTGCACTTGGGACTATGAAAATATTTAGTAGCCACTGTAGTCACTACAGACTGATTCTGTGACAGCTGGGACAGTGCTGCACAGCACTGCACTTTTGTTTGAGTGTTTATATGCTTGATGGTGCCTGAGCCATGCTCGAGGCTCAGCCCTGCAGAAACTGTCACATTCTGTCACCCACAGCAGGAGTGTCTACCCAAAAGGGCTTGACAAGACCTCCAAAGGGGAAATCCTATGCTTAAGTTTGGGAGCTCGAGGGGGTGTCAGATTCCCCTGTTAACAAATCTCAGGCCTGACTGACCTCCCCCCTCTATGTTTCTTGCATGCCCATGAACTACTGCAGTTCTCATCACATAGGTCATGATTGGAGGTTTTGCGGTGCTGGGGTCAGGAGTCTGAGGGGCTGAAGAGAACTGCAGGGCCCAGATGTGTCTGTGGGACATACTACTGGAGGAGATAATTCAAAGTTCTGTTCAGAATCAGCATGCTCTACAGCGGCCTTGACTTTCTCATGACAGATTCTTGTGCCAGTACTTCTCATTAAGATCTTTTCTCCTTCCTTTTCCACTCCTTGGTTGCTTCACACCTCATGCCGAACGGTACCTGCCCACCTGGCAAGTAGTCATTGGGCCTGAGCCACCTGCCTGCCACATCACGGGGTCCACTGCCTAAACCTTAGGATTTAGGTTGTGGATACCAGTGGGAAAGATACTTACTTCCCTCAGCCACTGAGGAGCTTTGATGTTCTACTGAGCTGTAAAAAAGTGAGTGGATAATTTTAATCTTGATGCCTGGCAAATTTTGGTTTATTTGTTTTGTGTTTAATTTCCTAGAGCAGTGCAGGAGGAGCTCACTGTTTCCCAGACCTTCGAGTTGGAGTATTCAAAGAAATTGTACCCATGGGCATTGATCCAAAGATAGTGTCTTACAAAGAAACTGGTAAGTTAACTTCATGAAAAATAAAGCCTTTCACCCAAGTGAGAGGTGTTTTTTTAATAAGGTACAGGATTTTGGTGGGAGAGGTTCTTTAGTTTTCAGTGTGTTGGAAATCCTAGGTCCCAAGAAACCTGAACATTTAGAAACTTCATGTAAATTGAAGTTGTAGTAAAAATAATACATGCTTATGGAAATGTTAGATTTGTATTTCATTCACAAAATAGCATTTCTGTACCTCCAGATGTAATGGAAGCTGAGCAAAGAGGAGGGAAACATTTTCCACTTAAGAGTTGCTGGCAGACATAACAAAGATCATACAGATAGGCTCCTGTCTACTGCTGCTTCAGTTATGTGGAACAGTGTTGTGTCTTCTTTCATTTGCCAATACGAAGCCAAACATGGATTAACTTGGCTGGTTTAATTGGGCTGAAGAGTCTGTGAACCACTACAGAAAATTTGTGGTTGGAAATCTGAGGAGATCTGTATCATAAGTAACGTTATTTTGTAGTTCTGCTTCTCACCTTTTTATCTCTTTTTGTTTGTTTGTTTTGTTTGTTTTTTGTTTGTTAAAGGAACCCATTTATCCCCTCAGGAATTCCATAGAGAAGTAGAACAGTATTTGTCTCAGGCCAGTCAAGGACAAAGCAATACCATCTTGCTGGACTGTAGGAATTTCTACGAAAGTAAAATAGTAAGTGGTGTTTCTCTGCGTCTTGCAGAGTGTTACAGGTGCATTGTGGTGGCATAACCTTACTGGAAGAGGAGATGCCATATTCCAGGCTGACTGTAATACCTACAAAATGCAGTTCAGTAATGAATATTAGACACAAGCAGATAGACATGCATTAGAACTGCTCAGCAACTCGGCATGTAGCCTGCCTACTTACGCAGCTTGGAGCAGGAGGAAGACAGTGTGGCCCATACATTAGTGGTGAATACTGTGTAGTATGAAGTCAAAGCAGCATAACTTGGAAGGATGTTTTCCAGCATTTTTGCTGGACAAACAGAATAGGGGCATCGTGCTGTCACACCTACCAGGCCTCCTGCACTGCTGTGGCTCATCCTCTCTCTGCCAATTCTGTTCTGCTTAGCTCCTGCTTTTATGTTTGGATGAGGAGACGTGCTGTGTTCCAAATCCCCTTACAGATTTTAACAGGTATTTTGATGCATAAATGCAGCCAAGGAATGTGTAAAGCAGCTGCAGTGGGCCGAGGGTTCTGGCCCAGAGGTTTGCTACTTCTTCTAGTTTAAGACACAGACCTTACCATGTAAGACTGCTTGTCACCAGTCACATGGTCATCTGTTGTTGTTGCAGGGACATTTCCAGGGCTGTCTGGCTCCAGATATCAGGAAATTCAGCTATTTTCCCAGCTATGTAGATGAAAACCTGGAGCTTTTTAAAAATAAGCGTGTCCTGATGTACTGCACAGGAGGGATTCGTTGTGAAAGAGGCTCTGCTTACCTACGGAGCAAGGTGAGATGTCATTCTGAAGGCACAAGTGTTGAGGAGTTGAGACTGCTTTAAGGGCAGCTCTCTCTTCTCTTGCTGGTAAATTCTTACTGAGCATGAACTGCTCAGGGAGCAGCTGGGGAGGTGAATGTCTGTGACACACTCTTGTCTCATGCAGTCTGTCAAGGACGTGGGTAGTTTACTGCAGCTGAGGATGATCTGCATGGACTAGTGTCACAGCAGCGATTGCTCTGTGAAAATAATTATATAACCTGTTTGCTGGGGAGAGGTATTTGTAAGTCGCCCTGCCTATTGTAGCAGTGTTTTAGGAGGGCTTGAGAGCATTGTGGAGTGTTTCCACAGCTCTGTCTCAGCTGTGCTCTGTGGTCATTACTGCACAGCTTGAACATCTCAGAGTGGTGAAAACCAGCTTTCCCAGTGTTGTGGAATTAAATCCAGCACACTGCATTGTTCTAGTTATGCTTTCCATCCCACTCTTCTCCTGTATCCTTTCTCTCAAGGAGCAAGGGGACAGAACACATAGATGTTCTGCAGAGATTCACACCTTGATTTTTTCCCCCCCTCTGCTCCATCACTGTGAGCCCTGCGACATTCTGCTCCTGATAGCAGCTCACTACGTAAAACCAGAATGAGCAGTGGTTCAGAGGGTTCAGAAGTGTTTGATCTGTGGTACAGTACACTGCCCTCAGCTGAGGAGGTTACCAGCCTTGTTTTGCCTGAAACCTTAAATGCATGTTTGGGCTCATGTCAACAAGTCTCTCTACTCTGCCCTCGTGAGGCCCCACCTGGAGTACTGTGTCCAGATCTGGGGCCCCCAATACAAGAAAGATGTAGAACTGTTGGAGAGGGTTCAGAGGAGGGCCACAAGGATGATTAGAGCACCTGCCCTACAAAGACAGGCTGAGGGAGCTGGGCTTGTTCAGCCTGGAGAAGAGAAGGCTGCGGGGGGACCTCATTGCAGCCTTCCAGTCCCTGAAGGGACCATACAAACAGGAGGGGAATCAACTTTTTAAAAGGGCAGATAATGGCAGGACAAGGGGGAATGGTTTAAAGCTGAAGGAGGGAAGGTTTAGATTGGATATTAGGGGGAAGTTTTTTACAGAAAGAATGGTGAGGTGCTGGAACAGGCTGCCCAGAGAGGTGGTGGATGCCCCACCCCTGGAGGTGTTCAAGGCCAGGTTGGATGGGGCCCTGGGCAACCTTGTGTAGCTCCAGGCCTGGAGGTTGGTGGCCCTGCCTGTGGCAGGGGGGGTTGGAGCTTTATGATCCTTGAGGTCCCTTCCAACCCATGCCATTCTGTGATTCTATGAAGCCAGCACTGTGGTGCTGCCCAGTCATCCCTGGTGGCACTGCCTGGAGTTGTGTGTGATGCCATCTAATGGTCACGGAGAAGCTGCTGCTTTTTTGTTGACCCCTGACATTTACATTTGCTTTGGGAATTCTGGCGTCCCATTACTGCCACTGTCTCCTTCAGCTTTTCTGCTAATGTGCTTTAAACAGGCAGTGTGCAGAGAGGTTTACCAGCTAAAAGGTGGAATTCACAAGTACCTGGAAGAGTTTCCAGATGGATTCTACAGGGGGAAGCTGTTTGTGTTTGATGAACGTTACACCATTTGTTCCAATGAAGATATCATCTCAGGTAGGACTAGATAATGCACGTACAGAAGGCTGGGAAGGTACTGCAATCTTTTCCAGACAGATGTGCAGGTCAGGCGCAGCCAAACTGGTCTGTGTAGGTCTTCCTCGTACTCCCTTTCACCTTTTAGTGCCTTCACTTTTCACAGTGACCATCAGCTCTATGGCTTTAACACAGAAAAAAGGGGCTCACTAAACAGAGTTCCCTAAAGCTGGGGCAGTAAAAGGAAGCATGTCCTGCAGAGCAAACTGCTGCTACGAGCCATCTGCAGCTATGGAGATGTATGTCAAGCACTGCTGCTGCTGTTACCCGCTTGTTGCCTGAAGTGCTGCTCAGACTGTGGTTGGCCTAGTGACCAAAGCATTAAATAGTTCTGCTGTCAGCTGGTCTCTGCTCCAGTAAACTCACAGAACATCAGCATAGACTGACAGTTACCAGAGGAGTTGTGACACAGGGCAATGCTGCACCTTATTTTCATGCTTTAGAAGTTTTTGTAGTCTGTAGAAGTGCAGTGACTCCTAGTTGAAGTCCTTAAGAACATTGCCTGGTTTTCTGCCTGGGGTAGCTCTTCAGATACTGCAAATGGAGTATCTCTTTTCTTCTCAGTTGCCAGGGACAAATAGATGGAATTTGGCTCTAGCCTCTAGCCTTTTTTTTCATTTTTTAGGAAGCAGTGCTGTTTTTTCTCTGAATGAGAACTTTTTGAGTGTAACCTCCTGTTCCTCCTCTGTAATTACTGTATACATCTTGAAGGTGCCTGGCTTGGTGTACAAACAGAAGATACTCTGGATACATCACAGCCAGAAGTTTCAAGGGAAGTTTTAGGGTAGGCACCTTCTTGATGATACAGCTGAACTGGGCTGTAGGTTTCATTTAAAGGGTTAAAACCTGTCTGATGTTGTGGAAGAACTCTACCAGGACTGTGAATGACACCCATCTGCACAAGCCATTGCCTTTAGGTGACAGGAAGTCCCATAGCACCCCTTTCCCCAGCAGGCAATGTTCCTGTGAACTGGCTTAGTTACCATGTTAATTACCAGTATCTCTTTCTTCTTCTCTTGGCAGCAAGACTCTTTAAATATGTCTGATCGGAACTAGAGGAAGCAGTAGTGAGGACTTTTTCCTTGTTCTGAGAGACACTTGTCCTAAGTATTTTTTTTCTACATCAAAATGAAAAGTTTAAAAACTAGGTTAAAAGTTTAAGAAGTGGGTTCTGGAAGATCCAGCGAAAGCAGGAATTAAAAACCTGGAAGACTACAGATAGTCTCTTAAAGACTATTGCAGCACCATGCTATGACAGAGAACCCTCTGCAAGGGGGACAGATGGGCTAAGTGGGTGTTAACTTTTCCTTTTCCTCCTCCCTCCAGCATGCAGATACTGTGGGACTCTGTGGGACCAGTATAAACTTTGTTCCAGCCAGCACTGCCGGCAGCTTGTCCTGACGTGTTCAAGTTGTCGCAGCAAAGGTCTTACAGCTTGCTGTCCTGTTTGTCAAGAGAAAGAGCTCAAGGTGACTTCAAGGGCCTCAGGAGAGACACTTAAGGAGGAGTGTGAATGTACAAGGAAACGGCCACGGGTACCTATTGAACAGGTCTCGCAAAGGACACTGGATGCAGAAGATTAAGCTCTTTCATCAGCTAATCGGACTTCTGCTCATGCAGAGGGCTTCTGTAACCCAATCCCTAGCTGTTACTCAGTTAGGTTTGGAAATTAGGAAGGTGTGTTGGCTTGGAAAGTCTTGTTCATATGATATGCCTTTAGGCCTAGAGTGTGCTCTGAAAACCATCCATTACTTGACTGTAAGCTACCAGAGTGCCCAGCCCATCACCAGCACTACAGGATTCCTTCACTGGGTAGCCTTGTAGCATGGCCTCTACCATGGGGATTTTGGGAGCTGTTCGTAACTGAAGAGCGACCAAAGGGACATAAAAACAATTCCTTCTTTTCTTCCTGCATGGAGATGGACCTGTCCAACCTCTCCATGATCATGGATTTGCTTCAGTGCTTGGATGTGAAAAGAGCAGATCTATCAGTTGGGTGTGGGGATGTGACTGGATTAGAGCTGAAGGTATGTTCTCCCTGCATCTCTTGCTTTATACCAGTGAGAAGCAGGGGGTAGTTACCTGAAGCCACTGACTGGGCTCCTGTGTAAAACAGGCTGAAGGCAGCATCAGGACCCCTCATGTAGCTGGAGCAAAGGCCCACAGGTACTGTCTGCCCAGCCCTACTTGCTGTGTGTGACCTGTAGGATGAACAGTGAAAGTAATTGTCATTCCAGTGCTCTGTCTCCCCAGGAACTATTGTTTCCCTCAATTTGTCAGGGCATGAAATATCCAAGGCTCAGCTCAGCTTGCACAAGAGAACAACTACAGCTCGACGCTTGTTGAAACTGAGACATGCAGAGAGGAGAGCAGAGAGACTGTCCAAATACCAGCATTACGGCACTGGAGGCGGTGCTGACACGTGTACATCAATGTCAGTGACAGCTGTAAGGAGATTGCAAGATCCTTTATCCAGGATTTGGGAAGGTTTATCCAGGATTTTTACATGGTTTGTAAACATGGGTCAGTTTTTTCAAAAGCTGTGAAACTTTTATCCATTTCCAGCTCCTATTAGTTGGAGAAATTTAATTTTAAGGGATCCACAGCATGTGAGCTCAGAATACTCCTCCGCCTGCTGCTTGGCGTGCCTGATGCTGTAGAATGTACAGAAAGATTTTATTAATAGTGTAGATGTGTCTTGACTGAAAAATGTCTTTGAAACTTAGTGTCATTCTTGGTACTGAATAGTTAGTCATTAGGAAATCAAAATAACTTACTGGTTAGTTGGACTTTTTTACTGGAAACTACTTTTTAAAACAAGAATACGGTTTACTCAGGTTTCTGCAGTCACTTAATGACAGTTTGGGCAATGTTATTTTAATATGGATTGTAACTTTCCCTCCCAGTGGTACAAATTCAGCAAGGCCTCATTGTTGCCTTGTCTACCAACTTAACAAGGGCACTGGTTCTATTAAAGCCATGGCAAGTGTTTCTTCTTACTCCCAGTATTGCAACCATGAAATCAAAGGTTTGGCAACTGTCTTTGACCATACCTTTCATGAAGCAAAACTTTGAAGCTTCCAAGTGACTCCTTTTGGAATTTTTCTAGGATGGTACTTAACAGCAGGTGTGTGCAGAGTCTGTACTGGAGGATGCCCATCAGTGGACACCTTCAGCAGGAGTCTAAGCAGTACCCATGGTACCCTCCCATTTTGCCAGACAGTTAACATCTGGTTTTGAGGATGAGAATGTTGTGGAAAAACATCCAAGCTCTACTTGCAGGGCTGGGCTAGAGCACTGATTGGGAGTATTATGCTCTTTTCTTCATGGGTTAGGCTAAAATGAACACAGTTTTATGATTCAGTCTATCAGCAAGCCTGGAACACTTGTAAACTATTTGGAAGGCTGTTTCTGTATCGCCAGCACAGAATGGCAACAACTATGTTTTATATATAAACTTCTGAAGCTTCTGTGGTGATTGATAACCTTCAGTGCTTCCACTGCAGTTCTTAAGAGTACTGCACAAATACTCCTGTTGGAGGTGCTGAAGCCCAGCCAGCTGTCTGCCACGTGGTAGACCTGGCTACAAGATACAATACTCCTGAGAGCTCCTGGCAGCTGGAGATTCTACCTCAAAGGGAGCCATGGCGGCCTCTTGTGGCCCTTTCTACACTAAGGGAAGGGAGAAGGGTCTGAGATGTGCAGATGGAGGCCCATAAAGCCAAGTGTTCCCTACTGCAGAGAGGGGATGGGGAGTAAGAAGCTTTTTTAGCCTCCCTCTTGCAAGTTAGCCCATGAACAGCTGCTGTTTCCTTGCTTCTGGATCAGTTTTGTCAGGTTAATACAAATGAGCACTTGCCATCTGAGATGCTGTGTGCTGGGATTCAAACACATCAGTGGTTGTGCCTGAGAGACAGTGCATCAGCTCTGGCAGAGGTGAGAGGCTGGCAGGACTGGCTGTGAAGGCCAGATGCTGCAATCAGCAGACAGCTTTTCCCCTTTTCCTGGAGAGCTGTTGGGACAAACAGTGATCTGTTGGCTCCCACATACCACCATTTCGTTGCTCCATCAATGCACAACTTGATACCTTTCACCACAAAGCCTGATCCCTCCTCAGCACAGCCTGCCTCTGCTGCACAGCTCTCACACGCATCTTTCAGCAAAGCAGCTCAGTAGGGATCAGCTGAGGAGCCTGGAGTGATCCTGCCAGCTGAGCAGGCGCCTGTGCTGCCTGGTTAATTTGGGTGGTGCCACAGTGAAACACCGGACAAGCTTCTTGCCTTTTTGGTTTTTTTAAGGTTTTTTTTTCCATTCAGGAAAAAAATGCTGTTGTAGTATCCATGGTAGCGCTCCCTGCTCTGCAGATGCATTTCCGTGTATGCCTGGGTTTCCTAGGACCGTTGTCATGTCTCAGGATAAGATGCACTTATGTTCTTCTGAAGCCAGTGGAAGAGCTGAGCCTGTGCCAAGAAACTTCATGGATGGCTTGGCTGAAATGATATGGCTTTGTTTTGATGATTTAGTTGACTGTTTTGAAGTCTTGGTGCATGTGGAAGGAAGAGGCTGCCTGCTAGCTTCTCTTTTGTTCTTTAGACAGGTTTGCAGGTATTCTCCATTGTTTTGCATTTTCTGAAATGGAACTTGTAGGTTGGGGGAAGAAGCTACAGTGAAGCATTTCATTTGACACCACTGGCAAATTTATTAAGGTTTGAAAAACAACAAATATGTTTCCCACACTGCTGCAAGTACAGTGTTTTTCTGCTTCATGGTACAGAGCTAAATCACACGTGACATTGGTGCACAAGCTCTGAAGAAATCTGTGGGACTTCTGATGGCATTTGTGTAAAAGGCTGAAAAACCTGACTCTTAACAGACGTGTATGGGTACATTTCTAGCAGGTGAGAACATTTTCTAGGACACGCTGTCACCAGACCAAGGCTAAGGCTTCAGTGTGGCAGTGCTGCTGCCAGGAGACTCTTCCTACTGAGCAGGGTCCCGCCCAGGTTGATCAGTAGAAGTTTTGGATGGGATAGTGCCGGGTCCAATCCACTGCATGTCTGGGCCTATGTAAACCTGTGGACAATTCCTCCCTGCCTAGATGATGGGTAGTAGCCTGTCTGACATAACACTGGCAGACTGTATGCAGTGAAAATTCAGGGTTGCAGCGTTTCACTTCACAGCTTTTCTAGGGCACTTCTATTGTTGCATTTATGCAGACTTTAGGAAGGGGAGGAGAGACCCTTACCCTGGAGGCTGAGGGGAGATCTTATCACCACCTACAGCTACCTGAAGGGAGGTTGTAGAGAGGTGGGCGATGGTCTCTTCAGCCAGGTAACATGATATAGGACAAGCTGCACCAGGGCAGGTGCAGATTAGATGCTAGGAAGTTTTTTTACTGAGAGAGTTGTTAGGGCCTGGAACAGGCTGCCCAGGGAGGGGGTTGAGTCACCATCCCTGGATGTGTTTAAAAAAAGGGTAGATGAGGTACTTAGGGATATGGTTTAGCATAGGACAGGAACAGTTGGACTTGATGATCTTAAAGGTCTATCCCAACCTTGTGACCCTGAGGGCAGCAGAAAAAATTATCCCCAGAAGACAGTGTAATTAATGGACATGGTCATCTAAACAGAACAGTGAAGAGAGAGAATGTGACTGGTTTCCAGTGCGTATCTGGACACACGCTTCTAGCATTAGGAACCTGAAAGGAGCGGGCTCTGGTTTGCTGATTAGTTTGGGGTTAAGATCTGCATCACATCTCTAACGGTGACAGTTTTCTTCAGAAACAGGATAGAGGATTTGTGTAAGATAGAAGAGTATTAATCTATCCTAAACTGCTTGATTTTTGAAACTCTTGTTTTATAATTGCTGGCCTTAAGTTCCATTTAATCAGGGGGTGGAATTCAGTTTTTTCTAAGAAACAGATGCATTTGAAGCAGCATCTCAGACTGACTCAGCAAATGCTGCTGAAAAATCATAATTCACAGTTCTTGACCTTAGCCATGTTTCCAGGTAGTAGAAGTGCTTGTTAAACTAGATGCTCCTCTATAGTTTCTTGAGATCAATTTGGGAAAAAAAATAAAGTATTTTTTTAATACTTGTATAATTTGTGTGGATCAGTTGTATCTTTCACTCATGCATACTGCATCCTCCTGTGCAGGAGGCTTATAGAAAAATCAGGTCCCAGGTTAATAAGAGTTGCTGTTATGCTGGGATGTACTCTACACTGAGATTGCATAAAATTGGCTTGAATAGTTTTCAACTCTACAGAAAACATCAACAGTCCTACTGGATAAAATCTTCAACTACAGTCACTAGTTAATTTAAACTGTTAGTGCATAAACCAGAACTGAGGCACCACAAAGACTCTGTCAAGGCACTTATTGCCTTTAGATTTCCACAGTGTAGCGCAGACCACCGGGCATGACCTCCAAAGCCAGGAGCTACACTCCAGTTCTGCATTTGGGAAAAATAGGCCCGTTCAACTCTGCAAGTCTTCTCTTCCTCACTGAAAAAGAAGAGGGAAGAGGGGTCAGTCACATGCAGGAAGGTGTGGATGGCAGGCTTGGCTCACTTGCTGCAGAAAGGAGCTGAGAGACATAGGTTCTGCCAGGAAAGAAAGAGGACAGCATCAGCTTCTGAATTCCTGCTCTAAGCTTTATGCAGGTTAAAATCAAGCAAGGCAAGATGAAGTTTCTGTCCCTGTGAATTTTTAAGGCCAGAAGCTACCTTCACCCTCACCTCCTTTATTCCACAGTCAGTTATATTTCACATTGTTTGTGTAACCCAACTTTGCCAAAGCATCATCTGATGCTGACTGATGTAAGGACAACGGGAGATGGATACAGCATCCTTTGCTGTCTAAATGTATGTTTCAAATTAAAAAAGAAAAAAACCAACCAACCAACGAACCAAACTTCTTAGTTCTTCTATTAAACCCTTAGCCTCCAGTCCTCTGATCACAGTTAACTTGAAAGCAGTCTCATACCTACTCTTAACGTTGGTTTACAGGTTGACAGCTCCTGACTTCAAGGAATGTGTGCAAGGAAAATCCAAGAGGGAGAAGGTATAAAGAGGATGCAGACATTAGCTCATGAGGATGAACATAAAAGCTTTCATGGCTGAGTCAATAGGGCAGCTTAGAGACTGAAATTGAAGGACCAAAATCAAATTCTGGTAGCATCAGGTGATTGTAGGCAAGAGTGCTGGAGTGGAGCACAAGCAGAGAGCTATTGCTGACAGGGAGGAAAATAAAGTTTTTTCTATACTTATACATTGTCCAGGTGTGGAGCTGAGCCACTTTTCCCAGAGACCATCACACCGATGAATACGAGCTGCAAACAAGAACCAAATCAGACAAAAATGCAGATCATAATGGTAAAAGAGCACAACTGCAATACACAGCTGTTGCATGGACAGCAGGTTGTGAACTCCTCTCCTTAAAAACAGGAACAATTAAAACACCAAATCTTCCAGCTGATAACTTGGTATGCCAGGTGCTGCACAGTCATTAAAACCCTTGTTCTGTTCCAAAGGACAGGAGACACCAATCCTTTCCTGGTGCAGCTCTCTAGTGACCAGGAATGCAGCTGCAGGCAAAATAAATACGCAGTGAGCTGTAACAATGAGTATTCTGTGTGGTCACTGAAGAACTGGCACAGACCTCTCAGCTTGGCTGTGCTTCCTAGGAGTGCAGTACTGGCTGAAGCAGGATTTTTTTTGTTTGTTTGCTTGTTTGTGGGTTTTTTTCCCAACACAATATACTCATCATCTGTTTAAATATCTCAACCACTTAAAGGTGTTTTTCTGTGGTTTTTAAACCTGAAGTTGATTCATGAAGGGACAGAAGACTCTGCCTGTGGTGAACCACGTGAAGATCACAGTATGTGTTTCAAGTTTTCCATCATGTCTTCATGGTTGGCATTTATATGTTAGACCCTGCCTGTTAGCCCTCACTTTCTAGATGTTTCTGGTAGAGCCCAGCAGCACTAGTGGTGTTGATGGGGTTGTCCCTGGGAGCCTCCAGCCCAATATCCTGCTCGCAGCAGGGCTCTGCCGAGCTGTGGGTCAGGGCAGGCGCTGGCTTGGTCCCTCTGAGACTTGCAAGCCCCCACCCTCCTGGGGAAGGGGTTCTTCCAAGTGTGCAAAGAGGACAATCTGCAAACTTTGCCTTATTCCTCTTGGGTATATTGTCTGCTGCTGCCAGGGAGTCTGGTGCTGCCATGACTGTGACCATGCTGCCCGAGCAGTTGTGAGCCATTGAGCGCCGTGTGGCTGGTACGCTGGCTGTGTTTGATACTGCAGTGTGGGGCTGGCTCCCAGCTCTACAGCAGCTTGTAGTCGAGTAACAGAAAGCCTCTGCCACATGGATCAGCTGAAGAGGCAGTTCACAGACTTACTTACCCACATTATGTTTCACGAGCACTTCTGATCACTGCATTGAGGGTATAAAGATAACTCCAAGCCATGTGGCATCCCACCTCTCCCTAGAAACACTTTGGGTTTTTTTTTGCTGAAGGGGATGGGCCAAGTCACACTGCCTTCAAAGTTCAACTCTACTACTTTTCATGTCCTCATTAACTGGGAATGAAGCTGAGGATGACAAGCACTTGGCAGGAATCACAAGTGCTGGCAGCTCACAACCCATGTGCCATATGCTGCATCACACGCTGTATCAAAGCACGTTAGCAGCTCTTGCTCCTTCCCAACAAGACCCACAGCTGCTGCCAAAAATGCTGCCTCTTCTGAGCATTTTAGCTGTCCAGTGTCTCCAGGTCTGGAGCACAACACACTGCCTGGTCAACAGCACCTGCGCTAGGGAATGCTGGTGAAGGCTGCTTGCCTCCTTGAGGGGCAAGTCCTCATCAGGCCCTTCAAGAGGTGGTTTCTAATTCAATCACACCCAACAAAGCCCTCATGTGAGTGTTGCTGGCCTCCTATCACTAGGAATTGCCCACAGGCAAAGGCAAGGACCTTCCCATGCTCCCTGGCTTGCAGCCAGCCCAACTCACCTAGGTCATTGTTATTCATCATGGCATTGGAGGCGCGGAGCCGGGGGCCTTGCTGAGTGAAATGGTACCCAAACTTCAGCAAGGAGGTGTTCTTTTCCAACATGTCTGCAATTTCCATTTCGACTTTGTTGCCCAAGGGCTGGCTCTTTTGGGAAGAGAAAAGCAAGCTGGTCAAGTCAGAGAATGATTCAGAGTGAGCACTCAGATCTGCCATCTCCACCCCTTCCCTCCTCTGAACCTAATGGGTCCACTTGATGTTTTTGATTTGGAGCTGGTGAAACAAACTGCTGGCCTGTTCCTGGTACAACCGAGTGGCTTCAACTCTTCCAGGAGACCCTCCTGCAATCCCCTTTCACAAATACTTTATTTCTTGGACAGATTTGCAGCTAAGAGACATCTGGAGAAACTATGATTTTGAACCCCCGTTTACATGTCCCTGAGCTTTCCATAACTCAGCCTCTTCACTAGCACCCCTTGGGCTTCTGAAGAAACTAAACTCACCATGACATCTGGAGCTCTCCTTCTCGCTCTTGCACTGTAGTAAAAATTTCAGATTTTACTAAATAGGCTTTATTACTTAAGTCCTCACAAGAGCTTGGAGCAAGGTGTGATACTGCACAGGTGCATCATCACTCTCAACGGTACCACCAGGAATGCAGAATGCACTGCCACAGCTTTTGCTAAATACTGTAGGTAGTACCAGCCACTGCCTGGGAACCACAGCAGAAACAAGGGCCTGAAACCTCTCCAAAGCAACCCAGCAGTGGCTGCAGGCCGCCACCCTCCACCTTGACCAGCCACTCAAGTTTCCCACAACTACGACACATTCCCTTGCTCAGAGCTTGCCCACACCTCACCTGGTTGTCGATGCGCAGCTCAATGAGCGACGTGTTGCCCTGCAGCGCTTCGACAAGAGCCAGGACCCCTGACCCAGAAATGAAGTTTGATTCCACGTTCAGGCTCTTCAGCGTGTTGTTGACCTTCAGCATTTCTGCCAGTGCCTGTGGGCAGAGGTGGGTGGCAAGAGCTGGCATTCAGACAGGCAAGGGCAGAGCACCCCAGAGCAGTAGTGGCTCAATTTCCCTCACCTCCAGAAACACTGGGAGAACTTCACATGCCAGGTGGTTTCACTGCCACCTAATGGCACAGTTCTGTGTGGGATGAAGGAGATTCCCTCTGTTCCAGGGGCACCATGAGCATGCTGTAGGGCACAGCAAAACCTTGAATGGACAAGCCCATAGGGCAGCCCCAAAAGGTGAGAGTCCATACCTGCAACTGCCCTGCAACAGCTTCATCTGTCAGTTTTCTAAAGCCAGAAAGGTGATGGCAGGGATGCTGGCCCTGCCGCCTGCCCAGTTGGCTCCCTGCCTGCACTGCTTCCATGCAGGGCTGAGATGCTCCCCATCACAGCAGGCAGAAACAGAAGCATCTGTCTTAAACAAGGGATTCTCCACATCCAAGATGTCTTCCCAAGTATCATCACAATCATATTAATCACTTTTGCTTCTCTCAGCGGCTAAGACCAAAAGTGGGCTAGGACGCTGCCAACCCTCACCACCCTGATCTGATGATTACATTTCATAAGCTGCACAGAAAGACTCATAGAATCATAGATTGTCTTGGTTGGAAGGGACCCTCTAGATCAAGTCCAACCATCACCCTAACCCACCAACCACCATTAAACCACAACCCTCAGCACCACATCTAACTGTCTTTTAAATACCTCCAGGGATGGAGGAAGACTCCACCACCTCCCTGGGCAACCGATTCCAATGCCTGACAACCCTCTCTGTGAAGAAGTTTTTTCCTAACATCCAAGCTAAACCTTCCCTGACTCATCTACAACATGAAACAGAAGGCTCCACAGTCCCCCTTAGCCCTACCCAGTGCCCCACAGACCCTCAAACAGCACCAGTGCTGCCTAAGCAGGCTTCTTCCCAGTCTGGAGGGCCTGAAGTTAGATGAGGGCTGTACTCACTCTCCAAAAAGAAGGGTTTTTCTAACAGCAAAATGTGTGTGGAGTACACAGGGACAGCCTGAGTGAAACCCAGTAAAAATCAGCTGCAATGGAGTATGGGAGGAGGAGCATGTAAGAACACAGCCTGGGAAGCAGCATGAGAGCCAGGCACAGTGCTTAGCACCTCTCTGCATCCCCAGTGATTTTTAAGACCACTCGCAGCAGCCAGAAAAGCCCTTTATCACCACAGAGGCAGTGTCCTGCTTCTGCACAAGGGAATACATGAAAGAGCTGGACCAGGTGTGTGTGAGGGGAGGGGTGGGTGTGCACACAGCAGCATGCCACTTCATACCAACAGAGACAAACAGAGTGGCCCTGGTGTAGGATAAACCAAGAGGGACAAACTGCTTTTACAAAATGCTGCTAGGAATTCAGTTTTTGTCCCCTGGCACTTTCCTGTGAGTTCCTTGAGGTTGAATATGAGACCAAATGGTGTTAGAGAACTGCATCCCGAAATCTCCACAGCTGAGGAAGGAAGTGAAGGAACCAAAGCCTGTCTGTTGCTGGCTTTCACTAGTGCTCCTGAAACTGAAGCAGCTGCACCAAACCCCAGAGGTGCAGAACAAGCCAAACACACTGTAAGGTGCAAAAGCAGTAATTCTGAAAATGCCCAAGTGCACCTATCTCCTCAGCAGACAATTAGCTGACAGTACTTACAAAAGCAACAGGATCGTTGCTGCGTGTCCCAACAATGCTGAACTTCTTCACATAGGTGTTATTTTTCAGTGCTTCTGCAAAGGCTTTTAATGTTGGTATGGGAATATTCTGAGAAGAAATGCAAGACACCTGTGTTAGGCCATCATCTGTACAGAGGAGTATCAGTACATTTAAAGGATACTTTAAGTTTCTTATCAAGGCCAAATCACCAAATGCACTGAAGTTGTATTAGAAGGGGTCAATAAATGATAAACGCTTTTACAAGTTCTTCTGCCTCAGGAGCATGGCAATGTCTTCCTCCTATCTCCCACTATGCTGGTGGCTTGCTGCCTTGATTTCAAGCTGCAACATCTCTACTGCTTAATTTAATTGCCCAGAAACTCAGCTACTTACAAACGCAGGCGTTGTGTGGATGTATGTAACTAGGATCCACGAGCCCACAAAGCACTGCTCCTGCGCCTTCTAATACGAATGACAGCACTGAGCAACATTCATGGGAAATTTCCACCTACGGGCCCTGATCCAGAAAGGCCTGAAACCATCTCCAGCTAGCACAAACCACAGACACTTCTGACTGCTTTGTACAACATTTTTAAGGCTAACATTTGCCATGCCAGGTCTTAGCCCAGAAAACAAGTCCATGGTGCTTATACTGAGTTCCTACAAAATTAGTGGTTTTCAACTTAATCAAGCATTTTGGATAGTCTTTTCAGATGCATAAATTTCCACCTAAGACTATAAGTGGTATCCTCAGCTTGGACTTCTTGACATATCTTTTGGATACCACCATGTGGAATCATCAATAGTCAAAGCCATCTGAAGGGCCATGAGACAGAGCACTGCAGCTTACCATTTCCACCGCTGCTCTCCCGTTCTCCAAAACATGTCCTAAAGTAAAAAAATGCCTGCCTGCCAGACCCACAGCCTGGTGTCCTCAAGGGACATGCAGGATCACTAGCCATGATCAAATACTTGAAAGTAAAACTCTTCATGTTACAGAAGGGTGCAGGTGGCAGGGCCTAAATGTTTTTCGTGTGCATGCACAGGGAAACACGTTCTTGCTATCTGACTATGTCATAATTCGACAGACCTCATGGGATGGAGGTCCTGCAGTCAGGGAGGACCGATGGCAACAGTATTTTTTCGGATGTGCATGTGTTCCAGAGGCAACATAAGAAGTGGTGCTGCTGTGTCCTGATTTGCTTTCTACAAGAAGGAGTCCCACAGAAGGGATGGGTGGGAGATGGACCGGGCTACCTCCAAGAAGGGAATTTTTTTCCTATTTTCATGGCAACTGTCAAGATTATGAAACCTTTTTCCTCCCACCATTTTATCTTACATAAACAACCTTTCCACCAAATAAGCCTGACTAAACCATAAAAGCAACCTAAAATGCATTTAAAGGTGGGAAATGGGTCTCTCTAACTACCCTCAATACAGCTCTACTCTTCCATCTGCAGGGGCCCTGCTACCACCCCCACATCATTGTTCCACAGCTGGTAACGACCCTAAGATGGAGATATGAAGAATGGTGTCTCTTGTCTGTCTACATGCAGTGTTACAGTATGGCTCTCTGCAGCAACACAGACTTGGTACGTCTTCTGTGTATCAAATGTTTGGTCTTGTCACTAAGAGAGGAGACATCACAGTTTAGCCCCATCCAGCAGCTGAGCACCACACAGCTGCTCACTCAGTCCCCACAGAGTGGGAAAATGGGGGGCGAAGAAAAAAAGAAGGAAGGCCCAAGGCGAACCCCGTGGGCTGGGCTAAGGGTGAGTTACTGGGACAGCAGAGAGAGCAGTAACTGTGACAGGACTTCATAGCAAAATACACTAAACTGGTGACACATGGTGCAGTTCCTCACTGACCTGCACAACTTAGGCTGTACAGCTCAGAGCCGTCCCAAAGCCAGACTGTCCCCAAACCACGTATCCTGGAGCTGTGTGCTTCTCCCCCATCAGCCCCACTTTATGCTGAGCATGATGACATGGTATGGAATAGCTCCTCCGGTTAGTTTGGGTCACCTGTCCTGGCTGTGTCCCCTCCCAGCTTCCTGGGTGCCCCCACCAGCATGAGAAGCTCAAAAGCCCCTGACTGCTTGGCAGTAACTAAACCATCCCTGTGTTATCAGCACTCCTCTCATCCTGACTCCCAAACATGGCACTACACTGGCTGCTAGAAAGAAAATTAATGCTATCTTAGCTGATACCAGGACAGGACAGTAGAAAGGAGCAAATACCATAATATTGTTAAGGTTGACTTCCTCCAGCTCAGGATCATTGCTTTGTATTCGTTTCAGAGTTGCCTCCACATCTGTTGAGTTTGGTTCCTCATCAGGAACTGGTTTGTACTGTGTTGGCTTAATCACACCTGCAAAGCAACACATGTGAAACCGAGAGCACCCGAGCAGCACCATGTTTTCTTCAGGGGTGTTACGCATACAGAGGAAGAAGCATGACCTGACAAACAGATGCAAGATGGGAGCCTGAACAAGGACTTGTCAGCTCCACCTACACTCCTGTGCCTCTGGAAACACTGCCCAGCACTGGGGCCATCCAGTACGGGGCAGCCGGTGCCTGCTGCTATGTGCTCTCAGTGTCCAAAACTGGATGATGGAGGGGACAGGGCTTGTGCAGGGCTGTTCCCCGGGCTGTCCTAGCTCCCAGATGGTGCTGGGGCAGCAGCTGAGACTGCAGTGTTGGCTCACACAGGGCAAGGATGCACCAGAGACAGCTCCAGCAATCACCACACACTCTGACATTCACTGCTGCAACTTTCAGCCTAAAAATAATTCCCACTTTGCCTCTCTAAGCAGCTTCAAAGCCAAACACTGCAGCCTGATGTTCTAAATCACTCACTGTTGAGCCCTTCTTTGTTCACAATCGTGCTGCTCCCCAGTGCTTCGTAGTACTGCTGGTTACTCATCAAGGTGTGCATGCCAAGGATGGCTACAGGAAAAGAAAAGGAGAATATAACTTGAGTTACTGCAGGGTCCAACGCAAACAAAAGACATGTACCAGCCACATTATCCAGGATGGGGTCTGTAGCATGCTACCTTTCCCTGTGCAGGCACAGAACATGCAAAGGTGGGACCAAGCCCCTCCTGCTGTCATAAATACACCACAGGGCTCAAATGCGCTCCTTTGTTTATTCCAGTGTGGCATGATTCATGGGAGAAGAAGAGTATCATCCTGCAGACAACAAACACACAAACAGACACGTCTTCCCAGTGGGCGACTTGATGCAGCGTCACGCAAAAACAGGGAGGGGAAGACAACAACACACAGAAAATGCCATCGGTGGGATTTAACCCAAGGGGTCCAGTCCAGCAGGAACCTGTACATCCTCATCACCCTTGCTCACCTGGGCAAGTGTCACACAACATGACAGTCCTGTCCTTGGGGTGAGCTCTGCCCCACGCAGAACCGACCCGACCCCTTGGGCAGCAGCACACAAGGTGACTCTCACCTGAAGCATAGCTATGCACAGCACGTTCTAACTCCACAAGAAGTGGGGCGGGTGGTGGTGGTGTGTTCTGAATGGATCTTTGTACGCTTCAAAGTTAACATTCTGAGAAGCTAAAGCTCTGCTGGCTCAGTGGAAACGCAGAAAGCCATGGTCTGAACAAAATTCAAAGACTGCAAGAGCCCAAAAGCCAAATTTCTGCCAGCTCTTGTATCTCAGGCTCGACACCAATATGCAAACGCATGCTGAAGTGTGCCCAGGGGGATCTGCTGACATTCTTGCCAGCTGCAAATGAGCAGTGGGAAGTCAATGGCTTAGAAACATTTGGGCAAAGATTCTGTTTATAAAAATAACCCTGCTACTAATCACATGAAGTTCATGTTTGAAAAAAGAAGTGGGTTTTAAATCAAGGGTTTTGGGGCTTTTTTTTTCTCACGTAACTGTATGACTCATTATAAAGAAAAATGCAGGCACATGAATACTTGTCAGAAACAGACATAATTGAATGGGCACAGTGGTTAAAATAAATAAAGGAGAAATCTTTCCTGGGAATTCAAGCATGCCACCACAAAGGCATGTGGTGAGCTGCTCCTCTTATGTTTGGCGGGCACCAGTTCATCACCATTTGCTCAGTGTTTTGTCCAAGAAGGGCTGAGAGTTTCAGGAGGTTTTCCCTGCTGCCCATCACGTGAATGGCATCTGCTGCGGTGACAGCTCACCATGGCTCCCTGTCTGGGTTTCACGGGCAGGACAGCCTGCACCAAAGGGTGTCAATGAACACCACGTGCACATCCCTGCTTGGATTGCAGAGAGCCAAGCAGTCTCCATCTGAAAGTCTGAGGTGATTCTGTGATTCAGGTCTGCCTGTTTGTATTTTATCGAGCCTTCTGCTCCACCATGGGCTCACAGGTGAAATTTCCAGGAGTGCAATGCAGCTCAGAAAAATAATTTACAGACTCAGCATTTTTGGGACACAGATACACCACAAACACATCCTGCTCTATCCACAAAATCTGCCCACCATCCAGGACTGTGAATATCGTGACTGCAGACAGAGGGAAGGACCTGCTGTTATGACCATGCAGGGGTATTTGGTGCTAGAGTTTGTGCTGGCAGACAAGAGGGACTCACTGTTTCTATGTCTGGTGCTTAATGTGTATTATCCTAAGGAATTCAAGCAGAACAAAGGCATCCCACTTTTGCTGTCCAAAGGCATGGGAGTCGTTGCAGGACTTGGGAGCCACCTGCAAGAGCTATCCTGCTGGCCTTGACAAGAAAGAGATCCAGTACACCATGGCTGACTGCGAGCCCTGCTAAGCAGGCAGGAGCTGCTCCACAGCCATAGCAAACTTGGAAAAGCAGTGCTGTTACCATCAATATTGAGGTAATTTCAGCACAGCTTGTACCACATCAGTTCTCCTGCTGCCACTTAAAGCGTATTCTTCCAACAACTGCAGAACAAGCTACCCGGAACAGCATTTCTCTGTGGAAATTATTGCTGTGCTGATCTGGAGCTCAGAAAGGCAGATTTTATAGGAGAGAGATTTATAGGACTCTCGGAGTATAGTAAAAAAGCAAAATCCACAGATACAATGCTTGGCTGAGGTATGTTGGAAGCCTTAATGCAGAAACACATTTGTAAGCCAGAATATATAATTGTAAACCAGAATATATTATTATGTAGAAGCTGTCTTGTTGGTGTGGTTTTTCTAAAGGCTCACTTACAGACTTTTGGCAAGGAAGATACTGCTATGGAGTGTGGAAGTCTGAAGGAGACAGAACTGGAAGAAGCAGCCAGTAACACTGAAATATTCATTGAATGATAGACCGGCAGGCAACAAATGAGCTTGGTAAGGCACTGAGGGGGTGTTCATATGCACAGCTGGCCAAGGCATATCCCATCCCAGCCACACTACTGGCTTTAGCAAGATAATACCAGTATCATCATCTTTAAAGTGTCCAAGCTATGAAGCTAGCAGGAGGTTGCCTTCACTCAGACAACACTACCTGAAAAGCAGCAGTGGGACACTGCCTGGACTTCCCTCACAGGAAGGTAAAAAAATACCCTCAGACTGGGACCATGCCCATCCTTGGTTTGCACAAGGTTTGTTTAGCCTGGTGAAGAGCACACCGTTGGGACTTGAATGGCACCTGCAAGGCTCTGTCCCCTCACCCAGTTTATTACGCATTCCAACCTCCTCCTCAGCTGCTGTGAAGCACACCAACCTGTTAATGCATGACTCCACCACAGCCCATGCTAATGCTGACAAAACTCACTGATCATACAAATCACAAGAAATCCGTAGCTTTAATATGTGTTGGAAAAGCTCTTTAACAGTAGCCCTGAGCTGAGAAAGACTGTGCTACCCTGACAGCTCCTTTAATAGGTTGCACGAAACCCATGTTCTCACTGGGCCTCCTTGATTGTTTCCTAGACGTTTGGCTCAAAGATAGTTGCACTCCTGGAAGTGACAGGCTGCAATTTGCAAGACTCAGTGGTAGAGACAGGAGAAGACATCAAGCATGCTCTGTTCCCTTGATAAATCCTTCACTTTGGTCCATGCTCCTGATTAAATCATGCGGACCGAGAGTAACTTTAAATATACATCTCTTTTTTAACAAAGAAATAAATCCTGTCAAACCTGACAGTATCCAGATAAACAGCAAAGAGCTCAATAGCTCACTTCCCACAAAAGAACAAACAAAAAGAAACTAGTAGTCGAACAACATGAGCCCCCAATTCACGTGAATCTCTTTTACCAGCAATATCACACAGCTCTGCATCAGAGGCATTAGCAAGGGCTTCTTCCAGTTCCGGCTCCAGAGTCACACTTTCCAAAACAGGATCCATCGGCTTCTGCTTGGGGATCCAAGCTTTCCCTAAAAACGCAAAGTGAGGTCACTCTCAGTCCAGTTATAACACATGTTGCACATCTAGCCATGCAGATACATTTCTACGGGGTGAGGTCTGCACAGCAGAAAGGACAAAGAGGGCAGAAGGACCTACAGAAAAATCATAATCCATTGCCATTAGCTCAGCCCAAGTCCTGCTGTGATGTGAGCCAGGAGGCACCAGCCAGACACCTCCTCCAACCATGGAGGTGGACTCTTTCATCAGCTCAGAGGGATGGATGTAGAAAAGCCCAATCACGCTTTTGCACCGGACGATGACTGCTCAAAGCACAGCACTCAGACAGACACACGGGGGGTGATCCTTCTTTGAAGCCTGAATAAAAGGGATGGAGATTTGCCAGCACTCACAAGGACAAAGAGAGGCCAGAGGCCCCAGTCCAACCCTGTTCAGGATCAGTCCTGCCACTGAGGCAGCTCCTCCTGCTAACCCCAAATCCACAGTGGCAGGGCAACTGGCACATCAGTCAAAAGTGGATGGAAAGGAGGTGGTGGAGGGAGACTGACAGCAGGCAGGGATGGCAGCTGGTCAGCCAGTGAGCACATGGGATCCAAGGAGGAGAGAGCTTAAGGCAGCTGCTCCAGCTCAACATTGCTACAGAGGACAGAAGGGCAGGAGGAAAAGGCACAGAGGGTGTGCCAGATGGAGACCTCCGTGCTCTGTCTCCTGGGACAGAAAGAGGCCAAGGAACAGGCTTTTTCCCTACAAGTCAGAGGTGCAAAGCAATAGGTAGAGCTGGTAATGCGAAGCTGCCACCTCAGCCAGTTGCTTGTGGCCTTTTCCCAGTGGGTGCTGTCCACACAGACAAGGGGCTGTACAGCAGATGACGCAGCTCTGGCCCAGCTCGAGGCTGTGGGCTCCCTGGCATCCTGCCGTCCCCTCATGTGGCACGATTGCCAGGCAAGCCATGGGCCCTTCTTTGCTGGAGCCAGCCACATCCCAGGGAGATGTGGGGCAGGGGACAGGATTTGTGGGAGCAGCCATGGAGTTCCCAGCTCCTAACTGCTTGCACCGCAGCAGGGCAGATCTCTTTGAACAGGTCAGGCCTGAGATTTCACAACAGCGCACCTACCTGCGGCCAGCCCAGCCTCCAAAGGAAAGAGAGAGGCTGGTGGTGTTTTAACACACTGCTGCTGCGGGATGGGAGGAGAGGGAGGGAACTCAGAGCACTTGAGAGCAGACCCCTTCCCTGAAATAGTCCAGGAGCACTGCAGAGAGATAGCGAGTGCAAAACTCTCAGCCTGGCATGTCAGCCAGGACTATTTTTGTCCCCCTCTGAAACCAGAGTCAGTGGCTCCGAAGGGCAGAAACAAAGATCCTGCTGCTCAGGGATATGCAGAAACAGAAGCAGCTAAATTTAGCCTCAGGAAAGAAGCAACTGCACTTCGGGCTCCCCTGGTATGAAATGGAGGTTGCTATAAACAGCCTTTTGCAAAATGGCCTGTCTCCTGCCTGCACGCTGCCTCCCTGACAAAAAGGGCAGGAATCTTCCTCCTGGGATGCAGCTGCGCTCACAAAAATAGGCAGAGTGTCATATGTGCCTGACAGCCAAGCACCTTCTGGGTACTCTGCAGCAAAATGTTGAGTCCCCTCAGCTCTGGCTTGGTGTGGAGACCCAGAACCACTGTCCCACCGGACACATGGCCTGGCAAACTGTACGCACCATCTGGCCAATTCAGCAGGGAATAAGAAAAACAGGGCAAACTTAATTCTGTTGTCACTCAGTATAACTCCTCCTGACATGTCAGTGTCATTGAAACTTCTGGGTCTTAAATTGAGACAGTTTTGTAACTCAGTCACGCTTTATTAGAAACTTGAACTTAATTAAATGGTGCATGCAAACACAGCATTATATATCTTAATACAGCAGATATGCACACACCAACTCCAACCCTGTCCCGCAGCACATCCAGGACAGCACCTCCCATGGCAAACTAGCAAGTCACCCTCTGAGCTGACAACATGATGATTTATTTCCAGCTCTGCCACAACTACGAATGTGTAATTTAACATCTCTGGCTTACAGTCAATGTAAGTAATGTCTTCACTCAACAGCGTGTTACAAGGGAAAATATGTTTAATGTGTTTGAGAACACATCAGATTGAAATATGATTAGCCCAGAGCAGAAGCTGAAGCCTCAAAATGCCAGAAATACCTCTGTATCCTTCAGAGCACTAGCACTGCTACAACCTGCTGGGCTAGACAGGCAGGTAGCACACATTGGGCTGGGGCACATTTGGAGTTGCTAGATTGCTCTTCCTGAGAACACCCAATTTTCTTTTTTTTTTCACTTCTTTCAAGGACAACTATATGTAGATATATTATTTTTTTTTATAAAAATACTACCTCAAGTTTTATTAAACAGATAGATTTAACACACAGTCTTCTCAAAAGCACGTGAATCTGTAAGGAGGCAGCTTTGAGAAGGACCTCAACTGGGAAACATCTATATATGCCCACATCTTCCTGCACTTCTGTTTTGATGTGGGGAAACCAGTAATGAGACCAGTGTACAATCACATATTCTGTCACAGGGGAATGTCTCTGTCTGGTACAGAGACAAAACAGCAGACAAAAGGTGTTCAGAAGCTCCTAGAACCCAGAGGCAAGGACTGACTGGACCTCATCCCATGGCAGGTGAGTCCTAACAGGAGCAGGAAAGTCTTTTGGATAATGGGACATGTCCCAGGTGAACAGGAAAAGATGAGCGAAGGAGGAAAGAGAAGAGGCAGGACAAAGCCCTTGGTCACAGGCCCCAGGGCCATGCAGAGCAGGGTGCAGAAGCCGCAACAGGATATGGTGCAGGAAGGCAGAAACACGCAAGCTGCAGGAGACTGGAAATGAGGCTGGGGGTGTCAAGAGGTGACAAAGACCTGATGGAAACTGTTGGGATCCACACAGCTGAGGGGAGCTGTGAAGCTTCTCTCTATCAAATTGAAGTTCAGAGTGTAGGGATGGAGTACAAAACACAACGCTGAAAGACTCTGCAGCCTGCAGAGCTCACATAAGGACAGAGCAGAGAAGGAACAAGAGAGGACAGATGATGATGTATTTCCTAGAGCTTGATACAGCTGCAGTGGGATAGGCACAGAAGGAGGCTGCATAGTGGTACAGCCTCTGCCGATCAGTGAACAGCATATCAGGTGATACTCAAATCAGCAAGCATGTGAACCTCCTGGGGACACCCCGTTTTGTTAGACAGCCTGGGCCAGGGCTAGACACCAGAAAGAGCAGATCCACCACCCCACTGGTATCGAAATAAAATCATGCTTAAGCAACAGGGGTCAGACACATCGCTTCTGCTGTGCACCCACTGTGCCTTCACTGTGCCACACTAAATGTGGCACAAACGATGACCATACCTCTTTTTTCACCTGTGTAAGGAACCAAGTCTTCTCTGTCTTTAACGTCCTTTGCCTGCTTTTCTAGGTGGGCCATGAGTTCCTCCCTTTTGAACGGCCCAGTTGGTGGCTTTAGGGTCTGATCCCGTTGCCTGAGCCCCGCTGGCAGCAATGCGTTCTAGGCATGGAGGGGAGAAACACGGGTTACCTCTGCAGCTATGATGCCCATCCACCAAACCCTCTCTGCTATCCACATCCCTCGCTCTACTGTCCTTCTTCTGCACTGGTGGACAATTTGCTTCTCCTTGTGTCAAAGGTCATCTCCACCCAACCCCATTGATTTCCACACTAAGACACATGATGCTCCTTCCCCCCTCCAATTTCAAATGCTGGCTACACTGCAAGTTCTCTATGCTACCAAGTGCATGTTTCTCTGTAACAGCAGCTCCAGCCCTTTCTCTGGGGGCTCCTCCCATACTCTCACTATTCCTGGAGCTTCCTTACAGCAGTTGCAGCACCACAACCCAGCTGCTAAGCTCAGAACAACTTCTCCACCCTATATATGTCCCTGCAAGTGCGCACATGCCTCACATGCCCTAACAAGAATCAGTTCAGGGAAATCCCATGGTCTTTCACAGAGCACACCAGAGAGCTGTGGTGGTCTCTTCTGTCTAGTGTGATCCACCACAAAACTACAGGCAGGATCTCACAGAGAAGGTCATCCTGCTGCAGAGCAAAATCCCTGCGAACCTCAGCCCTTTTTCTAACTGCCTCCTTGTTATTCAGTCACAGTAGCCACCATGGGAAGTTCGTTTGTGCCGGACACATACAGCACGTAAGCACCTGCTTATATTTAAATATAGAACAGCCTTAACACAGTAAGTAAGACTATTCCCAGATTTGACACTAAGCATGTTCTTTAAAGCTTTGCTGGATGGAAGTCAACATTTACTTTTTAAGACATCCAAGGTGATTTTGAACAACAAGCTGGTTTATCCATGCCTGCCTAATAAAAATAATTCATTACAATTTAAATCTGTAGCAGTGAAAAGCCTGGGAAAGAAAATTACTAATAGGAAGCAATTAGACTTGGAAGGGCAACTTTGGAGCGTGACAGAGGAGAAATGTGCTAACGCAGAAGCAGGGAGGCACAGGGAACAGCTTGCTTCCTCAGGCTTCATGCTGTGAGAGGTGACCATGCAATCTTCAGGCACAGTTAACTCCTGTGCTCAGGCTAGGCCTGTCCTGAGGGATGTTTGTGATTATTTTACCTTTCTGCATCTTTCACAGAATGCTGCCTGGCGTTGTGTCTTCTGAGGCAGCTGTAACCAGCCCGCCAGCCCATACGCTTAATCCCAGGAGCTACCCTGCCACCTCTTAATTACTTTCCTGTATTGCAATTAAAAACACTGATGATGCAATCTACACTGCCCATCATTTCCCCTCGAAATATTGATCACACGTTACGGGAACAATTTCTCACTTGGCAGTGTCCAGCCTCACCATCTAACGTGGCTGTGACCCAGAGGCCTGCCAGTTGGCTCTGCACATCCCCTGCCAGGGCCGCAGGACAACGCTGCCTCCAGGAAGCTTTCACTGCTTGGCATCAGCAGGCCTGGCGCTGGCATGTGTGCAGCCCCTGCTGATGTTGGGAGGTTGCTAAAACGCAGTTGTCCTATTTTGCAAAACTCTGGGATTTGAATTTCTGACCAAATGGAGGAAAACACAGACCATTTGAAGTTTGTTATGTAAAAAAACCCTAGCATCTCAACAAAACCCAGAACATTCCCTCCAAAGTGGCCTGACCAAAAGCAGAAATCCCGTTTCCACGGGTTTAGTGCCCTGCACCAGCACAGGCTCACATTTGTGCTGCAAGTCACAGTGTGTTCATGCATGCCAGGGCAAGGGTAAGGGCGTATCACAAAGTCCTATGTGTAGCCTGTGTGTCTGAAAATTGCTTCCGCTCATCTGTGGACAGTCCCTTCCATCCTTGCACTGAGCACAGGCTCTGCAAAGGATGTCACTTAACAGAGATTACTAATGCAGCCCATTCCCCCACAGCTACCAAGATGTACCATACAGCAAATCTCACGTAAACACGACTTACATCTGGATCCAGCTCTTCCAGTTCATTCTCTAACTTCCTGAGCTCCTCCTCTGTCAAAGCTCCAAGGATCTTGTCTTCATCAAGGTCTCGGTATTTCTCTAGCTCTTTTCTGTAAGACATCTTAGAGGACTCTTGTGAATCTCACTTTTATGCTGAAACAGGACCTGAAATGAAAACAAGAACACTGAATACTTGAAACATGACACTGCAGCCCGGCTGGTTGGGGACTGCTGAATACCACAGCATTGCTGAAGGTTTATGCTGAGAGCACAGCTGACTTCCAAGCCAGGTCAGATTGCTCACGGCCCCTGCATCCATATCTGACATGCACGTAATGTCCCACAGTTGTGAGAGCGGCACAACTTCAGGAGTATATTGCCCTACCATGGACTTACAGGGCAGCACTTGGTACAGGATTCTGGCTAGACATGCCTTTCTCCAAGCACTGCCAGACGTTAAACAAGTGTCCTAGGCATTGACTTCCTTGAAGGACAATAGACCACAAAGGCCGCAGCTCTCAAACGCCCAGTAACACCTCACTGCACATGGCACTCCAGATAACATGGTCGCCAGGTGGGAAAACAGGTTTGTAGCATCACTGAGTATACTTCTGAGTCCTGGAAACATCCACGAGGCTGCAATGCATGGCACTCCTTCCGGTCTTCTAAAGCCACAAGGAGATCAGGAAGCATTATCTACTCATGCTCAGGAGGCTTCCAGTTAAACGTGCTGTTTGGTGACCCAACTCCCTGAGACAACACGTGTTTGCACTGCTGCAAGCTAAGCAGCTGACCTGAGCGTTACTGCACATCTAAACCAACCCCTCCAGAAGAGAAGTGGGAGTAATGTACTAAATGACCTATCCGGATAATCCCTGCTCACCCAGGGGTTTGTCCCATGTCTCCCAATATAAAATGCCATACACAATCACATGCATGTAACTGGACCTCTGCCAGCTCTGAAAGGCTGTAGTAGACCTTCTACAAAGGACAACTTATTTAAATATGCAGGTGGGTTAAAAATATGTTTACTACAATACACAAGAGTAGATCCAACTCTGCTTTTTTTGCTGACAGTTTCCTTCTGTTCCATACACTGCCTGTATATTTATTTCTTCAGGCTCAATTTTTGTGCAGAACATTGAATTCTAGATAACTTTAAGTGACTTTTTCTACATTTTGAAAAATGTTTTGCTATTCTCTCTCTTTTCAGGTTCTGTGGTACATCAAAGCCCTGCCCTGAGCCACATCTCTCCAGCTTTGCTCATCCTCTCAGGGCAGATCATGCTCTTATGATCACTCCTCATTACCAGAGAAGTCTCTTCATACAACTTAGAATGCAGCTGCTGTTCCAGATAGGAAAATTATCTTTAGCTTGGTCACAAAAGGACACATTAACACACAAATGGCTTGACAGCAAGCCATTAAATTTAGAGCTGTCATCTGGCCAGCCGTTTGGTTTCCCACGGGTGTGATGGCAATTCCTGCATCACTCGCATTCCTGCCACTCGCCACTCGGGAGTGGAGGGTCAGCAGAGAGTGCCTCCTCGATAGGAGAACAGTCCCTCTGGCTCCCACAGAGGAGCTGAGAGGGTGAAAGCCCGCTGTGACGGTCAGTGGGTTTGGCTGGGCGAGGCAGTGGGGACCCAGCACTCCTGCGCTTTACTCATCACCTGCAGTAGTCAGCAAAAGGCACCTTGAGCTGTGAGACGGATGCTCTGCAGCCACGCAGCAGTGGCTGGTCCAGCCAGCAGCCTGCTCAGCCACAGCAAGGCAGCCCTTCTGGCCAGCATAGAAAAAAGCAGAGCCTTAACCACAATTAGCCATGAACAAACACTTGTCGTTAGAGCAATTATTGTTTGTCTGGTGCAGGATATCCTAGAAAAGCAGCCCGGACCTGGATCTGGAGATGTGCTGTGCCACTGCAACCTTAGATTGAAGTGCTTGAACCACAAATAGTCTGTGTTTCATATTGAGTTTTTAGTTTTGACTGCTGTGGAAGGAGCTGGAGCCAAAAGCAGGCGGGAAGGCAGAGGATAACCCACCCCAGGGTGCTAAATTCACTGTAACAGCTTAAAATACCCACACCTGCCATGTGCATGGAAATCTCCATCTTAACTACAGGGGGATGAGTGCTCACAGAGGCAGTCACAGCCCCTTCCTAGCAATCACTGCTTTGGCTGGGACCGAGTGCAGGCTCTGCAGGGCTGACCTTGTCGCCTCCCGCCAGAAGGACAGAGACTGTCAGCACCGAGAGGCGAAAGGCAGGACAGATGCTGGATGTCAGCGCACACAGGCAATGCTTCTGGAAAGGACTCCAGGTTTCAAAGCATCTTGCAGTGGTATGAAGCCAGGACTGCATATAGCAAGGGCCATGAGGGTTGAGGACAGGTGCAGAGCCTGCTGAAACACAGCTGAAAGCCCCGCAGGGAGAATTTTATTTGCTGCACAGCCCAAGCAGAGCTGCCAGGAGGGGACAGTGGCCTCACAGCCTCGTGGTGCAGCTGGATGGTGCCAACAGCTTGTGCAGCTCCCACGGAGAGCACATCAGGAGGGCGAACCATGCCTGTGTCAGCAGGACCCCTGGTACTGCTCTCTGGCCCACTGAACAACCTGTGCAGGGTTAGCATCACACCCTCCAGCACAGCCTCCAGGACAAGTACCGTTCACTGGCTCTTCCTTATCTCCACATCCCAGTCCACTGATACCCTGTCTTGCTAATGAGTGTTGGAAGAAAAAGCAAATAGCCCATGCGCTGTAAAAGGCCAGAGGGCTTTGTACTACCAAAACCAAGAAAGCAGGTAACTCTGCCTAAGTGTGACTGCTTTAATTTTACAATGTGCTGTAACACCCGCCTCCACAAACAGCTCTCCTTGACCCCATGCCAGGGTCAACCCCCCCCACAACCACACTCCAAAAAAATAACAAGGTCCTCCAACACAACTGCAATTACTACATTCAAATGTTAAATCCACACAGTCCTGGACGTTCAAGAAAGAGTTAACCCTAAGTCACCGCAAATCTGCCCCATCAAATCTGTTCTCAATGCCCTCCTAAGATGACAGCTTTGGTTTCCTGCTATTTTTCATTAAACCTAGCAATACACTTTTCATTCAATCAGCGAAGGAAGCACCACAACAAAATAGATATGTAAGATGCAGATGCTGCACAGGTCTGACACCTTATTACAATCTAAAGACCTCAAAAATATTGAAATACAAACTGACTACCAAACCAAGACAGCAAGATATCGGGTCTCATTGCTCATTGTTCTAAGTATTCATCAGGCACATTAGAAGACAGCCCAAACAGTTGCATTTGCTTAAGTCTCAAAAGCACACAAATTGGTATGCACCAAGACTGATAAAAAGGGCAGGATCAGGGCAGCAATGGGCTCAGGCCGCAACAGGCTGCTTGGGAGAGGCTGTGGAGCAGCACAGGTACTGCTGAGCCAGAGGATCTGCAGGATCATCCCTGAATGATCTGACAACCCCAGGAAAAAGAACAAGCGAGAAAGCAGAACTGGGTGAAGTGACAGGAACAGCAGCAAGCAAGCCGAATTCCAGGAAAACACACAAATGTCACAGAGAGAAGAGAGACTGGTTTCCCCTGGGCGCAGTGTACTGTGTGCCATGGCCGCAGTCTTGCACGCGCTCGTGCTGGGAAGCCCAGCCTTTCATTGCACGGACTCCCGTGTGCATGCTAACAGCAGGAGATTATGGGATGCCCTTTTCTCTTCAAACATATCCTCAGCAACTACCCTCAGCAAAGATACAGGGCTTTTGGATGATAAATGCTCAGACCAAGGTAACCCCGAACTCAGCACTTCATGGCAGGCTGCGGCACACGGCTGTCAGTCCCACGGCCACGGGGCCTGCAGCACACAGGAGGGTTTGGTGCATCCCAAGCCACCAGCCACACCAAACTGCCAGCAAAAGGGAGAAACTGGTGAGAGACACTGCTGAAGAACTGAACAACATCCCCTGTCCCCAGGCCAATCAAATTTTCTGGAAAACCTTTTCAGTGCTTTGAAATAAGCAAGCAGACCAAGGGCTTGGTTTCTGAGATAAGGAGGTGGTCAACAAACAACACCAGCATGGGTATCAATGATTCTTGTAAAAACTTTCAAGTCTGAAGGCAGAGGGTTATTCAGGATGAAAGCTGTTTTGAAGCAGGACTGGAGGCAGGAGTTAACCCGATGAAGGATAACCTAGCTCAAGAACAGTTCACATTGGACTCATGCAGGGTTTGATTTATGTGATTTTTTTTCACAGGTTAAGCATAAACCTGAGTCAAAGTTCAGACATTTCTACAGTATAAAAATAGTAAACTAATGACAACCAACCTTTATGTAGCTGATAGAATTTCTTCTTTCTTTGACTTGTAGTGTAACTTTAAAGAAAAATGCTGGTGGGGTTTTTTTGAGAAATTATATATTCACCTCAAGTATGAGCTCAAGAGAAGTTAAATACTTCTTGTGCATACACTTACATCTCCATTTACACTCAGGTGTAAATCCAAGATGCATGTCATGCAGACAGAAGGAGCAAACCTCTTGGGCTGAGAGTTGGGCCTGTTCAGCCCAGAGAAGGCTCTGGGGAGACCTTAGAGGAGACTTCCAGTACCTGAAGGGGCTACAGGAGGGCTGAGGAAGAATTGTTT
Organism: Laterallus jamaicensis coturniculus; assembly: GCA_022605575.1. Taxonomy (NCBI): domain Eukaryota; kingdom Metazoa; phylum Chordata; class Aves; order Gruiformes; family Rallidae; genus Laterallus; species Laterallus jamaicensis. The sequence continues at coordinate 25,696,745 of JAKCOX010000010.1, forward strand.
ACAAGGGCATGGAGTGACAGGACAAGGGGTAGTGGCCTTAAGCTGAAGGAGGGGAGATTTGGATTAGATATAAGGAAGAAATTCTTCCCTGTGAAGGGAGCTGAGGCACTACTAGAAGAGGTTGCCCAGAGAAGCTGTGGCTGCCCCCTCCTTGGCAATGTTCCAGGCCAGGTTGGATGGAGCTTTGGGCAACCTGGTCTAGTGGAGTGTGTCCCTGCCCATGGCAGGGGGTTGGGACTAAATCGGCTTTGAGGTCCCTTCCAACCCAAACCCTACTGTGATTCTGTGGTTCTACGAAATCAGGTTCAGTTAGTTTCCTAAATTAAGACTACTATTTTTATGTTGCTTCTCAGTCGACTAATAAAGCTTAAAGCCACTAACTAACTAATGCAATCTCATACAGGACTCAAACCCTAATTTCTGGTCAAGCTGCGCATGCATGCTAAGGGTCCATCAGTACATGTGTAAGATAGAGCCTAGGCATCTCCTTAAGCTGACTATCAGGGACTGCAGCACAGAATCACAGGATGATAGGGGTTGGAGGGGACCTCTGGAGATCATCTAGTCCCTGCCAGAGCAGGATCACCTAGAGCAGGCTGCACAGGACAGCATTCAGGCTGGTTTTGAATATCTCTCAAGAAGGAGACTCCACAACCTCTCTGTTCAGCCTGTCCCAGTGCTCTGCCATTTTCACAGTAAAGAAATTCCTTCTCATGTTTAGGTGGAGCTTCCTATATTCAACTTTGTGCCCATTGCCTCTTGTCCTGTCACTGGGCACCACTGAAAAAAGACAAACCCCATCCTCCTGACACTCACCCCTCACGTATTTTTAAGTATTGACAAGATCCCCCCTCAATCTTCTCTAGGTTAAAAAGTCCCAAGTCCCTCAGCTTGTCTCTGTGAGAGAGATGTTCTAGTCCCCTAATCATCTTTGTAGCCCTTCTTAGTACCCTTTCCAGTAGCTCCCTGCCCTTCTTGAACCAGGGAGCCCAGAACCGCACACAATATTCCACATGAGGCCTCACTAATGCAGAGTAGAGGGGAAGGAGACCCTCCCTCAACCTGCTGGCCACACTTTTCTTGATACACACCAATATGCCACTGGCTTTCTTGGCCACGAGGGCTCACTGAAGGAGAGAGCTAAGACATTTTCAAGGAGGTCCAGACCAGAGGCACTTGGATAAGAGGAATCCATTACATACAGTAGAGCTGAGGCAGACACAGTGGGAAAGTAAGCATGAAGAACATATGTCCACCAAAAATGAGTCTCTGTTGGTCCTGCAGCTCATGGGACAGCTTGTGAACCTCTGGCTTGCATCCCAGCAAACCTGGGTGCTGGTGCACAAGAGCCTGACTTCACAGCTGCTCTGCTATCTGTGTCACTGAGCCCCCCAGCATCACCAGTTCCCAGGAGGAGAAGTTCTCTTGCTACACTTACAAGAAGGGATGAACAAATTAGGGCCAGATCCAGTATAAACAGAGAGAAAGATGCACATCAGCTCCTTCTGAGACAACATCTAAAACCGTGAAGCTATGAGAATTTTGCAAAACTCAGTAGCAAAGCAGAGCTGAGCACAGGAGTGGGATCTGTCCCCAGTGCCATCACACAGCCTTACGCATTCAAAGTCTTGATCGCTGGGTGCCTCCTGTCACTAGCCACCCTGGTCAGATGCAGGTGTGCTGGAAGAAGAATGCTCTCCTCCCAGCACACAGGTAAAAACATCACACCTGGAGCCAGTGCCCCTTCCCTGGCAGCCACAAGCAGCAGTGGCCTTGCAGGTGACCACAGGCCCTACACCGGTGTTACACACAGTGAGATGTTCACCCCATTTCCAGTGGAGACTTTGTTCTCGCAGAGCATCAGGTCTTTGGCTTGGAGAGATGAAGGGAAGCTAACCACCTGAAGCCAGTCCTTTTAAGGGAATTGTCTCCTGCACATTTTTGGTAGATTAATTTTCAGGCTGATCTCACTTTCTCAGCCAGAGAGGAAAGCACCTTTTTGACAATGCCTGAATGTTCTGCATCACCACCACAAATATGCAGGGGGTTGAGAGAGACTCGCTATTGACTGCGCACTGGACTAGCAGTTCGAGCTGCCCTAGAAAATGTCTAGCCAGGAGGTCCACAGAGGCATGTATTCTCCTCTGCTTAGCACCACTGAGGCTGCAGGTAGATACTGCATCCAGTTTGATATCCCTTAGCAGAAGGTAAGTCTAGACAAGCTGAAGAAAGTCCAGTGTAAGGCCATCGAGATGGGCAGGAGGCTGGGACACAGAAAATGTTAGGAGAACAGGACTTCTTCAGCCTGCAAAGGGGGAAGGCTGCAGTGTGATTTAACTGCAGTCATCTGCTGCTAGGATTTCTAGAGAAGACAGAACCTCTGAGGGTTGTGCTGCAGAAGCAAGGGACTTAGCCAAGGTGACCTTCCACCATGTCTGAGATCATGGTAGCTTGAACAGATTGTGCACTTCTGTCTTCCCTCAGAGGTTCTGTTTCCTCAGAGGTGCACAGGGGAAGGACAATGGGCAATGGGAACAAGTTGTGACCAAAGAACTTGAAACTGGACATCAGGGAAAACTTCCTTACTGGCAGAGTCTTGCAGCCCTTGGACAGGGACCAGAGAGGAGATGGGAACTCTATCCTAAGACATTCAATGCTCAGTTGCAGAAGGTTCTGGGTAACCTGATCTAGCTCTGGGGCTAGGCCTGCTCAGAGAATGACACTGGACTAGGAACTTCCAGAGGTCCCTTCTCACCTAAACTTTCTGTGACTAGGGCTGTCCAACCATCCAGGTTCCTCCTCTGAATGCCAGGGGGTTACATAGGATGGGAACTAGACTCCAAGCTGGCCCCTACATTTCACAAAAACTTACCTGCACTCACTTCATACAGCTGAAACAAAGTCCTTACTGCTATGATTCAAGTTTGAACTCTGGTTCAGCAGAAGGAGGGTTAGCTGCCTTCCCCATAAACGATCTGTTCAAGCCACCATGATCTCAGACATGGTTGAAGGTTACCTTGGCTAAGTCCTTTGCTTCTGCAGCACAACAGTGAGTCATTCAGCCTGCAGGAGACACTCACAGTATCTCTCTTTGCAGCTTTTGCCCACTGAGAAGCTCTTGTGCAGCCTGCAGAATAGCCAAGCATCCTATTAAATGATTTCAAATCATACAAGGTAGTTATATCCTCAGGCCCTGCCCAGTAAAGACTGCCCACCAGGTCTATCTTCATCCCTCAGCCTTTCCACAGCAGAAGTGGGCAGTGCTGGTACATTCATGCCCTGGATGAGAAGAGTGGACAGAGAAAAGAGAGGGGATGCTCCAGAGAGTGAGAAGCTCTGTCATGTCAGATGCAGAAAGCAGAGCTCAGGACACATCCTTATTCCTCCTAGTGAAGGCAGTCATCAACTAGACAACTGGGTCATGCCTAATGAAATCTGATGGGGACTCAACTCTCCCTTCAAGAAACAGACTTCTCCAAGGAAGATCTGGATTGCCTCTGCTTTGATAAAACCTCACAGCCAGCAGCTTTTAACATGAAACTCGCTGAAATTCATGTTCACCTTAGTAAAATATTTGAAAAGATACATCTGGAAGGAGGCTATCAAGCACACCGTGACTTCTGCCTCTCTTAATGACATGCCAGCCATGCAAAAGAGGTAATCCTATCTGAAGTTATCATCACCACTCAGAAACCTACTGCAATGAAGTTCAATACCCTGTAGACAACACTTACTGATGATGATGCTTGATTCCAATGGGAATCCTCGTGCTGGAGCTGACATTCCCATCCTTGTACTTGACAGCTCCACAGCAATTCCCTTGCTGTCCAAGGTCACGTGTGCACTAGGCAGAGCTCACTGTGATGGACCAAAGTGACCTCTCCCTTCACTCACTGAGGAAAGTCTTACATAGGTTGCAGTCTCCTGGACCTTGCCCTCTCCTTCAGCTCATCCAGATCCTAACACAATACTCAGAAGCTGCCTGTACCTCCTGGCCCTTCTCTTTTCCTCAAGACTCCTACAGCCTGCAAGGCACAGACTCAGTAACAGTTATTACCAAGTGCTCTTGCTTATCAGGGCTATCCAGAAAACATTCCAGATGTTTAGTGACCAGGCAGCATGTAATAGGGTGAAACTCTACCAGAGCCCAGATACAAACCAGCCCAGCTGTACCTCCCCATTGTGTATTTTTAAGGCACACACTTGTAAACACATTATGTGTTCTCCTATTTGGGGTGAAGCACTCTCATGCATCTGGCATGTACTTAATTGCTTAATTACCAATTCCTATGAAAAGCACATGGGCACACTTGAGTCATTAGTGACACCATGCTCCAGTTCCTGCTCTGTAACTTGAACCCTTCCACTTGGAAGCTGCTGCCAGCACCATCCTCACTGAAAAGGGATCTTGGGTTTCTTGCCTGAACTTACGTTAGTCCTTGGATGGACTCCTACTTCTCTGGCATACTCTAGTTGAAGTGAGCAGCTGCACCTCACAGATGCCATGTGAAAACAGGAGCAGAAAGGCTACTGTCTTGCCCTGAGCAGTGCCTCAGACCCTTCAACAGCTGATGGCCATGTCCTGTAAAGCAGGGGTCCTGCTAGACTACCCAGAATAAGGCACAGAGAACTGTTAGTAACACACATCTGCACATTCCCGATTCCAACCCACTGCTAGTGTGGTTGAAACAGAGGAAACAGAAGTAAAATGCATCGCCAAGGTGTAGCTAATTAAGACCTAGACAGGTTGGTTCTTAATGAACACGGGAGCAAAATCAGTACTGTTCCAGCAGCAGGGAGCATGTGGTGTACGCTGTGCATGGAAACGGAATGAAATCTTTAACAGAGGTGCGACCTCCACAAGCCTCTGAGGCCTGACGAAACAAAGATCCCACCTCCAGCTAGGAGAGCTACTGAACTGCACAGTGCTGGAACGGGGCAGAGCTGTGGGGCATAGCTTTAGCCTGGCTTCCATGTTTCTCCCAGGGCATCTGCTACTGGTTGCTGGCAGCCAGACTATCCTGTGCTAGACAGGCTTTGGCCTGACCCAGGATAGCCTCTTGTATGTGTTTATCTCATTCACTGTGAACAAGTAGAAAGATCTTCCTCCCAGGAGGGTGATGCAGCTCTGGGACAGGGCACCAAGGAGGTGGGGTCTCCTTTTAGCAGGGGGGCAGTTTCTAGACATAGGCTATATGAAGCCATAGCCTCCCTGGCTGAGGAGAGATCTGCTGTGACCTGGGGATGGACTTGAGAACTGCTGAGCCACTGGCAATGCTGGGGCCCTGTGGCAGAACCCATATGATGATTTAGCAGCACGGAGCCATGGAGCACAATTTTTATCTCCTGCTTCTTCAAAGAGTCTGATCATTTTACAAAGTAAACATGTTTCGTCCCTACCAGAAGTGAAGACAGAGTCTTTCCTAGCTCGTGATCTGCCATTTGCAGCCTGCTGCCCTTGAGCTGTGCTGGACTTTCACAAAAACTCCACGTGCCCTGAAAACAGTGAAGCAGGAAACTAAAAAGTGAATCAATTCACCCGCAAACATTACATTCAGCATCACATCACTCTAGGGGACATCTAGCAACAGGGTACAGGTCTTTCTTATAAAAGGAGCATTCAGAATCTCTCGAAAAGATAAGCTTTCCTTTGGGTGAATAAAAGTGAAACATGGGCAAAGGAAATCAGCAATAACAGCCTGTCTCCACATCTGTTTGACTTTCCCACATGCACCAAGCAGGAGGGGTGGCAGCAACATATTCTCAATATTTTGCAAAAAAACATATGATCTGAAGAAAAGCCAGCAGACCACCACGGCAGAGAGATATGAGGAGAAAAGAACAAGATGAGTCAGGCAGGAAAACAAAGCAATGCTGGGCTGGGGGCGGGAAGCCCTGACAGGAGGGAAGCTGAGACCTTGAAATGAGCAGCGGTGAGCATCCGAGGCAGTGTACTCGTTGGAATACCCAAATGCACATACTTTAGGGCAAGAGGTACAGGGGCTCTCAAGAGACATCAGCGCAGACTCTTCCACACCCGTGCGAACGGCATTTGGCTCTGGGCAGCCCAGCTCCTTCTTCCAAGCAGACAAAAGGTGAAGGGCTCAGTCCTTCCAGCTGAAGCTGGGCTTGCAGGCTCAAAGGCTTGCCCGGTATTTGTTCTGTGGGCTAGTCTCTGAGAGAAGGTGCCACCTCTCGGCACAAATCCTGTCCCTCTGATAAGAGAGAGGAATTCATTCTTCACTCCCACGTGAGCTGGCAGGGCACACATGAGGAAGGAATTTTATAGGCTCAAAAATAACCTCGGCCAAGGCTGAGCACCCCACCAGCCCAAGGTCCCATACTCATGTATGGGAAAGATGTAAAGCAACTAGATAGAGGACCTTGGCCTAGGGGTAGGGCAGCTGGCCCAGAAACGGGGCTGCAGGCAATGGGTTCTGCTCCACAAACCATGCAGGACCATTTCAGAAGCAGGTAGATGAACACATCAGGATGGCATGTGAATGGGGGCAGAAGCTGCGGTCAGCTGAGCGAAGGGAAGTTATCTCTGAGGCAGGCAGCACCCTTCAAGCAAAGCAGCAACTGACTCGAGCCCGACAAAGGACAGACACGGAAAACACCCAAGGCTCAATGAGTCTCCCCCCAGCCCCCTCCCCTTAATACCTACTTCTCCCTTAGGAGCGCAGCGCAGCTTCTACCGATCCATCCCCCGGAGAAACATTCCCTAGCAAAGCCCCGGGATGACAAACGCAACAGCAGCGAGACACCCACCCCCACCCGCGCCGCTCCGCACCCCGCTCAGCGCGGCGCGGGGCCCTCCCCCACACCGCCGGCAGCTCCCGGCGCTGCCCCGCCGCACCGGCCGGACGGCGGGGCGCCCCTGCCCGCCGCGGACACCCGCTCCGCGCCGCCAGCACCGCGCCTGCCCCTGCCCCCCGCGGGGCACGGCCCGGAGGACAGCGGCCACCGCAGACCCCGCGGACAGCTCGGCGCTCCGATCCTCCGGGAGCGGACTCCCGGCAGGAGGGAAGGAGAAGGGGAGAGAGGCGGTGGGCCCCAGCACCCGCTCCGCCACCCCTGCGCGCTGCCGGGCGCACCCTGCGCGGAGGCGGCCGCTATTTATGTCGAGCCGGTGCCGCCCGGTGCCGGCCAAATATTCTGCCCGGCCCGCCACCCCGCCGCCCGCTTACCGCACCCGTGAGCCGAGCCGAGCCGAGCCCAGCCCGGGCGGCGCGTCCTGCCCCCGCCGGCTCCGCCGCTGCGGGGGGCGGGGGTCCGGCCCCGGGCCCGGCCCGGCCGTCACTCAGCGGGGGCCGGCCCCGTTGCTTCTCCCGGCCGCGAACAGCTGTGCCGGGCTCGGCCCCCGCCGCGGGTCTGGGGCTGGGTCCGCCTTAGCCTCCGCCCGCAGGCGGGAGGGCACGGTGGCCGCTGAGGGGAAAGGGCAGGCTGCACGGCCGGCAGCCCCGGGGCAGCTTGCTGCCCAAGGTTCTCTCCTGCTTCTAACCCCCTGTGCGCGCTGGAGCCTGCCCTGAGTACCGTGGCGACTTCCTCCGGGGTGACAGGCTTGGGCAAAACACCTTTTGGAAAGCCCCACAAGACGTGCACGCCTAGGTGCCTGGAGACCCTGGCTACCGTGAAGTGCTCTGTGGCCACAGCTAGAACTCCTTCCCTGGGACCCCCCTTGAGCAGGGGGGTCTCAAGTCTCAGCCCGGCAAAAGTCATGACAGCCTAGCCTCAGGCTGGGGGTGGCCACAGACCCAGCACGGCTGGACCCCTGCATCTGCAAGCATAGGCACTGTATAAGAGCAGTTCCTCACAAATACCATCTGTTATCAGTGCACCTCTACTAATTCCGTGTCTTACTTTACTCCCTGTTAATTTGCCCCATACATTCAGTGACAGCAACCACCTAGAGCAGCTCCAAGCCTGCCATCAGCCTGGAGAGCTGCCTTCCAACCTCATGTCAACAGTTTAATGATGTTGCTGCCAAATCTCCTTTCCCCTAACTCACCTTCAAGTAAAGCCCCATGAATTTGTCCTATAATCTTTTTAAATATATCCCCCACAAAGTATCAGTCCCAAGCTCCTCCTTATCTCCACTGTCCAGCCTCCACCAGCAGCCCCAAACCAAGAGGAGAGAGGGCCCATGGTGTATCACAGGAGGGCAGTCCATCTGAACAGCCTCTTGCTTGCCCAGGGCAGTGCTGCTCTTCTTCTGAAAATGCCCCATTTCCCTGAGATGGTATCTAGCTTTTGTTTTTGGGTGGCTTGTCATGCAGCTGACCTGGCTGGTGTTGAAGTTCTGTGTCTCATGGCATTTGGAGAAAGATCTGCAGCTCAACCTGGAAGTATTACTCCTGACTGGACCAACCAAAGGAAACACTAATTCAGTGCATGCCCCAGAGGTGAGCAGGACTGGGGATCAAGCCATTGGCATCATCCCAGCTGTTGTCAGAAGTGAAAAAGACTTTTAGAAGCACCCAGCTCACCTACTGATTGACCCAAATGCCTGAATTTCTCCAGGCTGAAGAAGCCTGATGGGTACCAGATCAGACAAAACTAGATGCCAATGTCTATGTCACCAGCTTACCACTGGCACAACCAAGCTCCCCTAAAAGCCCACATTGGTTTTGCAGATGGAGATACATGAACCACTTTTTAAAACCCCATCTGGCTGCTGTTGGATTTAGCTCTGCAGGCACCAAAAGCTCATCCAGTGTGAGTGCTACAGACCCCTTAGAAAGCACGGAGCCTGTCTCCACCAGGCCAGACACTAACCCAGCCTCTCAGAAGATTTGCTTGCAGGGTATCAGTGGTGCTATCATGACATGCTGTAGTATTGAATGCTCTAAGTAACTGTTGTGGTTTAAACCTCAGCGGAAAAGCTGGGGCAACAAAGGTTAGAAAAAGAAGCCCCCTACCACTTTAAGAGGTGGGGGATGGGTGAACGGAGGGAACCCAGGAGCTGCGAGACAGAGGAAAAAAAACCCAAACGCCCTCCAGTTGGGATAAGGATAGTTTACTAAACAACAGGGAAAGGTATGAAAACAACTAGCTACAGTGCTATTATATACAGTGCAAACCTCTCCCCACACTATGTCATTTGAGCCGTGCCCGAACCGATTCAGATTCAGAGCCCCGAACGCAGCACTCCCCGAGCCCAGCACCCCCGAGCACCCCCCTCACCACCGCCTGCCACGCCGATCCCAAAGAGAGAGAAAAGAAAGAGAAGCCGGAACTGGCACTGCGCCTGCCCAGACCGGGACTTCCCGTGCCCGGGTCCGGAGTTGCCCCTGAAAGGGGGGGGGGCAGCCTGCCTGATCATGATGCAATTGGTATGGAATACTCTCAGGGCTAACATAGCCTGTTGCTGGGCTGAACCCAGGACAGTAACATACCTTGCAGCACTGTTCACAAGACACACTGCACCAGTAACTACAACCACTCCTAAGCCACCCTTCAAAACAGCTCTCAGGGTAATGGCTTGGTGTGCTTGAAGGATGTCAGCTCAGGTCACCAGCTCCTCTTGCCCTAGCCAAGCTTTAACCTCACAGAGCAGGTCATTCCCCTGTTCAAGGCTTCCAGTCTGAAAAATACCAGCAATGAACAAAAGGACACAGAAGGAAGCTCTCAGACATTATGAAGGTTTAAAGTGAGGGGTTCTTTTATTGCATGACTCTTCATCACTTTTCTTGTCTGACACAATTGGTGCATGAGACTCTAAGCTCTTGAAGGTTTCCTAATGTAAGGCAACTGTGAGAACAAAGGATGAAAACAGCTGCAAAGGAGCTTTGCAAGGGAAGTCTCCTTGAATGGGGAAGAGTAGTCCAGGAGCGGAAACCTTAGCGATATGAACATATTTTGGGATAGCAAAGAAGGGTCTCACATTTCTCTGATGGAAGAGAGTTCCTCAGAATGGCCTGAGGTGAACACGCTAGGAGATGGGAACAGGTAAGTTAACAAAATACAGTTGAGATGGAATAAACAGAAAAAGAGGTGGTTTGAAAGTGCTTATTGTTCACAGGCTTGGGAAAGTAAGAGATCTGCTTGGTTATTTAATCATTACAGTGCCATCTGTTTCTCCTAGGTAATGAATGCTCATTTTCCAGTTTATAAAATGCACAATGATCATAAAACATGCTGAACAATGATGCACTCCGTTTTTCCGGATAGAAAGTTACCTTGGGTGAGGCCCCAAGAATTACACACTGCATCTCTACATCTGAAGGGACAATCAGCTGGGTTTCTGCAGACACATCATACCTGGTTTTGGTATTTATAATGAAACTGGAGTTCCAGAGAATTTCCAGGCTCTCCCCCTCTCTTTAGAAAGATTGCCTAACACCTAAACTTACCCTTGTGCAATCTAAGCCCTTACGTGTCCTGCTTTCTCTGCATAAAAAACCAGAGTCTTTTATCAGTGAAAACTTTTTAAAGTGTTCTCCTTCTCCTATTCCAGACTAGTGACTGTTACGGCTTTGTGTGACCTGGTTCTGGCGGAGGAGGAGGGGCTACAGGGGTGGTTTCTGCAAGAAGCAGCCAGAAACTTCCCCTGACAGAGTAAATACCAGATGGGCGCAAGGCTGGACCCAACGCTGACCAAAGCCAAACTCATGAATGAGAGTCACAGTGCCCCTGGGGTAACAGATTTAAGAGGAAACAAACCCACAAGCAAGCAGATGAATTTTGCCACCAGAGAAGGGAGTGAGAAGATGTAAGAAACTGCAGGCACCAAGCCCAGGGAAGAAGGCAGGGAGAAGGCACTGCAAGCACTTGGAGAGATTCCCCTTCAGCCAGTGGAGAAGACCATGGTGAAGCAGGTTGTCCTCTGCAGCCCATGGAAGATGATGGGGAGCAGAGACCCCACCTGCAGCTCATGGAGAGGCCCCACACTGGAGCAGATGGAGACATATGGAAGATGTTGTGACCTGTGTTGGAGCAAGCCCCTGGCAGGACCTGCAGCCCATGGAGGGAGACACCCACACCAGAGCAGGTTTGCTGGGGGCTTGTGACTCCGTGGGTGACCGGGCTGGAGCTGCCTGGGTCTGAGAGACGTTCTGTAATTTGTGACTGCACCCCATGGCAGTGACCCACGCTGGGCAGCTGGTGAAGAGCTGAAGCCCTGTGGAAAAGGACTCACATTGGAGAAGTTTGTGAAGGACTGTCTCCTGTGGGTGGGACCCCATGGTGCAGCAGGGGAAGGGTGTGAGGAATGAATGCCACCCCTGTTGAGGAGGAAAACAACTGTGAGGAACTGACCAATACCCCCATCCCCACCTCCCTGACAGCTGGTGGGGAAGGAGGGAGCGAAATCGTGACTAAAGTGAAGTCTGCTAAGAAGGGAGGGGTGGGGGGAGCTGCTTGAAGACCTGCTTGCACTTCTCACGAGCCGACTCTGGTGTCACTGGGTGTGTGGTGCAGTGTAATAAATGGGAGAGTTTTCTTTCCTTCTTCTGTGTTGTTTTGCCCGTGATGCTGATTGCAGAGTGAGCTCTCTCTGTCGTTATCCTGACTCCTAAGCCTCTCAATATATATTTTCTCCCCTGCCCAGCTGGAAAGGGGAGTGACAGAGCACCTTTGGTGGGTGTCTGACCTCCAGCCAGGGTCAAACCACCACAAATACAGATCCTTTTAAGTAAACCAGGTTTCCTAGACTCTCATGTTCTTGCTTTCATCTGGATTCTCTCTAATCAATACACATCTTGTAGGACAGTGCTCAGAACCGGCATGCAGGATTCCTGTGGAGGCTGTCAGTATGGAACGATCATGTGAAAAACTAACTCAGCCACCTGCTCGAGTTCAGACACATGCAGTGGAAGCCCCTCTGGTAAGGTGCCAGCATTCACAGTAATCCCCAAATACAGGCTGCTGAGGTGAGGCTTAGAACCACGCAGCATTCCGGGTGAATTAACAGCGTACAGAAAGCGGCAGGTCTGACACCTCCCGGGGAACTGCAGACCACCTACCTTGTGGATCAAACTCAGATGCTCAGTATTGTGCACACCCAGCAGCACCTTCTGCCTGTTTTTCAAAGCCAGGGCACAGAATGCACTCAATAGTGTAAGCAGCCAAGTCAGGCAGTGTATCAGAGAATCCAACAGGCTGGTCAGTGGGGTACAGAAGTTAACACGTGCAGGTGTGAAATCACAGCTCCGCAGCTGAATCACACAGCGTAAGACAGCGTAAGTAGCAAAGCAACAGCTAAGTACCCGTAGCATAACGGAGTAGTAATCGAGCCACTTAAGACAGGGTTAGTTCTGTGCAGTAGGTACTAAGACAGGAAGACATCTCAGTGCAGCCTCTGGATACAGCATATGAACTGCACACAGCATTGTGTTAGTAACCTTGGGTTGTGCATGTTCAATGCATGCACAAAATGATTCCCCTTATGGAGAGCGCTGCTCTTGGGTTTGCTGCTCTGTTCAGCCTACATGAACTTGTCTTGAGCTGTGCAAATCCATGAGGATGCATGAATATGGTCCTTGCTTCTGGTCTGGGCTTTTTAGACTCTGAAGCAGCCACCAACCAGCATGGAGCGGACAAAGCATGCTCCAGGAGCAGATAAGCAGCTCAAAAAAGCATCCTGAGTCTCTTGAACATCTTGACAGGCTCCTTCCTCCAATACAGGGAGTGCAGAGTCCCAACAGTTCACAGGTGCACATCAAGTACTGTCTTAAAGCAGATCCCCAAGCCCCAAAGGATGGAAACACAGTATGGGCAGCTCTTAGAGTCCTGGTTTTGGCTGGGATGGAGGTAATTTTCTTCCTAGCAGCTGGTTAGTGCTATGTTTTGGGTTTAGGATGAGAATCATGCTGATAACAAGGGGATGGGTTTTAGTTGTGAAACTGCCAAGCAGCCAAGAACTTTTCAGCTTCTTGTACCACCTCAGCAGTGAGCAGGCTGGGGGCACCCTAGAAGTTGGGGTGTGACACAAACCGACCAAACAGGACATTCATTCCATACCACATGTCACGCTCCATATATAAGGGGTCTGGCACTGCAGCCTGGGAACTAGCTTGAGAAACGGTGCTGTGCATGACTTGTTTTGTATGTTCTTCTATCATCATTCTTTCCCTTTTCTGTTCTACTAAACTCTATCTTAACCCATGAATTGTTTGGTGGTGGGTTTTTTTGTGTGTTTGTTTTGTTTGTTTTTACTGGGTTTTAGTGGGTTTCTTCCTCCTTTTCAATTCTCTTCCCCATCCTACTGTTGAGAGGGGGAATGAGCAAATGGATCTGTAGTTGTTTTCGATGCAGCTCTCACAAGACAAAACTTCACAACAGTTTCACCACAACACCCAATGCCGTTACAACGAAAAAGCCCAAGTTTGCAAGACAGTGGATGAAGGTGGCATATGCTTTTAAGACACAGAGGAAAACTCTTGCTCTCTTCAGGGGCTCGGGAAAGTGTTTGTCTCATCCTAATGACTGCACCACTCATATCTGCAGGCTCAGAAGTCCTACACAGAAGGAAACATCTGCATGAAAGTTTATCCTAGCGCAATTCATCATCACACTGAATCCTTCACTTTCTTCTTCACCTTCTCTGCAGTGGCAGCTGAGGAAGGAGAAATTGACTATATATGGAAAAATATTAGTATCTCAGGTGTTACCGTAACTCCTCTCTCAAGTACACTTAAGAGCCTCACCTCAGCATACTTAACATGGACAGGACTGTGTTAACTAGCTATTTGCTGTTTATCACTGCCTGTGCTGGTCAGAAGGCTCTGTGGCACCCTGTGTACAGTCCAAGCAGAAACACTCACCACATTTCCAAGAGGACTTCCTGATGCTTAGCTCAGACCTTCTCCAGAGCTATACTAGAATAGGCTAAGAGGGTGCAAATGTTAAGTCTCACATGCTAAACCAGCTTCTTTACTCAGAACATTTTCATTCATTTTCTTTCTCCAAACCTAGTGTTACATGTGCACTGCACCTTTCAAGCCCTGGTTCCCTTTCTGTGCAGTTTCCTTGACCTGCACCAGCCACATGCTGGCAGAATTTCTAAGCTCAGCCTGTGTGTTACTGTAATGATTATATAGCAATGCACAGCAGAATTCCCTCCTGCTGGCATTCACTGAATAAAGCTTTAATTCTGTCTTTAACAATCTTAGGGAACTAAGGGAAGCAAACCCAAACCTAGACAGCAGAAATATATGTAAGTATAACCGTATCTATAACTTCTCTAAATATTTATAAGGTCAAAAATAAAGTAAGCTCTAAATTAGGCCAAAAATACCGTGTTCAGAGGACTTCAGGCAATAACCCATGTGCTTTCAGGACATTGCTTACGCTGTCTCCAGGGAGCAGCAGTCCCTGTAAGTTTCTCAGAAGCATATGTGAGAATGAGTTACCAAGAAAAACGGGAAAGGAACGCCTTAAATTTAGCAACTGCACAACGGGGGTGCATGAGGAGGGGAGTAGCGAGTTCAGAAAGGTAGTATCATTGCTCAAGAAGAGCAAGCAGACTAGTAAGCACACAGAAGTGCATCCCATCTGCAGAAGTTAAGCCCCACAAATGCTGTATTTCAAACAGAGCACTTACAAAGTTCATAAAGAGGATAAAACCCAGCAATAACATGTTTCTGACACAAAGTTCAGAAATACTGGGGGCTGCATCCATGTTTCCCAAGTAACAAAAATGCTAGCTAAAGTAAAAGGGAGGAGTTTAATAGCTCTGAGGTAAAAAGCCCCCCCAAATTAGGGAAAGATCACAACAACAGAAGTGAATATTTTTTTATTGATAAGTAACTTTTTTAATACTTCCACCCAAACATTCTAGCGTTACAGTGGTAAACAAAGTGCAGAGTTTCAGAGAGTCAAGTGTATTCAACAGAACCAAAACTTGTTAAACAAGCCCTTTTCACAGAACACAGGTTTTTCAAATTTTATCACCTTCATGTCTTCAAGGCCATGCAGTAGTTATAGTTTTCTTCAAAAGCCTTTTACTTATTTTATTGCTAAGAATCTGAGCTGCTACATTTCAGAAGTGGTGATTAATCATCTTTTGAAAATTCCACAAGACTTTGAGACACAAAATCATTAATCCATATGTCAGTATCTGGAAGAGATGTGTCCACTAGCAAAGTCACTATTTTTCGGTCCCAAGGGTTAGCACTTTCATTAACTGCCTGTATCTGTGCCACCAAGGGTTTCTTCTCTACAAGATTCCGAAACACTATTGATGCCTCTTCTGACCACTGCTGGCTTTTCACTCCTAAGACAAATGTAAAGCAGAACAGAAGGTCACTGATAGACTAGATCAATCTGAATGATTACACAGAAGCGGGGGGAGTTTAAATACCCGTGAAAACAGACATCTGTGTGCTACTGAATGCATTTTAAAAAGGAAAAACAGGCTCACTCGTCTTCCTCAGAAACATGTTTATTTTTTACAGTCATTAGGAAGTTTATTTTTGATATATCTTGAATCCTAAAGGATAGGATTGCAAAAACAAAAGGCAAATGCACCAAGCAGTTCAAAGCGTTATCATCTGCTATGCATAATCAAGGCATGTTAGGGAACATTACAAAAGCAAAACTATAAACTATCTGCCTTCTGCCTGATATTGCTGAAAGTAACTGTCCTGTTGGCCCTGCTTTAGATTCAGTTTCTTCATCTCAAAGCAGCATCAGCTACTACAACATCATCCAAACCTTCAAGTCCCAAACTAGATCTGCAGAGAGCAGAAACGGAGAGAAATGCCACCTAAATGCCTCACAGCTGCTGCTATTTATTTGGGAACAGAATCCCACAAAGTCAAGCCTGCTAAGGGATGTGATCCTAGAACCCAAACAGGCTTTTGAACAGTTTTCAACAGTATGAAAGGGAAATTAATGCTAGGAAAGGCTGATGGGGAAGCAAATGGGATTTTACAAGGAAATAGACCAGAGACTGAGAGGCAATAAACATGGAAAAAAAGAGAAAAAAAGTGGACAAATACCAAGACAATAGTTACTGGTCTTCTGGGCTCAGCTGGCCTGCTTTGATAATATGAAGTGGCTCAGAGGCCAACTTAACTAGCTACTTGGGATTCTGTGAAGCAGGAAAACTGGGTGACTTGCAGGCTTGCTCAGCTGGATCCTGTACTACCCCAGGAAACATAAACAGCTAGAAATCAGCTCCGTTTCTGCAATGCACTCCAAGGATCCCAGCCTGTTGGCAACACATCCCCCATCACTAGTTTAAAGCAACCCCCATGGCCACACTGAGCCTATACAGGGAAGCAGATCCACAGCAGGCAACCTAGGATTAGAACACTAGTGCTGAGCAAACAGCAGCAGAAAGCAGCAACTGAGGAAGAAGAGATGCATACATCTGAAAGCAATGCAGAAATGAAATAAAAAGTTGGAAAAGGAAAGACAACAAGGAGAGATCAAGTTTTATTTTTTAAAATTCTATCAGATGTGGCTCATATTCCTAATGAAATTAATCTTACTTAAGTCTGTTGAAAGTCTCCAGCCTTTCTGTGGAGTTTTTTTGTTGGATTGAGACCACCAATACATTTCAAGCAACTCTGGATTCCAAATATGCACTGGAAAACTCTAAGTTACAACAGGGACAAGATATATACAAAAAACTTCTTCAGAAACTCAGCATCTAGTCCCTAATTTTATGTAGATTAGGATAATCAGAAGTTCTTACAAACAGAAACATTGTAACTTTCTTACTTCATAATGGGCTGTATTTAAGGATCCAAAACCCATTTAGTTTTCATTTCCCTGTCTCCTTTACATATTAGACATCAAATACATTACATGATAAATACTTGTGACAACGCTGGAAAAGCTTAAACAATTTTCACTTTTAACTAAAAGTGCTGCAAAGTAAGTAATAGAACAGAACTATTACCACTTATGTCAACAAGAAAAGCAAAGCTACTTTGGTGACATAAATATGCATGCATTAAGCATGTTTTGCAAGCAGGCATGTGCTTGCTTTAGCAAAAAACCTATTACATCACTAACCTTTGGTTTTGTTCCACATCTCTATTCATTTGCTATCCCCACCGATGTTAAGATTTCAACAATAAGAAACTGTAAAAGCTTACTACCTACCTGCAAGCTGAGCTGTCACAGCTTGGAAAGGCAGTTTTCTGAATGTATCTGTGAGTGGCTGCACCTTGTCTATGTTGACAAACTCATGTTTACCATAGTCCAGCTCGTACACCGACAAAAACCCATTTCTAAGGATTCCTTTTACTACAACCCTGTACCACCTAAAAGGGGAGAAAACAAGAGTAATTTGAATTCTTATTCACAGGCTGCCAAGGCACCAGAAAAATAACACACGGCCAAAGGACCTGAACTAACATGCTTCCCAAATCTGGTTATTATCTGAACAGAAGTCAACACTTCCATCTACAATCTGGAAGCACAAAGAGACTGCAACCTCATTTACTCCCCTAATCTCCCAGATATCACGGGACATCTGCCACCTCACTAACAATGCAGACAAAGCAGAGCTAGGCTTCCCAGCTTAGCAGAGCTAAGCTTGCCTTCAATGATTTTGTTTTTAGTTTAAGGATCTACTTACTGATTTTCAATTTTAGCTGCGTACAGCTTGTTTTTCTCTATGGTCACAGGTTTCACTTCCGCACTGCTGTAGTACAGGATCATCTCTTCCATGAGGGATTCCAGATGATGGAGCTCTTTCCAAGGCTGGATAATAAAGTGACCTGGATGGCAGGCCAGAGAGACGTAAACATCCATGAGCTCACCAGCCTTTGACAAGGGTAGAGGTGGAGGCATATCATTGGCAGGCTCTGTACTGCTGGGTTCTCTGGCTGACTCGGAGGAGCTTTTCTCTAGCTTTCCACTAGTGAACTGCAGAGCTGAAACGGCATTGCTTGCCACTTCTGTGAAGCTACTCCCACTGGGGGTAGCACTCAAGAAAACATCTTTCTGATGCTTCCACAAGTCTGCATTTTTGATCTGTTGGTTGACGCTGTGGTCCACGTCTGGGAAATTCTCTGGAGCAAACAAGTAAACATGTGCAATCCCCTTTGAAGCATCATGTTTAGCCACCTTGGAAAACAAAATGGTTTAACTTCCAGTTAATAACTATTAAGTGCACATCTGACTTACAGAAGACTAAAGCCTTTAACAGAGAATCAGCAACAGTTCATTGCATTCTATATGCCCAGAAGTATTTTCAAGGTTCTCTCAAATATGTAGATGAAGTGGATGGATAGTAAACAACTCACAGCAGTTTAAAAGAGCATTTGCAGCCATTCCACTAATATAAAGCAAATACAAAGCTTGAATTAAGTTTTGTTATGCCCAAAAGGTCCAACGTCAGTACTGGGTGCATGATTCTACTTCTCAGGAGAACAGTAACCAGTGTCCACAAAGAGCAAAACAGCTAAGTAATGTTATTAAATATTAACATTTAATCCTTCAAAATTATCTTCCTGATATTATGGGAGATGAAGTCTAGTAAATTAAGGATGGGAAGAAAATAAAGATGAAAAAAGGCATCCAGGTTTGTATCATGCATATATTTCAAGCACTGACATAAAAATATCTTCCCATTTAACATCAGATATGCTAGAGTTATTGATAGTAAAGCACTGAAATTTTAATTTGATAAAGTATGTAACGTTACCTTACAGACTCCTCTGTTGATTTTCCTAGCCAGGAATAAAAACTTCCCACAATTAAAGCATGTAACTGTCATCTATTTAATCAATCAAAAATTAGTACCAAACTCTAACTACCTTGGAAGAGTATGCTTAGAAAAGCAAGATGCAACAGTTATACACCCCAGTCCTATGTTTTATGGTCTCCAGTGTTAAAGCAAGCTACAGAACACTTTTCCAAATCATTGTGGCAGTTTATGGAATCAGATTTTTAAGAGGAAATTAGCTTTGTTTAGACTATAGCTAGCAATAGATTTCCTCTGAAGGGTGGGTTTTCTTCCGTTAGTTACTTTAGATAGGACACACTGAAATTTGACATAATCTCATCTCAAAGAGAAGAGAAATTCTAAATTTACAATTGTGTATACTAAATCACATTGGTTTATAAAAAGCAAAGAAAAAATAAAGACACTTTCCAAGAACTGAAAGATCTATGCTCACAAGAGGCAGAAAAATAATTCAAAATTAACTCAACAGTTATATTTTTCTATATGGTGAAACATTAAAACTGTTTCCTTCTTATCAGATGGTAATATAACTCTAGCTGCTTATTTATCTGACACAGAAAAATGTGAAAGACAATCAGCTACTAAATTCATGAAGGGAAAATAGAAGCTTCTAACAGGCTCAAGCAAGTATATTTTATGCCAACTGTCCTAAGTCGATGACTTTGTATAGAGTTTATGTCCATGAGCTGGCTACAAACTTTTAAACTTCTATAAGAAAATTTAATTTTATGAGTGGTTAAGCTTCCAGAGTTGTTCTTTCAAGGCTCTTTCCACGTGCCTATGGATTTCAAGTCATGTAAGGCATTTTTGACTATTTACCTTCATGCTAAATTCAGGACAAGTCATTACAGTGTCTCTCAGCCACAGTACAGCATCTGGAGTCCACATGCCAGTGTTAGGAGGCAGATCTTCTAGGCAGCATTTTATAGCCTTGGAACACAATTAAATATACCAGTGTAATTTAGTAACATGAAACTCCTTTAATGCTGACAGACTCAATAATGCATGACAAATAAAAAGAGACAGAGGAACATGCAGAACCAGTACAATTACACATCCACAACATCCTGCCCATACACAGGACTACATTGTGACTTCAGGCAAAGATGCACAACAAAATCACAATGCAAAATAGAACACTCCAGTGCATTAATGCTATTAAACAAAATTTCACTACATAAACCCTAACGTAGCAGCACTACAAATGCTGCCAAGAGATCTTAGCATAGGTTAGCTTTAATGCATCTTTATACCTGAGGAGGTATTGCAATTACTTCTCTCAGGAACTGAGGTGGGATTTCTTTAAGCTCTGATACTTTCACAGTTGAAACTGTTCCAGTATCCATGAACTGCACATCAAGTGCCCGTCTAGTGTGAATAATTCTTATCTGAAAGAAAAAAAGGAAACATGTGATTTCGAGGTTAAAAATACTACAGTAACACATACACTATAACAAGTTTAATGGAACTGAAGGATTCAAATCTAGCTGAACAAAAAGAGGTATTTCTATGTGTAAAAAAAAGCCCCAAATACTGTAACTCTTCTGTGAATACTTCTTACCTCCACACGTGCCCATTTTCCTTTGGAAAGAAACAAGCAGATCTTGCCACAGAAAGGTAGCGTCACATTAAACTCAGATGTCTGCTGCAAATACAAACCCAGAAGTTAATTACAATCTAGGACTTAATTAACCATTTCAGAAGCCACACATGGCATAAACAGTTCTGAGAAGCAAAATCTGTGTTTCAAATATTGTCTCTTTCCAGCCACAGAAGCAATTTCTCATGTTATTTTAAGCTTTCCCAATCAGCAAAGCTTTAATCCCAAGCTGTGTATGTGATGAGAAACTGAGAGACTATCAAGTGTCGGGGGAAAAAGCCACATTTGGAAACACTGAACACGAAATCACAGGCTATTACTTTAATGTTCTGAAAAGGAAGAGCAGTTTAGTGCAGTGACAGATGACTGCAGAAGCTCCTACTTTATACTCCAGAACACATAATTTGTTGAGATTTAACAACCCAAATTTACTCCTGACTCAAAGGCAAGTCTCATGGGGGTGACATTCACTATGATGATCCTAAATAATGTAACAAGACAATGGCTGCACTACAAAAAGCACGAAGGAACTCCATTTGAAGACCAATCAACACCTTATTTTGTTTAAGTTGTCATGCAAAATAAAACCCCTTCAAGATAAGCTGCAAAGTCAAGACTGCTTCTTTTACTTCCACACACAGAATGAGATTAAAAGATGCTGATGGTCGAGGTCTCTGTCAGCAATGAGAGCCTAACATACGCTCTGTGCAGAAAAGCCGAGCTTTTCAAACACCAGCCTGGCTGTCTGTCTTTGTGCTGCTAAACCTTTCAGGGTTCTGTACACCTTCCTTCAGCGTTTAGCTTGCTTGAAACAGAATCTTGATAACCAAGACATGTGCAATATAAAGTATTTCCAGATGATGCAAGTTCTACAACGAGCCCAAAGCTCAACTTCTGCTTTGAAGTTGAACAAACCCACTTTGACAGAGTAGTTTCACAAACAGCAGTTCTAGCAGGACCTTCATGGATCTGCATTTCATGGTTTGATTGTCCCAGGCTCAGTTGAAAGCTGAACAGGTTAGATTCTCTTAATATTTCTTCTCTTTTGTATAAATGCTCTTGAGTCTAGTGAGGGTGGTTGTGTATTTCTGCCACATGCCTATTTTGAAGTAACTTAAGACTTTTGAAACCAACTTACATATATCAGTTCTAGCTGAAATTAGCCCCACCATTCAAATGCAAGAGCAATATATGCAGATCAGACCAAAGCCACTGAATCTCCAAGGAAGCCTGGAAGAACAGACCTCAGTTACACTGTTTTTATTATCACTTTGCACAGTGTGCTGTGGGCCAGGCTGTTTATGCACCTAAACTCCATCAAGTAAGTAAAAGTTAAAAAAAAAATAAAATAGTATGGCAGCAGTTCCAAGGGCTTTATACCAATCTGATTTGTTGCCACTGGAAGCTTGCAATTATGAGCCATATTGGTACTGTTACAACAACTTAAGGAAACTTCTAAGTAGCTACCTGAGCCTTCAAGATAGCCCAGGAAGAAGAAAGCATCAAACGACACTTTTCATGCTATATGATGCAAGCCAAAACATCAGGAACAGCACCTTTTTGAATAGCCTATGGCTACCTTCAGAAACTTGAACTTATGTGCAAGGAAAAGGATTGGTACACTCTGAAAAAAGGCTACATGACTTCACCACTTGTTTCACCACAGAACCTACCTTGTAATGGAAGTAGTCTTCTAGTTTCTGCAAGACTTCAGAAAGTCTAGACAAGCCTTTAGATGGCACTTGGCAGTACAGGCTTCCATCAGAGAACACACTGGTTACTCTGACATTTGTATACAGTGCATCGACCTGCAATGGTGAAGATATTTAAAACAGGGGTGGCGGTTAGCAAATATCAGAGTACATTTCTTGCCTATTCAAGGCCTTATGAGTCAATGGTTTTTGATTAATTAAGGAGGAAACAGGAAGGCAGTACCTGTAGGTGCAACTGAAGGGACTTGTCATATAATGCCTTCAGACATGTAGCATTGATGTTGATATCATCTTCTCCAGAAGTGTCATAGAGAACAAGAAGAGGAGTATCACTTTTTTCCAGGATTTCCACAGCAAGTATCTTGTAGCATGTCTGTGATTCCACAGTCTTTACTAGGACAGGATCATCACAGAAGGCTTCCAGTCCTGTAAGACAGACCGTACTTTTTATGCATCACTGTATTTTAAGGGGAAAACAATAACCAGGTCTGTGTTTGCAAGAGGAGTCCTTCCAAGAATCAGGATGCAGCAGTAAAGTTGTACTGCACCTATACTCGCATTCTGCTGAACTTCCACCACTTTAACACAGAAAGACATCTTCGGGGTAAGAGCAGAGCAGAGAGAAGAGAAAGATCCTCTTCAGAAACAGCTGAAGCGTATGTGTAGAGAAAAAAGGGATGCATACAAGTATTAAGAAAACCCAACCAAAATGCTAATTCATGGTAATTTTATCTATTTTAAGTACTTTTTAAAAGTTAGAAGTGCCTATCAGTTTTAGGAAGGTAAATAATTTCCAGCATAGTCTAGCAAGTGTGCAAGTACTGAGAGGGAAGGATCACTTTAAAGTAACTAAATAGGATCGTGACCTGGCCACAACAGATGAGCCTCATTTGTGGAAAAAGAGTTGTGCTTAGTACATCACTTCACACAACAGCAAACACTTCCTTTTATTTCCTTAGGCTTGCATATATTAAAAGACAAAGACATACAAGCTAGTGCAAAACCAACTCAGCTCCATTGCAGAGGTAATGGGTATTAAGGTCTTCTAATATCAAGGTTTCTTTATAAAACTCTTCTTCACATCCCTCCGTCCTTTTCCTCCTTTCCATGCCTACCTCTGTCTGCTTCCACAAGCTGTCTAAAAATCTAACACACCTAGAGCTGTTATAAACAAGGATCAAAGCTCCCAGACTGCACCAGCAAGCCACACAGTCAACACTGGCCTTCTCTTACCTGCCAGTTTACATTTTGCAGCTTGAAACGGAAGCAAAGTGAACTGCTGCTGTAGTTTGTACACACTGTTGCTTTCAACAAATTCACTGAAGCCATGATCAACATAGCATACCTGATAACAGAAAAGGGAATTAGACTGTAAGATCATGAATGTAACTGTAATTATGTTTTCTTGACTTAAGGGAAAGTGTATTCAGATAAAACATTTTCTGTGCAGCCACTGAAAAGCCCACGTATCTCTAATTTAGTACTACATAGTGGCATTACTGATTTTTCCTTCACTGCTTGAATGCTCAGATATTTCTGTAAAACCATCCTCTAGAACTGTTCCACAAAATCCCAACTCTGAATAGGACTAGAGTTGGGAAGGCAAGGCACATGTTACATCTAATCTCAGGAAGAATGGTAATAAAGAGACAATTTTTATTTGTAAATGTTTGAAAGTGATGAAAAATCAAATGCTGTTTCAGTTCCATTCTATTCTCTTGTTTTTATGGGTTTAAGAGGATAATTCTCATTTATTCTTATTGTAACTTTGATACAAATACCACAATAAATGCAGGGAAACTACTGACTAGCAGCAAATATTTGGAGCTGAAGTGAGAGAAAGGCTTTAACAGGGCTTTTTACAATTTCTTTCTAAACTCTATCATGCAAACTATCTGTATACCAAACACTGAAAAGGGAGTATGAATACTGTTATCAGAGGATAATCAGCAAATGCTGCAATAACTTTATTTTGGCTGACAGTTTTAATTAGAGAGAAATGACAGGCAAGCTGGCTACCAATGTCCTTGTCACTCCTCTGAACCCAACAACCTTCCACAAAACAGTTCTGACATTCCCTTCCAAGTTCCAGCTGAAGGCCATCACAATAATGTTCAGGAAAACCTCAGTTCTAATACTCCTGATAATTTAAATATGAAATGGTTCTCCTTTAGACTGTGTTAAGCAGACCAGGGTAAAAACTCACCTAACTGGTGGAAGAAACAAAAAGTTTGACTAGGCAAGAAATAATCAAGAAATTTGAAACTTTTTTTTTACTGTTCTACTGTTCTATGTTCTAAGTTTCACTGCAAATGATAAGAAGGGTTTGCCTGACCCAGGAAAAGTGTAACAGAGGAGTTAAATAAACCAAAGGGTTTTAACTAAAATACCCACCACATAAAACTCCCAGAATACCAGATCTGCATGGAAGGGAAAACAAGTATATTGCTCTCATTGTCTTACTATTTTGTGCATGTTATAGACACTTCAGCACAAGACTTCCAAATAAGATCTACTGGCAAGCGATTTTTGTTCTTCCCTTTCCCTTCCTCTGCCCCACTCCCAACAGTGCTTGCACACCCATTCTTCCTAAGACTATCAAAGGTACATTTTCAGTACAAAAGCACTATAGGGCTCAGCCCCATAAAAATGCCATAAAAAATTATTTATAGAAAAAAGACAACTTAATTTTGGCAATCACATAACTTCAAAAGGTTTTAATTTCTCATATTGCACAAGAGGAGGTTCGGATTGGATATTGGGAAAAACTTCTTCACTGAAAGAGCGGTGAAGCATTGCAACAGGCTGCCCAGGGAGGTGGTGGAGTCACCATCCATGTGGGTATTTAAAAATCGGGTAGATTAGGTGCCTCAGGATATGGTTTAGTGGTTACAGTGGGGTAGGGCTACTGGTTGGACTTGATGATCTTGAAGGTCTTCTCCAACTTTGTTTGTTCTATGATCCTATGGAACTGAAAATGTAAGTACTTCAGTGGAAGAAAGGATAGAATGCTAGTGAAGCATATTTAGGAGCTGCCTGTGTATCTAAAAAAGATAGTTTCAACTGTTTCTCCAAGTGCCAAAAGAAGTAATTGCTTGCCTTTATTTTGTCGTCTTCCAGAGAAATTATCCGAGCACGCAACCAGGCGTCTTCTTCAGCATGTACTGCTACAAGTTGCCCAACTCTCAGAGACTGAGCTAGTAACACTGAACTATTCTGACTATAGTAAGCTTTCATGTCATCTTCCATTTGTTCCTGGGCAGATGAATAATCTTTGCCCACATACCTAGAGTATTTTACAAAAAAGACCACCAGAAGAGTTAGGATGCAATTCAAAAAGCCGAATAACAACCTAAGAATGCTTATATGCACACACAATATGAGTAAATTATGAATATCTATTTTAGTAAGAGAATTAGTATCCAAACTCTCTTCCCATTAACAGGGCTGTAGAAAAGTAACTGACATAAAATCTAGTACTTCTGGAGACAGCTCAGTGTGGTCCAGCAGTGTGTAGTCTAACAAACTCAACTACATTGTTTGTAAGAGCTCTTACTTGATTATAGAATCATGTAGAGCAACTTGACCACAAGAGCTGAGTGGTACTGGGGCCACATACAAGAGTACTAATACGTAATCTCTGAAGTTACTCTGTCACTAACAAACACCAGTTTAAGTAGGTTTTCACTAAGGTTAACCAAAAGCAAGGCTCCTAAAATAACTTTACAAATCAGTTGTCAAACCAAATGGTGTTTATTCCTGACCTTCAAACAATCCTGGTATTTGGCTGCTGATGTAATGTTTCATACTGAAGCAGTTTGGGTTACACACATCTTCTTTACTAAAGTATATAAACTTACTAAAAACTCCAAAGGGGAAGTTCTGAATATTTCAGAAATAGGTCAGATTAGAGCAGACAAAAGGAAAACTTATTCCCAATTTGTATTAGTATGTACTGTTTTAACTTGTTTATAGGGTGATTGATACTGCTCATTTCTACCACACAGTTTAGATGATCATTACATAAAAATCTAGGATTATTCTGAAGGCCTGCTATATGCTTGGAATTAGTGCAGATGCTGCATACTACTCTAACGTTGTTAGAAAGATTAAATTTGATCACATTCCAGGGAACCCTCATTTTTCTGAAGACAGCCTGCCACCTCCCCATCCACTTATATATTGCTTTTCAGAATGACAGCCCTTTGGTTTCTAGGTAAGCACTCATAATGGATATGGCAGGAGGCAGCAGTCAAGTATGTGCTACTTGTACGTTTATCTATTAACATTTGTTCCATTAAGATGCAGACAGTAGGAATATCAACAGAAAGCAGAAGAATCTTTTGGAATTGCCTGCCTCACTTGCTATTTTCTAGTAACAGATAAGTATTTTACTGAAAATGTTTTTGGCTGCTCAAAAGCAACTGAAAAATTATTTTTCAGATTCTTTAGGACCTCAAAAAGTGTGTTAGTGACTAACTGATGCACAGGTGGCCAGATATTGCAAATATACATTCAGGACCATTCTTAGTTTCAGTTGGAACCAATTCACATGTCAAGGAAAGCTTGCTACTTAGTTGTGAAAAGAGCAGAGGGGTATGCTTCTACAGGGAAACAAGCTATAACATTTTGTCTATTCAAACAGTAAGAGGGAAAATAAGTTCCCAAGCTGCAGCACAGAAACTCAAAATTGAGAATAAAAGCTGATGAGTTAATTATTTCTTGTGAGAATTCAAATGCAGCACCTAGTGTATGTCTGCCTTCAATTACACTGAAGTGGATGTACAGAAATACTCCTAGACATTTGCTATCACCTCACTTTAATTTTATAGGTACAGGAAAGGTGAGGCCATGAATTGTTTCTTTCCCGTATGTCTACAAAAAGATTTCCTTGTTACAGCAAAAAACTATTCCCTTCAGGGCTTGTTCCATCTTGAAGATAAATGACCTTCCCCACAAAGTACAGAGATAACCCTAAATTGCCATTTTTGCATCTAGGGCCAAGAAATCACTCATCATTACCATGTACCTTCACAGAGCTGACAGATTTCAGAAACATGAATACTGTCCAAGAATCACAGCCTGAAATTTAGCACCTGCTGCTTTAGAGAAATTCTAACATCACTACCCTCAGCTCATCAGTGTCTTACAGTAGTTTGATCCACAGAATTTAAAGCATTCCCCCCAGAAAAAACAGTGGAAGCATCCTTAAAACAACAGATTAGAAAGCTACGACTTCTTGCTCCACATATCGAGCAAGTTACCAGTGCTGCCAGAATTAAAAGGTGTACAGTAAGGAGGAAAGGTTTTTGCAGAGTTAAGTCCCACCCCCATAGCAAGCTTGAAGAAAGAGACAAACATTTGTTCCCGTTTTCCTCCTAGTACAAAACATGCATCATGTCTAATTGCTTCAGCATCTCTGTGCGCTGATGATTTCATGTCTGCCTTTAAATTGCCTGCCTTTCCTGGAACTATTCACCTTCTTCATACTTCATGTCTTAGACTAAATTCAAGCAGAGCCCTCACAGGAACAACCCAAAACTTCTATTTTCTTCGATGTAGTTCTTCCTCCTGTGATTTCTTTTTTTAAGCTTAGGCTCACTCACAAACTCTAGTGGTGTCTTCTTTGCCAACATCATCCAGCTGGAGACAGCACAAATGTTAATGATGGATGAAGAAGCTCACCTGAAATTATGCTTTCTGGTAAGACCAGCATACAAAATATATGTATAAACAACGCACAAAAAAAAGCTTAGCAGAAAAAAAGCAGAATGTAAGAATGGTGCTAGCAGACAGAACAACGATGGCAACATTCTCAAGTGAGAATTTCTCTCATAACCCATTCTAAGCATGAGGATTTTCACTACGATTATCAGCCACTAAGGTTCCATAACTTCAGGCAACTGAAAGAGCAGACTGACACATAAAGCATTCAAGGCTGAATATTCCAATGCATTACTGTGAAAAAAGCTACCTAAATCTCAGCCTGAAGGCTAGTGTGTTGATTTCTGCCAACCATAAATGAGAAGAGTATTTGTTTCATAGTGAAAGGACCTGTAAGTAAAGTGCACACATACTTATTTTGATCCTAACCAGGACCTCTGAGAATGACTGAAACTATATAATGAAAGCTGAAACTGCAGAAGCTAGTGGGGAAAAAACAGAGACCCGTCAATATGTTATGGCACAGTTACTCAATTCATCCTTTGACAAAACTTTTTAAGATTAGGCTCAATTTGAAATAATTTTCAGAACTATGAACTTTATGAAAAGTTTTTAGGTGTTTTTGGTTGCTCACTTGTTTGTAGGTTTTGAAGAACTGCTAGGGCTTGTGTGCTTTATCCCACTAACTTATGGTATTTCCTGAAGCAGTACAGTAACATATATAAGACAGTCACTACAATCCACTTCTTACATTGATCTCTTAGGCTGATTAGCAATCAAACCAAGAAGCACTAGTAGTTTCTTGTTGGATGAAGTTCATCTGTCCCCAAAAGTGAAAACTCCAGTGTAATCAGAGCACGCTTTAGTCATTCCTAGTTAGCAGTAAGTCAGTTATAGAAGTTAAAAATATTTTAGTGAGTATTGCAGCAGTAGTGGTAGAGTAGGGTTATTTTAAGAAGTTTTCCAAAGGCAAGTCAAATCTGCTTTGATTCTCAGGCAAGCTAATGATAGAACTTATCAACTCAAAGGATTCTTAAGTTTAATTAATAAAATAAGTAAATAATAAAGTCCTGCAACCTCCTGTGCATCTCTTCTCTTATGGCTGCCCTGAACAATATGAACATGTGGATTTATAAATAAAACAAAAAAAAAAGAAAGTGCAAACTTGCCTAATGAGGGCCTCATTAGTGTTCTTCAGTTCTAACACCATGACAGACACAGATCCTTCCGATGGAATGATTAGAGGAGGAACAGTTATATTCTCTGCACACTGGTCCTTGGATTCTTCATGTTGTTGTTCAGCTGTGGCCTTCACACCATCATGCTTCTGGACTTTTTCAGTGACATTCAGATTTTCATCAATGCCCCTTTGGGGGTGAGCATAGAGAATGGCCTTTTTGGGGGTTTCAGACACATACTCCACTGTACACACATCTGAGAGCAATTCCAGATTATTTAGAACGTGTTCTGGAAATTTTACATGGTAAGTGTCTTGGTACAATTTAGGAAGCGCATGAGCCCAAAGACCATTGGAATACTTCAGCAGGATGTTAACAACTTTCTGGTTGAAGTCACTACCAAGTGATGTAGGGGTGCTCTCCGTATTTTGTTTTAACAAAGGGTCTACTTTTGGAGAAGAAACATTCTGAGATGCCTTTTCTTGGTGTGTAGCAGATTTTGTTACTGGTGGTGTTTTCTCAGCAGGATAAAGAAGCCCATCGATCTGCTCTCCTCTTTGTATTTTCTCCACCTTGGAAAACAAGAAGTAGAGTCAATAATCAGTCACATCTCTACATCTATACCATTTTGCCAATTCCATTTTTATAACATGCATTTTATACAGACTTTGAAGCAGGCATTCACATGGAACTGAAGTTGATGCAGTTACTGATTCAGTGATGTAGCTTAAGAGACAATTCATAAATATAGCTTTAATATAAAAAGCATTTGTGTGTTTTGGATTTTAGCAGAACACGGCTGCAGCCGTGTGAGCTATTTAATCGTTAGAGCAGCTACAGAATTTAACCCCAACACTGGAACAGCCTTGAAGATAAAGAAAGTGAAGACAGGGGAGTAATAAATAATGAGAACAACGACCAGTTATGAGACAGAGTAGATCCTGTTTTCAGCTAAAAGGGTTACTAACTAGTTTGTGCAGGAATGTGTTTTTGAGCTCAGGAATGTATTTTAGAAACTATGGAGAAGACTGTAAAGAGCCTGTGCTGAGAGGAAGCCATCCAGCCTTCATCCCTGAAGACGACCAGATGATCCCCTGAGTGTCACTGAGCATGCTCTACCTGGGGGGAGTTAATGTAAATGACTTCCTGGAAATAGTTTGCATAAGCCTGCCTTTTCTTAGGAATTATCTTGAATATGTCTACTAAATCTGTATGAAAAGTATAAATTTTGCTTGAAACAGTGCAGACATTAGGAGGAGCCATCCCCTGTGTGTCCAGTGCTGGAATAAAGGATGCCTGTTTCATAGTCACCAAGGCTGCTGAGTTTTGATTCCAGCTTTTGAAGGCTTCAGTTTGGCACCCCAGATGGGACCCTTTCTGCTCAGCTGCAGGATCTGGTAAAGAACTGGACTCCCTAGGCGTGCCCTGGTCCCTGAAGGGACTCCTCACCCTGCTCGGCTCACTGCAGGAGCAGACAAGGACCATCTTCTGATTATTAAGGTATTCTTTTAAACTTATTTGAGCTCTTGGTTTGGTGTATACCCAGTTATGTTGGTATACTGGGGTATCTTGGTATTTGGTTTTTGGAGAGCGGTTGTTTGGGGACACTCTCGTCCCATGTGAGCGTCGTATACCAGGTTACTAGTGCCCAATTGTATACACTTGGTTAGTAGCATATAAATGCTACTAATGGTTTGAAATCTCAGTAATTATATTGAGTATTGTTCTGGTTTGGATCTATTGTATAAAGATCCTGTGCAGGTGTGACTGAGACGTTTAAGTAATCACCACGTGAGTGCGGAGTCCTGCTGCAATCTTCTGTAACAGTGTGCTGCTCTGTGGGTCAGTGGGAGAGCTCCTGCCTGTCACACAGGAAATCGGAGCTCGGTTCCCTAACGGGGAGTCACTGCTCTGGTGGCACTGATTTATTGGTATTGACTTTGGGCATTGCTACAAGGAGCTGAGAATTGAAAACTGATTAGATGTGACGAACGGTTGGTGTGAGTGAAATGAGCTAACTCTGGTGTGAGTGGTGTCTGAGTTGCAGCCTATCTGTGAGAAAGAAAACCCCACCTGCTTGAAATTTATGGTTTGTTTTTCTATATTTGGTGTAATCAGTGTGGAACTGATAATGTATTAGAGAAACCGTATCGTTCTCGTTAGTATGGCTGGAGAGATAGACAGGGGTTGAGCTATAAACAAGAGCAGGAATCAAGAAGTAAATCTGACTAACGATGGGAGGGAAACAAAGTAGCAAAATCCCTAAAAAAGCCCCCTGGGTTGTGTGATTTTGCGTTGGGAAGATATTGGAGGAGAACCCAGTGTGAGTAAAAAGAATGTGATCAAGTATTGCAATTAATGCTTTTCAAAGAGAAAAGGGAAACGGGATGAAATTAGCTATGCTGATTTGCTTTTCACCCTCTGAGTTCATCCAGAATGGCAGAGGCAGTGTGGGCTTACAATACTACAGGATCCCTCAGTATTGGCTTTAGAAAAAGATAAGAGAAACAGCTGAAGAGATGCTGCTCTGCTTGTAGTATAGCGGAGTGTTGTACTCAGAATAGGGGCTTCTAGAAGCAAAGGAGGGGATGAAACACTAGAACTGGATGAATTAGGATCCTCCCTTTTTCTGGTGAGAGGGAAAGTGAATCAGATGAAGAAACATCCAACCACTCCAGCTCTGATTACGTTTTATGTTGGAAGTTGAACCAGAAGTAAAACTAATAAAGGTGCACAATTACTAACCCCTTTACGAGAAACTGTGGGACAGACAGGGGAAGTACTTAAAAGTAAAGACCCCCTTTATGATCACTGATGTGGCCAATTGGAAGGGAACTGCTAAAGGATATAAGGATAACCCCTCTTAAGGTGACAA
Organism: Laterallus jamaicensis coturniculus; assembly: GCA_022605575.1. Classification (NCBI taxonomy): domain Eukaryota; kingdom Metazoa; phylum Chordata; class Aves; order Gruiformes; family Rallidae; genus Laterallus; species Laterallus jamaicensis. Next base: position 25,728,423 of record JAKCOX010000010.1, read on the forward strand.
AAGATTTGAATTGATTATTAAGAATTTTGATCCAGACTGGAAGGAAGTCGACTGAATGTGAAGTGAAATGATAGAGACTGAAAAGCAGTTAATATTGGAAGCTGCCTGGACTCACGTGCAGGCACAGGTAAACTGAAACTTTATATAATATAGTGTTAGTGGAATGTGAATCAGAATAGAGTACACCTGTTTTACCAATTAAAAAGCCCGATGGAATGTATCAAGTAGTGCAAGACCTCAGAGCAATAAATATTGTTAAAAAACTCCACCCAGTGGTAGCTAATCCCTATGCACTGTTGACAAAGCTTAAGAACACAAAGATTTGGTTTACAGTCCCAGACTTAAAAGATGCTTTCTTCTGCCTGCCATTAGCCAAAGAAAATCAAAAGTTATTTGCATGTGAATAGGAAGGTCCTACCACTGGTAGGAAAACCCATCTTACCTGGACAGCATTATCTCAATGTTTTTTAAAAAAAAACAAAAAAAAAATAATCCAACAATCTTTGGGAATCAATTTGCAGGAGAACTGGAAATGTGGACCCTCCTTCTGGAGACAGAACCCTTCTGCAGTATGTGAATGACCTATTAATAGTAACTGAAACAAACCTGACTGTATTCAGTGGACAAGTTTCTGGAATTTTTTTTGCACCTATGTGGGTATTAAGTCTCTCAATAGAAAGCTGAAATGGTTCACCAACTACTCACCAGTCTGGGAGATGAAATTTCTGGAGGACAAGGAGAATTCGATACCAAGCAAAAAGAAGCCACCTGTAAGACCTCTCTTCCTCAGATAGTAAGAGAACTGAGAACCATTTTGGGAATGTCAAGCTGGTATTAGTTGTGGACTTACAATTATGGAATAATAGTGAAGCCTCTTTATGAACTCTTGAAAATTAATCCTGCCCAACTGGTGTGGACAAAAGAGGCCCAGAAAGCTTTTAATACACTTAAAAAGGAACTGATGAGAGCTCCAGTCTTGGGGCTGCTGGATGTGACTAAACACTTCTTGCTCTATTTACATGAAAAAACAGGGAGAAACCTGTGAGTCTTGGCTCAACATTTAGGATCTTATAAAACATCAGTGGCATACTTCTCTAAACAGCTGGAGGATGACCAGGGTGGTTACGAGCAGTAGCTGCCGTAATACTTAACACTGAAGAAGCCCGGAAATTCACTTTAGGCCAGAAGATGACAGGAATGGTCTCTCATACTGTGTCTGTTCTGGAACAAAAGGCAAATCACTGGCTTTCCCCACCCAGTCTTCTGAAATACCAAGATATTCTTGTGGAGTCTGCGGATGTTGTGACTGAAGTAACTAGCACTGTGAATCTAGCTTACTTCCTCTGTCAAACTACAGCCAAACCACTGAGACAGGGTAGCCTGGAGACAATGGAAGCTGTGTGTTATAGCAGACCCGATTCGAAAGAAAAGCCTCTGGAAGATGCTCAAGATTCCTGGTTCACAAGTGGCAGTAGTTTCGTGCAGCAAGGTATCTGTAAGGCTGGGTATGCAGTGACCACTACTGACCAAGTAATAGAAGCAAATCATTTTTCTATTGGAACTTCAGTCCGAAAGGCAGAAATTACTGCCTTGACCAGAGCATTAGAACTAGCAGCAGGAAAAAGGGTAAATATATGGACTGATTCTAAGTACACCTTTGGAGCAGTGCATGCCTGTTGAGCAATTTGGAAAGATGGACTTTTAACAAGTCAAGGGAAACACATTAAGCATGCAGGAGAATTACTTCGCTTATTAGAAGTAGTTCAGCTACCAACCAAGATCACCATTATGCTCCACCAAGGATGCCTGAAGGGTAACACTGACCAGAAGGTAATACATTGACTGATCATGAGGCTAAACAGGCAGCAGAAAGAATGCAAGAGATTCTAACATGAATACTGGATAATAGAAATAGGAGTTTTGAACGAGCAGGAAAATACTGAATACTTCAGGGCTGCTAAAGAATTACTAGAGTAATGGGTAAAGGGAATTGTTAAAGACCACCACAATAGGACATACTGGGAAGCAGACTCCCTGTGGAAAAAATCTACATATTCCAATTTGCCAGTGACTCAGTAATGTGGAATATGTTTGAAAAATAACCCCAGCACAGGTAACCGAGTGCGATTAGGGAATACTGAAAAAGGAAACATACCAGGGAACTACTGGCAAATTGATTTCTCTGAGCTCCCAAGAAAAAGGGGGTACAGATACTGACTGGTACTTACCAACACCTTTTCTGGATGGCCAGAGGCGTTTCCTTGCAGAACGAACTTGTCAGAGAGGTAACTAAGGTACTACTAAATGAAGTAATACCGTGTTTTGGGGTACCTATGGTGATTTCATCAGATAGAGGATCACATTTTTGTGCACAAGTAGTACAAGTGAGCAAGCTACTGGGAACTGATTGGCATTTACACACTCCTTACAGGCCACAAGCAAGTGACTAGGTAGAGAAGATGAAGCGTTTGATAAAACAACAGATAGCTAATATTTGACAAGTTGTTGGTATCAAGCACTACCTATTGCAGCTATAGGATATGTGTAAAGCCTAGGTCTAGAGAAAATCTCAGTCCTCTTGAAATATTATATGAAGACCATACTCCGCTGAAAATAAAGGAGAGGACCTGAGCCAGTTAGGAGATTCTTACTTGCAGAACTATATGATATCTCCAGGGAAACAATTGAAACAAATTAAGAAAAGTGCATTAGGGACCAGGGACAAAGGTTTAAACTACCCTATACACTCTTTTAATCATGGAGATTGGATCTGAGTAAAACTTTTTCAGATGATCCACTTTGGGACAGGTGGGACAGACCATATCAGGTGCTGTTAACAACTTTCACAGCCATCAAGGTATGAGAGCGACCCACCTGGATTCATTATTCCTGAGTAAAAAGAGCCCCAGGAGAGCAAGGGACCTCTGAAACCCAAGGATCTTTACAGCTGAAACTGCAGAGGTTGTAATATGAAAAATGACTACGTCTGTCTAATAATATGGTCCTCTGAGACCATTTCTACCTCGAAGGACAATGACTGTTGGATACATACTGCACTTCCCAAGGAAAACATGGAACTGCCTGTCTTTGGAATACCAGTGGCATATGCTAATTGGAGTTGGCCCTACAGCCCTTTAAAAGATTCTCTGGCTCCACATGGTGGAGAGACTACACTGACCTTCTCAAGAAACTGAAGGATCTGTCTGCCTGGTCAAAAATTAGTGCAAGTCCCTAGCAGAAAAACATTACACTGGGGGACAGCTACAATGATGTCAAGTATCCTACATCATATTGCTGTAAGAATAGCAAACTAAAGAATGAGACCAATCCCAAGTTTGAGCTGCAAAGATTGGGAAAAGCCATAATTACAATGAAAAATGATACAGGTGCTTTAAAATTAGGAGAGTTAAATGTAAATTATACAGCCCTAAATTGGAGTTTGTGGTTTGATCCATGTAAAGGAAAAGTTTCTTGTCAAAACACTTCCATACCTAGTGGGTGTCCACTCCCTGTAATTCAGGTATTAAGATTTTTCATTTGACTGTATTCCTAAAGGATTATGGTAGCTATGTGAAGATGGAAGGGCCCGAAAGGTATTACCACATAAATGGAGTCGAACATGTACTTTAGGATACTTAATTCCTGGAGACAAAATATTTAATCACTTGCACCCTCCACCAGGAATTCTATGAACCCCTTGGAGGACAATACATAAAAAGGGACTAAACCCTCTAGAAGTATGACCAACTGCTTTTCACAATTTTGCTTTTGGAGGCTTCATTACTACAGGGTAGTATTTCATGTAATGCTTCCTCCTCCTTTCGGCAGGATACTAAACACATATGACTATATCAGCCTAGCAATGCATCTTGAGAAGAATGGACATGTGGCCCATCCAGACTCACTAGGCTTGCTCTAATATCATCAGGCCTGAGTAGAGCCATGTCCAGGCAGAACTGGTAAGCAGTGACACAACGTGCTGAAGCCTGTAAGAACAAGGAAACTGAACTGGAAACAGCACTGTGAAGGAACAAAGAAATGAAAGTAGAAACAATAACTATGCAGGGATAGGGAAAACGAAACTATCCAGGCAACAAGAAATGAAACTGCAAGGATGCCAACAACTGCCTGATAAACACTAACGTGGCTGTGTAGCTTTAACCAATCATTAACAAGAATAAGATGTGTGAACAGAGCATGTAGCCAACAGCAATGTAGCTCGTATACCGATACAGAAAATATATATAAGCTCTGTGTGAGTTTGAATAAATTAAGCTCAACATTGATCACACTGATCCAAGTTGAGTCCGTCCTTCAGCTCTCGCATATCAGTATACAGCAAGTATCTCAAGACTCAGCTCCCCAACTTCAGGCTATTGCCCACAAGCTTTAAGCTTTTAACTAAGGAGCTGTTTCCTTTTAACTGGGGGGAGGGCAGAGATAGTATCCTACCAACAACCATTTATTAAAGAGTATGTGTCTACGGTAGAATACAATATAAACAAATCATATAAAGGACTTCAATTGTAGAAGATGCATTCACCAGTTCCACTGTTATATTCACCAAGTTCTTAAGCATCTCTGCCACTCAGCTTGATAGAAGAGATGACAAATCATGCGTGGCTGTGCGACATAAAACGACCAAAGATGTCTTCAACAATTCATGAAAGGAAGAACCTACCTACCTCTGTACTCTCTGGTATTAGGAAACTTATTGCTAAACTTATTGTCAATAAAACCCAACCAAGCAAAAACTTATCAAAGCCATGCAAAGGTAGTACTCCATCCACACTCTGCCTTTAAAATATAGTTAAGTAACCAAAGTGTATCAAGTGGCCCAGAAAGAAAAAGCAGGGCACAATACTTTGGCAGATAATGACATCCTAGACACAGAGGAATTGATAAGAATGTCCCAAATGTCCATGCACAAGATTAAGGAATTTGCTTAAATGACCAGCCAAGGAAACTTTTAACTCCAGAAAATACTTGGCATAATGAGGACATTATCAAGACAACAATGAGAAGGCTGTGTTGGAATGTATGAAAAAAGCTGGATGCAGAAGTCTACCTTTATGCACCCTGTCTCTTAGCTAGCTCTTTATAACTAGTGCAGCAACAGAGATTAATAATTTTAAGCTGACAGACTATTAAACCTTCACACTGAAGACTGGCAGCAGACTACCAAGAGAAGATCCTCAGAGACCTTTAAGCCTCTTAACTCCAATAATAGCTCTAGGCCTTGAAGCTGTGTTTTGAAGAGACTGTAGACTCTGAGCCAACTATTTAGACAGAAAAATGCTATTTCAATAAATTGTTTCAGCTCACTTCAGTATTAATAAGATCAGATGAACATCATTAGGCTCCTTCTTGCACAGTGTTAACGTTCAAGATGTAACAGACTCCTTCAGACAGTGCTATGGCCAAAACACCTTCATGGGTGCACAACACTTCAAAATCTTCTAATTATAAGCAAACAGCTTCACTTGTGAGTGGCACTTCAAAACAGACACCCTTTCCTTAGCACAGAAATCCCAACTCAGTTTCCAGCTGAGTTTACAGATTTGCTTTTAAGATACTTCCCATTCCTATGTCTGGGTCTGCTTTGCCTGCATGATATCCTTCCTGTCACCTCTCCCTCACAGAGCACAAAGCAGAGTCAACAGCTGTCAGAACATATTGTCAGGGCAATGGAGACTGAAAGCATTTTATGCAGAAGAAAAACATGCTTTTTCCTGGGCCTGAATAACAGAGGCTGCTTTTAAAAATTAAAATCTGGAGCCCAAATTAATAAAGCTTCAAATAAAAAAACCCCAACACATTCCCAAGATAAATACTAACACTGCAACTAAGTCAAGTGAAATGCCAAAGAAGAGGAAGTCTCCTCCTTTCTGACATGCACATATAGAGGGGATGAAGGCAGACATGTTCCTGTATGTGCTGCTAGGACAAAAGCTTTGTCTAAGTGTGCTTGGCAACGTGCAAGTAAACCACTGTAATAATATGTATAATCAAAAGAAAGGATCCACTTTGTGATGCCCAGAATGGTGACAGTAACACTTAGTCTTGTTTATCAGTAGGTACACTGGCAAACTCCCAGAGTGTCAAAACCTTGCAGGAAGGAAACTAAGAAAACACCTCTTTGAAATGTGACTTTTTAGTTATGAGATAGCATCCTTCACTTTCAGGGCTGCATTCACAAACAGCATATGCAGCTATTCTCTCCCATTCTTATGCATGGCGGGAAAAGGAAACAGGCAGTAGAAGTTGGCTTTTAACGTCTCATCATGTGTGGCCAACAGGAGAAGTCTGGCTCCATGATTCCTGGTATCAAACAGGTCCTCAAAGACTGCTCTAAAATACACTGATCAGACTATGTCTCCATTTCTGTGAGAATAATTCATCAGAAATATGATGCACGAAATGTTTTCATATCTGATTTAAATATGCAACAAAGCTAGTTAGCTAATGTGGCATACACCCCACAGGCTGCACACAGACACATTTTGCCCACGAGCACCTCAGACAAACGCTTGTTCACAGGACGCGAAGCTCAACTCCCAGCCAGGTGGCGCTCAAAGCAGCAAGGAGGTGAGCAGAACCTGACAGATACATACGGCTGACAGCATCTTTGTCAGATGTGGGTATTACAACTCCAGGTCCCACTGTTTTTGCAATTTGCTCTGTGGTACAGCTCTCCCTAGGCAAGTGGTTAAACGCTGCTTCAACGCTAACTCTACTCCCTGCTCTTCCACGTAGCTGTCTCTCAGAACAACAGTTGTAGGCTGTCAAGCAGTTGAATATGCACCCAAAGTAATCGGTTCTGGGGGGAAAAAAACCCCACCAAAAAACAGACTTGTGCAATGTTCTTGAATAGCTGAAGATCCCCACTGCACAAGGTGGCATGAAACACAGTAATGAGCTGTTCCTCACAAGGCTGTGAAGTCCCTCGTGTAATTTGGTTATAGCTTATCCTTGGTATCCACTCTAGCTTCTACAGCTTCTAGTCCAATATGCAATCAATTGTTTGACATGGGAAGCTACAATACCCAAGTTACCCTAAATACTGAAAGGACCCATTAAAAGGCTTGTCTTCAGACACATCTTACGTCAACTGGGAAGCTGGAGAAGGACTGGAACAGGACTGGAATATGTTGCCCAGAGTCTGCTGTTAAAATGTGACTGGATACAGCCCTGGGCAAACCGCCCATGGAGACCCTGCTTAAACAGGGGTGTTGCATTACGTAATCTCAAGAGACCCCTTCCAGCCCCAGTGACTCCATGATTCTGTGACATGCTTATGCAATAATTAGAAAAAATGGTTCAGTTCTGCCTTTCAATTGAATTTCTGTTACCAGGATGTAAGACCTACTTTCAAAAACCATAGGCCTCTTAAAATACTAGGGAAGGCAAGATAATTTTCAAAGCCTTTTGATTTAATAGCCTTTTCAGCCAGTAATCCTGACAGGTATGTCAGTTTCTGTAAGAGGGCCCAGGAAAGATCAATTAGGATATTCAGACTGGCAATGGACAACAGTAAACTTAGGTGGACTCTTCATGACAAATATAGAAGATACTTTGCGCTTCAGTGAAAATTTTCAGATGCTACAATGACTGACTTTCTGTTTCTGGTAGTCTACTACTCCTGACCTTAACTGACATGTTAATGCACATTTTATACTGGGCCTATTTTTGTATTTTGTTTGCTAGATTAAAGGATCCTTATTGTCATATCCCTTGTGCAGGTTCAGCTCATGCTCAGGGCTGGTGTGGTAAGCTCTGCCAAGTTCAGGAGTATCTTTAGGTTGCCCCCTTTTCCTGATCCTCCTTGACCTCCCAACAACATTAACTTGCAAGCGATGGTGAAAATTACTCTTCATAGTTCCTTGTGCTTTTGAGGCTCTGACTTTTGAAAATACAGAGTTATAAGGAAACTCTGTGATGCAATAAGCTAGCTGAGCCAATCTAACCATTTCATCCTCTTGAGGGCTGCCCTTATTCCTTGCATCTTAATGCCAGCACTAAAGATCAGCAGACACTTTTGTCAGCAGTCCTTTTTGCCTGTATTCATCCTGAGCTTTGTTTTGGACTGGCATGGCAAGGTTTGGTAGCAGGGCAGGGGGTGGGGCTGTAGGGGTGGCTTATGCAAGAAGCTGCTAGAAGCTTCCCTAGGCCTGACAGAGCCAGTATCAGCTGACTCCAAGATGGACCGACCTGCTGTGACCGAGGCCAAGCCAATCAGTGATGGTGGTAGTGCCCTGGGATAACATATTTAAAGATGGAAAAAATCCTCAAGCATCTACTTTCTGCCTCCAGAGAGAAGAGTAAGAAGATGTAAGAAACTCTGCAGACACCCAGGTCAGTGAAGAAGGAGAAGGGAAGTTCTCCAGGAACCAGAGGAGAGATTCCCGTGCAGCCCCTGGAGAAGACCATGGTGGAGCAGGTTGCCCCTCTGCAGCCCATGGGAGATGACAGGAAGTAGAGATTCCACCTGCAGCCTGTGGAGGACCCTACAGCAGGTGGAGACACGGTCAACCCAACACAAGCTCGCAATGCAGTGAAGTCTTCCTAAGGGGTCAGAGAAGTGCAAGATTTAACACAGGAGTTGCAAGGGTGAGTGAAGCACAAGGAAAGATACTGTCAGATGTAGTCTGACTTCATTTGGTGGCTCATCATCTTGTCTAACTGCTTATCAGTAAGACTGAGCTTCAAGAACATTGAGTTTCAGCCTGTTCTAGCTCTGTGTTTGGGCAGCGAAATTATCATAGAATCATAGGGGTTGGAAGGGACCTCAAGAGATCATGGGGTCCAACCCCCATGCCAAAGCAGCTCCCCAGCTCATACTGCACAGATAGGCATCCAGATGGGTCTTGAATATCTCCAGAGACTCCACCACCTCCCTGGGCAGCCTGTCCCAGGGCTCCCTCACCCTCACTGGGAAAAAGTTCCTCCACATGTTGGTGCGGAACTTCCTGTGCTCCAACTTACAGCCATTGCCCCTTGTCCTGTCTCCACTGACCAAAGAAAAGGGGCTGGCCAATTCCCCCTGCACCCCATACTTAAGATATTTATAAACATGATTAGGTCCCCCCTCAGTCTTCTTTTTTCCAGGCTGAACAGCCCCAGCTCTCTCCTCATAGAATAGATGTTCCAGGCCCTTAATCATCTTCGTAGCCCTTCTCTGGACTCTCTCCAGGAGATCCCTGTCCTTTTTATACCAGGGAGCCCAGAACAGGACACAATACTCCAGGTGGGGCCTGACCAGGGCAGAGTACAGGGGGAGGATCACCTCTTCCGACCTGCTGGCCACACTCCTCCTGATGCATCCCAGGATCCCATTGGCTCTCTTAGCCACCAGGGCACACTGCTGGCTCATGGCCACCCCGTCATCTACCAGGACCCCCAGGTCCTTCTCCACAGAGCTCTTGTCCAGCAGGTCATCCCCCAGCCTGTGCTGATACATATGGTTGTTCCTCCCCAGGTGCCAGACTTTATACTTGCTTTTGTTGAATTTCATCTGGTTTCTCCCTGCCCAGCTCTCCAGCCTGTCCTGGTCTCTGGATGGCAGCGCAGTGTTCCTGCGTGTCAGCCACTCCTCCCAGCTTTGTATCATCGGCACTTGCTGAGGGTGGATGCTATTCCCTCATCAAGGTCGTCACTGAAGATATTAAACAGGACTGGACCCAACACCGAGCCCTGGGGAATACTGCTGGATTTTGTGTCCTCAACTGGCTGATTTCCACATGTACTATGACATCATGTTCTTAGTGCGGCAGCTAGGAACTGTAGCTGTACTATATACAACACATCTAATTACATTTTAGGTACAAAATCCTGTTCACTGATCTCCATTCTCAATGGCTAGTGGCTCTGTGTCTAGTTCTCAGATACCCACTAAAACAGTCAGACCCAACACTGATTTCTTTAACAAGCACTGCAAAAGAAAGCAAATTATCCTAACACCAGAGCTCATCTGCAGGAGATGGTTTGTAAGGCTTGTGTAAAACAGTGCAAGCTTTCAGTCATAGTACAACCCCATGATAGCCCACATGTAATTAGAGCTGAACTTTTTATTCTCTCAAGTCCATTTCTGTTTGGAATGATGACTTCTGCTTCAACAGCTTAATCATGGAATTGAAATTCCTTGGGAGTTAAAACCTACCAGAACCAAGTTGCTCAAGGAATGAAACTGGTCTCTACCTTTTTAATTCATTCAATTTAAGGAGAGGATAGCAGTTAGGAACAGAGATTCAGAAAACAACAGCTTTACCCTTGTTTCTCTCAGTCTCTTTACCAGCTAATCCTGCAATCTTTCTGTGCCTTTAGTTTCACTTTTCACAAACAGCCTTTATAAACTGTAAAAGAGGAAGAATATTCTAAGAACTACATGCTGTTAAAATAAAATCAACAAAATATCCTACCTGTTAATTAGACAACATATGCAAGTCCCATTCTTGCCTAAAAGTACCTTACACCTTCCCATTTCTATGTCAAACTTCAGCTTGTAATGACGACTTTAAAAACACAAACTCACAAAACCCACCAAACTAAATGCACGCCAGTTTTCCCCTCTTTGCTCTGATTTTTTCCAATTATGTGTCTTTAAGAAGATAGCCTTTGGGATCCGCCCAGTGCTATCTCAGGCACATAAGAGATGAAGTGAGGAACATCAAGCTTTTCTTTACTGGAAATCACTCCTCAGAATAAATAGCCAGGCAGACGTTCTTCAGTCTGAGCAGCATTTTCAAATAGCATCAATCAATAAAACACCAAAGTGTTTAAGTGCAGTAAAGAATATGCTCAGGTACTGCATATCCTTTATCTATATGCTTACTAAAAAAGCAGTCACGCAGCCGAGAAATGCTAGATTACTGGAGATTAAACTGGCTTCTGGTGACAACAAATTAATGGTTAAACTGATAAGCAGACAGAGCCAGGAGGGTGCTTCACAAAGCCAAATGTTCATTCTAGAGCTGTCAAAAACCAAATACATCTCTTCCAGCACAACTGGAATTTCCAAATTCAAAATGGTAGTGTTATTTTTATACTAGCTCCCTAAGGAACCAGACAGAAAGGCTCAGACAGCCATTACTACAAGAAACTCTAGAAGTATGCATCCCTTATTTATACCACTTAGAAGGTGGGACTACTACTCACTCTTTCTTCTCTTCTATCCACAAGAATGTATTTGGAAGACAAGAGAGAAAAAGATGATATAAGATAGCTTCACCTGACAGACAACACAGGGGACTGATGTATTTTGTCATCTTCTCAGGTTGACTTATAAACATGGAAAAAAGGTCACTACTAGAAAGAAACCAGCACCCAGACTGGCTAGAAAGGATCAGCTGTGGAATAATTACATACAGGCAGGCTGAATCAGCACATTAGAAGAGCTCTACTGGGTCAGAACAAAGACATTCCTAGCCTGACATCCTCTTTGAAACAGCAGGTGCCTAGGAGAAAGCACAGGGCATAGGATCAACTTAGTGATTCCTCTTCCTCCTATTTTGGAGTTACTGAGAGTTTCTTTGGAAACTATCAGTTAGTGAGTTTCTTTAGAATGAAGTAGTTCATGAAGACAGAGGCTAGAGATCATCTCTTCACCACTGAATACATTCAGTTGCTTTTGAATTCAAGATGATGATGATTACCAATTTTCTGTCTTCAGGTCTCAATTTTATAGCCCATATATCTAACTCTCCCCATGTAAATCATCTATCTTAATTGTTGCTCCCACAGAATCCATTACTTACCTTTACTCATCATTCTTCTGAACTACCCTTTCACTCTCCTTGGTATCTCAGTGAATTTTTGTTTGTGTATTTTTTGGGTGAAGATGGGAGATACTCATCTGATTTGGACATGTACTTATACCGCACATTTCCTCAGTGGTAGTGTTTATAATTTTGTTTCCTATTCATGAGCTTCCAGGGAGGTTTTCTGCCTCCCTGGGGCACAAATTAGGGATGCCACCAGATGACCGAATAGACTAGTTCAGCTCAGAGACACATGCCAACTTAATTTATGAAATGGAAAGGTATCAGATTCTGAATGGGAAGGTCACCACCAGCCACCACTTTTTCCAAAGCACTAGTCTTGCTGGAGATGGAAGCAGAAAATTCAGCAACACTGCAGATCTGACAGAGCTGCTGAAGCAGGCTCTTCTGACTGAGGCCTGTTTGGATAGCAAAGACATTTTGTGTGTTACTTAAGGGTGATGAGAATATCTATTCTCACCTCAAATGTTCATTAAGACTTGGCTATAATCTGTGAGTGCTAGCCCCTACACTGGTGGCTACTGCTTTGCACTTTTGCATTTATCTGTGCGAAGTATGTCACCACAAGCAAGATGCTCAAGCACAGTGAGGTAACAAACCAGAGGAAAACAACATCAGTCTCAATACTTTGTAATTTATAGCGATTTTTGGAGACTTCTGCCTACTGGGAAGAGTGTTCATTTCCAGTGGCTGTAACCTGACCATGGAAATGCTTATTTCCCACAGGTCAAAAATTTCTTCCTTTCAGAAGAACGTTTAGGGATGTGGGTTATTTAGAAGTGACACTGTCCACAGATGAGTCCTCAAATTATGAACTTTAAAATGGTAAAAGCATATTGTAAGTTTTATTGTCTGTAGGTTGTAGCTAAACTACTACTGATCAGCATGCATTCAACAGGAGCATGTATTGTTGCTTAAAAAGGTACTGAGAGAAATACCAAGCATTTTTTCTCTGTTTCTGAGGCTGGGGGATACTCACAGTTTAAGTACCCAACAAGGCAGAAATTATTAAGAAATTATTCATAGAATCACAGATTATTAGGGGTTGGAATGGACCCTAAAAGATGATCTAATCCAACCCTCCCTGCCAGAGCAGGATCACCTAGATTAGGTCACACAGGAATGTGTCCAGGTGGGTTTTGAATGTCTCCAGAGAAGGAGACTCCACGGCCTCTCTGGGCAGTCTGTTTCAGTCTGTTCCAGTGCTCTGTCAACCTCACAGTGAAAAAGTTTTTCCTTATGTTCACATGGAACCTCCTATGCTCCAGCTTGCACCCACTGACCCCTGTCCTACCGCTGGCCACCACTGAGAAGAGCCTGGCTCTATCCTTCTGACACTCACACATTACATATTTATAAACATTAATGAGGTCACCCCTCAGTCTCCTCCAGGCTAAAGAGACAGAGCTCACTCAGCCTGTCCTCATAAGGAAACCATATTTCCCAATACTGAAGAGGATGTACAGTGTGATCTCTGGCATTTCAAAGGATCTACAGGGCTGTGCACCTGCACATGACTTGCTTGAACCAGGAATAAACACTGGTCCTATTTAAGAGATGTATGATAGCATTCAGATAAGAAGGACTGGGTCCCAGTTCAAATCTCTCCATGATATAGCAATAACTATGATTTATGTAATCAGTGAACTGAGACAGGCTTTACATGGTCACTAACAGTTCTCCACAATCAGACTGACTGTGTCAAGACAACCTGATTGTTCTGATTGTGGTTGTACTGTGCATGCTTTATTACAATGTTTCCACAGACTTAACGACTGCTTATTTACCCTAAAATGACTTCATTTGCTTGCTAGAAAGAAGAGATTGAGCCAACAGACAAGAAGCAAATGGACAATGAACACAGTCTGAAGATCCTGGAGTAACAGTAACATTTTGTCTGGAGCATTAGCTAAGAAAAAAAAATTACTGCAGTAATTATGTTGCTGGAAAACAAAAGCTTGCTCTATGGCAGGAACCAATGGTCAACCACCAAAACAAATTGCTGCTGTCTGCATATGTTACTGGTGACAATGTCACAGATGCATTTTATGTATGTCTTACAATACCATGGACACATGTAAATGTCATTCCTGAAAATCAGTTATTTTTCCTTAATGAAACGTGGTTTTGGCATCTAAGGTCCCTGCACAAGAAAATAGTTAGCAGTATGTTCATGTAAAGTCACTTCAAACAGACACAGTCTCATGACTTTGATACATTTCTGGTGCCACAGTTTGATAAATGTTGATGAAGTTGAAATTGTTCATTGATATGACTTGCCTGTTTGAGTAGAGCTAACCAAAGCTTTGATGCAAAGCTGCACCATACCCTAAATGAACAAGTGCTGAAGAGATGAAAGCACAGCAACTGAAGACCCTAAGAATCACAGAACAGTTTGGGTTGGAAGTGATCTTGAAACCCATCTATTCCCAACCCCCTGCTATGGGCAGGGACACCTTCCACCAGCCCAGGTTGCCCAAAGCCCCATCCAGCCTGGCCTTGAACACTGCAGGGAGGGGGCAGCCACAGCTTCTCTGGGCAGCCTGTGCCAGGGACTCAAAACCCTCACAGGGAAGAATTTCTTCCTTATATCTAAATGAAATTTCTCCTCCTGATCAAGCCCAACTCTCTCTCAGCCTGCCTTCACAAGAGCCCTCTTGTCATATCTGAGGCAAGTGAACACTCAGGGATCTGTAGCATACTGGCATCTTCCACGTTTGATACTTACTGTGCACACATGAGGCCAGTTCTCTAGCTGATGGAGCACTGCTGTGTTAAGTTCCTCCCAGTACATTTCCTGGTAGATCTGTGGCATCTTTGACACCCAGATACCACTGCTACACTTGCTCAGCATCTCTTTGATGCGAATTTGAATTTCATTGACAGGAGGAGTCGAAGGGCCAGTGCCAGTAGTATGTGTCTCTGCAGCAGATGTGTTCAAGTTATCTGGTAAAACAAAAGCACAGCCTTGAAACAAACATGGTTTTATAAGCAGAGAGAAAGGCATATGATTACCTACTTACTTAAAAAATTACATGTGGGAATTTCTGGCATAACACCAACCCTAAAATTAATGCACAGCACATCTGTTTTAGTCACCTTCTATTGTAAAGAGCCATGGAAACCTCATACATTTAGTAATTATCTTGAAACAGAATTTTCCATCACTGTAGTTATTTTCATAAGAAGTTCCTAAACATTTTTCTGAAGGGATCCTGGAAGAGGTTACAGAACCTTCAGTCACCCTGTTCCTGAGAGGCTGCACTGAGGCAGTGTCCCAAAAAGGATCCAAGAGAATTTACGAATTTAATTTAACAAACACCATAAAAGAGGTACAGGAAAACATACAAGGATGTTCTTCTAACTTCATACCTACGTACAAAAGACCAATGATCTGCCAAAACTTAACACCCAGCCCTTCTCTGCTATTTCATCCAAGGAAGTCCTCCAAGTAGAGCAGAGAAAGAGACAGGAACTGTCCAACTACTTGGGACAATTTCATACATTCTGTGTAGGAAAAAGACAGTCATTATCCCAGCTGGGGGTTTACATCACTAGCTTGTATACACCCTCATCTATATTAATCTCCTTCCTTTGGAGAAGTGTATCTGCTACCAAACCTGCAGCTTCACAAATCAGCCTGAGACATCTCAAAGAAAGAAACAATCAGTTGACAAGCCCATCATCTGCACAACTGCTGGGTGGCAGGCACACAGAAAAGTATCTTCTGGACAGCTAGGTTAGCATGCTGCTTATTCTTGAAGGCCAGGATTCCACCCTGCTGACAGTAAAGTTAAGCATACTCCTCCTGTTTCCAAGCTACTCACACTAGCTTTGTGAGAGGCTTTGACACTTACTGCACAAGGATTTTCCCAGAAGGCAGAAAGACAGACAAATAAACACATTTGCCCAGCACCATGAAATCAGAGTAAGGAGGTTTACTCACAGAACATAGTTTCTCATCCAAACCTGTCTTCTCTAACATGTACTAAGATAGCTTTTTTTAAAGACACATCTAACTTGTGTAGTCAAAAAAATATTGCTAATGGGCAACAAAAATACCATTTGAATCTGTGGAAGAGCTTCTAGACAGGTGAACTTGCAAGTCCTTCTGATATCGTGGTGGGGCAGTTTGTCTCTTCTCAGACCTAATAAAAAAAAAAAGAAAAAGAAAGAAGAAAAGAAAGCTTTGAATCAATCTCCTGGTTCTGAATAACACTTAATTTGCTTGGAAGACCTATATGTAAAATAAAATATATTTCACATAGTTCTCACAGGCTCCTGCACGAGATTGTACCCACAGCGTCCTGGCTTGGAAGGCAACGGGATTAGCAGTACCAAGAGAGATCATCAAGTGGTTTCTACTTTTTTCTTACTATCCGAATTATTGTGAGAAACAAAACACACAGTAAAAAGACATTAGCAAAAGGAAAGCATGTAGACCTAATAGCACAGTTGATGGCCTTACGTTTGATACATGCTACCTCCCACTCAACCTCACTATTTGTTCTTTTACCTGGATGACATCTCACTCTTGCTGTTGAACATGATTACGTTCACCTTCTAGGTGAGTATCCTGAAAGTATTTTGACTTCAGAAGTCAGGGGAACACCTAAACTACACAGGAACTCAAGGTCTTTTTGTGGATGCTGTTAACAGATTCCTCTTTGAAGAGCTGTCCTACAGAAAGGACCCAAATGTCATGCTTGGAGGTGTTTCTCTGAGGTCCTTCAGAGAGTGCCAACTGAGAGCACATGCAACACAATGTGCTCTTGATGGTGAGGAAGTCACAGCAGTTGCAGCACAGTAAGACTGTTCTGGAAGTAATTAGCTGTGGAATAATTATACACACTGCAAGCAAAAGGGAACAGCAGTTGGAGGGGAAAAAAAAAAAAAGCAAAGAGTTCAAAGACTACAATCAAGCACCAAAAAGACATATACCCAAAGGAAGAAATGCAGTGGAGAAGTCAGGGTGACAAATGCACAACTCTCCACAGGAGCTCAGCATGTTACTGTGAACACCAGACATTGTCAGACTGCAGCAGCCACTGCACATGCACTGAGCAGGCTCTGTAAATGGCCAGTGCCCAAGGGGTCAGTGAGAAGACTGGCCACCTCTAGAGTTCAGCAACAACTCTGGAGGAAACTACAAACTTCACTAGCCAGGAGGGTTTTCTCAGCTTCACCTGGTCTCTCAGAAGGTACAACAGGGGTCAAGTATGATACTGAGGCTAGCAGCAACAGGAAGCTGACACTAGCACAGCATTGTTGCAGTTTTGTGTAGCTGTGCTGCTTCGGAGGCTTTTGTAAGCCGCAGTTACAGCTTTCTGCAAGCCCCATATTTTGAAAACATGATCAACTCCAAATTCGAGACTGGGCCTATCAGAGCTGGTCACAGCGCCTCTGTGAATCACATACAGGAGAAAACAAACCTGCTGGCAGGCGCACTTTGCCACCGGAGTGGGAGGGAGAAGATGTAACAAGCTGCACAGACACCAAGGCCAGGCCTGCAGGAGCGGGGGGGAATGTGAAAAAAGAGAGCTTCCCCGGCAGCTCGTGGTGAGACCATGGTGAAACAGGTGTCCCCCCAAAGCCCATGGATGAGGATGGGGAGCAGAGACACCTACACCCTGTGAAGATTGATCCACACCTCTGCAGGTTTGCCAGGGAACTTGTGACTTTGTGGGGGACCAGGCTGGGGGGTTTGGACCCGAATGTCAGCACCCCATGGAGAGGAGCCCTGCTGAGAGGCCTGTGGTGAGGAGATGGCTCCCTGATAGACAGGACTCAGGCTGCAGAAGTTGTGGATACGACTCTCGTGTGGGTGGGACCCCACGGCGCAGCCAGGGAAGTGTGGGGGGAATGCCCCCTCACCAGCTGAGACGGAAGACAACTCGGGAAGAATGGACTGAAACCCCCACTCCCCATTCCCTGCCCATCCCTGTGCTGTGAGGGGAGGGAAGAAGGGAGCAGATCTATGATTAAAGTCAAGAGTGCCAAGAGGCGAGGGGTGGGGGGAAGGAGAAGTGTTAAGATCTGGGGAAGAAAAGCAGCTTGAGAAGGATCGGGGGAACCCCTCTGCCCATTCCCTGCCCCTCCCCGCATCATGTTGGGGGGGAAGAAGGGAGTAAAATCATGATGAGTTTTAGGTGTGCTGAGAAGGGAGGGGTGGGGGGAAGGTGCTTTAAGACCTGGCCACTTCTTATCATGTTCCAGTTCACCGGGTGTATTAGTTGTAGTAGTAATAAATCACATTTCTTTCCTTTATTCTGTGCTGAGTCTGTTCTGCCCATTGCACTAATTGGAGAGTGATCCCTCTGTCCTTATCTCAGGTCCTAAGCCTCCTAATATCTATTTTCTCCCCTCTTCGGCTGAAGGGGGAGTGAGCGAGCCGCTTGGTGGGTATTTGGCCTCTGGCTAGGGCCAAACCACCACAAGCATTAAGGTAGCCCTATGTATCTTGCACTGACGTCCAATCAGAGAAGACCTACAAATCAGAACGAGACCTCCACATTCACACCTCTTCTAAGCAGCATCTTAGAAGATTTTAACGGGAACTTGTCTCTCTCACTCTTTTGCTTCCTCCATAAGATGAAACTACCGATCCTCCATCAGCTATGGAGTGTCACTTGTACCAAAAATAGTACTTCTGTTCTGGGTCATGTCCCTCAGCATTAACAGTGAGGACAGCTCCTGTCCAGCACAGCATTTTCCAAAGCAGGAGAGGTATACCCAGAAGGGCTGAGCCGCAGGTCAACGACAATCACATTTGTGAAACATAAGCCAGACAAGACTCAACTAGTACAAAGGCAAAGTCATCCACCCAAAACCCAAGCACACACTCGTACCTTGCACTTCTTGGGTATCTGAAAAGACTCTTCCAACACCCCACCTGCATCACATCAACATCCCCTCTATCTTCTGGGAAAAGCTCAGATGTCCACACAAAGCAGCAGCACAGTCTCTTCTTGGATGGTCTGCTGTGGCTGGTCATGCACACCCCACAGGAAACCCAGGATCCCACCTCACTATACATGTCTTTACCACTATGAACAACTCCAAGCTGAACAGATACCTGAGGAGAAAGAGCCCCTTAAAGGGACACAGACTCAAAAGAGGCTACCGCCAGTGCTAGGCAGCAAGCAAAACAATCCCATGAACAAGCCACATGGGTAATGGAGATTGTCCTGCTACTGCTGCCTCTAAGTAGGAATCCATAGCTGTGTTCTAGTCCTCAGTGTCACACACCATTGCGACCACCTTAAGCCACACATCAGGCAACACAGATGATATGAATGTAGGATAAGCAGCAGGAACTGCAGCTAGGTATCAGTGAGAAAGATGTCAGATGTTCTCCTTTTGAGCCATGCCATCTTAAACACCTTTAGAAAGAAAACTGGAACAGAGGACTGATTACTCCCTTATGGTGCTTGTGAAACCAAATTGGATTTGCTATCCGCTCAGCATTAAGACTTCATGTGGCATTTTCCTGTGCTTCCTGCTGTGCTTCAGTGGCTTCTCATGGAAAAAAACCCAGGTGCTAACATCAGCTTTCAGACCAGTTTTCAAGAGTTTCAAGCCCTGGAACCAGAGAAGGATCCTGTGATGCGTGGCTTGCTCACATAGATCACTATGGTCTTATCTTTCCAAAGATGGGATGGAACACAGCCAGACAACAGCACCATCAACACACTTCTCCCCCATCCCCCAGCAAGTATTGACAATTCAGCTGCCTGCAAGGCCTCATGTTTCTCAGCTGCTAGAAAGTTCTGGCAAGAGGCATCGTAGCCACACCAACAGTAAGGGAACATATGAGCCCTTCACAAATGCCTGACCAGCCATGCAGCCCTGCTAAGTGCCCATGCAGAGTTGTACATGAGCAGCCGGTTACATTTCACTCCCACAGACCCCTGTTTCAGAGCCAAGGGAAGGCATGCCTTTCTCTACCTATTGCCTTTCCATGGTAAGGCCCAGGCCGCCCAATTCTGCTCTTTGTCTTTTGGACAGTGTTATCTCAGCAATGAAGCCAGGTAGTGGACAACAGTCAATGCTGTCTGCTGGTGCAAGCAAGGGGATCATGGAGAAGCTCAATCTGTTCTTACCTATGCTGCTGCTTCACAGATTTAAGGGTCTCTGCAAGCAGCCTTATAAGCAAAGCCTCCCCCACCTTCTGTGTGTTTGCAGGTCTGCTCGTGACATGGACTTACTAAGTAACTGCTGCTATAAAGACAACCTCTCAGAGCCTTGCAATAGCGACTGCAAGAAGGCCTGGGGCGGGGGGAGGGCAGCAGGAAACAACCTGGCACAATTGCAGCTACCTTCAGCATGTCCCCTTGCCAACTAGATGTAACAAAGCGGGGAGGAGAAAAGCCTGCTGCCCATCCATCTGACACTACTCAGTGCAGCAGCAAGCTCTGGAAGCTGTAGTCAGGAGTATCTCTCAGCAAAACACAGCAGTGTGCTAGAGAGGTGAGATGCAGACTTTGGCAGCCACAAGGGAACTGCCATTTGCAGCCTCACTGTGGGGCTTCACTCCACAATGCAGGGTGGAGCACCAAGACACAGCCTGTCAGTGAGAGGGCATCCTGCCAAGGCAAGTAACACAGATCTGCCATGTGCTGCAGAGAGGAGGGGAAATCAAAGACCCTTAAGTGCAATCCTGAGAGCATGGATGTTCTTTGTTATGATTTTGGTAAAATGGAGGGGCAGGTGTCAGAAAACACACACAGAGGGAATGCACACAGAAAGCACCTCACCCCAGACTTAGGGCAGAGACAAGCTCTGTCACCTTCAGTACTTCTCTCAGTCAATCTACGCTGTGAATGCTCAGCTGCTTTCACAAAGACTGGCACCACTGCTGGAACAGTGTCTTGAACCTGTGCCAGCTACCTATGAGGCTGGTGTGAGCTCAGGATTTCTGGGAATGCTGCTCACATTTTTGCTCATTTGCATCCAGTTTTGAGGTCAGGACCTCCTAGCACAAAGCAGCTTTCCCTCCTGCAAGTCCCAAAGTAGAAACAGCTACAGCAGCTCCAGGCTGCACAAAAAAATGCCCAGCAGCAATGATCAGTCATGGATCTTGCCAGTCCTACTTCAAACTGGCCAAGTTGAAACCAACTAATCCAACTAATCCAGTTACACAGGCCACTACACAACCTTGCACTACAACACAATACAATCCTCTTCCCCATGAATGCTCCCTCCCATGTCCCCAAGCTAACACAGCAGCAT
Source organism: Laterallus jamaicensis coturniculus (assembly GCA_022605575.1). Taxonomy (NCBI): domain Eukaryota; kingdom Metazoa; phylum Chordata; class Aves; order Gruiformes; family Rallidae; genus Laterallus; species Laterallus jamaicensis. The sequence continues at coordinate 25,749,431 of JAKCOX010000010.1, forward strand.
TAGGACCTTTTGAAGCAGCACCAGATGTCTTCTCCAAAACTACCTGGGCCAAAGCACACTTTGCCTGTAGCTTCTCCTCACCAGTAGGGCAAGAACAGACATCAAAAATAAAGCCAGGAGAACACTTTTACCTGAAACGAGATTAGGGGAAGCTGCCAGAGACTAACAAAGATGACAACACATGATGGAGCACACCCCATTACAAAAGCAAGGATAGGACTGTATTCTACCAATTTTTTTTTCAAGCATTACTGTCACAGTTTAATCCCAGATGGCAGCCAAGCACCATGCAGCTGCTCACTCGCTCCCCACCCTGGTGGTATGAGGGAGCGGATCTGAAGAGTAAAAGTGAAAAAACTCATGGGTCGTGATAAAGACAGTCTAGTAAGTAAACCAAGAGACCTGTGCAAGCGAATCAAAACAATAAATTATTTCACCACGGCCGATGGGCAGGCAGGTGTTCATACATCTCCAAAGTCAGCACAATTACAAATATTCAAGTACTACAAACCAAATCATATTCTTCTGAGCTGTTGGGCAGCAAGAGGCCCATCCTGAGTCACCACACTACTACTATAGCCACAGTCTCACTCCCCTCACCTGCCACATGCAGCATGTCTCTCTTCCCTGGTCTCTACCTCCAAATCCTCCACTCATCACATGGACACTCCCAGCCTGCCTCACTCACAGTTATTGCCACTGCTCTCTTCTCACCAACCTCAGCTCTACAGTCTCATGTTCCTGACACCATCACTACAAGGCTCCTCTCTGAATTTCTGCTGGGGAACATCCAAACAGCTACTGCTAAGGCCACAGGCCAGGTTCCCTAAGACACATTGAGAGTCTGTGGCCCTCACGAGGTGCCCTGCCCCAGAGCAAAGCCCCAGCCGAGCCACCCAGCGGCCCCAAAGCTGCCTCACCCTCTCCAGGGCACCTGCCCGCTCCCTCAGCACCAGCATGCTGAAGGACTTCCCGAAAGGCACAACCAGCACAGCACTGCCACAGCCAAGGGCCCTTTGCGAGGCAGCGCAACGGTCAGGAGGCAGTGCCTTCAGCCACCAGGAAAACACGATGTCCTCAGGCACGTCAGCTCCCAGCTGAAGCAGCCGCTGCTCCCACGACTGCCCTGGGTTCATCCTCGCACCCCCTTGGGCACCCAGACCCCTGACAAACATGGGACTCCCCAGGGCAGGCACCTGGGGCGGGATGCGCCTCCCCTTTCCGCGGCTCTTCCAGAAAGAGCAGGCCCCATGGCAGGAAGGATTAAGCTGCCGCTCTGCTCCGTGCCCCCTCACACACCACTGCCATTTCCATTCAATGCAGGGCTGACTGCTAACCCATCCCAGGACCCGCAGGGGATTACCACCACAATCACAGCTCCAGCGGAATTACTGCAGCCACAATGAGGCACAGCAAACCCTTCTCGCCACCGTCAGCTGACGGCCCAGGGCGGCCCAGAACAGCCCAGCAAGAGACCTGACGGGGCAGCAGTTGGGTAAGCCACCTGGATTACAGAGGCTCAAAGCAGGCTCAAAACCAGCATGTACCGCTAGCCCAGCAAAACCACGGCTCCAGCCCTCAGCTCAGCTCACCCAAACACAGGCAGGCAGCTGCTGCGTCCCAGCACGCCCAGAAGGGCCACGAACACCAACGCTGCCACCGGGAACTCGGGCACGAGGTGAAGAGCAGCCACCTGCAGACAACCGTGACGGGGACCACACAGCATTTGCCTGTCACCTACACACACCTCTTTCTGCTTGCCTTAGTGCTGGGCACAGCGGCTCCCTCCTGGGCCTGGGAAAAGGCCACATCCCCACACACCCCAGGCGTGGCACCAGATTCAGATGGATTTCTCCCCAGAAGACACAGGAGCAGGCCAAGAGCACGGGGTAGCCATGGCAGCATCCAAAGAGGCAAAGGGTCACCGTCTCCCTCCTGAGTACTGACCCACATTCCAACTTCACCTGGTGCAGTGGCATGAGCCTCAATTGCCACATCCCAAAACAAACTGACACTCCTGCAGCCTCCAAGGGTCTAGCACCCATCACCTCCCTCGCCTTGCTCACTCAACACAGGCATGGGCAGGCACTGACCTGTTGACCACCGTGACGTGCCTCTGCATGGGCATTTCTTGAGAGGTTCCACTCCCAGCAGCTGGAGGCAAGGCAGACCGTGCACTCTCCACAGTGGGTCTCACCACTCCACATGTTCCTCTGCCTTGTGGCGGGCGAGGAACAGGCCTCTTGCTGCCTTCCTCTGGACTGCTCAAAGATCTGGGCTGTCGCAAAGTTCCTTTTGGTTTTCCTAAAGAGTTTGCACATGCAGCTGTAAGTAGCACCCTGCTCCACCCAACCCAAATAGCCTTTAAGCACAGCAAACGACTTGTCAGAGAGCCCATACTCCTCCAAAACACAGTCACAAAGGATGCCTTCCACCAGTCATGGCTGTCTGCTACAGTATGGTTCACACACAACTCACAAATCACACTCTCCACCGCTGCGCTCCAGTGGGTAAAGTGACAGGAGACCCACCTCCCCCTACACGCTCAGAGAAGCCACGTACCTTGGAGGTGCCGCAACAGGTCACCTCGCCAGTGGAACCCACGGTCAGGCCGCCCTGATAAACAATGTGGCAGCACCTTACACAAAAGCCCAGAGGTCCAAAAGCCAGGCCTGGGCATCAACACTGCCACGACACGAGGGCAGTCACGGTGGCAGCAGCCACAGGCAGCATTACAAGGCCTCCGTCTCACCGCAAGAGCAGGGCGCATCTCTGCCACTCAGCAAGGGCCAAGCTGGGACTCAAGCCACGAGCAGGCTCATTGCCACACCTCTCACTCACATCCCAACCACCTTTCTTACACAAGCACTCTCATGGCCAAGACTTTTGCCCCAGCACTCGCACAGTTCCTTCAAACAGGCAGGCCACCCACAGCTGCCTGGGGCTTACCCGCTAATGTCACTGGAGACGTGTTCTTCAGCCTCATCTGGCAGTTCACTTGCCGTCCCACCTTCTTCTTGGAACTCCTCTGACGGGCCACCAATTGAGCAAGTGCCATAGTCTCGCTGCAAGCGACAGCATGGCAAATGACCTTGTTGGAGTTGGAAGGGGACAGGAGGAACAACAGTCAGTGAGGCCCAAGGACATGCAACCATTCCCTTGCCCAGAACCTCTGGTCCATGCAGGCCTGCAGTTCAGCAAAAGCTCCAGCAGCAAACACGGACCATTGAGACCTCCCTCTGCTCCCACAGTGCACCTTAGAAATCATCAAATCACACAGAATGACAGAATCATAGAATGGCAAGGGTTGGAAGGGACCCCAAGGATCATAGAGCTCCTATCCCCCTGCCACAGGCAGGGCCACCAACCTCAGGCCTGGATCTACACAAGGTTGCCCAGGGCCCCATCCAATTTGGCCTTGAACACTTCCAGTGTGAGTATGCTTTTAGTGGTCGAATTACATCAGGAGTTTCTTGTTCATCCATGTTGGCCTACTGAACCTTGTTTTTAAAATAGTTGCTTAAATAAGACACTTTTGGGATACAGTGGACTGCAGCAGACTGACTCTTGACTCATGTTTATGAAAGGAGAACCTGAAATCCTTAACTCTTCACCCTTTCAGATGTCTGTGCCACCACCTGTCCTCCACGGTTTCAGCATGGATTTGGTAAGGCTTTAGTGCAATGAAATACAGCAAAGGGTTGTAGTTCTTCATCTACTTCCTTTCTTCTCTTTTCTGTTGTTGGTACAGTTAAACCAGGTGCTTCAAGGACTTTGTTTGGAAGGATGCTCTCAGGACTGGCAGTGCTTTGGGAGCTGTTCTGGAGGTAATGGCACTCTGTCTTACTTTTCACATGGTTGCATTTGCCAATAATTAATGCAGTCCTTCTTAAGCCTATGCATCATTTTTTTGGGCAGTGTCTCTATATTCCTCCCATCTCATGCACACTTCCTTTTTGAATTTTCACAGAAGCAACTTGTTCATCCATGCAGTGCTCCTGTCACCTTGCTTTTTCCCTCTGCTGATTGTTGCGATACACCATTCCTGAAATTGTAGGAGGCAATCCTTGAAAATTCACTACCTCTCCTGGACCACTCTTCTCTTCAGACCGTGTGAGTCTAAGTAGATTCCTGAATAGGCCAAAGTCTGCTCTCCTGGAGTCCTGGCTTGTTAACACTGCTATTTGCTTTACGCCACTCCTATCAGGCTCCCCAACACCACCAGCTTGTTGTCACTACAGTCAGAGTTGTCTCCAGCCTTTACATACACAACCAGGCCTTCCTTGTTTATAATACTCAGGTTCAGCAGAGCATCGCCCCTCATCAAGTCATCACTTGTGCCAGGAAGATGTCATCAGCACACCCCAGGAATATCCTAGATAGCTCATGCTTGGTTGTCTTGTCCCTCCAGCAGGTATGGCAGTGGCTCATGTCCTCCTTAAGGACCAGGGGCTGCTAATGTGAGGCATCTTGCAGTTGTCAGAAAGTGAATCATCTGCTTTATCTACCACTTCTTGCTGATTAGGGTGACTGGAACGGATAGCCACTGTATCACCATACACGTCACGTGTCCACTACCCACAAGCTTGCTGGCCCATCATGTGTCTCAAGGCAGAGCTCCAAGCATCTCCACAGCACTCACACACACTTGGAGTGGCTCACAGAAACTCCCTGTCCTCATTCCAACCCATCATTCCTCAGCAGCCTGCAATCCTCACTGGCATGCAGACCTCCAATTTATCCTGACTGTGCCCCCTGCTGTGGGCAGTTCACATACAGGCACTTCAGAGAGGTGCCCATTTCTAGAAAAGGGTATTACAAGCTGCAAGCAGCAGCTAGAAGCTCTCTGCAGGCCCCTTAGAGTAAACACTGGCTGATTCAAAGCCAAAGTTGCTGCTGATCAAGGCTGAGCCAATTGGAGATGGTCACAGCGCCTCTGGGAATCACATTTAGGAGAAAGAAAAACCGCAGGCAGGTGCATTTTGCACCCAGAGAAGGGAGTGAGAAGATAGAACAAGCTGTGCAGACACCAAGGCCAGGCCTGAAGGAGCAGGGTGGTGGGGGAAAGAATGAGGCACTCTGGTGTTGGAGAGATTCCCCTGCAGCCCATGGAGAAGAATATAGTGGAGTGGGTGTCCCCCTGTAGCCCATGGATAAGGACAGGGAGCAGAGACATCTATGGCCTGTGAAGAGATCGATCCATGCCTCGGCAGGTTTGCTGGGGGACTTGTGACTTTGCAGGGGACCAGGCCAGAGCAGTGTGGGCCTGGAGGTCAGCACCCCATGTAAGGGAGCCATGCTGGGGCAAGTGGTGAGGAGATGGCTCCCCAATAGAAAGGATTCTTGCTGGGTAAGTTTGTGGAGGACTGTCTTGCATGGGTGGGACCCCACAGTGCCGCAGGGGAAGTGTGTGGAATGTCTGTCCCCCCCCCAAGCTAAGAAGGAAAACAACTCAGGAAGAGCAGACTGAAAACCCCCATTCCTTGCCCTTCCCTGCGCTGCGATGGGCAGGGGGGAAGAAGGGAGAGAATTTATGACTGAAGTCTGTAAATAAGGGAGGGGTGGGGGGAAGTAGAAGTGTTAAAATCTGGGAAAGGAAAGAAGCTTGTAAGGAATCGACCAGAAACCCACTCCCCATGCCCTGCACCTCCCTATGCCATGTTTTGGGGGGGAAGAAGGGAGTAAAATCGTGAATGAAGTCTGCAAAGAAGGGAGGGGTGGTGGGAAGGTGTTTTTAAGACCTGGCTGCACTTCTCATTACCCAGCTCTGGTTCACTGGGTGTGCAGCTGTAGTGTAATAAATTACTTTCCTTTATTCTGCGTTGAGTCTTTTTTGCCCATGACACTTACTGGAGAGTGATCCCTCTGTCCTTATCTTGGCTCCTAAGCCTCCCAATATACATTTTCTCCCCTTTTGGCTGAAAAGGGGAATGAGAGAGCGGCTTGGTGGGTATTTGGCCTCTAGCCAGGGCCAAACCACAAGCATAAATGATTGATTTGAGTTAGAATTAGTTCAGATGTAAAAAGAGATGATGTGGATTAATTCATTTGCAGCAGACCAAAGCAGTCTTCAAATTCCTCTTTTTGGAGGGGCTAGGTACTCAAGTAGAACTCAAAGGTTTTCTTAGAGGCAGGCACAACCATATGGTACTTGTGACTGAACACGAAGCAAAGCAAAGCAGGGTTCCTTGAAATGACCCAACTGCCTGTTGCAAGCACATAGTATTTCAATTTGAGATCCCTTGCAGTGTTTTTGCATACTGCATGTAATCTTCATCCTGTGCGAAAACTGGGGAACACATTTACTGCATGAAGGAATAGTTGTCAGTGTTCATCTTTCCTATGTTCATGAAGGCTAAAGCAGTAAGAGGATCAGGGGACAATTCATACAATTGCTTTCCTACATACTCAGTCTGTTAAGCCTAAGTTACCCAGGCAATATCCATCTCGCACAAGTCCTTTTATTTAAGAAACATGTAGCACTCTGACACCAATTTGTATTATTATATAGGATTACTTATTTAATGCATTTCTTGTGGTACGTCTCAAACAGCTGCTCTAGTGCCAAGGAAAGTCCTTTTAGGACTACCTAGCCTGCAATTAGTATCATCAGCTGCTAGTGCATTTCTGTGTGTATACGTATGTCTTGCTTTCCTGCCCCACTGTCCCCAAAGAGAATAAAGGAAGAGGCAAGTATTTTTGCAGTCTTTTTGGTGGTGAAAGTACCCCCAGAGCCACAAAGACAGACAACCTGACTGCACATTCTTGCAGTCTTGTTTGGACTCTGAGTTATCTCATCTTATAATGGAGCTCAAACATTCTGGAGATATGAATGTAGATCAAAGCTTTATACTTAAGTACTGCCCAGGCCCTGTATCAAGAAAGCATGTGGGAGCAGTCCCAGGTAGTTCAGTGCTTAACCACACTTGTCACCTTCTGCTTAGTATCTGCCCAGGGGCCATTCTGGAGAGCAGCAACAGGTGGGGCAAGAACAGCAATGTGGGCTTTGCCTTTGCCCATCTCTTGCCTCCCAGGTGTTCACAGGGTGCTTCCTCTTAGTTGCATCAGTCATGCAGAACACAGTTGCACTCCTAAACTAAAGCAAGTCTAACTCAACAACCTCCAGACCCCTGTTCAGAAGCTTTCTCCTTTTCTACCTCGTAAAGCTGTATTTCACTCACACTCTACAGCTGCCCCAGAGGAGGTACCCCCTGTAGCACTATCCAAGAGTCCACAAGGCTCTCCGCACACATTGTATTAGAGGATAAGCAAGGCTCTCAGGGGAATGGGAGGATACCAGATTACACCCTGCAAAGCCCTAGTTAGAAACAGATGGCTATATGCCAAAGCCATCATGAGAAAGCATTAAATTGCAGCATCACAAACGTTCCCAGATGTACCTGATGAAACTGCACCTGATGCAGGCATGGAGCAAGCAAAAAAGAACCACAATCTTGGATACTGGCTGCAAAAGGCAAATTCTGACATCTGGAAAAATGCAGCAAGGAAACTGACTTAAACCCAGCAACATTCAGGCATCAGTACTCAGAATCACAGAATCTTAGGGGTTGGAAGGGACCTCAAGAGATCATCGGGTCCAACCCCCCTGCCAAAGCAGGCTCCCTATCTCATATTACATAGATAGGCGTCCAGAGGAGACTTGAATATCTCCAGAGAAGGAGCCTCCACCACCTCCCTGGGAAGACTATTCCAGTGCTCAGTCACCCTCACTGTGAAAAAGTTCTTCCGCATGTTGGTGTGGAACTTCCTATGCTCGAGCTTACAGCCATTGCCCCTAGTCCTGGACACCTTTTGTCACACTCTTCACAGCTAACTAGGAAGTTCTGAGTTCCTAGATGTCAAGTCAATCCAGCTGAGCCAACAAGAGAGGTCAGCCTTAAAAGCTGTCTCTCCAGAGCCCCTGTGACAGCCATACATCATGCCAAGCATTTGCTAGTTTTCTCCTCTCCCACAGTCTATACAGACTTCAGGAACCCAGACATGGCTCCAACAATGGACAGGCTTCAAGCTCTCCACTCAAAACACATCATCTGCAAGTCATACAGCTATGCCAACCATCAAGAGAACGCCTGCTGACTCAAAACTAGAAACTCCACAGTACTGGACAAAGAGGCTTTGCTCCTGTCAAGCTGCTTCCAAGCTGGCAGCAACCAGGAGACACAAACTAGCACACAAGGGAAAACTCTCCAACCACACTAATACTCTCCGGTGAGCTCTGTTCCATGTTCTCAACCTCTGCACTTTGTCCCTTGAATGCTTGTTAAGATGAGGTGTTGCAACTCCTGCACCAAGGAACCTCACTTGTATGGGCTCTTCCTCATGTTGGCAAGTGCTTACAGTCCTGTAGCTCTACCAAACAAGATTGCAAACCTAAAGCATGCACTGTCAAGGCTTACAAGCAACAGCACAGACAACAGTTTGGCTGTATGAGAAATGTGAGGCTAAACCCAATCCTGAAGAGAGGATCAAGATGTACACAAGTTAACTTTCTTTAAGGTTGCAGGAGAGGCCACCAATACCTCCCAAGAGTTCAAAAACTGAGACAGGAAAAAGATCTACAGCCACACAAATCGTCTTTCCAGTCAGAACTCCTGAGACAAGAAAATAAGAGACATTTCAGTCTATGCATCAGCTTCCAGTTCTCCCAGTATTAGTGTACCACACACATACTACAGTACCTTTTCTCAGAAATCCATGGCACAAGCAGAGGTGAAGTTACAAACCATGCACACTTTACAGAAGACCCATTTCTGAACTGTGACTGATACTTACCTCTCCCCTTTTGTTCCCTTCCATTCTGACCACTCCCGGGACGCTTGCCAAATAGGCTTCCAGGGTGTCATGTCCTAGATGCCTGAAAGGAATCCACTCGCCGGTCAGGGATTTGTATTCACGCTGAAGCGCTGACAAAGGTACACCATTTTTAAAGGGATGAAGCACAGCTCGCAGTGTTTTGGCAGCAAGTTCATGTTCCTGCATCTTCACTTATATCCCCTCCACCACAGAAGAAGAAGAAAAAAAAAGCATTTTTACATATACAGGCTAAAAATAACCAGCTTTTACAATTCAACATCCCTCCCCAAACAAGCAAGGATTCAGTGGTTTATCTCTGGAGACTTAGAATACTTCTGGGTACACTTGTAAGGGGCCTGGTCCTTCCAGCCAAGCATAGGGTGGTACAAAACAGGGCACGACACTGTCAAAAAAAGCAGCTGAAAGAGAACACCAATCCCTGTGCCCAGACTGCCCCTGATGCCAATCACCACAGACCATGTGGTCAGCAGAAGGTTGGAGTTGCCAGGCAACCAGTGCCTGCAGGGCCAGGACTTCCACTGCAAGCAGGGCACGGACCCCCTGTCCCCCACTCTGGCACACCGTGCACCCTCCCCTCAGGCCCCACTCTGACACTGGCTAGCTCATGGCTGCTCCTCCCTCATGCGAGCCCACATCCCCACACCGGTGCCATGGGGTGCGTGTCAGCTCCGCCATGTAAACCACATGCACCCGGGCCATGCCACGTCTTACCCACAGGTGCAGGACGCCTCAACTCCACAGATGCCTCTTCAGAGAGAAAACCCAACAGCAGTGAAACCTGCTCCCTGCAAGTCGAGGCTGCAAACAGCATGAGCAGCACAGAGCCAGCGCCAACACCTCCCCTCCTCATCGCCAGGTGACTGCCCCATCTGCAGAAGCACGTGCCTGACACCTCGGTGCTGGTGAAGGTGCGAGAAGTCCACAGCTTCATCTCCAACAGCACCTCCTGTGGTGCCATGGACTGCGAGAGAGCTAGCAGGACTCTTGAGGAGACGACCTACTTGCCAGCAAGCGTTCCCACCCAGGAAGGCTGGGCAGCACAGAGGTGGTTTCACAGCAGGTGTAAGTTCAACATAAAGCCCTCCCACCCCCCCTCAGCTCATACATGTGTGCACCCTGGCACCTCCAGGGCCATTCAGCTCATAAAACGATGGGGAGATCTGGGCAGAAGTGCTGCCAGGCAGGCTCTGCGCTTCTGGGCAGATACTCTTCTCGCAGATGCTCACTCACTGCATGGGCAGTCAAAGAAACTCCTCTGCCATGGCTGTGGACCAAAGTCAGAGAGGAGCTCTTGCACAACCCAGAACCCTGCTGTCAAAGCAGCTGCTCCATGAAGGGTCCAGCCCAAAGACGTGTGCTTCAAAGGCCTCCTCTTCCTCACCCCATCCCCCACCCCCAAAACTAATGGGCAACATGAACAGTCAGTAGTTTGGCAGAAGGCCATCTCACTCTCCTTGAGCCTCTCTAGCCAAGGACACAACAGCAGACTCTTTCACCTCCACGCACACAGAAGTGAGCTTATGCTACTCGCCTATCTGCATGGTGCTCTTTCCACATGGCAGCAGCACCATGCAGCTGCCTCTAAGGCCAGCACGGCCACGCAGCACACCACGTTAAATTGGTGCTGCTCCCTGTAGACACAGCCCCTCTCCGCTCAGTGTTTCCCTTTTATAGGGGAAATCACCCTGGGCAACACAAGAAGTCGAAAAGGGAGAGAAACATCAACTCTCAGCACATTGCAGATGCCATGCTACACATCCCAGTCTGCACACACACTAATGCTCTCTCCACCTTCCTGTAACCAAGTTCACAATGGCCCAACTCCAGAGCCAAACAAGGAAGCACAGCACAAAGTTCTATTCTTCACCATTCCTTGAACCACTTTATGCACGCACAGCACTTTACTAACCTATCTCTGTGCATGTGGGCACAGGTATGCACACATACAGACACCACCACATATGCAGCTGCTTACCCATGCATGGTTCCTTAGCCAGCAATTCCTGCCCTTGCTAGTCCCATGTGTTTCACTCACTGATCCCAGAACAATCACTACCACAGCTGCCTTCGCAGCACCAGCTCTTCAACTATGAGCCCCAGCCTGACTGCATCCTGAGGAAGAGCACACACTGAACACACCCACTTGCACACCTCCAGCGGCAAAGGGCAGCAGCCACGCTGGGCATTTGCAGCCTTCCCTTCTCCTGCTACAGACTTAGCAGCTGCTGAACGGAGCTTCACAACATGAAGCCCCTCAAAGACTGACCGCAGATGATAGTCACCTGCCAGAAGAAAAGACCCATGAAATCCCTATCTCCTTTGGACCCACGCAGTGTCATGATGCCATCTTGTGTCAGACAAATGCCTGTGTCTCTACTTGGTATTAGTTTCAATCATATAAAGAAACTCAAACCCTCAAACATTGAGAAGTGCACCAAAAATGCAGTTTTGTCTGCAACTGTGTTCCAAGTCACATACAGACAAGTGACATACAGAAGCTGATGAGAAGCATTTTGGGGCTTTTTTCTCTACTCTCTAAATAACATACCCAAATTCTTACATCATTAATATAGTTCTTTATATTCAGGTAAGTGGACTTTCACCTACAACTCAGGAAAAATTAATGAATATCCGTTACAGATGGGCAGAGCAACAAGGAAGAAAACTGCTTTCCAGGTTAAGTTTCAACAGTTGATTCAAAAAAAGTAAACTTCACTAAGAAAGGGGGCAAGGGTATGGGGGGGGGGGGGGGGGGTGCGACATTAAGCCACCATCAGATAGCCCTGTATTAGATCAATACTAAGAACTGAGTTAGATCAGATAGCAAACACAATACCGTAAAATAAATCCTTCCAAATTACACGAGGGGCAGTTGTGAGAGCAACTGACTTCGTTAAACGGGATGACAAGATACTACGGTACAAAGGTTAAACTGAACACAGCCTTCAGCTCAAACCTGAGCAACGTTCCCATTCCTACAGCACTAAGGCAGGAGACTTGCAGTAATGGTGACAGGAAGTAACACACCGATAGGTCAGCAGAAAGCTGCACAGCTGAGCGGCTTCGGAAGCCTTTTACAAGTTCTCCTTGGGGTTAGCTGCTATAAGGTCCAGTCACTCAGCTGCTACGACACTCACCCGGCCGCTGGCTGCATCCAGATGGGAGGACGCCTCATCAGAGAGGCAGCCCGAGGCGCCTCTCGGCTCAGCCGGGGCACTTCGCTCAAGTACACCTTCTCCGGTATCCTGACACAAACTTTTTTCGATATGCTTAAAGGAGATTACCGGCCTCCCGCCGCACAACTCTCCATGCTAAAGATAACCGCCCAGGTCAGCAAAAAGGAAGGAAAGGAAAGAAGGAAGCGAAGATCGCCTTCCCGCTTGGAAGGATGAACTTCCTAACCGGGACCACAAACGCGACCCCGTGGGAGTCACGGCTGCTGGGCAGGCGCAAAGCCTGTCCCTGACCCGCTGGAGCAGGGACACCTCCTCTGCCACTCCCGAGCGACAGCAGCCTCTCCGGCAGGCAGAGCCCGGCCCTCTACACTGCCTCTCCCCGCAGCCCGGGAGGGCTCCGCCGCTTCCTTACCAACACCCCAACCCCGGGGCTTTCAGACACCAGCCAAAGTCGCTTCCCTGCGGCTGCTGCTGCCGCCGCCGCCGCCGCTTCCGCCGCGGGCCGGGTGGGGCCGGGGCCGGGCCGGGCCGGGCGCTGCCACCTCCTTCTGAGGGGACGGCGCAAGAACGATACCCGCTGCCCTCACGCCCAGCAAGCGGCCGCACAACGCCACCCTCTCGCGCCTAACCGCCACCCACACCACCGCCGCACCCACCCGGGGGAGGGGGGAGGGGGAGGGGGACGTCGCGCATGCGCCGGCCGGCCTGACACGCCTTTGGCCGGACGGCACCAGCCCGCGGCGCATGCGCGGCACCTGCCCCCTCCCGCCGCGTCACGAAGAGGTCACGTGGCGCGCCAGGGCGGCGCCCCGCTGAGGCGGCGGGAGGCATGTTGGGCTCGGCCAGGCCCCTCGCAGAGTGGGAGTGGCGCAGCCCTCCCCGCTGTCCTCCGGAGGGGCGTAGGTCTCGTTGTAAGGCAGTATGTAAAGGCACCCTCCTACGGGAGGAGAGGCTGAGGACTAACAAGCGTGTCTCCTCGACAGAGAGCACGGGTTTACGTTAATTCACTGAATGGCGTCAGAGCGCTGACAGTTGGTGTAGCTGGTTCCCTCGGCTGGCACCGGCACACAAACCTCCCGTGGGTGCACTGTCCATAGAGGCGCTGGGGGCCCAAGCGTCGCCGGGGCCTTGTCGATGCTTCCCTGGCCTGTGCCCCCTCAGCAGGGCTGTGCCTGCGACACCCAGTGCTGTGGTCTGCGCGGGCTCCTTGAGCAACACCGCACATTGGGCACCTACAGATCCCACAGGCTCTGCTCTCTGTGTCCTCCAGCATTCCAAAGATGTGGCTGCTCAGGGCTAGAATACAGTTCCTAGCTGTATGCCATCGGGCCCTGTGAAGTTGGCTACATTGCCCAATGCCGGTGATGTGGAGGCTTGCCGCCCTGTAGCTTGCCTGCAGCAGCATTTAATTCTTTGGAGGTGTCACCTGCTTCTGAGAGCCAGGTTACGAGCAACATCAGGTCAAGCTGCCTGATGGCTGATCAGTGGAGGACTTCAAAAGCCTACATGCCAGGGCAGCGGGGAAGATGCTGAACCTCACCTGGGGTGTCCTTGCAAAGGGACAGGGCTGACTACCACCAAACCTTGATGACAGCCACAACCGTCACAGCTTCCAGAGGCTATTCCTCTCAAGAGTCCAGTATTTGCTGACTAGGGTTTTTTAGATACTCCCCACATGGAAAGTCTGATGTTTAATACCAAGTTTACTCATTTGAGGCTATTTGCATTTACAAGGGTTTTCCACTTACTAGGGTAATACAGCAATCAGAATAAACACACATTTCACAGGCTACTGCATTTCCAATATATTGTGGAATCATAATATAGCTATGAATCTTATTACTGGTCTCTAGAATATGCTTATTGTCACATCACTGGCTGCCCTTAATTGCCAGGAAGGAGTATGTCAATTGCAGGCAGTTCAAGCCTGGAGCTCTTTAGAGGTCCTTTGTTCATTGTTTTTGACATTTTTGTACTAGTTGTTGGGATGAGCCTATGCTGGTCTGTTTGAGTTTATTGCCATGGAGTCTGCAATGTGAAGTCTATGTCCAGTCCCTTCCCACTTAATCCCTGTGCTCCTCGATGCTTCTTGCTGTAACTTAAAGCCTGTATCACAGCAGGCCTGTATTTCTCACTATATTATTGTGCTATTGTTGCAAATATCTCATTCAAATAGGAAAAAAAGGCTTCCAACTATTTGCTTTACAAAAGTGTTGTTACACTAAACAAAGATCAGGAAAAATACAACAATCATATCAACGTTCTAAATTTAGCTGTCAGAGCTAAAACAAGTAAACAAAAAAAGTTCATGCAGAGCAAGCTTCACAGCCCCCAGCCTGGTGCCTTCTGAACTCCAAAGAGAGCTGAGCCGTTAACTGGTTTTGTTAGGTGCTCTACATAAATTATGCGAAACACAAAACTGTTCTATTGCTCAACTGCAATGACAAGGGGTAGAGCCAATCTGAGAACTTGTCCAGCTAAGGAGAGCCATCCAGCAGGCATGGGGAGCATGTTTTTTCCTCTCCTCACCCTCTGGGTCTGCTGGAGTGAGCCATACTCGTACGGAACTTGAAGGTACAACCATTGTGAAGTTCTGGCAGGACGTGTAGCTCACCTCCTTGGGCTTGCCTCAGACTTTGTGGTGGTCACGCTGCTCCAGCTCTTTTTAGGCATGGGTGTAGCCACAGCAGACAAAGTCCCACGCTGAGAGAATGACAGGGCTCTACAGAAAAATGTACACTAATAAACTAAATACCTGTTGTAGGTTCTTGTGTAACAAAACCCCCCCAACATAGCAGTCTGTGGGGGTCATAGCGTTAAACATATCTCATGGGGCCACAAGCTGTACTACTTTAACAGTAAGTGTAAACAAAACTAGGGGTATACTCTTCTGACTAAAGTCTGCATTTCTTTAAGCGAGGGACAGACTTACCACTGTTATTTATGCGTAACCGATCCAGCCATCTCTGAAACAAAAGGCATACTCTGCTTCCCTCTGGTACTGACATGAGTTTGGCTTCGTTTGCAACCGTTGTGGTCAATCACTCCATTATTGTTCCCTAAGCCCCAGGGACATGGAGCCTCCCCTTAACCCCTCATTTCATGCCCCCCCCAAACTGTCAATGGGGTCCCTGAACTGGTCACAGCCCTGTGCCTGCAGTGGGAGCTGAGAACCTCTGTAGAGCCCACCAGATAGGAGCAACTCTCCTGAACGGCCAAGAGGCGGTTCCGGAGGCTGCTTGGTAAGCAAGCCACAGAGCCGGGCAGATTTGGCTTCAGCCTGGTCTGAACCAGTCTGGCGTCTGGGGCATAGAGTGGGCAGGGACAGCTTTGTGAGCTGACTTGCTGAGCTCTGGGAACACATCTGTTTGTTCAAGCCCCTGGGTTATGCAGATTGGGGTTTTTTTTTCTGCAGACCAAGCGTAACTCAAGGAACAATTACAAACAATTACTTGCCTGGGATCGTTTGGTTGCGCTCAGTATGTTCCTTAGCCCTGTGCAGGCAGCTGAAGAGCAGTGGAAACCGGGGGGACATCCCGCCAGTGGATAATATCGAGTGACTATTACACAGGTGGCTCTGAATTTGCCCACAACTTTAAAAGGCTTGTATATTCTTGATAAACACACACAAATAATCAATAAATGCACAAAGGTTAAAGTGAGGTTTGGTTTGCAAATGCTGTGCTGGCCCTCTGCCAGCCTCAGCACGTCAATGGACACGTTCAGCCAGGGCATAGTCTCCTGTAGTTTTGCATATCCGGCACTCTGAGACAAAGAGTGGGACCAAACAAGTTTCACAACGCTGACCTTACTTATCTTGGTATCAGATACATCACTGGGTCTGGTAGGAAGTTTCTGCTGTGGGAAAGCTGCTTCACCCAGCCCACTAAGTCCACCATGGCTGCGGTTCATTGGTGTTCACAGGACAAAAACCTGCACCCACAGCAGGGCAGGTAGCCAAAACTGCTGCCAGTGAGAGTGTGGTGTAATATGCCGCCTGTCCACTCTTGCTGCAGTGTTCACAAGATGCCTCAGCTATCTCAGCATGGGGCAGCAAGAGAAGAACACTTTGGATGCTTTTATACTTTTATGTTAATACCGAGTTGAGAGACCTTTGTCTTACACAAGAGGTCCCTACAGTAAGTGGGCCCAAAGGAGATAGGGATTTCATGGGTCTTTTCTTCTGGCAGGTGACTATCATCTGCGGTCAGTCTTTGAGGGGCTTCATGTTGTGAAGCTCTGTTCAGCAGCTGCTAAGTCTGTAGCAGGAGAAGGGAAGGCTGCAAATGCCCAGCGTGGCTGCTGCCCTTTGCCGCTGGAGGTGTGCAAGTGCAGCAGAAGATGGAGTGTTAGTGTCTGTGTGTGTACTGAGACGCGTGCATGGTATCTGCAATGTGCTGAGGGTTGGGGTTTCTCTTCCTTTTGGACTTGGTGTGTTGCCCAGGGTGATTTCCCCAAAAAAAGGAAAGGGAAATCCCATCCTAGTTCTGCCAGTATGGGTACGCTTTTTGTGTGTTGACAGCACAGCAGGTCTGCTGTCAGATTACAAAGCAGGAGCTCCTTAACTGGGAGAGCTGTCTCTCTCAGAAGGAGAGGACCTCCCTCCAGTGGCTGGATGTTGAGCCAGCCTTATGCAGATGCTGAGTATGCAGCGGAGGGTAAGGATGAGCTGCAGTACAGTGCCAGAGGCCAAGGGCGTTCACTTGCTCCTCTCTCCCTGGGCAGTTTGAGTCAGTAGAAGAGACTGAGGAAAGCGAGCTTGCTGGCTCGCTCTGTGGGGAGCTCCTGTTGCTCAGCAATTGCTTGGTCCTGTGAATTGGCGCTTGTTTTTTGAGCCTTGGTTATGGTATATGTTCCTGTGATTCCTGTTAACATGAAATAATGTTGGGGTGCATAATGTCATTCCCTTGTATGGTCACGGGCCTGGGAGGGACAGTTTGAGATTTTGCACGTACTGTGTTGAAACAGCAATAAACTATATAAAAGATATGCAAATCTTCACCTGAAGGACCACAATGTAGCACATTGCGTGCATTGTGATACCTCTGGAGAAACAACTTGTCTCTGAAATGAAAGTGATCAACAGAGGCGCCCTGAACCCGCAGAACCAGCTGCCCGACCGTTAACAAGACAAAAGCTACAGGATGTCTTGTGGGGGTTACCTGGCCGGCACTCCTACATGTCAGTTAAAGATGTATATGGTTATGTCTTGTGTGGGGGGGTCGCCTGTCAGCACTCCAGCCTGTCAGTTTACACAGGGGGGCTGTGTTATCCCTGGAAGGTATATAAGCCAGGGACTGGAACTGTTCAGGGTGCATCTTGGTGGGGCGGAGACTCCCAGCGCACCCGGTGCTGACCGTGCACCCCAGCACCATTTGCTTGTCCTTATTCATTTAATAAATTGTTCAATTTGGCTAAAATCCTGTTTTGGACCAAATCATTTATGACATTGGTTGTCCTGCCTTGCTTGTGAGAAAAGTTCCTTTGTGGAGCTGCTGAGAGTGAAATTTCAGAGGTGCTGGCTGGCACCCCAAGCTCCTCCTGTAGTAAGTTGGGAGCCCTGTGCTTGTTGGGGGCCATGGTTATGAAAATAGCAGTGCTGTGCATGAGGGCCCCCTTTTCAGCCTGTACCACCATCGGATAGGCAGAACAGGGCCAACACCCATGGAGAGAGCCGCTGAGACTGCCCACTCTGTTTTTTCATTGGGGGTTCTCAAGTGGCTGCCTGTGTCCTTCAGTAGACCTGGAGGAGTCGTCCTCCAGCCGCCTCTGCAGGCAGTTAGCAGTTAAATGGCGGAACACTTGGGCTTACATCCCCCGGTGAGGCCAAGTGCATGCTAGGCATGGGGCCTGGGGGCTTGCTGAAGCAGGGTCCCCAACTCTCTTCAAGTGATGGCCTGTGGCAGCACTGCTGAGCCATGGCAAGGGGTGGTCGAGGCAAGAGGCTGTCAAAGAGGCCAGGAAGGTGGCTATGAGCTGGTCGGAGACCAGGTTGCTGTTGGGGGTTGGCTGGGTGCCCACAGTGCGATCTGTGCAGGCAGGGTGCCCGTGCTATTTCTTTGGTAAGCACGGCAAAGGCCGTGCAGTTGTGTGGGGCCCGAGCAGTGAGAGAGCCCCTGGCAAGCCATGACAGGAGGAGCTTGGGTAGGCTGGAAGCCTGTGGCTTGCCAGTGCTGTAGAGTAAGAAGATGGGCCTGCGGGATAGGTGTGAGAAGCCAGGCTGTTCCCTGGTAGGGCCCAATTGAATGAAGGATGGTGGTGAAGAGGCTCTGGCTGTGCACTTTGCCGATTTCTGAGGTGCACTGTGGGAGCAGAAGGAGGTCTCCAAGGTCTGTGTCTGCTGCTGAAGCCTTTGCTGGCTTGCATGGACCAGAGGTTATGGGCAAGGGAATGGTTGCATGTCCTTGGGCCTCACTGACTGTTGTTCCTCCTGTCCCCTTCCAACTCCAACAAGGTCATTTGCCATGCTGTCGCTTGCAGCGAGACTATGGCACTTGCTCCATTGGTGGCCCGTCAGAGGAGTTCCAAGAAGAAGGTGGGACGGCAAGTGAACTGCCAGATGAGGCTGAAGAACACGTCTCCAGTGACATTAGTGGGTAAGCCCCAGGCAGCTGTGGGTGGCCTGCCTGTTTGAAGGAACTGTGCGAGTGCTGGGGCAAAAGTCTTGGCCATGAGAGTGCTTGTGTAAGAAAGGTGGTTGGGATGTGAGGGGTGAAGCTCTCACCCTTTGGATGCTGCCATGGCTACCCCGTGCTCTTGGCCTGCTCCTGTGTCTTCTGGGGAGAAATCCATCTGAATCTGGTGCCACGCCCGGGGTGAGTGGGGATGTGGCCTTTTCCCAGGCCCAGGAGGGAGCCGCTGTGCCCAGCACTAAGGCAAGCAGAAAGAGGTGTGTGTAGGTGACAGGCAAATGCTGTGTGGTCCCCGTCACGGTTGTCTGCAGGTGGCTGCTCTTCACCTCGTGCCCGAGTTCCTGGTGGCAGCGTTGGTGTTCGTGGCCCTTCTGGGCGTGCTGGGACGCAGCAGCTGCCTGCCTGTGTTTGGGTGAGCTGAGCTGAGGGCTGGAGCCGTGGTTTTGCTGGGCTAGCGGTACATGCTGGTTTTGAGCCTGCTTTGAGCCTCTGTAATCCAGGTGGCTTACCCAACTGCTGCCCCGTCAGGTCTCTTGCTGGGCTGTTCTGGGCGGCCCTGGGCCGTCAGCTGAGAAGGGTTTGCTGTGCCTCATTGTGGCTGCAGTAATTCCGCTGGAGCTGTGATTGTGGTGGTAATCCCCTGCGGGTCCTGGGATGGGTTAGCAGTCAGCCCTGCATTGAATGGAAATGGCAGTGGTGTGTGAGGGGGCACGGAGCAGAGCGGCAGCTTAATCCTTCCTGCCATGGGGCCTGCTCTTTCTGGAAGAGCCGCGGAAAGGGGAGGCGCATCCTGCCCCAGGCGCCTGCCCTGGGGAGTCCCATGTTTGTCAGGGGTCTGGGTGCCCAAGGGGGTGCGAGGATGAACCCAGGGCAGTCGTGAGAGCAGCGGCTGCTTCAGCTGGGAGCTGACGTGCCTGAGGACATCGTGTTTTCCTGGTGGCTGAAGGCACTGCCTCCTGACCGTTGCGCTGCCTCGCAAAGGGCCCTTGGCTGTGGCAGTGCTGTGCTGGTTGTGCCTTTCGGGAAGTCCCCCAGCATGCTGGTGCTGAGGGAGCGGGCAGGTGCCCTGGAGAGGGTGAGGCAGCTTTGGGGCTGCTGGGTGGCTCGGCTGGGGCTTTGCTCTGGGGCAGGGCACCTCGTGAGGGCCAGACTCTCAATGTGTCTGTGGGCTGTGGCCATAGCAGGAGTGGGGCCTATCATGCTGTCTTCCCTCTGAATAACATAAGGGATGAGTGAGCTAACCCCTGTTTCTGCCACTGAGCGAGCTGCAGTGGAGAAACATGTCACCAGGCCTGTGTTCTGTTTTGTCAGCAAGATTGCTGCAGCCAGGGTATTTCCAAGCCATCCACCTGTACAGGAGAGATTTGTTCTGCAGATCTTTCTACCTCAGGTCCCCCTTGAGCCGAGCAATGTGAGACTACATCCTCAGACTATACAGACCCTTGTCCCACCGTTTTCCCCATGCCTGTGCACCCAGGCTCCTAATTGAATGGAAAAGGTATGAATCCCATTCCCAGAGGCTGGCAGACTTTTGCCACCGAGGCTGCCCCACTCTCAGCACCCTGGGTCCTGGCCCTAGAGCCGTGCTGGGCTTTGTTCCTCAGTACTGAGTGCTGGGGCTTGGCCCTTATGCTGTGAAACATCATCACCTGCCTATGCAGAGCATTGTGGGGTCTGGCTCCCACTGGGTGCACAAGATACTGTTCCCTCAGCTCAACCCATGCCCAGCACCATGGGTCCTGACTGCCAGACCATGCCTTGGACTGCATTCCTCAGCAGGGAGGTTTGAGAGACCCAAAATCCTGTGCCAAATATTTCCCCACAGGGGACTAGGTCCCTTGTGCATGGCAGTGTTCCCCCAGCATGCATGCCTCCTCCAGAGGGGAGTGGCACCTGCAAGCAGCAACCCCCACACCTGCCCTGTGCTCCTCCTGGCAGTGCTGGAGGAGCTCTCCAGGGCCTGCTGCTCCAGAGGTTGGACAGTTTGCTGTTCAACAAGACCCTTGTGATGTACGCCTCAGCAGCAACAGTCCTTGGCAGGGGCAGGATAAAGCAGGATCAGGAGAAGGCTCAGCTTTCTGTCTCTGCCAAGGTGTAGCCTTAGCACCCCTTTTTTGGGTTAGGTTTGTTAGTCAGAAGAAGCTGGCAAGACCACAGTCTCCATGCTGTGACATTGCCTGGCACAGCTGCTGCTCCTAGCACAGGCAGTGGTTGTCTAGTTTCAGCCACATGAACTGGTGAGGGAAGTGGGGATGGAAACAGGCACCATGGACATGACAGCATGAACGACTGTCAAAGCAAGCTCTAGAGATACTGTTCGGAGCAGCCTCAGAAGCCAGTGCCCTCAACACCCCACCATGATGCATTTCTTTTCCTCCCCAAATGGGTAATTTTGGAGGAGGATGATGGAAAAAAAAGTAACAAGGTTTTTTTTTTATTAATGAACTAAACAGTGACAGCATGAGCATCTTTGCCTAACTACAGCACACTGTTCCTCTTACAGTAGCTTTTTAACCCACGGCAGTGCACATTCTGTGGCTGGCCAGGGCCGCCTCAAAGCCTTTCCTCATTCAGTGGAGGATTTTGCTATCCTCAGTCAGAAAGCGAGAGGGCAGCAACCCCCAGCTTAACACTAAGTACAGTTAACTAGACAGCAAAATCATACAGCTGTTCCCAGCAGCAGATGCACTTGTTTGTATATAAAAATAATTACCCCTGCTTTAGTAGCGTGGCACTTCATGCTACCTTTTGGGCCAACAGCCAGCATAAAACTTGGCAGACACGTGAGATGATATTTACAATTTAACAGAAACTAACTCTAGCAGTCAGATTTTGGACAGATTTTAGCAGGCTGCAGTTTATGACCAGAGCTACTGACACACCACAGTGACAAATGGAGAGACTTGAAAAAAATCCACACAGTATTCACTTATAACCTAAAAAACCTGAAAAATCCTGTAAAATGTTTCCAGAGAAGAGCAAGTATAGCAAGCCATTGCACAGAGCAGTGACACAGGAGCGATGTAGAGTCCTGGGAGGGGAATGGCCAGTGAGTTAGGAGGAGGGTGGAGGTACCCCCAGAAGCCAAAGCTGGAGAAGCTGTGGTGGAAGAGCACCACAGAGTTGAAAGAAGTAGACTGAAGCAGTGTCCTCTCCTCTAACAGATGTGATCAAGGCTTCTCAGTTCTGGCATCTCCCAGGTGAGGTCTGTTTCTTTGCCTTTGTTGTGGATGTGCTGACACCCTGTCAGCCAGCCTGCTCAGAAGCACAGTAGCTCAGAAGCTTTTGTTTGGACAGGAGATGTTGGGGTGCAGCTGTGGGGACTGTGGCGTGAGTAGTGGCAGCTGTGGTAGTGAGTAGGAGACTCTGCTTTATGTTCTGCCAAGGATGCTTCTGCAGCAGAGGAGAGGACACTAAGCCATCTTCTTGTGTCAGAGAGCAGGTTCTTCAGTGCAAGGATGTGTCATGACTGGATTAACTGGGTTCAACTTGGCTAGTGTGACGCAGGATTGGCAAGATCCATGGCTGATCCTTGCTGCTGGGAATGTTTTGTGCCCCCAGAGCTGCTACTGTAGTTCCTTGTGCTTTGGGAATTGCAGGAGGGAAAGCTGCTTCAGAGTAGGAGGTCCTGACCTCAAAACAGTGTCAGCATCCCCAGAAATCCTGAGCTTACACCAGCCTGGTAGGCAGCTGGCACAGACTGAGGGCTGTGTCCCAGCAACTGTGCCAGCCGCTGTCTGTGAGAGTGGCTGCTTGTGGTAAATGATCAATTTGATTCACAGTGCAGAGTGGCTGAGGGAAGCTGTGAAAGCAGCAGAGCTTGTCTCTGCCCCATCTCCTGATCTGGTGTGAGGTGCTGTGTTGTTTCTCTGGGTGTGTTTTCTGATGCCTGCCTTGGCCCCTCTCTTATTCCAGGGGTCCCATGTTAAGTTAGCAGGCTGCTGGTCAGAACCTTTGTCTGCCAGACTCTGCCTGACCCTTGCAGGCTGTTCTACTTCCTTATTAAAGTCCGTCTGTAACATGTTTTGTTGTTGGCTTTGTTTTTCCTCTCTTGTGTGACCCCTTAGCAGACTTTTAAGCTGGATGTCTTTGTTCAGTGGTGCAAGAGCCAGGTTCTGGATAGAGTATGGTGCCAGCTACAAGGGAGGCCTGGGAAAATTGAGAGGCACAGAGATTCATTCACTAGCTAACTTTGAGTCCAGTGAGTAGGTGATAAGGTGCAGGGTTGGTCCATTTGTATTATTCCTGTCAGTGCTGCTTGTCTTTATGTGGGTGCCTGCAGAGGCATTGATCTATGTTTGAGTAGATCTACTTGCAAGAGGCCGGTCCTGGGAATGAGAAAATGCAGCTGCTGACACTGCCTGTCAGCATTTGGCCATTTAGCTCCAGGGGAACGACTCCACCAGTTGTCCACTGCAAGAAAGCATCAGTTGTAGGGGGTGATGCCCAAAATGGTGCCAGTAGCCCTTCAACTTTATTGTGAGTCAGTTATTTGTCTGAGATAGCTTTTTAGCATAGTGGTACTTCAGAGTGTATTTGTCCAACTGGTGACTAAATCCACTTGGAAGTCAAACCAGGGAATTTTATTGTGACTAAACCACCTGTTCCCCATGGTGGAGCCATGGCACAGCCAGACTGCAAGGCACAGCCCTGCACGAGCAGGAAGGGAGGGACTGACAGAAATCGTCCATCCTGCCTGCCAAAAAGATCCTGGCTGCTCTCCCAGCTCAGAGGACGTCATGGGTACAGCTCACTGGCAGATCATCATTGCAACAGGCAGAGCATCATGGCATCTTGGCAGCACTCTAGTTCCTGGATGTGCATTGAACTGTGTATTAACCCTCCAGTGAAGCCTATGGTGCCTTACTCTGAAATGGCAGGTAATTCACCTGGTACCTTTTCTGCCCACCTCAGGTGTACTCCATGCACTTAAACATGGGGTGAAACCCTCTGGATACCCAAACACTCTCTTGTCCCCCAGATCCCCCCAACTGTGAATTTCTGGGTCATCTGGAGCCCCAGCTAGGAAGCTCACACGGCTTACTTTGCCTCTTCCCTTTGGCAGCCAGAGCACTCTCTTCTGGGCTTGGGTTCGGGTTTTGAGGCACGCAGACAGGGCTGGGGCTGTGCCTTTACCGTGAGCCGCTTTACAGAAGTATGTGCCTGCTGGCTGCCTCCAGGGGGCACACTGGGATGTCACACCCAGAGCTTCGAGCTGTTAGATGTGATGCAAGCAGTGCTCTGCTAAGGAGGATCCCAGCTTCATCGCTGCACTGACTGCTTCTTCACATTTATTGAGGAATTACATCATGCCCTCTTTCTTTGTCAGGACTACGTACGAGGATGAAATCTTTTGGTCATGTCTCCTGAACAGTGACATTCATCTAGCCCTCTGCATGCTGCTGACCCACAAAAGTGTACCACAAGCCCCCCCTGCAGTATTTGGAAGGACTTCACCACATTTACCACCCAGAGATTTCCCACATCCTCCAGGTACGCGTGTTTTACCTACTGGAGAGCCTGGCTGGCTCCTGTGATTGCGTATTTGAAATAGGTGTTGGGTTGCAATGTGTCAAAGTGGAATCACAGAATCACAGAATCTTAGGGGTTGGAAGGGACCTCAAGAGATCTTCGGGTCCAACCCCCCTGCCAAAGCAGCTCCCTATCTCATATTACATAGATAGGCGTCCAGACGAGTCTTGAATATCTCCAGAGAAGGAGACTCCACCACCTCCCTGGGCAGCCTATTCCACTGCTCTGTCACCCTCACTGGGAAAAAGTTCCTCCACATGTTGGTGCAGAACTTCCTATGCTCCAGCTTACAGCCATTGCCCCTTGTCCTGTCCCCACAGACCACTGAAAGGGGCTGGCTGATTCCCCCTGCCACCCATGTCTAAGATATTTGTAAACACTAATTAGGTCCCCCCTCAGTCTTCTTTTTTCCAAGCTGAACAGACCCAGCTCACTCAGCCTTTCCTCATAGGGGAGATGTTCCAGACCCCTAATCATCTTTGTCGCCCTTCTCTGGACTCTCTCCAGAAGGTCCCTGTCTTTTCTATACCAGGGAGCCCAGAACTGGACACAGTATTCCAGGTGGGGCCTGACCAGGGCAGAGTAGAGGGGGAGGATCACCTCCTTCGACCTGCTGGACACACTCTTCCTGATGCATCCCAGGATCCCACTGGCTCTCTTGGCCACCAGGGCACACTGCTGGCTCATAGCCAACCTGTCATCAACCAGGACCCCCAGGTCCTTCTCCATAGAGCTCTTCTCCAGAGAAGGGGTGTGTTTTAGTGTGCCACACCACTAGGACCTGAAGTGTGAATGGAAAACGGCTACTTCACTTTTTGCAGTTAACAGAGAAAGGGAAACTTTTCTTGCATCTTTAAGGCAAACTAGAGACTTGCAGCTTGGTTAAATCATGAACACTTTAGGTTTGGGGTTGTGGTGTGGTTTTTTTTGTTTGGGTGGTTTTTTTTTTGTGTTGGTTTCTTTTTTCCTCTTTCTTGAAGATATTTTGTTTCCCCTCCTTTCTCAGAACAGTAGTCCTGAGTGAAATTTTCTATGTATCTTTTTTTAAAATGTGGTTGTAGCTGCTTCAGAACTTGTTGACTTGCAGCACAGCAAGGTATGATAGGTCTACCCTGAAATGGTAGGGCAAAAATAATCTCTCCCCTGTTGAACAGAGTTGAGAGAAACAGTTGCTCCATGGCAGCAGCAAGGTTATTGCAGTAATGACATGCTACATGGAGGTCTCAAGCTGGTAAGACCCCATCAGCCATAAGAGGCAGACCCAGAGCTGATGGGTCTTGAGCTCCAGGGAGGTGTGGGCTGTCCACCCACAGAGGGGCAGAGTTTCCATCTGGGCTTTGCTCCCTGGACAGCCCTTCCACTTACCACAACTCATCCCCTCCAAGCCAAGGTCTGGGGGGTCTGGTCCTTGCCCTGGCCAAAGGCAGTGGGGCTACACGTGGCTGTTCCTCACAGCCTGAAAGCACAGGGTCATGTGTTTCTAGATGCATGTGAGCAGGGCAAACAATTGTACAAAACTGCCTTGGAAAAATCTGGACCATCATTAAAGTCACTTACAAACCAAAATGTGTAACACACTATGGTGTTATCACAGAAGGATTTCACTACTTACATTAAGTGCTATCCACAGAAATAAGGGTTCTCAAAGTGCTTACATGTGGCAGGGGTCAAACTTGGTGGGTAGGTGTCATCTCAGAAATGAATGCCTACAAATGAACACTGCTGCCCCACAGCCACCCTCCCTCGAAGCACAACTCCATCTCAAACAGCAAGGCTACAGAACACCTGTAAAAGTAGTGCCCAGCTGAAACCAAGTATGTTTCTCCCTGCAGAAGTGTATTTCACTATTTTTAAAGCATAGCTACTCCACAGACATTCAGGGTAGAAGAGATGTATTTTTCACAGACAGTTTCTAGTTGCAGATCTCTGGAACTTGTAAATAATACTTAGAATACAGAATTTCAAATCAGTGCAAAAAGTACAATCAAATTAAACACAAAACACATATTGCAAAATATATACAGAATTGTTCTAAGAACATAACCCAAGGACAAACAGCTGTTTAAATAGGAAAGTCCATCTTTTATAAATTACTTTTTTTATATAACCAATTAGTACACTAGGATTGTTACTTGTAGACCAGTTACCACAGCATAGTGATTTGCAAGGCAAACATTGAGAAAGAAGTTATGTCATTATAAGCCTGTTTCTGAGACCAATCTACAAGTAAACGTGTGATAATGCATTACTGGCTTGAGGCACGCGATGTGGAAAGACCTTTCAACCACTCCAGTGCTGAGGTGGTTTGGTTTTCTCTGAGAGTTACTAGGCAGATGCACAAAGAATCAGCACGAGACAATAACTGTTCAGTGGTCAGCTTACATTAGCTTGTTGGGCCAAGATGATTTATTACCATGGTATTTGAACATTCACAAGAAATGCAGTAAAGACATCTTAGAGTATCTTGATATTGAAACAGCATTCATAAAACCACTTCAGGTTGGATGATCTAAATAACCAGAGGTGGAAAACAGTTATTCAAGCAATAGTTAAGCCGTACTTTGAGAAGAGTTAAGACATCATGGGTGGTTCATAAGTAGGAGGGACACTGATACCTATGGTGAATTACAAACTCTGTGAAGCTTTGCATTCAAAGCAGAGATGCTCCCTTCCAATAATCAGAACTTGCAGCTTCAAGGTATCAACTGCTACTATCTACATCATTGCTAATTAAACTATCCTAAGAGTAACTTGCTTTTGGCATGTTCAAAAAGCTTAAGTTATACAACTATTGCTATGCTACAGATCCCCAGAATCTTGCTTTAGAATAGCAGTGAAGGCTTTGTAAGCACCTAAAATGACACAATAAATACTCAGTAATTCATCAAGCACCTCTTGCTACTCCGTTTGGCAAGATCAGCAGCACAAAGAAAGGGGCCAAGGTGGGACAAGCTGTGAATGGTGACACAGGCACCTGTCGATTTGTGCCTTCCTTCCTTCTGAAAGCAAAAGGACTAATGTGTGGCACAGCCTGCGGAGGGTAAAAGAACACTCTACATGCCAGAGTCACCAGACCTGTAACATTCCTGCAGTCAAGCACAAGGTGCCTTAACCTGTGGTGATTTGTATGGGGAAAAAAGTTCTGCCTTCTACACCTGA
Source organism: Laterallus jamaicensis coturniculus (assembly GCA_022605575.1). NCBI lineage: Eukaryota > Metazoa > Chordata > Aves > Gruiformes > Rallidae > Laterallus > Laterallus jamaicensis. Next base: position 25,776,765 of record JAKCOX010000010.1, read on the forward strand.
TGTGTATATTAGGAGCTGCTGCCAGAGGTGTAACATGGGATGCATACGATATAAATGATGCCACATCTGAAATCAAATCATCTCCTAAGTAACAGGCTTGAGTTGTGCACAGTGATGTGCTGAATGGGCCTGTTGCTATGACAGCTCAGAGATAACTACACCAGTAACAGTGCCCTGATAAACACACTTTGCCTTGGGATACATCTTGAATATCTACACACATTTATTTCGAGACTTCAGACCAACTTTTTTTTTCTACACAACACTGATCTGTTTATAAAACTTTCTCATAAATTATCTTCACAAAAAATAAAGTTAATCTTTCGGAAAACATGTTCAGTACAACACCTGTATCAGCAGAAATCCTGTTCTACGGGTGCACGGCAGGACAGCCGTAACCCGCACCCCCACCTCTCCAAAGGGACGTAACCAGGCATCCAAACCAGAAGGCAACTGTCATGGGAAGTGGAAGCTATGCTCCCAAAACATGGGAAGAGTGCACTGCTTAAACTGACATGTGGGTTTACAATCAATAGTCACTGTCCTGTAAACATTGAAACTGGTGGTCTAACTGCAGGTTACGGTTAGTATTATGCGTTAGTTTAACTGCACTCCACACGTACTATGGCTAGGCTGTTAAAAATACCAAACATTAAATAGCAAAAGGAATGAAGGCTTTGAGCTGGATCTCTTCTACAAGTGTCAGATCAGCAAATACTGACAGTATAAATAAAACTTTAACATTACTTCTATGTATTACAAAACCAGTCTAATAAACCTACATCTTAGAATAGCAGCCAATTTGTAGTTGTTTAAAAACATATATGAAATTTCAGTCAGTCAGCTATAAATACATACTGCAGTGGGACGAAGATACCATCTCTCGTTCCCAAGCAGGCTTTCAAGGACAACACAGTATTGCAGATGGGTGGGGATCAAGGAATGCTGCAGTCAGAGAAGCTCCTAAACAATTGCATTCTACAAACTTGTTTTCATCGTTACCTGAAAGTGCATCTTTGTAGAGTCATCCCCATATTTAGAAAAAAAACCAACAAACATTGCAATTCTACCACACTCTAAGCCTATCTAACCTGCGTTTTCTGTTAAGTGCAAAAAGTATATGAAGTGATACATGCACTGGTGCATATAAAATCAAAGCCTGAAAAATGAAGCAGCACTGTCACCATGAATCCAAGGTAGTTCAGTAGTTGTTGAGTCTTTTGACTGAGTCAAGAAGCATCTAATGATGCGCTCAGTCCCATGCTCTCACTTGGCTGGCCCTGCCTGGAGCCAGGAGTTGGACTCCATGAGCCTTAATGGGTCCCTCCCAACTCATGATACTCCAAAGATTCCAGCCTGGTAGCTGGAGCACTGCTTTACAGCAGGGCTGCCATTCCCCAGCTCTCCACACACATTCACTGCCACATACCTGGGCCTTTGTTACCAGTTTCAGTCTCAAGGCTGGCCCCAAAGGGCAGGAAGGCTGGGCAGCAAGGAGGAGAACGCACAGTTACTGTGAAGGCTGCTGGGAAGAGAAGTACGAGGCACAGACTAACACAACACCTGCTGCCTGGTCTCTCACACCCCAGTTCAGTGCTGGAGCACAGACCAGCAGCTGTGCCACACAGGGCACCCCGGTCACACGGTATGTCATAAAATACCTATGCAGCTAAGTCTGTGGTGTCTTCACGCACAGTCTTACTTGCAGCAAGTCCTTTTTCAGTGTCACAACAGCTCCTCTTACCTTATCCTCCCACAAAATGAGGCTTTCCTTGATAATGACACATTTTTTATGCCAACAGAGTGCTGCAGAGTAACGTGCACATGTCAGTGCTTAGCAATTCCAAACAGATGATGCTATTTGCTCTCAGAAGAAATGCAATCTGCACAATACTTATAACAGGATAACTGTGAGGACTAACAAATAGTTGTCTGCAATAGTTCATTTTGTTCCTTATTTAAGTCTTGCAGTGGACTACACTATCACTTCTAGTTTTTAAAATGCTACAATAGCTATTCATTTTAGACATATACAGACGTAAATAGTATCTATAAAGAGGTCAAACTGTTCACACCCAGAGACTGTACTCTGAACACAGTTGTGCTTTCACTATATTGCCATCATCTCCTCTTGGAAAGCACAGGTCCATTAGAAATACATGTTGGGAACCTCAGTGGGACCAGCAAGAAAATGAGCTCTGCCTCCTGTCCAAAACTGGTGAGGGAAAGATCCAGAAGTGAGTGCTGTCAGAACTGTAACACAGCAAAAGCTGTACAAGTAGGCACTGTGAAAGAAGTACAGTAAGGCCTGCTTTTAAAGGCTGTGTGCCTATGGATGTACACACATGGATGTACATACACACATATAAACAAACAAAAGGTTTTTGGCAAAATAACACAGTTCCATTTAAAGAGCTATGCAAGGAAAATATCAGCAATTTAAACTAAAGGTGTAGAAGCTGTGGGGAGAAACCAGCAAATTTTCTGAAGTAGCACCTGTATCTCAGGGATGAGCTTTGGAATTTTGTTTCTCCCAATTCAAGACAGAGGTAATGTGTTTACCTGTCAGAACAGGTTTTAACCAACTCCCCACCTTCTCTTGTCTGCAACAGTGGGACATTTGAAATGCACCACGATTTTCAGGACCCTTCTCTCCCCATGCTGGCAAAGCCCAGGAGGATGCCAGCAAAAGGCCAGGAGTGCAGTCTCTGCAGATGAGATGCTAGCTGTGCTGTATGTGCTGGACACAGTTTATAGCAAGGCAGAAAGGCAGGGCAGTAGAGAGGAGGAGTGTGCTCAGGATAGCAACCAGCTTGTATCTCCTCCCTGCCTATAGATTATGGATCCTGGTCCAGTGTCCCTGATGTTGACTAATACCTGTCTTGACAGAACTGAGCCTCTTCCCCAGCACTTTTGTTACTGCATTATTTAATGCAGTTTTTGGCTGTGTGACCACTAGGTTTCCTCACACAATCTTACTGAGACTCGGTGCCAAGAGTCACTTATCAGCCCACTGTTACGTCAATTGCACTGCACTGTTTTATACCACATAAAGGCTAAGTCAAAACGTTTTGTAGTAATTACAAGGAGTTATCTTCTCTCTTCAAGGAAGCCTTACATACTATGAAGAAAATACTAGACATTCTTAGATACTATGTGTAACAAAACATTTAAAAAAAAAAAAAAGGGTTCTCAATATACTGGCCTTCACAGTACCTGCAACTGAAACAACAGAGCAGCTAAATAGAGAGTTTCTCCTTTGAAAAGCTTTACAGGACCAAGGCATCTATCTTCAAAGTACACTAAATCATTTAATGATGCAGAAGCACTTTAAATGCAAAGTGTGTTTTTCTTAAGACATATTTTCAGATATTTCATGAGTGTGGAACTCATCTGCTCAAAGAACATGTGGGAGTCAGTTTCTGGGAAAAAGAGAGAAAAGGGAAAGAAAAAAGAAAGCTCTGACAGTTCCTGTCCTCTACCAGGATCCCCTCTAGCAGTTGTGAGGAGAACACTCACACTTGCCTGTCACCTAGCTACTACAGCTGAGGCAAGCTCATACCACATTCCAGGGCTGGAAAATCCGCATGGAGGGATATGCCACAGAGTGGGGCCCTCTGATTAAAATACTGTGGCTCAAGAGTTTCATGTTCTTTCAGATAACGGATACTGAGCAACAGGGAGAGACAGCCAGGCCCTCAGTGAGCCAAGAACACTGAACACTGTCAGTTGCATTCTGCGTGATGATGTAGGTCTGGAAAAAAAGCAAGACAGGTTTACTTACTTGGGCCGTAGAAGACTGACAGTACCAGCAAACTGAAAGCTCACACATGTCTTCTGTAACAAAAAGTCAAGTATAATGTAATACTGCCTTGAGTAATCTTGTTCCTTTTTTTCCACTAGCTGCTGAAATTCATATGCCTGTTATAACAAGCTTTGGCTAAATAATACAGGAGAAACTGAGCTGCAGTTGAAAACTCACCCTACAAGCTGTTTCCCCTTCATTCATGCTGTCTAAATACTGTTGTAGTAAACCCTCTGAAATATTTTGACTCAACTGTTCTAGTACATTCTCTCTTCACAGTGCACAGGGCTCCTTTTATAGAAGTCATCTCTCCTGTGTTTTGTATTTTTCTCTTGTTGCAGCTGTGCTATTTGGACTGATCCAAGGAGTTCATATCTTTGCCTTTTTTTGGTTGGGAGGCTACTGTGAGCATTAAAGGAACACATTTTCATTTATGGAACAATGCACCAAAATTTATCGATGGAATGATTTTCTTTAAGAAAAATCTGGGAGGAGGGGAAGAGTCTTTGTGAATGCAGACGCAGAAATCTCAGCATCTTGGAATCTCTGGCCTCAGTTTCTATATACATGAAAGGCTGGGAAATGGCTTATGGAAAAGCAACCCAAAGTAAACATTTTAGATGAGACAAGTGGTACAGAACAGTTATTTGTAACTATGAGGCACTATCTCTGAAAGACGAAGTAGGACCCAGTACTACCAATGTAATGAAAGGCACGCTCATAAGCAACCCTCTTCACCAGTTGTCTGCAGTCAGTTTGCTGAACCGTCTTGGTATCTACAGCAGGTTGTGCTGCAGCACTTCTGAGCACAGGTCTCCACTTAGCGTCCTCCTTCAGAAACCGACATGCTATCCACTCTCATCTCTTTCAGGCTTCCAGTTTTTTTCTGTTTCTGCTTGGATTTTTTCAACATATGGACCTAAAATGGAAAGTTTTAAAAGAAACCGAGTATTAAAATATCTGTAGACACCCATAAGCAAATCTAAAGGAAGTTGTGTATATAGATGTTTTTCTGTTGCATTTCCAACAATTTGAAGCAGCTATCCTTGCAGAGCTATAGGATTAACTGCTTTAAAAAATATATATATGTATGTGTATTGATGTATAAGGCTACGTACGTGCATGCATATATATTCATGTAAATATATATATATCTCCATATATACAGGTGCCACCACTAGCCAGTAACCTGATCTTTGTGGCTTTTTACCCTTTCTGCAAAAGGAAAAGTTTAACATATTCCAAAATATCTGAGGTATGACTCTCTCTTTTATCCATTCTTCCACTGCAAAGGCCATTGTTCTGGTAACCCTCTTGGTAAGGCTACATATTCTCCAAGATTGCCCTTAGGAACAAGTTTCTGACAGTTAAAAAGGCATCCTTAAGGGTAGTGGAAAACATGTAGATTGGTGTACACCTGTGACAACTGCTTCAAAATGTCTATTTCACAGTTCCAATGCCACTAGAGAAGTTACATTCTTTGGTGGCTGATGCTCTTTTCCTTCTACATATACATTGAGAGACAGCAAGGAAAACCAGCACTGATTACTCCAAAGTCTTTTTTTTTTTTCTTTTTTCTTCAGACTCTCCTCCTTGCAGTATTCAGCTTTGCTCTTTTACTGCTCTCTGACAGACCTTCCCTCTGCCACCATTGGCAGAAGACTGCTTCCTACCCTGCACACTGTGGGGCTGCCGTGGCTCTGATAACTGTGATCCAATCCAGGGCAAGTAACACTGCCCGGAGATCACAATACAGGGGAATAAAAATAAGTATCTAGGCTGAAGCTTGGGGACCTTTTTTTTTCCTTTTAACACAAGCCTTATCTGAACCAGTGGAGAAGGCCCTCTAAGAGCCTCTGCAGAAACTACGTACCCAACCAGCAGGCACCACACTGCGCCAGTTCATGCTTTCAAAGTTATTCATCAGCCCACAACTGATGAGCAAGCTAATAAGATAATACACACTGAAGAAACAAAGTGATCTTGCTGAGATGAGCCCAGACCCAGTACCTTTGGTCCCGCAGCAGAAATAATAATCTGGCCAGGGGCCTGAATCCAGGGTTCTCCATCAACTTGAACTGGAATTGGCTTCAGCAGTGTTACACGAAAATAGGAGCCTTGGGCTATGCGGATTCCTGATCGAAAACCACCTTGGACTTGACCCTGTTAGGGAACAGAAGCCAGGATATCAATCACCCCGGTAACCAAGGAGCACAAATACTAGCTGCACTTAAACTAGGTCGGCAGAATTTTATTCTCAACTGACACTTTGAGTTTCAAGTAAAAGAACTGATTAGGCAAAACCTGCACAGGATGCCCTTACTGACACAGCATTAATTACGTAAGTTAGCTCGTGAAGAACAGCTCAGAGCCCTGCAGGTGCCAGAGGCAGAGTAATTTACACTGTGAAGGCATATGGACACTGATGTTGGCCAAGGTACATGCAGACAGGGGTCTCACTTGCTTTTGCTTCCCCATTCCATAAAGTAGGAAACACATTTTCAGAACACCTGACCACACACACAGACTTTGGCAACATGTGAAACTCAAAAGTCTAAAAATACATTATCAAACTTAGAGAGAGGTTAGCCAAACAAGTCCTCAACTACGTATACATATACTCAACTACAAGTATGCAGCTGACTGCAAAAGGTGAAGCAAAGTGAACTGTGCTGCTACACATTCTCTTTGAAAATGTGAGAGCCACCAAATATGGGGGTAAAAACCTTAAAGACAACAAAACCAGAGCATGGGCCTGTTGACATTTCTATTCTAAAGCAACAGGTGCTTCTTGTTGCTGGAAACTTCACAAAGATTTAAAAGATCTCGACCATATCACTTCTAATGGCTTGTTTTGTCTTGGTCTTCCTTAAAAGATCTAAATTACAAAAGTTGGGTAACACCTTAGACTGAGCTGGCACAATTTTTAAGCACCCACGTTTCCATTTTTGGTGGTTGTATGGCTTAGTTGTCTAGTTACCTGACCACATACGCTTTTTTGGCATCACATTTTTCAAGATAGTGGAAGAAAGATGAAGACAAAAATAACGCTGTCCCACAGGCCTGTGCTGCCAACAGAAGGCCATGGCAAAAAGATGCCATACATGAAAAAAATGGAAGTTGCACAAACTGAGTCATAATACCCTCTACAGAGCTGGCATACCATCTGCTTGTGTAGTGTTCTGATGAAGAGCAGCCAGCATCACAGTCTCAGAGACAGGTGCTGGAAAGCCTGTGGCAGGTCATTTTAAAGCCACCTGTACAGGAGGAATCTCTGCCCCGATTGTGATGAGATACAACAAGATTTTTCACAAATACAGAGTGTAAGTGAAGAGTAGGTGTTTTTCTAATATTAAAGTAGAATCTTGTATTCATCCCACGAACTGTTTCGTTTTAGACACAGTGATACCTGTTATGAGGTATGCACTTCCCCACACATGTTTAACAAGCTCTTCACACCCCTACTACTTCTTCTTACCCAACCACAGGTTTCTTCAGTTTCCATTCTGTCTGTAGGTTCTGCCAGACTATGGCAGACAGATGTCAGGGCAGGCCAACACAGGCCACCAGAATGCCCATGAGGAGGCACATCAGCTGCAGCCAAACTCCCCACACCTGAACACTTGGCTCACAGACAGCCTGTGCTGCCCAGGAATGATGTTTATGGCCTAAAGCCATTGCTATGGGACACAACAAGTACCTGAACAAATGATGGTATAAGCTCAACACAGATGCATACTTTTCTGGACTATGCACTTGCAGTGCACTGTTTGTTACAAAAAGATACTACCCCCCCAAACAATCAACAGCCCCCCCCCCCCCCCCGCCAAAATCCACCAGTATGAAAAAATGTGTTTCCCCTGTTCTTACAGAGATATCAACTTACCATGTGAACAACACCAGTCACACCAACAACTTCCAGCAGGCCATCATCAATGCGTGGTTTCTCAAAGCGATTGTCACTCTCAGACCCCCACAGATCAGCTCCAGACCCCCAGCTACATAGAGAACACACCACAGTGACCATCCATGGACTTGCAGTCTGCCACAGAGCACCCTGCTAGGGGTGTCGAGTTCCTCAGACTTCAGACACTGCTCCCCACCAGCTTGAGGAGACAACACAGCTTCTCTGCAGTGTAAAAGCAGGGAGTCTTTCCTAAAATGTGAAAGACCTCTGACCAGATCTTCAGGAGTGAAAGAAGGGGTAAAGTAAGTGGATTTGAAAGAGAAATAGAGTAGGTAAGAAGAAAGCAACTCCACAGAGTTCCAGTTTGGTACACTAATCCTTAACTTCCAAAATTTAGGAACTTAACAGATATCTTACTGGTCTTGACAATGTTCATGGAGTCTGCTGAGGAGAAACTAAAGCTAAAACAAGTATTCAGTATTTATTCACATACTTGGACAAACTCACTGCAGTTCCACAGATACTCCTTGACTTCAATCCTCTGAAATGCTTCTGAAGATTTAACACTGTGCAGCTTTTTGTGTAGTGCTGACCCTCCTTACTCAAATCAACTGCTTATTGTTTTAGTGCACTGACTGCTCAGTTCTAATCATAGTCTTTTCTCCTCCATAGTTCTCATGTGCAACACACACTTGTGTGCATGTGCACATGTGTCTACATCTAAGAATATTTATTTGCATAAAAAGTTGAAACCTTTTCAGGTCAAACTGTGTTTTGAGGTAAAAGTGTATGTGGAAAAGAAGTCGTATGGCAGCACTAATTTCCTGCTGGCTTCATGCAAACAGAAAACCTCTACCAGCAGTACAGCTATGAGAGGCCAGATTTCCTGCAGATTTGCCTGCCTGCCTTCCACAGCAGTAACTCTAGCTCCCTGGAGGCGTCAGGGCAGCCCCCACAACCACACAAAAGGTACCTGAACTGTGGGTTTTCCACAGCTGCCAGGACAGCATCAGTGACTCCAGACTGACCAGCTGGCTGTAGGACCTGGGCAGTGTTGGGTAACTGAATCCCAGCTGGCCTTCACTGCAGGAGCTGCTGAGGCACTTGGTCTCTAGGCCAGACATGCCAGGCAGTGCGTGCAAGTTGATCATCTGATCCTTCAACAAGTCATGCTGAAATCTGGTGGACCATTCAGTTTGGGGGAAGGGGGGGAATGTCAGTGGTGGACAGAAGCCACAAGCCTCCAATCGTGCCTAAGAAGTCATGTTTTACTAGAAAACTGCTCCCAGTGAAGCCTGAAGGCCATTGGTGAGGAAATAATTCCAAATTACTGTTAGGACAGAGAAGAAATAGCAAAAGTATGGGGGGTTGCACAGGGTAAACAAGGCAGGAGCACATTTATGTGGAGTCAGAAAAAAGATGTCAGAATATTAAGAGTGAGCTCCTGAGGTACAGCTGCAAAGCCAGGGAGTTGGGCAATTACCAGAAATACTCAGTAGCAACCATCTGCTAACACAGACCCTTTAATGATTTATCTAAACATTTGACTTCTAATGCTGAGATCCCAAACAGCATTTCCACACGTGCAGCCAGATGTGCATCCACACAGGATCCTTCCTCTCCTTTTTACCTGGGTATGTTAATAAAAATGAGTCCTTCTATACTGGGCAACTCCACCTCATGCTGGTCCACTTGAAGCTTTATGTCTTTGTGAAGATTTCTGGTATGACTTATCTTCTGCAGCCCAACTTTCACGTAAACTCCTTTGTTGTGAAACCTAGGAACAGACAAGCACCTGGTAAGGCCCACCACAGCACTCCTCCTTGTACATAAACCACTACTGTCCTCTAGCAGGTATGGTTAAAGAGTGTTTCAGTCAAAACCATCTCCCAATTCTTACAGCTTTACTGCAGCATCAGTCACAAACTGCTACTTAATGTATTTTTTACGTAAGGGACGGTTTCTGCTGTTGAGGCATGTGGAGATCTGTGAAATTCTATTACAAAACACTCATCCCTTCTAAAAGTGCTGCCCAAATACAGTGCCTCTTTGAAATGTAATCTTCTGGGCTGGAAAAACTGTATTTTTAATTAAGACCTAGAGGTCTTCATGAAACATTTTAAAATGCTTTCACATGCAATGCTGGAGTAATTAAGGCATAAAATGCTTTGTGAATCTTGGTTTTACATATTGCTCATTTGAAATATACTCAGCTGTAAACACGCTTAGTAATGCTAACCTGTGACAGAGCTCTAACATCTCTAAATGCAGAGTGAAAAAAAAAGATGAGGAAGATTTTATGGCATCCCTAGAAATGTCAAAATATTTTAAGAATAGCATAAACAAATGTTAGTTAAACACACACAGTATTTTCTTCTATAATGGAAACGTTTGGATACACAGCCTGCATGGGGCAAACTTAAAATAAAAAGCATAAGCTTCCATCATTTCACCCTACTAGCACATGGGTGTCACTGGAATCCAACTCTGCAGAATCTCTCTAGCATTATGTCTAAATGCTGTAGACATTCCACTGGGGAAGACAGCCAGTTCAGCATGTGGGTTACAGTCAGCTCTTCAGACAGAGACTGTTAAGTTCTCTTAAATTATTACACTGGGAATGATTAGTTCTGCATGCTCAGAGTTCTAAACAAAACTGAATTAAAGGCACCTGATGTAACACCATTTAACATATGCTTCTACTCCAGACAAGATAATAAGATGTGTCTACGCCAAGACAGTTTCATCTAATTTGGATACAGCTTAAAAACAGGGAGGTATCAATAGGAAAGACAATACTTTAAACATCCCCAAGAATATGAATTTTCATTGCATAAAGAAGGAAGCCTGCAGAAACAGAAAGAATAAGACACAGTGCCCTAACTGCAGGCACAGTTCTGAATTACATAACTTCTGAGAAACAGTTATAGACCACTGAGGTCCACAAGATCCAAAAGCATTGGATACAGCACCCTGTTATGCACAACAAAGGCTAAATCTGTCAGAGATTTAATCCCATTGCTCCATTCTTGCATACATATTCTATTTATATATCGTATGAGGACACTAAGACCAAATAAGAACGAACAAACTGATCTCAGTAGTGTTACCAGGCCAGTTCCTACCCAATGAAGGTGGCTGAAAGATTTTATGATTAAGATGTCCAGCCAAGCCTGGAAGGGTGATCTTCGCATACCCACCACTAGAGAGAATCACCACCCTTCACTGCACATCTAGATGTGGGACACTGTTTGGAGAGAAATTGCCTGTGGAAGCTGCTACTGCTAGCAGTAGCCAGTAACATCCCACTTGGTGGAAAGAATAAGTGCCTTCTGAAGCAAACCTCTGGTTAGATACATTTTGCAGACAGCAGTTTCACCACAGTGAACTAGCAAGCAGGAAGGAGGAGGTTGTCCATGGACAAGTCTCCAACATCTTATTTGTGCTGAAGGAAATACAGGTTTGTATTAGGTTGACACATTGGAGTCACTGCTGTAAGTGACACTGGTGGGGATAAGGGAGCAGGGCAAGGGGTTATGCACAGTTCATCCACCCCTGAGCAGCCAGTGAGTCCTTGCATCAGCTTGGCTGCAACACTTGCACCATCATGTCATCCCAGAACTACAAGGAAGGCTCTGCAGAGTGCAGACATGGAAGCAACATCCTACCACTGAAGGAGGTTTGGAGATTCGAGCTAGACAGCTCAGGGACCGCCCTTTGGTTTGTTTTTCTAGAAAAGATGCACTACAAGTATATCCAGCTTCAACGTACTACCTAATGCCCTGCTGGCTACACCCATAAAGCTACATACACTTTTCCTGAGGTACAGGCAGAAGGTAGGACTGATTCTTTGTTTGGCTAATTTACTATCACAGACTAAGGTTAAAGGGTGATCCTACATAGGTCCAGTTTCATGGATTATGAAAGTTAGGAAATGCTTTTTAAAGTATTGCAATCCTGTATTTATCCTTAATAAACCAAATTAGAAACACTATTCTTTAAACTTCCATGAACAAGTCTCCATAGACTCAGGAGGACATACTGTTAGTTAAATCACCCCTGCGATTGCTGCCCAAGCAGCAAATGTCTCTGGTGGACAAAGGAAGCAAGACCATCAGTAACTGCCTTCCAAGCTTTCGTCAACCAAAACAGGGAAGCAAGTCCTCGAGTCATGAAGAAGTGAAATGAGCTGATGCAGAAAGCCAGACTTCTCAGAGCTCTTGCCAACCACGGCACACCCAGAAGGGTACGTCTGGGAAACAGTCTTTAAAGGTGATGGGTAAGGAATCTGTGTGCTACGCCTTTTTAAATGAAGTGCAATTTCCCATGAGCACTAACAAACAACTACGTGACATCTCACAGAAGCAGACCTCTCAGAACGGCTGCACACAGCTCAGAAAGCTACCAAGCAAAACAGGATGACTGCCTTTTATCACGCCCTGCAATTCAACAAGCCCACCACTGGGTGGGAAACCACCACGGCTGAAGCTGAGAGCTCCAATAAGCATCCATCTGGGTGATCTTACTGACTGGCAAAGAGACCTCTACCAGGTTCATATACAGGGGACCCAAGATGGAAAACACAGTAGCCACTGTTGCATTTTAAAACCTGCAACTGAAAAATCAACCAACCAATACTTCAAAACCCCCACCTGCCCCAGACAGAAAACAGTTCCCTATCTTTGCAAAACAATTCTAAACTTGCATTAAATTGTGCAGGCTCTCTCTGCCTAACCTTACATCCAGGAGGCTGCCTGCCACAGCAGTCTCCTGCGAGTTCTGGATGGCACAATGTGGTCCCTTCTGTCATAAGCAGACCTGAAGACTGCTCCAGCATCCCACAGGAATCAGGGGAATGAAGGCAGATGACCTGATCCTTAAGTTTTACACTGTGGAAAACACTCACCTAGCTTGGCACTCAACAACACAGAAACAGTGTATGTTGTGGCAGTGATATTTTTTAGTCTGCCCTGCAATGCAAGCTCAGCACTAAATTCCCTGCAAGGAAGTCTACAGGTCCATGAACCAGAAAAGGAAGGTTAAAGAAAGTGTACCCCCAAGATGAGTGACAGTGATGAACTGGTAACAACAGATGAGGAAAAGGCTGAGGTTCTCAACAACTTTTATGCCTCAGTCCTCACTGGGCACCTCTCTCCTCACTGCTGTTGAGCTGAGGTCCCGCACGATGGGGACCAGGGAGACAGAGTCCCTCCCGCTGGCAGTGAAGATAAAGGGTCGTGACCATCTGAGGAACCTGAACATACACAACTCCACGGGACCTGAGGAGATGCATCCCAGAAGGAACTGGCTGATGTACTTGCCAAGCCACTCTCCAGGATAAAGTCATGGCAGTCAGATGCAGTCCCTGTGTCTGGTAGAGGGGAGACATGATGGCCACGTTTAAAAAGGGTGGGAAGGAGGACCCTGGGAACTACTGCCCCTGTCAGCCTCACCTCTGTACTTGAGGTGGAGCAGCTCCTCCTAGAAGCTGTGCTGAGGCACATGGAGGACAGGGAGGTGATCTGAGACAGCCAGCATGGCTATACCTGGGGCAAGTCCTGCCTGACCAATCCAGTGGCTTTCCACAATGCAGTGAGTGCACCAGTGGACAAGGGCAGAGCTACAGGTGTCATCTACCTGGATTTCTGCAAGGCCTTTGACACGGTCCCCCACAACATCCCTCTCTCTCAGTTGGACAGAGATGGATTTGACAGTGGACTGTTCAGTGCATTAGGGATTGGCTGGATGGTCGCATCCAGAGGGCAGTGGTCAGTGGCTCCCCGTCCCGCTGGAAGACAGTGACCAGCAGAGTTCCTCAGGGTCTGTGCTGGGACTGGTGCTGTTTCATATCTGTAATACTGATACTGACAGTGGGATTGAGTGCAGCCTCAGCAAACTGGCTGATGACACCAAGCTGAGTGGTGAAGTTAATGTACCAGAGGGACAGAATGCCATCCAGAGGGACCTGCACTCAAGTCCACTTTTCTTCCAAGGATCCCCTGCAATTTTGTTTTCCACAACTTGAAACTTCCTGTTCTGCACAGAAGAGCAGCCAGTTCACAGCCAGCAGTTGTTGCATGTGCTATTCAATAGTCACCCTTCTTAGTTAATTTACTGAAAATTGGTTGGGTTTTTTTAAAGGGTAATCTTGCTGGTAAAAGCATGCACTTGCATATCCTGGGAAAGGGTAAAGCCAGCAATTTTAACAGTCATCCTCACAGGCAGTGAGCAACAACTGTGTGACAGCACTTTTAGCCTGCACAAGCTGTTTGTCTCAGGCAAAACCACACCTCACTGTCAATTCGTCATTTCAGTACTTGAGTCACAGGAACACATAGCCCCTTGCATGAAAAAAAGAAGCTAAAACCACCTCTCCCTTCCCACACAACCTGCAAGGCACCTTGCTTGCACAGTGTCTGGAAGAACCACACCAAGCCATGGCCCCCTGAGGTATCACACACTGCGGACTGACTGAGATAAAGGTGCAGAGGATGAAAAGCACACAGGACAGTAAAAGTCCAAGTAACCATCAAATAAAGTGGCAATAAGAAAAGGACACATCTTTTAAAGTGCAAAGTCATAATAGCATATTTTAAAGGAAGAATTAAAGTTATCCTCACATTAATTGCATAAGTAAATCTAGAACAGCTTTATACACTAGAATGGACACTGCTATATGCAAACCTATTGCCCAATGTTACTACCTATGATGCTTTTAATCCAATGGATTGAAAATGCAAACCAGTGCCTGACAGCAACTTATGTAGCATACACAATACCCTGTATTATTGCATTTTAATGAAAAAAAAACACAAACAATGCCTGTAATGACAGACCGAATGCATTACACATCATAACAGTCATAACCAGTCAGAAATTCTTTTTAATACTTAGTATTTGAATGCTGCATAGCTGTTATTGGCTGTAACTCCATCTGGCAGCTGAGACAATTTAGAGGACATTTATCCCCAAACATAGGGGAAAGCAGACAAAACCAATTTCTATAAGCAATTACTGATTAATTACACAAGTGTGATTTCTTTTTCTCATTAATTTCAGTGATTATGGGAAGAAGTATTAATATTAATATGCCTGCCAGAAATAAGGTCTCTCCACGCCTCTTTAATCACACAGTCTCACTTGAGCTACAGAGATCACATGAAACTACTGGAGAGTGTTCAGAGGAGAGCAATGAGGATGGTGAAGGGTCTGGAGGGGGAGGCTTACGAGGAGAGGCAGAAGTCCCTTGGTTTGTACAGCTTGGAGAAGAGGAGACTGAGGGGAGACCTCATTGCAGTCCGTGGCTTCCTGATGAGGGGGAACAAAGGGGCAGGTGCCGATCTCCTCTCTTTGGGGACCAGCAATAGAACCCCAGGTAAAGGCATGAAGCTGTGACAGGGGAGGTTTAGGTTGGATGTTAGAAGAGGTTCTTTACTGAGAGGGTGGTTGGGCACTGGAACAGGCTCCCCAGGGAAGGGGGTCACAGCACCCAGCTTGACTGAGTTCAAGAAGCCTCTGAACAACTGAGCTCAGTCCCATGCTCTGACTTGGCTGGTCCTGTGTGAAGCCAGGAGTTGGACTTGATGAGCCTTATGGGTCCCTTCCAACCCAAGGGATTCTATGGTTCTATGTTCTTTTTTAAAAATCCTTATTACCAGCACACAGGTGCTTCCACTGTACTAAGGATGGGTGGGAAAGACACAACTAGTTCAAACAGTCTGTTTACTGCTCATTTAGCACCACTGGCCCCCTTCTACTAAAGGCTTTGAGTAAGAAGTATTTCCAGTTCCTCAAAATTTCACTGAACTCAGAATTGGAGTTATTGTCAAATAGGTGTACTAAGTAATAATGACAGGACTTCCAAAATCTCTTTTGATGTGCTCTCAGTAAAGGAAAAAACCCCACCAAAACAATGGGGTGAGGGAGAGAAAACCAATCAAAACCCCAATTCTGAGCCTATGAGATCCTGGCTAACTTAATTGCTCCCTGTGCCTGCTTGCCTCAAGCAATATTGTTTGTGGATACCTGCAACATTTAAAGATTATAGTGTAAATTAAAAAGTTATGTAATACCACAGAGTCTGTTCTTAACCCCTGTTTTCTCCAGGATTACCTGCTATTAAATTTCCCTGGTTCTTCTTCTCTAGCATGATGAAAGTCCAAGCTCAACTCTGCGTCAATGCCAAGACCACAGTAATTGTTCATCTGTACAATCTGTCAAAAAAAAAAAAAAAAAGAGAAAAGCCTTATTTCCTCCTTACATTTACAAATGAAGAGTTTCCCAAGTGTTTCAACAAAAGTAAGCTTTGCAGATGATCCTTCCAGGAGATTTGCAGTTTGACAGAATTTGGAGAACATTTTCCAGAGGCACCAGGCTAAGAATAGATCTGTACAGACAACTGTTGACATGTGTAGTTCTCTCCAAGGATTAAGGAACTTTAAAATTCAACATGAATTGCAAGTAACAAGCATAACAAGGTGGACATAAGTGCAGAAATAAAATAAACCCAACTCCCCAAAGCAATTCTATGCAGTAACTGCACAGGTTGAACACTGACACCACTATAATTTTTTGCATCAGCCAAGGATTTATCATGATGTCATGGGAAGACACTCTTCCTTACCTTGGAAGGTGACCATCTTGCTAGGCTGCATTTCAAATAGCTCCCAGTATGCCAATCTCAAGCCCTTACAGATTTCAACCATTTCTGCAATTAATTCTTCCTCTGCATGCCAGTTCACAGCTTTTCTATCATAGTCCTCGACCCTCTCACCCTTCACCTTTAAAAAACAGAGCAGGCACTTGGCAAAATAACTCCTATCTCCACCAAGTGAAGAACAGCTGGAACCTGAGCAACTTAAATCCTCCAGCTGACACAAACCACCTAGGATTTTCCAGCAAGGACTACAATCTTAGACAACTGCTACCATTATTACAATTTCCTGCTTTCTTTTTGCCATTCCTTTGTCCACTTTCTTTCTTTTGTCTAAAGATAAACAGAACCACCATTCATACAAAGCTCTGAAGTCACCATCTACAACCAACATTTTTATTTTCCTAAAGAGAAACAAGCAATATGAATGTTCAGCCTGGAGGAGAGAAGGCTGTGGGGGGACCTCATTGCAGCCTGCCAGTACCTGAAGGGAGCAGAGAAACAGGAGGGGATTCAATTTAAAGGGTAGACAATGGCAGGACAAGGGGGAATGGATGAAAACTAAAGGAGGAAAGGTTTAGATTGGATATTAGGGGGAAGTTTTTTTACAGAAAGAGTGGTGAGGTGCTGGAACAGGCTGCCCAGAGAGGTGGTGGATGCCCCGTCCCTGGAGGTGTTCAAGGCCAGGTTGGATGGGGCCCTGGGCAACCTTGTGTAGATCCAGGCTTGAGGTTGGTGGCCCTGCCTGTGGCAGGGGGGTTGGAGCTCTATGATCCTTGGGGTCCCTTCCAATCCAGAGCATTCTGTGATTCTATGATTCAAAGAACAGGGGCTTCCAATAAAAAAACCCACAAAAACCAATGCCAAAATTAAACAGATGCCACATACAGAGTCATGAAATGGCAGTAAGATGACTGAAGGATTTGCTTCCTTTGTATGCTAGCAGCTCCTAGTAATTTTTTTAAACTGTTAAAGGGAAGGTAAGAATACATTTCTGGTGGGGGTGGTGGGGTGTTTTTTTGTTGACATTCCGGTTTTACTAGTATTATGGTTTGCTGTTCCTTCAAAAAGGAACTGAAGCCCTAGAGCCAGACTAAAGAATAGTTCATGAAGGCCCAAGCTCAAAGACAGGTAAGCAACAAGAGATTAAACTATGTTAATATCTATGATCTTTGTGATTTTAGCTAGAACAACAGTTCCTAAGAATCAAAACCAAATGATGCTCAGCTCACCTTTGGAGGCTCAGGTTCTGCAATGCCGTTCTCTGCACCTTCAGATGGCTCTTCTGCATCCAAAAGGATAGTCCAGCGGTCCATAAGAACATCATCTGCCTCATCCACGGAAACCAAAATCGAGTAGGGGTCCTCCCCACTGTAGCCAGCTCCCCAGCGCAAGACCCTCCCTAAGTCATTGCCTGGGCAACAATGAAGAATGCCAAGATATGACTGTGTTTAGTAAGTCAGCTCAAAGCTCGTCCTGAGTGCGTCAGTCCTGTTTTACAAATCAAACCACATTAAGGTGCTCCAAAACGGTCACCAAAAAGTTAACAAGTAGAAAAAAACCACACAAGCATTGCTGTGGTTGTACATGCACTCGTATCACATACAGATACACCGCCTCATCTGAAAACTCTTCACAGCAAGTGATGGAAAAACCTATGATGGAGTTGAGAAGTCAAGGAGCATCCAAGCTCACTGGTTTACAGCAATGACTGATACACCTGTAGTTGACAGGGGAGAGTATTCTGCCCTCTCCAACTCCTGCCCACTCCCACACACCAAAACCAACTCTCCTGACGCTCATTTTCTCTTCAGATTTCCCTGAAGAGCTGACAGTGCGCTTGCTCCCCAGCCTCATCCAGATCTGAGTCATGGCACCTCTACCGCAACAGCGAGTTGTTTGTTAGATGGATAAACAAAGATAAACCTTCTGGGGAACTTCTGCCCTCAGAAGAACAGTGCTCATTGTGATTCCCACCTGTTCCTAAAGGTAAGATGGCAACTGAGGGCTCTGAGCACACCAGCTTGTGCCGGATCTCCTCCAGCGCACCAAGGACCCAGCCGACAGTGCCATCGCCTCCGCACACCAGCACTCGGAAGGAGGGGACTTTAGAGAACGTGTGAAACCTCCAGTGAGAAACAAAGCAAAGGGGAAAAGAAATGTTACAATGCAGTACAGGAAAAGCCTCTTAATATGCTATTTAAGATCACACATTATTACTGGATTCCCACCACTCTTCTTACCATCGGTTCTCAGAATCAGCTTCAACAAAGCAAATGGAAATGTGTGAACTGTTAAAGCTGCTTAAAGCACAAACCCCACATTATTCTAAGATTCTTCACAGCTAGAGTTAAATTGCTCATCACTTTCTTTGTCTCCAAAGACACAGACATCTACTCATATGAATATTCACATATTCAATGTGAACATTTAAAACACTAAACCCTAGTGGAGATGTGGATTATTAGTGTGCTTTGGTTTGTTGGTTTCGCTGTGATTTTTTTTTCTTCTCTTGTACTATGTGTCATAGGACTCACAGTACATTTTCTTCTTCTTAGTACTATTTTCCAGGTCACTCTTACCCTTTGTGGCTTTTCATCCTACATGCCAACATATCCTATGAAGGAATATTTTTCCCATTGCACAAGCAGCAATGAACCCGTGGAAGCATTTTGCCAGACAGCTACAGAAGGGTTACATGGGCAAAACAAAATGAACCAATTACTGAAGTTGCAGCATTAGAAAAGACATCACAGTTACACAGTTCTGACAAAAAGTCCTGAAGAGTTTGTTCAGCTTATTTGTCTTGCTTCCTGCCTAAGCTGCACTTCTCCAGTGAAAGACTTGGTTCTGAAGACCTTCTCATGGCAGTTCCTTGTTAAAGCAGTGCTGAAGGAACGAGGCTATCCCAAGCAGACTACAGCCATCACTTTCGTTTTATGCAGCTGGTAAAGTGGTGTTGACTAAATCAAGTAATCGGTTCCTGCCTCCCTACAAGCACATGATGTTCTGTTCCTTGTATTTAGAAATGTTGCAGCTGTGATCAGGCAGGCCCTGGTAATTCTGCAATTGTGGCCAAGTTTCAAGAGTCAGGATAGAAAATTGTATTATACTTTCCTGTTAGTTCCCATGAAACACTGGAGGAAATCAAAGAAAAACAAGCCCTCATCAGGCATTGTGACATTTCTCTTTCCATCCCCATTCGATTATAAAATATTTTTATTTTTAGTAATTATGTGTTACTGTAAAGTGCCTATGACTTTCCCAGGACTCGACTCTATTAACTTGACACAGTCACATACTTCTCTTTTCTTTAGAGAACATCAAAGTTTTCACTGTGAGAATGAGTCAGAAGGAGCAAACCACTGCTCTGGTCTTCACGCACAGAACAGAAGCAGTGTAACACATTAATCAGATCCATTCTTTCAACAAATAAAGCAACATAAATTAAAAAAAGAAGTATACAACTACCTACCCAGGCAGTGGGCCACCATTGGTAAGCTCAAAGACCTGATGTGGGTTTAGCAGCTTTCTAAAACTGTACAGCAGATCCCGACCCTTTAGACCACCGCTTTTTGGGTTCACGAAGACAAGAAGCGGGCAGCAGTTCTGTGGTATCTTGGAAGCCTGAAAGAAGACAACACAAAGGATTAGCCAAAACCATGACTACCACATCTCAGAAGGATTTCCTGATGCTTCCTTGATGCGTAGTTGAAAAAAAAATAATCAGATTTGATAAACAAAAATATTCAATGTCCAGACAATGGACAGGTCAGCTGCTCACCTTGTTTTTTCGGTAAGGGAAGTGTCCTTAACCCACTCCAACTACACAGTCGAGCCTAATGTTAAAGGCAAAGGCGCTGTGAGTGTCCTTCCTACACATTCTCAGTGAGCAGTCTATGCCAAGAGTGGCGTGAGACATAAGGTACCTTCCAGAGTCATCTTCAATTCAAACACTTTCCATGCACAGTGAGGATTTCTCCACGAAACAACTGAAACATTTGACTTACGTTTTGTGGTAGTTTTAGAACACGTTAACTTACAGTGGCAAAGCATTTCAAACTGAGGGTGTTCAGGGCAGACACTGGCATGCCCCTCCCCAGGAAATAAGAGACTGAAAGCTTATTTTAAAAATATGCCCTCAAATATTTTTCATCAGTGGGATTTGGTGACGGTATCTGAACCAGTATCACACCTCTACTGAAGCTGCCACTGAAAGGGCTCTCAAAAGCATGGCCATGCTGCAGGAGAAACCACTCCAAAGGAAGCCACTGCACATGGCAGAGGAGGGATTTCCTGGAATACTCCACTGACCATGTGGGAACAACACCTGCAGCCTCACTGTAGGACAAAACTTCCAGCCACCAGAAGCAGCCCCTCAGGACTTGGTTTTCATCCCATAAATCCTTCTGTAAAGCAATTTGTAAGTGGTTCTGGAGGGATCGGGAAATTCCAGCACACCTTTCATCTGTCCTGCCACAGGGCTGTGGGCAGGTACATGCCAGAAAGATCCACTGGGCATTTCAATGAGTGTGCTCTTCAAAACAAAAACGTTTGCCACAGTCCCTAAGTCATGGTAATCTGCATTTGCAAATTGGACAGCATTCAGGGAAGAGCAATTTGTCACGCAGCTGACAAGAGGGATTCAGGGAACAGAGCAACATTGCTAAATATAAGCCAATTTAGACAGGAATGATTCAGGGGACAGTGAGGCAGCAGCATGACCAAAGCCTGCAAACATGTGGAGAGATACCAATTGCTCTATGAGTGATCACCAGAGAGCTACAACAGGGGCGAAGAATGCAGATACCAGGACACATTAATGAGTTACTTTGTGGGAAGGCAAAGTGGAGTCTGATGTTAAGACACTATCATCTACCTGTGAACTGGTCTGGATGCTAAAAAACAAACAATCGTTTGGGGCTTCCCAGTATTTGAGAGATTTCATCGAATTTTGCTTTCCTAAAGGAGCTGAGTGCAAATCCTCTGTAAGTCACACCATGCCAGACGCGTCGAGATGCCCACATCTGTGCCACTGCCTGGGTGAGAAATGCCCTCTGCCATCCAGTGTGACTTGCAGGCACAGACAGAAAACACACTGGGTAAAGAAGCACTAAGGTAAAGACGTTGGTAGAGCACACACTTCTTGTGCCCCATCTTCCCTGGTCCTTTAGGTTCTACCAGAAATGTTGTTTGAAAATCGGTATGTTTTCTGAAAACAAACAGATCAAAAAAAGTGCCAAACAAGGGCTGTTTTAGTTGACAAACAGCTAAGAGAGCCTTAAAATTCTGTTTTACTGGAAAGGTTTCACTGCTGGCAAAACAGCTGGGTTGGTGAGACATACTGCAAAGCTGCCCACACAGCTTTCTCCAGAGGAATCACCTTTGCTCTATGCAGTGTCAATAGGTAAGTCAAAATGCCTCTCACCTTCATGTTCAGGTTTTATTGGAAAAGGGGAAGTATGTGTTCAGAGCATGCCCAACACACAGCAAGGGTGATATATTTATTTCTGTCAAGCACATGGAAAGGGTATTGGTAAACCAGCAGAGGAAGTCCAAGGAGACCAATGCATGCCACTGTCAGAAAATGTAAGGACTTTGTGAGCTGGATCCACACATCCCAGTGAGAGAAGTGGATTTCCTCCTTTTGAGCCATCACAGGCATTAATTAACACAGTAAGCAGAGCTCTGGATTTTCCCAAAGTAAAGCCTTTATCACTACTCCATCAGTTCCTGTGCCACCATCTGCCACGTTCCATTATGAATGGTCCTTTGAAACACTCACATGCAACCTAAGGCAGAGCTGCTCTGAAAGGAAACACCACATGCCATGGGGTAACAGGGCAAACTCTTCCCTTCCCACACTCCTTGTACCAGATTCTACCCTGCCTTACTTTCCCACATGACTGCTTCCCATTTCTTCCTCCACAAAGCTTTTTTACTACCTAAATTTCATCATACCAACTTTCTGCACAACACAGGCTATCTGGAACCTCAGGCTTGGTCCAACACCCAGAAACTTCTGAGGCTAAAAAACTGGTAATGGGTTAATAGAAAGAAAAAAATATTAAGTTCTTCAGCTTAAGGTAAACAAAAACTTTTCCAAAAAGAATGAGAGAAAAGAAACCAGAACAACATTCAAGTCAAACCACTAGCATAACATGAATGTGGACAAGAACAGTTGATTACCTTTCTCTTCTTCAGGAAATCAGTTTCTAAAAATAACTGGGTTTGGACATTTAGAAGTGACATGCTGAACACATGTTTTATATTACTTGCTTTTACAGGCAAGTTCTAGTGTACTGGGTTTAAAACCACGTAACTAAAGTAATTCAAAAGCAACTTCAGGGAATCACAGTGATTTCTGAGACACAGTAAGCTCCAAGGCATTCAAAAGCACAGCTGTGTTGTGGAAAGTTGTCCAAGATCCTCACCCAAGTAAATATATATTGCTGTAAATATGTATTTACAGCTTGTACAAAACCACCATCTAAATTTCCTAATTGTCCAGTGTCAATATTCTACCAAAAAAAGTGAAACATTTACTTTGAACGCTACTAAGGTTCACAAGCACCTGCAGAGAATGCCTGGGGCTAACAACATACCTTTGAGCGGTCCTACCACTCAAAACCTTGTTCAAGTTACCTTCTAATGAAAATCCCTAATTATACATATTTAGGACTAAATGCACTTATACAGAATAAACAGGAGTATTTTAGAAAAGTGCTTAGCCTTACAGTTAACTTGCTTCCCATCATCTCTCTTCATTAAACTTAAAGGAGTAAGAAACAGTGCTAAATCCCCAGATAGAGGCCAGCCTGTAAGAACACAATTCTTCTTCCGTAGGGTTTAAAATCCCTGTGACAGTCTGTACAGCAGAGTACTGAAAAGTACACTCTGTCACGATTACAGCCACAAGGATAGCACTCTTGTGCTGCAGGATTTCTTTTATCCCTTCATAAAGCCCCACTGGGGATCTACGAATGATTTTGTTATTGGGCAGAAGGGGATGTGTGACTCACAGCCTGAGGACTCCCTTCCCCCTTTAGCCCTGGCTTCAGAGCTCTGCCTGAGGAGTGAAATCTGCAGAGGGGTTTTGTGTTGGCTGGCGTTCAGGAGGGAATTTACTGCTGGTTTCTCAGACACGGCTGAAGGAGGCAGAGCGATTTACACACTGACAATCACGGAGAATCGTTTAATTCGTCAGGATTAGCACAACGAGGCTTCAGCCCGGGGCAAGGTATTTATTACCCACGCTAATCCCCCTTCTGTGGAGTGCACTGTGTAATCACATCTCACAACAAAGCAGAACAAGGTGTTCTGTGCCACAGTCCCGCCAGCACAGCCACAGCACATCTTCCAGGGTGGTGGGCTGTCTCCAGGCAGTGCAGATGTACTGTAAGTGGTAAAATTCAACACTGGCAAGTGGGCTGCCTGCAGCATCTTCCACTTGCAAGGACTCACAAGACCCCAAGTGCATACTTTATCCACCTTGGCCAGAAAAGAGTCATTGCATCAGATGAGGAATGATGGGCAACACAATGAGAGCAGCTGCTGGGTCAACACAGTGGGAGCTCCGGCCTTTCAGTGATCATGGCAGTGTAAGAAGAGTGGAAAGTAACATTTTGTGGTGTTTCTGTTAAAAGGATCCCTCAACTGTCATGCTTTTACACCAGACAGAAGAGCGCAAGCCGCTAGTGGAAAGCATGAAATGGAACGTTCTACCTGTTTGGGAAACTCCCACATCTTTTTCTACTGTTCATAAGGTACCCAAATACAGTATGTGAGAGGATACTCCACTAATAAGTGGCATTAGTGATAAAGCCACAAAAACTTGTCACCTTTGTGCTGGTACTGGCCTCTCTGCTGACCTCCTTCTTTGCCAGTACAGCAACAGGCATTCTGGTAAATTAGCTTGCCATTCTGAGGTTCCGTCCTACATCTTTCAGCTTGACATACTACCAAAGAGTGATACCAAATGGCCCCAATCAGGTCTTTACAGAGGGCAGCTAAACAGCTTTATAAGAGACTATTTAATTTATGTAGGTACTGCAAAATGAGAAAGTGTTCCATTAAATTCTTAAAGGCCTATGATGATGAAACAGCTCAACACGTCTGATCACACTAATGGCTTGACTTTCTAATAAGTAGCTAGTGCAAACCGATTCTGCATTCAAACTTTTCAGTAATGATATCAAGAGGATGAATTGCTTCTGGCAGAGCTGACCATGCCAGTCTAGAACTGGGTGTCTTCCTCAGAAGGTGTATTAGGCACAGAGTAAGCAAAC
Source organism: Laterallus jamaicensis coturniculus (assembly GCA_022605575.1). NCBI lineage: Eukaryota > Metazoa > Chordata > Aves > Gruiformes > Rallidae > Laterallus > Laterallus jamaicensis. The sequence goes on from JAKCOX010000010.1 coordinate 25,801,418, forward strand.
CTCACCTAGGGAGAATGCAAGACTAGAATCCTACTAATCATAATCTATTTCTGTGTTTTTATTGACTTCTAAGATGGGATGTTTTGTTTTGTTTGTTCTTTAAGTTGTAATTTGGAACAACCATTCATTAACCAAAACACCATGCCCTTTATCACACATTCTTCTTCTGAAACGGCATATTAGCCCTTAATTCCCAATTACTTTACATCTCACCCACAAGAGGGATGTCAAATAAAGCATAAATATTGTGCTCAGTTCTTGTATAAGTATTTACTGGTGCTGTATTTAAGCGGTCACATATATAAAGCATAAGCTAATAGTGTCATAAGATAAAAGGAAATACCAGGTTGGAAAGTACCTCAGGAGGAAGAGTCCAATTGGTAACCAAAGTAGGGTCAATAACCACTTATTAATTTACCCTGCATAATTACTGAACAATATAAGTTGGGTGGCCAGAGCACATATGAACAACACTTGAAATATTATTTAGATTAACTCTTGGCTTATTTCAGTGAGATGACCAAATATTAACAATACACACTAAAATGGAAACAAAATGTAGCATACATGAACAACCTCTCTCTCCTTACATACTAGAAACTAATCTCTAGCAGTCCCCTAAACTGGAGTTTCTAAAAAATACCTTGCATCAGATAACAGAGAGCATGACTCGCATTTTCCTGGAATCAAGGCATTAACTTCACAGGTGCCTAGCCTCAGAAACCCAGCCACACGTCTCAGCAGAGTGGAGCACGTTCAGCCCTGCACACTGTGCAGGAAAACACAGCTCACAATGGGTTTGAAAGCATGCATCCAAAGGCAGTCCCATCTTCCTGCTGCCTTCCCACTTCTGATAACACAAACTCTTGAAACCTACTTGGGATGGGGGGGGAACCTCAGTTTCTGAGGATCTCACAAAGCATAATGCCTATGCAAGGTGCTCAGTTTTTTGGAGGGGGTATAGTTTCCAATCTTGCAACTTTCATGTGAGCACTGCCATTAGTATCTGCTCAGATTAAAAATAATCTTGCCTTCAGAAACCTCTGGCTAGCACAGGATTCTTCAAATGGTAAAAGCAAGCTTTAAGTTTGCATCTATAGGTATTGAAATTGCGATGCTGCCATCTAAAGCTGTTTCATTACTTACACTAATTATGTATTTTTTTAAAGTTTTCAACTGTGAAGCTCTAAGAAGTCAAACCACAACCCTCACTTCACTTGCAATAATGCAAAGATGACAGTAACTGCAAGATATGCAGCAGCTCAGCAGACAGTAACTATGGCTAAACTCTTTTGGACAGAACCTGGTTCAAAAACCACTTTATTTTCCTATTTTCACCCTGAATCTGCTTTGTTAACATGAAGTCTATTATCAAACTACCTGATTCATAGGAAACGGATTTGTAACCATAAAAATCAGTAAATCAGATTGAAGCCTGAATTTGTGAAACAATTCTTGCACTATGTCCTTCAAAAGATTTTTTCCTCTGAAATCCACAGTATAGCATTTAAACAATGTCAAACTCCTTTCTCTGCTACAGAATGGGGGAATTTAAGGTATTGTAAACGTGAAGATTAGCACTAGCATTTTCTTTACCTTGTAGTTAGTGAAGAAACATTTAGTCCTCAAAACAAAGTTGCTGCAAGGATTTTATGACATGCCAGCTAAAACTAAAGCCCCACTTAACTTTTTGATCACTGAAACAAAGAGGAAGAAAATATTTTTCTCCCCTTTACAGCTGTACTGTTATTCCTGACAACTCAACAGTTACAGAACAAATTACTTAGCTCACACAATTACACCATATGTATATGTATGAAGTACAGGGCTCTCAAGTATTTTTTCCATCACACAACTCACAAACTTACTGCATGGCTCCCTCAAATACAATGCATTTTCCTTTATTTCCAGCAATAAAAGTCTTAAGGTGGTTGTTTTTCTTTTAAGACACACTTTAAATTAAAACCTGTCTCTTACCATAACTTCAGGAATCACCACAGCATTCAGAGGTTTGTCGTTGACAGTTGTATCTTTAACTAGCATATATATTCTTTCAGCTTCAGAAAAGCATGAAATTTCGAGCACAACAGCACCTGTAAAGAGATATCAGAACTATTTTTTGTATTTTATTTTATTATTAGGAAATTAGCATTGTATCAGAGCAGATATTTACCCGTTTTACTCAGGACATTATTCAGTAAAAGCTGCTCAGCAGCACTTGTTGTTGGCTATCGCTGAATTTTGTTTTACCAGCCTTCCTTCATGCCACCCAACACAGGCCAGCCTTGGTTAGAGCAGAGCAGTTTGAGGACAAGTTGAGCTGCAGCTCAGGACTGATGCATATTTAAAAACTTTCTCTGGGCTGTAGAAATATGGCCTATTTCCATACTCTTTATCATAACTAACAGGCTGTTCTTAGGTGAAAGTGATGAAGGTTATCAGGTTTCATCTTGTAGCTCACTGTTAAAAACCCAGTGGTTCCATTCACTGACAATAGCTCAGTAAGAATTGCTGCAAGCAACGCTTTGGTTTGGGTAGCAACAGAAGATCTTTATGTTGGCTTAGGTCAGTGTGGGGAAGTTGGGGAAGAAAGGAAATACAAAAATGAAAAAACAGAAGGAAAATCAAATAGTGACAAGGTCATTTAAAGCTAAGATACTCAGCCAGGAGGAAAACAGGGCAGGACAAGATCGAAGTGCGTAATGGACAGCACGTGAGGTTTCAGTTGTTAGTACAACTGGGCAGCAACCCTAAGTGAAAGTCAGGAAGTCATCCGAAACAGAAATACTCAGGAAGTGAAAGAAACCACAGAGAACAGTAACACTCATGTACAAGCAGAAGCATCTAAAACGCACATGCAGGTAAACTTGGTTAAATGAAGATGTTAAGTGAGAAGACTGAAAATAACTATTCTCCAATGACAACTTTGAAAAGGAGAAGGCACATCTGAAAGCTTTATGGTTTTCCTTATGAAAAGTCTGTAAAAACTCATGGTCTTGATGTGGAGACAAAGGAAGCACACATCCACCTTCAAAACCACGTTACAGAAAGAGTTAACAGCCAGCCATGTTAAAAGGCAAGCCTGCCAAAGAATGTGAAACATCTCCAATATGGACAGTTAAACATAAAAAATTCCACACTTTTATGTTCTACCAACTGCAGAACTCCAACCTGATCCCTGCAGTAAGTTCACAGAGCCACTGCTGCACCAGCTCTTGGAAGCCTCAAGGCTTCTCTGACCTTGCTGAAATAAAATTCGTAAAGCCAAAGCAAAGAAATAGCTCCAAGGATCAATTCAGAGATGAGTGCACTGATTTTATTCAGGCTTCCAGACACTGAACCCCACTTAAGACTGTGCTAGGGAACAAGCACCGTGAAACAATCTCATCAAGTTCAAAAGCAGTCCCAAATTTTAGTGTTTTGGAAGTCAAAATAAATAGAGTGTTCTTGGAGAGTTTTTAACATTCAGTGGTGTTAAGACTATTCAATTGAAATGTAACTTTAAAACTTGGTTTTATGATGAAATATTATCACTTCCTGGTACATGAGGCATGAAGCCAACCTTTTTTTTTCTTTTAATAAGGTAACACTAACCCACTGCTCTTCATAAATGCATTTTGTCTGAAGGGCTTTTTGCTTATGCAATAACACTAACATACTCTGTGCTTACAGACTCCAGTATCAGGCTGCAGCTTTGAAAATAAAGACATTGTTTGCAAGGCTAAAAATCTTAATGCTTACCTTGTGCTTGATAAACATGACTCACAGATACTACATTTGCTGCAAAGGATAAAAACATAAACACATAAAACCTTGGGTACATTTAGAGTAAATATTTAAAATATTTTTGAAGTTACATAAATATAATATAAATAAATATTAAAAGTTATACAAATATAGGGAGAACTTCCAGCTAACACTTTCCCTCTCCTAAGTTTACTTTGCAAGTTAGAAAAGCTAAACTGATTTTCATAAAAGGTGACTATGAATTCTTTCTGGCATTTAAAGTTTAATTCCTCCTGAAGTTACATAAAAGACTGGGAGAAACGCTTCGTTTCCTGAAACAAAAAAAGCATGATGCATTCCTGATACTGTTTACACTGGTTGAAAGTGTATTATGAAAAAATCAATTACACTTCTTTGAAAAAGTTATTTTCACTGAGTGCTTGTCCATACGTGTGTGCACACTGTTCATACTTCTCCATGCAGAAGATGTCAGATGTTAATAAAGGTGATGAACATTCATCCACAGAGAATGAAACTGACTGCCACAGTCTGAATGGTGTATGGCAAGTAATGGTTCTCTTCTGAAAAGTGATGCTTTTTTGCTAAAAAAGGCGATGTGGTCACATAAAACTCCAGTTCTGTAGTAATGACTCTGTGAATAATGAGCTGCCACATCTCTCATGCAACAATGAACATGTTGAAATGAATAAAAGTGCAGAGTACAGGGCAGGCTGATTTTTCAAATATGGCCAGAAAACAGTAAGCAAAAATAATTAAAAAGAGCAACAGATGCTACTACATTTCAGTCTGTACAAGTCTATATATCTCAAAATGCACCTGTTTACTTACTTTTGATAGCTAATTCATCCTTGAGAATATTTGTGTATTCTTCAGGGGAAAGCTGAGGTGGAAGGCCACCAACAAACAAGTTCACTCGCACAATGGATTGACTGTTTTCCACGATGTAAAATCTTGTCTGATTCATCTGACGTACTGAAGTCTACCAAAGCAAAGAAAAATAAATGATGTGACATTTGGCACCCACCCCCCCATGAAACAAAATCCCAAATAGTTCTGAGCTTAGCAATCAAGTTCCCTACGCTTCGACAGCATCAGGAACAGAAACAAACTTCAGTCCAAGCACTTAGCTTCTTAACAGATGAGCCAGCTGGGGGAATAACCAATTATCTAATTTTATGTAAGAAAGGGGACTCCCTACTTGCTATAAAAAAGGATCATGGCTTTTTTTCAGATTTACCTTTCTTATGTCCTTGAGTCTGTTCAGAATCAGTTCCTGATTGTCCAAGATCATGCGCTGAACTAGAGACAACAAAACCAGGACATCATATTTGAAAGTACTACAAATTAGTATTGGGCTCAATGAAAAAAAGGAAAATGCACAACTCTGCATATAACTAACCTTAACATAAAGGACTACACAGACATGAACTACTCATTACTCAAGGTAAAACCCATGTAGGTCTTTGAACAGCCTGATTTTGTTCACAGTTCTTTAACACCACCCTCCTTTAAAAAAAAAAAAGGCAGAAACAGCTTGAAGCCACTCAAAAGACAAGCAGTACTTTAGTAACAAGCTGCTTGACAGAAATTTAAAACTACACTCCCTGAAAACTGCAGTAATAACCAACTTCTATATTAAAATATTAAAGCAATTGTAGCACCTTCCTAAAGTGAGATTATAAGTGATGCTTTAAAACAGCACTCATAACCAAACAAGACAAGACAAGGCTACAACAACCTTACAAAACAACTTACTGGTAATGTCCACAAAGCAAGCAAAGTACCAGGTCATTATCTGAACTATAAGGATATTTACTAGAGTGTGGCCAGGGCATCATCAGAGTGCTTCAGCGCTTTTATGTCTCTCTCCATGCAGCTTTACAAATAATGAAGCACAAAGGGATGTGAACTTGGGGAACACCTGCAGGACCACAAATCTCTTGAGCAATGCTGGGACTGAGGATTTATGTACTTTGTAACACATACTCTGTGGACTACCTCAGGCCTTGAGTTTCCTCTTGCTGAGGGGCAGTGTCAGGGGGAAAGAGAAGGGGAGCTAACTGAACTTTAAAATTAATCTTTACTAAGTAACTGCAGTTTAAAAAGTTACATCAGTTAAAGGCAGCTCCTTAAAACAGGGCTCTTCGCCAAAGTGTCAATACCCAGCAGAAATCACTAACAGAGACAGGAACCACATTCCCATAGGACACACAAGACCAAAAAGAACCAACATTTCTGCTGATTAAGTATTTCAATGTGATGGTGAAGTTTCATTTGGGAAGGCATTTGTTGTAAAAACACTTAACTGTGGCTGTGTTAAAAGGGAAAAAAAAACCCAAAGAAAAGGTTAGAAGATCAGTTACAGATGTGCCTTTGGCCAGTGCTCCTTACTTACCTTGCTTACTACCCATAAGCACTTCCACCAGTTTGAAATTCTGGGGGGACTCCGTCTGCCAAGAAGATGCAACATGTAAAAGTAGTTTCTGAATAAAATATTTTGCTAGATGTTTACTTTAAATTTACACACTGCACACACAGAGCATGGAAAAATAAACTTTTTAAAATCAACCACAATGTTCTTCACCTAACCCAGGTCCCAAGCCAGGAATCATCTTCATTTCACACATTCAACCTCCTACACAGGGCATCAGCCTCCCATGCCTTTAACTAGACTGGCACCCTCACAGCCCCATGGTGAAGGGGCACCGGTTAACCCATTGTTAACTCTACCCACTGCAGAACTGTGCAGGATTGGGAATGAATATGCTCTTTGAGAAGATGGCCTAGGAACCAGGCTTGGCAAAAGCAAGCTCACCAGTCCCCATCTTCTGGGACACTCCACTGGCACTGACAGAACACAACTAAAGCCTTCCTCACATGTGCCACAGTCACTTTTCCAAACTGTGCTGCCAGGGTTGCACCCTGATGAGAAAGGTTGGCATGGCCAAGAGCTGAACCATTTACTAGGATTACTGCAACCCTGGAAACAAGCAACACTCAGGATTAAGGAAATCCTCTAATTTTTGGCCTTGAAACTCAGAGGACAAATAATCTAGCTTTAAAGGTCATGAACAGAGGTATTAGCAGCCTCAACTGCCTACATCTGTTTTGCCTAGAATTGGATGAGAGTGATGTGGAGAGGTTCTTCAGCACAGGTGATGCTGTGAAAAGCCACAGTCCAAACCCAACAGCCCTAGTGACTCGTAAGCAGGTGTTCCTTATTGCCCCGGTGTGCAGCACTGAAGGAGGCAGTTGCACAGCTTATATGCAGGTTACACACATCCATGACCTTTCCCAGGCATGATTAACATATTCATTACTTTTCTGAGAATTCATCACCATAGGTTTGCACCCTTTCCCACGTGTGTACTACAGTCTTTAGGTGGTCTTCAAGGACCCTGGTGGTCATTTACTTCATCCACTCATCTTCACCACTGTGTTTTGCCTGGGAACTACAGCCCTTGTCTTCCTCCTCTTGTTTACCAGAACTGCATGACTGGTCTTGATGCCCCTTGTAGCCTTGAGTTTTCTTGTTCTCAGAGACCATCCCACTAGAAAGCTTACAATGTGCTGGTATACACATTCCACGACACCATTGTTGTGAAACATGTTGCTGACACCCACAAAACTCCAGACAGTAAGTCCCCACTAGATTCAGCTCTCTTTTCATAGGCAAATTATGGATCTACAAGAGATTCTCTGTATGTGTATCTTCATACAGAAAAAGGAGAAAACCCTTAATCCTGTGAGTATCAGAGAAACTACAACTGAGCCAAGGAATTAAGTCTTACAACTTAAAACTAGATTCCCAGATAGAGGGATGTGATCTGCCCCAGAGTGCCTGACCATTCTGTTAGATTTTTCCATTAGAAGATCCTGTGGCTTTTTTCAGATGAGATTGCACTTCAGGCAAGATTTCACATCTTCTGTTAAAAGGTCTGCAGCACTTGAAGGACTGAAATCAAATCCTAGAGCCATCCTGTGGCACAGAACAAGCTGTGTGCACTACATAGCTGTGTACAGCTAGACAGAGATCTACAATTACCATCTACTGCAGACAGCTAGCCACATGCATGCTCACCTGCACCCTGAAAACAACCCCAAAAGGCACTGGCTGCCCTCTGTGAGCATGGTTGTTCCCTGGAGCACTGGAAGCATGCTGACCTGCTGGTGTGTTGACAAGCCCCAAGCGCTCAATGAGATGTGCACACTATAGTTTCATGCCTCCACACCTTGTGTCTGCTTGAGACTGCCAATGCCTTGGCACACTTGCAGATTCTAATGTGGTGTTGGCACCAACTGTAAGACAGACAGACTGAAGAGAGATCGCCTTCCAAGGAAAGTTGTCCATCTAAACGATGCACATCTAATCACTCCCAATGATGTAGGAAGGAATGCAGATGGTAAAGAACATGGGTGCCATTCAGCCTTGAGTCCTTGCTTGAAGTCCTCGATGACTACAGAGATACTGTTTGCTGCTGAAGGGAGACAGCTTGCACAGCCAAAACTTGATTAGAATTCAAGCTGGCCAGTACCATGAAGGACAAGAAAAAGGGGTGTTTTTAAAGATGCTGATTGCAAAAGAATGATCAGAGATAACATTGGTCCATTGCTTGACAAGGTCAATCACCTCACAGATATGGACATCAACAAAGTGGGTATGTTCAATGCCTTCTTTACCTTCATCTTCCAACACTGATGACAGGCCCAGGGACCCCCCGAGCCCTGTGCTAGAAGGCTATGACTGAGGGGATGATGAACAACCAGCTGACCCTGAACTTGTTTGAGGCCTGCTGCTCCAGCTGCATATGCATAAAGCTATGGGGCCAAATGGGATGCATCCCAGGGTACTGAAAAAGCTGGCTGATGTCACTGCAGGACCTCCATTATTTTTCAACAGTCTTGGGATTCTGTAGAGGTTCCAGTCAAATTTGAAGCTGGCAAATGTTGTCCCAATTTTCAAGAAGCATAAGAAAGAAGGCTGTGGTATTGCAGGCCTGTCAATCTCACCTCAGTGCCTGGTAAAATTATGGAGAAAGTTATTTTTGGGAGTTATCAAAAAATAACTGAGAGACAACACAGCTGTTGGTCAGAGCCAGCATGGGTTCATGAGGGGAAAGTCCTGATTAAGTAACTTCGTTTCCTCTTCTGACAATGCCAGCACATTAGGTGCTCAGGCATTTTAGGAACGCTTTTGGTGCTGCCTCTTACAGTACCCTTCTGAAAAACCTCTCCAGCACACAGCTAGGTAAGTCAATAATGCATTGGGTGGGAAACTGGCTGATAGGTCAGGTACAAAGGGCTGTAGTAAACGGGGTTACATCAGGCTCGTGGCAGTCACCAGTGGAGTTCCCAGGGCTCTATTTTAGGGCCAGTGCTCATTAATGTTTTTATAAATGATCTAAATGAAAGAATCAAATGTATATTAAATAAGTTTCCCAGTGATTCTAAACTAGCAGGAGCTGTGGGCTCCCTGGAGGGTAAAGAAGCCTTACAGAAAGAATGGGAAAGGTTAGAGAGTGAGCTGGGCAATCACAAACCGTAAGTAATTTAACAAGAGCAAGTGCCAGATTCTGCACTTGGGATGGGGAAATCTTGGCTACATGTACAAACTGGGGGATACAAGGCTGGAGAGCAGCCCCATAGCCAGGGATCTGGGGGTTTGGGTTAATGGTAGGATGAATACAAATCCACAGTGTGCCCTGGCAAACAGAAGAACCAAGCACATTCTGGGGTGCATCCAGCACAGCATAGCTAGCTGGTCAAGAGAAGTAACTGTCCCACCCTGCACTGATGCAGCACATCCTCAAGTCCTGTGTGCAGTTTCAGGTGCCTCAGTAGAAGGACAATGAACTGTTAAAGTATGTGCAGAGGAGGGCGACCAAGATGATAAAAGGTCTCAAGCATAAGACTTGTAAGGAGAAACTGAGGCCACTTGACTTGTTCAGCTTGAAGAGAAGTCTGAGGGTGACCTCATGGGGGTTTACATCTTCCTCAAGGAAGGCAGCAGAGTGAGGTGTCAAACAAAGGACATGAGGAAATGGAATGAAACTGCATCAAGGGAAATTCAGATTGGAAGGTTCATCACTGAGAGCATGGATCGTCACTGGAACATGCTCCCCAGGGCAGTGGTCACAGCACCAAGCCCGTCAGAGTTCAAGGAACGTCTGGACATGCTCTTAGTCAGTGTCTAGTTTTAGGTAGTCTTGCAAGGAACAGGGAGTTGGACTTGATGATCCTTATGGGTGCTTTCCAACTTCAGATACTCTTGTTTCTGTAATTTCCTTTGCAGAGCAGTTTAAAGAAGCAGAAAATAAGCATGATCATCAATCGCCCATTTCCCACAAGGTAAGGTTAGCAGTGTAAATACAAGTGTATTTTAATGTGTTGTAAAATCTCAAGGCATAAACGACCAGAAAAAATACACTGCATTCCAAGTATCATTGTGTTCATACAACTAAATCTGCCTGGCCCAGAAAGACTGATGGGAACTTCCAGTGAAGAGCAATTGGATCTGCCATCAAGACTGTAGAAAGGTTTCAGCATCAAGAGAACATCTACCAAACATTGACAGCATTCACATAAATCATGGACTGGTTATAATTTTTCTAAAGAGAAAAACATACCTCTCTTCCCCTCCCCCCTAGGGTCTCTAGGTGGTGCATGGACATGCTTATGATCTTTTGTTTACCTGTCTTCCAAGTAATGGAAGCACTTCTTTGATCACTGTCTGTGTAGTGCTATCTTTGTTTACTCGAAGAGAAACATATGCCATTCCCACCCTAAAGAGAAAAGAAATATTCATTTTAGGAGAATCGTTTGACTTATTCTGTGTGTATCATTTTTACTTAGGTGGTACGTTTTCTATGGAGTTAGGCAGAAGTTTATGAACAGTTGAAATTTGCTGACTGAGGCTCATGGCAGATATGGTAATAGCCCCACTGACAAACAGAGACTTTCATCTTAAGCAACTGGTCATTACAATTGCAGCACTGCATATTGGTTTCTTCCTATATAAAGAATTATCTGCAAGGCTCTCATAAAATTTGGCAATGTAGTTGCATGAGTAAAATGAACAAATTAATTTGTTTAATTTTGTTCTTAAGTTTTATACCACTGCTCTTAGTGAACAGGTCACCAGCCAATCTTCTTTCCACTGATAAATATGCTTAAAATGTGTACTGTCTCAGAGGTAAATGGAAACGTTTTTTAATTTGCTTTTTTCTTCCTCTCATCCAAAGTTAGACTTAATTAATCCTACATAATATTCCCTCCACAAAAAAAAACCCAGAAAAACAAGCCTTCAAATGACATGTGTATGTCATCATTTGTTTACGGATGTGGCTAACGTGCAGCTGCATCATCTTGGTCTATAACAATAACAGAACTGCACGAGTTGCACAGTACGTACCATGCTCACAAAGAAACCCATGAGCACATTTCCAGGCATAGAAAATAATATTAATAATATGTATATTACTCATTCAGAATAATAAAACAGAAGAATCCTGAAATACAGAAAAAGAAATGACATTCTATGTTTAATCATGTCACTTCAATTAAACACATCAAGGACAAAAGTAGCCAAGCGGGATAACCTTGTGGTAAAGGAGGAAAACACTCACTTTAGCCAAGCAGGATAAATTCTGATCACTTCCTCATCCTTTGGTTTAGCTCTGATGATCCAAGCTTCAGGAACAGACTCTCGGAATACTGACCCCAGGTTGCTGTCCTCTGCAGCATCATTCCTGTTGATGACATCATCAGACAGCAGCGCCTGCTGCGTAAAGGTCTGAAGCTCATACTCCTGCTGGTCATCATTTATGTAGTATGCCCTCAAAGCAGCCTCCTACAACACAGCAAAATAAATTAACATTTCCTTGAAAAGACACTGTTAATACCTGTATAGCTACAGACATTTATAAATGCCTTACTTATGGAACCAACCTTTAACGCATGTTTTAAGCACAGAACAGTGGATAAAAGGCAATGGCAAAAATCACAAGAGAGAAGTTTTGAAAACAAACTTTAGTAGAAGATACAAGAAGAAAGTGAGGTATCCATTTGAACACACCCCCCAGTATTTCTCTGAAGTGTCAGACATTTTAGCTCCATAGATCAAATGTAAAAATTCAGCACCAATAAAGCTACACTCACTGCACATGTAAAATGGTAAATTACAGTTGATCGTGCCCAACGCTGCATATTCAACCTTCCTGCACTAGAGGGTTGCTGCAAATTAGTGACCTTCTCAGCCACAAGACTGCTCTGAACTCCCACACTTGTGAAGAGGAAAGGTAAGGGCTGTACTTGAAAGGTGCAATCAAGAATTTGATACTGCAGTGTATACAGCCCAGTATGTCACTTATGAGAACTGGTGTAATTTTGCCCTGGTATTGTAAGCATCAACCTGATAAAATGTGCTTGAAAAGCAGTAGTACTCCTAAATTTTGTGTTTTCAGGCTGTACACAATTTTTCTTGAGTATCTTTGACATGTAGAACACTACAAACCATTTTCAAAACTCCTTTTGATTTTGAGCACAATATCAAGATAACAATCTTAGTGAACTGTAGGTTTAAACTGTCAAAAATCTGATGTAATAAATTCCTCTGCCAAGTCCTTTATGACTGAGTCCTTAAAAAGCCCAATTCTACTGTGCACCACCCTATGGCCACTCTGGGCTTCATTTCTGTTCAGCATGGGGTCTCTGCCCAGCCCAGTAATGTAAGATCTGTACAGAATGTTTGATTTAGTACTGAGTCAGGTGTCCATGGAGCACTGGAAAAGCTAGGAAGTGGCCACTACATGACTGATACGTTTCAGTCATGTAGTGACTACATGACTGATAAGTTTCACAGTCAAGGAGTGAGGGTAGCTATAGCATGCTTCAGTCTTCAAAGCTCAAGATGTAAAGTGCAATAGTGACGTCTTTCCAGAATAAATATAAAACCTCAAAATACTATAGAAGAGGAACAAGATCTAAGAAGCTCATTAGCCAGTATTTATCCCATCAGGAAAATCAAAACTTCAGTGTCACATGGGAAAGGACTACTTAACATTTGCTATGCTGTAGTCCCTATTATGCTATAGGTAAGTAGGCTACTGCTTCTTCATATGCTCCAAAATAAGAGCAGAACATGAATAAGTCAGATTACAATGATGCATTATAGGCCATTTACAGATTTTTTTGCTGCTAAGTTACATTTATAGAACTGTCAGCTGTTGACTATTGTAATATACAATGATATGCCCCTTTATCACACTGGGATATGGAACTTCACCAGGTATCTTACCACAACTTCTTCATTTTTTGCAATCCTTGGAACTGAAATCAGTCGAAATTGATTGCGTTTCACTGCATCATTCCCATCAAATATCTTTAATGTTTGTTTACCTGAATGGAAACAATTGTTTTATTTCAATAACACACCCCTCAAATCATAAAGCTACCAGAACAGGACGTGTATAATGGAGCTATTAAAAACCCAACTGTTTCTTCATTACAAGTGGTGAAGCTGAATCTTTTAATTTTTGTTTTGGTACTGTTCATTTAAAACAGGGTACACTTGTGGAGGAAAGTAGGAAGAATGTTCCAAGTAATCATAGATTTATCCTAGCCTTTGACATAACTTACATATAACTATACTGTTTATGTTACCACTTCTTCAGCCTCACCACTCCAGACTGCATTTACTATTGACCAGTTCAACCACGTGAAAAGCAAGACGGTGCCATCACCTCCAGAACAGCTCCCAGAACATTGCCAGTCCTGAGAGCATCCTTCCAAACAAAGTCCTTAAAGCACCTGGTTTAACTGTACCAACAACAGGAGAGAACAGAGGAACAACAGAAAAGAGAAGGAATGAAGAAAACAAAGAACTACAACCCTCTGCTGTGTTTCATTGCACTAAAGCCTTACCAAATCCACGCTCAAACCATGGAGAATAGGTGGTTGCACAGACATCTGAAAGGGTGAAGAGTTAAGGATTTCAGGTTCTCCTTTCATAAACATGAGTCAAGAGTCAGTCTGCTGCAGTCCACTGTATGAGCAAGTTTCACTCTAATTTCAAATGACTATTTTAAGGGCAATAGCAAAGTACAATCAACCTCCTATAGAATAGGCAGAGTTTATGAAGTTTTAAGAACAAATTAATGCTATCTGTCCAACAAGTGTGTGTCTATCACCTACAGAAAGTAATCAGGTCCAAGCCAGAACAAAAATGAGATTCCAACATGACAAACCTCATGTCCTGTCCTGATCACATCTTTATGGAGAGACCTGATGAGATGCTCAGTTTTGCAGGTTCTTTCATGTCCTCCCCAGAGATCTCATGCTTACAACAGATGTGACTGTTGCTCATTAACAGAATTTGCCTTTTTTATTGCAGTGTATGACCAAATTGTTTACAAAGTCACTTTTTGTATAGCCCAATGTTATAGACTTTGATGTGATAACAAATCTGTAGACCTGCATTCATCATAAAGTAATAAAAGCACTAGAAGCTCTCACTTGCAATGTTGGAAATATAAACTGAAAGCCTCACATACCAGCTGTAATACTCACACAACTGGTTAATCATGCAGTCTGTTAACAAACATTGTAAAAGAGAGGTACATCGCATCCTGGAGTCTACTGCTGTCTTTCTCTTGCAGTTTGGAAATATTCTGTAGTACAAACCAAAGTACTGAAAGACTTTTGGTCTCAAATAATACTGGCCTTTCAAAGAACCACACCAGCAAACTAATATTTGTCATACAAAGATTAAAAGAGAGAGAGCTGGAACTGGAGAATCAAAGAACCAAACCACCCTAACTGATGGCTGAAAAAAGCAAGCTAGAACCCAGGCAGAAATATCCATCATTGGCTATTCAATGCTGCAGTGACAGATTATGAAGAAAGACTGCAGCAAGCAACTGCTCTGCAAGGACATTTCAAGTGATGCTCTGCTAGTGTTCTATAGCAACCAGAAACCCAGGTACACCACGGACAAGCTACCTATTCCCATTTCAGCATATATTCTGTCACTTTAGTCAAAAGCAGACACTGTGCAAAACTGTTTTAAAATGAAAAAGAGTAGATTTAGATTGGACATAAGAGATATATTTTTTTTTTTACAATGAGAATGGTGGGACACTTGCCCAGGGAAGTTGTGGGTGCCCCATCACTGGATGCTGCAGCCCCTGGTTAAATGTCCCTTTACATTTTTCTTAAAGGGGTTGTATAAGTATTGAATGGCTGCAATTAGGTCTCCCTGGAGCCTACTCTCTTTCAAGCTGAACAAATCCAACTCTCTTAGCCAACCTCCAGCCTTCTGATCATCTTTGTGGCCCTCCTCTGAATCAATTACAACAGGTCCCTGTACTGATGACCCCAGAGCTGGATGCCGTACTCCAAGGTGAGGTCTCATGAGAGTGGAGCCAAAAGGGATCACCTCCCTTGAAGCATGCATTGTTGGCTTATTTCCAATTTTTCATTCACCAAACCCCAAATTCCTTCTCTTGAGGGCTGCTTTCAATCCCTTTATCCCCCAATCTGTAGATTTTGGGGGTTGTCTTGAGCCAGGAGCAGGACTTTGCACTTGGCCATGTTGAACCTCATACAGTTCACATGGGCCAACAACTTGAGCCTGTCAAGGTCCCCGTGGATGGCATCCCTTCCCTCTCGTGAGTATACCACTCAGCTTGGTGTCATCCACAAACTTACCAAGGGTTCACTCAATTTCACCACCTGTCATGAATGGACACAATAAACAGCACAAGTCCCAGTACAGACTCTTGAGGGACACCGCTGGTTACTGGTTTCTACTTGGACATTGATGTGAAAGTACAAAGGATTTAAGCAGGAAGCAAAAGAACTAAAATCCTAAATGAAAGCCAAATTGAAGAAGCAAAAAGTGCTGCCTTTCTAAATGACAGATCTCTGGGCTTCCAGTTTTGCAGATTTACTTCTGGCTCCTGTCAAGATGAATGACCTTTGGAAGCACAGTTCCAATTTCTTCTTTCCTTCCTGACTATTTTTGAAGTAGTCTTTGGGAGTAGTTAAATGAAATCTTTCACCACATCTGTTTAAGGAAAATAACAGTACAATTTCTACAGGCAATGCATACTTTTTATTGCAATGTAGAATAAACTATTCTACTGCAGATGCCAACTCATATGATACACTGGCACTTTTCAAGTTGTGGTTTGCTGGTGTGATTTTTGGGGGGAAGGGGGTGGTTGTGTTAGAGTTTTTTGTTTTGGGTTTTTTACACCATAAAAAGTAGCATTACCAGGTATATTTGGCTTTTCAGTTTTCCAATTATCAACTTAATGGTTGTGTCCTGTAAATCTTTTTCTGGTCTAACATAAGAAATATTTAAGTATCCTCAGCTCTCACATCTAAAGTATCCTTGAAACTCTACTGCCATCGTCTCCTACAAACCCTGCTGGATTAATGTAAAAAAAATTAAATAATTCTTTCAGAAACAGATTTCCTTCAAGAGTCATCTCCATGGTGACTTTAGTATAGACAAATCTGAAGCAAAAGACACACTGTGTCCTGGGTGACCTTCTTTAAGGCTAACACAACTTGAGAAAACACAGCGAATGCTGGTTACTGACAGCACAGCCCATGTTCTGAGTATGAACTTTCATACCACTATCAAAATTTCTACTGTTTTCTCTAGCAATCCAGAGGGTAGGCAACCATCTGAGAATAAAAACATTCATCCATTTTAGCACTTGTTTTCATTTGAACTGCCTTTGTAGTCTGCTCTTCTTAGATACTAGCTGTCCTGAGAGAATCCCTAGCAATTTTAACTGGGGACTTTTTAAGACCAGCCAAATGTTGCAAAAAGTTGGCTTGACTCTTAAAATAAACTGGTTTGCAAGGAGGAGTTTAGATCTACAGACCAGTAGTAACATCCTAAGTTCAAGTACGTCCCTTAGCTAAATATACAGTATGCTCAGTCCTCCTTTCTTTAAGGTAAACTAGTTATCTGTCATACAAAACAAGTTCCATTTGTCAGTGGAAAAAAACCCATGTTTGTCACTGACCTCCTCACAGGGTCATGTTTACTGCAACCTGACCAAAGATGTCTTTCTTGGACATGAGTTTCTTGGGGTTCATCTACTTATTCCACCACAATTAGTGCTCCAGATAAACACTTCTCAACTAATTCAAATGTATATCCACAACATGAAAGTTAAAGGGTATTTCATGTCAGTCTGGTTTGTCTAACCAGCATTGGAAAAAAGCTGAGCTATAATAACTTTTGAAGTTAGATAAAGCTCTTTCTCCCTGCAGTTCCAATTTTTAAATATTAGAAAATGGTCCAATTGCAGAAGTGAAGTCTACACACAACTACTTAGTATTAAAAAAAGTCTTGCTAATATGCAACAGATGCACATAAATTTTGGTATTTAAAGGAGTTACTGCCTGATTTATAATATTGACATTTAACTGCCAAACATCTTGTATCTTTTCCTGTTAGATCAGACTACACACTATCAGGACCTTCTGAGAAAAACCTTTTTTTCTCCTTACCATGGGATATGGAGTTGAAAGAAACCCCTGTTCTTCATGCTTATGCTTTTCAAGGGGAAAACAACTACAAAAAGTTCAACTTCAGGAATAATGTACCAATCTGTGGAATTTGATTTTGAAGGCCAAGATGTGCAGTTTTCCTGGGAAAAGCATAACCAGCATCTTCCCAACAAAACTTGTGCTATCCACATGTTTTTTGCTCTCCTCTGGTGTCTACTACTTTTATTTCAGTATTATCATTCACCATCTACAAGGCAGCAATAAAGCAGGTAAGAATTGAGTATTTTTTCTTTTATTGTTCTTGAAGAGAGTCTTTCAGAATCCTGTATTCATCCTTTCTCCAGATGTTTCTTTTCCCCTTAGTTCCAAGACAGCTTTGAAGAAAAGAGTTGTGTTAACTGGCACCCTCCCATACTGTCAGTCTATCCTTCACCCTTCTTCTCCAGGCTGGTTTTTAGAGCTCCTCCAAGCATAGGCCTATTTGTTACCACCAACTGATCTGTTTTCCCCTGTTTCTCTCTCTATCTTTAGGGTTCCAAATCCATTTAAGAAATGTTTTAGGAGAACATGTGACATGCTTAGCTATCTGTAAGCTGTTTTATCAGAGTACAATGACTTTTTATGAAGGGTGAACATTTGCCTAAGTATCTTTAGAGAAAAAAATCCCTCAAATCCACCCATGCTGTCTTTGCTTCTTCCTGAGAAGAAATTTGTTCCTGCTTGTACTATTACAATGAAGTTCTCCTATATGTGCTGTCAGCAGGTTTGGAACAAGACATAAGCGAGCACTACACCAGTGAGTTAGGTCTATCTAATCCAAGAACATGTTGTTTCCCTTACTTGGCAAGTGAAGAGCTACCTGAGCAGGCACTGCCTGGCAAAAGAGAGGCAGTGAAATCACAGAATTCTAGGGGTTGGACGGGACCTCAGGAGAACATCTAGTGCAAGCCCCCTGGCCAGAGCAGGATCATGGAGGGCAGGCCACTCAGGACAGCATCCAGGCAGGTTTTGGAATCTCTCCAGAGATGGAGACACCACAACCTCTCTGGGCAGCCTGTCCCAGTGCCCTGCCACCCTCACAGTAAAGAAGTTCTGCTTCACATTTAGGAGGAACTTCCCATATTCAGTTTATGCCCACAGCCTATTGTCCTGAAGGGTCATGCTATGAAAAGTATGTTGGCTGGCAGCACCACAGCTTTCATTTCTCTCCTCAGCCAGATTCCTCTAAAACCTCCTTCAGAGAAGGTTTCCTCTTGACAGCTGCATTTTGTCCTGCAGATGTGCACACACTGAAGTAGACAGTTCACATGTAGCAGGTGAGTGCTGAGATACTCACAGAGAAGAGGCTCCCAGGTCAGGGCCATGCCCTTCACTCTTCATGCGCTCCTGTCTGACAAATGGGTTGTGTGTGTACACACACACAGCGCCAGAAAGTCTGTTGAGCCCTCAACAACTCCTGAAATGAGTCTGCAGACAATTACAGTGGGCTGCCATGGAGAAACTGTACCCAAGCACCAAGGCTAGCAGCATGTTAAAGCAAAGAGAATGCATAATCACGGTTGCAACCCAAAAAAGCACAGATCTCTGCATCATTCTTAACTATCTACAGTTACATTTTTAACCTGATAAACTTTGTCCTATGAACCCATAAGGCAGGGAATAAATTAACACTAGCTAATAGTATTTGAAAATATCTCTCCATAGGCTCCTGGCAACGATGCTTCAAAACTACAAGAATAATTTTTTTCAGTGTTTCTTCTTGAAGACACTTTCCATAAAACCTCTTTACATTTTCAGGAAGTAGTTAGGAAGACATGTTTCCCTTCCCAGAAATCTAGGGCAGCTGAAGCTTTGACTATCAATTGGCACGAAGCATCAAGGATTAGGGGGGAAGGGATTCAGGAATCAAGAGAGGGACTGTCAGAGTGAAGAGGCACCAAGACAAAGGAGCAGCAACACTGGGGAGTAAACGTTATGCTTGGTGAGAGAGGGGAACTGGGAGAAACAAGCTGGGGAAAAGCATAAAACACAGCCTGGTGAGAAGTGAGAACAGTGGGCAGTAGCGAGTATCAGAAAAGGTAGATAAAAGGGGTTGAGGGAAGAAGGGGAAAGTAAGATATGCGCAATGGTGAAAGTGAATTTTTTCAGAACACTCATTTTTTCTTTCAATTCAGCCAAGAAAAGGAAATATACAAACTCTTCCAGTACTGAAGTCACTAGTTCTTTCAGTACAGTTGAGCAGAATCCTCTTTTTAAAGTATCCGCAAATGCAGGTGAAGCACACTGTCTTGGGGGAAAGAAAGTTTTCACAAGGTACAGCAACTCATCTTGTAAATAATTATCTCTTGAAGTACCAATGAATGCAAGCTTTTGTAAGGAAAGAAGTTGAGGACATGGAGAAACAACATTCCTCAACCACTATGAGGGATCAGCTTTAAAATGAATAAGAGCTGCCTAAGTCTCACTATACAATAGTCAAGTACTCTCAGCTTTTACTGATTCCTGGCAAGCAATTAGGGCAGAATCTAATGTCTTTTCAAGTTCCCAGATCCCTGCAGACTGACACACAAGTAAGAATCCATTTTTTTATTTCAGAAATTACTGAGGTAGCTCCTTTGGGACTAATCTGTTGCATATACAACAAACCACTTTCTTAAAAAAAAATTTTTTATTTTTCTCCCTCCACTTGGTCTTCATACTACCAAAAATGAGTAGAAATCGTTTTCAAAAGTTTGCCTTTTCAGGCTTGACATTACATTTGTGGTTGCTTATGAGCTGAGACCAATCAATTCTGTCTCCAGAAAAACAAAAATAATCTGTGCTGGTTGAAACCTAGTTCAACATTGCACCTCAGAAAGGACAGACAACACATACCCTTGAGAGAACCCCTAAGGACCACTTTAATCCCCCTTTTTACCTCTACTCCCAGCTATCTGAGGTTTGTCAATACAGAGCAGTTTTATCAGCTATATAATCCCAAAATCACCAAGAATTATTTAAGTATGAAAATGGGACTTTGGGGCTCAACGTCTTCCCCAGGCAATACAACTAACTAGACTAAAAGCAGCATCTTCACAATGTTTATCTTACTACCCCTGTAACATTCAGTTCTCCTCAAGTTAATTGTTCACTGTGTAGACAAGTCCTCAGGAGCTGGCTCATGCTCTCAGGCACAAGGATTTATAGTTCTTTTCCAAAGCTGCTCTCTAAGTCTGTTAAATCTATCATCTCAGAATGTGTAGGGTTGTTTTTATGGCCATTTTATGCTTTTGGCATCAGTATCTTGGTAGGCAAAGTTTCATAGCTTACAACATTTTTAAGCTCCCAAAATTAGGGCCTAGGCCTGCTAACTTGACAGGTTACTTAAAAACCTACTACCATAGCAAAGAAAAAAAAAAGGGAATGCAGACCACTAATTCAAATTTTCTTCCAGTATTAATCTACAGACTTTGCATCCCTTCCTATTGGCTACTTTGCTAGAGAAAAGCTTGTCTTTGTAAGTCAGTACTATTCAATTGATTCTGACTTTTTCTCTCTAGTTTTAAACATAGGCATCTGTAAAATCTGGAGAGTTGTAACGAAGAAAAGCTACAATATTCTGGAATATAGTTCAGTTCAGACACTCCTGAAGGACAGCATGGTAACATCCCAAAACACATTTACTGTCAACATGCAGAAGCTAGTGAGTAGCTCATTCCTGGACCTATATTAAACAAGTAGTATTACCAAGAGACAGGTGGAAGAGGCCCAGCATGCTGTAACCATGCCTGTCATGTTTAATTTGATCGGTTATGATTTCCTCCCCCTCCAGAGTAATAGAAGCACAATGGCTAGCAGGTGAATCCCAATAACTCTCTCGGAGAAATGACCATAGAAGCCATGCCCAGCCCTAATGCAAGGACATCAGACCCCTGAGTGGCACCCAGCAGATGAGTCTGCAGGAGAAGCTTTATGGGTTCCTCTCTGAGGAGGTTATTCAGTGTGTGGGGCTCTGAGATGCCTGGAAAGAGCATTCTGGTGTTGTGTGAGTTATTAGGGGATGTTTAGGGGAGGAACGAAAGGCAGAAGGGAGTGATCAAGGTGCTTTATGGAGGAACAAGTGTGGGGAAAATAGAGGGATAAGGTAATAAAAGAAGCCAACCAAGCTAGCAACCAATGTGACAGCTGTTGTGTGAGCACCTGTAAACATCAGGCTGGATTCACAGGCACAGAAGGTAACTGCCCTAGGAGCCACATGTGTGATGTCTCTGAGTGAGGCACTTGGTGGCGATGACTACCAGAGAGACAAGGAGGTTCAGGATGACTGCTGGCAGTCCACTCGAAGGTGTAGCAGGCAAGGGTGTCTGCATACACGCACACAGCCATGCACACCATGCTCTCTTTCTTTTATTAACAAGTTGAAAGAAATTATCTATTTGACAGGGAAATGAACAGAATGCCACTTACACCAGTCTACCAACGGAAAATAGTATTGACGTATTTGTAAAGTCCTGGATAAAGGTGTTGGACCAAAACTTTGCAACTCAGTTTGATACCTAGCATTAGAAAAATAACTAATATTTTTTTCATAAGGCAAAAAAAAGGTAAGATTATATAGAGGGAATTGAATGGGTGACTATTCAGCACTTAGTACAATTCTGCTTACTTGAATCTGTAGAAATTTGGACATCTTTCGCTGACCCCTGTGTTGACCCATCCACATCATCGTCTTCATCTGTGAAAACAGAAATACTTTAAAAAAGGATTCTTGTTAATTTGAACTAGGGAAAAAGTCATTTAAGGATGGTTTCCATCAAAGAATCTAACACAACTGAATCCAGTTAGAAAAGCATACTTCTATTTTATGATAAAATCCGTATGATAAAAATGGCATTAAAAAACCCAAACCCACACTGTCACGTAACCACAGTGAAGCCCTTCTGCTGTTAGCTTTAGTACTGCAACTGCCACATTTCATCCCCTTTCAGGCTGTGATGTTTGCCTACGACTGAAATCACCAAATCAATCCAGGAACTGCAGTAACAGCTTTTCAGTCAGAAGTGTGGGTATTATATAAATAATTTCTGTAACTGAAAAGTAGATTTGCTGACACATAAAGAGAAAGAAATTACTGCACTCCAGAAGACTTTGACAGCAGTTTACTGCTCTCACTAAAAACTAGGAGCTAACGTGTCAGACAGTAACACAGTCTGTAAAATCACACATAAAATACTTAGAAAAGATTAAAATAGAAGCCAGTAACATTTACATTAGCTTCTATGAAGAAAGCATCCTGACCGCATTCTCATTCCTGACACTCAAGCCCACAAAGGAAGACTGGTGGAAATCCAAACATGGTAAATTTTTCTGATCTAAGGATAGCAGTAGCAAGCTGCATAAGCCAAACCAGCATGCTGGTTGTACAACAGCATTCATACTCCTACCCACTAAACTCCCAGTCAGCCCTGACTGGGATGCAGACAAAGCTGCCAGAAGATATGAGCCAGGCAACACCTTTATAAAAACTGTGCTTTGCAGTTGAGGGAGAAAGCAGAAAAATCAAGGCACAAAACAATAAAAGAGAAAAATAAAATCAGTAAAGACAGCTCTTCAGAGCAAAGGAGGTACTAGAGAAGTGAGAATCCTAATGCAGGAGGGCCTTCCAAGAAACAGAATCGCAGCATGTCAAGAATGGTACTGGCAGGAGTTCTAAACTGGAGAACAGGTAACTTACTGAATTTTTAGGTAATGCTTCAACTGACTACAAGGCAGACCAAGAGTAATGTTTCTGGATTGTGGAGTTTTAAAATATAAAAAAGGGTTCAAATATTTTCCCTGTTAACATTTTACACACAAACAGGTTAAGTTTCAAATGGGAGAAATTTTGACAGTGTGGCCTTGAAACACCTTGAAATAAATGGAAGCTGGACACCTCCTCAAATTTCACTTCAGAGAAATAAAATTATTTAAAAAATTATAAAAAAGAGTAAATACACCAATAAGACATTAGAGTATTCCTGATTGTTCCCAACTCTCCCCTTTTTCTAAGTCTAGCTGTGAGGAAGCTGACATGTTTATTACTCTCTCCCTCAGACTGGATAGTAGGGAAATCTACACTAAGAGCATCTTGAAACTATTCCAGTGAAGTTGAACAACTTCTTTTGAAATACGCTAGGACAGGAGCCACTTGGAGAAAGGGGAGATTACTGCTCTACTGTTGCCTTCCCTGGTAGCATAAAGAGCTTTGAAAAGCCACTTTCAGCACTGAAGTCTTCACTGAATGTTGGCCATGAAGTTGAGCATTTACTCAGTGGCAAAAGCTAACCTGGACAAATGCTCCCCAGTAGTTCAATGTCAATGTGTTCCTTCTCCATCTACGACAAGTCACCAGGCATTTCTCAACCATCAGCAGAGCTCCCTTGATGCAGGATGAGGTCAGAACTAGTTTAAGGCAACCAGCTCAACGTTTATAAAGAATCTGGGCAGGGGAAAGAGACCTATGTAGTGACAGTATTCAGTGCCTTTGGCAGGCACCTGCTGAGAGCTAATCTTCAGAAGACCACCAAGAGCACTGAAACTCCAGTAACATGTTTCAAAGCAAGCCTCAATACAATGTGAATGATGTAACAAGGAGCCATACATGAAGGCACAAGACTCATACCTGAACATAAAGGACCTCAGGTACCTAGATGCTAAAACAAGTGTTTACCATCATGAGCTAAAGAGAAACAGAACAAAGCACCTTATGCATAGCTGACTGCAAGGCAGGTACCACAACTGCAAAAATTACTCTCCATGCTTTGTGCTGAGGCACAACTGTGGTCCATTGACTATGAAAAGTGCTGGGGGAAGCCATCAAGTTGAGAGGTACACCTGGGACCACCAGCAGCAGGAGGGAAGGGGAGTATCCTCACAGTTCAGCCTCTGCTTCCCTGTGTGTCAGCAGACCCAAGAGGCTCCTGCCCAGCAGGTCACAGGGAGCTAAGCCCACAGAGCAGAAATTCTGACAGACCAGCAGAGAAGAGATTTGAAGTTAGAAGAGAGACTTGTCAGGGTGTTGCTGTATTTTATCTGGGTATATACAGGCTAGGCACTGTAAAGAAACTACTAGGACTTTCCAAAGACGGTGAGTTTTCAGATTTTTTTATATCACATTAAGCACTGGAAATGATCCAAATATATTACTGAGTACTTCCCCTTCCCCATGTGTCTGCTCCTGACCACCAGCTAATGACTAATTTGCACTGCATTCTCTCAATTCAAAGTAAAAGATATAAGTTTTAATTGAAGGAGTGAAAAAACCAACTTATAACTTGAAAAAAACTTTAATAAGCGTAACATGAACTTGCACACTTAGCACGTAGTCTAAGTCCTGAAATGGAAAATCTTATCTTCCATAATGTAAAATAATAAGGAAGAGAATAGAAGGTGCAGCTATAACCTTGGATTCTTTCACTCAAGGTACTCCATGTTCAAGTTTTACTTAGAGGTTATGTAAAAATTAGAAAAGGAAAAAAGGTTAAGTCTGACATATTAAAAGAACACACCACTGTTTAAAGGACAAGCTTGGTTAACATTAGAAATGTCACACCTGAAGAGGCCATTTAAGAGGTTTGTCATTAACTTCTGTTAAAAATAATACAACTTCATCTTCACTTAAGCCTTTGAGACACTTGTAAAACACCTAACATTATACCTGAATCGAGGTTCTTCCAGAGAAAACAAGTTCATCCAGATTGTTTATTTCTGATATTTCTTATGTGGAGTCATTAAATTAAAAAGTCCATGACTTTCAAGTCTGTATTGTACTTCATCTTCCCCCACCAACAAGCAAATTCACAAAAAACTACCCACTGAAAAAAGCATGCCAACCAACAAAAGCACCACAGAACCACAAGGCTGGAAAAGACCTTTGAGAGATCACTAAGTCCAACCGTACCTGTCCTCTACTAAACCTCCTCTCTCCCTTCACACTTCTGTAGGTCCCTTCAGTGTATCTAGGCTATGTAGGCTTAGGGTCCTGCAGTTTATACAGTAGCAGAATTCCCGCTATAGCTTCTGCACATGAGAACATACAGGGTTCTACTACTGACCAACTGCCTTCACCAAAACTACACATTCAAAGCAGAAAGTTCAGGAACAACCCGTCAAGGTCTGAAAAAAGTGCAGTGCAAATACTGAACTCCCATGACTTTTTTCCTACTTTTTGTTTGCATTCCTATTGTTTTCAAACACTAAATAAAAGTCTTTACAGGAACATAATAATCAAAGAAAATACTTCAGTGGCTTAAAAATCTCTTGCTTCTAAAGATCTGCTAAACAAACATACACTCTAGGTGGCAGCAGAACATCACCCTACTAAATAAATTATTTCCTTCCAGCACAGAAATCTTACAAGGGCTTAATCAAAGAGTCAAATAAAAATATCTGCATATATGATATGCCAAGTAAACCCCAACGTGTATATCAGCAAGTGTTTGTAGCAATGATAATACTAATCTGCTAAGCAAATTTTTGTTTTCTAGGTTTTCACTTTCTGCATGCTTACTACCTGAGTAAGTTTTCTAATTGCCCTGCTCAGTAAACAGAGGTTTCAGCCTTTTGTACACAGTCTGCATTTAAAAATCTCTACCCTGCCCCAGAAACAGCAAGAAGTTACAGTACTGTCACAATGCTTCAGTGAATCGTAACAGTAGGTTAAACATGCTCATCAATTAACTGAATTGACTTTGAAAGTGTTTTACCTGCTTCTGTTTGCAAATTTTCTGATATTCGGAAACAATGCAGTTTGCTGAAGTTGCGAGAAAACAACTGGACGCAGCTTGGAGGAAGAATCATATTCCTTAATCTTCCAAAAGTACATTCCGGTGTGACAATTATGTAGCAAGCAGCATGAGCCTATAAGTAGAAACATCAATTAAGAACTTAAGAGACACAGCGAAAGAAAATTTTTTTCTAACCAAATACACACTGGAATTGCAAAATTCAGGTTAGGACATATTGTTAGGGCATTTTGTAAATCACTTTCATTAAATGAGCAACCCATTTCTCACCCTGGATTCTAATTTGCTCCATTCAGGTTTTATATAAACAACAGTGGGAAGTCTTAACATGTGAAGAAACTCTATGTACTACAAAACCGCTCTGCTGAAAACCAAAGGTTTCCACACAGCCATGTTAAGGAGTTTGACATTTCAGCTTCCAACTCTGGATCTTCCATTCTATATGGGTATTTACTGATGTAGGCAAGAAAGGTAGGTTACACTGAATAGCTTGAAAACAGCAATAGCCTCTTTACACAGCTGTACCGTCTTGCAGTTCCAGAGATAACACCCTCCAAAGTTTTATCCTAAAACATGATCAGATATTTTCTGCCTTTATACTTGTGCAAGATCAGACATTATTGAGTACACATACCTTTGTATGTGCGGCCACATGGCACATTACATTTGTGAGGCTGTTCTCAAAGAGATCCCCTCCCACCTCAGAAGTCATGAATCAGAATGAAAATACAAAACTTGTAATATAATATTTATTCTAAAAAATTAACAACCTCAGAGGTCCATTTAGTATTATTATTAGAGTACTTCATCTTGCATTAAGTGGCAAGTTAATGATTTACTACACACACTTTTCAATTCCTGCCCCATGTGATCCTACTTTCCACTCTTACCGTATCTCAGTACGTGGCAGCATTAAGTGGGTGCACCAATTGTTATCTACACAGCAGGCTGAGTATCAATATATAACAAGCTGCAGCTTTCATGGCGATTGTTAAAGGATACAATCATGTTGCACAGGAATTAAACATGTGTTGTGTGATTAGAAAAACACAGAAACTAATACTGACAGCTCAAAAAAACCCAACAGCCACCCACGTCAAGAACTATTTTACACTGAAAAAGGAATAAGCATATTAGAATGCTAAGTCTTTGAACTTGCAGAATTCATGAGATGTGAAATTCTGATTTCACACAGGAAAGGTAACTGTAGACTTCTAAGCAGAAGCCTATAATGATCAGTCACTGTTAAAATTCAATTCTGTTGGACTTACATAAAGTTTAACCATGACTTTGAGAATTGCGCATTTTAATGAGTAACAAGAGGGTTTAAAAAAACCCAGGTATTTCTTTTAGCTCACAAATATATCTGTATTTATATACATAAGTGTACAAATGAAATGCATTTATAAAGGGTAAAGTATATTGAAAGTGTTCAAATAAGCATGTATGCACATACATAGAGTTCCTGCTAATATCTGCAACAGCGCAACTTACCAGGATGCCACACCATTCACATCTCATGCCAGACAGCACTTCAGAAGAGCCACAGGTCTTTTTGCAGACTTCGCAACGAGCGCTTGAAGAGAGGTTTCCCTCCCTCCAGTGGTGGTGGTAAGTATCCTGAGAGAACACATCATGATTTAGCCTTACATGAAACAGATAGAGAGGCATCTTCGACCTAACTTTACAGCAATTCAAACAGCTTTGGGCAAACAGCAACCCAGACGAGGGAGTTATCTTCTCACTGTAACTATGAGCCCAAGCAATCTTACATCTCACTGAAAGGTGCTTATCAAACTTCTAAAAATGTTATCACATGGCACTTTTTTATCCACAGTCCACCCAAAATATTATTTATTAAAAAAAAATAAAATTCCTGAAAGGTCAGTGATGTGGATGTATTTCACAGTGAGAAGCTGGGCAGTTTTGCCTCAGACAGGCTGCAGGAAGCCTGAAGAACACACTAATGTTTGCCAGGGTTCCATAGCAGCTTCTGAAACAGAAGTTTTTAGGTAAGATGCTTGATTTTTCTTTTTAATTGCTACATTGTGTAAGTTGCATAGAATTTTCAGTACCACTTCAACAAGCCTTGTGAGTATGTCAGAATTTAAGTTCATCTTGTTCTCTGCTATACCCTCAAAACTCATGCATTTCCTTTTCCGGCCAATCAGCAACAAAAGTGCTTTGATAATTGGCAGCATGTGAACAAAAAGACCAAGACTCCTCCCCCTCCTCCAGCCCATGTTTTCACACCAAGAGTGCCTGACCACTTTCTGCTGCGGAGACATTGGCACTTACATGATCCTGGTGCCCATCCTGGTGACACTGACGGCAGTCACTGCAAGCAAACAGGATACAGTCTGTGTGCACGTGTAGCTCACAAACTAAAAGCATGAAAACAAGAGAACTTCTTTAAGCTGGGAACCATGGGAGTTTTTGCCGCTCCTCCCTCCTAAACTGTACAACCTTTAAACACCATGTTTTCTTTCCTTCACTCATTTTTCTGTTCAGCAAAGATAGGTAATAAAAGTTTATCAGCATTGCACTGTGTGTTACTCTACTTACTTTGTCTTAAAACGATGCAGCTAATACAATGAAAGGCCAAGCTAATTTTGCTCCTAAGCACTTGCCATATTTCCTCCATGCTGTGTTTTAACCCCGTCCAGTAATTAAGCACCACACAGCTGCTCATTCAGTGCCCCCACTCAGTGGGATGTGGGAGGAGAATGGAGATAAAGAATTTAATAGGCTAACAAAAGGGCGAGAGTAACAATAACAGTAACAGCAACAACTTCTAGATAGATATTTAATTTTATATGTTTGTATGTATGGACATAAAACCCCTGAGTGATGGACAAATGTGATTGCTCACAACCTGTGGAGGAAAAAACACAACCATGCCCAGTCTGTTTCCAAGCAGTGATTCTGCCTCATGGCTAGCTCCCTCAGTTATATATGGAGCATGACATCATACAGTATGGAATCTCCCTTAATCTGTTGGGCTGTGTCCCCTTTCAAGTCCTTGTGCACCCCCAGACCCCTCACTGGTGGAGCAGTGTGAGAAGCAGAAAAGGCCTTGGCTCTGTGTAAGCACTGCTCAGCAGGAACGAAAACATCTCTGAGTTATCAACACTGCTTCTAGTACAAATCAAAACCATAGCCCCATACCCCATACCACAGAAAATTAACTATTCCAGCCAAACCCAGCACACTCCAATGCAGCAGGTTAGATTTGTAACAACCATTTGGCTTATTCAGCTTTGCCTCTGTTTCACAGAAAACCTCTGCCTCTACCAATATAACTGTGCCTGAAGCCTTCTTTTATCTAATCAAATGAAAAAAAAAAAAAAGTTGAATGTTAGAAGCATTAACAGAACAAAAGTTCTACTTCTTGCAATGAAATACCACCAAGTCTGGAGCATAAAGTAACAGTCTTCCTCTATTCCTTTTATAAACCCTCTTCCAAACCCTACTACAGCACATGTGGGCACTCCACAAATGGGGTTGAAACAGCAGATGCTCTTCTGCTGGACAACCCCTTCTCTCCATCCCCGTAGCTGTCACAAGCACGAGAAAACAGGAGAGGAGGTGTGTTTGAGCCCCCAGAGCCAGTAAAGCAGGATGCACTGACGCTGAACCAGCAGCAAGGCAGTAGCACAGCCCTCCTGCTTGCAGGCAGGAGCCCCGTCTCACTCAAGGTTCTGCGGGAGACGTGGCAGAACTCAGATCAGCCAGCAGCATGTCCGCACCGGCACGGGCTTGCTTGTGTTTGCAAAGTGATATGACACATGCTGACATCAGAACATGCAAAATGACTGGAGGATACAGTTCTCAGGGAGATTGCAACAGTCAGAAAGCATGTTTTACTCAGGAAATAAATCTTTTTTATTGCCTGATAACACTCCATGGATTCCATTTTAAACCTGACCAGAATAAACTGGTATGTTAATCTCAGAGAAGATTGTCCAAGCTATGTCTGCATGTGATAAATCACCATTTCATTGTCGGGAAAAGGAAAATAACCATTTCTTTTCAGTGCAGTCTCCTAAAGTAAGTTTAATATTGTCTTCCAAAATACCTGTTGGATACTGTAGCTGCAAGAAATTTTAGTGAAGCCTGTAAAGTTTTAAAACAGGTGTAGTTTTGGATCAAGTACCTTCTTTATTTAAACACTGACTTGAAGTATTAGATGTGAAATGAAATAGAAACTACAAATTAAAAAACAAGCCCCAGCAGCTAAATGCTTTGCTACAAAGGATCTACCATTAAAAAACCCCAACCCCCCAAAAAAACCCTGTAAAATCTCAATACCTAGCTTTATTATTCTAAGAGTTAGGAAAGTTCTCGGTGGACCTCACCCATGAAAAAAAATCCTAGCTGCTTTTTAAAGACTTGTATATACCAAGTACTCTGCTAAGGCATCTTATTTTCTGTCAAGTAAATGAAAGTAAGAGGCAAGCATCAAATTCTTCAAACATTTGTTTCTGCTCTGCTCAAAAAAGTTAGTACTCCAGGCCCATCACAAAAATCTGAAGACCATAACCTGAGGACTGGAAGATGGCAACTGCACGGCAGCTCCATGATCTGAAACCATCTTGAAAACAGTATCCAGTTTTGCAGAGAAGGATGCCTTTGAAACCGCTCGCTGGGCTACAGAAAAGGCTATCAGCACTAACGTTATCTTACACTAACCC
This sequence comes from Laterallus jamaicensis coturniculus, assembly GCA_022605575.1. Classification (NCBI taxonomy): domain Eukaryota; kingdom Metazoa; phylum Chordata; class Aves; order Gruiformes; family Rallidae; genus Laterallus; species Laterallus jamaicensis. The sequence continues at coordinate 25,832,151 of JAKCOX010000010.1, forward strand.
CACAGAACAGCATCATCTACCACCACACCAAAGCAAAGCCTCTTTTAACAGGCCTTACTAAGTCAACCACAAGCTTTCACATACAGTTTCCCCTATCATGTGTCTTCACTGAGCTCCAGAACTTTTATATGAGATGTGTCACAATCCTTCCTCCACTCACATTTCTCCACATTCACAGATATAACACAAGTATTTTACTGTTTTGCCAATTCAGCTACCAGGCAAACCAGACACTTTGAGTCATACCCTCACCGACAGTAAAAGTTTCCACAGACCGAACTACAACTTCAAGGAATTAACACAAGCATTGGATTTTTTATCATTAATTCTTCTAACACAGGTACACACTGCCCTTCCCGACGCTTTGTGAAGAACACAGAAAGGTTTTTTTCTCTTTAATTCATATCTGCTGCTTCTAACACCAACCTCAACTCAGAGATAATAAAAATTAACATGAAGTTGCATGCATGTAAAGGTTTTCTGTTCAACTAGTCATGAAGTGCTGTGAATTCCTTTATAATTGCCAAAAATCCCAAGTTGGGTAATTTCAGATAAACTTGTTTGAATAACCTCTAAGCATTAACTGCCTCCATCTTCAGTAAATTTGGTGCTCCTCACTGATGCTTAGGATCCAAATGCTAAAAAAGTTTCCATTTACTTTTTTTTTTTTTTAAATTTTCATCCCTTCTTCTTGGAAAAAAAGGGAAAGCAACTCTCATCATCATGAGGTATCCAGGTTCAACTGCTACCAGTGAATTCTAGAGCAAAAATAGCTATCCAAAGCAATTAGTAGTAGTTGTCAGCAGAATTTGGAGTCCAAGTATTTGCCAATTAAGTGTATCTACTTATCCCACCAGGGGTTAATATACATGCATGCTCATTTCTGAGAGCAGATGCCTCACTGTGCACCCACAATGTTTAGTACTTTGTCTGAAAAAGAAAATTTATTTTACTGTAAGGTATTAAGAGATTAAAACATTATTTAAAAGTACATCTAGTGATGGCGATCAATTCCTTAGAAAAGGTAACTTCATCTTAGCCCTCTGTTCTATCTTAATTATGCCAATTATTTCCTTAATTAAGGAGAAGTTCTTAAATTTCAGTGTCAGAACACCATTACTAACAGCAGACTTGTACCATTAAGCTAAGTCATGAGAACTAAGCAAAGAAAGTTCAACAGCTCTATCTGGATTGAAAAACTCTACAGCTTCAAACAGCTGAATTCTAAAACAGATCTGAAAGATTTTTTAAGAGTAAAAGAAGAATCTTCCTTTTCTCTTGTGCATTTTATTAACCTTGAATGCTGTTTGAAATCAACATTTTGGAAAACTATCAGGGAAACAAGTTGTTGACTTACTGGTATTCAAAACATAGGATAGCAAACAAGCCAACAAGTCACATCACACAAAACAAGATGACTGTTGAATCCACGTGAGGAACACAATTCAGAACCTTCACTGAACCAGAAAAAAAAGTATGTGTCTGGGTGTTTTTAATGCCTAAATGTAACATACATTTTCACATTTCTTAAGAACATTTAAATGGAAACATCAGAAAACATAAATATTGCTTTCCAATAGGAACCATGCTAATGAAGTACAATAATAAGGAAGAATACAAAACCAAGATTTAGAAATCTTTAACTAAAATAGATGACTAAACTAAAACTATTTTCAAGAGTTAAGAGGTCATAGCTAATGGTACATCTCTCAGTAGACTCTTACCTGTTTTCTTAAACAATTCAGAGGTAGTATTCCATTGAAATAACAAATAAAGTTGTTGTGGTTTAGACCTCAGCGGAAAGCTGGGGCCACAAAGGTCAGAAAAAGAAGCCCCCCTACCTCTTTAAGAGGTGGAGGATGGGCGAACGGAGCTAACTGAGGAGCTGCAGAGCCAGAGGGAAAAAAAACCAAAGGCCTGCGGGTTGGGATAAGGATAGTTTACTAAACAACAGGGAAAGGTATGAAAACAACTAACTACAGTGCTATTATATACAGTGCAAACCTCTCACCACACTATGTCATTTGAGCCGTGCCCGAAGTGATTCAGATTCAGAGCCCCAAACGCAGCACTCCCCGAGCCCAGCACCCCCGAGCACCCCCCTCACCACCGCCTGCCACGCCGATCCCAGAGAGAGAGAGAGAGAGAGAGAAGCCGGAACTGGCACTGCGCCTGCCCAGACCGGGACTTCCCGTGCCCGGAGCAGTTCTGATGGGTCCGGAGTCGCCCCTGGAACTGGCACTGTGCCTGCCCAGACCGGAACCTCCCGTGCCCGGGTCTGGAATCGCCCCTGCAGGGGGGAGGCAGCCTGCCTGATCATGATGCAATTGATATTGAATACTCTCAGGGCTAACATAGCCTGGTGCTGGGCTGAACCCAGGACAGTATTCAACCTTACAACAGCAACTGAACAACCACTAGACTCTTAAGATGAGATAGATGGGAGAATTAAGGAGTTGCCCTGCATCATAATCAGTCAAGGACTCATGCCAATATGTATTTCAAATAAAAATTCCAGTGTTTGGATGATTTCTTTAATTACTGTTCTTTCAGAGAATCTATGTCAGAACACTCAGAGCAGTACTATTTTGACAAACAATATTTTCAAGTATCTTTCCATTGGAGGCACTTCATCCCCCTCGCAAGCAACAGACATCTGAGACCAGTAGCACAAAAACATTCTACTCCTTTGTAGAAAGGAGGAGGTTTTAGAAACGTGAATACCTGATAATCCTCTGTATTAAAATCTTCCACAGGAAACAGAAAAAGACTACTTCAACAAGAGAAGCCTTTCTTTTGACATAATAGCTTCTCACTTTTTGCACATCTTGGCGTGCATTCACTGCATACCATAAACAGCAAAGATTTGTTTCAAAGAAAGATGAAAGAGCATTATGCATTTGATAGTTTATTATTTATTGAATGTTACTGATTTATTATTCCTCAATTTTATGTACGCATTTCCATAATCCATGAGCGAATGAAAAGCAACCAAAGAATCTCTCAAAGTTAAGTGCATACGTGAGCCTATACAGGAGGTGTGCAGTGTAAGCACAGTGTACCCCACTGGATCACACACAGAGGGTTATGCAAACAGGGCTTTTCAGTTACCTTCACATCGAAAGGCAGGTGACTCCAGAGACTTTCTGCACACAGTGCAAAACTTTCTTTTGTAATGTCCTGGAGGCCCAAAACAGTGTGCAACTGGAACCTGCCAACGAAGAGAGCGTAACATATCATCAGGCACAACTTTCAAAGCACCAGTTACAACACAAACTGCTTTATCATGCATGACAGGACAGTATAAACAACATAAACATAGCTGAGAACAAATATACAGGCTTTTTTTTTTTCAAATATACTTAAAAGTATCATAGAACCTCCTGGGCTGGAAGGGACCCATAAGGCTCATCGAGTCCAACTCCTGGCTCCACACAGGGACAGCCAAGTCAGAGCAAACAGATTTAAATACTTTATTTTAAAGTTTGGGTTTATTGGGTTTTTTTCTTGGGGATTAATATCTAACGTATATAATTTTAAGTGCCAGTCAGCTTCTTTATGATTCACAGTGCCAGAAATCCAGCTGTTTCCTTTGGGTTCAGTGCTGTGTGACTTACCTGGAAGAGCAGTTCCTCTCCTAAGTATTCTTAATGGCATCACAGGCAATCAAAAACCAATAGTTGCTCTTGTGTACAAAAGATACCAAAAAATAACCTAGAGACTCTCAAGACAACTTTTAAAAGCTCAGTGCTGCCGCAGTCCAGGACTGTCCAACCCCTTCTCGGAATAAAGCCCAGCCAACTGGCTGATCAGAACAAAGGCATTGGTCTCACTCTACCCTCCCAAAGCTTGGAGATACTGAGATCCAGTTGCCAAAGCACATCCATACTGAGCTTCCTGTTTACTGTAGGTAGAAGATGTTACATTGCAATGACACCTGCCAAGAACTGTACAGTTTTAGCAAATGTATTTCTAGCATACTCTTCGCTTGTCCTAAAACAGGTAGGGTATTTTTTTCTTTCCTTCTTAGGAATTAATACTGAATACTGGCTGAGATGGTACCAAAAGATCAACAGAAGAAAAGATAAAAATTAAGAATTAGAAACATACTTGAGCTTTACACTTCTTCTAGAGCACTCTTCCTGCAAGACTTATACCTTTGTAAAACTGATATTTGCATTAGAAGGAAGAAGCATAACTGCATGCCCTTCTAATAAGGCTGCCAAATGGTTACGTAGGCGTGAAATGAAATTCATAATTTCCAGTAAAAAGTTGGAAATAATGACTTAAAATACACAGGGTCATGATAGATAGCTTCTTTTCTTCCCAAATTTACTAGTAAACAATTCACAGAAGGATTTGAATTTTTATCCTTGTACATTAAGGTTTTCATGGGAACCACTAGCAGCAAATCTAACTCATACTGGTAACACAGAATTTGATGACAAGAAGTCGCTTCCAGATACAAAGGTCTACCAGTGCTTAATTCTCACTGGTGTTCCTGCCTCCGAAAGCATGGGGACACTTAAGGTAAATAATCCTCTACTTCAAGTATGCACAAGAAGTGAGGTACAGTTTTGCCAGATGTAACACAAGGAGAAAGGAACTTCGCTAGAAGTTTAATCAAGAAAAATCACAAACTGCAAAGCAAGCAGTTTCTCCAGGTCTTCTCTGAACTAATCTTTGTGAGGTAGAAGTATGAAATACATCTCTGTTACAGACACGACCAAGATCATACACAGCAATTGCAAAGACACCAGCATGCTGCCCCAGCAGACTGTGCTCTCTGGAGGAATCCTTGGTCCCTGCCTGGGTGATCTCAGGCTCACTAACACACTGGGCTGACAGCCAGCTTACTGAAAGGATTTCCTATCAGTGTCTCCAACATATTACAAAACCAAACCTCCCTACAGAGTACAGGTTACCTGACTCAGCTAGATTGGAGGAAAGCACCAGAGCTGTTTTCTCACTCCAGCTGCTCCGAAAACAAAAGTCCCATCTCACCTTGGTGGGAGAAGCCCACTTGCTGAAAAATCATCCTACGCAATGAGGCCCAGTGCAGAAAGAGATAATGGCTACGCGAGCACAGTCCTAGCCCCCCGGAACTATTCCAAGGAGTACTGAAACGCCCAGTTGAGGCTTTTTTTTTTCCCAGAAAAGCTTTTCTGCACACCCCAACTTGACTTCACATTTCAAGTATCAAATCCAGTTGATATGCCTGCCTCACTCCTGCCACCATCCCAGGGACAAGGCAGCAGTATTCCCCTGGACACCAGACACAGAGGAGACCTTCTTTATCCCTGCAGTGGTAAATAACCTGTTTTGGACACCCTGCATGAGCACTTAATCCCCTCAAGCCATGTTTGAAACACACAGAACACTTTTTTCCCTGGCCATGAGTCTGGCTATTTTATCTTACACCTGGCATAGAAATGGTGGCTTTTCATTATTGTCAAAGGCTCTTGGGAAGACCAAGGACACTCCATAGCTCAAAGTAGAGTTTTGTGAAAAAAACTGTTGATTTTGGGAAAGACTTCAAGAAAAGACTTTAACAGGAGTCAAATTTATTCAGGGTCTTGTCCATACTTCATCTAAAAGACTCAAGGGAAAGACCAAGTCAAAATTCTGCAGTTGTTCGAACCCTGGTTACAAACCTGTGAAGTCTCAAGTCACTGCCAAATAGAACAACTTGTTGATTGAAATGTTGGGGGAAAAAAGAGAGGGGAGGGGTGGAGAGGATGCTGGGGGAGCTAACTGTTCCTTCAACTTCCCCCTTTCTGAAACAAGCACAAGAAGCTTTGCTATGAGTGGTCTTTCCAAAGTGCTTTAGAAGTGACAGATATAAAACCACTGCAGAGCTCAGCAAGAAATGGGATGGGAATAAGGTGAAAAAATAGAAAACGTAGAAGAGCAAGCACAACATAATGAACTCATCAGTGACATCATGTTTCTCCCAGCAGCTCTCTGATTTTCTCTTGCTGCTGAACAAATGCCAAGTGCCCAATGCATTAACAAAATTAAAAACTCAGATTTGGAGAGCCAGTGAGGCAGCACGTCAGAATATGAAATGTTACACATTATTCTTTAATTTATATCCACCTGTGTACAGCAAAGTACAGATGCATAAGGAGGCCTACAGAGAGAAAGTTAATAATTGATGACCAATTTTCCAATGCAACTACTTAAATTACTTTAAGAAAGCCACTAAAATCAATTCCCACAGAATAACACTGACAATTTCTGCTTGCAATGCTACTGAATGACAGCTAAGTGCCCTTGAGGCATCGATGACAAGCCCATCGGCAGAAAGTACTGTGGTGACAGCACAGCATAAGCTCCAGAATGACTTTGCACTCACAGACAAGATTCCCCTAGTTCCTATTTAGTTTCCTGCTGTTAAAAAATCCAAAGTATTGCAGAATGTAACAAATACCTGTAAAAGTTCATAGGAGTCTGTAAGTAAATTCGATCCTGTAGAAACCTAAAACTTAGATGGTAACCCCTTCAGTGCAAACTGTGCAAGAGCACAGAAAGAACAGCAGTAACAAACTGCCTGTAACATGTGAACTTTGGAAGAAAAGGAAAGGATTAAATTGCTTTCTCTGGGTAGTGCCTTTTAAAGTTGTTCCTCATCCTGAACACCTGCAAAGTGTTAAGTATGTGGCCAATAGCAGATCATGACCATAAATGATCTTCCACTGAGGAAGAATCACAATGTGCAGAGCAGCCCAGGTACCACCCAAACCCGCTGGTTCTTGGATTGTGTCCGGTCTAGTCTTACTGGTCTGCAACCTCCTGGATATCTCAAGTGAGCTCCAGGAAGGCCTATGTTCTTCACCCAGCTGCAGCTGTTTTCTACCAACTCCAGCAGATGAAAGTTTTCAGCCTGAATCCTAAGCCAAAGACTACCAGGCTCAAAGGGGAATGAGAAATACAGATAAACCGAATGCCAGCGTGACAAATGCTGAATTGGGAAGTCTTAAAAAAGACCAACGTAATAAAAAGTTTCCTAGGCCTGTGTCTAAACATTACTTTGCCCATGCACCTCCTTCTCCATCACACCAGAGAGGTTCACACTTGTGAGGACTTTGTAAAATACAACAGAGGCTAAGAAAACAGGGCTGCAGGACCTACAGTAGTGGGGGGCTGATCAGCTTCCAAGTAGGAAACAGTACAAAGAAATAAAGACACACTCTCACAATAGCCCCCAAAGGCTGAGAAAAATTACTAACTTAAGGTCACTCATTTTCAATTCATAAACACTGAGGCATTTTAAGTATCAGCGCAACCATCTCAATGAAATGTCCACAAGCATGGTCACAGAGTCTTTCAAGACTGCTCTCAACATAAGGCAAAAATAAATACTGCTGATTCGAAATGAAATAGTGTTTCTGAAACATCTTCTGCACTGGATTCATCAGAATCCATAAGTAGTACTTCCTTATCTCATACTCCTAAGGCTCACTCTGACATCAAAAGCCTTTGCTCTTGATACATGTGATGGTCACATCTGAGTACAACCCATGATTAGTCTGTCCAGGTGTTTTAAGTGTCTCGATAACATCCTCCCTGAGAGAAACTGACAACTTTATGATTCAACTATTCCCAATATCAACATCTCTTCTGTTACTTACTACTCAGTAATCACAAAAAGCCCTTTTATTTGCTTGAAGCCTCTCTAGTAACAAAGGATTTCTACAACTTAAATACATTGTGTGCACTTGAATGCACTCTATTTCTATGTTTTCCTATTAGGGACCAGGCCTGTCAATTACCTGTCAGCTGTGTCCAAACTGATATTCTTCCTCTATGCATTTGATACACCAGTTGGTGTTAAAAAGCGACTTTAAGTACATATTCCGTAAGGAACTTCTGAAATCAGGTAAGAACACAAAGTTAAATGGTGTCTCAACATATCATAGGACAGGAGAGATGAGAAGATCAAGTAATCAAGATTTTAATGCAAGGGAATAATACACAAATCCATATGTCACCTCACAGTATCCAGCATTTTTTTCCCCATCCTTACAGGCCTCTCTGACAGGACATCAGGACTTACCTACAAGCTTTGTGATGACAACTATACAGTACATTCCATACCGTTTCAAATCAGCAACGTATGATACTTCTAATAGAAATGAGACTTGTATAAGAGCTTTCCACTGCAGTTAAGAGTTGTGTGGACTAGTATTTTTTATACTGTAAAGAGAAAACAATATGCAAAAACAGTCACTCCTTGCCTTTACCGCTAAAGAGGAGATCAATGTCCATCGCCTTTTATCAAGATTAAGAATTAAAAGAAACACGCAGAGTGACATCCCATACCACTTCTTAACCTGAAGTGTCATTGATACAGCTATGGGACTTGTCTAGGACTTTGCAGGCTGACAGGCAGCTTGCATCGAGTTTCAACAGAGATAAACTCTCCTGAGTTTATGCAATGCAGGGTCCTAGTCTTTCCCTTTAACTTCAGGGTTAAAGGAACTATCACTTTGGGGAGGTAATGAGGAAACCTTGGTACAGTGCCAAGATTACTAGCAAGGAGTTTTACATCTCAGCTGGTTTCTAAATTATGCCATGTGGTGGTTACACACCAAGCAGCTGCCTTGTTGAATAAGCATGGGTCAAGTGCTTAAGAGCTAGAGACAGACCTCCTCAGTGAAGGTGTTCAGAGCTTTCCAGCAAGCACCCAAGTGAAACACAGAACCCAAGAATTGTTTGTTGGAAGGAACTTTTAAAGGTCATCTAGTCAAACCCTCCTGCAATGACCAGGGCCATCTTCAATTAGGTCAGGCTGCTCAGAGCCCCATCCAGCCCGACCTTGAATGTTTCCAACAATGGGGCATCTTCCAGTTCTTCACCACCCTCACTGTAAAGAATGTCTTCCTTTCAGTTTAAAACCATTACCCTTGTCCCATCATAACAGGCTCTGCAAAAAACACAAGTCTGGAGTTCAACTGTTGTTAAAACACCATGTGAAAAACCCCTCACACCAGCAAAGCCTCTTTATCATGGACCAATAAAATGGGTAACATTTCTAATGCAGCTTCAATTCTAACCTAACAATGGAAAATAAAACTTCACATTTCATACCCAGTCAAAGAGACTTTATTTTCACTGTTCTTTCGGGGTTTGTTGGGTGTTTTGGAACTGGGCGTTTTGTGCCTTTATTTAAAAAAAAACCCCAACAACCCACATACCTCAGAGTAGGCAAATACTTAAGGGAATGTAGGGGAGAGAATGTTTGAATTTTGAAAAGTCACCGAGACCTTACCAGGGAAACAATTTGTATCCTCTGCAAACCATAAACACACAAATTTTTTTCAGGAGACTGATTCATGAAGTCTTGTTTTGAAACATCATGACCTGAATCTAGACTGGAATGCTAAATGCAGGTGATAATGATTAACAAGAGTGCAAAAAAAAAAATATTCTTAAGGCAGCTTTAAGAGTGAACACATGAGGAATGATCTGAGACTGGATGCAGTCATGGCATGCTTGTGATGCTGTAAGCCTTTACTTGACCTTGGGAAGGAAACCCTGCTCTCAAGAATAAAAGTTTCCATGAAATATCTGCTGAAAAATGATTCCTTGACAGTTTGACTTAGCATCAAATGACATTGACGAGCTTTAACAATTGCCATCTTCTCTAGATGGAATCCATGGGATTAAAACAGATAATAAAAATCTCATTTCTGTGATACACAGAATATTGACATACTAGAAGGAATTTAAGGGAAAAAAAAAAATCCCATCAGTGTTCCCTCCTACATCAGACCTTTTCATAAAGAGATACACTCCAAAAAATCTGAAACGAGAACAGGGAGATTAAAAATATAAACTTTCCACACATTCTATAAATGACTATAATTTGGTTTTTGCTCTGTTATGTTTTTTAAGCAAATGCCAAGTTCAATATTTACTTCAACAGAGTCTGCACAAAACCCGACATCTGCCATATGGCAAGCTTCACTTGTACAGCAGACCAGGATTAATGCAACTTGGATGACCACATCAAGGATGACAAGACTGTCCTGAAAGAACAGCACAATCCAGTATTTTCAAAACATAATCGTTATAGCTCAACACAGATAAGGCAGAAGACTCTTTGCAGCTGAATACAGCAACATAAAACTGCAAACAGCTTTGAGTGCTAACAACAACACTCAGATAAAACAAACTGTACTGCATAGCAAGGATAGTTAGATTTTATGTGTAAACAATAAACAGATAAAATTCACATCTTTGGGCAGGTGGAGAACAGGGATTGGCAGAAGAACAAAAAAACCTAGACCAACATTCCTGACTGATACATTAGTTAGTTTAAATGCAGGATTTTTACCACACAAAAGCAAAGGAACAAACACTATTTTGAACAATGAATTAAATCTAGAGCAAATTCATAAATGCAGTCACAAGTGTTTAAAAATCAGGGTTATCAATGTCCTCGATGAAGGGATTGAATGCTCCCCCTCAGTAAGTATGCAGAGACACTAAGCTGGGAGGAAGTGTTGGTCTGCCTGAGGGTAGGGAGGCTCTTCAGAGGGATCTGAACAGACTGGAAGGATGGGCTGAGACTAATGGGATGAGGTTTAACAATGGCAAGTGTAGAGTGCTGCCCATGGGACATAACAACCCCATGCAGTGCTCCAGGCTTGGGGGAGACTGGCTGGAAAGCTGTCTGGCAGAGAAGGACCTGGGAGTGTTGGCTGACTGCAAACTGAGTAAGAGCCAGCAGTGTGCCCAGGCAGCCAGGAAAGCCAATGTCATCCTGGCTTGTATCAAAAACAGCATGGCCAGTAGGTCTAGGGAGGTGACTGTGCCCCTGTACTCAGCATTGGTGAGGCTGCACCTCGAGTCCTGTGTCCAGTTCTGGGCTCCTCACCATAAGGAGGACATTGAGGTCCTGGAGCGCATCCAGAGAAGGGCAACCAGGCTGGGGAGGGGTTGGAGGGCAAATCCTGTGAGGAATGGCTGAAGGAGCTGGGGAAGCCTGGAGAAGAGGAGGCTGAGGGGAGACCTTATCACCACCTACAACTACCTGAAGGAGGTTGTGGAGAGGTGGGTGATGTTCTCTTCAGCCAGGTGACAGGAGACAGCACAAGGGGAAATGGCACAAAGCTGTGCCAGGGCAGGTTCAGATTAAATGTTATGAAAAAATTTTTCACTAGAAGAGTTGTCAGGGCCTGGAACAGGGTTAAGTCACCATCTCTGGATAAAAAAAAAGGCTAGATAAGGTACTTAGGGATATGGTTTAGCTTAGGACAGGAACAGTTGGACTCAGTCTTAAAGGTCCTTTCCAACCTTGTGATTCTGTGAGAACTCTGACACTCTGAATTAAATTATTTTTTCCCAATTGGATTTGTACCATCCCAAAGGCCCTTGCATAGATAGCTTTATCACCTGACTCATTCCTTTTGCTATGCTGCAATGGCTGACCACCAGCATACTGAAACAGCAATAGATGCTAATTCTTAGTAATAATATTTCTCACCACTTACCTGCCCCTTTACTGTGGGTTCTAAGATTTCACAGCAGTAATTCTTACTATTTCACTGCCAACTCTCTATGTATGAGACACCTTTTTGCCTCCTAAGTTACACCTGTCAAGATGAAGCGTATGTGGGAAGGAGGAAGCATGTAGAAAGACCTAACAGCATTATCATCTAGACAAAGCAAATTTAAGAAGAGTGGCTAATTGATCACTATCCAATTTCTGTAACTTGAGTAACACATTGTTATAAACTTTCCCATCTCACACCCACTACATAAGCTTCTACAACATAAAGGAACTTGTAAAGCTTTTTAGCATACAAAGAAGGGGATCAGTTCCACTTCACAAGTTCCCAGGTCCACACAATGTGTTCCTATAAATAAGCTTTTATTTTAGTCAGAGAGGTCAATTCTGATATTACACCCATGTCTCATTTGACTTTTGCATATGGCCCCTTAAGGAGAAGTGTCTTACTACTTCTCTAGTCAGTTTCTGATCTTCTTCATCCCTTTTTTCCTTTCTCTGTCACCCCTTCCCAGGTGGCTAACACTCTCTGTTTTCTCCTCAGTTTAGCCTCTTAAACCCTTAGTTGCATCCTACTATCTTTAAAGTTGACTTATGTTTCAAACCCTTTAAAACCAATCTCTTAAGCATGAAATCTTGTGGGAGTAAAAGTAACAAGGCACCTGAAAGCAAGTGATTTATTAAAGTAAAAATAATTTAGAAATAAAAATAAATAATTATTACCATGGACTGAAGTCCTGCCCTCTGATTTTCTGGCTTTAAAATCCTACGCTTTTGATGCAATGACCTTATTCTCTGGACACAATGAACAAGGAAATTCTTAAGATGCAACAACCAACAGAAGCTAAGCACAGCCCCCTCAGCGACGCTGAGAAGATTTAGCATTTTCTCAGTAAGCTGCAGTTACTGTAAAAAACCTGATGGTGTATAGAGTTTTCTTTAGTATGATGCACGGTGTATTTTTCCAAAAGCGCTGATATCAACGAGTCACCCCACTCCATTGTTGCAAGGCTTCCAGGTAGTGACAAACAAATAGGAACACCTAGTAATACTTAAAGAATGCACTAAATTCTACACACAATTGCCCACGGCAGTGACTTTCTGAAGGAAATGTAACTTTGCCTTCGAGCAGCTATAAAAGCCTCAGTGCTGACTAACAAAATTGATTTAAGCATTGTGATATTAACAAGCCAGTGCTGTACTGAACCATGTTCATTGGTGACAAATTTGTGCTATTATCCCCAAGAGACAAAGCAGTGTGTGCTTACTCACCCTTACAAGGCTGGGAGCAATACATGAGCACGGTATCTTGACATTCTTGAGGCACTTTTCATGAGACATAAAGTTGCAAACTGTGAAAATAAAACAGGAACGGTAAGCAAGTTTTCACAAGTAAGAGGCTCTGACTATATATTTTTATTTGTTTTCCACAAGTAGAATTAGGACCACATCTTTTTAATCACATTTGCTCTCCCATAGGTTTGAGAACATACATGAGTATCACACTTCTTGCAGCGCTTGCTTGTTTTGTTACTAAGATGTTGGCAGTGGAAAAGGAAGGAGAGTTTATCCCAATGCATTGCAGGCCTACAGCAAGTAGTTCCCTCTCTCTGTTGCCATAAGCAACAAAATGAGCTCTTAAATTTCAAAGGAGTCCAAACTAGTTCTTTGATATAGCCAAAGCAGATGGACATGTTTGAAAGTGAATTTTTCTAGAAGCTAATGCACATGACAGGAATAAATGGGAGAAAACACTATTGTTACATACTGAGCATAATGGACGAAAGAAACAACATTGAAGGTCATCAGTGGCATTCAGCTTTGAAAGTCAAGAGCAACTAATTATTTCTTTTACTGTGGGAGCAACAGGTTTAGAATTCTACCTGAACTCCATAAAGCATGCTTTCAAGCAAGAATGTTTAAAAAAAATATCTCATGAACGCTATTCTCCACAGCTTTTTACCATGGATTTACATCATGCTGAACTGTGCAAAGAAAAATAGGGATTCTTCACTTCATTCCCACCACCTCACATGAATTATGATCTGATAAGCCACACAGCTGGGACTTTACAGTTTTCCTCCTTCCAAAATGACTCTCTACCAGTCCAAACATAACGATGCTTACACAGACGCTCAGGCCTCATGGAAGCTCTGACCGCCTGGGCAGAAAATCACTTCCCAATGGCAACTGTTGCTGAACACAGGACAGTTTTGTACCTCCCTGCTTTTCAGAAGCACAGTGGACCACTTCCTAAATCTCACCAGAGACTTAAAAAAAAACAAACAACCCAAATCCCACAGCTTCAAGCTTCCCATCTGCAGCCCATTGCTGCTACTGATTGTACACGAGCACCATAAAGAACATTTTTCCTCTCCTCCCCCTTCTCCAGCTCATTGACTTCTGATCTGACAATACCACTTCTCCCACACCAACTCCAGCATTAAAATCCCTGTCCACTTCTCTATGCTGCTTACTGCCCATCCAAGCAAAGCAAAATCCTTTCCTTTGGATGCTGCAAACAGAAGGATGACCCCTTTCATACTGGTGCTCATCTTAATGTGAGCAGTAGGCAGATGTTTCTTTTTCACTGGTCTCCAAGTCACAAAAAGAAACAGTACTGCAAGTCACTACTCTGTACAAACATATTATACATCATCCATGGTTGAACTGGTCAATTCCTACCATGACACTGTATGCTACTCACAACATGGAGGTAGATGGATGCACCTTACTCTCTTCTCAGGTCTCTGCATCATTTCTACTCATGCTTCCAGAAGGGTCAGCTGGTTGCTGCGAGAGCAGGTCTACAGACACTGCAGAAGAGCTACCTGCCTGTTACCAGCTAGTCTGAAATTTACCACAGTCGTCTTACCACTGCCAGAAGACATCTGCCTCAGCCATATGCTTAGACAGCCTCTTCATTGGTACCCAAAGCTCAGCTGAACCTGGCTATGTGAGGGGGGGACTGACCTGCACAGGTTAGTCATCAGTTGCTCCAATTATCACAGAATCACAAACTGGTTTGGGTTGGAAGGGACCTTAAAACTGATCCTGTACCACTCACCTGCCATAAGCAGGGGCACTCTCCATCAGACCAGGTTGCGCAAAGCCCTATCCAAAGCCCCATCCAGCCTGGCCTTGAACACTGCCAGGGAGGAGGCAGGCACAGCTTCTCTGGGCAGCCTGTGCCAGGGACTCACCACCCTCACAGGGGAAAATTTCTTCCTTATATCTAAACTAATTCTCCCCTTCTTCAGCCTAAGGCCATTACACTTTGTGCTGTCACTCCATGCCCTTGCAAACAGCCCCCTCCCCAGCTTCCTTTATGTCCCTTCAGGTACTGGAAGGCTGCAATAAGGTGTCCCTGGAGCCTTCTCCAGGCTGAACAAGCCCAACTCTCTCAGCCTGTCTTCATAGGAGAGGTGCTCCAGCCCTCTGATCATCTTCGTGGCCTCTTCTGGACTCACTCCAACATGTCCATGTCTGTCTTGCACTGGGGACCCTGCAGCTGAATGCAGTACTACATGGTTCCCCTGGCTCCAATCCACAGAATATGCTGATACGAAGCTTCAAACATAAACGGGCAACTGTTCAATAACTTCATAAAGGAGCAAGCATCAGTGACTAATGAAATTGAGTGAAATGGCATGGTTTTCACTTGAATTTGTTTCAGAAGTGGGCTGACTAGATAAGAAAGAACAGAGCAAGGTGCTGCAGATCAGTCCCAGAAACATCATGGTCTGCAAGAAGCTGCGGGCAACTGAAGTCAGCAAGACCATTATCTCCAAGTGGCTACTAGTTTTATTTCAAGTTCACACACACAATAGCTCAAACACCAGACAATCAAGCCCTACTCAAATGCCCCAGGAAATTCAAAGAAGGCTCCAAATCAGCTGAAAAGTGTAAGGTTCCTTTCACAGACATGGACCTTGAGAGGTGCTCTCTTATTTATTCAGACAGCTCAAGTTATTACGCAGCACCACTCAAGTTTTTTCTTTGTGGTAACCAAAGCAGCAAAATATGGTCCTGAATAAAGACAGCATCTCATGATTCAGCTGAGGAAGCATGGCATAGAAAAGTATACTAAGAATTCAAGCCAACAACTCCAGACAAGCAGTAAAATCAAAAAGTAAATAAAGGTTTCCAACAAGTAGTAAAATAGGAAGGTGCATGAAGATTTTAATTGCTTGACTGAGTGCATACAGAGAAAGACAGTATGCAAAATTATTTACCTCCTAAAATTTAAGGGCAAAGATTGAAGCACTTGCAGAGAATCAAATTAAGGAGTATCAGGAGACAAACATCAGTAGATCTGCATTTCCCAGAGACCATAACACTCTCACATGAAAGATTTTCACACATGTTTCAGGGCATACTCACACACCCCTAGTCTGCTGCTCACATGTCTCAAATGTGGCAGGGAGGACGCACTCTGGCTGCATGTCTTTTTCCTGTCCCACAGAATTCCTCAGGGAGTGAGCTAACTCTTAAAAGTCACCATTTTGTTTTTGTTTTCCACATTCCCCAAAGAAATAAATAAAAAAAAAAAACCCAACAGCAGCAAGCCAAACTGAAGCATGAACAATATTTGGGTGGGGGAGTGGGGGACAGTATGGCAGAAATCCTAAATTTGTATCAGGAGTCCTAGAGAGACAGCACAACTAAGCCTGAGGTCTGATAGCCGGGAGAGGCTTATTGTTTTAAGGGATGATCTTTCACCAGTAAAAACAAGTCAGAAGATGCCATGTAAAGTTTCAGGAGATGCAATGCAAAATGAATAGGACAGGTTATTATATGTGTGACCAAAGTTGTCCCAGGCACAGCACAGTAAGAGAATAAGCAGTACAGCAACACAGTGAGCAGCAAAAGCAAAAAGCAGACGCTAATGAGCGCTGCACAGTTCAGGCAAGCAAGCCCTATGGCAAGCACAGGAGTCTGCCCACTGATTGCTAAACAGCAGTTACAGCTATAAATTCAACCTAGCACATTTTAATTAAATCTGTCATTATCTTGAAACCTTCAAGCCCCACAGTGGGTGTCTAAAAGGTCTGTCATGGTTTAACCCCAGTCAGCAACTAAGCTCCACGCAGCTGCTCACTAGCTCACTCCCCCATGGCAGGATGGGGGAATAGAATTAGAAGAGTAAAAGTGAGAAGACTCATGGGTTCAGATAAAGACAGTTTAAAGAAAAAGCTGCACACAACCAAAGTAAACCAAGGAGTTCATTCCCAATTGCCCATAGGCAGGCAGGAGTTCAGGGAAGCAGGGCTTCGTCACACCTAATGGCGACTTGGGGGCATAAACACCATCACTCCAAATGTCCCCCCTTCCTCCTTCCCCCAGCTTTATGTGTTGAGCATGACATCATATGGCACAGGCCGTCCCTTTGGTCAGTTTGGGTCAACTGTGCTGGCTGTGTCCCCTCCTTAATCCTTGTGCACCCCCAGCCTCCTTGCTGGTGAAGTGGTGTGAGAAGCAGAAAAGGCCTTGGCTGTGTAAGCACTGCTCAGCAGCAACAAAAACATCCTGAGTAATCAACACTGTTCTCAGCACAAGTCCGAAACACATCCTCATACCAGCTACTATAAAGAAAATTAACTCTTTCCCAGCTAAAACCAGCACAGCACATACAGCAACACCCAGGGAACATACAGCCTGTACGTAGCTCTCCAATATACACTTCCAAGGAAACAGAACACATCCCTCTCCTGCCCTCTGACAAAAGCCAGGCATTATTAACTCATGAGCTGTGTAATACTTGCATCTCAATCAACTTGCACCAGTATCACAGGCAGTAATCATGCTGTCCTCCCAACAATTCCACCCTGCTGTCTCTGCTGCAAGGTGCCATGACCCACAGGTACTGGAGCCATCACCTTTTTCAATGCCACAGGCCATACTGGAGACTGGAAAACAAAGAGCTCCTGTGCCTGAAGACAGAAGCAAGTTCCTGCAGCCAAGTGCACGCCTTGCACACACTGGGCCACAGCAGACCCACAAGCTAACTTCAGTAACTCCTAAGAAACAACAGTGTGTTGGCCAACTGCCTGTCACAAAGCCAGCACTGGGAAAATGTCATACCCCTAACATGAAGTGACAACACCATGACTCTTCAGTATCGTCTGGATGACTTGGTAAATAATAATTTCATTATCTGCTAGTGCTGTAACTCACTCGCTTCCATTTTGCTACCTGCACAAACTGCAAGTCCCAGCAAGTGCCTGCCAAAGTTTATTCTAATCTTTTAACAAAGGTTATAGATTATTGAATGACCTAGTTGACTAAAGGGCTTACTCTTATCTTTAAACAAACCATTAGCTCAGCCAGGATTGCCTAGTAACTCAGAATTGTTTTCCCAGCTATCAGTGCACAATAAATTTTTCATTTCTGGAAAAATTTAAGTGCACTGCATTAAAGCACATACTCAGATCGTTAATGTGAATATAAATAAAACTAAATGAAAAGCAGTAATTCTCTGGGGCATCTTGTTAAATGTAAGACTTGGAAGAAGTCCCTGTCTTGGAGACTTTACTGGACTGGATAGCTTGATGTACATAGGAGTACCACATAAATGAAAACTCTCTACAGTCTTCCACAAAAAGCCCTATAAATTTACACAGATTGCATTAAAGGCTTACAGGGGGAATTAAAAACAAGAAAACGCCTTCTTGAAGATGTAATGCTGAACAAAGCTCCTGTGGATTCCCTAGCAGCTCAGCCACTGCACAGCCAGGATGTGCACACAGAGTTTGCGTAGTAGCACTGAGGTGCTTTTTGTGGCACTCCTCCTCATTCCTTCCCTAATAATGTCGAGCATTCAATTTGCCTTTTTGACAATGGCACACTGGGTACATATTTCACTAGATGCATCATTTCAGCTCTAGCTTAATTTCTTGCCAGATCTGTAAAATCTAACTCAAGGTTCATTAACTTGTAAGAGCATTTTTCCCTAATTCATACACATCACCTTACATTCATCAATCCCAGATAATAAAATGTTAGATTAAACTTAATTCCCTTAAAAGACCCTTCTGAAAGCCTTAGCAGCTGATGGACACCTAGCAGTAGTGAACTCTCAGCTCACTACTGGCCTTTGTAGAGGCAATGGTGGGCTCTTAACGAGACAGTTGAGTAAAACATACCCTAATGAGACATTGCTGCCATAAATCCACCTGCAACCCTGCCTGAGTTCATTGCTTCCCTCTATTACCACCCAGACTTGCAGTCAGTGTGGTTTTATTCTAGCATTCACATACCGTGAATGCTAATTTTCAGTTCCAGGGGGAACCTTCCATGTGGAGTACCCCCAAGTGTATCCCCTCTGCTAAGGTGCTCAGAAAAACAAGACAAAGAGGAGGCTGACTATGGCTAGCAACTGACTCTGACACTGGCCCTGCCTTGGAATGGTCTGAGGAATGTTCTCTACATTTCCTTGGGTGCATGGAAATTGTACAGGACCAAAAAAAAAAAAAAAAGGCTTCTACTAGATTAAATATTAGGCAGCTTTTTTCAACAACAGGTGTCTGCAAGTGTTATAAACGATCCTTATCCAAACATGTAATCTTTAAAAGGTGAACACAGCAGTGGAGAGACACGGACAAAGTCCTCATCAGGTATCTGAAGGGCAGTTTTACTCCTCCTGTCCTGAACTGGAATGTCTCTCTGCACTCACATATAATTTCAGTTTCCAAGTCTGAAGTATTAATTTTAAAAAACAAGCACATCTATGAGTAGCTTTCTAGACTAGATATAGGTGGTACAAATATCATAGAATCATGAAGGGTTTGGGCTGGAAGGGACCTCAGACCCATCTTGTGCCAACCCCCTGACTTGGGCAGGAAACCCTCCACTAGCCCATGTTGCCCAAAGCCCCATCCAGCCTGGCCTGGAACACTGCCAGGGAGGGGGCAGCCACAGCTTCTCTGAGCAGCCTGTGCCAGGGACTCACCACCCTCACAGGGAAGAATTTCTTCTAATGTCTAATCTAATTCTCCCCTCTTTTAGTTTAAGGGGATCCCTTGTCCTGTCACTCCATGCTCTTGCAAACAGCCCCTCTCAATACACCAGGTTATAAATTAGACCTTCCACCACACAGCTTTTATCGAGATGAAAGAACAAACATTCCCAGGCTTCCTATACAGTTTAGTAATGAGAAAAGATATATAAGAGAAATAGTTATGTTGCTAGCAGTACTGAAAACCAGCCCCAAATATTAAAATCTTTGTTCCATACATCACCAACTTGAATCAGGCATCAGCAGTCCAGAACATGAGGGAATATTTGAGTTCATCTATGCCACATTAAGCCCTTAACGCGATGTGTTCTGCAGTTAGAGACATTTCACCTCTCCAAAGTCAGAGCTATTCCTCAGAATGCGAATGATCCTGAGAATTATGAAATGTTCTCCTGCTCTAAATGCCAAACCTGAGAATGCTACAAGTTTGACAATTAACAGAAAAATCTTGATATTTGTCAAAACAAATGATTGTGGAAATTCTCATGTTTTGCTCCTGAGCAGACACCTCCCAGGAAAGAAGAGATGGGAAGATTCCTGAGCCCAAACAATGAGGGAAGCACTGTGGTTTCCATACTTTTCTTCTCAGATCTGCAAACCAAAACTCATTACAAGCAGAAAGATGGAAGAGTAGCAATAACTCTGCTCAGCTGATGTCAAACATTCACATATTATAGTTTAGACCGTGTGTTATTTCTGTGCCACGTAAGTACATGGTCAAAACTATTTCTACAGAAATATTTCCTACATGGCATGAATCTCAGTCTGTCCTAGATGTAATGGTAACGAAAGCATGCAGGTAACCTCTAGAGAAAACTGGGCAGCAAGCAAGCTGCACTCAACTTGTCTGTCCTCCTGTGTTCCTGACAAGTGCCTGCCAAACCTGCTCCAAAACTCTACATAGGAGAGACAACCCAGTGTCCCCGCGCAGCCAACTCTGTGCCCTCCAAAGCCCTTTCAGTTAGAAGCCTGGTGCTTGATATCTAAACTAAACCTCCCTCATTCCAACTTATGTTGTTGTCCTGTGCCCTACAACCATGTGCCCTACAACCATGAAGAATTGTTCATTTTCCCTTCTCTTTGCAGCTAGTTCTGCAGCTTGGTACCTTAATGAGACAAGGTGTTAGTTACTTTAATGAGTCAGAGAGGCTTATTTTGCCTCTTGCTGACAGCAGAACAGAAGGGACAGCAAAAAAACCAAAACATGTAAAGTGCCAAATCTTAACTAGTCTTTCAAGTAGTTGTTCCCACCCCTTCCCTCAAAGGAAAAACAGAAAAAAAGGTAAGTGCTCAGCAAGTGAAAAAAAGGATTTTTTTTTTTAAAGAGCACTGGCAATCATTGCTGGAGTAAGAGAAAACAACATGTTCTCTTATTGCTCCTGTTATTAAAGGATGCAAACATTTGTTCAGTCTACCCCCTTTCCCTGGGTTACCCTGAAACACAGCAGAACCATCTGCCTTCTGGTGGATGACCAAACCAAATTGCTTTAGTCCAGGACCTGGAAAAGCATCCACAATTCCAATTTTGTTTGCCAGCATTCATAGAGATATCTTAGCTTCCAGCTCAGTTCTGCCAGGGCATGAAACAGCATCACTGTTTTACAAAGAGGCTGTTTATGAGCACTTGGGGAAAGATGACAGGTACAGAAGAGCTGAACGTGGAAAAATACACGCGCTCAAATTAGTTTAATGAAAAGTACACCCATGCACACAACGGCAAGGATGTTGAGCACAAGAGGCCCAGCTACTGCAGCGTATTTAAAAGACAGAAGGAAGGACAACTGACTTTAGGTGGACAAAGCAGAACAAACAAGCAATCTATCAAAGACAGGGAGTAAACCAAAGCTTCAAAGCTGTTATGCAAGACAACAACAACAGTCTCTACTTTCCAAACAATGAATCAGTGGGACTTAAAGAGCATACCAGCACCAAAACAATTCAAGCCAAGTCTAAGTAACTCTATCAAAACAAAGTTTTATTTTGGTCAAAACTAAGTAGGTTATTTCCTCCCCTCTTCCTGCTCTTTCATGGCATGTGCCTGACATGACAGAAGCCAAAACACAGGTTTAATCTTACAGTACCTCAGCCCTTTAGGGTTTTTTCACTCATTTCTGAAGTTGTCCTCAGTCCTGCAGGCAGGTTGTTTTGTTCAGCAGGACTGTGTTTGCTGAACTGATAATTAGAAGACAATAGCTTTAAGGAAGTGCCCACAGACTAAGTAGTCATATATTGGGAAAGAACTTTTTATAAATCTCAACATTTAAAAATTATTACATAAAACACACTATTATCAGACTGCTTGTCTGATATTATCAGACCCTTCAAGCTGATAGAGGAAATGTTACTTACATGAGTAACTTTAAAGGACCAGTCTCTTCTCACTGGAAGTTTGTGCAACTAAACATATTTCTTACACAGCTTAAGCTCCACCAACAGAGACACATTGAGATTTTTTTTTGTTTAGGACCATGACCATAGGCCAGCAGGAACATGGTGACTATTCACTGAAAGGACTGCTGGATGCAGTATGTGAACCTTGCCAGCTTATTTCCTAATTCATCAGAAACATGCAAAGACCTGTATGCAACATTGGTATGCTCTCTCAGACAAAGAACACAACTGAGTTTAAGTTTAGAAGTCTGTTGTACAATGCTTGCTAAATGTCACCAGGAAGGCTGTCACTAGAAGCTTTGGTCTTCCCAGAACATTTCAAACATCAGCATGACAGGAATGGAAAAAAAACCAAAACAAAACTCTGAAAGCTGTAAGTCATCAGGTGTTAAAAACACCCTCCTCTCCCACTGCAGTCAGAAACCTTAGGCCAGGCCTTGTCTTAGAGCTCAATGAGACGACATTGTAGGCCCTCTTCTGAAAATCCACAAGGAATTAGAAAACAGTTAATGTTTTCCAAATGTTTATTGAACATCCTTACAGATTTCTTGCACTTACCAGGTCCTTTCCTCTAGGACTTCCCAGTCTTACCAACTACCCAGCCATTCCTGTCTCTGCTTTAAACAGAGATGCCAGAATATACTCTGATAAAAATGCAGTTTCCCCCTGCATAGTGTGGACTGAGTTGTACTTTGTATTTCCAGAATTGCCTGTGAGACTAAGCTCTATTTATAGGTATAGAACCAAAACAGAAATGTTTTTGTAACATCCGAGTTCTGTAATTTCAAGGCAACACAATTGAATACCGATCCATTTGTATTTCAGAGATGCTGTTAGGAAATAGCATAGCAACAAGCCAAGTGAAAACAAGACAAGGTACTCAATAACAAAAACAGTCAAAGGAGTTCAACGATATACTTGAACTATCAACCACAGAAGCACCAGTTTAGTTATAGTAGGTTGGATTGAACGGCGGTAGCCTCGCAAACCCCCTAGGCTACACTAAGGACCTCTCATGAGTAAGGCTGTAAATATTGCAAAGTCTAACAACAAACTGTACCTTGCTTCTCCATCTTCCCTGGTAGTGAGGCCAGTATTGCCAAATAAATGAAGAAAACTTCACCTGTCAGAAAAGTACCCTCCCCATCCACCCATCTCCTGGCTTCACACAGAGCAGGTTTCCTAAATCTCGCTAAAAGGCGAAGCTAGAGCCCCTGCACTGTGCACTCAGTTCCACAAGGGCTTCTCATTCCAAGGAGCACGTAACAGCTGACCTAGTAAGCTACCCCACAGTAGCAAAAGTAGCCATGTCCACTTGGTCAAGAGACATTTCTAGGTTATAAGCATTTCCAGCAGAAACCCTAGACACCTTACCAGCTGTGCCCATAAAGAGAAGAGGGGTCCACTCCCCTTCCATGGTGTGCAATAACAATGTGGCCTGGCTAAATGCAGGCTTCAGCTGACTGGATGGTTGCACGCAGAATGTAGTGGCCATCAACTCAATATCTAGATGGAGATCAGTCATAAGCAGAGCCCATCAGGGGTTCATATTAGGACCAGTACTGTTTAATATCATCAGTGATGTGGACAGTGGCATGGAACGGACTCTCAGCAAGTTAGCAAGTGACACCAAGTAGTTCTAGGTGATCCTGCTCTGGCAGGGGGGGTGGACTAGATGATCTCCAATCCCAACCATTCTGTGATTCTGTGGTACAGCGTATGGCAACTGTAGTAGCGATGACATTCAATAGGAGGGGTATTTATTAGTTAACATCAGAGTTTAAATCATTGGCTGTTCTAACCCAAAATCAAATCCCCTTGAGTTAAACACTGGACTATCTCAACCTATTCTCCTACAATACCCCCTAAGTGCACCCTGGACTCTGAACGAAAGCAGTTCCACAGATGGGGTTTGCCTATCCCCAAGGCAAGAGTAACACAGACTGTCTTACCCAATACACTATTTATGTGCATCACATGGACCTCATCCCCTTCCACAGTATGTAAAAGTTTCTGGTTTCCCTAGTGTTAACTAACTGGCATCAGTAGTTGGGGTGCCAGGAGGAACTGTGCTTCAGCACCAAACACCTCTGTAGCAGCTTGAAACCCTTCATACGCTGCTTATGTCTCCTTCTCAGTTGCTATGTAGGCCCTGGATCTTCTGTATGGGCTCCAGAACTCCAGGGGTCAAACTTAAGTCTCCCCTGGTGCTTTCTGGCAGCGACTTCAGGTTGGGCCATTCTCCTCAGCTGCAGTATAAAGCACATTTTCACTATCTGGCCATGTTCGGATGGGCCCAAGGGCTACTGCATGCATGACTTCCTGTTTTGTTGCTGCTCAGGGCCCCATTTGAAACCGTTCTTCTTCCAGGTCACCTGGTAGAGAAGGGCTACAATCAGACTGTAATTTGGGATATGCATCCTCCAAAAATACCACAATCCCTAAAAAAGCCTCTGCTTCCTTTTAGCTAGTTGGTGGAGACAACGTTTTCGTCGATCAAACCCATTGGGATCTGATGGTGTCCACCTTGCCATTTTATTCCTAAAAACTGGAACTCCTGAGCAGGTCCCTTGGCTTTCTTAACTGCAGAACCAGCTTTCAGAATGATTTGGACTATTTTCTTCTCTCTCTCAACAAGTTCTTCTGCTGTGTTGCTCCATACAAGGCCCTGTCAATGCACTGCAAGTGCTTTGGAGCTTCACCCTGTTCCAGTGCTGTCTGGATCAGTCCGTGGCAGATTGTGGGGCTGTGTTTCCACCCCTGGGGCAGCCGATTTCAGGTATACTGGACACTCCTCCAAGTGAAAGCAAACTGTGGCCTGCACTCTGCTGCCAAAGGGATTGAAAACAATACATTTGTGGTATCAATTGTGGTGTACCACTTGGCTGCCTTTCACTCCAGTTCATATTGAAGTTCCAGCACATCCAGAATGGCAGCACTCAGCAGCAGCATGACTTCACTGAGGACGCAATAGCCCACTGTCAGTCTCCCTCCATTAGATTTTGGCACTGGCCATATGGGACTGTTAAAGGGTGAGCAAGTTCTGCTGATCTCTCCCTGACATTCCAGTTGACAAATCAGCTTATGGATGGGAGTCAGGTCTCAGTTGGTGTGGTATTACTCCTGGTGTACCACTGTGGTAGCAATTGGCACCTGTTGTGCTTTGACAGCCTGCATCCCCACAGCAGAAGAGCGCGCCAAGAGATGGGGCAAGTTAGCCATTTAATTTCCTCTGACTCCAAGGCCACTATGCCAAAAGCCCACTGCTCAAAAGACCCCTTTCAGGTCACTGAAATACTCTCCCCTGGGGCAGTCTATACCCATGATGTGTGGAGCCTCCGGGCCAGTGCCAATGGGGTGCTTTTCCCCGTCATTCCCAGTAAAATTCACTTTTGCCTCCAGTAGTGTCAACTGCTGGGATCAGCCTGTCGCTCCAGAAATGCAGATGGGTTCTGCTTCTTCATGGCTCAGTGGCATCAGGGTACACTGTGCACCAGTGTCCACTACACTCTTGTATGCCTGGGGGTCTGATGTACCAGGTGTGCTGGTTTGGGCTGGGAAAGAGTTACTTTTCTCCATCCTAGCCAGCTGGAGGCTACAGTTTGGATTTGTGCTGAAAACAGCATTAATAACACAGGAATGTTTTTGTTGCTGCTGAGCAGCGCTTACACAGAGCCAAGGCCTCTTTTGCTTCTCATACCACCCCACCTGCAAGTGGGCTGGGGGTGCATAAAGAGTTGGGAGGGGACACAGTCAGGACAGCTGACCCAAACTGACATCCTGTACCATAGGACATCACACTCAGCATATAAAGCTGGGGGAAGGAGGAAGGGGGGACATTTGGAGTGATGGTTTTTTGTGTTCCCAAATCACCATTAGGTGTGATGGAGCCCTGCTGTCCTGGGTATGGCTGAACTCCTGCCTACCCACGGGCAGTGGGGAATGAACTCCTTGGTTTGCTTAGCTTGCCTGTGTGCCTTTTGCTTTACCTATTAAACATTTTGTATCTCAACCCATGAGTGTTCTCACTTTCACTCTTCTGATTCCCTCCTTGATACTGACAGGGGAGAAAAAAGCAAACAATTGCATGGAGCTTAGTAGTATGCTGGGGCAAAACCATGACTCTAGGCCATTACATCCACTGAGTCCAATAAACCTAGCAGTCTTTTTCCTACACCTGGCTGAAGGCAGCATCCCTCTAGACCTTGTTATCATACTTTTTACTCATTTCTTGTAAAACGTTTTACAAGAAGTAAATTATCTCTATCCTAGCCTAAAAACAGGACATCAGGGAGACCCTATGATGACCTTTCTATACTTAAAAGAGCTTATAAGAAAGATGGGGGTAAACTTTTTAGCAGGTCCTGTTGCAAAAGGACAATGAGTGATGGTTTTAAACAAAAACACAGTGGATTCAGACTACTGGAATTTTTTTACGAGGGTAGTGAAACACTGGAAGAGGCTGCCCAGAGAGGTGGTAGATGCCCCATCCCTGGAAACACTCAAGGTCAGGCTGGATGGGGTTCTGAGCAACCCAATTAAGTTGAAGAAGCCCCTGCTCATCGAAGGAAAGTTGGACCAGATAGCCTTTCAGGGTCCCTTCCAATACAAACTATTCTATGACTCTATTAGATGTTACGAGAATGGTGACTTCTGCATAGACTTTACTTTTCCGTCTTGAAACACAGGTACAGAGATTTCCCACATGTGAAATTCAGGTGGGCACAAAATTCCAAAGATGTACGATTTTAGCATAGACCAGATCCTCAACATCATGGGCATTTTCTTCTTCAGACAGATGGAAGAGCGCCAAACTTACATTCAGATCCAGAAAGCAGCAACACCTCTTTTCTTGATGTTCAGGCCAAAGACAGGACAGTGCCCTGGGACAAGGCAGTGGTTCGCTGATGGAGAACCAGAAACCTCTAAGAGGACTAAAACATCAGGAGAAAGCTCATCAACTTGTTTTCTGACAGTTCCCAAAATAAGACCTTCCATGGGAAGAGGCATCCCACTTACCAATGTGGAATTGCACATGGGAGCCTGGAGGGACTCACTTTTTCCCCTCTGTCCACCAAGTTCACCTTTCCACCACATGGTTCTAGCACAGTAATGCTCTACTGGGAAGTGACATCCACTGTGCAACAGCCACAGACCTTTGGGATCATTGTGATTCTCCTTCCAGCAAGAAGGAATCACACATTCCCTATCTTAAGGGACTAGCAATGGTACTCAGTCATGTGGAAGACTGGGATCCTGAAAATAAATGGAACACAGAAGTCTACCTACTGAGGGGCAAACAAGAGCAATGCATTAGCTCTTTTTGTACAGGCTAGAGGATGAAGGTTACCCATATAAACCAGATGCCAGCTTATTTAACACAGTTATGTCTTTTTGACAGGTCTTACAGGCTGAAGCCTTGACACAAAGGGTCAAGTCAACTTGAAGTCTGAGAGAAAAACAACTGATCACTCTCACTGCACCTGCAGTGAAAGGCTACAGCTTCTAACACCCTTGAAAGAAAAGAGATCTTCCAATAACACTCAACTCAGAATTTCAGCAAGATGCCATGGGTAAAAGAAGGATATCAACTACCAGATACCTCTACAGACACACCTCGAACACGGCTTAAATATTGGTCTTTCAGCCTGGTTTTGTCTTAAGCTGGACCCTCTTTTGTCTTCTGCTGCAGACTGCCCACGTGATCAGCTCAACCACCGAGAAAAGACGGTGGCTAGAGCAGAGTAGCACCAGGTCTGCAGCATCTGAAATGAAACGGGACAGCAAGGGCAGAGAAACCCACAGCAGTTAAACCAGGAGAGCAATAAGGAAGACCCAGAACCATCTATCTGCTACAGGACATGCACACCAGCGGCATCAACATTAATGACACAGCACTTCACTCCCTGCAGCTGTTGTCTACAACAGCTTCTCCAGCTAACTGCTTTCAGGACGATGCTTTCTTTACAAAGAGAAACTCTGTCAATTGTTTAACTTTGTCAATTGTTTATCAGCATGCTCCAGCTGACTCCAAGCTACTGGTCAAAACAAAGAGCTATAGATTAGTGTTCAGAACAGACTAACACAACAAAAACCAGAAGGCAGTCTGACCCAGCCCTCATTTTTGAGGAAAATCCACTAAACCAATTTGACATTCACTGAAAACATCCTTGTAATTAAAACTTCATCATTCTTAGAGTATATGCAAAAATGCTGCAGGTTTTCAGCCTTCACATACACAGCCTCCTGTGTCACTACCACTGGTTGTCCAGTATCACAAATGGGACTTCACACACCACAGTATCAATGTTGTGATTCAGTAGAGGGTTTCTGAAAAGCCAGGTAGGTAACAGAAATCTCCTACAAAAATCAGCCCTGTTAAAACTTCTACAGTTTTAGACATATTCACGTCAAAATTCCTCCTCACTTACAGAAAGGAAATAACAGTAGTACATCTTCAGCTTCGGAAAAGAACAATTTGAGTTACACTTAAATAAACAGAGCAGATCATAGCAGAACTTAATGCACAGTAGGACTTCATAAGCCATGATGCCATTTTGGCAGAAAATCGTGAAATTTATAAAATTGCACAGAATCCCTCACAATCCTCAAAGATTTGGAGACACAGAATCACAGGATGATAGCGGTTGGAAGGGACCTCTGGAGATCACCTAGTTCAACTCCTCCATCAGAGCAGGATTACCTAGAGCAGATTGCACAGGACAGTGTCCAGGTGGGTTTTGAATCTCTCCAGCGGAGGAGACTCCACCTCTCTGGCAGTCTGTCCCAGTGCTTTGCCACCATCACAGTGAAGATGTATTTTCTCATATTCAGGTGGACCTTCCTGTGTTCCAGTTTTTGCCCATTCTCTCTTGTCCTGTCACTGGACACCACTGAGAATAGTCTGGCCCCATCCTCCTGACACCCATCCTTCAAGTGTTTATAAGCATCAGTAAGATCAATGACATTCTGTTCTCTACAGCAACTGTAATACAGCCCTGCCCGTACGAAGCATATCACCAGAGACACATAACATACACAGCACATGCAGTCCTCACACACAGAGCCTCACTGCATTTGCTATGTGCTTTGGGTTAAGGGTGACAACCTAAGATTTCCTTCCAAAAGCTCTGTAAGTCTTTGAATGGACCAAGGAAGGAAAGAGAGGCAGCATTTTATGTAAATCCAGCCTCCAATGCTTAGTGGTGTAACCAACAAGCAGGAGGGCTGCAATCCCTAGAACATGCACTTCCTTCTACCTTGCCTGCCTACCACTGCTCAGTGTAGCTAAAATAGCACCCACCTACCTCCACAGCACAGTTAGAATTTAAAATTAAACACTGAATACAAGTAAAAGGTAGGCCAAATTATTAACACATGTAACCCAAAGATGCGTGTTCCTCTCTTAATTTGGGTAATCCCACGGTTATCTAGGGTATCTCAACACTTCCTGGCACAGCAAAAGTGAAGGGGGAAAAAATAACAAAAAAAAGAAAAAAAATAATCCCTAAGTTACCATAGCAACCTCTACCTCTTGTTCATATAGGGTTTCATTTCCAAACTGCATCACAGAAGTGTACAAAACTATAGGATTTGAGTGAAAATAGAGCTGCAAAGAAAAGAGAAAAAAAAAACCCAAACCACAAAGAAACGGGGTTCTGTGCAAGCTGGGTAAGTACATTCAGTATTTTCTTCATTGTGGTTGCTACAAGGGTATTAGTATGGTCAGGAAACTAAAGCCAAATGATTCATACAGTGGTGAATCAGAGGAAAATAAAACACTCACAAAGCACTATTTCCAGAAAGGCTAGCAAACTGAAGGTGCTAATCTCAGAGTTAGGGTTTTTTTAAAATCATTGGTCCTATTTTTATTATAAATCTCAAGTACTTTATAAAGATTTCTGTTAAGAAAGACCGAGGATTTAAACTCCACAACTCAGGCCTGAGTCACTGATGAGACGCAGGACTATACTCACCTTGAATTTAAAGAACAGTCTCTTTCACATGAGTAAGATCATATGCGAATTCACAGAAGCTGAACACAACATCTACCTGGAGAAGCCTGCAGAGTCCAGTTATATACACCACTTATGAGTATATCAGAACTCCCAAGGTGCAAAAGCTCTGTTCACAAAACAGTAAAATTGATAATCTCTCTCCAAGAAACTATAAATCATTCCTAAAGAGGGATCAAATGATATCATTTTCTTTATTCTGGTTTGTTGTTGCTCAGTTTGTGGGTTTTTTTTTTTTAATCAGACTCACTGCAAGTTCTTGTTGCACTTGCTCTTAATTTATTATGTAGCATAATCAGGTATTAATTTATACACATGAATTATCAATGCATGCTGAAAGGTTCTTAAGACTTCCCATGAGACTGTATTTAGAAAAAAAAGTTATACTGAGTAAAAGTACCAAATAGGTATAATACATCTCCATTATCTTTCCAGACCTAGAAAAAGGAAGAGCACGTTTATTTTTTAAATAATCTGTTTGCACCTCCTGATGAAAAAGGGTTTGAATGAAAAATACAATAACTTCAAGAAATCTCAAGGCACTTTCCAGACAGGTGCTATTCTGGAGTAGAGTGAAGATAAGAGGAACAGAGTAAGAGAGGGCAAAACCAGAAGGGACACAATGATACTTAGCTGATTGGAAGGGTATTTTTAACATCCTACTTCAGCCTGTTTCTGAAAAATGGTTCAACTGTGAAGGTCTGATAGCAGCAGGCACTGTTGGGAATATGCAGCACTGGTTAACTTTTTCACAAGAAAAACTACAGGCATGGTGCAGAAACCAAACAGGAATCTTTTAACATGTTTTGGTTTGGGCTTTTTTTAAGGTACAGTACATCCAATGGCACCTGTAAAGTTTGCTTTGTGCTGCACTTTGCATTTTAGATGAGAACGTTAACAAACTGATGGTTTAGTTGCTGCCAAGCAGTCCAGGACTTTTCAGCTTCTCATGCTGCTCTGCTAACAAGAAGGCTGGGGGCAGCCAAGAAGCTGGGAGTGGACACAGACGGGGCAATTCACCCAAAGTGGCCAAAGGGGCTATTCAATACCATGCTGTTGTGCTCAGCATGAATGGGGGGCTGGTGGAGGGGAGCACACAGCTGCAGGATACATGGTGCAGCTTTGGGACGGCTCTAAGCTATACAGCCTGAGTTGTGCAGTTGAGAAACTGCACCGTGTGTCACCAGTTTTGTGTGCTTTCCTATAAACCCCTGTTGCTCTTATTTCTCTCTCTCTCTGCTCTCCCAGTAACCTGTCCTTAGCCTTAGCCCAACCCATGAAGTTTGCCTGTCTTCCCCCTTTCCTTCCCCCTCCCTTTTCCCTCTCAGCTGCTGACTGGTGCTAAACCATGACAGTGCATTAGCTTGCAGAAGTGTCTTGAGACTTTTAAATTATCTAAATATTTGTGAATATCCAAGAGGTTTGAAATCAGCTTTTCCAGCCCTCTGTATCAACACTGTTTTGAAAGAGGTTTAACATGAAAAAGCAGTTTTTCCTAGGTCATACTACTTAGACTTGAAACAAAGGTGTAGGCCCAAGTCTTTTTACAGCAGATACATTCCAAGATTGCTAGTGTTAATTGGCTTCCCCACACAAGTCTGTGTGTGATGATTTACACTCACCCTGGCATCCTAACTAAATTCTGAAGAAAATCTTCCATCTCACAAAAGGCATTCTTTTATTCTGAAAGAGAGCACCTATGGTCTCAAACAGGACTAGCCTTTTCACTTTATGTTCAGTTCCTTCCCTCATGCCCTCTTCATGTTTATAGGAATCTTAGCAATTTCCTTGTGGTGTTCTGCCTTCTTTTGAAGCTCCCAACCACGCAACAATTTCAGGACTGAGGAAATATTTTACTTTAAAGCACTTCAGGAACCGGTTAGTGGAGGACTCCTATGCTCACTGGTTAGTAAGGCGTACCTGTTCTTATCTCTGTGCACTGCAGAGAAAGGACAGACTCATTTCCTGAATTACATCATAACAAACCAAGACTTTAAAATTTCCTTCTGCAGGAGAAAGAAATGCAATGAGGAACAGAGATTTTTTTTTTTCCTGTTTTTTTTTTTGGCTACATATTTTTGCAGTGAAACCACAAGCCCCATTTCCTAGCCAGTGCAATCTACCCTGCAGAACAACACACTGCTCCTAGTTTAACACCTGAAGTTCAAATCATTCAGTTTCTCACAGACACATCCATTCAGCAAAATATGAGGAATATCACTAGCAGTCCACTACATATAAAACCTCCAGGGAATGAATAAATTGCTTTAGATCTTAGATGACATTATTTTTACATAGGAAGTGTCATGGCATTTATACCATACAAGGGGTATTTAAAAAGAACCCAAGCAGATGAGCAATATCAGCATATTACATTCATAATCCTAAGCATAAAGCACTCATAATCAATTTTAAACAGAGAAAAAGTAAGAAAAATATAAGACTACAAATACATGTATTCTTCCTGTGTATATGAATACATATATATATACACACACTCACACACCCATATTCTTCCAGAGCCAAGCGAATAAAACCAGGAAGTTAAATTAGGGGTTGACTGTATTCTAATGAATAACAAACTTTCACAAGTGAGGGAACAGTAGGCAACAATATGGTTTAAAAGGAAGAATACGATGGTGGCACATTCAGAAAAAAAAAGAAGTACATTTCCACTTAGTTCCTTATCACATTGTGATACCCACATGTTACGTTTTTGCAGTCTGCTTGGGAGTGTTTCCTAACAGCCCTCTCTCAAAACTGAAAGGTGCTATTGAAACCAAAAGGGGAAAGGATGAACAGGAGGTGATCAGCTCATATTATTTTATAATTTTGGAAGGTCTGTAGGCTACACATACATCCTGTTATTTTCCCAGTGGAGCTGAGGCAAATTAAATAGATGAATATATCTTAGTCACTTCTTCAACAGGAGTTGCAACAGGAGCTTCAACAGGAGCTTCATCAAAGGGATTTTCCCAGGACAGGCTCAGGATGGCTTCAATGAGCAACAAGTAGCCCAGGAGGAAGACAGTCCGAGCTGATGAAATGCAGCATTAGAAACAACTCTAGAAGAAACCAGAGACCTTACCAAACCCCAAAGGTCATCTGAGGACAGCCCAATTCAAAGAGAATTCAAAGCTGCCAAGCGAGAAGAGCGCTCCAAAATCAGAAAGAGATCCAGGTTTACATGGAATAGTAAGGAGAAAAGCAGCATTACAGACAAGTTGTAAAGAGCATGTAATCGAAGAGGAGAGAGTAGACGAGCAACAGGGACCCTGTCCAGAGAAAACCCACTGGAAACGATGCAACAAAATTCCTTACCCCTGGACTTGGAATTCAGAGCAAGGCTGAGGAGAGCAGAACTGACAGAAACATCCCTTACAAACAGCCAAAGAGCAGAATGAAAACGAAAAACTTTGCACAACATCCTCCATAAGCCGGAGACACCCTAACTCTAGATCAGGGTCTATCCTTGGGTAATAAATGCCCATTGTACCCGACACATCCCTTATAATAAGGCAATTGTACCCGACACATCCCTTATAATAAGGCAATTGTCAGTGCAAAGTGATTGCTTAATGTTTGTGGTTTTTTCACCTGGAAAACCCCAAGATACTGTCTAACAGTACCGGGTATTTTACTGAAAGAAAAGTAACGCCACTACTTAAAAAAACCTGCTGATGATTAGAAGTGAAGGACAGAGTAACCACAGAGACACCCACTGCTGAGTAAGATGTACATGCTACATTCTCTTCTAACACAAGCTTCTGTACCTGTAAGGAGGAAAAGCACACCACGTCTAGAGAAAGGGGAGGTCTTACCAAAATGTACTGCTTTCCAAAAAGCAAGCAAACCTTCATCACGGTAAAATGCATGCAAGCATTACAGAAAATAGCAACAGGCAAGTGCTTCTGCACCCATGAAGTACTGAGGTCACTTCTGATTGAAACTCTGCCCATGTTTTAAGGAAAACACTGTTAAATGGCTCAGTACAGTGCTTAGAAAATGTTTTATGGTGAAAGCCTTAGAGTTCAACATCCTTTGTTTATCAGAAAGAAATAACTAGTTAGGCATTTATCTTCCACACAACTGCAAGAAAGAATAAAAGGCATTTTAGACCCTTAGCGTGGTCTGCAGGAAACACCAGATGAAAACCGATTTTTTTTTTTAATCAGGGAAGAACCAGAGGGTATTAGCCTAGAATATGGCTTAGGAACACACAAACCTATTAAATCTAAGCAGTATTAGGTGAAAGATCATCTAGAAAGGAAGCCTGCATAGAGCAAGCCACCACCACTCCAGACCATGACGGATTGATGAACACCTTCTTTATTGCTCTTCTCATTTATCACCAAGTCAGACTGAGGCAGAAACACAGAAGAAATATGAAAGTGCTGTGCAAAGCTTGGTACTGGATTACTGGCTTTAGCACTTTCTGTGGTAAGTTATTTCCTACATAATTGAGTTTCTGAACCAAACTCTGTGATAACACTATCAACACAAAATACAGCTTCCAGCTTCAAAAGCTGTGTGCACCCTCACAGAGCTCCCTGTCCCTTCCTCTGCATCACTGCTGGTGACATTACCCTCCAAAGAAATACTTGGAGGAGGCAGGGAAAAGAAAAGCGAGAATTCCAATACAAAATGAATTATCCTTTGAATCCAGATCAGCGAGTAAGTTGCATCTTTCAGTGTGTCAGCTAGTCCTCCAAACATCCTTCCTAACATATGTTTCAGCTTGACCAGAACTGAGATAAGTTTCTGTGTCAGGGTTTCTTTCAGGGAGGGTTGTTTGCTTTTGTTTTTTCTTCTTTCTTGACAGTCTGTGTGTTTGTTCCCATGGTGGATTTAGAGTCACGTGGCTCAATCTAATTTTTAAATGCAGCAAAGTCACATCCACTCAACAACATCTCAACCACAAACTCATGTTGTATCTCAATATCAAAGATCTTACTGTTGCACGGAAAGGCCCCACCACTGGCAGGGAACCCACTGAAGAACAAAGCAAGCAAGGCCTCAAAATTCAGACTTACTGTGGGACAGAAGCAAGATTTTACTGTGGTTTTACCCTCTCACACCTTTTAGCTTAAAATGCACCAAAAGCAAGCCAAGCTTGTCAGAAGAATTTTTTTTTTCCTTTTGAACTGCAAGCATGAAGACTTTCCAGGGAATCTTGTACATCATTTACTTCCTTCATACTGAATAGAACGGAACCAACAGGGCCAAGGATGTTCAGGCTACCTGTCCCAAGAACAGAATCCACTAGAAACAATGAGAGTTCAAGAGAATTGCGTCTCATCCCTTTATTCCCTGCTGCTACTTTCATATCCCTACAGAGACCATGCTGATCTAACTCTCAGTCTTAAACTAAACCACACCTTCCCTATTTGACTCCAATTACTTAGAGCAGTCTTCAGATGGAGAAGACTCAATTCAAAACACATCCCCAGACCACTGCAGAGATGCTGTCTGAATGTCCTCAGGTTCTCCTACACCAGTGAGGTACAACACTGCTTGTCCATGCTCTGGGACATGTCTATATGAATCATAGCAGCTTTGTGGCTATCTTTAAATCAGAGTTTTATGGCACAAATATAACTCCAATTCACCATTTACATTTTATTCTGGAAAAGCTGCAGAATTGGGAGAAACAGGGATTTCTGCATCTTGGAATAACTTTGGGGGTTCTCCTTAGAATACAATGCCTAACACCCCCCCGTCCCCAAAAATACAAAACCAGAAAACAAGGACGCTCTTACCTGAAACACTGACTTTGTGTCTCCTTATCAAGTACCCTGCCTGCTCAAGTGACATTTCCCTAGCAGACACAAAACATACCAAAAAGGCTCTAACAGTAGTTTCCAGTAAATGCTCTAATGAATATATATAGATATAACCTAAAAATGGCTAAACGGGTCCATTAAATTTGCTAACCAACTTGCTTATTACTTAAATCCCTTACCTTTTACCTTGGTTAAAATAAACCAAACGGAGTTCACATTAGAAAGATCTGTAACTGTAAATATTTGTAGTCCCCAAAAATTACAGATTCACAATTCTTCCTGCATATTTTTTGAAGTCTTTTATGGAAAAAAGAAAAAGCACCTTAAAAAGAAACATATTCACCGGTAGCTAAAATAAACCTCAAACTCAAAATTAAAAAATCTTCCCAATATTTTTTCATGTATGAAATCAGTTACTTACTCTGTGCAGTACCAATGAGAACTGAACTACTCTTCTCATAAAAATTAAAATATTAAATATATGGAATCTGTAAGGTGCACAGATGCATGCACTTGCACCACCCCTTCCTTACCAAACCTGAGGAACTTTCTCAAAACTGAAGTGACCAGGCTTTGGAAAGCAAGGGCAATGTAAGACAGTTATTGTTCATGTTACAATCCAAACATCGCTTTCTTTCACACACATGCTTATCAAAGGAAGTGACAGCTACAAAGAGTAAAGTGGCAAGAAAAATGGAGTTATTTACAAAGGGTTTACAGAAAACAAATCTGCGGTGGGAAAAAAAAAAGAAAGAAGAAAAATAAACCACAGCTGCAAGCCTGGTTGACTGAGATTACAATAAATGTGCACAAAAGCTGAATACAGTGACATCTTCAGACCAACTAATCCACACAGAAAGACAACTACTTCCCCTGTAAAATTTCACTTAGAAAATACTCTGCTAATCTAGCAAGAGAGCTGCAGTTCTCCCCAGGAGTGCCTCCTGTCCAATCCTGAGTCCAAAGTGCTGGCAATAATAGTAGTGGCCCGGAACTGGAGAGGGAAGTTACTTTAGAACAGAGGGATTAGATCCAGGACACTTTGTGCCCTGTACAGAGAGCACTGAGCATCTCTTCTATGCATCTTTCAGAGTCCACAAGAAGAAAAGGGAAGGACCACTTGTCTTGGCTAGCACTGCCAGAAATGTGTTAAGAATTCATTAAGCTTTCTTCTGGTTTTGCTACACACACTGGCATGTGCCAGTAAGCCAAGCAGTTGATTAAGTTTACTGAAAATCTCCATAGACCTGATCATTCACATACAGAAAACTCCATTTTCCAAGGGTCAAAAGCATGATCACAATTCAAACTCAAATACAGGTCATCTAGGTCACACAACTACTCAAAATAATGACGGGCAGGAGTTTTTCTTCTTTTTATTTATTCCCCTCCTTTAACTGATGGAGTTTTATCACCTGCATGCTCAGTTCCCTTCAAAGTTCAGAATCTTTCTGTTTTGATCAGGGCTAGCTTCAGAGAACTTCAACACAACCAGCATCAGGACACTGACTATGTTGAACCTGTTGATGTGGAATAAAACCCAGTGCAGATTCACCTAGAAAACAGGCCACTCCACAGCTTCATTTCGAAGTCTGTAGGTGGTTTATCAAAAGGAGTTCAAAGAAAGACGGACGGCATCAGCTTAGCTGCAATTACACCCGCAATCCTTGTCTCACTGGGAAGAAGAAAAAGGAGATAGCAATCAGCTACCAAGTTTTTCCAGTCTACTACAAACATTTCCTTCACTAAAAGCTGAACAGGTTATTTTTTTCTATTATTTATTTTTAATCAGCTTGGCATTCCTAGAGATCACTTTTTAATTGCTTTTCAAAGAACAACGATCAAACTCCATTAGTTAAAGCAAATGTGACAAGGAGGCAATTATTAAATGGAATTTACTTAAAATATCATTCAAGAAACCATATTAGCATTTATTAAATAACTCAGGAAAAAAAAAATCATCTGCCAAGTTATTCAGCCAGGTGCAAGGGCATACACAAGGCTGTCATAAGCAGCCACTATCAGCAAATGATCCATTGGGTATTTTTAAAATTTGTCATTTAGCAGTATGCTTTTGGAAAACACAAACACAACACTGAGAAGAGCTGGTTGGAAATAGACAAACAACAGAGACACTGATGTAGCAGGTGTCACTACAGGGTTTTCCACAGACACTTGGGGGAGGGAATGCTACAGCTATTGAAGACTAGAAGAATTTTCTGTCTCTCATTAACCCTCACAAACGACTTGTACAGGATGGAGGTTTCAGATGTAGGTTTGAAAGAGGCATCTTAACATTAAGACTCAGAATTGCCTCATTAGCACACAGTCACTAGACAGCAGTGGTAACAATCTTTACAGAAAATTCAGCCTGAAAAGCCAAAGAGGAAAGATAATTCCAGACCACAAACTGCTAGTGTAGAACTAGGAAAAGACCCTAAATTAAAATTACAGGTACTTGCTACCTTCAGGTACACAGTATGTGAATGGGAAAAAAGTGAGGCGTTGTTGACAAAAGCCCTTCACATTTTCATAGCTGTTAACATACTAAAGTTGCTCAACTCTTCAAGTAAAAAAACCTGGCACCTAAATACCCACTTTTATGACCCTAATAATTTGCTTTTTTTTTTTTTTTTTAAAGGCAGTGATATAATAAAAGACTATAAAGTACTAGCTTTGTGCATTTTCACAACTTAGGAAATTTTCACTTGAGTTGGGGGCTTTTTTTCTGTTAGGGCAAAAAATTACTTTCTTCTGCCCAGACAGAGTAACACATCTCCCAGCAAAGTTATAAGCATATATATAATCATTCTTGCCAGATCTCTTTTGCACCATGCAGGCACACGACTTCCACCCAGCTTAATCCCACACCCCCTTCACCCACAGCAATGACAAATAGCAGGAGCTATTTCAAACACTGTGGGGTACCTGCTCTGCAACCACAGCCTTGTTTGATACTACCCAACAATGAGGCTCTTGTACTACCCAATTCCTTTGGACACGGTCATGGAGACCCAACCCAAGCTGGCTGGGCTGCATATGCTCAAGAAAACATTAAGGTGTTGGCCAGGGGTAGCTTTTGGTTTTGTTTTTAAAACAGGACATGGAGAACTCTCTTCGCCCTACAATGTTTGCCTCTGCTAGACCAGAGCAAGCCACCATTTTGTCGCCTCCAGGAACCCCAGCTGCTGGTGGGGTTCAGCAAGGAGACCTGGTGATTCCTCCTGCCCTCCCTGGCATCGGCCCAGGCTTATAAGGTCCAAACTCCAAGCAGGTCATGGCTCCTCGACGGCATGGGGGATTCTGGCAGTAAAAGCACTCCCAGAACAGCTCTGCTGCAGGCCACTGGTCGCCCCAGGAGGCACTGGTGGGGTGGTCACTGGCCTGCAGCAGACCCATGCTGGGCTGGGCAAGGGCAGTGCTGGATCATGGCAAACACCTGCATAACCACACAGGTGCAGCAAGCGCCAAGCTCCTGATATTGCTGTTCAAGTTTTAATTCTTATTTCCACAATTTCCCGGATTTATTATAATCACGACCATTATTGTATTCGTCATTAACGTCAGACTTTCCAGTCGTGGCACTGCTAGAATCACTACCAGAGTTATTAACAGAATTTTTAGCATTGCTGCTGGTTTTAGACTTGGGCAGCCTTAGAATTTCTTCGTATTAAAATTTCTGTACCACTGTTGCCATTAAAGTTTATGGTTAAAATTTTAAACCACTGCCACATTTCTGACTCTCACCACTGTCAGGGCGCGCTTGGCCGAACGAGCTATTCTCATCACTGGAGCGCTAGCAGCAGTAAACACCCGCGTTTTCATTGTCCTCTCCCTCCTTTGCCCCCCTCCCCATCTCGCCCCGGACGTGGCGGTCGCTCTCAGCAGGTCCCTCACGCCGGACACCCGCCCCGGCCAGCGCGGCGGCGAGGCGCCCGGCCTGTCCCCTCTCTCTCCCCGGGCGGCTGCTCCGCCTCCCGCCCGGCCGCCCACCGCCCTCCTCATCCCCTTACCCTCGCACTGGTAGCCGGCCAGCCCCCAGATGAAGTCGGTGCAGTAGTGGCAGAAGGTGGGCTTGGTGAGGGTCACCCTACGGAAGCCGTGGCCCGGCAGGCTGCCGCCGCCCCCCGCCGCCGCCACCACCACCGCGGCGCGGCCCCGTCCGCCCAGCAGCGGGCTGGAGGCCGGGCTGCCGCTGCGCAGCGAGCGCGTCCCGTCCGCCATGCCCGCTCCTCGCGGCGCGGCACCGGCCGCCGCTCGCCCTCGCTTCCGCCTGAGGCGGCTGCGGCGGCGGCGGCGGGGGGCGGGCGGCGGGGGCGGGCGGGGGCGGTGCCCCGTCACGGCCCCGCCGGGCGGCGCCGCGCTGCCGCCTGCCGGCCGCACGCGTGGCGCAGCCCGCGCTGGGGCGAGAGGGGCGCCGTCCCGCTGCCTGTTCTCAAGCCCGCGGCCCTTCCTCGGGGCCGCGCCAGTCGGCCCCTCTCCAGGCGTTTCTGGTGGCGTTTGGGCCTGTCCTGGGTTGCCCGCGCTCCTGTACAGGTGTGAATTACCAGAGGGCGCGCAGATCCGGGTGAGCGCTGGAGAAGCGGGTGGCAGGGCGCTGCAAAACGAGCTCCTCTGCAGCAGTGTAGGTGTTAGGTGGGCAGCAGAGGTGGGGGTGCTTGGGTGCCATCCCGCCGCTGCCGGTGCACTGCAGGCAGTGGCAAAGCCACAGGAAGGGACGTTGAGGCAGGGAAGGAAGACCCTGTGAGAAGGTCTCACCACAAGCAGGCAGTGGGTTCCACCTCCAGTTTCTTAGCCGTGACAGTGACCCGGGTGGTTTGGCTAGCCCAGCGTCGTGCAGTTTTGTAGTGCACAAACCCCCATCTCAGCAAGTTCCCCAGTGATGCACTGGGAGAAGATGGTTTGCCATAGATTTGGCTTTCAACTCTCAACATAGAATCCCAGACTGGTTTGGGTTGGAAGGGACCTCAAAGCCCATCTTGTTCCAACCACCCGCCATGGGCAGGGAACACCCTCCACTAGCCCAGGTTGCCCAAAGCTCCATCCAACCTGGCCTGGAACACTGCCAGGGAGGGCCAGCCATAGCTTCTCTGGGCAGCCTGTGCCAGGGCCTCACTACCCTCACAGGGAAAAATTTCTTCCTTATATCTGAACTAAATCTCCCCTCCTTCAGCTTAAGGCCATTACCCCTTGTCCTGTCACTCCATGGCCTTGTAAATAGCCCCTCTCCCTCTCTATGCCCCCGTTAAGTACTGGAAAGCTACTATCTCTGCCTTTTAGAGAATAAAGGGCCAGGCAGTCTCTTGCTGCTATAAAACATTTTTTATGTCCTTTATGTTCACTTCACTTCCTTGCTGCTGCTTTTGAAAACACACCCCAGGATGTTTCCATGTTGCTAGTCTCTTCCTCTGCCTCTGAAATGCTTCTACTTCTTTGAAAGTTCCTACATGAGG
This sequence comes from Laterallus jamaicensis coturniculus, assembly GCA_022605575.1. Lineage (NCBI taxonomy): Eukaryota > Metazoa > Chordata > Aves > Gruiformes > Rallidae > Laterallus > Laterallus jamaicensis. The sequence continues at coordinate 25,873,328 of JAKCOX010000010.1, forward strand.
CAAAGTATTGTGGCTGGAGTAGGTTGAGACAAGAAAGGAGGCTATGCCTTTGGATTTTGTGTATTTTTGTGCATTATAGATGTATGCTGTCCCTATCGCTGCTTGTCTAGTTAGTTCCCAGATCGCTCAGCTTCACATTAAATGAGAATCTCCACTGAGCTGTCTAAAACAACATCCAGGCACCTTCATTAAGTTATGACAGACAAGAAAAAGGTAGTTTAGATTTTCATCTCTGACCAATTTATTTGTGTGGTGGTGAAAGGTTTAATAAACCATCCTGTCGTTTGGCAGACAAACACTGAAGTCTTTCTAAAATTTATTAGCAACTTCTATGGTCCACTACTAATCTTACTTTATATCTCCATTCCATGTTGTTAATATGAATGTATTTATGATCAGAAGCAAGAAGGGTTTGACCAGTTCAAAGAGAAACATTAAAAATAACTTATAGACTAAAGAAAGCATGACATGTCTTTTTATTGTTGGTGAGTGAACAGTTAGATACAAAAGCTTTGAAGTCTTTCTAATTCCTCCTACAACCATGATTTAGAAGACTTACTGAAGATACTATAGAGCTTTATAGAGTCCCAAATATACAAGGGAATGGAGAAGCTGGAAGCAGCGGGGAAACCCTTTCGCTTGAAGACATGTGTGTGCTGTATACAATGAATGAGCCAAACCCCATAATGACAGGTCACATCTCCCTCAAACTCAGCCTGGCTTTGGTCTTCCTGAGGATCACTGAGCAAGGCCTCTTGCAATACATGTCTGGACACATGGAGAAGATGATGACTAGGGACAGCCAGTATGGATTTGCCACGGGTCGGTGATGCCTGACCAACCTGATTGCCTTCCATGATAGAATGGTTAGATCAGTTTAGGAGAGGACACCAGCAAAAACCTTGACTTCAGCAAGGTTTATTATATGGTTTCCCACAATACTCTTGTACCCAAGACGGAATATTATGGTCCAGCACGGGTGGACAATGAGATGGTTAAAAAACTGGGTTGTGCAGTTAATGGGCCATAGCATGGAGGGGTCACTCCTTGGACCTGTTGCATTTAGCATCCTTATCAATTAAATGGAGAAAGTGGCAGAGAGCGCTTCTGTCAGGTTTGCCATGACACCAAGCAGAGGTGAACAGACATTACACTGCCTTCCAGAGGGATCTGGACAGATGGGAGAAAGGACAGGCAGGCAGGGAAACAGCACGGTGGAAAAGATCCTGGGTGTCTCAGTTGACAGTGAGCTAGTATGAGCCAGCTGTGCAGTGGCAACAACCTGGCTAAGCACCATTCCGGGCGGTTGAGGAGCACAGCAAGTAGACTGAGAAGGGATTATTCCTGTCTCCTTAGCACTCATCAGAACGTTGTGTCTGGTTTGGTTTTGGCCCCCACTACAGGAAGCACAATGACAAACTGGAGCAAGTTCAATGGAGGGCCACCAGGATGGCTGGGGTGTGGAGCACTTATCCCATAAGGAGAGGCTGATGGAGCGAGACTTAGCCTGAAGAAGACAGTGATAGGTTCATGGGAACCTCATAGCAGCCCCCTAGGACCAACACAGAGGTTGGAGCAAGATTCTTTATGGTGGTGCATTCTGGGGGGACAAGAGACAAAGGACAGAACTTCAAACAAGGTGGTCAGTCTGGAAAGGCATTCACCCTAAAGGCAGCCCAGTGGAGGAGCAGGTTACTTGGAGAGCTTATGCCATCTCCATCTTCGGAAGTTTTCAAGATCTGACTAGGTAAGCCATGACCAACCTCGTCTGACCTCACGGGTGATCTGGCTTTGAACAGGAAACTTGGACTTGGTGACCTCCTGCAGTCTCTTACAACCAGAATTACCCCATGAGCCTATGATTAAAAATGTTACACTCAGACACTGAAATGTGAACGGACCCCCATGCACACACAAATATTGTATCTTTTAGAGATACAGTGACGGTACAAGCTGATACACTTCCTTGAGTTTTGCCTGCCTGTGCACCAGCCAGAGGACGCCTGCATTCAGGGAGACTAGAGGTACTTTTAAATTCCTGTTGAACATAGAGATAGTGAAACTGAGACAGAAGCAGTCTGTTTGCCACATCTGATTGCCTCACCTCCTATGTATTCTACTCCAGTGCTTTCAAACAAGCTGACTTCGACTATATAATGACAAAAGCTGTAATTAGATTAGAAATGCAAGTGGGTGTTTTAGCTGGAGTTCAGTGCTGTTTGCCAGATTTGTTCTTTAGGACATTCCTCCTTGTTTAGGAGAGGAAGCCCCATCCCTATGTGCTTAGCCCATGTTGTATTTTCACCTGGCTACAAAGATCTCCTCTTGCTTTTCTTCATGAACTTGTCTACAAAGCATCTTGCCTCACCTATTCCATTTGCCTGTCTTGCCTCTCTTTTCCATATAGACTGTCCTCTTGACCTGAATTTCTTTTTTATGGATCTAACAGTCCTTCCCTTCTCAAAAGACAGAGGCCTGAGAGTTGGAAAGCTGAAGCTCATATTAAAAAAAAATCTATCCTATGATTGAGGAAATACACTGAACTGACTTACAAGGCCACCAGAATTTGGCTGTGTTTCAAAAGCCCGAGGAAGTAATCAATACATCCTTTTATGGAAATGTGAAAATGCATTAACAAGTAATTCAGATACACAACTGCATCATCTGCTAGTGCAGGGTAGGAACTTCCTTCCTAGAAGTTACCCATGGAATGGTAGTTTCTATTGTTAAGATGTGAAAGAACATGTGAGATTTTGGCTATGTTTTTATGCCTGCCTCCTCAGATACACATTTATATGCTGTAACACGTAGGCATGTGTGGCCTACGCTTGTTTTGCTTTACCTTCCCTTCTTACCTCTGAGCAACCAGCCTAACCAGCCAAAACAATCTAAGCCATCTGATGATTGTCTTCAGCTGAGATTGCTGCCACCTCTGCTGCAAGCAGCCATGGAATATAGCAGCTGTTGAAGACTAGCCATCCTTCCTGTTTCACAGGTATAGCAGGGATGCAGGCCTAAGCACTAGAAAAGAGTGAGGTAAAGAATTATTATCAGAGCTCAATAGAGGGATTTGATACCAGTTCCTGACTCATAGCTGGTCAACTTAACTACAAGGTTTCTACTGCCTTTGTGTCTGCACTCAGGATACTCATTCAAAACCAGAATAACGGTAAGATAGCTGGAAGCCACTTCAGGCTTTGGAAGCAATTCCAGCTTTGCCTCCTCCCCAACCCCCACCCCACCCCCCCTTTTTTTTTTAAGCTATCAAAGTGTTCTTTATAAACAGGTCATATGCTGATCTTTATAAAAAATTATTGTTAAAATCTTTTTGAAGAAGAAACAGCAGCATCCTGGTTTGGACTGGGATGGAATTTATTTTCTTCCTAGCAGAGGGTATAATGCTGTGTTTTGGATTTGGGATGAGAACAATCCGTTCATAACACAATGATGTTTTGGTTGTTACTAGGCAATGGTTAGACCACGTCAAAGACTTTTCAGCTTCTCAGGGGTACACCAGAAGGTGTAAGGGGACACACAGCCAGGGAAGCTGACCCAAACTGGCCAAAGGGTTACTCCAGACCATATGATGACCATATGCTCCATACATAGTTTGAGGGAGCTGGATGGTGGGGCTGGGACCACAGCTTGGGAACTAGTTGGGCATTGGTCAGTAGGTGGTGAGCAATTGTGCTATGCATCACTTGTTCTATACATTCTTCTTGTTAGTGTTGGCTTATTCTCTTCCTTCTCTGTCACATGGAACTGTCTTTATTTCAACATGAGTTTTACCTTTTTTTTCTCAGCAGGGAGGGAGTGAGCAAACAGCTGTGTGGTTGTTTTAGCTGCCTGCCAGGTGAAACCACAACAGAGCTTGCCTAAGCCAAAGAGGATGAAGTTACGTGCAACTAGTGTAACTGTCTGCTCTCCCACAATGGCAGGAACCTGTGCAGCTGACAAGAATAAAAGCATAAGACCAGCTACCTTTTTTAGAAGCATCAGACCAGAAATGAGAGAGTAAGGAAGCAGTTTAAGGTGGATGGATCATAGCAAAGCATGCAAAAGCACCGCTGCTCCGCAGGGTCACAGTTATAGTTGCTGCCCAAGTGATGTGACGCTGGAACATATCTGTGTCAAGTCGGTCAAGTACTGTTTGTCTCAAACATCTGTGCTGGAACAGAATTATCGCCCGTTTCAAGCAGCAGTGTGTTCTTGGCAGGCAGCTTACTGCGGTAAAGCTGTGCTAGGTTGTCTGGGTCAGGCTCTCTGAGGAAGGTCATCCTCCTGAAGCTGTAGCCAATTGCCAACTTTATATTCAGATCTGTTATGTAAACTGTTTCAGATAATCCAGTGTCATCAACAGCCAAAGCGCATTATGCGGGAAAAACAGAACTATAGTTTGCCTTGAAAGGGACCTTTAAGTGCCATGTCATCCAATCCCCCTGCAATGACCAAGGACATCTTCAACTTGATCAGGTTGCTCAGAGTCCCATCCAGCCTGACCCTGAACATGTTAGTTTACACTAAAAATCCTATACGCTCATGGATAAATAGCCTGGAAGATTTCCAGTTTAGAAGATTTTGTGGAATTCCAGCAAGCCTTTCTTAGAATCATATAATCATAGAATGGCAAGGGTTGGAAGGGACCCCAAGGATCATAGAGCTTCAACCCCCCTGCCACAGGCAGGGCCACCAACCTCAGGCCTGGATCTACACAAGGTTGCCCTGGGCCCCCATCCAACCTGGCCTTGAACACTTCCAGGAACGCAGCATTCACTGCTTCTCTGGACAGCCTGTTCCAGCACCTCACCACTCTCTCTGTAAAAAACTTCCCCCTAATATCCAATCTAAACCTTCCCTCCTTCAGCTTTAATCCATTCCCCCTTGTCCTGCCATTATCTGCCCTTTTAAAAAGTTTATTCCCCCCCTGTTTATGTGCTCCCTTCAGGTACTGGCAGGCTGCAATGAGGTCCCCCCGCAGCCTTCTCTTCTCCAGGCTGAACAAGCCCAGCTCCCTCAGCCCTTTGTAGGGCTTGGAATACATCTGCATAAACTGCAAATACCCACGAATAGGTGAAGAAGTGATTTCTACCTTTATGCTTTAACTGTAAAGTCTGAGGCTGACAGGGATGGAAGGATTGCCTCTGTTGAATATGGTGGTTCTTCCAGTCTTTATAAAAGTATGCATGAAATTATGAGATACCCATCGTGTCTCAATGGACTGTTTCAAAAGATCTGCATACATCTTTAAGCTCCCATAAATACAACAGGGTTTTTATTCATACAGGAATTGTTGTTCTACAGACTGATAACTGAAAGATGGAACAAACAGGAACAAACAATCACTTTTATATATACTTTTTTTTTAAAGTAAGTGCCAGATGAGAACAGCCAAAATTCCAAAAGCATCCATTTTCTATGTTTTGACAAGATTAGTAAAAAGGGTCAATATGCAATGCCTTCAAAAAGACTTGCTTGATGTTACACACAGATAAACAATTTGCAGTACTTGGTATGCTATAACCTCATTAAACTCAAGTAATACAACTCACAATACAATAAAATCCTCATGTTTCTAAGTTTCCTGGCTCAGTAAAGGTGTATTCTGTAAACTGGGCAAATTCTACACCTTGGATCTTCTGTAATCTTTTGTAATCTTCATGTAGATTCTATATCTAGGGAGAGAACATATTGTGACAGATAGAAAGCCTTTTATACAACTGAGAAGTGCAAGTTCTGGTACATTTCCTCCACTTTATGAACCAGATTAAATGAGCTTTATGTGCTGTCCATATCACATTATATTTTTATCCTTTAAGTAATACAGTAAATTGTATTCTTGACAGTACAATGAAATCCAGTTATTTCATTCTTTCATTAAACAATTTATTAATAAAGCAAACTGAAAAAAAAGCTGTCAATAAACAATCAGGTCTGATTCAGGCATAGGGAGGATTTTGTAAGGGTGTATAAATATGGGGTAAGAGGGTGGAAAGCAGATGGAGCGCCACAGTGTTGTCAGTAGTGCCCTGAGAGATGAGAGGCAATGGGCAAAAAGTCAAATAGAGAAAATTCAATTTACCTCTAAGAAAAAGCTTTTCTTACTGTAAGTGTTGTCCAACACTGGAACAATGTGTCCAGAGAGGTTGTTTGGACACTCCATTCTTGGAGATAATCAAAACCCAACTGGACACATCCCTGAGTCACCTGCTGTAGGTGACCCTGCCTTGAGTGGTACGTGCATTGTGTAGGCCTGCTAGCCTCCATAGCTCAGTGGTTCTGTGAAGCAGGTTTGGCAGGGAGGAGAGTCAATACTGGCACTCCTTTAGTCCTTTTGACTGAGGCTTTTACTGTATTGTGGTTTAATCTGGCCAGCTGCTAAGACAACCACACAGCCTATCGCTCACTTCCCCCTCACAGTGGGATGGGGCACAAGGATGGAAAAAGTGGGACTTGAGGGTTGAGATAAAGACTGTTTAATAGGACATAAAAGGCAGATAATAACTGCTGCTCCTACTACTGCTACTACTACTACTACTTATTATTATTATTATTATTGAACAGCACAACTTCTCACCATTCAAAGTTGATGCTCCTCAAGACCCCAAGCTGAACTACCTCCCAGCTCACCCCCCAATTATATACAAATTAGCATATAGTATGGTATGGCCATATTCTCTTTGGCCAGTTTGAATCAGCTGCCTTGGCTGTATCCCCTCATATCTTCTTGGCTGCCCCCTGCCTTGTAGTTGACTGGGCAGTATGAGAAGCTGGAAAGTCCTTGACTAAACATCTGTGTGTTATCAGCATTGTTCTCATCCTAAATCCAAAACACAACACTACATCAGCTGCTAGGAAGAATCCCAGCCAAAACCAGGACAGACAGAAGCAGCAGGACCAAATGTGACAGCTTATAGGTAGAAGGAGCTTCTTGAAAAATTGGACTCTCCTGGCCCTCCAACTTCCTGGTTTCTTGGAGAGCTCCAGACACCTTCCTCCACTCAACAAAGTGAGAGCCATTACCATCCCAAAGTCAGATCACCTTGCTAAATATATAGAGCTTTCTTTACATATTGGTCAGGTGTGAAATCCAAAGTTGTCAACCCATAGCTGAGCTGTGAGCAAAAACCTCTCTGAGCTTAGCTGAATCTTCTGTATTGTTCACCTCTATTTTCTTAATTTCTTTCCCTACCACTTGACATTGAAAGAGAGGCATGGCATGAAGCATATGTGGGTGCAGAAAAAGAATATTTAAAATAAACTTGGCTTCCAAGGACAAAGAATTTAAAAGATACGTTAGATCACATTTGTGGACTCCACAGCCTGCAATGGGAAACAAAAGAGGAAAAAAAGTACTACAAAAAAAGTATTTATATATATCTAGCATTTAATTAGTTTTATTATTGCTCATGGTAGCTCTAAAGCTTACTTCCTGAAAATAATAACTTTAAAACAATTGTTCTGTTCACACTAGAAATAAATCAAGTGTAGACTTGTTGGTGAAAAGCACCTAGAACTGTGCCCCAAGTAAGAGAAGCTAACATAAAGGTCTGGCTCAGTTTCCAGATAGCTGGTATGTCTTTCAGTATTTGATTAGATTCTTCATATAGCCAGATTAAGAGATTATACCTTTTCAGATAAATGTTATAATAAAGCATTGGACTACATAAGCTTTTTTTTTAAAAAAAAGGAAATAAAAATGTCTATTGTCTTGAAGGGCAGAATATTATATATTAATATTTATACATAAAATATACCATTCCATACATAGATACTGAGACCTAGATCAGAAGAAAAAGCTTCAGTTGGAATACATTCCGTGGGGGTGGGGGGGAAGCCTGCAGAGACAACATCAATTAATACAGGCTTATCTTTACAAAATCATTACAGCCGGCTCCAGAAAGGGTTTAACAAAAAGGTAGAAACACAGGCAGACATAAGTACCTTGGGAGCTCCTCTGGTTCTGCTAACAGAATTGAGACTTGTAAATAATAAGCCATAGCTGAGCTGAAAGGGAAAAAACCCCTATGTAGCAACACAGCAAGGTCAAGAGTCTGAAGCTTTATGTCCAGTCAGCTAGCAAATATGATATGACAAGCAAGCCATTTGTGCTCCAAACCCACTGATTTTTAACATTTAATAGCTTTTTTCCAGCTCTTACATTTTAGCACAAATAACTTCCTCACAAAGAACATAAGGGATTTGCTCAGAGTTAAGGAATCATTTATCTGGAGAAAAAAAAAAACCAAAACCAAAAATAGCCAAGGGTTTAATTTGTTTATTGTAAAGGATTATTAGTTTAATTTATTTATTTGTTTTGTCCCTGGACCTAGGCAACATGTAAGCAATTCTTATGAATGGAGTAGCTAACTCAGTGCCTTCTGAACTGCAAAATATGCAGAAACACCCACTTACGGAATAGCAGATTGCTGTTCAGGCTTGGTAAGAGTTGAGCACACTGAAAATATATTTTCCATGTAGAACAAGTCTGAAGTTGTTAAAACCACATTGCAGCTTCTGTTTCTACACTCTGACCACATATCAGAACCCTAGTATATGAAACACTATTTAATAAAGCCTTATTTCTTATTATGTCTGACTGAAGTCACCAGGCCATGGGATGCATCTGATCCTTCACCAGCAACACAAGGAACCACCAGCTGTGCCCCTGTGCCCTTCATCCCAGACTCCAGAGTGATGTGATGTGGCCATGTGTGAGACACTCCTACGGCAGTGTTACTGGTGCCCACATGGATGACAAGGGGTGAGGGTCCAAGTCCTGGACAAAAGCACCCCAGATCTAAGGCCCTAGCATGCAGCAAACCTCCTGAGATGGTTAAGTCTGGTCAGCAAAAGCAGAAAGTCCAGCCACCATCACTCACTCTGTCCACATGAGAGGACATGTGTTTTGGGCTCAGGTGCCCTTCCTGACCAAGCTTGTTCCTACTCATCTGTTCTCAAAGAGTTGCATCTGAATGCCCTCATTTCACATCTGCATGAGCAGAAGGAGCCAGTCTCCTGCTACCAGGAGTCACAAGCTGCCAGCCTTCTCACTTCAACTGTCCTGGCCTGCCAGAAAGTCAAGCACAGCCACAGCAGCTGTCACAGATTAATTATTACCAGAAGTCATCATTGTGGAATTAATTATAAATGATCTTATCAATTATTTATTGTGATCAAACTACAATTAATTTATGATTGAATGATAAGGAAATGGTAAACACATGGTGATTGAGTACTAAGTAATAATTGGTAATTAAACAGCATTTCGACAGTTTGAAAATTTACATTATTTAAATGGTGATTAGACTGTGGTGAAACATTCTAAGACTTACTACACTTGATAAAGCTATAGCTGTACATATAAATGTCAGTGCCATACAGTATTCTTTTAGTCCTAATTTAAAATGTCAGTTACCTCATTGTAGAAACCAGATGCCAGGTAAAAGGCCTCCCAATCTCGAGGAGTAACCACAAGGAGCTTTCATGCTCCAGAGGAGATCATCACTGTGCAGCCTGCTGCTGTACAGGAGAGATCAATGTGCTTGCAGAGGCCGGGGGGCTGCGGGGGAGGCTACAGGCATCTGTGACTGCCTCATAGTCAGCCTCCCCTTTGGAGCAGGAGCACAGCCCTAGTGGTTCTAGTTTTGTGTAGTCTCAGCTCAGGCTGCTCTTGTTAGCTCCTGGTAAGACACAGCCTGAGATGACAATGGTACAGCACAGTTCTCAAGGCCTGCACAGCAGGGCTGATTTCAGTCAGGCATACCTGTCGTGATGCCTGAACCTGAGTGAAGCTGTTCACTCGGTCAGCACAGAGGGACCCACCACAGCACCAAGGGCTCCTGCCTCTGCACAGACATCTCCTTGGAAGAATCTTGTTGGTCTCTTGCTCATCCTCCCTGCTGCTATGTGGTGTGCTAGCCTTCTCCCATAGCTTCTGAGCCAAGCAGCCCTGCATCTCATCAGACCTTGACCTCCCACGCATAAAGCCAACTGTCACCCCAATGCAGAGGCACCAGACACTCCATATAACCCCACACCTGGAGAGCCCCCCTTCCTCCTCCTGAAGCAGCATTTGGGCTAGTGCTAAGGGGGTAGCCCCATGTGTCCCTGCAGTATTTCTGTGCTCCTTTGGTGTCCCATTATGCTTCTGCTACACTAAAGGCCAGCTTCCCCTTGCCAGCCTGATCACTGCTGTCCTCTGGTCCAGCTGAACAGGAGCAAGCACCCCTGGCCAGGAAACCACTGACTCAGTGTGCTCCATATTGAGCAGAAGCCCATCAGTCTTTGAGCAACAAAACACGGATCTGTTAAGTGCAAGCTCCCTCTGTGACCTAATGGGACAGGGCCAGCCCGTGGCTCTGATGCTTTCAGGGTGTGCAGGGCAGCCAACAGCTTGGGCAACAGTGTGAGGGTCAGGCAGAGAAGGCGCTGTGGCAGTGGCACTTATTCCTGCAGAGGGATATGTCATTAAGCTTCCCTGGGGCCAGAGGAAATGAACACCCAACATCAGAATGTGGTCCACAGCTAAGTTTACAGGGATCCATCCCACACATGCCCATAGCAACATGGGGACAGGCAACAGTATCTCCAGCACCAAAGCCACTATGGTCTTGGAATCAGCCTCTGGGAGAGAAGCTGAGAGCTGAGCTGCACAGCCCAGGGACCCACCTGTTATGACACACAACCAGATAGAACAATTTGGCAGAGGTTAAATCCCCTTGCATTCCAACTGACCTCAAATTGCTCTGGGTGGTTGGGGACAGCTGGACTTAACTGCTGAGTGAGGTCCAATTGGGTGTTTTATTGTGACCACGTCTTTGTGTTTCTCAGGAACAGAATTAAGACTCAAGAGTCAAGTGTCACTTTATTTGGTGAATAAAGTGACAAGTGTGGAAGTGTGGAAGAGAAGGGAGAAAGGAAGAGAGAAAGAGTGGGAAAGAGAGAGAGAGTGAGAGAGTGAGTGTGAGAGACAGACAGAGGAGGATTGCAATAGCTACCACCATGGATCTGTGGTGTCTCATCAGTCCAATGTCTCCAGGTCTGGTGGGGAATGTTCCTCCCTTGGCATAGCCACACCTTCCACGTGGCAGTGGGACACATGTCCAGTACTGCCTCCAGAGGGTCCCTGAAAGTTTGAAAGGGTACAAGCCCCGTCAGGAGAGTCCTTCAGTTGACCCTGTGCACAAGCATGGAGGACTTGGGCTAGTACATTCTTGAAGATAAGCCACTTTGTTGCATGGTGATGGGGTTTTGCAGTGATTGAGAGAGAAGAAAGAGAGTAGGGTTTGGTTCTGTTGTCAATTGTTAAGGCATATCTTTAGCCTTAACATACCACCCACAGGTGTCCATTCACACAAGGCTGGTTATGGGCCAGACAAACCATGAACTTTGCAGTTTCCCACCACAGACCACTGGCATAATGAAAAGCTAAGCACTGGAATCCAGTCTGGTGCTCCCTCAGAGATCACCAGAACAGAGTGCTTGCCTTTCAGCCAAGGAGTTTCCTTGGAAACCACTGCATTGTCCCAAGATGCTGCTCCAGGCAAGACCTCTGTCTGTGGTGGACTCGCAGGCTTCATGTCAGCCTCTTCTTCCATGAGCACTGCTCAGCAGATGAGAGAATCAGTTCAACTTGAGTATTTCTCTAAGTTTGATTCAACCTCAAAAATACGTCAATCCACAGACAGTGCCACTGCTGGCACTTGGGATTTTTTCTAGCTTTTTTTTTTCAAATAATCACATTCCAAAACACTCATGCTACACTCCATTCTTCACCAAACAAGTACAATAACTGGTCTTTTCTTCTTTTCCCTTCCTTTTCCTTTTCCTTTTCATTTTCCTCCTCCTTTTCTGTTGGCTTTCATTTTCTTTTCCTTTATTTTCCTTTTTTCTTTTTGCAGCGTATTACATCTTTCTGGAAGGATGCTTTAGTCCCAAATGACCACATAGAACACTGGAATATAAAGTCATTTATGCTTGCTTCTGGAAGCTTAAGAGGTTCAATCAACCAACAAATACTCGAATGCACCATCAAAATTATTCATTAACAAGAGTTTCAAAGATCAGGCACACATAAAATAGCTGCTGAGGTTTGGAAATTTAATCCTAAATTAGTTTCATGTGGAAAAAAGTGATCTTTCAACATTTGCTTCCAGTGTGTTAGCATTATTTTCAGGTTGACAAGGCAAACCTCAGGGTGGGATTTTAGAACAGCTTGTCTTTTGTCTGGAAGAGAATGTGAGATAACAGTGTGTAATGTTAAAGCACAGCAGATACACATCAACTTTCATGTGAATGCTTACTCCAGAAGTAGGGTTCTGTAAGCTAGAGAAGTTTTCTTTGCAAATGGTCTGAATTATGTACTGCCAGTGTGATTTTTTTAGTGTGGAACAAGATGATCCAGATGGGACTGCAGCAGGAAATAGACCTTTTGAGTCACTACCCTCCAAATAATGCATTTGCAAACTCTTCTAAAAAGCAAAATGACAAGAACTGCATCAGGTCAATACTAAATGCTTTTAGAAGGTGGCCATTTAAAAAGAGGCTTGTCCTTGAAACATCTTGAAAGCACCACAGAATTAAATCTGGCTGTACAGGAGCTGCTTGTGCAGGGAACATGACCAATCTATCTCATCAGTGGTTAGTGTAGATTTTCAGTGGTTCCAGGCAGGTAAGATACAGCATTAAAAAAACACAAGGCGATCAGCATTGTACTGATGGAAATGAAGCACTGAGAGCCTGGCAGCAATCAAATTAACATTTCATGGTGAGGCCCAAGGGGTAGCTTGCTCTTGGGAAAACCACAGCTTTTGGTTAAGGTCTGTGGTGACTGAAGCAGCCTGTTTGGTGAAAGAGAGATCAGCAGTGGAGGTACTGCTTGCAGGCAGAGCCGGAGTAGATTACACACTCCTGTGGCATATGAATGTTGTGCTGAGAAACAGCAGCCTCTGTCTTCCTCACTGTGTAACTGCCAGCTGCTCTGTTGGTGCAAGCTCTGAAGTAGATTTCGAAGAAGGCTGTTGGAGAATGGCTGACAGACAATGGTCATGGAGATATAGCTGAGCTGCATATGCGTACATGAGGAACTGTGTACGTGCACGTAGGCACGGAGTGCAGAGTGAAGCAGGGCAGAAGAAGCGCGGCAGGACCAATCAGCGTCAGGGTCAAGATGACCTTAAACGAAGATAGCCCTCAGAAGAAGCAGCTGAATCCGGGAAGAACTGGTTAAAGGAGCTGTAAGAATGAAAACAAGAGTTGTAAGAATGAAAACAAGAGGCAGGCTTATAATGATGTAACTTGTAACTAATAACCAATGATAGTTTGACTAGTAGGCATATATTAACCATAATGTATAAAAGAAGCTAACTTAGAGCTAATAAACGAAGCTTGCTGATCGCTCATATTGAGTGTCCTTGTTTCCCTCCGGTTCTGATCATCGGTCCGCGGCCTTTGGTCTTCGACAAAATGGCGCCCGAACAGGGACCTACAGAGGAGGAATTGAGACCCTATAGAGGGTGAATTCGCTGCCACGTGTCGACGGAGTAGTTCGGTCCTGCCTAATGCAGCTCAGGAGGCAGAAGGGAAAGATCCTGCTGGACCAGGAGAATCTCCGTTGCTCGGGAAAACGATAGGGCCCCGCCGATACGCGTCGCCGAAGTCTTGCAAGGCTGCAACAGCGCGCTGATGAAAAGGTATGGAAAGACAAGCGACGTATAATTTACTTATATGCTTTTTAGAAAAGCGAAAAGTTCAGGTAATTAATGCTCTAGTGCAACACGAGGCCAAACAAAAAGCGGCCGCTGTAGCAGCTGAACGGCTGGGGTTATCAGCTGGAGACCCGGCTGTTTCTCAGCGCGGCAGTAGCAATACAGCTGAAGACTGTTCTTTGCCTCCCTCGGTGTGCAGTGTGATTTGGTGAGGAAACCGTTGTAGTGAGACATGGAAAGACAAATTTTTTGTGGTTGGACGCAGTACAGTTGAACGCAGTGTTGCTGAAGAGCATTGATTTACCTACTTAGGAAACTATAGTAATTTAACTCCTTGACAAACCCTCAGTTGGGGTGAAAGAAGCTAAGTCATTAACAACTCTCAGAAAATTAAGTAAACGAACTTTAACTAAAATAGAAACAGAACTCGTTGCTGCCGCTTCAGCCTTTGCAGCCTTAACACCGATTACGGGTTCTACAGAGCTGATTCAAAAAGAAAAAGAAAATCTACTACGGAGAATGTGTTTTTGTTTCTGGGTGCTTTTTCACCTATCCCAGTTACTAAGCTAAGTAAAAATGCCGTGTTATCAGAGCAAAGTTATAAATCTGTCGGAACTGAAGGGGAGTGAGTAGTGCACGTAAATCTGCCACCACGGTCTGCACTCCCTCCACTGTGATGCCTTTGGAAAGAAAAAATGTGAAAACAAACGTACAACCAACTGCCTTTAATATCTATCTGCCTCTGACTTTTACTGAACCTAAAACACCCTATGGCGCAGTCGAAAATGTTAACCGGCATCAACAACTTCGACCTGTCCTTGAAAAGCTGGAAAACATAAAGCGGAGCAGACAACGGCATGCCCTGTTATAAAAGGGTTTGAGCCCCCACCCGAAAACTACGGAGAATCACCGATTCAGGCACAGAACAGTGTTGCCCCCGTGGACAAGGAACCTATGAGCACAGACAAGAAACCTAAGGACAGAGAATCCTATGGAGATGGACAAGTATCAGCTTCAACAACCATCGGATCAGGGACACTCATCAATATATCGCTGTCTCCTGACACCCGAGAGACTCCGCACAGACTGCTCGGAGAAGCCTGGTCACGTAAGGTGGCGTGAGGACGGGAAAAACAGCTAAATCAGGGTATTTTGATTCCTACTCAATCTCGGGAATCACCAGGGAAAAGTTTGTGTGGGAAAAAGCGGGTGGCAGAGAGAGTTAGTAGTGGGCCAGTGGGAGGTGGAAGGAACGGGGTCTTAACACTCACCCGGGGCTCAGTCATGGTGAACAACGGGATCACACTGTGGTTTATGGCGGGGGGAGAACAGCACTGCGGGCAGTGGCCGAGAACCACCCCACCCCCCCACCCCAGCCCCCCCCACACCCCAACCCTCCCACCCATATCGGTTGGATGTGACAACTCGTGTCTTGCAATGTCGTTTGTCTGATTAATTGGTTTGCAGCATTCGTTTGTTCGTATGTGCTATAAGTTCGGGGCTGTGTTTGTCCACTGAGAGCAAGGCTGGTTACTTAGCAAAAATTAATTTTTTAAATCGAGCACTGAAAAAGGGCAGCTCATATTAAAAGTTAACCTGGAAAACAATGATCAATAGCTGCTTACTTGAGAAAAAAAAAATGCCCACTTACACGATTTAATACGGGAGCAACTGACTAAGAGTCATATGAAGCCTTCCACAAGTTTGTGGAACAAGCAAAAAAAAAAAAAAAAATTTTTTTTTAAAAAAGATTGGGTTTTTTTTCTTTTCAAAAGGTGTCACTGGGTACGCTCCCACAAGGCAGAAAAAATTCAGCAACTATGTGCCAGGCTTATGTAGCCTGGGCGTTTGCTCCAGTACGAAAAACACATCCTGATCTAATCTTTTATCATTATATGGTTACTATATTGATTGTGGGAAAAAACTTGAACGTTGAAAGTTTGATTCATGAGTTAATAGTGCATTTGAAAAGCAAGGGGTTACAGATTAGTCTATAGAAAAATTCAAAATAAGCCAATGTGAAAATATTTGGACTAACAAATTAATAAAGTACGGTAACACCTCAGAGGATTGCAATCAAAACTGGGGTTGGCATGTTAAATGATGTTCAAAAATTACTTAGAAATGTTAACTGGATTAGATCATTGTGTGGTATTATGCATCAGTACTCTGTTATTCAGACTCGCAGCCACACTGAGCTAACTGACTACATCTAGGTCTAGCAGGGAGAAATCAGAGAACAGACAGGCTGGTTGCACCGGCCGGGGCTGCTCCCTCAGCAGACAGCTTTGCAGGAGCTCAGAAGTTGCATGAAATTTTGTTTACCAATCTACTAAAGTGCTTTAACGACAATACCACTTGTTGGTTGCTGAAACTAAAAAACTTGTACAATACTAAGCCATGGCAGAACATATGAATCAAACTCTCAAGCGTTTGCTTCCCAAACAATAAGGGGGAGAGAAGGGTATCTCTCCAGCTGTTTGATTAAACGAGGCTCTGTATGTTTTGAATGGAAAAGTTCATGTTAGATGCTAGTGAAATGAAGTTACAGGTACTAACCTGGGAAAGGAGATTTGCCTATGTCATTACAGATATGGGAACCAAGCAGATAAAGCTGTGGATCCAGAAGAAATCAAGTTTGCATAAACCAGGACGCGATCCTGATCACAGTAACTGAAGTCAAGTGTTCCAAGTGCAGCCACAATGGACTATGAGTTTTGCTGCGGGACATTTTGAATACTCTTTTAAATATGAGTGTGTTAGTGATAAATAAAAATTAGAGAAACAGTGATTTCTGCACAGCCTAAGGTCACAGGCTGCAATCGGTGCCTGCACAGTAACGTGAAGCTGAAGTTATCTGCACTTCTGACATTCCTGATTGGCAAAACAAACAGATACAACGGCAAAGGTATCAAGGCACTTAGCTACAGATGCGGATTCTGTGAAGCATGCAGCAGCTGATTTGTGCTGCTGGCTCACAGACATAATTGTGAAAGTTTTGGAAGGTATGTGCTGCAGGAATCTGACTGACCACTCTCAGTCGATTCATGTGAGCATTCAGAAATTAAGAGATCAAATAGAATTGGTTTCATGAGTGGGAAATTTCAGGATGTATATTGTCAATGGTCAAATTTGGATTATTGGATTTGACAATTCGGTACTTATCTTACATTTACTGCCATGCTTGTTGAGCTTTCTGCAAAGGATCCTTGCAGAAACCTCTAAAAGCAGTTTTGTGGCGCAGATACAAAAAGAGAAAAATTTGTCAAAGAGGACAACAGGCCTGCCGGCAGCCTGGCACTCCTCGCAACAACACAGACTCTGACAGTATCCTTGAAATTCCCATGAAACAACAAAGTTACTCATACTGAGAAGTCTTGGTAATCACTTTTTCAAAGCGTAGCGGCCTTGAAAACAGGCGTACAGACTCCCTTAAATCAAGGAGCTGTGAGAAAGTATTTGGAAGTAAGTGAACATGTCATGAAACAGCCATAATGAAATGGCCAAAGCACAGCAGGCGTGCAGATAACTTTTAGACATCAAAGGTAAACTAACAATGTTTTGCTATAAGGTATGCTTATCAAAACTCGTTATAATTACTAATTAATCACTTTGGTGTGAACAGCATGTGTAACCAATTAGAGGTTTTTAGATTGCCACATTTTATAGTATAGCTTTTCATTTATGGGATGGATGAGCTGGTTACCTTCCTGTATCACCTCAAGAACCGCAGGAGTTGGAGCTTCTGGGTTCAGTAGAGGCTGATGCATACTTGTATTTTAACCATATACGTGAGGACCAAAGCTCACCCACCAATGTAAATTCTAGCATGGCTGTTTATCGCAACGCTACAAGCTGGTGCAATTATACTTCGCCTAACATTTCGATATCTACTAACCATCCCTTGCAGCTACCGCCTGGTAATTTACTGAGATGCGGAGACCGTGCCTGGCCAGGTATCCCGTCACGTCTAAGAGGGGGCCATGCATGTTTGGCCGCTTATCTCTGCTAACACCTAACACCCCTATGATATTTAACATGAGCCGTCATCATCACCAAACCAGAAGGCAGATACATGCTTTTAACAAAGAATGCAACGACCAGGTAACATTCTGGTCACTGGAGGAGATTATATCTGCATCTCTTCTCGCTCCAGGGGTGTCAGCAACAACTGCACACAATCACCTAAACAAGTTGAGGTGTTGGCTAGCAAAACAAACAAATGCTACTTCTCTTGCACTTTCCAGTCTTTTGCTTAATGTTGATTCTGTCCGCCATGCTACGCTGCAAATTAGAGCTACAATTAATTTTCTTTTGCTTGTCCGAGGCCATGGATGTGAGAGTCTTGAAGGAATGTGTTGTTTCAATTTGTCAGGTCATGGACAGTCAATCCATGAACAATTAAAATGGTTGAAAGATCATGTAAAGAAAGTTACAGTATTTAATGGGGAGTTAGACGGTTGGTTAAGCTCTTGGGGAATAACAGGTTGGCTTAGTGACTTGGTTAAGGAAGGTATACGATGGCTATTGATTATTATAGTTGCTATTATAGTAGTACGTATTTTATTAGCTTATACCCTGCAAAGCAAAGGTACCGCTCTTGTTGTTCAGAAGAAAAAAGGGGGAATTGTTGGAGAATGGCTGACAGACAATGGTCATGGAGATATAGCTGAGCTGCATATGCGTACATGAGGAACTGTGTACGTGCACGTAGGCACGGAGTGCAGAGTGAAGCAGGGCAGAAGAAGCGCGGCAGGACCAATCAGCGTCAGGGTCAAGATGACCTTAAACGAAGATAGCCCTCAGAAGAAGCAGCTGAATCCGGGAAGAACTGGTTAAAGGAGCTGTAAGAATGAAAACAAGAGTTGTAAGAATGAAAACAAGAGGCAGGCTTATAATGATGTAACTTGTAACTAATAACCAATGATAGTTTGACTAGTAGGCATATATTAACCATAATGTATAAAAGAAGCTAACTTAGAGCTAATAAACGAAGCTTGCTGATCGCTCATATTGAGTGTCCTTGTTTCCCTCCGGTTCTGATCATCGGTCCGCGGCCTTTGGTCTTCGACAGAAGGCTTAGTTGCAGGGAAAGATTTGCACTAACTTTCTGCAGGAAAATAGAGAAATCAAAAAGCAAAGTACCAGTTAAAGCATTTTTGGGAAATTATAGACAATATCCAACATTTCACTTAAGAGTAGTTAAGAACAGTTAATCAGTCATGTTCGGGCATAGAGATAAGTGAAATGAAACACAGCCTACCATTAGGGTGCAGCAGAGTAATTTCTGCTGCTTTTCTCTGCCTCTCTAACGCTCTGAGCAAAACAACCATGTGTAGACGGTATAAAAGACAGGCCTCTTTTTAAGGACCACATTCTCTGTGGCCTTCTGTAATGTGAGAGCAGCTCTTCACAGCTGTGATTGTTTGCTTTTGATACATGTGTCACATAGTTAATTTCAAAGTAACAGAAGAACACTCCTATTTTCACACATATCAGAAGTTCTTCTGACATGAATAAGGAACTGGATAACAGGAAAGACAGGCAGACAACTGGAAAACTATGAATTCCAGATTGGAAACAAGTTTTTCTATCACACCCCATACTTTAGAGAGATTGGTGAGATTTATTTTCAGACAACTCCTTGTCCTCCTCCTCCCCCATATAAACAGGAAACAGAAAAGAACAGTGAGGCTCAGCTTAGCTTTTGCACTGAACCTGGTTCTGCTTTCCTCTCAGTTCTGGTAGAAATAATTTGGGACAACCTTCTACTATGACTTGTCTAGGAGTAAAAATGGTATTTGTAAATAAGGCCTAAATAAACACTGAAATTAATGTCAGCTGGTGGATTAGAGATACACATGGATGAATGACATCTAAGGCAAGTGCAATATTCCTTGCTGCTGTTCTACCTTTCATTAGGAATATAGTGGCTTTTGTTTGTTATTAGAGCAAGAATTTAACGGCTTCATTTAAGTTACTATCCACAGGGGCTCCAGAGGACGTGTTACTGCACAGCCTTCACTAAGGTAGTACGACATGTCCTGATGGGGTTTTTCCCTCAGAAATTAGCAACCAGGGTTACAGGAAGAACATTGTCCTTAGCAAAATCTGTTGCTGTTTGACCATTGTTAGTGTGCAGAGGCAGTGGGAAAGACAGCTCTTTCCCTCTTGATATAGAGCCCAGGCACTTGACTGCTCCCAGAGGCTTACCATGAGTTCTGTGCATTATTTTGCACATGAAGTCGCTCCCTTCAGGGCTGAAGTGCTACCTGAGCAGTCTGTAAAAGTGAAAAGGGACAGTATGCCTCAGTGTAAGTCACAACAGCTCTGCTAATAGCTGAGCAGCTATGGCAGTGTAGGTCTGATCAAGCTGAACTAGCCAGCACAAAAATAGCTCAGTATTTGCTGAATGGATTACTCTCAGCCTTTTCCATCATTTGTGGATAGTATACTAAACCTTGCAGAATCTATCCAGAAGGTAACCCATATTTTTATGATAATAGTATTATTTACATATGGTTTCCTACTCATTTTACTAACTGTGCCTGTCTTTAATTCCAACTTTTTTGCCGAGTTTCCTCTTTCTCTCACCTGCTTTTATTCTCAAGGCATTCCTTGTGACAGGTTCTCAAACTCTTCATTTGGATGATGCTTATGTGATGTTCATTTTTTCTAAAAAAAAAAACCCTTATGGCAATTGACTTCAAAATTATCTTGACTGTAAATGACCACAACTGTTTGGAAATCACCCTTATGTGGTACGTAATACCTTTCAACTTTATGTGAAACTGCGTTTACATATTTTCTACCAGTGACAGGCATCAGATTTCTGAAATTTTTCTCCTTTTATTCACTTGTGAGAACAGCACGTCACTTTGGTAAATCCACACAATTATGCAGCTCTTGTAAGCCATTCTTAAGCACCACATTGTCCTAACCCAGAACACTGCTTGTATGTACACATCAAGCCCAGAATTTTGAAACTGAAGCTGTTCCCACATTGCATCAAAAGTGTAAGTTAAAGCAAAGGCAGTGTTGTTTTTCCATATTCTTGCAAGAAATCTCTGTGATAATTAAGTGGAGCAACTCCTGCACTGTGAGCTATGAAAAAGAAATTCATCATCGAGCTACTTCTAAAAGTGAGAGAACTCACTGGAATAGGCCCCTTGGGAAGCAGGTAAGCCTGCCTCTGGATGTTAGGGCAACTACAAGCAATTACTAGTCAGTATAGCATGAAAGGACAACACTCAGGTGTACGTTTGTCAGTAACCAAATGCATGATGGCAAGCATATAGTAGGACATGGATGCCTCTCGGTGAGGGACTAGTGACTGAGTGCAAGTTCTTTAGGCTGGTGCAGCTGCATAGTAAAAATGATTAACCTAGACTGGGTTCCAGACTTTGTTTCTTCTACCAACTTCCTGCATTAGTTTGCTCACCCCTTCATTCCTTTCAGCTGTATCAGATCTTCTGTTCGAGTCCTGAGCTCAGTGAGGAAGTTCATACAAACTATGAACAGCACAGATCCAACCTGTGTGCAAGGGTGTATTTTAAGTCGTGCATGCACCAGCTGTTTGAAGAGTATTTTGTATATGGGTTGTTGTTCTAGAGTGAGCATGCCTGAGAGCCTAGTCCATGATAAGGTTCTCTACCATTCCAGCTATGGAGGGAAGTACACCGGTGTCCAGCAAGGACTTCTGCATTTGCTGCAAGTTATCCCATTACCCTCGAGAGGGATAGGAACTGCTCTCCCTGCTGACAGGTTTTCTTTCAGATGCTTAGTACTGCAACTATAAACTGATGAGAGATTACCCACTTCTGAAGAAATTCTGCAGAAGCATTATGCAGTCTGGTGTTGGAGGCGCAGTGCTGAGAGTGAAGTGACAGCAGAGCAGTTTTACTGTCACAGTCTCATTTCATGCTTTGATTTTGGGTACATGACCCATTCCCAACTCTCTTAAACTAACATGGTAGAGTCAAACTTTTATTCTAGAAGAAGTTCCCTGACAGTACCCCTGAGTGAATTTTAACTGGGAAGCAAAACCAGGACCCGGACTCCCACCTCAGCTTCCCCTTATTGGGAGCGAGGGACACGAAGCCTCCGCTATGCCCCGTCGAATCAGTAGGTGGCAGAACTTCAGTCTCTGTTTGGGTACTGAGGCTCAAGCACGACGCTCAGTAAGCCTTACTGCAATTGCATGAAATGAAGACTCATTTAAAGAAAGGCATTTTAAGTAAATCAGCGCTAAGACCGGACGCAAATATTTATTAAAAACATGCTGGCCACAGAATTTCCTTTAGAGGCTGCACAATCACCTAATTAAAGACAGAGAAGCAGCGGGCCCTGTCATTTGAATAACCAGAAACCACTTTGGTATTTCTAACTGGTCTTCAGAGACATGCTAAATGCTGGCTTTTCAGACTTGTGCTATTGTTACACAGTGACAATTCTAACAGTTTAAAACAGCTGGGTGTATGTGACTGAGCACAAACTCCTTTGTGAGCTGCCAAAGGAATTTATTTTTCTGTACTCAGGACAAGCTGCAGTCAATAACCTGCAAACTACCACCTCACCAGTTCCCAAACTCACTTGGCTTCCTGGAGTGAAATACTTTTACTGAGTGATTAATTAATTTGAAAATATGAATTCATCTCATGCTCTGCAGAACACACTGTGTTATATGATGTACCCTTAGGTGCTACTTGCAGGGACACAGCACTCCACAGCAACCCTCATCAGGTGATTTCATTGTACGGCAGAGAGCCAGGAGAACTAGGACACATGCACAATGCACTACTGAGGGACACTTCTTCAGGATGACTGCTTCAAAGGGCAAACAGGTCTTGGTCATCCAGGTTGATGGCTCTGGATTATTGTTTCCCACTCATCCCAGTCCTCGCCCAGTTTGAGATTGATTGCTGCAACCTCAGTCATCAGCTGAGACTTCACAGAGGTTTACCACACCACAAAACACTAGTAACTGCTGTACATGCATGCTTTATTGGCTGTAATAAGTTGAAAAATGCCCCTTGGGAAGCTCCAGTATTTGTAACTTCTTGGTTGGATGAGAATGAATATGTTTAGAGAAATCAGCTAGGGATTGAACAGACATGATATACTCCCCAGGCTTGTTGGACACTGCTTGGTGAATAACCTCAAAGAACACTCTAGAAGTAATCTGAGGTTAGGCCAAACCTCTTGCAGATGGATTTCCACAGTAAGACAGAAAGGACAAAGGACTGACACACAGTTCCTCATCTGCTGTGAAATTTAATGAAAAACCCTAAAAAACAGGAAGTCACAAGTGCTGGGATGCTCATGACTGCAACGTGAAAGGCACTGTTACTCCTGTTTGTGTCCATCTTTGGTGCAAGAACTGAAAGTAATTTCCTTTAACCATGATGCAGCACAATGCATGCCTGCCCAAGAAAACTGCATGGCATCTTTGCAATCTGGTATTAAAACAAAGAATCCATTTCAGTAAACATCTGCCTTACAAACAATGAAACTAATGTATCAGTCACCTCCTAGCAGAATTGGGAGACAAACCCACAAACTTTTTATCATCTACTAAATAAGACACATTATTGTGCACTTAGCCCTGCTGAGAAGAATGACAGCCTCAAATAATCACGCTGCAGCACCAGCCTGTAATAACCTTCAGACAGCATTACCATAAACCCCTGAGTGAACAGCCTATCTTCCAATCCCATCCTGGCCTCCTCACATACATATTACCAGCAGTTGCTGCAGTGGTGCTGCCTCCCTCTCTGGTGAGAAAATTTCCCACCACTCCCTCCAACCTCAGGGGCCTCCTCTGCACACGGAAGAGAAAACACAAACCTTGCAGATACTCAGTGGGAGAAGTCAGAGCTGACAAATGATTTCCCACTTCTGTGGCCGACCTGCTGTTTCACCAGTGTCTTTGCCCAGGAGATTTTAGGTCAGCTTTTGCAGCAGTTGCTTTGGTATCTTGGTGTGAAGGATTTTATTCATGACTCACAACTTGGAAATCTGTTCTATAAGAAACATATCCAGAAAAATCACAATTTTTTTTTAAAGGAAGTGACTTGACAACTTGTTGCAGAACTTTCATCAAAGGAAACATACTGAAGTGCTTTTATTACTATCAATTAAACACCTGCAAATATAAAAAACTCCATCAGTTAATGAAATATTTAAAAATCTAGGAAAAACACTAAGAACTTTTTAAAATTCTCCGGCTTCTTATACTGCCAGAGTCATCATGGTGTCCTGAAGAAAACATGGGCCATCTCCTTTCACTGCCAAACTACAAACATGACTTTGTCCTGACCAACTCAGTTTTGTGAACCTCTTTGGCCAAAGAGCTGACAAGAATATTACGAATGTCCAGTTTCGTGTCCAAGCTGACCATTTGTTAAAGCAAGTACTATGTTTTCAAAATTCATTCAATTCTAAAAAGATTGCTTCATGCATGTGAATTACTCCATAACATAAACTGGACTGAAAACAGGCCAACCTGGGTGATAATTTGAGTGATAACTCAAAAGTACAGTATTTTGCAGATGACAGGACATTTAGAGGGATCAAGCCAGAGAATAAAGAGACAGGGATCTCTTGGAAAGAGTCCAGCGGAGGGCTACAAAGATGATTAAGGGGCTGGAGCATCTCCCCTATGAGGAAAGGCTGAGAGAGCTGGGGCTGTTCAGCCTTGAGAAAAAAGATTGAGAAGGGACCTGATTAATATTTATAAATATCTAACATGTGTGGCAAAAGGGGAAATGGCCAGCTTCTTTTCAGTTGTCTATGGAGACAGGACAAGGGGCAATGGCCTCAAGCTGGAGCATAGGAAGTTCTGCACCAATATGTGAAAGAACTTCATGGTGAGAGTGACAGAGCACTGAAACAGGCTGCCCAAGAGGGTTGTGTCTCCTCTGGAGATACTGAAGACCCATCTGGGCACCTACCTGTGTGATCTGTCCTAAGGAACCTGCTTTGGCAGGGGGGTTGGACTTGATGATCACTGGAGGCCCCCTCCAACCCCTACAATTCTGTGAATCTGTGAATACTACATTTAACAACAGCGGGGGCCTTAAAAGTCTTAAACCAGTGAAATTGGTAGCACGTGTGCCCAAGACAGGATTTCAGTATTTAGTTACCTCCTACACAACCTACCTTGCTTGCTAGACCCTGAGATCCTACCACTGATTTTCCCTGGTTTGCAAGTTCTAGCTGGACAGTGTGTAGGCAGGAGGATCTGCCAGCACAGGTTGGTGTGCCTGAATCCAACCTTCAATCAGCCAAGAGAGCCATCTTGGGTATTTTCTAGGTTCCATCCTTCATTCCAAGCAAAGTGCTTCCATTTCACTCCTTGCATCAGCTTGCTCATCTGACACCTGCTCCTCTGCAGCAAAGCCAACAAGTAGCCATCCCTGTCTGCTCTTAGGCTGAGATTTCTCTAGGGAAAAAGCAGAAGAGCATTAGCAATCTCTTCCTACAGCTCTGACTCACAGCAGTTAGCAAGTCTCCTGGCCACTGCTCTCCAAGACCTTCTCCAGACTTTCTGCATTGCTCTCCTATTTACCTAACAATATCCTAGAATTAGGTGCTTTCTAATTAACTTGATTCAGGCCCAAGCTTTCTAATTAACTTGATTCAGGCCCAAACCCTACACTGTTACATTGTGGGCATGCCGGATGCTGAAAAACACCCCATAGTGGGGGCAATGTTAATTAGGCCCTCTGGGACGGCCTGTACCCAACAGGGCTGACGTCAGGATATTGATCTTGACCAATTTATCAGTAACGGGCTGGTACTGCCGACAGCTGAGCCAGTGAGCTCTCCCTGCCCTGGGCCTAAGAGGCAACCTGAGGCCCCTCTACCGCAGGCCCGGGGGTCAGGCAGTGCCCGGAGCGAGACCCTTCGTCCAGGCCTCAGCGAGAGGGCTCCGGCTCCCTGCGAAGCCCGCACAAAGCAGACAGCTGCCCGTGCCCCCACCCTGCAGGTCTCCGCGGTGGGAGCCGGCCTCGGCGTCACCGCCTCTCCCACCCCCTGAGCTCGGGGGCCACCCCTCCACAGAGAGCAGAGCTCCCTTGCCTCAGCCCAGGGTGGGGAGAGAAAAACAGCAGCACCGTGAGAGGTTGAGGGTAGGTAAGATAAGCCCGATCCGCTCCACGGTCCGGCCGGCCGAGAGGCTAGCTGGGCTGGCAGGCGGGGGGCTGGCTGGGCTGGCTGGACTGGCAGGCGGGTGGCTGGCTGGGCTGGCAGGCGGGTGGCTGGCTGGGCTGGCAGGCGGGTGGCTGGCTGGACTGGCAGGCGGGTGGCTGCCTGCCTGCCCGTCTGCCCTCCCTCGCTTCCCGCCCCTCCTCCCGGGCAGCCGGCCTCCACGCCGGCACTGCCGCCCTTGAGGGCGGCGGGGAGGAGCCAGCCAGGCCGCCCCCACTCCTTTCCTCCCTGCGCCCGGCGGCCCCTGACGGGCAGTTGTTGGTGGTGGTTTGCTTCTTTCGGCTCCCCGGTGAGTGCGGGCTTCGGCGGAGCGCGGCCGCTCTGCTTCCACACACCGCTCCCCGGTAGTGACAGCGGCGGTGCGGGCGCCTTGAAGCCACTTCCCCTGCCGCGGCGCCCCCTTTCCCCGGCGGCGCCAGGCCCTTCGGGAGAGAGCTGGGGCTGGGGCGTGTGCGGGCCTGGGCGGAGGGCGGCGATCGGCGGCAAGGCCAGGCCCGGCGGCGGAACGGGGAATCCTGCCGTCTCCCGGCGGCGGCGGGGCCGGTCCCTGCTCCCGGCCTGGGGGCTGGAGAGGACGTTGGAGCGGCTCGGTGCAGAGCGGGGAGGGCGGCTCTCGCAAGGCAGCGCCGCGGGCAGCAGGAAGGCTGTGAGGCCATCCCCCGCCGCGCTGCAAGGACAGGGAGCCGAGCGGCCGGCCTGGCCCCGGCTGGCGGGACTAAGGTCTCCCCGAGACCTGTCTGTGAACCTGGGCAGGCCAGGTAGAGGAGTCAGGTTTTACGGTGCTGAGCGAGAGTAGACTTAGAGGAGAGCGGGAGGGGAAGAGGAGTCGTGCTGCCCGATCCTCCTCGAGGCAGTGCTGTTTCATTGATTTTCCTAGAGGAACACCTCGCCCTTTTCTGTTGGTGTTTCAGTTGCATCTAAATAGTAGAAGATTGTGCGTAGTGTGCAGTGTACATAGCAAGCACACAGCTCCCCTGCTGTGGTGTGAATAAACAATAAAGCTGTAACGTAAGAGGAGGAGGGATGGGAAAAAAAGCATGAAGAGGTGAAGCCTATATGAGGGTAAAGTGACAGGCTTTACTGGCTTTTGTTTGTTTGGTTTGGGTGACAAAATAGTCTGGCTTACGTGCATGGCACAGACAGCAGGTGCGAGTGCTCCGCTGCTCCGTAACAGTAAAGGCGGGGAGGCTGTAGCACAGATGTAGGTATGTGCCTTGTAATGTAACGTGGCTGAGGACTGTAGCTGTGGAGACAGCTGGTTTCAGAATCTGCCTTAGGTATATGTGCAGATTTGTCTCTATGTATCTATCTGTCCAGTGCTTTACTGCGTTTCATAACACTATCCCAGTTCTCTCTTACTTTTTAACTGGAGGTTGTACTTTGGTATTTGGTTTCCCCCTCTAAAGTCAGCGTGTGTTGGAGGGGGAGGACAGAGAGGTCTGGGCTTCAGTATTCTTTAATATCAGCAGGAAACTTGGCCTAAACCAGAGGATTCTCTCTCCAAACAATTGGAATTTAATTACTATCTCTGAGTACTCAGTGCTGTTGCTATTGTTCAGACTGGCTCATTATCAATCCACAATACTGAAGTAAAGGAAGACCACCCTAGACGAATATTGACACTGGAATGTTTATTTAGTATTGCTTTGCTTAAAAGCAATTGTGCTCCATCAGAATGTCCTAATAAACTTCTGGGGATTGTTACTCCTTCAAAGAAAGTAAGAGGAATTTAATGTGCATAGGGTAGGAAGTGTAGCTGACTCTTGTCCTTCCAGGATCTGTGGTGCGTGTGAGTTGTTCAGAAAATTGTCAATAAGTTATTCCTAGACTTTGTAAGATAGAGGAAATTCCTGGAGAGGTTTTCACGGTGTGTAGGAGTCTGATCACTTAGTGGTACTTTGCAGAGTATATAATGCAGCTGATTCCTAACAGACTGTAGGGCTTTCAAACTGCATGTTTTGCCATATCATGTTTGTAATTTGATACCTTTCTTTCTCTCTGATCCCCTTTAAACAGAATATAATACACTCCCATTTTGATTATCTGACAAAGTTTTTATAGTAATGGTGGAAGAGCTAAAACAATAATTGCAGAACACCACAGAAGAAATACTGTTAATATTTAAATAGTGAGAATAACAGCAACTCTTGTTTTTCTAGTGTTTTTCAACGTGGACTCTCACAAGGGTTTCATCATGGCAATTTTCTCCCTTCCTGGAGTAATGATCCACTTGAGATCACTGGAAGGTTAGGAATTGAGGGGTGGTCTCTTTCCTTCTTTTCAAGCAGAGAGAAGGTAGAGAGCAGTCTTAATTTAAAGTCTGTTTAGTGTGAATAAGGGGTAAGAATTTTTCAGGGTTCTTGTCTTCAGGGCAGAGCCTAGGGAGTGGTTAGTTTCAGAAGATTTCCTCTAGGTATTTGGCACTTCCTTGCAGGAATTGGGACGTCCCACAATTCAAGGGTCAGGACTCCAGAAGCTTGTGAAAGAGGGTGTTTAGTTTTGGCAGTTTGGTTTTGTGGTGCTTTGTTTTCTTCCTCCAGCCTTTTTGTGTAAAACTGTTCTGAAAACGACTTGAATTAAAAATGTTTTGTGGAAACTTAGTCTGCTTCCCCAGAGAGCTTGGCTAATAAACTCTTGTAATAACTAGTTAGAATTGATGAAATCTTGTCAGGTACCCACCTGTTCTGTTTACAGACTGAAGCTAGGGGTGTTGGGTAGGTAGATTCATCTATGTGACCCAATGAGTAGCTGCTGAGATTGTAGGCAGCAATTTTTGTTGTGAGAAAATTACTTTTAATTATTTCCAGAGCAGAAATTCAGGATTTGTCTTGAAATGGCGTGAAAAGTTAGGACATTTCCCCCATGATGCCAGACTTATTTCACAACAGTAGTAATCCTTTCATCTGTTCTTCATCCCGGAAGGACTTTATACCTAGGTGTCTCTGGTAGCTCTGAAGCAGTTCAGATGGCAAGTTGCACAAAAGGAGTTCTAGGCAAGCAGTGACAACAGTTTACAGAGGTGATACAGTGCTAATGGCATGAGTAGAGACCTGATTCACAGTGTTGCTGTTCTGTTTCCTCTTCCCATGCACCTGTGCAGCATTCCTTCCCCCTTCACATGAGCCGTTTCAAACGGGCCAGTACTGAGATGTCCTTTAATCCTGCCTACTGGAATTGAAACAGACCAAACCTTTGTACACACTTCCAGCACTCTGTATTCCAGACTTTGCGCAGTGCTTCTGTGTTATCAAGTGGGAATGTGTGTCTGAGAGTTACGCTGGATTCCTTTATTAACACTGAAAGCTGATTCTTTGCTAAAGCTGATCCCTGCTGCATGTTTGTTAATGAGCAGTCTAAGACTGCTAACACAGGGGAAATGAGCAGCACGTTTGTACAGAGGTAGAAAGTAGGTTAAAGTTCGGAGTTGCTCTTTCGGATGAAAAAAATCATTTCAAGGCTTCATTTTTCAGTGTTCTGTAGCCTCCAAATAAGCTTCCATGTATTCTCAGGCATGATACTGTAGCTCATTTTCCTGCAGCAAAAAGAAAATCAGTCTCTACCTTTTAAATAGGACACTCTGTGGCAAGCCTGCTGACACAGCATTCATTCCCTTAACACTTATGCCTACTTAATTAGGATCTGGATTTTGTTAACGGTAATGCTAGATTGTGTTCCAGAGGCTGTCTGAGGATAGTAGATACATGTGCTTGCCTGGGTCACCAAAAGCTGGTGAGATGTATGCAAGAGATGTATTTTGACTGTCCCTTGAAGCAGTGAGTGAAGTAAGTGTAGTGAAGTGAGGGAGGAGATAGCACTGGGCTTTCCAGAGGGGTGACTTTAGAGAGCTTAGTATCCACATTGTATAACTTGGAAGGCATCTAAACTTCTCGCTCACTTGGAAGAGTTACTTTAAGAGCTAAAGATTTGATTTCACAAGCTTGATCTCTGAACTAAATCTTCAGTTCCTGTATCTGCAGTACAGCACTGCTAACAAAGCAAAATGGTCAGAATGCTTATGACAGCCAGAGGAATGCACAGGTTATTGGGACGTGCAGTTAGTAACTTGTCCAGTGCTCCAGAAGGGTGTCACATTATTATTTTGAATAAGTATTTCAGCTTTGCAGTCTCCAGAGGAAACAGTGAAGTCTGCAATCCAGAGTCATGTTTGTGTTCCAGTACAGAGCTTCACTTGAGATCTAAAGTCGAAAGGAGCTCCCTGAAACTTTGCTTAGAGAGTGTTAAAAAACCCCCTCCTTTATGTATTGCTGCATTTTCTTCCAGTATGCAATAATGTCATAGTTTATACCAGCGGAATCGTTGCTCAGTCATCAGATTGTTAGTGTACTTCTCTTTAAGGATCTATATGTTATGATGGACTTCTCTGTGTTAGGGAGAAACACAAAGATTCCTTCTCAAATCTCTGCTAGCTAGCTGTAGATACCCTTACTGGCTGTTTATAGCAGTCCCGCACTGTGTGTTTCTCACACAGTGGCCTTATCTGTCACAGGTAAACTAAGTGTTAAATAGTAAGAGCTTCTCAATCAACACAAGAAACCTGTGTTCCTTGCAACAGTAGTTGTACTCATCTGTTCTGTGTGCATCCAAAGTAATTATAGCAAGATACATTATAAAACAAGACTCTGCTTGTTCTAGTAGTGGTGCAGAATTCTAACCAAATGCTGGGGGCATTTGTAGTTGGGTGGGTTTTTTGTTTGTGTTGGTGTGTGGTTTTGTTGTTCTGTTGTTCTTTGGGTTTTGTTCATTCCTCCCCCCCCCCCCCCCCCCCCGGGTAACAAAAACATTTTTCTTGTGCAACTTCAATACTTACATTAAAGGGTTTTTTTCTTCTACCGTATTTGTATTAGGTTTTTTCCTAAACCACCTTGAATTATAGATGGATTTACTTGCCAAAGTTTTTCTAGTGCTGGCACCTGACTGATTTTGAAGGGTTTAGCTTTCCATATCAAACACACAGACTTCTGGCAACACACTTAACATGGGTATTTTCCTTACTTGCTTTTCAAGCACGGTAGGCATACAGAGAGCATGCTGCAGTTCTCGTAGGACAGAAGTTCATACATGCTGGGCTTGCTTAGACATCTTTATTCATGACGAAGTAGTGAACTTAGGTAAACTCAAAGTAGTCCTCACCGTTTTGTAGTCCTCACCATTTTAAATTAAGGGCCATTTCTGAGTAGAATGTGGAACTGTAAGGAGAGCTATGCAAGTTGCAGGGAATAATTTTCTGTTGGGGAACTGAGCAGTAGCACTCAGTTTAAGAAATGCTTTTCAGCTATATATAATTTTTAGTAATGCCAGAAAAATGCATGCCCACTATTGTCTTTATGGATTTACATTCTCAGTAGCCTGCTTCTCTGTTGCAGCTCCCCTTAGATTTTTCAGTTACTGGCTTTTTCTGTTCAGAGGTGCTTGTCACATTCTTGGCAGCTAAGTACAGCTGCAGACATGTACATCCTCCCCCACCACCACTCCCCCCATGTCAGCCAGTTGAGTGGCCAAAACTAAGTTAAATAACTTGGGGGAGCGGGAGGGGGAATGATAACCACAACACACAGGGTTCAGGTCAGATTTAGGATTTAGCATGGGTGGAAAATGCTGTAAGTTGCAGGCAAGGCCATAAGTGTTCCCTATGTCCTCTACCTTATCACCACGCTAAGGCTTTTGTCAGAGTAGTCCTGCCTGATCACCTCTCCTTTTCCCAGTTTTCAGTTGGAAGTTGCTTCACAGATTTCCTGCAAGTACTGGCAAGTCTGAGCCTTCCCTGTTTCCTTGATGGCTGATAAAATACTATCTTTGCTTTGGCTGAGTGTAACCTTTTCTAGCATTTCTTGAGTCTGGTAGAGTGTTCAAATTAAACTACTCCTTTGATGAGTGTCTGCTTCCCAGTGGTGGCTGAGAATTTACCCACTATACAGGAAAAAGAGCTTTTACTATTTAATAGCTTGACTAAAATAGATTCCAGGTGTTTAATTTTATGAACAGATGCTAAAAACAAACTCTTCCTGTTAATGACATGGGCACCATCCCATAATTTGAAAGGCAACAACTAAGAAACCTGTGATAGATTAGAAAAGGCAGTGGTGGTGCCATGTTCCCTTTCTTTGAGTGAGATGGATATGTCTGTACTAAAATGCCTAATGACATTGCCTCTTCTGTTCATATTTTATGTCCTGCAGCTTAGACAGGAACCCTATCAAGCATTTTTTTTCCCCTTTCTGCAGGTCAAACAAAATAAATCTGTGTCCTTGGTTTGTCCTCAGGCACTTCTGTAACAAATGTGATTATTACAAGAGTATTCTGTCAGTGCTTATGTCATGTACTACAGAAAGAGTGTAATTTACTATCAGCATAAATTTAGCAGAAAAGTACTCCATGTGCTAAGGTTTTCCTTTGTTCTGGGTAGTGAGAGATGAGGGGAGTCCCCAGAGAGCCCTAAAAAAAGCCCAAAATGGTATTTTTGGCATTGATAGGGCACAACAATTGAAGATAAGAGAAGCTGTGTTTTAAAGAAATATTATTTTTTTTTTAGCAGCATGAAAAAGATTGCTGCTTTTAGCCTGATTGACTGTATCCATTTTCACCTTCGGGCTCTCCTGCAGCTCAGAAGAGAGTAGAATAATATGTTAAAGTGATGCCTAGAACAAAGCTATTATCTTGAGATTCTGTCTTATGTATTGTGTGAGACTAAACAGCACACTTTTCCCTCTGTGGTCTGCGTGAGGGAATTCCTGGAAGTACGAAACTATCAGGGTGCTGACTCAATTCCATTAATTTCAGTAAAATTTCAGCTTGTTGAAATTGCTTTTAAAGGGGTCTGAAGTAGAGTCTAGGACTCACAGTTCATCAAGAACATGCTTTAAATAATAACCTCTCACTGAACTCATTACTTTTCTAATAGAAGCTGTTGTGGCTTACTGTGTTTATGTTGGATACTCAGAAATGAATTTGAGATTTGAAATCAAAACATACATGTTTAAATCCTCTGTGGATATGCTTTTAAAAAATTATTTTAGCTTATGTGTTTTAATCCTTTTTGTGGATATCTGCATGAGACTTTAATATGCTTTGGGTACTCTAATTAAATTTAGCTGATTAACTTTTAAGAGCAGACAAAGAGGGTACAGACACCTTTTCTGCCCGCTTGTTTATACCCCCTATGTAATGATCACCAAATGGTGTGGTCTTCAGGCTGCAAGAGAGATACATGCAGTACAGCCACTGTGCCTTTTTGCACTGATCTTTTTCTAGTAAATGCCTGAGCTCTCGTGGTGAAAGCTGAACTCCCTGACCCTCTTAGGACAGATGAAGCAGGGAATGGTGTTGTACTCAGGTTTTGCTACTGGGGGGAAAAAAAAAGTTTAATTCTCTTCTCTGAAGGGTAAATGTTGCATGCATAAAAAGCAGCTTCCTCTTTGGAAAGTTATGATTTTATCCAACTAAATTTGCTCCTGCTTGTATTCATGGTTAGAATCCTTCTGCGCTTCAGCTTCTCTGGGGGAGAGAAATGCCAGAATCAGACTTGAGGTGAGCTGATGTGCAGGCTGTGGGTGACTTTGAGGCATGTTCTGATAAAAGAGGGAGCTAGGTGTCACAGTGCTAAGCAACTGCATTGATGTAAGTAGGTAAGTTGAAAACAACATTGATATTTAGGGTGTGATGATCAGTGTTTAAGGAACTGTATTAGTAGGCACAGAAAGGGCTAAAATAAAGCTACTGTTTGTCTGGTACACTTGTACAAGTCATGCAACTGCTTGAGAAGGTTCCAGTAATGAGATGCTGCTTTTTTTTAAACTCCTGAACTGAACCATTTTCTTAGACTTTGGTCAGCTGAAACTGCTGGAATCCTAAGGCTGTGTCCAGAATTGCACAACCTCTGGATAAACGAAGGGGACTAGCTTAGGCTGCAGTTGCTACAGTTTTCCAAGGTCAGGATGAACAATGCCTGTGTGGGTGGCTGATGGCTGTTGCCATTAGAAACCTATTAATCTGTACTTCTGTCTTCCTGAGGCTGCTCTGTGGAATCCCATTTCAGATGTGGCCTCCACACAAGCAGTTTTGAGGTCGTGAGGCAGAAGATCACATGTGTTCCTTGGTATCATGATCAGCTCTTACCTTGGTCACACAGCACTGGCCATGGTCAATGCCTGTGACCCTGTGCCAGTCCCAGGCATACAGCAGCCTGCTTCCCTGTGTGCCAACCTGTTTGCATATTTACATTTCAGTGCCTGTAAAACGTGAATAAATACTCTGTGATGCAATCACAAGTTAATATGTATCTATTGCAGTGATTACTTAAAAAATGTTGCTGTACTTAATCTGCCAAGTATTGCTCCGTTGCATCTCTTTGACAGATCACTGGTTTGAGTTTCGTGCTGCGACCACTTGGTTTATAATCTCCTGTCTGGAAATGGTAGTTGATATGAGTTAGGCTTCTCCAGCTATACAAAATTTGCTACAGCAGTGCTGCAAGTTGGTCCTTTGTCTGGATGCCTTACCTGTTTGAGGGCTCTGAGTGTGTGTGTGTGTGTTCTAAATGTCTTACACGGTTGTAACAGCAGTGTCCGCACCACTGACCAGGCAGGTGAAACATGGTTAGGCCTTGGTGACCCCATGTTTTGCCATGTGTTGTAACACAGTTATTCATATCACTGTGTCCAGGCAGGTGAAACATGTTTAGGCTTTGGTGACCCCATGTTGTGCCATATTTGTGTAACTCTGATGAAAGCAAGTTTGTACTGATCTCATACTGAGAAGTAAAAAAAGCTGTGTTCAGCAAAGAGGGGTTGCTCCATGTTTGGCATGGGGTGCCCCATGTTTGGCAAAGAAATGGTAACAAGGAGGTAATGTCATAGCATCTTGAATTGCTACTGTGGTTTGCCAGGGTACTGACTTGGATGGGATGTGCTGTAGCTGCAGTTTATACTTAGATGAGAATTTATCGGGTAGAGTGGTCTCGTTATGGTCATATCAAAGTAATGATGTCTTGCTTTATCTTTCAGGGAATATCCCAGCATTTTCTCTCTTCAGCTACCCTTAGACTTTCCCATGAGAAATAGATATGCAAAAAATAAAGTTCTTGACTTGGAAAGGAGAAAATAAAGCTCATCAGGAGCATAGCAGGCAAGGAGAGGAAGGAAGCAGTTTATTTTGATCATGCTCAATCATAAAAGCACAGAGTTTGCTTAGAAGAGGAGTAGCTATTGATGCTGTTCTAAAGGACAAGACACCTAAAACTTGTTGGGCTTGTGTGTGGGAAGGTTATCTGCAAAGCAAGGAAGAGAAATCTCGGATAATAACGTGTAGATGGGAATGTGAGAGATGATAAATTTGGGGCAGGAGGTGTTTGCAGTCTCTTCCTTTGCTTACCTTTCTGGCTTCCCCGGGCATTCAACTTTTTATCTAGAAACTTCTATTGTATTTTTTGACAGAATTCTGGAAAATTTTCTTGGTTTTTGCTGTATCTTGCTGGTTTACACTCCTTGTAGTGGGGTGGAGAGGAGCTGCAGCAGTGGCTTTTGCAAGAAGCCACCCCCATGTCCCACAGAGCCAATACCAGCTGGCTCTAAGATGGACCTGCTGCTGACCAAAGCTGAGCCAGTCAGCGATGGTGGTAGCACCTCTGGGATAGCATACTTAAGAAGACAAAAACGATTTCTGAGCAGCGGGACTTTTTTGCCGCCAGAGAGAGGAGTGACAAGATGTAAGAATCTGCAGACATGAAGGTCAGTGAAGAAGCGAAGAGGAGGTGCTCCAAGCACTGGAGGAGAGTTTCCCATGCATGCCTGGAGAAGGGCATGGGGGAGCAGGTTGTCCCCCTGTAGCCTGTGGAAGATGATGGGGAGCAGAGGTCCCACCTGCAGCCCACGGAGACATCCCACACTGGAGCTGGTAGAGACATATGGAAGACGCTGTGACCCACGCTGGAGCAAGCTCCTGGCAGGGCCTGCAGCCTGTAGAGAGAGGGGCCCATGCCAGGGCAGGCTTGCTGCGGGGAGTTGTGACCCTGTGGGGGACTGTGCTGGAGCAGTCTGGGCCTGAAAGTCTGCACCCCTTGCAAGGGACCAATGCTGAAGAGCCAAAGCCCCATAGGATGGATTCACATTGGAGAAGTTGATGGAGGACTGTCTCCCGTGGGTGGGACCCCATGCTGGAGCTGGGGAAGAGTGTGAGGAGACTTCCCCCTGAGGAAGTGTCAGAGACATGTGATGAGCTGATTGCAATCCCCATTCCCTGTGCCTCTGTGGGCTGGGTGGGAGAGAAATGGGCTGTGAGGTTGAGCTTGGTAAGAAGGGTGGGAAGGGGGGAGGTGTTTTAAGGTTTGGTTTTATTTCTCATTAACTTGTTGTGGTTACATTGAGTAATAAATTAGATTAATTTTACTCTGTGTTGTCTGTTTTGCCTGTGGTGTTAATTGCTGAGTGATCTCTCCCTGTCCAGCTGAAGAGGACAATGATAGAGTGGTGCTGGTGGGCATCTGGTCTCCATCCAGGGTCTACCTACCACAAACCCATATCTTCCTTTGTCACCATTTCTGCTATCTCTCCATCTCAATCTACCTCCAAGTTGGTGGTTTTCTTCAAAATATGTGAAATGTGATTTGTGCTGGAATACTTTAAAAATCCCCATGAGTGTATACCACATAATAGTGTTCCCTGAACAGTCAATGAAGCTAACAAGTGGGATAAATTATTTCACTCTTTGGCCTTGCATTAACTCATTTTAACAAATCCTGGACTTAGTGCACACCTTTGCACCAGTCTGCATGGCTTGTCTGAGTATGTGCATCTCACACCACGTTGATTTGGGGTTTTTTGCTTGAAAAACTGGGGCCAGGGAATATAATGTTATTTGAATGAAGACAGTGCTGTGGCAAAACAACAACAGGTCTGGAAATCAGGCCTGTGATTATCTCCCTTCTGAAAAAAAATGAATCGTGACTGGGAATGTTGCCAGGTGCTAGAAGAGTATTGTCTGTACTGTTAAATCATTAGCTTGCTCCTTGCATGTGTTGGCCTAAACTAGTGCTTCCAAAAGAGCCCTGGGCAGAGTTCAGATCTTAAAAGTGTCCTAGGAACTGTTGCATTAGGCAGTTTGCATGCAGTTAACCTTTTCTGGAGATTAAGAGGTGTTTCTAGAATGAACTTAGGCCCCTCTGTGCTATTTGGCCTTGATACTGGGAATATCTCAGGGTACTTTAATTTGTATCAGTGAACCCTACAAGTTCCCAGTGGAATGATCTATACAGTAAACCATTAGGATAGCTACAAAAAAAGATGTCAAACCAAAATGGTATTTACAATAGAGTCTACTTTTGTGTGTGTGTGATGACCCTAGCAAATCTTTCTGAAATCAGGAGGGTTTCCTGTGTTTCTGATAGGGTTTGTAATCTTAGCCTGTAACACCTTCTAGATCAAGTCAAACTGTACTTTTTACTGTTTTAGCTGAATTGTTTTTCATTTTGAATGCAAGTACCTGTCTGTTTAACTTCATTACCTTAAGAAATGGGATGACGTTTGTGATCACAGAGGCGTAACGGGCTGCCTCCAAGCAGTCTAAAGAAGAGAATAGTGCAGATACTGAACTTGCTTTGCAAACCACGTGATGTCTTAATGTTTTTCACAATGCTTTTATCTTCCTGCATACTGTATCTCTGAGGACTTGTTAGAAGTAGATTTTTAGGGGAAAGGGCATGACAGACACAGACTGTGCAATACCTTTTTGTCTTGTACCGGCCTTGTATGTGAGAGATAACATTGTGGGGCTGTGGGACACGCACTTGTATGTGGTACAGGCGTGGTGAAAATGGCTTTGATTTTTCTTTTGTGTTTTAGGAACACCGAAAGTCTTGAATAAACATGAGCAACCCTTTTATACAGATTGTGGAACCTCTGGACCCTAAACAGCCTCTGAAGAAGTTCTTTAACCTGAGCAAATTGGAAGATGGGAGATATGGTATGTTGACAACATAAGGAAAGCATTCTGTTGTCACTGGCCTGGACAGGTGGACCTTCAGCTGGGTTAAAAGCTGGCTGGATGGCTGGGCCCAAAGGGTGGTGGTAAATGGCACAAAATCCAGCTGGTGGGCGGTCATGAGTGGTGTCCCCCAGGGCTCAGTCCTGGGTCCACTTTTGTTCAACATCTTTATCAATGACCTTGATGAAGGGATCAAATGTCCCCTCAGTAAGTTTGCAGGGACACTAAGCTGGGAGGAAGTGTTGATCTGCCTGAGGGTAGGGAGGCTCTTCAGAGGGATCTGAACAGACTGGACCGGTGGGCTGAGACCAATGGGATGAGATTTAACAATGGCAAGTGTAGAGTGCTGCCCATGGGACATAACAACCCCATGCAGAACTACAGGCTTGGGGGAGTCTGGCTAGAGAGCTGTCAGGCAGAGAAGGATCTGGGGGTGTTGGTTGACTGCAGGCTGAATATGAGTCAGCAGTGTGCCCAGGTGGCCAGGAAAGCCAATGTCATCCTGGCTTGTATCAAAAATAGCATGGCCAGTAGGCCTAGGGAGGTGACTGTGTCCCTGTACTCGGCATTGGTGAGGCCACACCTCGAGTCCTGTGTCCAGTTCTGGGCTCCTCACCATAAGAAGGACATTGAGGTCCTTGAGCGAGTCCAGAGAAGGGCAACCAGGCTGGGGAAGGGGCTGGAGGGCAAATTTATGAGAAGTAGCTAAGGGAGCTGGGGATGTTTAGTCTGGAGAAAGCTGAGGGGAGACCTTATCACCACCTACAACTACCTGAAGGGAGGTTGTGGAGAGGTGGGCGATGGTCTCTTCAGCCAGGTGACAGGAGACAGGACAAGGGGAAATGGCACAAAGCTGTTACAGGGCAGGTTCAGATTAAATGTTATGAAAAAAATTTTCACTGGAAGAGTTGTTAGGGCCTGGAACAGGCTGCCCAGGGAGGGGGCTGAGTCACCGTCCCTGGATGTGTTTAATAGATCAGGTACTTAGGGATATGGTTTAGAATAGGACAGGAAGAGTTGGACTCAATGATCTTAAAGGTCTTTTCCAACCTTATGATGAACAGAACATGTAAGGACATGGGAATGGTACTTGGTCTATGAGTTTGAAACATGGTTCTTGAAAAAAAATTTTAGCAAAATTTAATTCTGGAAATTCAGAACTACAGAAATACTGCCAAGATCATAGCATTATTTTCTCAACATGCTGTGCACACAGCAGTCTTATTTTTCTTGAGTGGGTGAGAAGAACTAGGCAAAACTTAAGAGCACAGGTTTTTTCCTATAATGCTATGCTGCTGTGAAAAGCTGGAAAGGACCTAACACTGATGTGATTGAATCGTCCAGAAAGATTGTTCAGCTTTAAAAAGAATAATGGCTAGAATTTGCTTACAAGGAGGCTCTTTCTTTAGTTCCTCTGACACTTCCTGAATGTAGTTGGGCATCTTCCGCATGCACTCATAGAAATCTTACTATCTGTGCCACTGACTTAGAAAGTGAGGATCTATAGCTTATTGCTTTCTATGTTGGGTATTTTTCCTCTTTCAAAAAGGAAACAGATGGTTAAGGAGAACTCAGGAAGCAAGAGGAGGAACATTTTCTCTGAATGTCACCAACATATATCCATTGCAGGCTCAAATAGTATGTAAATGAGAAACCAATTAATGTTGGACTTTGTGTGTGAAAAGCAGAGATGAGTCTTAAGAAATAGACTGGTATGAGCAGTGGATCCGTTCCAGGATTCCAGGAGTGTGAAACTCCAAATTCCTTAAAGAAGAAGTGATGCAGTTCTCACTGTCCATCAG
This sequence comes from Laterallus jamaicensis coturniculus, assembly GCA_022605575.1. NCBI lineage: Eukaryota > Metazoa > Chordata > Aves > Gruiformes > Rallidae > Laterallus > Laterallus jamaicensis. The sequence continues at coordinate 25,913,040 of JAKCOX010000010.1, forward strand.
AAAAATGGGATAACTTAGCAACAGAAGAATGAGGTGCAGAGGGGGAAAAAAAAGATAAAACAAACCCCAACAAAGCAACAACAACAAAGACAACAAATAAACCCCAAATGATTCTTGATAACTGTGTTCTGAATAATAGGATTTTTTTGTAATGGCAGCAGTGAGGTTTTCCTGTGATTAAGGTACTTTTGTGTCCTGGAGGCCCAGCATAGAGAGTTGGGACAAACTTCTCAAGACATTTGGAATATTTATATTCTGAAAGGAAGTTAAGCAGCTATTATTACAGTGGACCAGGGGAGGAAGGGCAGAGACGCTGTTTATTTTTTTTCTTCGATTCCACTGCTTGTTGTAAAGCTGCCAGGACTGCTCTAATAATACTTTGTGTAATTTTCTGTAAGTATTTCTATCTTGAAAGAAAATTAGCAGATGACCAGTCTTACTCAAGTTTCATATGTCTAAAGAAGAGACCACCTAGATCACTAAAGCTATGCTTTCTAACAAGTTGGGGAGAAAATGATGTTTTTCTAGTGCATTTCCGTGACTGTGTTTGGTGGCAAGAGTGAGAAAGCTGCAGAGAACAAATGTGAGCACAGCATGTTGTCTGAGTAGGATTGCTGTGGAGGATGGCAATGCTGTGGAAAAAAAGCCCTTCATGCAAAGATGTCTGCTGGCTCACAATGACTGAGATAATAACTCTACTCAAAGTATTGAGTGGAACAGGTCAGTTAGCACTGATCTGATAAAACTGCAGGCTAGAGAAGGGTGTCTGATAATTTGAGCTAAAGCCTTGTGAGAATGCAGGGACAGTAGTGTGAGGACCCATTTGCCCCAGGTGTAGAACTCTGCACTGGGTGACATATGCTCTAAGGTAAAGCTGACTTTGTTTCTTGCCTCTTGCCCATGCAGCACGCCTCCCCTTTTCTATTCGAGTCCTCTTGGAGTCAGCAGTCCGAAACTGTGATGAGTTCCTAGTGAAGAAGGGAGATGTTGAGAACATCCTCAACTGGAAAGTGATGCAACACAAGAACGTGGAAGTGCCGTTTAAGCCTGCAAGAGTTATTCTTCAAGACTTCACGTGAGTCTTACGCTCTCCAGAACTGGGAAGAGTGACTCTTAAAAGTGCAGCAGTGCTCACCTTTGGATAGAGGGTGAGCGGAGGGAAAGCATAGGAGTGAAATGTTTGAGAAGGCCTTTGTCACCATTGCTGGATGCCACGTTGCAGACAACACTTAGAGGCAAACCCTCATGATAAAAGCATTAAATGAAGTACTTCTAGGATAGAGAAATAAGTATCTTTATGAAACTCTTCAAAACAAATGGGAAGGAAATGGGATGGATAAATTGCCATCCAAATGAGAGAATTTGGAGTTCAGAGGTTTTGTTATTCTTTGGGGGTGGGGATGTCTTTTTTTTTTTCTTCCCACACTCCCCAGGGTGTCTTGCTTTCAGTTTTTTATCCATTTCAATTTTCAGTTATAACCCACATAATTGTTTTCTTTTCAGAGTTACTATTAGTCCAAACATATTTTTAAAGACTTCTCTGGTATTAGAAGAAAAAAAAAAAGCCTACTTTTTCCCAGTAATGCAAATTGAAATTCTTACCCAATGGACTCTGAAAGCTTGACCTTGTTATTGCAGTGTGGTTAGTCAGCATGGTAGATATGTATGATAATAGTCCCTGGTAGATACGGAAAGTCAATTTTTAGCTGAAACAGTAGCTTCTAACTGTTTTTAATATATTTGACTTTCAAGTCCACTGTCCATTGTTCCTTGTCCTCTGCCTTTGTGAAAGAGTTTAATTCATCCATGGTAAACCCCATGCTGCTGGATTTTTATTTCTTGGAACAGTAAATTGACTTAGCTGTCATACCTTCTGTTGTGCATTTCCCCAAAGGTTGGCTTGATGCTAGAGACCCAGTACAGTTCAGCTCCTCAGGACGTTAGGAAAAAATGGCAAAGCCTCAACTGGAAAAAAAACCCAAACCCACACTGAATTCCTAGCTAGTTTTTATTTTCTAGCTGCTGTTAACATTTTTAAAAGCTGGAGCACAGAGGAAGTCAAACTTTAAAGCAAACGTTGTTCCCTTTGTTACAACACTTCTTTCTTGCCCCCTACTCTCCTGCTGAGTTTTAAAAGTTTGCCTGTAAGTCTGCAGAGCAGCTGCATTCATTAACAGTCTCCTGAGTGGGATGTTTTTGAAAAAGCAGCTTTGGCAACTTTCCAGAAGCCATACAACAATTAAATTCACGTGTCATGGATTAGGAGTATCGAATTTCCTAGATGTGGTCATTCCACAATTATCCTGAGTTCTTTTAAGACTGTAGAAGTCTGTTCCTTTTCAATTGTAAGCTGGCAAAATTACTCTTCCACTCCTTCCCCCCACCCCTGCCCTCCCTCACATCTACCTAGGTAGCTTAATGTAGCATTTGCTATTTTTCTTGGAATATGCATATGCTGGGACAACAAACTGCTTCAAACTGCTGAATATCAGTTAAGCATGGCAAGGCTAGATGATGTGGACCCCTTGTAAACACTCATGATTTTTAAGATAGAATTTTTTGGGAATTAAAAAGTCCTTTTTCTTCTTTCATTGTTTCTGATATATTTTAAGTTGTAATAGCTTCCTTATCAGTACTGTAAACATGAACTCTCCCTGCTTTGGGCTGCCCTTGCAGAAACATAGTGCTCTCAGTGGGTTACTGAATAATGCCAGGTCCTTACTAGCACAGCACAGGCAGCTCTTTTTGTCACATCAGCCAGCAATGCCAGATAGGCTTGTATGCAAGAGGGTTTCCCGAACTGATTGAAAAATGTTATGGTAGTGCATACCTCTCTAGAAGCTGAGAATGTATGTGTTGAGAAGCACCAGAAACCTTGTTAAAATAAATATGGAAACATGGATGATTTATTAGGTAAAACAGGTGTTGAAGTGCCAGAACTTCTGTTTAGTACTTCCAAATTGTGTTGGGAGATAGATGAAGGACTGTGGTGGTTTTGGCCCTAGCCAGAGGCCAAATACCCACCAAGCCGCTTGCTCACTCCCCTCTTCAGCCGAAAAGGTGAGAAAATAGATATTAGGAGGCTTAGGACCTGAGATAAGGACAGAGGGATCACTCTCCAATTAGTGCAATGGGCAGAACAGACTCAGCACAGAATAAAGGAAAGAAATGTGATTTATTACTACTACAACTAATACACCTGGTGAACCAGAATGAGATAAGAAGCAGCCAGGTCTTAAAGCACCTTCCCCCCACCCCTCCCTTTTCAGCACACCTAAAACTCATCACGATTTTACTCCCTTCTTCCCCCCTCACCATGGCGCAGGGAGGGGCAGGGAATGGGCAGAGGGGTTCCCCCGATCCTTCTCAAGCTGCTTTCCTTCCCCAGATCTTAACACTTCTCCTTCCCCCCACCCCTCGCCTCTTGGCACTCTTGACTTTAATCATAGATCTGCTCCCTTCTTCCCTCCCCTCACAGCACAGGGTTGGGCAGGGAATGGGGAGTGGGGGTTTTCAATCTGTTCCTCCCGAGTTGGCTTCCATCTCACCAAAGTGGGGGCCTCTCAGCAGGGCTCCTGTCCATGGGGTGCTGACATTCAGGTCCAGACCCCCCGGCCTGGTCCCCCGCAAAGTCACAAGTCCCCTGACAAACCTGCTGAGGTGTGGATCAATCTTCACAGGGCATAGATGTCTCTGCTCCCCATCCTCATCCATGGGCTTTGAGGGGACACCCATTTCACCATGGTCTCACTATGAGCTTCCCCCCCCCCCTTGCCTCCTGCAGGCCTGGCCTTGGTGTCTGTGCAGCTTGTTACATCTCCCTCCCACTCCGGTGGCAAAGTGCACCTGCCAGCAGGTTTGTTTTCTCCTGTATGTGATTCAGAGAGGTGATATGACCAGCTCTGATAGGCCCAGTCTCGAATTTGGCCTTGAGTTGATCATGTTTTCAAAATATGGGGCTTGCAGAAAGCTGTAACTGTGGCTTACAAAAGCCTCCGAAGCAGCACAGCTACACAAAACTGCATCAAGGACTCTTACATGCATTACTTTGACTCTCTCTATGGTGTACCTACCTCATGTAGGAAAGAACACTTAATTTAGGGATTTAAAAATTGTTTTGAATGAATGAGGTATACAAACATAGGGAAAAAGGCCTGTTAATCTTTCTCTGAGTCACTTGGGAATTCAGTGGCTTGCAGCATTGTCACAAGATACATGAGAAGGCAGAAATGTGGATGTTAGCCCATAATCTGAAAACATGCTGTTTGAACATCATTTGTTATATAAGATCTTTTGTCAGTGGCAAGTACAGTGATTTGTTAGTAAAGGTGAGTGAAAATACAGTTATTCTGCAAAGGGTGCGACTCCAAAACACCTTTGTATTTTCAGAAATCTCATGCCCTGCCCTGTCAGTTTCACTTGATGTGTGGAAGGCACCAAAAGAGCGCTAATCACCCAGAAGACTTGCCTGTGCTTTACAAAGTTTGGAGGAGATGGTCCTTGCCTTAAAACTGGCTAACTAAACATAGCAAAGAACCAAAGAAAGCATGCTGTCCTAGCTCTCCGCCCCCCACCGCTAGCTGCCCTCCCCCTTTTATAAACAGACTGGGGAGGAGAGAGAGGAACAGAACAAAACAAGTGAAACCAGTTCAAGGTCCCAAAGGAATGCTGACGAGGACTAAGTTTCCAGATTCCTAGCCAAGCATGTTAAACTACTTCTGTTACTTGATGAATTTTGGTTTTAGCTTTTCATTCTTACAGTGTTCGGGATATAGATACTGTTCTGTCCCTTCTGGTCTTCTGACTTTGTTGCTGTCTCTGCCCCAGAGTAATGATCCCATGACTGAGGGTAAGGCTGTGGTTTGGTGTGTACATGACAGTAGATGTCTGTTCTGTATCTCAGAATCTCAGTCCTGTTTGTTTTGTTACTTTCCAGATTGTTTCATCTTGCTCATTTCTGTTTCAGTGGCGTACCTGCTGTGGTTGACTTTGCTGCAATGCGTGATGCTGTGAAGAAACTTGGGGGGGACCCTGAAAAAATTAATCCTATCTGTCCTGCTGATCTGGTGATAGATCACTCCATCCAGGTTGATTTTAACAGGCGGTAAGGATACAAAATACCTCTTGCATCTTAAGGGTAGTAAGGGAGATGAATCCAGTTACTGATAATAAATGTAGTTCCATTGGTGCTATTCCTAGCATTTAGACTATAGCAGCTTAGACTCCAAGAAGTAAGTGTTTAAGTTAGACAGTTGTATCTGTTGCTATAGATTAGATGGGGGTGTTTTCTTTTCTCTGTGGTGCATCTCTTAGAAACAGAAGCCTGGACTAAATGTTACAGAAAGAGGCTCAGTCCAGACCTGTGGTGATCAAAATTTTCCATAATAATACTGCATTATTATTAGTTGCTCAGAAATAGCTTTTTCCATGTGCACTTTTTTGACCTCATGGGGATTTTTGGAAGGGACAAGCAAGAATGTCTCCTTTCTTGCATATTTATGAAAGAGTAGACCTAAGCTGCCCTAGTCCAGCTCTGAGGAACTTTTTTTTGCTAGTTCAGTGCCTTTGTTCAGAAAAGCACAAGACACTGATTAGTACAACCCCTGTAAGTGCAGGAAAGAAACCAAATACTTTTCAGTCCTCAGCATGTTAGAGATGAGGATTCACTAGACCCACAATGAAATACAAGACCTCTGTATAGGGGGTTTTCTATCCCCCATGGTATCTAAATGTGGGCCTACTGAAGTTCCTTTGGGCCTTTCTTCGCTATTTATTTGGGAACAAGATGTGATTTCATCTTGACCATAAGACAAAATCAACTATTACTCTTTTTCTGTATTATAATATTTATTTTATGCTATCAGTAGTATCCAGGACTTCATTTAGTTAAATTTTTGCTGATAATTACTTCTTGTCACAGTCTTTCTTACTTCTGTGAGGCCCATGTATGTATGGTGAGAACATTGGCCAGCCCTGTGCTTCAGTTCTTTCAAACTCTTCAGGCCTAAAACAGGCAGCTTATTAAAGTGAAAAGTTTATTTAGGCCTGTCTGCTTTGAAACATTGGCTTCAGACAGAAGAAAATCTTTTTAACTGAAGTTGTAGGACTCTTGTGTCCCAGTTCCCTTCACTGCTTTGCTCGTTGCTTCTGATTTAGGTGTTGGAAACCTCGGGTTGTTCTAATACGTAGTGTAGCTTTTCCCTAGCTACAAGTTTTAGGTTTGCAACATATGTAGCATGCAGATGAAAACTCACATTTGAACCAATGAGATTAAAAATATGAGATGAACAGCATTAAGATTAGCTAATAACTCTTCTTTCAACCTTTGGGTATATCTGACCAGACATAAATTTCAAATGGATACTTTTGGTTCTGACAGCTGATTATTTTAACTTGCAGATCAGACAGCTTGCAAAAAAATCAGGACTTGGAATTTGAAAGGAACAAAGAAAGGTTTGAGTTCTTGAAGGTACCGAAAGAATTAATCCCATTTGCATGGAGAAAAGTGCAGTGAGCTAAAGTTCTTCTGGTGCTTATTTGTATTGAAAATGTTTTATTCGTATTCCTTCTGTTTCAGTGGGGCTCTCAGGCTTTTAAAAACATGAGGATTATTCCACCAGGCTCTGGGATCATCCACCAGGTGAACTTGGAGTACTTGGCAAGAGTGGTGATGGATCAGGACGGCTACTACTATCCAGACAGTGTGGTGGGCACTGACTCACACACGACTATGATAGACGGCTTGGGAGTGCTTGGCTGGGGTATGTGCAGTAGTGTATTGTGAATAGTCTGTTGGCTGAGTAAGCTGTGTTTCAGACTCTGGTGAGTTGACCCTAGCTGTCAGGTTAGCCTCCACTGATTTCCTCACTCAATCGTCCTGCAGGCAGGATGAGGGAAGAGAAGTGGAAGGGCAAGTGCAAGAAAAACCTCATGGTCTGAGGCAAGGGTAGTTTGACAAGTGGAGGTGGAGTGGGGTAGGAAATGAAAGCAAGTGATGTAAAGACAGTCACTACCTCCCACCAGCACACCAAAGCTCAGACAGTCCTTGGGCATTGGCTACTTTGTGAAAATCCCCTCCTGCCTCCGAGTTCTAATATTGAGGGTGCGGTTATATGGCACTGAGTATCTTTTTGTTTGGTTTGGGTCAGCTGTGCTGGCTGTGTCCACTGCCAGTGTCTTGTCCACTTGCTGAAAGGCAGAGTGAGAAACAAGAGTGGTTGACACTGTGTAAGCACTGCTCAGCAATAGCTAAAGCAGTGGTGTGTTATAAACACTGATTGGCACAAATCTGAAATACAGGACTACTTGTGCTGCTGTACAGAAGTTATCTATGTGCCAGCCAGACACTACACAGACTATCCCCAAATTCGAGATAAGATCTCTTACAGTTATTTAAGACTTTGTAACTAATCTCCCTGTTCTGATAACAGCCTCAGATAATTTCTGGTGCATGTGGTGGTGGTGTTTTGGTTGGTTGATTGGTGGGGGCTTTTTATACATTCTGCATTTAAATCTCAGAGAAGCAGGCAAATACGAAGCAGGACTTCTGGAAGCACCTTAGTTGTTTGGGAAGGACAGGGAGTTGGAGCACAACTGAACATCCATTTGTTCCTTAGTCATTAAGCAACTTTCAAAGCATTGCCTTATCAAAAAGTAATGCAGATGCTTTATTAGTTTAGAAGATGCCAAAAGTTGAATTTTAGTGAGCTATTATATGGCCGCTGTGAAGAACAGCACTGGGAAGTATGTTGTAGTACCAGTAGTCTGCAGAACACTTGTTACAGAAATAAATACAAATAATTCCTTTTTTGTTGCCTGTGGCAAACTGCAGTGTTGGAATTACAAGTAGGTATGAAATTAAAGCATTTGCAGTCATCCCTAACACGGTAACAGAAACTTGAGTTGAGCTTTTTATCATCATGTGATGTGATGATAGGAGCCCTGTTGAAATAAATATAGAAATACAAAATAATTTCTGTATTTAAACAGCATTTGCTAGGTATTGATAAAGATGCTTGTCAAGTTGAGTACTACATGTGATAGAAGTAGAGCATTGTGTTTCTGCACTGCACCTATGCTACTGTAGTAATATTGGTGGATGGAGACTTTCAAGAGTGGAAGAATTCCTGCTGGCTTGGAATACAAATGTAACCAAGTTCACTTTATTTGAAACCATGGGATAAGACAACTTCTCTCTTATTCTGTATTTGGTAGCTCCTCACATATTAAGCCATTGTTTAGATGATGTAACTGCTACTTGGAAGAGTGCACCTGTAAACATAACCTCCAGAATGTGAAAAGAGTGGCTGGGTACAGCCCATACCAGATGCATTCAAAGCATATAGTCCTGGATCCAGCTTTTCTTGCTGGCAATGCTGAATGTGCTTCATGCCTGTTTGTGGTAGCCTGGTCATGTCAACCAGGCTACCACATGGTCATGTCAACTAACTTGGCTGTTTAAAAAATATTCAGCACCTAGTGAAAGGAGTCACACGGTTTTGCCTGTCACAGAATTATCTTTTTAAATAACATAAGTATAGCACCTTGCATTAAAAAAATCAGAATTGTTTTTCAGAACTGTTACTAGATTGTGGGGGGGAAAGGATAGGAGTAGTCATTTGGCATACAAAAGCAAGTATTACAGGACATTTTTCTAGCTCAGTATTAATTAGGCTAAACAAAACATAGAAGGAAATGTGAAAGTGGAAGATAAATACATCTGTTACTGTAAAAGCCAAGCATCCTCAGGGGAAGTTACTTACATTTACTTAATATCCTATCCAATGCCTGAGGAACAAGGATGACAGTATGAAATGTAAAGAAATTAAAAAGCTCAGCCTTGCAGAAACTGAAGCAAGATGAGGCTGCCTGCCTTCTCTTCCCTTACACAACTTAAATCAAGTAATGTTCTTTGTCAGTTGCACTTCATGTATTTATCTTTGGCATGTTACTGTCTCTCCGAATGGCTAGATTGTATGCTCCTGTTGTCTGCAGGTGTTGGTGGCATTGAAGCAGAAGCAGTGATGTTGGGACAGCCAATCAGCATGGTGCTTCCTGAGGTAGTTGGCTATAAGCTGCTAGGAAACCCTCAGCCACTGGTGACATCCACTGACATTGTACTCACCATTACCAAGGTAATGGACATTTTACCATTACTGCTGGAAGCTGTGCATGTTCATTAGGACAGAGCCATTGTACTGCATATTTAGGAGTCCTATGTGTGCTTCCATGTGGTCATTTTTGACTCTATAAGCTTTGTCACTCTGTGTGCGTTGGCATCAGCTATCCAGGGACAACTAAAAATTTTCTAGGTAAATCTGTTTCCCAGAAGCCAGACATAATAGAACAGAGAGCTGATATCTCATGGCCTGTTAAAATCCTCCTGTGCAGGTGTGTTGTGGAACATTACTGCTTGTAAAAGGATCTTGTTTCTCTACTGTCTGAAAAGAAACATGATGAATTTTTCTAAGTGTCCACTTAAAATATATCAGTGAAAAACCTAAAAACAGACAGTAAGCACTGCAGTCTGATTTCTTTGATCTGCAGGTGTTTGGCTCACGTCATATGTTCACAATAGGTTTATTTACTCTATGGATTATGTCTGAATTAAGAATATTACTGGGTCACCATTAGTGTTTGAGGTCAGAAGTCTGGTGCACAATGTTCATTAGGGGATGCTGTCTCTAGAGAGAATATCTTAAGTGGGGAAAGGCAGCAGGTTTTTATGAGTTCATTCAGATGTTGTTAGTGTTCAGTCATTGACAGTTTGCTGTGTAGAATCATAGAATGCATTAAGTTGGAAGGGACCTTTAAAGGATATCTAGTCCAACCCCCCTGCAGTAAACAGGGACATCTTCACTAGATCAGGTTCCTCAGAGCCCTATGAAGCCTGACCTTGAATGTCTCCAGGGATGGGGCCTCCACCACCTCTCTGGGCAACCTGTTCCAGTGATCCACCACCCTCACAGTGAAGAAATTTTTCCTAATACCCAACCTAAATCTGCCCTTTTCTAGTTTAAAACTTTTGCCCTTTGTCCTACTGCTACTTGTGCAGTTGTTTCCTGTTTCCCCACCTTTCTGGGTTTGCTAGTCAAAGACCCCACACTGTTCTCTCCATAGAATGTCATGTGAGAAAAATACAGTTCTTCTAAGATAGACCTTAGTTTAAATGGGAGGAAGAGCAAGTTTAGAAGGAATACTTATTGAAACTTCATATCTCTGTGTCCTGGCGCTTTGTGGTTTAGTTTACCAAAGCTTCCTGGTATCAAATGGCTATAGAAACCTTCAAAAACAGTTTCTATGAAGTCCAAAGCTGGATTTTGTAACATAGATCCATGCTCAGGTTGTTTGACACCCAGCAATGACACAGGCACTGTATTTTTGTAACAGCACCTTCGCCAAGTTGGAGTGGTGGGTAAATTTGTGGAGTTTTTTGGCCCTGGAGTAGCCCAGCTGTCAATTGCTGACCGAGCCACCATTGCCAATATGTGTCCAGAGTACGGAGCAACAGCTGCCTATTTCCCAGTGGATGATATTAGCATTGGGTACCTGATCCAGACTGGTGAGTGTAAGAAAAGCCTATGAGTTAGAGCTGTAACTGAAAGCAGAGACTATGGGTCTACATGGTGTAGTCAGCAATGGGGTTGAATCAAGTGGAGCCATCACAGCTTGAGAGCTTTTTTTTCCTCTCTCCATTTTTTAAAATTTTTTTTTTTAAATCCAGATCTGCCTGTTCAGGCTCTTTCTTGCTCTTAGGACCCATGTTCAGGAAGAGCCAAGTTCTAGGCTAACTGCTTAACCCTGCCTGAACCAAGCCTGTCTAAATGACAGAAGCAAGAACATAAGTTTTGTGGCAAAAGCCATAAAGTCTGCTCACTTTGTTTCCAGTGAGTCTCTAATATTTATGCTGAAGGGGTCTTGAGGGGGTCTCAGTGCAGTGTGAACAGTGAAATAGCCTGTCAGTGTATTTTTTCTTTTTCAGTTACATAGTATTTCCTCAGTTTCATTTGTATTTTATTTTTGCTGTACCTGGCTTTCACTTTAGGCCGTGATAAGGAGAAAGTTATGTGTACAAAAAGCTATCTCGAAGCTGTGGGAATGCTAAGAGATTTCAAGAACTCCTCCCAGGATCCAGACTTCACACAGGTTAGAAACTACTGTGTATTCTGTCTCCCTGCATTATGCCCTGCCCTATTTTAGTGTGACGATATTTTTTCACAGAAATAAGAAATGGTCAAGGGGCTCCTTATCCTTTGGCTTTGCCCACACAGCTGTTGTAACTTAGGGCCCAGTGGAATGAGTCAGATGGCTCTCATGGTGTGAAAACTGGGACATGGGTATAGATTGTCTCTCAGTTGAGCTCTTAGCTGGTGTGGATTCCTCAATTTGATCCATATAGTTTTGAGAAGTCCAATCCAAACTAAACCACAGCTGTGAAAATTGTGTGGATGTTGTCCCTGTAGTCTTGTCCCGGTTTTTGCCCTTCTTTTCAGCAACTTATTTTACTATGTGAATCAGGACACTTGGAAGCTGTGTGGTAACCACAGACCACACAAGCTGTTTTCTGTGCAAGAAACTAAAGATCCATGTCCAGGGAACTCAAGAATATTCCTGGTTTTCTCCACAGGAGGAATTACCTTGTCACTTATGTTCAGGTTTGCATGATTATTCAGAAACCTTAGTAAATATTGAAAGATGCAGTACACTATAAAAACAAAGTTTAAACATGGACGAGGAATAGGAAAATAAGATATTCTCTGTTTCATAATAGACTGAACATTTTCCCCAAGGCCAAGATGAATAGCATGCTTTGGTTTATGCCAGTAACAGGATTTCGTCACATCATTGTTTTCTGAAGAAGACCCTGCTGCTAGCATGTGAAAGGACATAATTCTCAAAACCATCTGTATTTAGATGCTCTCATCACACATTGTTTTTTCAATAACTGGGGTACTTCTAAGAGCCATACCTTGGGAGCTGGCAGCATCTGAAAGTAGAACTGTTCCTTTTCTCATCTCTCCCTTCTCATATGCTGTTGATAATTTCTGCAGACAAACATAAGGATGTGCAAGCTTAGTTTTGGCTCAGCAGTAGAGGTAAGTGTATCTGTGGCTTAAGTGGCTTCAGCTTGTCATGCAGCGCTGAACCATTCCCTGTTCCTCTTACTGAATAGGTTGTTGAACTGGATCTCCGTACTGTTGTGCCTTGCTGCAGTGGACCAAAAAGACCTCAGGACAAAGTTGCTGTGTCAGATATGAAGGAGGACTTTGAGACTTGTCTTGGAGCCAAGGTAGGAACTAGGAATTTGAATTTATATGCCCAGACACTTTAAGCTTCCAAAATCAGTTTGAATCCTTACCGCTATCGTTAAAGGCAGTGCAGAACTCAAGTGATGCAAATCAAGAAACTTGAACTACAGCAATTCCCAGTATTTCTTATGTTTTATATTGTCCAGGCTCCATGAAATGACCTTATGCTTTCTGATCATTAAATGTAATTTTTCATGGTGTGAAAGGTGCCTTCTTTCTCTTTGTGTTTTTTTCAGTTGTCAGGCTTTTGCCTCTCAATTCAGCTTAGTGCAAGTTTGATATTCATGGCTTAAAACCCCCTATGTGTTATGGCTGAAACTTCAGGTTTAGCTTGTGTAAAAATACTGTATCTGGTTAGGAATTTGGAGCATATGGGAGCAAGAAGTATCTGAGCAACCTGAAAGGATCTATTCATGCAGGAATAAAACACAAATGTATTGTGCTGCAGAGGCTGCCTCTTTCACCAGTAAAAGATGACAGAAAAATAACTTTTGTCTGTTAATTTGGCTAGCCAGAGGTGCAGACCTTCACCACCAGACCTAAAAGTGCATGCATGTATGTGATGGCAGACACTTCTTGTGTCTAGGAAATTCCTAGCCCATACTAATTTCCAGTCAAAATATTTATATTAACCACATCCTTTTGGTTCTTACTGTCTTCTCTTACAGCAAGGTTTCAAGGGATTCCAGATTGCCCCAGACCAACACAACAGGGTGGTCAAATTTAATTTTGAAGGCCGTGACTTTGAGCTTGCTCATGGTTCAGTAGTGATCGCTGCCATAACAAGCTGTACAAATACCAGTAACCCCTCAGTTATGTTGGGAGCAGGTAAGTTTGTTTGCTTAATGTGCAGTAGCTTATGGCTCTGGCTATGTGTCCTAAAGACAAATACAGCACTCATGTAATTCTGTATGTGCAGTGCTGGTTTTGACATTTGGAGTGCTAAAATTGAGCTGAGTCCCTAAGGGTAGCAGAATTAATTCTGGTAATGGCAGCTAAAAAGAAGGTTGAAGAAAATGTATTTTTCCCACACTGTCTTCTCTACAGAGCAAGGTGGAACTGAATTAACCAGCACCTCTGACACTTGTTCACATGCACAGAAGCTGTCGTAGAGAGCTGAGATGAGGCTGTTGAAAGTCAGAGCCACAAGAAGAGGGATGGTGAAGAAGGGTTTATGGTTTTAAGTCTGAAGGTGCTCTGATATGACAGCAGGGTACAAAACACACACTTAGCTGGAGGTGGATTGAGGTGTCATAGCAAGAGTTGCATTCTCAGGTATTTCCACGTTTCAGACCCTTGTCATTTACCTCTGAACCACATCCAAGAAGCTGTCAGAGGAGAGCTTTGTATCCCCCACTCTCTTGCTTTTCACCATTCACATACTACAAAACAGTCTGAGTTGGTTGTGTTAAATTTCAGGAGGCTGTAATTCTTTTAACCTGGCTAATCTGGGCAGAAAATTTCTCATTCTAAATGTGTGTTTCTGGGGATGAAATATGAATAAAGAGAGTCAGCTCAGAGGGTTCAGTCTTGACTAGCCCTGTTCAACCCACCTCCCTAGGTGCTGGAGTACGTGCTCACACATTCTTTCTCTCCTCCACAAATAGGTAGATGTTATCTGACACTGTAAGGTTGTCACTGCACTAGGGCTTCCTAGTCTGTCAGACTGGGTGTAGGATGCAGGCTTATTTTCTGCGAAGGTTGGAAGGGATGTGCAATGAGCAATGCAAGGCCCCTAGACCAGAGAGGATTACTTGCTGTTTGAAGTCTTGTTATTTGTCTCCTTTGTTCCTGTGGGGTGCTGGGAAGATCTTGACTTGTGGGCAGCCTCTGACAGCAATCACTGTATTTGGTTTGTCTGTGTGATACTTGTCACATGTTCTTGGGCTAGCATCTTTATTTGGGTACTGGCAACCACCACATTCCCAGGCACAAAAGATCTTTTAGCAACAGGATCAAACTCGATCATAAACCAGGATGTGAGGGAAAGACCTGTTCTATTTCTTACCCCTTTAAGAAGAGAGTTCCCTTGCCTTTGACAGGACAGCAAAACAGCATACTTTTTTTTCCTTCGGTCCATCCTCATCATGATCACAGAAACAGACACAGAAATACCACAGAAATAGATCTAGAAACAGATCCTTTCTTCAGGGATGAAGAAATAGAATCCCTCCAGGCAGACTTTGTCCTATTCCCTTAGTTGTAGGTGGATGTATCCCTCAGTTGTGCCACCTTCTTAGGATGTATTTTCCTCAAGTGTTTGGCTCCCAGGCTAATGGTATGCATTTTTAACCCTCTCTGTGGCAGTGGGGATGCTGATCTTTCAGCCTGCTGGGCTTAATAGCTCTAGCAGTTTAAAGAGTGGAATGCTCTGCAGATAGAAGTAAAGTTGGTACTTTGAATACTTTCACTACTTAATGCATAGCAGCCTAAAGAAAGGATCTCAGCATATGGACTCAGATTTATTGCCCTATTGCCTTTCTGTATAGTGGTGCTTATGCTTTGACCTTGACAAGGAGAGAAAAAGTAATTCTGTTACCCTACAGTAACTGTACACTGCACTGTTGAGAACTTCTGAGATACAAGAAACACATTTTATCTTTCAGAAAACATGCAGTGGTCCCACACTAAGTAACCAAGCTAAAAGAAATCCAGAATATGAATAGCTCATTCAGACTGCCTCTGTATATGCTGTGCAGTAAATAGGGTGCAGAACCTTAGTGTCTGTGGGGATAGTGTATGCTGTAGTAGCATTACTGGCCTAATCTGATTTAACAAAGGTGTTGGATTAAGGTTGCTCAAACCAACTTAAGTTCTGGCTTTCTCTTGCTAGTGTTTAAAGTTTGATTTTGTATTCTTTTCATAACTGGTATTTACAGGAAAACAGAAGCCAACATTTTCAAACAGGCTGTCAGGCTCTCAGGTCCTAGGATGATTATTTGTTCAAGGTAACATTCTCCAAAGCATCCAGGAGTTCCAATTTGCACAGCTTCCTCTGGCAGCTGAGGAGCCTCAGCAATTTCAGGAATAGGACTGCTTTTAAAAAAAATTCACATACTAACCTTTAGGTCTCCAAATCTATTCGTGTAGGCCTTTTCACACAGCACTTAGAAGTGGAGGTCTTTTGGTCATGTCTAACAGCTGCCAAACAGCTGGTGGCCAAGACAAAACTATATGACATCTCTTCCTGTTGGAGATCATGTTGGATCAAAGCAGAGCTGATTTATTTTTTCTTATCTAAGTGGATGCAAGAGAGAGAAAATGAGGCACGGGAGTGCAAATTTTTGCATAGTTTGCATAGCTATTGCTCCTTTTATGTCCATCCTGGGAAAGGGCCGGAGGAGGCCTGTTTTCTGAACGTTCATCTATATATGAACAGTGTGTTTAAAAGGAAGAGATTTAGGATAAATATGTTTCTGGTAACACATAAGTTCCACTAAAACATTTCTATACCGTTACACATCCAAGAGACCTAAAACAGCCCCCTGGCAACAAGCAGCAGATTGTAAGATTGTTTGTCGCCAGGGCCAGAGCTGGTATTGAGGATATCAAGTGATGTCTGTGGAGTAATTTCATCACTAGACCTCTGTAAGTGGGAAGTTAGCAATTTTTCCTTGCATTTTTTTGTGAGATTCTTGTCTTACAGATAGTGTTTTGAGTTATAAATGTCTGCATGTTGCCCCAGTGTGAGCACATCTTATTGAACACAACTTCGATCACCTTTCCAGCGGAGCAGAAATTGCAGGCTGGATCTACAGTTCAACAGAGCACTTGAGCTGGTTGTTCTGGGCATAGTGCTCTTGATTCACTGTACCATTCATTAGCCAGCCCCTTTTCAGTGGTCTGTGGAGAAAGGACTAGGTGCAATGGCTGCAAGTTGGGGCACAGGAAGTTCCGCACCAACATGGGGAGGAACTTTTTCCCAGTGAGGGTGACAGAGCCCTGGGACAGGCTGCCCAGGGAGGTGGTGGAGTCTCCTTCTCTGGAGATATTCAAGACCCATCTGGATGCCTGTCTGTGCAATATGAGCTGGGGAGCTGCTTTGGCAGGGGGGTTGGACCCCATGATCTCTTGAGGTCCCTTCCAACCCCTACAGTTCTGTGATTCTGTGACTCCAGGAGATGGACTCTTTTCTGATTTCCGGTTGCTTAATGGTACTTCTGTTAACCAGCTGATCCACCAAATTGTCCCACTTCCAGGAAGAACTACAACTGTCCTTTGCATTTTTCAGGATTACTTGCTAAGAAAGCTGTTGAGGCTGGTCTGACAGTGAAGCCATATATTAAAACTAGCCTGTCTCCAGGAAGCGGGGTTGTCACTTACTATCTGAGGGAGAGTGGAGTTATGAGTTACCTTTCCCAAATAGGGTGAGTGCTTTTTCATACTCTTGTTCTATAGCTGTTTAACTAAAAGCATTGATAACAAATGATGCAATAAAATAACTTTTTCTGTGTACAGCATAAAAGGTATTACAGGTACCCTATGGTATCCTGCGTGAGTTAATGCATTTGTGTTGTGCCTTCTCACTGTGCCAACAAGGGAGAAGGCTTGTTGCCTTGTGTAGCTTCTTGAAGACTCATGTTCTTAAGCAGGAAATTATTTTTTTTTTAAGACTAATGGTTTTGAAATAGCATAAATAACACTATATTGCCGTTCACCTTACTAGGTAACATTTGCTAAATTTTCTGTGTGCACAGTCACTGCAGTGACCATTTTAAAAAACACTGTTTTCTGCAGCAGTTTGTATCTTAAAACAGTTCATCTTCTGAAATAAACCCCAGCCAACTTCTAAGGAGTAAATGTCTTGTCCAAAATAGTTTTTTGTTTACTGAGGATTTTTCTGTTCTGCCTAGGTTTGATGTGGTGGGTTATGGCTGTATGACATGTATTGGCAACAGTGGACCCCTACCAGAGTCTGTTGTCGAGGCCATTACACAGGTATGCTGTTTTTTCTGTGCAGCTTATTTAGGTAAGCTGTTCTGTGTTGTGTAGTGTTCTGAGCTGTGTTACACTATGCATTAACTCTTCCCAGCTGTGTGTGAAGGAAGTTCAGTCTGTGGGAAGTGCTTTGGGATTAGTTGGAAGGAGACAGTTCTGTGACTGTCCAGTCATTGCTGCCGCATGATGGTGCACTGCAGACCTGCTGGGTGTGTGGAGTCTTCAAGCAGCTCAGCTGCCTTCATCTCAAACTCTCTTACAGGGAGACCTTGTAGCAGTGGGTGTGTTGTCTGGCAATAGGAATTTTGAAGGGCGTGTCCATCCCAACACCCGTGCTAACTACCTGGCCTCCCCGCCACTGGTGATCGCCTATGCAATTGCAGGGACAATCCGAATCGACTTTGAGAAAGAGCCTTTGGGTAAGAATGTGTCAGGATGCTTTTTTCGCCCCCCCCCCCCCCCCCAGATTATAAAGAAAGCTCGTTGTAATTATGCTCTTCATTTGTCCTAGAGAAATGCTTCAAATTACTTAGTACCTTTTCAGTACAAAGCATGTTATTGTTAAGAAACATGAGCAGTAAGGAGTCTGTATGGTGGAGAAAAAGGGAAGCCAAGCCTGAGTGTTATTCTAATTCCACAGGGGTATCTCTTTTGTTATATCTGAGTGGGAGTCTCCAATGACCAACCTGACTTAATAGACTTCCTTTGAGCAGGTAGTTCAGCTAGGCAACGCTCAAAGATCCTTTGAAAACTAAATTATTCTACGTGTTATTTTGGAAGGCCATTGGAAAGCACAGAAGGAGGTGTATGTATGGCATTGTTACGTTTTAGGACCTCTTCTGTACCAGTGTAGGAGAAATAAATTGTGTCTCATGAATGTTGACAAGGTTAGAAAGAACACATAGCTACATGACACCAGGATAAACTTTTTCTTTCTTAGTGGAAAATTTATGCCACAAACATAACACTACCATTTTCTACAGGAATAAATGCTTCGGGAAAGAAGATTTTCCTGAAAGATATCTGGCCAACAAGAAATGAGATTCAGGCTGTTGAGCGTCAGTTTGTTATTCCTGGGATGTTCAAGGAGGTCTACCAAAAAATAGAGGTGAATTAATCCCCTGGACAGTAATTTGATTGATGTACTGTGCCATTTTGAACATGTTAAATAAGCTGGTCTTGATAATGAAACAAACATTTTTCCTTCCATTGCTGTTGCTCCCGTTCTGACAAGTATTCAATTGTGATTTTGGTTTGGGCTTGTTTGTTTTTATAAATGTCTTCTGGTTAATTAAGTGGTTCTTCCAGACTGTCATATCCTGACAATCTGTATATCCTTTTTCTCCTTTTTTTTTCAGCTGGCATAAAATTTATTTGCATTATTAAATAGCATTCACCCTAGAATCACAGAATGGTAGAGGTTGGAAGAAACCTCTGGAGATATAGTCCAAATCTTCTGTCAAAGTAGCGTCACCTAGAGCAGGTTGCATGGGATTGTGTCAAAGGGGTTTTGAATATCCCCAGTGAAGGAGACTCCACAGCCTCTCTGGGCAGTTTGTTCCAGTGCACCCTCACCTTCAAAGTTTTTCTGTATAGTCAGATGGAACTTCCTGTGTTCCAGTTTGTGCCTGTTGTCCCTTGTCCTGCCACTGGGCATCGTTGAAAAGAATCTGGCCCCATTCTCTTGACATCGCCACTTTAGTTATTTTTAAGTACTGATGAGATCCCCTTTAATCTCCAGGCTAAACACCCTCAGCTCTCTCTTTCCTCATAAGAGAGGTGCTCCAGTCCCCTCATATTCCTAGCCCTCCACTAGACTATTTCCAGTATTTCCCTGTCTGTCTTGAACTGGGGAGCCCAGAACTGGACACAGCACTCCAGATGTGGCCTCACCAGGGCAGATAAGAGGGGGAGGAGAACCTCCCTTGACCTGCTGGCTACACTGCTCTTAATGCACCCCAGGTACCATTGACCTTCTTGGTCACAAGGGCACATGGAGAGTCCACAGCACTCCCAGGTCCTTCTCTGCAGCACTGTTTCCCAGCAGGCCAGCCCCTAACCTGTACTGGTGCCTGGGGTTGGGTTACTCCTCCCTAGGTGCAGGACCCTACATTTGCCCTTGCTAAATTTCATTTGGTTCCTCTCTGTCCAACCCTCCAGCCCCTCCAGATCTCTCTGAATGGCAGTGCAGCCTTCTGGTGTATTGAGCAGTCCTCCCAGGTTTGTGTCAACAGCAAACTTGCCGAGGGTATGCTCTGTCCCCTCGTCCAGGTCTTTGATGGTATGCTGAATAAGACTGGACCCAGTACTGACCCCTGAGGCTCCCTGTTAGCTACAGGCCTCCAACTATGTGCCACTTATCACAACAATCAGGAAACAACCTTGTACTTGGTAATGTCTTCCTGCAAGTCTGTCTTGGGTGTTGAAACAAAATATTCTTAAGGTTTCTGTGTTAGGAAAGCTTCTTAGAATTGCTGATAAATACACTTTAGAATTGTGAAGTGTAACCTGTGTACATAATACAGGCTGTTGTCTGAAAACTGGATGAACAGCTTTTCTTTTGTAATGAAGGATTTCTTAACTTTTTTAATAGGGGAAAAAAAAAAGAAAGCCATTATGTATATTGTCAGAAGAATTTCCTAAAATGCTGTAAGAAATACACAAGACTTTTGCTGAAGTCTAATTTGAAATTTTAGCTGGATTCTGAGTTCCATTGCTTCTGAAAACATAGAAATCAATGTGATGTTTCTGTGTTTTTCAGACAGTAAACAAATCTTGGAATGCCTTAGATGCTCCTTCAGATAAACTATATACTTGGAATCCCAAGTCAACTTACATCAAGTCTCCACCTTTCTTCGATGGTTTGGTATGTGCTTGCTTTCCCTTTGATTCATGCCAAACTGTGCAGTGTCCTTGACTAATATTAAAGGTGAAACAAAGCCCCTTGAAGGTGCCTGGGAGCATCCATCATAGCCTATTGAGGCCTTGGTTCTGAAATGTTTGGATATGCTATTTTATTCATTTTAATAGGAAGGTATAAGTAAATCTGAAGATGGTAAGGCTTCCCTGTCCGTGGGGCTTTTGAAAAGTCTCCTCCTTTTAAGCTGAAAAACTTTTTAAATAGTCCCAAGTTGGGGAAGAGGACAGGAAACAAGACCCACAATTCTCTCTGCCTGCATTTTGCACCAAATACTTGCGTGTTCAGGTTGCTATTTTGGTACTATTTAAAAGAAAATTTAGATTTCCATGCATGCAGATGTCTAGGAATCTCCGATTTTTGTCTCTGTTCCTTCATGTACCACAGGAAGCCTCACCTGAATTTTCTCTCTCATCTGTTTTTTTTTCATGTATTAATTTGCTGATGACAACCAGGACATCATACTGTGTCCAAGAGCATGAACAGTTTTAATAGGGTTGTTTTGGGGTGTTTTTCCCTTTCAACTTCTATAAAAAGGGATACTTCCTTTTGCAATGTGCACTTTTGAGAGGTAAAAGAATTCTGTGTCATATATTTTAATGGTTTTGTTTGTGTTTATGATGGTTTAGACTTTGGCTCTTCAGACCCCAAAAACAATAGAAAACGCTTACGTCCTGTTGAGTTTTGGAGATTCTGTGACAACTGACCACATATCTCCTGCTGGAAATATAGCAAGGAACAGTCCTGCAGCTCGTTACTTGACCAGCAGAGGGTAAGCACTACTTCTTGCTCTTGTTTTAAATTGGGAAAAGGAAACTGCCCACAATTACTGCACTGTGTTATAGTCACACATACCTGCTCTCTGTTCACATGTGCTTGTATACCTTAATAGATGCCTGGAGAAATTGTGAAAGAAGAAACAAAAGCAGTTCCTTCTCTGCTATTTCACCAGCTCTTGCCAAGTGTAAGAGTGTGTATGTCTGTTACACTGCAGAGCTGTATACTCTGTGCAGCTGCATGTCTGTTACCTTCTCCTTTGAATGGAGAGAGGGGAAGAAGATAGCTGTCAGGCTAGTTTTTGCAGTAATTCTATTCATAAATAAGGGAATCAGGATTTATCTCCCTGTCAGAGAAAACTGATCATGGTCCTTAATGTCAGAATACTCAGTTTTTCCAGTATGTGCAGCTGTTTCATAGATCTAGACTATTGGGAGCTAGAGAACAAGCAAAAACTGGCAAACCTGTTGTGACTGGAGTCCAGGCTGCTGTAAAATGTTAGTCTTTTTCCATGGCCAGCCTGTCAATTTAGTACTCTGGCTTGGGGCCAGAGTAACTTTAAGCCTGTATTAAGTCTTCACAGATAATATAACGCTTTTATTCACAGATTTATCACTTCTTACGACTTGAGTGGTGTTTTGAGGAATGGTATTAACATTGTAAAAAATACCAGGTCTAGTGAAAATAGGATTCAGGAGAGGAAACTGATTAAAATAGTGTGATCTGCTGAAAACTAACTGCTCTGGATTCTGGCCCTCTGCCATCACTCACTTTGAAATCTAAATAGTCCTACACACGTTACAGAACAGATGTTGTATGTCACAGCTGCTGTTTGGATGTAGCCCAATGTTCTGTCGCATTTCAGCATACTTTTTGTTTGCCAGTTAGGCTGGAGTGTTCCTTCGTTCCCATATCATTCCCCTGTTTGCAAATGAACTTTTTCTTCTGTAGCTCTGACTTGCAGTAGGGACGTTCATATGTTTAGCACAGGGACATTCATGTTTAACCAGCTTTTAAAAGAAGAGTATTGCATCTTCTGACCTAACATGAACTGCATCCCTGAGATACGGTTTTCTAGGGCATGAGATGAGAATACTAGAGAAGCTGCTTTCTATGACTGAGCTGTCTGCAGACTTGTATTTTTTAATTATGATTCTTTTTCCTTAAAAAAAGAAATCTTTAAAGTATCAGCCAGCTGGGTGCTACTGCCATGCCTCTGTACCTACCTGTCTTGGGAACACCAGTTAATTACTTCTGCTTTGTTTGCTTTTCCCTGAACAGCTTGACTCCTCGAGAGTTCAACTCTTACGGCTCCCGCAGAGGGAACGATGCTGTCATGGCCAGAGGAACCTTTGCAAACATTCGCTTGGTGAACAAATTTATTGATAAACAAGGACCTCAGACTGTTCACTTTCCTTCTGGGGAAATCGTAAGTACACATGCTGCTCTACACCCAGACTCACGGGCAGTAGACTGGATTAGTACTGGCTTTCCTTCTTACAGCTTAGGTCATTTACTTAACTGTCTTTTAAGTAAAGGCAGTGAGGGGACAGGAGCTGTATTGACCTAGGGAAGCAGGTCACACATGCTTACATAATGTGGTGCTATCAGGCATATCCGTGGAGAGTGTAAAGTCTGTAAGAAGCGTTAGTGGAGGGTGCAGGTTTGTACTGGGAGTGAGATCAGGCTAGAAGCCACAGTGCAGTGTGTGGTTAATAGCCTTAAAGTGCTGCTTGGCAGAAAGTGGCAGAAAGCTATTTATCAACCCACTGTAGGGAAGGGGATGCTATTGAGCGGGACCTTGACAGTCTTGAGAGGTGGGTCTGTGTGAACCACAACAAAGCTGGGTGCAAAGTCCTGCACATGAGTTGTGGCAATCCCAAGCATGAAGACAGGCTCTACAGAGAATGTATTGAAAGCAGCCTTAAGGAGGACTTGAGGGTGTTGGTGGATGAGAAGTTTAACGTGACCCAGCAGTGTGCAGTTGCAGCCCAAAAAGCCAACCATATCCTGCCAGGTGAGTCCCTGGCACAGGCTGCCCAGAGAAGCTGTGGCTGCCCCCTCCCTGGCAGTGTTGAAGGCCAGGCTGGATGGGGCTCTGGGCAACCTGGTCTAGTGGAGGGTGTCCCTGCCCATGGCAGGGGGTTGGAATGAGATGGGCTATTTAAGATCCTTTCCAACCCAAACCGGTCTGATTCTGTATGTGGACACTTTTTCATTGTGTTCTGGTTTCAGGTGGGATAGAGTTAATTTTCTTACTAGCAACTGGTGTAGTTCTGTGTTTTGGATTTAGCAGGAAAATAATGGTAACATACTGATACTGTAGTTGTTGCTAAGCAGTGTTTACAATTAAGTCAACGAATTTTCAGCTTCCCAGGCCCTGCCAGCAAGGAGGCGTGAGCCTTCTGCAGGTGGTGCACAAGAAGCTTTGAGGGGGTGCAGCCAGGACAGCTGACCCAACTGACCAAAGGGGTATCCTATACCATGTGATGTCATGCTCAATATATATGCTGGGGAGATTTGGCTGGCAAGCACTATGGCTTGGGAACTGGCTGAACATTGGTCAGTGGGTGGTGAGCAATTGTAATATTACTGGGTTTGGGGTTGGATGATGATGATGATTATTACTGCTATTACTGTTATTATTATCTATCCTATTAAACTGGTTTTATGTCACCCCGTGAGTTTTATTCTCTCCTTCATCACACTGTTGGGGGTGCAAGAAATTGGCCTCTCTGGTTGGTTGCTTTAGCTGTCTGTTGGATTAAACCACAATATTGTGTTTCTCTGGAAACGTGCTTCCACCTCCAAAAAGTATATGAAGTGTCTGGCATTTTCATTTTAGCTGGATGTATTTGATGCTGCAGAAAGATACAGGCAGGCTGGCCATCCTCTGATTGTGTTGGCTGGGAAGGAATATGGTGCAGGAAGTTCCAGAGACTGGGCAGCTAAAGGACCATTCCTCTTGGTGAGTAACTACACTATACTAAAAGGAAGACACTACTTGAAAGTGCATTCATTTGTCAGGAAGACTGTCTTAAAACCAACATTCTGGGGAGCTCTTTCTCACTTTTGGTAACAAGCTATTTTGAAATCTGAGCTGCCTCCAAAGGCAACTCTAGAGTTGCACAAGCTATTTAAATATTAATAGAACCTGTTCAGACTGGAAGCCGTGACTGATTTACAGCTAGAAATCTGCAAGGCTACACCAGTAGGGCCAGTTTCTTTACTTCTTACCCCCATAACACAGTAAACTTTGGGTCTGCTTCCAGCTGCCTCCTTCATCTCACTCAGCAGGGAAGATAGAAAGTGTAAGTGAAAAATAGCATCAGTGAAAATGAAATTTAGCATGGCTTCACCATGCAGGAATGCTTAGCAGCTTGTCCTCTCCTACAATACTTAGCAGCCCAAACATTTCTTGCTGTGGAATTTGTGAAAGCAGTAATGTGTATTAAAAATGTTCAGGAGAGTTGGTGGTTTAGATTCTGCTTCTCTTAAGTTTGGATTTTGACTTTGTTGTTGTTTGAGCTTTTTTATCTTAACTGTATTAACATGTAAAAACATAGAAACTAATTGGAGTGCATCCTGGAGCTTGTAGTGTAGGAAGGCACTGATTACACTAAGTAACAAGTAAGTTACACTACTATTAATTTCTGTGTAAGACATGTTAAAGAAGTATGCAGGATTTCTGAAAGAGTTCATGTAATTTTTGACTCTCAGACCTTTTAAAAAGATGTTTTAAAGTTATATCAAGCAATCTGGGACAGTCCACTGTCAGACAGACCTGATGATTCCTACCAATAGCTGGTAATTGAAATGAAGTGGACCACAAATGTACCAATTCCTATAAGCACAGAAAAACTACCCTGAACCATGAAGATAAGTATCCCTGTTGTGTTCTTTCCCAGGGTGTCAAGGCTGTGCTTGCTGAAAGCTATGAGAGAATTCATCGAAGCAACCTAGTGGGGATGGGAGTGATTCCTCTGCAGTATTTACGTGGAGAGGATGCGGTGACTTTGGGGCTCACGGGGCGGGAGCGCTACACCATTGTCATCCCTGAAGAGCTGAAGCCGCAGATGGAGGTCCAGATCAAGGTATGAGCCACACCTGGGCTGAACTTCCTGAGTCACTGTAGCTTCACTCAGCGTTAACTCCATCTGCAAACAGTGTGCTTTCATATGGCAGTGAGCTCTTTTCACTTTAAGGAAGGGAGAATAATTGAGGAGGTAAAGGGAATTGTTATAGAGACTTGCTGTGATGGGATATAAAAACAGCATGGCCAAACTGTTTTATTTAGCATAAGGCAGTCCTGTATTCTGGGTCAGTTTTTCCAGGGCTCCTAGAAATTTTTCTGTCTCAGTTAAATGTTTGAAGTACAATAGGAAGTGAACTGCAAGTACTGAATAAACTAATTTAAAATGGATGTTAAATTAGTGTAATTATTGACACTTCAACTGACAGAATATTGCACACTGCTGCATTCAAATTGAAGTCTAAGCTTACCGAGCATGACATCTAGATACATGTGAAATCTAGGCCCTGTATTTGACAGACTGCTTTTTGTCTGGCTTACCCCCATATCTGTGCCCTTTTTTAAAAAATACTAGCATCTGTGATAAAAATTTGGTTTAAAACTGACTTAACCTAATTGCATCCAAGTGGCTTTTACTACACTTAACAAAACAATCTACTTATTATATGTCCATTTAATGCAGGCAGTCTCCCTGGATTAGTTTATAACAACAGTTGTTCACATGTGCTTCATTAACTGCCCCAAAATGGAAAAAGTATAGATTCCAAAGAGTTGGTCAGCGTATCAGTCACAAGTGAACACTGTGTGTTCATCGGGAAGTACCTAACTAGAGGGGTCTTCATTAAAACACAAGGGCTTCATTCACTTCCTGCAGCTGTCTTGGTGTTTTCCTGATTCCCAGGCGCTAGGCCTCAAAAGAGAGCCAGTGAAATCAGCATCACAGTTGCACCTAAGCCAGAAGACTGACTGCATAGAGTAACATCAGGAATTAGTATAGCCATTGGAAAGGATGGTCAGCTTTTGTGCCTGTAGGCATGAATCCACAATGCATTGGGCAGCAAATGCAATACAAGGAGACTCCATGCCGTGTTTATTATGTTTTGTTTAAAATCCCCTTCTACTTAAGCAGCTGGCTGTAGTCTGGTGTGGAAAGAAATAATGACATTCAGCACTTGCTCGTTGTGGCTTTCTATCATGACTTTTTAAGATTGTAAAACTATAATAAATAGTCCTTATTTTACTATGACGTCGTGCTATACGTGGAAGGTTCTGCTGCTTGAATGACTTTCTTTGACCCCCCAACAGCTGGATACTGGGAAAACCTTTAATGCCATCATGAGATTTGACACCGATGTGGAGCTCACTTACTTCCACAACGGCGGCATTCTGAACTACATGATCCGCAAAATGGCATCCTAAGCAGAAACGTCCTGGGTCAAGCCTGCTTCTGGGGAGCACAGTGAAACTATGGCAATGGTAACTCTGAAAGCATGAATCATGAAGTGAAGAGTTTTTACATGGATTGTATTAGGCAGCTTGTTTACAAGGCTGAATTATTCTGTGTATCAGGAAACTGGACACACTTGCCCAATTGAAGTAAACAGCTTATATTATTTGTTTTGTATGGTGGTTGGCTTGATTTACCTTAGAATACAGTGCAAAAGTAATTAAAATACTGCTGTAATCTGTGAAGCTGTTGAAGATCTCATGTGCTGATTTCATGTATTTGGTTCATTTAGCTTGACTCTGAAGTTAAGCTCTGTGCTTATATCAGTGGTCCAAAAATTAACTGATAATATAAAAAATAATTTTATTTCTTCCTGATTATTGACTTGTTTTCTTACTCAGTTGAGCAGAATCTGAATCTAATACTGAAATGAATTATTTAGCTGTTTATTCATTTTTAAAAATGTGAACTTTTCTTTTTAAGCCTTTGTGGAAAGGTGGACCTATTGGGGATAACATTTCTAATGGATAAAATTAAATTTATTTTCAAGAAGTTTGGTGGTTTTTTGTCATGTTATCTTCAGTATTGAGATGCAGAACAAAGTGTTGATTTTAAGCTCCTACAAGTCTTTAGTTTTGTTTTATTGTTTCTTTGGATAGTCTGCATGAGACAGGATGAATACAGAGATACTGCCAGATGCTGGCAGTAACCCAACAGAATACTGCTATGATGTACTTCCCTTTGTCTTCTTGAGGGCAGAAAACAATCTACCACAATTTCATGATCCTTGTCAGCAATTTTTTATGGCAGTTAGCAACCAGTGATTACATTACTGTATTCACTGAAGTCAGTGACTGCCCAATCCACAATTCCACATGAATCTCTATACAGCGATAATTAATAAATACCCTCTTACTTGGAGACAAACAGGGTTACAGTACTCATTCTTACTGTTAACTGTATTTAAAGGAACTGCCACAACAATGAACATAGTGGAGAAATTCTTTCAAAGTGATCTAGCATATTTCTAGTACAGTTTGCTCCAGCTGTATCTGGAAAAAACCCAAAAATACTTCTCAAAGAAGTCAAGAGGCTTAAGGAGGGTAAAGAGATTGCACTGTACCTGCAACAGGTTATTCTTGCTTGAGTACAGCAATCAGAGCTCCGCCCTCTAGTGAATCCAGCAGAAGCCAACTAAGATGTTGCGGGATCTGGAGCATCTCTCATTTGAGGATAAGCAGAGAGCTGGGACTGTTTAGCCCAGTGAAGAGAAAGCTCAGGGACATTTCCACTGTTTGTGTTCAAATAGCTGAATGGAGGGCACAAAGAGATGATGCAGGCAGGCTCCGGGTAGTGGTGCCCACTGATGGGAGCAGAGGCAGTGGGCACTAACTGAAACACAGGAGGTTCCCTCTAAACACCCAGGAGACACCTTTTTTTTTCACTGTGTGGGGAGAGACTGCTGAGAGAGGCTGTGGAGCTGTTCACATGCTGTCTGGAGATGGTCACGGGCAAATCGCCGTAGGTGACAAGATGACCTCTATACGTCCCTCCCAACCTCAGTTACTCTGTGAAGCATCTTAACAGAGAGCTGCTTATATGACCATAATCTTGAGTGTTATTTGGTAATACATATGCAGCTTTGGGTCCAACTGCAAAAGGAATCCAGATGTTCTCAAAGGCCAAGCTGAGTGCTGGTGTGCTTCCCCACCCTCCCGTCTCCACTGCGTACTGAAGATGGCACAGCTTCTCCTATCAAGCTGAATTCTTTAATATGTGTAACAGCCTTTGATATACTCACTTAGGCTGAGCTGCAGAGTGTTTTCTAGGCTGAAATCCTTGTGTTCAAAGAGTAGGAAAAGACTAGAATTCCATACAGACCTAAGCTTCCCAGTAGCTACTTTGTAGCCTGTGAAATTTAAGACTGATGATTTTTTGTACCAGAAGTCCCAAAGTAGATAGGCAAAATGAAAAAAACCAAACACACTTGAGGATTGTGATTTTCCATGTACTTTTAACTGGGAAGTGCTACACCAGCAGTTTTCAAAATCTTTGCTTCTAGTATTTTTGGAGAGAAGGCATTATCCAAGCATAAATCATCCTTATCCATAGTTCTGTCTCCTTTCTGGAAGCAGCTATAAGAACAGTGAGTTTACTAGGGAAAAACTAAGCTCAGTGTAAGTTACTGTAGGGGTGTACAATGCATACAGCTTTCATGGAACACAAAATACTGCTTAAAAATTTGTTTTGCTTTCAAGACCACTCAACACTAACAAACACACCACTAATCTCACTACCTAAACCCTAGTCAAATGTTAAGTTACTGTTCATGGTTTGCTTTCTTCACAGTTCAGGTGAAGTTCAGAGACTTCTGTGTCATTAATGGGCACCTGGACATCAGGTAAATGCCTAAGCACCATCTAAATTACATCTTCTGGGGCAAGGCAATGCCCCCCCTGGGGCTTGTTCAGTTAAACAACACACAGAAAGGTGTCCATTCTGCAAGTCCAGCAACAGAATCTTGACAGACGTGCAGTGATCGAAGAAAACAGTCCTACTGTTTTAATCCAGATGATGTCTCCTCCAGGACTGTTCTGTGAAGCCCTACTGCTTTTCTCAGACTGGTGCAGAAGCATTCTATATTAAATGTGGATTTAAAAATGCAATATCATCCCTATAAAAGTAACTGGACTTTTTATTTTCTATGCCAAAATGTCTAGAGCATTAAACCTAATTTTTAAAAAGCTTTAAAGGTAGCTAAAGGAATGCTTCAGGTGTCAGCATGCATAAGCCATGTTGTCTTCATGGAGGTACTGGTAAATTTGGGTTGTATTCTGACTGGGAAGGTTCTGATTGACTCAAAAACACTTTAGTCTGTCACCTAAAATTAGATGCTTAGTTAGTAATTTGATTTTGTTTTTTTCTGACCAGCTTCTTCACAGCAGCAAGGATCTAGCTGCTTAGGGACACGTTTGTCCATGCTCATATTCAAACTTGTACTGAAACATTTTATTAGATAGCATGTTTTTTAGTGTCCACACTAGCCTTTTTTTAATCTAACCAGATTCTGATGACATGTGTAAGCATACCAGACAGTATAAGGAACAGGAACTTTTTACAGATAAAACAGGTGATCTGCTGTTTCAGCTTATTGGACTAGGGTGATACATGTGCTAAAATACTGAGTTCAGCTGGATGTTTCTTCAGCGTCAAAATTCTTCAAGGAGAAATTAATATCTCTCCATTTTTGAAAATCCATTTGTGCCCCAGTTTCAACTTGCTCTACTACAAAGCTTTTGATTTTGATCACTGGGAGATCATCAAATGTTTTGTACTTCACTATGATTCCCCAGTCGTGCTGGCAGTTAGTATTTTGGCAGTGCATCTTGCTTTTTTTCACAAAACAGTCGAACTGGATTGGTCTGTGGTGAGGCTTTGTTATATAACGTGCCTTGAATGCATCTCCTAGGACAGTATGATGGGATTCCTGAAACGACATGTTCCAGAAGAAATTCATTGTATGTAACAACATTGTTTTATCCCCCTTTCCCTCCCAAATACTAGTCCCTTGATACAGTGCTTTCAGTCAACCAGGGTTCTCACCTTCCAGCCTCATAGCTTTTCTCCCCATTCATTAAATAGCAGGCACTGGAAAGGCCCAGGCCTGGACTTAACCAAAATTACTATATAACACAAATCACCAGCTTATATGTATTTGAACTTAGTTAACTTCTCTAAAAAACATGCAGTATTTGACCCTTGTGCATAAAACCCAACAGATTTATCTGGGCAACATGAATAATAATATAATTTGAGCTGGAAACTGAAAAGGCTAGTTCCTCCTAGAAAGGCAACTTTCATTAAATACATGGACTGAACTATGACAGAAGACAGGTTGTAGGGATTAAAATATTGTGAGGGGTTATTTCCAGAGTGCTAAACAGAGTACTCTTTTTGAGGAGTTTTCTGAATTCTCAGATCTGTTTGCACAGGATTACGGGATACATGGGCAGCACAGAATGGACCAAGTCAGAGGTGGGTGTTAGATGTCCCTTGTTACTTGTCAAAGGAATGTAGGTAGGTTTTCACAAGGCTGAGCGATTCCCAGCTCCTCCTCTGTATACCTTCCCTATGTGGAAGAGTAGTGAATTGCATCTATGTTCCAAAAACATGGTAAAAACACCCAAAAAAGGCTCATCTGTAGCCTGAAGCCCCTTATCACATTTCCCCTGCACTTGTCAGGACAGCACAAATAGACGTAGCTTCAAAACAACACATTTCAGAACTGTAAGAGCTCAGAGTGCCCAGGAAAGGCTCTCTCATGATCACCACTTGCCACGTGGAGGGTGGTGGCTACTTGGGCCTGAAGAGAAATTCTCCAAATTCAGACAATATAAAAACATAAAAGGACAATATAAAAACATCCACATGAGAAACACAGAAACAAGATGAACTAGGTTAAGAACTGGAAACAAAGTAATAGTGAAGAATTAAAGGGTTCCTCTTGTAAAACCATGATTTGCCTTGCCTTTCAAAACTGCAACCTGGCCTGTAAGCCAAGGAGCTGAACAGTGAGCCCATCTCAGTACTTTGCATGGGTCATTTTCGGTCAGCAGAAATAAATGGTGGGAGAAATTCCTCTAAACTGCAGGAAGACTTCACATCTTGCATTAACTGGGAAAAGAAATGTCTACCAGTTACACTAGTAGATGATCTCATTGAAGATCACACGTTTTTCCACAAAATTCATCAGCAGCTAATAGAAGGGGGTTCAGCAACACCGAAGTGATTCAAATCACATGACATATTTGCACTCCTTGAACATCAACTGCCATCATAATATGCTACATAAGTAGATGTGACTGGTCCTGTGGTTTGCTGTTTTATTCAGAATTCTTTTCTGCTCCAGTCTGCACAAATTAGGCTACTCAACACACTGATAAACAACACTGTCTGTGTATGCAAGGCTTACCTTTATAATTCTGATGTCATCTGTACTGCAGGCATATGCTTTGCATTTTCCACAGAGAAGATTTTTTTTCCCTTCCAGTACCTTACAGCTTGTGCCTTTCTTCCTGGAATCTCTTAATACTTTTTCCTTCATTTGCAGGTCATGTATCTTTAACAAATAAATAAAAATTGAGATCATCATGAAATTAAGAGAAGCCCCAATGTCTTTATAAACATGACTCAGGATATGTAATATCTGGGAACCTGTTAGTTAAAGGCAAACAAAATACGCCTTCTTGTAGCAACTCATACCAGAGAAAAAATGTGATACATTTGTCAGATGAGGAACACAAGGCTGGAATAAGACTACATGATGGACAGCATTTCATAGAATCATAGAATGGCAAGGGTTGGAAGGGACCCCAAGGATCATAAAGCTCCAACCCCCCTGCCACAGGCAGGGCCACCAACCTCAGGCCTGGATCTACACAAGGTTGCCCAGGGCCCCATCCAACCTGACCTTGAACACCTCCAGGGACGGGGCATCCACCACCTCTCTGGGCAGCCTGCACTGCCTGTTCTGTGCTCCCCTCTACCCACCCATGGCCCCTTTGGTCTTAATGTTATTAAAGCTTTGTGGAGACTTAAGTCATGTGATAGTCCCTTCAGCAGAAGCAGCGCTGCTGCTCTGGGAAGCCCACAGTTTGGAAAGAAGGCTCCAGAGACCATGGAAATTGCAGGTAGAGAAAGAGGCACCACACACAGCCTGGAGCTGGGAACCTGCAGCTCATGCAGAAACAGAACCCTCTGAGAAGAAGCAGGAGCAGACACACCAAGACTCAGAGGTGGGAGAAGAAACTTCATAAAGGCTAGAAGACCTAGAAATCCTTTGCTTGGAAACAAGGGGTGATCTGCAAGATCCACAGGGATATGGCAGAACTGTGTATGAAGCTTTTTTTGTGCGGGCTGCCCTTCATCCCAGTCTTCTCATGGGAGCTTTGTTACAAAAGTCTAGAAACACAGGACCATAGAATCATTTAGGCTGGAGAAGACCCTGTCCAACCACAAATGTAATGCTGCCCACCACTACTCCATGTCCCTAAGCACCCCATCTACACATGTTTTAAATACCCCCAGGGATGGTGACTCCACCACTTCTCTAGGCAGCTTGTTCCAGTGCTTGACCATTTTTCTGGTGAAGACATTTTCCCTAATACCCAATCTAAACCTCCCCTGGAGCAACTTGAAGCCATTTCCTCTTGTCCTATCACTTCTTAGTTGGGAAAAGAGCCCAACCCCCACCTGGCTACAACCTCCTGTCAGGTCCTTGTAGAGAGAGATCAGGTGTCCCCTCAGCTTCCTTTACTCAAGGCCAAACAAGCCCAGTTTCCTCAGCCACTCATCAGACTTGTGCTCTAGAACCTTCAGCAGCTTCATTGCCCTTCTCTGGACACACTCCAGCACCTCAGTGTCTGTCTTGTAGTGAGGAGCCCAAAACTGAACAGAGGACCCGAGGGGTGGCCTCTCCAGTGTGGAGGACAGGGGGACAATCACTTCCCTGGTCCTGCTGGCCACACTATTTCTCATACCAGCCAGGATGCTGGTGGCCACCGTGGCCACCCAGGCACGCTGCTGGCTCGTGTTCAGCCGTCCGTCACTCAACACCCCCAGGGCCTTTTCCCCAGCAGCTTTCCAGCCGCTCTTCCCCAAGCCTGTGGCCCTGTTGTGACCCAGGAGCAGGGCCTGGCACTGAGCCTTGTCAAGCCTCACTCAGCTGGCCTTGGCCCATCGATCCAGCCTGTCCAGATGCCTCTGTAGAGCGTTCCTACCCTCAAGCAGATCAGCACTCCTGGGCATCTTGGTGTTGTCTGAGAACCTACTGAGGGTGCGCTCGATCCCTTTGTCCAGATCATCTATACAGTCATTAACCAGGACCGGCCCCAGCACTGAGCCCTGGGGACACCACTTGGGACTGGCTGCCCACTGGATTTAACCCCATTCACCACAACTCTTTGGGCCAGCCCATCCAGCTGGTTTTTTTACCCAGCAAAGAGTACAGAGCAGGCAGTTTGTCCAGGACAGTGCTGTGGGAAACACTGTCAAAAGACTTCTGAAGTCCAGGTAGACAACATCCTCAGCCTTCCCCTCATCCACTAAGCTGGTCGTCCTGTCATAGGAGATCGGGTTAGCCAGGCAGGACTTGCCTTTCATGAACACATGCTGACTGACCCCAGTCACCTGGTTGTCCTCTGTATGTGTTGTGTTTTTTCCCCAGCCAGCAGCTGAGCACGACACAGCCACTCTCTTCACCCCACAGGAT
This sequence comes from Laterallus jamaicensis coturniculus, assembly GCA_022605575.1. Classification (NCBI taxonomy): domain Eukaryota; kingdom Metazoa; phylum Chordata; class Aves; order Gruiformes; family Rallidae; genus Laterallus; species Laterallus jamaicensis. Next base: position 25,946,730 of record JAKCOX010000010.1, read on the forward strand.
TAAAAAGGGTTGGGGAGGGGGTGGAGGAAAAAAAAAGGAAAGACCAAGGCAAACCCTTGGTTGGGCTAAGGACAGGTTACTGGGACAGCAGAGAGAGCAGTAACAGTGACAGGAGTTCAGAGCAAAACACACAGGACTGGTGACACACGGTGCAGTTTCTCACTGGCCCGCACAACTCAGGCTGTACAGCTCAGAGCTGTCCTGAGCTGCACCATGCATCCTGGAGTAGCCCCTTTCGTTAGTTTGGGTCACCTGTCCTGTCTGTGTCCCCTCCCAGCTCCCTGGGTGCCCCCAGCCTTCTCATTAGCAGGGCAACATGAGAAGCTGAAAAGCCCCTGACTGTTTGGCAGCAACTAAAATATCCCTGACTCCCAAACATGGCATTCCACCAGCCGCTAGAAAGAAAATTAACCCTGTCCCAGCTGAAACCACGGCAAGGTGTCTCGTGCTGGCACTCAAGATTATCTTCTCCATAACCTTCCCTGGTACTGAGGTCCAACTGACAGGCCTATAGTTCCCTGGATCCTCCTTCCAGCCCTTTTTGTAAATGGGTGTTGCACTGCCTAAAGTCCAGTCAACTGGGACCTCCCAGGTAGCCAGGACTGCTGGTAAATGATGGGAAGTGGCACCTCTGCCAGCTCCCTCAGCACCCCTGGGTGGATCCCATCTGACCCCACAGACACGTGTGTCCAAGTGGACTGGCAGGTCACCAACCATTTCCCTTGGATGCTGGGGGTGTTGTTCTGTCATGCCTGTCCCTGTCTTCCAGCCCAGGGGCTGGGTACCCAGAGAACAACTGGTCTCACTGGTAAAGACTGAAGAAGGCATTAAGTGCCTTGGGCTTTTCCTCAGCCTTTGTCACTGTGTTTCCCCCAGCATCCAACAAAGGATGGAGATTCTCCTCAGCCTTCCTTTTGTTGCTGCTGTACTTCTAGAAACATTTTAAATTGCCTTTTATGTCAGGAAGCAGATTAAGTTCTAGCTGGGCTTTGGCCTTTCTAATTTTCTCCCTGGACAGCCTAAGGACATGTTTGTAGTCCTCCTGAGTTGCCTGCCCCTTCTTCCAAAGGCCTTAAACTCTGCTTTTTTCCTGAGTTCCAGCCAAAGCTCTTTGTTGAGCCAGGCTGATTGTCCTCCCTGCCAACTCATCTTTCAGCACAGGGGACAGCCTGCTCCTGTGCCTTTGAAATGTCCTTCTTGAGGAGTGTCCAGCCTTCCTGGATCTCTGCATCCCAAAGGGCTGTGCCAATGAGGCTCCTCAATGGGCAGGAGTCTGCCCTTTGGAAGTTCAAGTTAGCAGTTGTGCTGAACCCCCCTTCTTACCTCTCTGACAGTTGAAAACTTGCATCAGTCCGTGATCACTGTGCCCAAGGCAGCCTCTGCCCATCACATCACCCCCAAGTCCTTCCCTGTTTGCAAACAACAGGTCCAGTGGGGTGCCTTCCCTCTTTCAGCAGCTGTGTCAGGAAGTCACCTTCCACACACTGCAGGAACCTCCTGGGCTGTTTCTGCATTGTATTTCCAGCAGACAGATGGTAAGTTGAAGTCTCCCCCAAAAACAAGGGCTAGTTTCCCAGAATTATTATAGAGTATTTCATCTGCCTCTTCATCCTGGTTGGGAGGTCTATAACAGACTGCCATGATGCTATCTGCCTTGTTGGCCTTCTCCCTAATTCTCACCTATAAATGCTTTACCTTTTCTTTCCATCATCAAGCTCTAGACAGTCAAAAAACTCCCTAACACACGGGGCTACCCCACCACCTCTCCTTCCTTGCCTATTCCTTCTTAAGAGTGTGTAGTCATACATTGCAATCACTCAGCAGTGCAAATCATCACATCTCCATGACTGCAACTTTGTCACAGTTTCCCTGCTGCATAATGGCTTCCAGCTCCTGCTATTTGTTGCCCACGCTGTGTGCATTTTTGTAGATACACTCCAGACTTCAGCTGGGCTACTGATCCTACCACCTTCTTGGGGTACAGGCCCTAATTCCTATGCGAGTCTTCTCAGGGGCTCCCGTGGTTTTTAACCCATCAATAATCCTTGTGTCTTTGCTGACACACGGATCTCCATTCCCTGCTCCACTGTAAGGCAGACTGAAGGATGTCACGAGCACACCATCCCCAGGCTTATCTCCAGGAAGCCTGGTTCTATCCCTTTGCCCCCTTCAAATCTAGTTTAAGACTCTCCCAAAGAGCCACACATACTGCTGCAGAAAGACCCTTTTCCCTCTGAGAGGTGTACCCCATCTGTCACCAGCAGGCCTGGTGTTGTGCAGACTGACCCGTGGTCAAAAAGCCCCAAATTCTGCTGGTGACACCAGGCTTGGAGCCAGGTTTGGATCTGCTGGGTTTCCTGTTTCTTGCCTTGTCATTCCCTGCTCCTGGCAGGAGGGAGGAGAACACTTTTGTGCTCCTGACCCCTTGAACAGTTGTCCCAAGGCCCCAAAGTCTTTCTTGCTCACCCTCAGGCTTCTTGTGGCACCTTCATCACTGCCCACCTGAAAAATCGCTACTGGATGATAATCTGAGGGCTGTGCCCAGGGAGGAACCTTCATGTCTTTAACCCAGGCCCAGGGAGGCACCAGACTGCCCTGAGAAGTGGGTCTGGTCTGCAGATTGGGCCTTCTCTTCCCCTCAGGAGAGAGTCTGCTATGACAATGACCTGTCTTTTTGGTTCATGGGAGTGGTTTTGATGCAGGCTGCAGGCTGACTTAACCTTGGCAACAACCTTCGAGCTAGATAAATCACTGTCCTCATCATTGTTTGGTTCCATTTGAAGAACCTCCTACCAACTGTGTAAGGACACCTGGGAAGGTGGGGTGGTCATGGAGAAGACACATGCTGCCTGACCAAAAGTTCACCATTGGCTTAGTCCAAGACACCTCTTTCATGTCGCTCAGCACCAGAAGTTCTTCTGTCCTCATGGTTTTCTATGATCTGGTAAGTGCACAGCACGCAGCAGAGTCCATGTAAAGCACTGAATGTGTGCTGAGGTGTTCTGCTAGGCTCGTTCATCTGCCAGACTCTGCTGGAGGCAAAGATGAACAGTACTGTAGGCAGCACAAAAGAAGTCATGGGCAGAAGAGCATGTACAAAGCCAAATGCCACCCAGGAAATGGTTTCTTGAAACGTCCCAGGAAGCAATGCTCTGAAACCAAAAAGCTCCTGTCATGACAATGACCAGCCTTAGAAAAGCACTCATGCTGGCCTGCAGCAAAGTGTTTCTGAACACTTTGGGTGGACAAATCACCACAATGTGCACAGTTTCCTATCTCCCTGTCTACTCTCCTGAGCAGGCACAACAATATTTTTCTCCCAGCAGACTGAATAGATTAATGCTGGATTTCAGAGGTGAGAAGTTTATATAAATTCTACCTCAAGTTCTAAGTTTTTTACAGATGACATTCTCCAAGCTAGCTGTACACTACTATCCCTGCTCTGCTGGTCTAGTTTTGGTCTTCTGAAACCACATACGGTGAACCCTTTCCTCAGGTTATCACTTAATTCTAGACAGAGCCCTGGTAGATGAAGGCCAACATAAAGTATACCAGTACTGTAGAGTATGAAAATTCCACAGACTACAAACCTTTTTCGTAAATTTTGTTTCATCCCAATTCTGTAGCTTTTCAATAGCTTCATTCATCATGTCTTCCTTGAAACAGTTCTGTCTCTCATTCTCAACCACTTCTGTTTTGTTTGTCACAAGGATGCACTTGCTGTCTCTTGCCCTTCCACGACCTATACAACAAAACAGTTACCCTCTTTAGTTACTTTTACCAAGATGTGCAAAGTGGCAGCTATGCCATAACAGAGCATTAGGGACTTTCTGTGTGGCTGCTTTTGTTTCCCATGTTCAGAATCAGATAATGCTTCTTCTAAACAGTGTTCTCTCTTCTTTCATCACAAACTAAAGCAAGATGCCCCCTTCCAGGTATCCGTATGGATATGCCCCAGCCTGGGCTGTATCGCCTGCCTCAGATGAGCTGAGGCATGCCTGACACTCGGTTACTGCACAGCATCTTGCTGCCTTCTTGTGGAAACAAAAGCTAGAGAGAGGAAGGAAGTTCATCTTTGTCTTACTTTCTAGTTTTCTGCTTTGCTGATTGGTATCCATTAAAAAATTGTACCACAAAAAACCCTGGGGAACTGGAAATACAGTGCTGGCAAGAAAAAAGACAATCAGCAAGTGCCATCTTTTCCACCTGTCTGTGCCAGCTACCTGCCTGCTTTTTGCTGCAGGCAAACTAAGAACTACAGGGACCCCCTAGCAGTTAATAAGCATTCCAGTTAGAAAAGATGTCTGTGTTTGGTTTTTAGCTCCTGTTCCCCCAACATCATCATTACTCTGTACTGTTTAAAACTGACATAACCTATTTTCTTTGCATCCTTAATGACTTGTTAAGAAGTAACAGTATCCTTTCACCCATAAACATGAATTCTGGACCAGTTATGTCACTGTAAGACAAAAAAAAAAGAAAATCATGTGGCAGAAACCCTGGAAGCAGAGAATGAAACACAAGGGAGCACGAAGTCCTGTCAAACTGTGAGTTAACTGCTCAGGTGAATATAAAATATAGCAGAGGCATCCTTGAGAGACACGGGCAGTTTTATGTCACTTGGTGATGTTAAACAGAGAACAGTATTTAGTGTGGCTCTTCGTTCCCCTCTACCGGCCATACTTCAAAATCACCAGGATCAAGACCGGGGTCTTGGCCGGCTTTATCAGACAAGACAGAAGCAGCGGTCCTACTTCTGACTACAGCTCTTCAAGGCATCCTTCTGCTTATATGTATGATTAGCCACTCGAGGGATCAGTAACCTCAGCAGGTCAGTAACCCTGTGTAGCACTGCTAATCTGCATGGCAAAACAAAAGCCACGCAGTATCACAGACTCAGTTCTGTGAACATGTTTGTCATGACTGGTGCTGTGATTCATCTGACTTCACTTAGGGGCACTGAGGACCAATACCAAGACACGTACATATTACTATAGTGTTTCCAAAGTGCCACTCAGTAGCACTTCATGTCCATTTCTAGGCCAAAAGAGGCTTTTAAAGTAATATGAAATTCCATACCTCTGACTTGGATCATTTTGGTGAGGTTACCAAAGTATTCGTAGAGCACAACAAGGTTGCACTTAGAAATATCGATGCCTTCATCAGCAACAGATGTAGCAATTAGCAGTTTGCAGTCTTTGTTGGTTTTGAATGCATCCAGCACACCCTTCTGCATTGGAAGCGTCATACCTACAGCACCAAGAAACCGCGTCAGGAAAACGCGCTGAAGAGCTCCTTGAGCAAGACTCCTGCACTGCGACTGAAAATGAGCACGGCCTTTTGAGCTAGAGAAGGGCCTCACATCTGCATACCCAGGTGGCCTCATGCTGTACCCACTGAGCAGGAATTCCTGTTGAGGTGCCACAAGAACTGTCAGCCTGGGAAGCACCATTTCAGAAACAACACCTAGCTCATCTTTATTAGAGAGATGCATACATCTTAGCTATTTATTAGAGAGATGCATACATCTTAGCTATTTATTAGAGAGATGCATACATCTTAGCTATTTATTAGAGAGATGCATACATCTTAGCTATTTATTAGAGAGATGCATTTTTTAGAGAGATTGCTATTTTAAGCCCAAAATAACTCTGAATGTAAGCCATGCATAATTAATTTAATCTGTGTCTTCCTTCTACCTTAAAATGTCTCTGTGCCACTAAACACAGAATAAGAAAAGGATTTGTAAAGGGAACAGAGAAAATCCCACTAGAAGTAATCATAAAAAGCCACATTAGTTTCTAATAACATTAGCAAAAGAATCTGGCAGCAAAGGGTCACTGACAGTGTCACCATCTCTGGACAGAAAAAGCAGGCATCTCCTTAGGATTCATTACAGGTCTTGTAGATAGGGAAGAAAGCAGAATGCAAACCTGCATGACCTTTAGCTGTTTAAGAGCACAGAAGATGAACACAGAAGAGCAGAACCATTTCAGCAGGTAAGTCTAACAACTGGTTAGTGCAAACCTACGTACTTGTTTTTTGATCTTTTCTTCCACGACCCATCAGCACACCTGGTTTTATGTGGCTAAGTAGAGGGTTTGCTTCTATCCACTTCTTCAAAGCCTGGAAAACAAATCAGGGAATTAGATCCCTGTCCAGATGAAATGCCAGTTTGGGTTAGATAGGTAGATCCTGCCCATGCTTGCCTGGACAGTTAATACTTCTGAGAACCTAAAGCAGAAAAGAAGGTGGAACTTGTGCACCCAGAGTGAACCTCTACTAACAGGTGTGAAAGCAAGGGTCACAGACCTGTTACCAGATCCAGCCTTTCCACTTCCTGCAACTTGAAGACTGGTTAGAGAGCAAGCAGCCTTTCACTGCTTCAAAATATACTCCATTTACTTTTAGAGAGTGAGAGATCAATGAATACTATGCTTCTGGCACCCAAAGGAAATGAGTTGCTACTTACAAACTGTTCTTTCTTGCCATTCTGAACAAAATTCAGCATAGCTACACTAGGCTTTTACATCTATAATGGAATATTGACAGCAAAGGCTTTGTGTGGCTAATTTGGACTTTAGCCCACCTTTTTATCCAGTTTGTAATTCATCCAGCATGTCTATATCCAAGAAAAAAGTGGGTTGGGACTCTCAGCTGATGAATCTGTTTACAGTAGCCAGGGACTATGATACCTTGCAATAAATGCTTAAGACCAACTAAAGGTAATGATTAGCAGCACACTTACTTCGAGCATGAACTTTTTCTGGGAACAGGTATTGGAAGGGAGAGAAAAGATCATCCACCCCAGATCCCAGGCAAGTATGAAACAGACCAGTGCATCAGAACGGTCCAGAGAACATCTGCTCCACAAAGCACTTTCTTTTTTCTTGATCAAGAACACATGCTCTGGTAAAAAGCTCCCTTGGAACCATAGGAATCCTCCAGTAAACCCATAAATACCCCCTGATATGCAGTCAGTAACAGTGCAGAGTTGCTGGTTTATAATACTGCCACATTGAAGACAAAAAGCTTGTAACACATCCTGTTAAAAATACTTAAGACCTGAATTAAAAATCTGACTGCTTCATGATTAACTATGACACGTAGCAAGAAGGGATGAAGAACACCACCCCTGTACTGTATTTTTGGGGGGGAAAAAAAAAAAAGGAAAAAAATCCCCCCAAAACCAAAAAACACAGAATCACAGACCATTAGGGGTTGGAAGGGACCTCGAAAGATCATGTAGTCCAACCCCCCTGCCAGAGCACTATCACCAGACAAAATCACACAGGAATGCATCCAGGTGGGGTTTGAATGTCTCCAGAGAAGGAGACTCCACAACCTCTCTTGGCAGCCTGTTCCAGTGCTCTGTCACCCTCACAGTGAAGAAGTTCCTCCTTACATTTACATGGAACTTCCTATGCTCCAGCTTGCACCCGTTGCCCCTTGTCCTGTTGCTGGCCACCACTGAGAAGAGCCTGGCTCTGTCCTCCTGACTCTCACCCTTTACATATTTATAAACATTAATGAGGTCACTCCAGAGTCTCCTGTTCTCCAGGCTAAAGAGTTCCAGCTCCCTCAGCCTCTCCTCATAAGGAAGATGTTCCACTCCCTTTACCATCTTGGTGGCCCAGCTCTGGACTCTTTCAAGGAGTTCCCTGTCTTCCTTGAACTGAGAGGTCCAGAACTGGACACAGTAGTCCAGGTGTGGTCTCAAAATGAAACCAAACAACTCATCCTGCCTCAGAGCATCAGTTCTTTTCTTCCTCAGCAACATCAAATAGATGCATATTGTCTTACTTCCAGAACAAAAAGGAAACATCACAGATGAGGCATTATTACTTTCTCACTTCCCATTTTAGGAGCTTTAAAAAGAAATGTCTTACAGCTACTAAGGCTCTTGTCTTAGCAAAGACGAGAGTGCGAGTCTCTGGGTCATAGTGGTATGCTTCATCCAGGATGCAAGCAAGCTCTTCCAGTTTGGGATTCTCATTTGATTCATCTTTTGAAAGGGCAGTCAGTTCTGGTTCTTTCTCTGGAAGAAAACAACAGTGTCTTGAATATTTTACCTTCTTGAACGCAGAAAACAACTCAAACTTTCAACTGACACCTACATCCTCTTTAGCACCTGTTTGTACTTTCCATGCCATTCCTTCAGAGGCGAGCCAGGAACGCTAGTGTGTAAATGCAGCACAGTTCCCAGAAAAAAATTAATTCTGAATCTCGCACATTTTGTAGGCAGACAGGGGAATCGCTGCGACACACTGCGAGCCGGAGGCAGCAACAAAACAGACTCCGTTCCTGCAGAGTGATGCTGTTCGTCCCGAGGAAACAACTGACACTAGAGGGCAGACAGCCCAGTGATGTTAATTTGCAGGCAACCCCGCAACACACCAGAGCACAGGCTGGTTTACAGATGCTCCATCACAAGTTACATAACAGTGCAACCTCCAGCTTTGAACCAGAAGGGTACAACAGCCACCTGCTCCTTCCCAGAAATCTGGGATTCGTCCAGGAGCATCGGGCAGGAAGAAGCTTGGCACAAAACATTATCTAACTCTGCCAGCAATCCTGACTACAGACCACTCCCTGATGTGGGGCACACCCTCTTAAGGACACTGCTGCCTTATCTCCAAACCAGGTGTGTAGGACCCTGCTGCAGCACCTACCTACAATTACAGCTACTTCCTTAGCTCCCACACTAGGGGTAAGTTCCTCCCTGTCTACCCTAAAGCTGTATTTGCACCCACATGGACTTGCTGCAAAGTGCAAAGTTTCTGGAATAACAACCACGTTTACTCTGAAGAAAACACGGATTTTGTACCATAATCCCTCTTCTCCCCTGCTACTGTCACAGCTACTGGGTGAAATACCTTGAAATTTGCCTGTCAGTTGCTTCTCTAACTCTGTGTATGGTCCATTTTTGACATTTGTGAAAAATTCAGTGAGGTAGGCTAAAGCGTCCTCGATGCGGGCATCTTCACTGATGATGAGGGCATCGTTCAGTTTCTGCTCAGAAAGAGAGACATGCACACTTAAACCTCATTTTCCACGGGAGAGCAGATGAATGCAGTTTCTTTAGCTGAAGTACTACAAAACCTGTGTTGCTCTTTCCTTTGTATCACAACACAAGCAATATAAAGTCTCTTAAGAGGCAATCCTCACATACTCCATTTCAGCCCGTGTCAAATGAAATGGTTGGGTTCAAAAGTTGCTCCTATATGAACATACCTGTATCAGGAGGAACAGGATGGCTTCATCTCTGCAGGAAAGGACAGAAGAGAAACACTTACCCGCAGGTGTTCAGTGCAAATGAAAAGGTCTCTGCAAATGTTGCTCTCTTTCTCCTTATCTTCCAGTTGCAACAATCTGCATTTCTTCTGAGTGGAAACTATCCATTGTTCATATTTCTGTGTTCCAAAATCATTCCTGTTGATTGGAGAGATGCTGTCTAGTAAAGAAGGATAAACAAACATTTGTTCATCTAGAAATAGCAAATAACTGTAATATTTAGGTAGAAGGTAACACTTTTTCATGAATGTTAGGTCTAGAACACCTGTGCAGAAGAACACTGTGTGATACAACCACAGAATCACTGGGGCTGGAAGGCACCTGCAGAGGTCTTTAGCCCAACCCTCTGCTCAAACCAGTGTCACCTAGAGCTGGTCACCCAGGCGCATGTCCAAACAGATTTTAAGTACTTCTAAGGACTGAGACTCCACAGCTTCTCTGGGCAATTTGTTCTACTGTTAACCCACCATCACAGCAAAAAAGTTCTTCCTACTTCTTGTTTAAGTATTTCTCTTCACGCACGGTGCCTCTTGTCTGCCTCTGGGAACCTCCTGAGAAGATTCTGGCTCTGTCTTTCTTCACTCCCTGTCTTTCAAGGTATCCCGAGATGTCAGCCTAAAATTAACTGAGGACTATTCCACTGAGTATCTGTGTACATACACATATCTGCAGAGTCTTTAGCAAAAAAATTAGAGCTTGCTCACCCTGTGAGAAGCCCACAGTATTCAAGACACTGCATGTGCATTGCTCCTTGAAATACCAGCTACTCAAAAGTTAAGAACGCATCTGCTAAACAGCACTTAAAAGGCACATTATCCAAGGGCCTGCTCTTGAGTCAGAACTGGTCAGTACCTGTTTGTCACATACAAACTCTGAGTGCTTCACAGACTTCATCAGAGCATCCACAGAAGGGAATCCAATGGCATTCATGCCAGGGGAACTGTGATGCAGAAGTAAGCCACAGAAGTGTTTGCTTTATGTACCATGCAGTTTGAGATTCCCATTGTGTTTGGTTTTTGTTGGAGGTTCTTGGGTTTTGGATTGGGGATATTTTTTGGGGGGGGGGGAGAGGGGGGGAGAGTGGGGGTGTGGCATGGTTGTGGTTATGGTTTGATACCTTTTTTTTTTTTAAAGTCTCCCTTCCTGCCCCAGAACATCCTTCACTCACCAGTACCTGGAAAGGGGGGAGGGGGAAATCCTCAGAATATAGAACTGGGGTAAACAGGCTTAAGGTGCCCTAGTAAGTTTGTAAAACCCATCCTAAGCACAGAAAAATCCTTTAATTCAGAGGTGGACAGACCAAGGCTGATTCTGAGCATAGCCACCCATGGGTCTGATGTGTACCCCATGTAGCTCTCTGCTGTGGGTTTGCGTGGCAAGGTTTTGGTGGTGGGGGCTGGGGTCTGCAGGGGTGGCTTCTGCAAGAAGCAGCTAGAAGCCTCCCCTAGGCCCAACAGAGTAAACACCAGCTGGACTCGAGGATGGACCCACTGATGACCAAGGCCAAGCCCATCAGTGATGGTCACAGGGCCTCTGTGAGAACATATTTAAGGAAAAAAACTGCAAGCAGCCATTCTTTGCTGCCAGAAAAGGGAGTGAGAAGGTCTGAGAAACTCTGCAGACACCAAGGTCAGTGAAGAAGGAGGGGTGGAGGCGCTCCAGGTACTGGAGATTCTCCTTCAGCCTGTGGAGAAGACCATGGTGGAGCACATTGTCCCCCTGCAGCCCATAGAAGATGATGGGGAGCAGAGATCCCTCCTGCAGCCTGTGGGGAACCTCATGGTGGAGCAGGTGGAGACACAGGAAAGATGCTGACACCCTGTGGAAAGCCTGTGCTAGAGCAAGCTCCTGGCATGACCTGCAGCCTGTGGAAAGGTCCACAGCAGAGCAGGTTTGCTGGGGAAACGTGTGACTCCATGGGGAACCAGGCTGGAGCAGTCTGGGACTGAAGGTTGGCACCTCATGGAAGGGACCCACACTGGGGGAGTTGGTGAAGAGCTGAAGCCCTGTGGGAAAGGGCTCATGTTGAAGGAGTTAGTGGAGGACTGTCTCCTCTGAGAGAGACTGCGTGCTGGAGCAGGGGTGTGAGGAGAATTTCCCTGAAGAAGGAAGGACCAGCAGAGACAAATGCTCATGAGCTGATGGAAACCCCCCTTCCCTGTGCCACCCTGAGGAAGGGACAGGGGAAAGGGAGAGGAATCATGAATAAGTTTGAGCCTGGGAAGAAGGGAGGGGTTGGGGGGAGGTGTTTTGAGATTTGGTTTTATTTTTCATTGTCCAACTCTGATTTCACTGGGTACTTTGGGGTGCGGGAGGGAGTGGTGTAATAAATTAGGTGCATTTTGTTCCATGTTGAGTCTGTTTTGCCTGTGATGCTGATTGTAGAATGACTTCCCCCTGTCCTTATCCCAACTCCTAATCCTCTCAATATTTGTTTTATCCCTGTCCAGCTGAGAAGGCCAGTGACAGAGCGACTTTGGTGGGTGTCTGGCCTCCAGCCACTACATTCTCAAATTTGTTGAGCACACTCTGGGGGTATTTGTGTTCCATAGATCCTCCTCTGTAAAATTACCTTAAACAGTTTTAAAAGGGAAATAACAGAAACCTGATAAACTGTGAAAATAGGGGTACTCAGAGGTATAAAGAGGACAAAATGCTGACCAGAAAAGTGGCAAGGGCATCTCTAGAAATAACCCCGAGCACAAGTCAGGGAGGCCAGAGAAAATCTGAGAAGTGTCAAAGAAGCAAGAGTGAAAATAAACCTTTGCTGAAAGGAAGAAACTACAACATTCAGAGTAACACCACAACCAAGAGCTTCCTTGTTTTCCTTCACAGAGCCAGATTTAGTATGACACGTGGAGAAAAGCAAGCCCTTTGTAGTTTTGTTTCAGATTCTTTAAACACTCAAAATGACTTGGCAGTTTCAAAAGCACAGCATCCTTAGCTGCAGCAAAGACAGGTTGAAACCCAAGCAAAAATACTTCTGATTATCCAACTAATAATGTATAACAGGAAAATAGTTGAGTCTTTCACCTGAAATCTCTTATTTAGGAAATATTGGTTAAAGGCAAGGAAGGAGGAGAAAAGGAGTGAAAAGAGAGTGACTGCTCTAGCAACCATGAGGATTCACCCTGATGTAATAAAAAAACAAAGCCAAATTACAGGTGTATTACAGTAACTTACCCACTGTGTAAATCTTCCTCATCAATGCCTCTGTCTCTGACATCAGGCCTGAGATAATGTCTGCGAAGTGGTTCTGAGCTCGCATTCTAACACATCTGACATCTAGAGACAAGAAATGCCTGAATGACTAAAACATTTCCCTGGTTAGTGCAGGAACAAATTCTTGTAGAGTGGAACGCTACGTATGGTGCTTGTTGTTAACAAACATTGCAGTAACACGGAAAGAAGCAGCCCCCAGACTTCACTGTCAGAACAGCACTGGCTTTTACGCCTTGCTAAGTAAGAACCTGAGGTTGTGGTGCAGCTCAGCAAAGAGAAAATTTGCCCAAATGGGCACTGCCTTGCTGTGGGGCAGCAACGAAGTGCATGCTTAAACTCTTGTCGAGCCAGCAGGAAGCAAAGCTCCAGCTTAGCTTTAAGGTATTAACTTCACCTGACCAGAGGATAATTGGCTCACTGCCTTAATTATGGTGCTTTTAATCTCATGGGAAAATAGAAAGCACTTACATGTTTCTGGCTTGTTCACAAATTTCTGCAGATCCTGTATGTTCTCTCTAACAGTGGATATGGCCTGTATGTCAAGGTAGGAGCAAAGGGTACAGATGTGCTCTATTGTTTCGGTGACGGTCTTGGCACTACCAACTCCAACAGAAGCAGTTAAACCTACAATCTGAGCACAGACATGAATAGCAGTGGTTGCTCCACTGTCACAAACAAAAATAAATCCCAGGAGACACTGTTACCAGCTGCCAAGTTATCACCACCTTCAAACACAAGGAAACAAAACAGGCAGCTGAAGTAAGCATGTGTGCAAGGACTAAATCTTGAGAGCCAACCCTTGCCCCCACTCAAACCTTCTCCAAGGCACTCAAGCTTAGAGTAGTGAAACTGAAAATCCATGATCAGCTGTATTTTCTAGTGCTCATCACGTACAAAAGCAGCAAATCTACCCCCAGAATGGCCTTGCACATGCATTCACAGGAGAGGTCTTCTCAGCTGGACCAAAACCTCCTGTCAGGGAGGCAGCGGCCCTGTTTACTGTTGCAGATGACAGAACCACAGAGGTGATGAGGCTATGACTAAGTTCTGGGGCATATGCTTTCTTCCCAGCCCAGCAATCCTGTTTGCTTTTAATTAAGTACTCTGGACTCTTGTCAGGCTTGATTGGTCCTTCTTGGCAGTTCGGGGGAAGATATAACATGGGTAAAGAGCCTGGAGGTGTCCAAGAGGAGGGAAAAAGTGTTCAAATGCTGCAACTTGCAGCCATTGTTAAATGGGAGCTTGAGCTGGGTTAACACAGAAGGCCATACCTCAGGCTTTGCTGGCTGCACTGTAAAATACTTCTCTCTAGTATTTCCACCACAGACAGGCTGGGTCTTACCTGAGGCAGCGGGTTTGCTGGGGAGTCAAATTTCTGTTCCAGGTATCTGGTCATTAACACATTGTAAGGGTGGTTGCCTGTAGTGTTGTGGCACTCATCAAATATCATCAGTGTGAAGACAGAGAGGGAGCTAAGGATCCCTTCCTCCATGCTATTCACAAGAATCTGGGGTGTCATCACAACAATGTCACTGCCCTCTATAAGCTTTTCTACGGAGACATTTGCAACAGTTTCACCACTAACTCCTTGAACAGAATATCTAGGAAGAAGAAGCAAAAGATACAGTATGAAAAAGGATGTCTTGCAGGGGAAAGAAAAAAAAAAAGGCTGGAAGGATGGACCTTTCAGTAAGCCTGAAGGGTAGTGACCAAGTTCAAAATGTGAAATTGTTAAGGCTGGCACTTTGACCCACAGAAGCTGAGGCAAAAGCGTGCTGACAGCAAACAACTGGATTTTAAACCCCTACTTACTAAAATATGTTACATGTGAGGGCTGGTGATTTTGTCCATTTAAGCTGAATCTGTCATATCAGATCACACGTAAGCTGTATTTGGAGATCCTGCCCTTCATCCCTTTTCTGTGTATGTCTGGCAGCACAGAAATGTTATCTGTCAGCAGCCTCGTTCTCCCACAACTATAGGGACTCACATGTGGATGTCCAATTATCAGTTCCTTCGAAATTGGAAGCTATAGGCTGTTGATACTCCCCTAAGCAATTCTGAATCCCATCTGAGAGGTAGACTGCCATTTTCTGACTAGAGGTTGAAAACCCAAAGTTTGGGTCCTTCCATTTGAAGAAGAAAGAGAGAAATGTCCTTCCATTTGAGAATGACAAAAGGTATCCCACTGCTGCATTCTGGAACTGCCTTGTCTTTGGAAGCAAGGCTGAATGGAATCTCAAGAGAACACACTTCACCCTTTTCCAGAGGCAATCACAGGTATACTTTGGCCATTTCCATGGAAGCTGCACAATCATTGCTTTAACTCCCCCAAAGCAGACCTCAGACTCTGGAAAGCCTACAGAGTAACTTGGCACTCTTATCAGCAGTCGTCATTCCTAACACCACTCTTGTCACCAGTAAGCCCTGACCTAAAGGGCAGCTCATTTTCTGCAGAGGAAGCCACCAGGTAGAATTACACTTACCCACTTCTTTGAAAATGCTGCTGGAATACAGCTTGCTGCTGTTGGTACACTGGCACTTTTGTTGCCAGGAAGACAACTTTTGCCTTTCGCCCCACAGGTGTGTTTTGGAAATGGTGCTCACAAATCATAAGTGCCACAAAAGTCTTCCCAGATCCTTTAAACAAAGAATGCAAAAGAACAAGCACTAGTATGAAAGCGTGTATTTGTCAGTGTGAGCCTGTCTCACCTGGATGCCCTGTAACAAGGGGGCTATAACACTTCCAGACTCCCTGGGGACAGATTTGAAGCTTGCTTTGTCTCATACTCCCAGTTCATGTGGTGGTCACTGGGAAGGAAAATCACTTTGCAGTGTCGAGTTCTTTGAAATCACTGAGTCTACTCCTGCTCTTAAAGTGGCTGTGTTCCCATATCAAATCAAACTACGGTACAGGCACCAGGCACTTTCAGCTTCCATCCTTCCCCATGCAGCCACGCTCCTCTCACATCTGCATCAGCACTCAGGCTCACTGTGCAAGCCACCCAGAGCCCTTCTGCGTACCTGCCTCTCCAGCACCCAGGAGAGAATCAGGCTAGCAACACAGAAACACAGGTGGAGACAAAGCACTGACAGGCCTCTCCTTTGCTGCTGAGTTTCATTTGTGTTAACTCAGTCCTGAGCTAACGCAAAAGTTCCCTGTACTGTTCTGATGCTGTAGGCATTGCAGTGCAGAAGACAGAGGAGTCTCAGGGCAGCTTAGCCTATTATTCCTTCAACTTGCAAGCTAAATTTTTTAAAGACATGCAGAGCTCAGTGAGTGATTTTGACTCAAAAGTCCACACCAGGGACTCAGAAAGCGGAGATCAGAACATGGAAATCTGAGTACAAGCTCTGCAGTGCAGAGACACAAATGTCTTGCTGCCCTTGGTCATCCATTTCAGATTGTATCTAGGACTACTCCTTCAAGGAAGATTGCTTTTAAATAAAAAGCTAAACCAGTTTGACCCAACCTTCACCCTTCCCCATCCTTCATAGCCCTCTCTACCAAGAGAATTTTTCTAGGAAACGTGTATTTTCTTACCTGTGGGGGCACATACCAATGTGTTTTTGCCACTGATAGCAGGTTGTGCAAGTTCAGTCTGATAGCTCCGAGCCTTCTTTGGTTCATAAACAGGCGGAGACTGGCAGGCCCCTTCTAGGAGAGAACCACGTTTTTGTGAAGACTCTTGCAATAGAAGAGCGTAAAATACATTGTGCCCCATACAGCTACTATCTAAAATGACAGAGGTAGAGTCCTCACACTCTACACAGAGCATTCCCTGACAGACAACCCTTTTTATAGCTCAAAAGCACCATAAGAGAGCTATGCATAGGTTGGATGGTGTAGTTTTGTAACCACTTGATTGAGCTGTCTTGGCTGGCAATTCTCACCTCCACTGGTCTTTTTCAACACTGAAAGAAAACAAAAGGGCTTATTTTCCCCCAAATATGCATCCAGCATTCACTTTAGCCTTCTGCTCTACAGACTTTCGAAGATAATACTTAAATTGTGGAGGGTTTGTGCTTATGGAACAGGAACCAGAAACCACTAGTGGAGCAAAATTTGCCAGACAAGACATGACAGTCGCTGCACCAATCCTTCGCAGTCACATCTAGCTGTCTAAACTGGCTAATATCAGGTCATATATTAATTACTTATATCAGGGAAGAGATGCATCAACAGTCCTGTGTTTGACAAGATGCTGACAGAACAACTTCTCACTAGGAATGAGGTAAACAAGGGGCAACCCCTAACATATGCAATGCCCAATCTGAAGTCCTACAAACATTAAACCAGGAGACAGTTACATATCATTTAGTTATAGGTTTGTACTAGGTCTTCAGTACCTTCCTTTGTGGCACACTGCATCTACATCCTTCAGGAGTCTAAGGAAACAGAATTCCAGCCACAAACTCTTTTAAGCGGCTAAATCTTACCTGAAGCTGAACAGAGATTTTCACTGAGATTATTATCACATTCTGCTTCTTCAGAATATGATATTGTTTCAAAGCTGCTCTCAGAGGCACTAGTCATTCCACCATCGACATCTTTGCCATTTTCTGAACAATCAAACAAACGAAAAAAAGGCACGTTATTGATCCTTTTGATTTTAAAATATTGTAATTCCTGGGATGAGAAGGTGAAGGAGTTGGTTGCTACCATGGGAAGACTACACACAGGCTCCCTTCAAATAAGATGGATACCACTGAGATTCTTGGATTTATAAGACCTACGGACTCACTGCACGTTTATCTATCCCTTAAAAATCAAGAGAGATAATAGATTAGGAAGGAAGTTATATTGTCTGTGCTTAGTGGCACGATTACAGATTTAACATGGGCATTACACAAGCATGAAAAATAGACAAGAGTTCAAAGAAGCTATGTAAATTAAAGACTCTGTTCTCCCTTTCCTTCCATCTTTTGGAATGACCTAGGAGTTGAAAGATTATCTCCATACTTTATTTTATCATCTGATTATTAAGAGAGGTTCCAAAGATGCTTACTACAATTTTCTTTTGTCCCATAATTACTACTTCTCAGAAGAACTGTCACTGGGCTCACTGCAAACAGAACAGGTGATCACAAAGCACTGGTTTTGGAGAGGGAGAAAGAGCACATTTGCCTCCACATGGGAGGACAAATACTCAAAATGTTGATGTTTTTTAGGGAAGACCCTATATTTCACTTTATATGAAAAACATTTTCATTTTAAAAAAAGGTTTTGTTTTTGAACGACAATGAACAATACTGTCTGGTGGTATCCTTTTTTAAAATTAGCCCTATTTTCCTGGGGAAAAAAAATAATTACTCTCCGGTTACAAGAATAGAAGGGGAGCATCATAAGAACAATTCGCAGTTTACCTTCTCTCATATCCCACAGTTCACTTGCATTGTAGTATCCTGTACTTTCTAGTGCCAGCTGAAGGCTTTTTGGCCAGTTTTCCTTATCTGATCGACACAGACATTCAATAAGTTTAGTTATCCCAGCTGCCTTGCTTCTGTAGTCACTGATCTGCACGCAGAACAAACAGAAGTTGCTGTAGTTTCTGAATGATCAAAACCACTGTTCTTCAATTGAACACCTCATTTTGTTTGATGTCCAGTTGAAAATTCTTTCCTTCTCACAGAATAAAAGGTTTCTAATAAAATTCAGTCTTTTAACCACTACTGCTGCAATTCTGCCAGCCCAGACACACACTAAGCTCAGCTAGACTACATCAACAGGTAGGATATTTGCTTAAGTATTCATAAGGTCTGAAACTTCACAGAGCTATTCTGTGAATGTTTGTTTGTCAAGGTCCTTGTAATAAGTCCTAGTATCTGCCATAAGCCTCTAAGGCCAAACTGATGAAAAAACATTCCAGAATAGGAAAATACAAATGCACAACATTCATGGCAGGCCTGATGTCTTGTCAGGTGCAAAAGCCTTTCCAAAGACATAACTGCCAACAGTCCTTCTCAGGAGTTGCAAAGAGCAAGAACACCTAACAAACTCCTTCGCACAGCATCAATAATTTAAAATGCTGGAGAGGGGCTGTTTACAAGGGCATGGAGTGACAGCACAAGGGGTAATGGCCTTAAGCTCAAGGAGGGGAGATTTAGACTAGATGTAAGGAAGAAATTCTCTCATGTGAGGGTTTTGAGTCCCTGGCACAGGCTGCCCAGAGAAGCTGTGGCTGTCCCTCCCTGGCAGTGCTCAAGGCCAGGCTGGATGGGGCTCTGGGCAATCTGGGCTAGTGGAGGGTGTCCCTGACCATGGAACGAGATGGGCTTTGAGGTCCCTTCCAATCCAAACTGGTCTGGGCTTCTACGATTATTAACCAGTGATAAATGATGAGTAATTAGTAATATCATGTGTTAGCAGGCGTCAACACTGAGCTAGAACTGGGTAAGAGTGGATTCACCTCCAAAGACAATGAAAATTATGTTGAATTCTGTAACATGGGATTTAGATAATGACTGCAGATCAGAAGTTTCTTTTCACCCAATGAGCATCCCTTTGGGTGCTGACAAAAATCAAAGGGCCGCACAAAGTTTCTAGGGATTGCCACAGTTCAGGGGAGTTTCAAATCCCACAAGCAGCAGGGATCAATTTAGGCAACACCTAAATGCCACTTTGCCTACTTTCATCCAGAAAGGGGGTCTACTTCAAAGGCATAGCAAGGTGCTATCAGCCACCTTCCAGAGACACTGAGGTCTCTTCATGGAGCCTGGACTCCACAAAGGCATACAGCTGAGCACTGACAGTGCCAAAGTCATCCCATCCTGCTTCCCTGCCTTCAACCCTTTTGCACGCCACGTTATGCACTGAGCCCAAGGGGTGAAGCTGGAGGTGTGCTGGTGTCGCAGAGAGCACTGCTGTGAGAAGCTGCAGCCACACAGCTAAGCCTCCCCAAAGCTGAGGGAGATAAAGTTCCTCCTGAAGGGACTGTGTCTAGCCATCCTCCTCACTCAGCAGACTGACGGATGGGCACCCATTTATCCTGCAAGTGAGGCAGCCATCACTGCTCTACAGCAAAACTTGGCAAATGCCAGGATTTCACCATTAACTGTACCTGCAGGATCTCATCACACTCCCTTGCTATCAGGCACATGTTTATGTAGGGCATGAGTGATACTGGATCAACTTCTAGCATTGTTGCTTCTATTCGCTTCAACAGCTGTCTGTGCAGCTCCAGTTTTTCCAGTTTGCTGAAGTCCCAGTTTTCAATTGCCTCTGCCAGTCCAGTGTAACCTTTCAGAAAAAGAGACTAATTGTTACTATGAATTTGATCCCCTAGCCAGAATAGACAGGAACAAGGCAAAAAGGCCCCAGATAGCTCTAGTCACAGTGGAGAACTTAAAATTATTTTGGCCGGTAACTGACAAAAATCTAGGTAAGCTGCAAACAATTTTTATAGATTAAATTACTTTTTCCTTTACAGCATTTGTATGTACAACAGGAAAAACCCTGTGCTAGAAGAGCAGTGACACTTGCAAGGAGAAGAAAAGAGCTACACAATGTCACAACTCACATCACCCAAGCAATCCTAACAAACCCCTTCCTCTGATCCATACAATCCTTGGATCCCCACAGGCCACAATACTCTTCCACGGAAATTCAGGGAACATGGGACACTACTCAGAATCACAAACACCTTTGCTCCTGTTTTCTTCACCAGCTCTTTACCTTTTAGTCCTGTCCTTGGCTCCACCCCCCTCTAAAAATCCTTATATTGGATTCAAGTCAGTCCCTGACAGCCTAGACAGTAGCAAACAGCTGAAAATGCTGAACAGACAGTGGCAGAAAAATCATATTTAGAGGGCTTGTGTGATTTGCTGTGTAGTCTCAAGAGGTGAAAGAAGGCAGGTCAGAGTCCCAAAGGAACTGTAGGCAAAGAGAAGGTGTTTGCCTAACTTCTTACTTTCCTTGGAGAGAAGTGTGGATACTTACCACCACAATGTCTTCAATCTAGTTACCACCAATCTACTTATCACCTATCTTGGCATCACTCCTGCATTTGGTAGGTGCAATATTCTAATCTTGGGCCCAATTAATAGGTACCTGGAATAGCACTTGGAATCCACAGGTTATTTTTTTCAGTTTTCTGCTGCAAATACACCGAACTGAAAGCTATTAGCATGTCCAAAGAAGGTATTTTTGCAAGTCAGAAATTAGGACTATCACAGACTGGTAAAAAGATGCTCTGGACCTAGTATTTCCTTTAAGAGGAGAGTGGGCTACATACAAGTTATAAGGAATTTTGTAATACTTGATCACTGAGGTGCTGTAACTACCTGTAGTTAATAGTAAATGAAAACACAACTGGCTTATGGCATGAGATTCTGGGATTCAAGATACCTAACAAATCGCCAGCAAGAATCCATGATAAAACCTTCACGTGTGGAGGAAAGCTGGCAAACCCTGGTAATTTCACACTTCACAATCTCTTCTGTCACAGTTTGGAAAGGAAATTGCATTAGGACAGTGTCCATCAAGTAGTTACAGCTACTGAGGAACAATCATCTCATTTATGAACTGTTCAGGGTTAGTTACGTCTGGAAACATACTTCTAAGACCTGTGAATAACTTTTTAAAATCAGCTTCTAATTTAAGACTCTGTCCTTGAGTGCTACCAGTTAACCCACGCTCAAATTCTGAAATCCATTTAGCTTTCTCTTCCAGAGGATTGAGCTTTGTTTATTTACATTTGGTGAGAACAATAGCTATCTTGTTCTCTGGACACTCAGACAGACCTCCTGTCAACAAGGCCTCATCCTGCAACCCCTCATCTTTCATTGACTTTCCCCATAATCAAATTGTTTCAGCTTTCCTTTCAGCCAGCCACTTCCCTGTGCTGTCCAAGTTGTATTTCCCAGAATCACTGGGTTGGAACAGACCTTTTTGATCTTCGAGTCCAACCATACCCATCCTCTACTAACCCATATCCCTGAGCACCTCATCTACCCATTTCTTAAATACATCCAGGGTCTTTGACTCAACCCCCTCCCTGGGCAGCCTGTTCCAGTGCCCAACAAGCCTTTCAGTGAAAAATTTCTTCCTAATGTCTAATCTGAACCTGCCCTGATGCAGCTTGAGCCCGTTCCCTCTTGTCCTGTCACCTGTTGCTTGGGTGAAGAGACCAACACCCATCTCTACAACCTCCTTCCAGGTAGTTGTAGGCAGTGATAAGGTCTCCCCTCAGCCTCCTCTTCTCTAGGTTAAACTATGCCAGTTCCCTCAGCTGCTCCTCCTAAAGTGTGCTCTCCAGCCCCGTCCCCAGCCTGGTTGCCCTCCCCTGGACACGCTCCAGGACCTCGGTCTCTTTCTTGCAGTGAGGGGCCCAACGCTGAACACAGCACTCGAGGGTTTCCATCCCCCCTCAACCTATGGTTCCCTACCGCACCCCGTCTGATGTGACAACCCCCAGCAGCAGAGGATAAGGGAACGATGCTGGACGCGGGCGGGGAAAGGAGACGCGGAGGGGACACCGTTTGCCAGCGTGACACCGACCTGCTGCAACCAGGGCGTCCAGGAAGCCCCGGAGCCAGCCCTCCGCCTCCAGCTGCAGGACGGCGTCCAGGAACAGCGCGGCGGCCGCCGTCACCCCCTTCTCCTCCTCCTCCTTGCGGACCCTCTCCTTCACCTCTGTCAAAAGCCCGAAGGAGGCACAGAGTGAGGGGGGGAGCAGGTGTGGCGGCGGGGGGGGGGGGAGAGCTCCCCACGCACGCCGGCCGAGGGAGGGAGGCGGGCGCGGGGGGGGGGAAGCGAGCCGCTGCCGGCCCCTCACCGTCCGACAGCCAGTCCGTCATGTTGCTCAGGATGAAGACGGGGTTCAGGCTCTTCTCGATGTAGTGCCTATAGCACTGCAGGCTCTTCTTCTCCTCCGCCGTCATGGCGAGGCCGGCTTCGCGCCGCACTGGCCTGGCGCCGGGAGAGACGGCGGGCAGCGAGAGGAAGCTCCCCGGGGGCAGGGGCCGGGAGAGAAAGGGAAACTCCGGGTCGGCGGGGGAAAGGAAACCGAAAGCAGCCGCGGGGGGCGGGCACCGCTCCGCCTCCCGCCGCAGTCAGCCCCGAGCTGGGGGCGGGGCAGGGAAAGGTCGGGGATGCGCCGGGTCGGGCAGCCGGCGCGGCTGCCTGGGGGAAGCGAGCTAATGGGAATACAGGCATCGCTGCACCCCCTCTTCCCTTTTGCCCTCCTTGGATTTACAGGCTGGATCCTGGGTTTTGAAATAATCTCTTAAAGTTATTTTCTAGAGGAAGGCAAGGCGACATAACGGCAGAACTGGTCTGGAGATCCGTCTGGGCTTCTAGCCGGACATACTTTACAGCTCCTCTGGCACGGAAAGGAAGGACACTGTTTCTGTTCACCTCTACAAAATAAGTGAATTTGGTTCATTTGCAGCCTAATGATGTGGCAGGCAGCTTGCTTTGCCTTGTAAGGGATCACTCCTGTTTCTGTTTATCCAGCCTGCCGCAGTAAGAAGATCCCCACGAGTTTCGTTTCCTTGTGTGCAGCCGGGTGGGCCCGTCAGCCTTCAGGCTCGTGCCCCAGCTCACCCCGCAGAGCATAGCTATCCGATGGACCAGCAACAGACAGAGCAGAGAGCATTTCGGGCTCAGCAGCTCACTTCACAAGTGCCTGTTACAGCTTTCACTCTGCTAGTGGCAAGGGACTTTAGCGCTCAAGGTCCATCTAGCACAGAGAGCACTCGGGGACACAAACCCCAGTGTTCCAGCTGTGTAGGAAACACCCTGCCATGCAGAAACCCATTCCCATGCTTTGTCTGAAAGCAGGAGGGAAAGAAGCTCCTTGCCTGTTGCTTCTTTGGCCTTGCAGGTTGACATGCTGCTCTTCAACAAAGCTGGCGCAGGGAAAAAGTGCCTGTGTACAGGATGTGGGATGGCACTTGCTGAGGGGTAGAGAGTAGCTCTAGGCTAGGTCCTGCAGAGCGGGGACCAGTCCCACCAGGCTGGAGATGCACCTGCTGAGAGCAGATGGCTCTCCCAGGCTTGTGCCTCTAATGTGTGCAGTGTGGTGATGCAGAGAGATGAGCTGTGGCCTGTTCAACCTCTCATGCTCATGTCCACCGTGGCTGGTTTACACTGCTCTTGAATTCAGTGTCTGGGTGCAGCATCACAAGTGTTGGGTTGCAGTGGCTGGGATAACACTATATTTTGTTGTGTGAGAACATGCCACAGCACTGAAAATGCTTTAACCTGCCCACGTTGCTGCAAGTCATAGTGCTGACCAGATTCTTGAAGATCTTTCTAGGCCAGGGTGTAGGAAATGTATTACATTTCCCTCTGAAACTCTTGTGACCCACCAAAGCCAGTGTTAGAGTGCAGCCTGGGAGAATGCTGCTGCTGTGGTCCACAAGTCATGATTCTTTGCCATTTTCAGAGCAGAGCCTGTGGTTGTCATGCTCAGCTTCATGTTGTGCACGTCCAACGTTTTGCAGGATGCCACCTGCAGACTTTCCCCAGCATCACCACAAATTGTCCACTTGGCAGAGAGCGTCACACCACACGGGATACTGAGGCCAGCCTTCTCCCAAAGTTAAACTGAGGGGAGCACAAAGGCAGAAGACACCCAGCATGGGAAAGAGGCAATGAAAAAGTGTGTCCCCAACCCTGACTTACCCCTTAGTAAGGCAGTAACAGGAGAAACTAACAGAGAAAAGGTACGGAAGGAGTCTACTGGGGAGCCTAAGTGTTGCAAATGACATAATACGTTGAAAGGTTGGGAGGGGGTGTGTGGAGGAGAATCCTGATTACTGGTGTCCCTGAGCATGAGTGTAGTCAGAGAATAGGCATGCCGAGTCAACAGGATGGGGGCAAACGAGGATAACATGAACGGGGTAGGTTGATTATTTTGGGGGGGTGGGGTGAGGAAGGATATATCAGGCCAATGACATTTACTGGGTAGACTGAGCATGTAAGACCAGTTACTGTAGTGACCTGCAGAGTAAGTGACTGTGTGTATGTGTGTGTGAGTGTATGTTTACACAACAGTCTTTATTCCACCCACAGGTGCCCACTGAGCATATTTAACTGCATTTCTGAACCCTGCTAGTTCCTAAACCGTCAGAAAATTAAATAAAACAATCTACTGAATCATCTTAGAAAGATTTCACCAAAAGATCACCCCTCAAGCCTTTCACTTCCACTTTCACTTCTACTCTGGTAAAAAGAGAAAATACTAAAAGGCAATGTAACAAGTACTGTTTGATACATTTTTTTCTTAACCTATTAACACTATCTTTTTTCGAGACTGAGCCCTCCGAGCACTTAGGAAGTTCCTTACACTTGGTTAAGATGTTAAATGGCCACCTGTTAAAAACTAACAAACTGAGACCTGGTGTTTATGGAAGGGTTTTGGATACTCGCACATGGGCACCCACACTTTCCCCTCTGCTTGGGACAACAAAAGCAGCCTAAAAGCACAGTGACTGCTGAATATTTAAAAGCCAAAGGGAGGATAGAGCTTTGTGTCTCCAGTCTTTTAACACTTACGAGCACAGGACATAGCTTGCGCAAACGCTCTATAAATGGTGTATTATGGAGAACAGGAAAAGGCAACAGACATAAATCCTTCGCATCAACTGTGTTTGCCAATAATTATGCTCCTTGATACACATTTTCATATGAGATACAACCAGTCACAACTGGTAATTCTGTAACTTAATAATGGGAGAAAAATCTTGAGTACCAGAGTAGAAGAGACACCTCCTGCTCTGCAGGGAAACAATCCTGGCAAACCCACCTGCCTAGTGCAGGTGGATGGGCAGGACACAGTGCTCCCTTTCTGCCCATGCTCTGGTGCACAGTGTGAAGTCATGCTTTAAAATACTGTACTGGTTAACATAATTTATTAGGCAATAAGAAAAGCTTAAAAGCACACCTAAAAGTATGACTTCTAACCAAACACAATATCACGGCTGCTCTTCATAAACTGAGATTTCTGATAACTACCTGCTGCACACCTTGTGTAGGTCAGATACTGAATATTCTTGCTCAGAACTCCAGCCAGCCCTAACCAAGTATGTCATAGTTAATTGCTCCCTGACATTTCCCTTTTTTTTCCTCCAGATAAACTTGGTGAAGTTCCATTGACTTATCTGAGCTGAGGCCCTGCCCCATCATATTTTAATACCTTGTCTTTTCTCATTACAGGCCCCTCACTCATTCTCCATCTGCCAATTTAACCATCTTCTTACGATATAAGTCAACAAGAAATGCAGTGCACATCAGTTTAAAAAAAAAATCGAAAGATGAAGTTATTATGTCCAAAAGTTTGTGAATTACATATTTTTTCTGAGAAAACCATAGTTAGCCTTACTGAAATCCTGATCTCTCTCTGACTGTTCCTTGTTACTTGCACCTTAGTTTTTGCTGAAGTAATGGAAGATAAAATTTGACAAACATGGTACATGATGGTAAAAGGTCCTGTTGAATTAAATCCAGTGATGCCTGCTTGTTGCTCACTGATTGTGAAAAACTCACATCAAGTCTTTTGCAAGGACACCCAGTCTTATTTTTCAGACTCAAAGCGAGGGTAAACAGGCCACATCAGTTGAGGAAAGACAATCTGGGAGATCTGAGAGTTCAGGTTCAGTTTTACTTCAGGTATGTACTATCACTTCTCTTTTTTTCAAATGAATGGCACTGGTGAAATCAGTGGATGACACAGACATAAAGTAAGCATAAAAAAAGCAAATTGGGTTCATAGTCTTGGCTTTAGCAGACCAGTTAAAAAAGTAATTAAATTTCACATTAGGATCTTTTGCGATAAATGCAAAACTATACCTATGTCTTAATCTGTGTTCAGAGGGGCAGAGGACTGTAAATCAACACAAGGAAAATAGTAGACACAAAATTTTTCAACCCTGAGATTACTTTGTAAAACACTGCAAACTTTAAGAAAAAAATAAACCTTTATATTCCTAATTTGTCTTTTGTTGACTTTAGAGGCATGACTCATCAGCTCCTGGTTCACCTCAAAGAATTATTTCTCCTATCTCTATGCCAAAATAGTAATAAGAAGTAACAACTTCACTTAGAACAGTTGAGACTGTTTTTTAAAAAAAGAAGGGTTTGGAGCTCATCCAGACTTTGTTGGACCTGACAGGAAACAACAAAAGCCAGCCTAGATGAGCCTACTTTTTGAGACAAAAGTAGTATTAGTTTCCTGTAATTGCAGCTTATTCATGTAAATAGATCAAGATACAGAGTTGAGATAGTAGGACACAAGCAAGAAACTGAAGTAACAAGACATGGTTTGTTCATTTTTTCCCTTTGTCTTCTCTGTTCCACAAAAATAGAATAGTTACTATATTTCTATTTTATATGTTAGCCTAAAAAATGTTATCTATTTTTGCAGTACAAATGGGATAGGATTTGATTCTGGGTTTAGAGGATTTTTTTTAAGTGAATGAGTTTTTTGGCATCTCCATAGTTAAAATTTGGGTTTGAGAAACCTGTCCTGTGAGCTTTCAGTGGAGGGGGGTTGCCCAGTTGAGACACTTTTTTTCAGAGCCTCTGGCAAACCTAAGAAAGATGTGCAATAACTTAGGTTTCAACAGTCTTGCAGGTGGACGCTTTATAAATTTTAATATCAGTGAAATGAAGCATAAAAAGCCCCACTGGAAGTAAGGAGCCTGTTTGGTTTTTTTAACAATGAAGTGAAATGGAAGAGTTTACCAGGAGAGGAGATGGGTTTCTCATTACTTTGAAGCCATTAAACAAAGTTGGGTGTCCCTCCCAAAAGTCGCAGTTGTAATTTAAATAAATAGTATTTGACTCATAGGGAAAGTAAGTCATTTCTGTTCTTGAGCCTACATTTCACAGCATGTCAGACCAGATCAGCTTAATGATCACTTCTGGCCTTCGCATCAGAAGCATATATAATAACCTTACGTGTACCAAAATCATCAGTGAAACACAAGTCTCTTGATTATAATTCCATGTCTGCTTAACAGGAACATTCTCATTTGCAAACTAAGATGGAGCAGTGCTCCAGCTGATGAGCACTGGAAGTCTTAGGAAGAATCAAATGAGCCAAGCTCTAAGTTTTGGCCAGGACAGTAAGTTAAACCATTCCTATTTGGGTTTTAAATACCCACATACCTCAAGAGCCGCTTCTGATGTTTTATGTCTCACCTAACCAATTAAACATGAATCACTGAAGTGTCAGTGCCTCCATTTGATCAGATCTGGTCACCACTGTGGATATGGAGTACTATTCCATGAAGACACTCTTTTCTTAAATACAACTTGTTTTAACACAAAAAGTAGACGCAGAGTTAAGTATTTCCTCCCAGCCTTTTCCATCAAGGGAAGTGTCAGGCAGCCACATTTTGATTCAACACTGCAATATGGTTTTCTTCCAAAGCTGTTATGCTTCTCAATTACTTCTGCTTAGAGGTCACAGGAGAAAGGACATGTTTTCTATTATGGAATCAGGTTATACATAAATGTCGTTAACAAAAGCTGTTAGCAGCATTGCAATGCTTAGAGAAGAGAGATTGCTTCAAGGAAAGCTTCTTTCCAGTATTTCCTCAGCACTAATCCAAAATAAAAACCAAACCAAACTGCACAGAAGCCAGACAAAATACACATTTCTTGAACAGCCTGTTTTTCCAGATGGCAAACACACATTTACAGTTCATGGGCACATAAAGTCTAACTTCTACAGTGAAAACACACCCTAATAATGCCACCAGGTCAATTTAATATAAAATTTTAAAAAAACAAAACCCAAATAAAACACAACAAAAACACTACCAAAAAATGTGTTCCTCAAAAAATTTATTTCAAAGTGTAGAAAGTAGTATTAGGTGTAATGTAATGGAAAATGGAATCACATCAGTAGAACTGGACAAAACTGAGAGTTTCTAAGATAACAAAGCTGTAAGCATTTCTTCCCACTTACAGATCTGTAATTTTACAAGTGCTTAGCATCCTGTCTCCAACACCACCATTTCCTCAGAAGGTGCAACATCCTCAGGTTAGACAGCTCTGTGACTCATCCAGATCTCCAACTGGGAGACATTAGACAGATGTGAAACATGCCATTTACACCTCCCCCAAAATTTGCATCAGTCCTAAATAATGCCACCTCTGTGAATCTTACTATCCTAGAGATACCCAGTTCTGCACTGAACCCATGCGTTTTCTCTCCAGGTTGAAAGCTTCACAAGATCATGTACAATCTGCTGGCATGAACCTCAAAGAAGTTCTTGCATTTCAGGTCAAATTTTGTTGTGAGACACACAGATGAACAGACCACAGTTTAAAATTTGAGCTATTTGCAGGTATCTCTGCAGACTTTGTGGGGTTTTCTTTGATGTGAACCCAAATCATAGAGGTTTTATGATGCCTTACATAACTTTCAGTGTAAAATAAAATGCTGTTATCCTCCCCTTATTTCAGTCCTTTCAAGTCAACTGAAAGTTAAGAGAACATAGCCATATTTTGGAACTGTTATTTTTACACTGCTAGAGACAATGAGCCCCTTCTTCTGTTTTTTGTACACGTATTTTACAAGCAAATGCCTGGAATTACAATCAACACCACGTTTCAGTCTCAAAGTCTTTGGACCAAGATGCTGTATTAAACTGTACATTTTACTGGTTTTCCAAAGGGAAAGAATAGGCAAGTAATTTCTGCAGTATACCTTTATTGTGTCAACTCTGACACAGGGTATGAAGATGCTGGATTTCTCAGTGTAAAAACATTGGTGTCAAACATTCACTCACATTGATGTGCTTGTCACTGGGTTTTAATGCAACCAAACCTCTTGCTGTGGTTGGCAGTCCTTGCAGCAGTGAGATTTAATAGCAGCATCTCTTCTTGTAACTTGTAATAGATTCACCATTTCCAGAAAATAACACCTTACAAATTAGTTAATTACACAGCTGTACTAAGTACAGCAATAAATACACACCTTGACAGCAATTGCATTACATGCTTTTTATCTCTCTACCAGAGTCATATTTTCCTAACTTTTTCCCCAATTACTCTTCTTTCCTCTGTCATGTACCCACTAAGGAATTAATCTATCATCTATCATGGTCCTAGGTCTTCAGCAAGAATACTGTCTATCACAATGAATACCCATATTTAACTGACATTGTCATAGCACTCAGATTAGATTTAGTTTCAGTAGATATACATGACAAAAACTGACATTTTTGCATAGCAGTCTTGTGGATTACACACAAGCCAAACATGTCCTTGGGTATTTTTTTTTCCTTCCCTATGCAGGCTGACACAAGGACAGCAGAATGAGGAAGGCGAGCAGCTTCATGGCTGCCAGCAGGAGCATCAGAAGCACACAGCAGCTGCAAAGAACCAGGCAGGGCTTGTTACCCGCAGCGCAGCAGCTGACGGAGTGAGTGCCCACAGTACTCCCGTTACCTGGGGTGCCCTTGGCCACGGGTCTGATGTCACAGAGCCGCTGGTTGCGAGTGCTGGGCTCAGCCTATGGGGAGAGGGGAGGGGCAGCAAGGGGGGTGTTCCAAGCTGAAGGGGAGGCAGAAGTGGGGCTTGGACACCCCCAGAGATATCCATAAAGTTGAATTTTCATGGGGACAGAAATGCGTTTGGGTCAGTGCTTTGACACTCTTGGGGTAAATGTACTGACCGGCTTCGCTAACAGCTCTGCTTTTGAAGAAGGGCCGAAGGAAGGACCGAGAAGCAGCCTGCTCTGCTCCAAAGTGTCCTTGGAGAAGAGCTGAAAGACTGATCAAGAGGAAACATCCTGCCCAGCGGCTGCAAGAGCTGGCACACAGACAGAGAGGCCTGAAGGCAACAAAAACTGGGGGGAAGGGACAGGTGGCAGGGGGACATCGTGACCAGCCACCTAGTTCAAGGCCTGTGCAAATGACCCCCTCCAACATGACCACCACCTTCAAGGAGCGTGCCTACTAGTTTGACCATGCTTGATCAATAGGTGATGATGCAGTAATTACTCATCAACTAATGGAAATTTAGGCGGGTTTTTCTAATCCTCTCACAAGAGAAATAGGTTGTAAATTCTGTGTGCAGTGTGCCAGCTGGGTGGAATCACCACCTAGCACCCATCTCTGCGCAGACATGGACTGAATCCTGTACCTCTGCTCCTCTTTCTCGCCTCTGGGTGATGAGCGGTAACTCCAGCCTACAGTGGCTGAGAGCAACCTCCTCTCCGAGCTGACATGGTTGCAGCCCTTTTGAGTGACTCTTCCCCTTTGTGCCCTACGTGACTGCGGCCGGATTTTGGCTGTGCAGGGTGTGGAAGCCCTTGCCCAGGAGACTGAGTCAAAACATTGGTGAACTGTGAAAACGGGCAACTTTATGTCAACAACTACACTGACTTCCGCAACCGTTGGAAGTCCCAAGCAGCATGGGTGGGACAGAGGAGGCCTCCTGACGCTGTGGCTCAGCAGCCATTGGCCCAGCAGCAGACAGCAGTGGTACCATGCTGCCCGGCCGGGATCCTGGCCCTCCTGCTTCCTCACACCTTTTCTCCCCACAGGCCCTGCAGGAGTATCTGCACCAGCATGACGAATTGCACCAGGTTCTGGATGGGAAGTGGGCAGGAGGCAGACCCACCCGCCAGAGCTGGTGCTGGGGCTCGCATATGCGAGGGCCTTGAGGTCTTGTGGCCGTGTCTCCGTGCCCGTGGTGTCGGCGAGGGCCTTGAGGTGGTGAGGAGGTGGCTCTGTGCCTGTGCTATCGGGGTGCCCTTGACTGCAGAGTGCAGTCCCATATGGAGCAGGATCCAGTCGTAGTAGTGCTTGGTGGAAGTGTAGACACCGGGCCGCCTTGCTCTGGCACAGCCTCTGCCCCAGCTGGTCACTCCCACAAGCCAGAAGTACTCAGCATTGTTGTCCTGGCACATGAGAGGACCACCGCCGTCACCCTGCAGAGGAGAAGAGAGGATGAAGGTGGTGCTGCGTGGCCACTGTCAGCACTGAGGCTGGTTCCTTCCCTCCGAGGACGGCACCTGCCAGAGCTGCCTTTGCTGCACAGAACGGGCTGCTCAGGTGCTGAGGCCTCCAGAAACCGGCCTGGAGGGGGCTGTGAGACTGTGCGCTTGGGCTCTCCCTCCATTCTGTGCAGCGATGCTGGATGCACGGAAGATGCACCTGCCAGGATTGGGATGTGGGCCTGCGGGCTGCAAAGAGCCCTGGGTGGGCCAAGATGGGGCAGCAGGCAAGGGCATGCCCATGGGGAAGGAGAGGCCAGTCCCAGCAGCACTGGGAGGGTGACTTGCCAGGCAAAGCCCGCGCCGGGGGACCTTTAGGCCATTGTGACGGGGCTGCCGGTGGTGCAGGGGGCCGGTTTGTCGCAGGCTCCTACCTGGCAGGTGTCGATGCCACCCTTCGGGTAGCCAGCACACAGGTTGTGTCTGTGGATGGCCCCTCGGTACCACCGGGTGCTGTTACAGAGCCGGACGTTGATGAGGCGGACCTTGGCCTCCTGCAGCACATCAGTGGGTTCTGCAGCTGTGAGCAAAGAACGCAGCAGCTCATTACCGGTTCTCCTGCCCGGTCTGGGCGAGCCCCTTGCCTGGGGTTTGGCTTGGCCTCCGGAAGGCATTGTAGCAGTGTTTGCCTTCTGTCTTGCTTTGGCTAATGGGGCAGGCCCACCTCCTCTCTCTTGGCACACATCCCCGCAACCTGACTGTGGTGACATTTCTGCCTCTGCTGCCTGGAAGCCCAGCCCACCCCCCCAGTGTGCCATGCTTGCCCTTGGGACACAAGGAGTGCTCAGGAGCTCACATTCTGCAGTTGTGGAACCCCAGCCGCTGACGTAGCAGTTGGTCAGCTCTGACACTCTCAGCCAGGCATAAGGCACGCAGGCAAGCTGGACGTAGTCGCTGCAGTGGACAGGCTGGTCCAGTTCCAGCAGCGCAATGTCGTTCTTCTGCGTGATGTTGCTGTAGTGCTCGTGAGCAATCAGCCGTCTGATACCGCGCACTTGGGTCTCGGGACCCAGCTCACTCAAGTCCGTGGCACCGATGACCACGTGCCACGTGGTGATGTGCCTGGAAGGCAGAGAGAGAGAGCGCTCAGTGCCAGCAGAGCCACGTGCTGCCGCAGGCCAGCAGTGTCCTGTCCCCCGCTCTTGACAAGGCAGAGAGGAAAGCGACGCCATACGAAGAGCGTGACCACCCTAGCACGCCTTGGGCACAAGGAACGTGGAGCTGGAGGCTGCTGGGAAGCAGTGGCGTGTGTGGCCCAGCTTTCGCCTGAGCAGCCTCTCAGCTGGGCTGGGGAGAGTCCAGCCACTGGGCCTCTGGCAGGCGAATGGAACGGGATGGGATGGGGGATGGGATGGGGGTAGCCTGGAGTGCTGTGGGCAGGGCAGCTGGGAGTGTTGTGTGCCATTCCCCGTTGCCCCTTACCGGGCGTGGATGAAGCAGTGGGCTGCTGTGAGGACCCACTGTGGGCTGATCAGTGAGCCTCCACATACATGCTTTGTGCCCGCCTTCCAAGGATTCTGGATGCTCACGATCCAGGGCCAGGCTCCCGCCTGGGCACCTGTGCCACCCACGACACGCGACATGCCGGAGTTCCAGGGCATGGGCCGGAGCCCGCAGGTCCCTCTGTAAGCAGAAGATGGTTACTGTCCTGCTCGATGGCTTGCTGCCGTTTGGGCTGAAGGTCAGCCACCTTCCCTCCCTGCAAGTTCCTTGTATGGCCGGCAGGGCCAGGGAACCCCACGGGGTGCACGTCCATCCCCCTCTCTTTCGACTTTAGCCCCGTAGACAAGCAGTGCCAGCAGCCTGGGTGCTGGCAAGGACCTGAGGCTCCCACACAGGGTTCGGGAAGCCGTGGCGTGGCCACGGGGGAACAACAGGCACCCTGCAGTGAATCCCATAAGGCTTCCCAAGCTCCCTCCAAGAGCCAGGGGCCGCTTACCCGCAGGTGTCCCATGTGCCCTGCACAGGCTGACACAAGGACAGCAGAATGAGGAAGGCGAGCAGCTTCATGGCTGCCAGCAGGAGCATCAGAAGCACACAGCAGCTGCAAAGAACCAGGCAGGGCTTGTTACCCGCAGCGCAGCAGCTGACGGAGTGAGTGCCCACAGTACTCCCGTTACCTGGGGTGCCCTTGGCCACGGGTCTGATGTCACAGAGCCGCTGGTTGCGAGTGCTGGGCTCAGCCTATGGGGAGAGGGGAGGGGCAGCAAGGGGGGTGTTCCAAGCTGAAGGGGAGGCAGAAGTGGGGCTTGGACACCCCCAGAGATATCCATAAAGTTGAATTTTCATGGGGACAGAAATGCGTTTGGGTCAGTGCTTTGACACTCTTGGGGTAAATGTACTGACCGGCTTCGCCAACAGCTCTGCTTTTGAAGAAGGGCTGAATGATTGATAAGAAGCCTTCTCTGCTGGAAGAAGAGAAAGAGGTTGTAAATTCTGTGTGTAGCGGGCTCGTTTTTTTGAATCGCCACCTAGCACCCCTCTCTGTGCACCAAGGAATAAATGCAATACCTCTGCTGTGTGTGTCTGTTGGCATACTGCACACCAGGTAATGATGTGTGGTGGTTTGACCCTGGCTGGAGTCCAGATGCCCACCAAAATTGCTCTGTCACTCTCCTTTCCAGCTGGATGAGGGAGAAAATGTATATTGAGTGTGATTCAATGTTACATAATAATAATGGGTAGATATATCTCTAATAGAACGGCAATAGAAAGTATTTGCGTGTTTTGGGTTTTCATGGAGTATGGCTGCACCCATTTGACCTCTTTTGTTAGAGCAGCTACAAAATGTAATCCCAACAGTGGAACAGCCTTGAACACAAGGTAGTACAGTGACAAACTTGGGGATGTTGTTCTATGTGACAGTAGGGAAAATTCTGTGGATTGCCCTGAGAACTCCTCAGTGGAGCCACAATTGCCCTTCCCCCGTCGGAAATCTTGCTGTGATCTGTTGAGGATACCTGCATCTGCTGCCCCACTAAAATGCCTTTATACAAATGCACATATCATGGGAAACAAATAGGAAGAATTAGAGATCTTAGTGTAGTTGCACGGCCACGATCTCATTGCAATCATGGAGACGTGGTGGGACAGCTTGGATGACTGGCACGCTGTCATGGATGGCTATGTGCTTTTCAGGAATGACAGGCTAGGGAGGCGAGGTGGAGAAGCTGTCTGGAGCCACTAAGATCAGCAGCAAACACTGTCAGTAGAAGCAGCTGCACAGCCTGTTAGCCTCCTCTCTTTACAGCAGTTACTTCATCTCCCCCTGAGGTCCAGAACAATTATCTCACTCAAGTAGAGCTCATGGATGGAGTTTAACCCCACAGCACCAAAGAGCAAGTCTGTACAAATGGCAGAAAGGTTAACTGTCACCAGCTCACCTTTTGAAACACCCTGACCACAAGCAGTTGAGGAATGAACCACCCTTTGAAGAGCTGGAGCAGGCGTGCAAGATGTGTGCGTGGCCATGGTGAGTAGGGAGAGTGAGCCCTCAGCACACCAGCCAATGCAAACCACACAGGGGAACAAAAACTGAACCAAAACACACCCAACCCAACTTCCACCCTTGGTGTTTTGTGGGCACTGGAGGCACAACTCTGGCCTCTCATCCAGAGGCACCACACAGCTTCACCACTGTGAGGTAAGCAGGTGGTGCATTGTGGTTTACAAGATAACTGCAGAAAAACTCACAAAGAAGGTAAAGAAAGGGCGGATGTGCCACCTACTCTCCTGCAATGGCAAGCCAATGCTCAGTACCCACCGGTGCTTTAACCTCCATTGATCTCTCCTTGTCATGTCCATCAGGGCTGTACAGCCACTTCTGAGAGCTCCTGGATGAACCAGACAGTCTTGAGACATGGCCCTGGGCTCAGGTGCTACAGGACATGCTTGGGGCCATTTGGCAGAGTTGGGGTGAGGTGTTGGTGGCATAGCAGGCCGGTACTCACGGTACATCGTCTGACAGCTCATGCCTTTCAAAATTAAGAAGTCTTCCAAATCAGACACAAGTACTTAAAATGATCCTTTTCTTTCTAGCAATTAAATAGGAAAAAGCAGGGCTTTGTCACACTGTCCCTTTTGCAGGAAGAAACGCTTGAAGAAAACCTTACAACATGCCTTGAAAAAATCCTGAAGTATTTGGCCACAAGGCAGCATCAGTTACAGTTCCAGTGTATGAGCAGACATTGAAACCTAACATGAGTAACAAATGCATCCTGCGGTGACTAAGTGTGTGAATGGCAGTCGTTTCACCTTGGTTTAAACGCCCACTGAATTACTTCTTGCCAGCTAAATCAGAAACTTTGGTCCCTGGGGATCCTCCCTTGTAGACTTAAGCTCCTCCTCAAGATCACTTGCTGGAAATGCCTATCTTTGCCAGCTCATTGTCTATACAATGCAATCATAGAATCATAGAATGGTAAGGGTTGGAAGGGACCCCAAGGATCATAAAGCTCCAACCCCCCTGCCACAGGCAGGGCCACCAACCTCCAGGCCTGGATCTACACAAGGTTGCCCAGGGCCCCATCCAACCTGGCCTTGAACACCTCCAGGGATGGGGCATCCACCACCTCTCTGGGCAGCCTGTTCAAGGACCTCACCACTCTTTCTGTAAAAAACTTCCCCCTAATATCCAATCTAAACCTTCTCTCCTTCAGCTTTAAACCATTCCCCCTTGTCCTGCCATTATCTGCCCTTTTAAAAAGTTGATTCTCCTCCTGTTTGTATGGTCCCTTCAGGTACTGGAAGGCTGCAATGAGGTCCCCCCGCAGCCTTCTCTTCTCCAGGCTGAACAAGCCCAGTTCCCTCAACCTCTCCTTGTAGGGCAGGTGCTCCAGCCCTCTAATCATCTTTGTGGCCCTCCTCTGAACCCTCTCCAACAGTTCTACATCCTTCTTGTATTGGGGGTTGGGGGCCCCAGATCTGGACACAGTACTGCAGGTGGGGCCTCACGAGGGCAGAGTAGAGAGGGACAATCACCTCCCTGTCCCTGCTGGCCACCCCTCTTCTGATGGAGCCCAGGATACCATTCGCCTTGCGAGCTGCAAGAGCACACTGCTGGCTCATGTTAAGTTTCTCATCCACTATGACACCCAGGTCCTTCTCAGCAGGGCTACTCTCAAGGAGCTCTTCTCCCAGTCTGTATCTATGTCTGGGATTCTTCCGGCCCAAGTGCAACACCTGACACTTGGCAGTGTTGAACCTCATTAGGTTCACCCGGGCCCATCTTTCCAGCCTGTCAAGATCCCTCTGGATGGCTTCCTTTCCTTCTAGGGTGTCGACCACACCACTCAGCTTGGTGTCATCTGCAAACTTGCTGAGGGTGCACTCAATCCCATCATCGATGTCATTGATAAAGATGTTAAAGAGAACCGGTCCCAAGAAAGACCCCTGGGGGACACCACTTGTCACCGGCCTCTACCTGGACATAGACCCATTGACCACCACCCTTTGGCTATGGTCTGTTAACCAGTTTCTTATCCACTGGATGGTCCACCCATCAAATCCACATCTCTCCAGTTTAGAGATAAGGATGTGGTGGGGGACTGTGTCAAAGGCCTTGCACAAGTCCAGGTAGATGACATCGGTTGCCTTCCCTTTATCTACTGATGCTGTCACTCCATCATAGAAAGTCACCAGATTGGTGAGGCACGACCTTCCCTTGGTGAAGCCGTGCTGGCTGCCCCGGATCATGTGCTCTTTCCTCATGTGCTCCAGCATGTCATCCAGGAGGATCTGTTCCATGATCTTCCCAGGCACAGAGGTGAGGCTCACTGGCCTGTAATTCCCTGTGTCTTCCTTGCTCCCTTTCTTATAAATGGGAGTGACATGACCTTATTTTCAGTCCCCAGGGACCTCTCCTGACAGCCACGACTTCAAATATGATGGAGAGCGGCTCAGCAACCACATCAGCCAGCTCCTTCAGGACACTGGGATGCATGTCATCCAGCCCCATAGACTTGTAGACATTCAATCTCATGAGGCGGTCTCGGACTTGCTCTGCTCTTACGGGGAGGGGGGGAGGGATTTACTCCCCCAGTTCCCACCTAGAGGTCCAGGGATGCAAGGTTCTGGGATTTGAGAATTATGAGAATCCTGGCTGCCTGAGAAGACTGAGGCAAAGAACTCATTCAGTACCTCAGCCTTCTCATCAGTTGCAGCCAATTCTCCTTTCTCATTTACCAAGGGAGGTACATTCTCTTTGACCTGTCTCTTCTGGCCAATGTACCTGTAAAATCCCTTCTTGTTGTTTTTAACATCCCTTGCCAAGGTCAGTTCCATCTGCACCTTGGCTTTCCTGACCCCGTCTCTGCAAGTCCGAACAGCATCCCTGTATTCTTTCCAGGCTACACACCCTTGCTTCCAGAGCTTGTGTTTGCCTTTCTTTTATCTCAGTTTGACCAGCAGGTCCTTACTTAGCCATGCTGGCTTCCTGCCCCTCCTGCTCACTTTCTTATTCAGAGGGACAGAGAGCCCCTGAACTCTCAGAAAGGCATCCTTAAAGAGTAGCCAGCTGTCCTCAACATTTCTGTCTCTAAGGACCACCTCCCAGGAGATCTTGGTCAACAGGTCCTTGAACAGCCTAAAGTTTGCTCTCTTAAAGTTCAGTGTCCTGATCCCACTCTTCGCCAGGCCCACATTCCTTGAGATCGCAAACTCAACTAGGGCATGGTCGCTGCAGCCCAGGCTGTCTCCAACCTTGACACCTTTAATGATCTCCCCCACGTTGGTGAGCACCAGGTCCAGCAATGCATCTCCTCTGGTTGGTCTATCAACTATTTGAACCAGAAAGTTGTCATCTACAGACTCCAGGAGTCTCCTGGATCTCTTGCAGGTCACTGTGTGGTTTTCCCAACAGATGTCTGGGTGGTTAAAGTCCCCCATCAGAATGAGTGCCTGTGACTGCGATACCTCCTGCAGCTGAAGGAAGAAAGCCTCATCAGTATTCTCTCTTTGGTCAGGTGGCCTGTAGTAAACCCCTATCACCAGCTGCTCTTTATTAGCCCCATCCCTAATTCTGACCCACAGGCTTTCGACCTGCTCCTGGCCACTTCTCAGAGAGAGCTCCTCACAGTCTATCCACTTTTTAATGTAGAGGGCAACTCCCCCACCCTTCCTTCCTAACCTATCCCATCTAAAAAGTTGATACCCTTCTACAGGGGTATTCCAACTGTGGGAATCATCCCACCATGTTTCCATGATTGCAACTACATCAAAATTTTCCAATGTCATCACGGTTTCCAGTTCCTCCTGCTTGTTACCCATGCTGCGTGCATTCGTGTAAAGACACTTCAACTGGGCTTTCTGACTCAGTAGCTTTTTTGAGGAGCCCTCCCTCAAACCTCTGGGAGGAATCTGAAGTTTTCCCCCACTGCCTCCTAGAGGGACATTAGACGGTTCCAGAAGGGGGGTCAGCAATACTACCTCCTCTGAGGAGTCCTCAGAAGTTCCTAAGGGACACTTTAGAGGTATTTCCCTACAGTCTTGTAGAATTTCAGCATCCTCCAAGCCCTTCTCTATCCTGTTGAATTTCACCCTCTTCACCCTTCAAATCTTGTATAAAGCTAGAGGCGACTTGATCAACCCTAGCAAGCCTCACTATGTCCCCTCCCCCGTTCCTAACTAGTTTAAAGCCCTGTCAATGAGGCCTGCCAGCTCTTGAGCAATAAGACAGTTGATTTTACCAGTCCAGATGGGTGCCTTGAATTACAGGGGGTGGATTTTTTCAAACATTAAGGACAGAACTTGCCCATCTTTAAAAGACATTGCACCCTTCAGGAAAGATGGAACAACAGTGCAAGCTCAGGGACTATTTTTCATTTTTCCACACTGAAACCTGCATGTCTTCCTGCAATTTCCATGCTACTTCCAGACACCAAGAAATCCCCAAAATACTCTATGCACTATAAAACCAGGGGAAAAAAGAATTCATATCATATCATATCATATCCAGTTTTTCAGACACAAGTATGCCTGTGGATTTTTATCTCACAAATGAAGTTACCTGTTCTTTGCGGGTATGAGCAGAATCAAGCCTCAAGTGTGCATTGCCAATAGACTCAGCATGGTTTGAAATGAAATATATAGAATGTTATATTAGAAAGATATCTGTGGCTATGCACAACCCAGTCTGACAAAGATGCATGTGCACAATCTCTGCCATGTAATTCAAGGCAGCAACTTAAATTAGGAGAGCTGCACTTTGCACAGGAAGCTCTTGCTTGACTGGGACCAGAACTGCTAACATCTGTGCTGTCTTCTGGAAATATCATTAACATACCCTCAAACCAAGTGTCCGCCAGCTCTGTGTGGGTGTGCAGGGGAAACAGGAAAGGAAAAGCATGTGTCTTCTTAAAATAATTATTACCAGGGGCTAACAGAGAAAATTGTTTCACGTGTCATTAACTAAGCACGTGAATAGTGTGAGGGGATCAAAACACACACGCACACATCACGTCACATCACATCACATCACATCACATCACATCGCATCGCATCGCATCGCATCGCATCGCATCGCATCGCATCACATCACATCACATCACATCACATCATCACATCACACCTCACCACATAATCACGTCAATCCACTCGTAACTCTTCCTGAGATTTCCAAGCCAAGCCCAGGCCCAGTGTCTCTTTCCGGAGATTCAGGGACACCATCTAGTGTTGGCATTTGGAAAACTCACCGTGGGACCCAGCTCAGGGATACCAGGGTGGGACTAGAAAAGCAGCAGGAAGAGTTACTGACTCTGTTACTACACCATTTGTCAGGGCAAAGTGTAAAGCAAACAGCGTGGATGACAATAAATGACACATCCTGGAGTTCACCTTTCCAGGAAATAAGGTACAACGCTGTGACAATGTTAGTGCTTACATTTTAGTAAACTTGGCAGCTTCCAGGCTTGCACATCTTGGCTTTGCTAAATTTTGTGTTTACTGTCCAGGCTGGTTTTGATCATAGAATCACAGACTGGGTTCAGTTGGAAAGGACCTTTAAAGTTCATCTAGTCCAATCCCCCTACAGTAAGCAGGGGCACCTTTAACTACATCAGGTTGCTCAGGTCCCCATCAAGCCTGACCTTACATATCTCCAAGGATGAGGCCTCCACCACCTCTCTGGACAACCTGTTCCAGTGTCTCACCACCCTCATAGTGAAGAGTTTCTTCCTGATGTCTAATCTAAACCTACTCTGCTCTAGTTTAAAACCATTGCCCCATATCCTATAACTACATGTCCTTACAAAGTCATAAAATCGCATCATTATAGAATCTCCTGAGTTGGAAGGGACACATAAGGATCATCAA
The DNA here is from genome assembly GCA_022605575.1 of Laterallus jamaicensis coturniculus. NCBI lineage: Eukaryota > Metazoa > Chordata > Aves > Gruiformes > Rallidae > Laterallus > Laterallus jamaicensis. The sequence continues at coordinate 25,987,514 of JAKCOX010000010.1, forward strand.
GTCCCACATCTGGCTCCACACAGGGCCAGCAAAGTCAGACCATGTCCTTCCCCAGCTTTCCTGTAGGTTCCCTTCAGGTGCTAGAAGGCCACTACAAGGTGTTCCCTGAGCTTTCCCTGATGAAGCCTTTTGTTTGAGGATAAGAGTTTTCTCGATGCTGCTTTTAGGGCAACAAATCTGTTGAAAGGTTTGGAGCACAAGTCCTATGAGGAGCAGCTGAGACAACTGAGACTTTAGTCTTAAGAAAAGAAGGCTGAGAGGAAACCTTATCACTCTCTACAACTACCTGCAAGGAGGGTGTACAGAGGTGGGGGTCAGTCAGTTGACAGGCAATGGGATGAGAGGAAATGGTTTAAAATGTCTAATTTAGGTTAGATATCAGGAAGAATTTCTTTACTGAAAAGGTAGTCTAGTATTGGAACAGGATGCCCAGGGAGGTGGTAGAGTCACCATCCCTGGAGGCATGTCAATGTTGTGCCTGAGGTTGTGATCTAGAGGTGGACTAGGCAAGGTTAGGCTGTGGTTGGACTCTATGACCTTGAGGGTCTCCTCCAACCCAGGTGATTCTATGACCCTAGGATTCATTTATATTACTTAGAAGAAATGAAACAAGGAGCTTGTTTTCATTGTTTCTGAAGATTAAGCATTAGAACAACACCTCAATGCATGCATATTTAGCCATTTAGTCTCACATGAGCAGTGTTTTTCATCTGTACATTTGTCCACAGAGCAACCAACATTACAGCAAGAGTGAGGTCTTTTTCCTAGCTCCAGAACCCTACACAGCAGACAACAAGTCTGGCAATATCACTGCTGTCCCTTACAGTGACCTCCGAAGGTCATGGAGAGGCAGCACTGTAGCATCCTTACTTCATTAGCACATTGGTCTGGGTGAAAGCTCTTGAGGTAGCGCATTCCAGCATCTCTCCACAGCCTGGAAACATGCTATGTAGCTTGGTATCTTAGACATCTCTTTCCCAAGTAGTCTTGAACAGGGACACAGAAAGGCTCAAAGCCACACCACAATTCACCCCTGAGGTACAAGGTTTGTTGATAGCTGTACATCAGGCCACCTCCCTCAGTCTATCCTGCAAAGCAAGATGCTCATGAAAAAAACCTGAGGGCTAAAATTAAAAAACAGTATTATGCATTTTAACATCTTTCCCCAAGAGCTTTGGGACCATTTCCAGGCACTAACACTATGCACAGCCTAAAGACAAGCTGTCAAGGACATAAAGGCTGCGAACAAGCCTCCACAAACAGGTATCTCAGAGGTCTGCCTGGTTTGCCCAGTGTCAACAGAAATCTATGCAAGGGGTGCAGACGTGCAGGCACAAGGCCCAGGGGACTGTTCTGCACATATTAGAGAAGACAACATCAACCCAAGTATGAATGTCAATGACAAATGCACAAACAAGAATTTCTTGCAGATAAATTAAATAATGAATTAGCATTATTTTAAGCCCTCACTTTCCCTACATATATGCAATTACCTCAGGCATAATTCCACTAATAGTAACTAATTCTAGCAGAGAATTAATCTTTTGTTATGTTAAACATATAAAACCCAGGACTCAAACATAACTGGAAAAAGATCATCCTACGATTAACCCCATTCAATTCTGACTTGCTAAGGCTAACTTCACCCAAAATGTGCCAAAATCTCACTCATTTAATATTTGCTACTTTTATTCCTAAATATGTAGGCAAGTATTTCTTTTTCCATCATTTCATTCAAAGTATTTCAAGCAGACTGCAGTGAATTTCAGGTCCTATGAGGACAGATTTTGTTCTAGAGAAAAAGTTTGTATCTTTCTGTCATTTTCAAATGCCTTATCTTTTAAAAAGGTAGGTGTGATTACAGATACTTTTGTGTCATTCAAGTGAGTGAGCTGTTGCACAGTTTTCAGGTGGACTGCAACCATTCTTATACTGCTGAAAAACTGAAAGATAGTTGTTGTGATCAATTGTGTATGCATACAGGGTTTCTTGGTTTGTTTTTTTTTCTTGACACCAAAATATGATGAGACCAAGTCTGAAGCTAACAGTAAAAACTACATAATGCCAAATGCATGTTTACATTTGGAGATGTGGTCAGTCCCACACAGACAAAATTTTGGTGGAAAATGGACTTCTTTCCTCATGATTTCACTTTTTCCGTAAATGCATGAGCAAATAAATGTATACCTTCATTTTGCCTGAAAGGTTTCCCACCCTCACTGGATTGTAAAAACACTGACACATTTATTTATTTAAATAAATAAATATTTATCCTCACTGTAACGTACACCTGTCTCAAATTCAATATTGAATATGTAAATAATTTGAAATCCAGAGATGTCATGGACTGGTTAATGGTGTTCAGTGGTGCCCAGTGACAGGACGAGGCAATGGGATCAAACTTGAATATAGGATGTTCCACCTAAACACAAAGAGGAACTTCTTTACTTCAAGGGTGGCAGAGCACTGGAACAAGCTGCCCAGAGAGGTTGTGAAGTTTCCATCTCTGGAGACATTCAAAACCAACCTGGATGTTGTTCTGAGCAGCCTGCTGTAGGTGATCCTGCTCTGGAAGGGGGGTTGGACTAGATGATCTCCAGAGGTCCCTTCCAACTCTGACCATTTCATGAGTCTGTGATTCTGTATGCAAGATAAACTCTGCCAAAGTTCATGGCTTTTTTTTTTTTTTCCAACCCTAGTATTTCTAAGATATAGACTGTCTTGGCAATCATTGGCAACCAGCATTTCCAACAGTGTTGCTGTTGGAAAACAAACTAGCAATTACCCACTACATGTGAAAGTATCTCCTCTGGGTATGACACTCTTCTCTACATTTTAGGGAAATGTATGTGTGTGTGATGTATGCATGCCATTTCTTTTAATGGCTTGGTGAGTTATGGGAGGCACTTCCAGACGCATAGATGGGAGACCTGTGATTCCTGAAACTCAGAGCACACCACAGAACTGGGCTGTTATGCTGCTGTGTTTAACTGACAAAACAGACACAAATCCACACTCACAGATCTAAGATGTTGAATATGGTGTTCTTAAACAGGCTGATTACACAGAGAGATTTCAAACAGCACACTCAGGCCTATCTCTAATTCATTTTGCTTTAAGATTATCTCCTTAACTTTATTTTCTCTCCTACTTAACTTGCTAGAAAAAAATACGGTTATAAAACTACTTTGTTTTCTTCTCCAGTACGTCCTCTTATGTGGTAAAAACTAAGGCCTCAAGCTGTCTTATGAATGATATTTCAATAAAAGTTTGTAAAATATGCTTGCATTCCTCCCACTTCTATTGTTTCAGTATTTACAGCCACTGGCTTGCATAAGCTTTTACGTGCGATGAAAAAGCTGGAGGCATCTGACAGCATGTAAAACACTTTGATCCCTGGGTTTTTTGCGTCAGACTGGGAAATCCCCATGAATAATAGGAAAGGAAATATAGGGGGTTCCCTGAAAATCAACAGCCTGCCTGAGAATCTTCTAAAGTTCTGTGCAGCAGGAACACTAACAGTCAAGCTGGTAATAGTATACACAAGTAGAAGTGTTTCAGTAGATAGGTTTAGGCTAAGCCTTTGCAGGAAATTAGTAATAACTAACACACAGCTCTTTAGATGAGATGATTTCTCTTTTCTTGTTCTGCACCACATCCAAGGAACAAGGAACCACAAATGATACTTAAGTGGCTTTCAGCTTTGTATGCAGCGAGCAAGTGGCTGGAGCAGAGCCGGACATAACATTCAAATAAACTGTTGCTCCACTGGAAAAAGAAGTAGCAATAAATCATGGGAAAACTTATCAACACAAAAAAAAAAGCATAGGATGATTTTTAAAACTTCGTAACAATTTGCTTCTCAGCATGCATTAAATTTGGAAAAGGTCTGCATTTGTTCTCCCTTTCTCAAAACATAACACTTTTAGTTTTGAAAAATGCTTTTTTTCTTTTTGAAAATGAGACATAAGAAGAAAAAAAAAGAAAGTGGTTACATAATCTAGAAATAAGGAAGAGGTTTTACTTTTTTCAATATGCAAAATGATTGGTTTGAGGGGGAACCCAAATAAATCTGGGGGTAGTTCTTGGTTTCCTTTGCAGAAAGTAGTTTTGTTTCAGTCAGACTTTAGTTAATTTCTATTCCTTGTTCAGTCATTAGTTCCTCCCATTCAGTCAGCGTAATGAAAGTGAATCAATCACCCAGACCTAGCCGAGCATAAACTTTCTAATTACAACTGAATTTTTTTGTCACACCTAAATGTAGAGATCCTTGTCCTGAACAGGTAACCGGTTTTGCTGCATCTCCCCAACTTCAAGCACCGCAAGTTCTGGATGTGCTTCAGGTTCCCACTGAAACCCTACTGAGGTGTCACATGGCCTTCTTCACACCATGTGCCTCTGCATTTCAAGCAAACATTGTCTTTTCCCTTAAAGAGCAGGTTAAATGTTGCTAGATAAAGGGTGGGGATGTTGTTGCCTCATACCACTGCTGGGCAGACAGTATCTGATAAGGGCAATAAAAAGGCCTATATGTTACAGACAAGCTGGCATGAAAACAAGAACATATGACAAAGCAAAGTGTGCCAACGTACAAAAGACTATTTGTTAAGTGGCTATTTCAGGACTTGTGCCAGCAAATACTGCCAATAGGAAAACCAGTGTAATGGGTGAAAGAGAGTTCAGTGTGTTTTGCCTCACTTCACCAACACCAATGGCAGGTCAAAGACAGATGATGCAACATTTCAGTAATGAACAGTGGAATACCTTGTTTTTCTAGGGCCTGCACCATTTTAATGAAAATGAACCCTCAAAACAGGACTAGTGGAAAAAAAAAGAGTACATAACTGACCAGCAGTACGTCTATGCCTCAGCCGTAATGCAAGATTCATATCCTTACCCTCATTAAACAGAGTTGGAATAAAATGGAGAGCAGTTTTTGGAAGAAGGGTGTGTCTTTTTATTCATTCTGAAGGCCATGTTCATCGTGTCCCTTTCCCTCTCTCCTCATGTATGCCTTTTTGGGCAATGTCACATGTTCAAGTGAGTTTTGAGAGCACATTCTGAATAAAGAAGACCCAGAAAAGCAGACATGCCCCATTTCTGGACCTGAGAGAGGTGCAAAATGCATGAAAAACAACCCCCTTCATATTGGGGTTAGTCTTGGGCTGCTCAGAGATGCAAGCCCTGGTTCCTAACAACTTTCAGGTAAGCATATAGAAGAAACTTGTAGACTCGGTGCTAGAGGACAGGACACAGTATCTAAGTGACATCTAGTTCTTGCTTTAGCTTCCATAATAATTCTTTTGGACATAACACTAACTTGTAATTGCAAAGTCTTCCTTCTTTTCTTGTGGGTAGTCAGTCATTGAAAATGAGGAGAAAAAAGAAAGGCAGAATTAACAGAAAAATTTAAGGACAAAAAGATTAAAAAATATATAAGGTCTAGTGTTTACTAAACATTTATTTCAGGTTCTCTTGTTATGCTGAAAAACAGTGCTCCAGGACACAATAAAAAAGATAAAGTTATATAGTTTTATGTTGACCTAATAGAAGACAATCAATGGCTACTAGTCTAACACACTTCAGGTAGTTTCCCAGTATTTGTCAATCTTACTTGTTGTATTACCCTCCTGAAAAATGTCTTTAATGAATTTTATGTTCCTCTCACTTGAGTGTCCCTATATCTGAACTTATCTTTATCGAAGTCATCTATATTTTCCAAGCTTCTAAGTGTTGTTTTCACTAATATCTAAGTTAGTGATAAGTTTTTAAACCTACCAAAAGTTATTTAGTCATCAGTTGATCCAATTATCACAGAATCACAAACTGGTTTGGGTTCAAGGGACCTCAAAGCCTGTCTCATTCCTGCCATAGGCAGGGACACCCTCAATCAGACCAGATTGCCCAGAGCCCCATCCTACCTGGCCTTGAACACTGCCAGGGAGGGGGCAACCACAGCTTCTCTGGGCAGCCTGTGCCAGGGACTCAACACCTTCACAGGAAAGCTTTCCTCCATATATCCAATCTAATTCTCCCCTCCTTCAGCTTAAGGCCATTGCCCCTTGTCCTGTCACTGCTAGCCCTTGTAAGCAGTCCACGTTGAACACAGCATTAATAGGAGGATGTTATTATTGTAAATGTTAGAAGTTCCTAGATTTCAAGGACATATGCCCTGTATTTTTAAGCCAAATGGTTGATCTAAGAAGTATAATCTTTATACACCTCAAGTATTTCTCATTAGTACCTTCCATGTTTATGATTCACAAGGATTTTATTCCACAAAAATCTAGTGCCAATTATCAAGCATCCCACAATAACTCAGTTTCATAGTCACTGGACTGTATATTCATTTCTCTGTTGCCCATATGCTCTCTCACATAACTTTTTACCTCCCTCTTTACAAGGAAATTGATCCATAATTTCAAGACATGTACATACATATGTGCAGAAATAAGCTTGCCTTGATGTTGTTGTTGGGCCTTCTCAATGTGGAAGAATTCAGGCCTCGGGTTATTGTTATCTTCTGCTATGCAGTGGGACTTTACAAACTAACCGCAACAGACTCTGATTCATCTTTCTTCCGCTGAATTTTACATTCCTCTCTCAAACACCTGAGAACATTCTTAATCATAAAGCAAACCGATTTTCACTCAGACACATTATGTAAAAGTGGGAACTTAACTGCTTTCCTTCACAATAACCATGTTGGTTTTGCACTTTGATGAATTTCCTTCTTCCTTTCCACGCTCTTATAGACTGTACATGGTGCTTTCTCTGCTCATCTTTCTGGGTGTTGCATGTCACATGCAGCACTTAACTGCAAACTCAGCTCTTGCTCTGTCCAGTGCACCAATGAACAGGTTGGAAATGGCTTTTCACTGTGGAAGACCAGTACCTTGAGATGGCTGAAGAGGAGTGTAGAGGAAGAATTCATACAGTGGAAAGGAGTGGTATCTTCTCCTATGGGAACTGGTCAGTCACCTAGGAGGAAGTGGGGGAAAAGTCAGGAAAAGAAACCCATGGACTCAGGAATTTGGTTTCTCTAGTAAACAGAAAGAAGGTTTGAAAGTCATGAGGACAACAAATGATCCAAATCCAAGTCAGAGATATTTGTGACCCTTATTTATGATAGGATTTCTATATTTAACAGAGAGTCAAGGGGAGCTTAAGAGCAGTCCTTGGAGTACCACAACCAAAGACAGACTAGAGATTATGGATGAAGCTGAATGGCTATATGAAAAGGGATTAACAAAGTCTGAAAAAATCTTGCATTGAAGTTTTTACTAGGTTATTGACAGGAACATCAGGCACTGTCCAGGCAGCAGTTAGCAGTAAGAAATACAGAAATTAAATGCATCTCCTACAGCCCAGGCTAGCAGTCATGAAGACCAGAGCAAGTTGCTCTGAAAGAAAAGGAGCTTTCCCATTGTTTGCTTCCTTGAATTTATGAAATAAAAGTAGACTTCAAGCATAAATTTAGCTGCAATATCTGCCTAATTTAGGAAATATGGAGGGGCAATCTTGATAGCTCCTTTCTTGATGCCTATCACTATTAACGCTTTTAAAAGCTATATGAATTATTTTTTATTTAATATCGTACTGAGTTCAACATGTAGTGTCACTGCTAATACACACAAAAATCTAATAGATTAAATAAAATAGAAGTCTTAATGAAACAACATGGTGTTAAGATAGCAGTAACCACATTTCATCATCATTCATCCAACTGTCTGGGTTGGAAGGGACCTTTCAGATCATCAAGTCCAACAATCGACCTAACCTGCCCAAACTACCACTAACCCATGTCCCTAAGCACTGCATCTACCTGTCTTTGAAACCTCTCCAGGGACAGTGACTTCACCTGGGCAGCCCAATCCAACACCTAACAACCCTCTCTGTGAAGGCGTTTTTCCTAACATCCAATCTAAACCTCCCCTGGCAACACTTGCGGCCATTTCCTCTTGTCCTGTTGCTGGTCCCTCAGATGAAGAGGTCAGGCCCCACCTCAATAGAAGTCTGAGCTATCAGCAGAGATAATGAAGAGAGAGGTGAAAAAAACCCCAAAAACCAAAACCAAACCCACCACAGTTATATATAAACGCACAAGCCCTGAAGAATTTCCTCTCTGGTTGAGATTCATTCAAAATTAGTAGGATTTTCTTACCCCTACATGCTGTTAATTTTTAGAAACATATGCAATTGAGCTTTTAAGCAACATTTCCAATCTGTGAGGCGTATTGTGGCAAGCACTCTTTTTGGAAGGGGGAAATCTCATTCGAATGGAAATCCTCCAAAAGAAATGGGACTTAATATGTTACGGGATCACAAAGCTGTCTTCTTAGAAGTGAGCATATTATAACTACCAAAAAACATACTGTCCTTGTAAACACCTATAAAGACTTCTCCAGAAGCTCTACATAGTCTGGCAATTGGTTCTACTCTTCACCTGCAAACAATAAGACCCTAGATGGTGGATTGCAACGTATTCATAAGGCCTGTACAATTGTGCCATTCACTAGAGGCACCTTTTGTGCTTTATGTAATCTTGCTTGTAAAGAAGGAGGATCTTGGAGTCAAATCCCGTTTCCTCAGTTTCAGCAAGACACTTAATGCTGTATCTTGCCTTGTAAGGTTTTTACACCAGGAGAATATCTACAGAACACAAGTACATCTATGGATATTACTTCTGAGTGAAATAAGAAGCCATAAAAAATACCAGTTAGGTAAAGGCAGGACCAAAAAAGAACTCCACCAATATATGTCAGCTCTTTTGGAGAGACTGGATGTAGCATAGTTCTCACTAATCTTTCAGACTGTCAACAAGGAGGCCAGTTTTGATAAAACATCATGGCTTGATCTAATATTTACTGAACCTGAATCAACCATGTCTGTTCACTCAAATTAGCACACATTTTCTAGTTCTTCTCAGATACTGCGTTATTTCATTTCCTACAGTGAAGCAAGTTACATTAAGTGAAGAAAACATCAGTTATGCTTTTTTCCTGACTTCACTCAATACTGGAAAGAGAATGCAGGAAAATACTTCGTTTAAAATAGGAAGCAACGCTGTGTTTTGTGATGTGGAATTAACTACATGGCAATAAAATATCACAAGATCAATCACGATCCTTTACACCCATATCAAAGGCCTTAATTTTCTAGGGTTGTTGTTTTGTTTATAACTTCAAATTTTGCCAAAATGTGTAATAGATTGCAGACCATTCCACATCAAATTCCTGACCAAGGCATGTGATGCTGGTGATTAGCAACGGCACAGTATTCCCAAATATTTTGTGATGGCAAAACTGAACCTTATATTTTTGGAAGAACGATGAACAAGAAGCCCCTGCAACTGTTGCTGTACATTTTGAGTGCATCAGGCTCTGTGTGGGAAGTTGTGCTTAGTTACAGTTCCTAAGAGTACTGAAGAAGAATCTAACACAGCACGTGACTGGTTTTCTGTGTATGCCTTGGGAGGTTTATGGAGAGTCCCTATCAAATCTAAGAATGAATCAATATCCTGTAGAAATTGGTATGGTCCTCTGTAATGGAATCCCAATTACACAAGATCCTGGGTTAAACAGAGTTCAACTTCATCCTCCTGGGTAATGCTTCATACAGATTTTTGCCTTTTTCCAAATTAACTGTCTTTTAAGTTTCTCTTCCCTAAATTGAAGGGTTCAGAATTAAAGCGAAACACTGCCCAAATAGAAACCAAAGGGTAGTCTGCCATTTTTACCTCAGCTGGAAAGAATTCTGCCAACTGTACTTAACTTTGTTATTACTAGTATTTTATTGGCCGCAACTGTCTTCTTCATTGTAATTCTATTTAACCAAAGACTCTGGATGTCACCCAGATATTCACATAAATTATATTTTACTTTACTTGAGACTGACCTCATAGATGTCCTACAGCCATAAAAAAGACTTGGCGGTCTTTTATAACCCTCTCTTCTTTCTTAGATCACTAGAATGTCTAATCATAATTTCTAAAAGTCATATGCATTCTAACTGTTCTTGAAAAAGTGGCTGTCAAGATAAAGGTCAGATGGAGAATAGGATTCTTTAAAAGCACAGTACACAAAATCAGTCATTATTTCGAACTACAGTACACTTTGCTGCACTGGCTAGGCTATTGGTGTTACTCACCCTGCAAGAGCCTCATGCTAAGAGACTCATTCTTAAATAATATATCACACTGGAGTTTTGCTCCAAGTTTGGTTAAGTTGCTCCAAATTCCTGTATAGGCATTGCTTACAAGACACAAACACAGAGGCAGCATGGTCCACACCCCTGCAACAGTGCTCCAGTGGTCAACACCTTCACAAAGTTATCATTAATGGTAGAGCTTGCCTGATGCTTCAATAGGGGAGAGGAGGGTGAATGCACACATTCTCCAGTGAAATAGCAACTTGGCTGTTATATGTAGAAAACCCTTTTAAACATAGGAATGTATCACAAGAACATCAATTTAAGTTCAGCCTACAGATTCTGTAACTCATCCTTCAAATATTACACAATGTGTGTGTATTAGTGTTCCAAGCACTTCCTAGAATTTGGATTTTTGTCTAAATTTTTAGGTCTGTTTCTGTGGAATGAAAGATCATTGAGAAGGTTAAAACACTGCTTAATGTCAAGAAATCAACTCACATACCACAAGTCTCCAACATGGTGTTCAGCTTTACAATTTTGCTGAACCAGCAATAATTAGTTCCATGGAGCTATTTTATAGCTCCTATTTCCTCTTTTTTGTTTTGTTTTGTTTGGGATTTTTTTCCACTGCCAGGAGGAAGAGAGCTTTCCCAAAGGGCTTATCTGTTCACTCAACAAGTGTCTGCTCAGGCAAATACACCCCAAACACGTAAATATGAGCTTTCTCCTAATGCTCTTTTATGAAACAGTTTTGTAAAATGTTGCAGATCCCACATAGTGACAACTTCGCTTTGGACATAACAGGAGATTTTAAAAAGCCAGTTTTAATTCTGCAGCCTGTTTGCCCATTTTGATAATGTGTTCTGTCCAAAAAAAATCTGACAGAATGACAGGACCCTTAATGCCCCCTGATTTCAGCAGGGTATGAAGATGAAGCAACCAACGACAATTGCTGAGAATCATCTTGAGAAAGCACCTCAAGAAATCCACATCATTGAGGGGGAAAAAATTTCAGGTTTAGTCCAGTTATGTGTCACTGGGGCACTTACAGAATGTCGGTAACCATGGACATCTTCCCATCATGTCTCGTGACGTAAGCCACACCTTGACAGCTAGTGGACAGTATCACACAGTGGCACAGGTCTGCACATCAGTTCAGTACAGGGACAACCGTTCAGGATGACTCCCTTCTTTCAAGGAGCCTTATTTTGTGAATCTTACTTTCCTGAGTTCATAAGGAGAGGCCCCTTCTAGTGACCAGTGGCACTTCTGAAAATTGGTACATGCCTGTGAAGCAAAATTGCAGAGGACTCTGTACACTCACAAGACCTCCACAAAAAAACAGTAAACCTACAGGAGAAGGAAAAAAAGCCATCAACAGACATTTCCTATGAAATAATGAACTTCCTTATCATTTTGTGTTTAAACTGCTACTTTTTCATGGTGTCTGATAATCACAGAGAGTCCTTCTCCTCTCAGGATACACAAACCACAGGATTCCAATGACTCACACTGAAAAAGCTTTCAAACACACGGAGGACGGAAGGGCATGCTGTTTCTGCATTAAAGCTTCCTGCCAAAGCCCAAAACTAAGCATACATAAATATATTTGGACAAAGTTTTAGCAACAATGAGAAATTCACCTCACTGTAACCCTTCCGGTGAGACAGTCTTGCCCATCTTATGAACTGTCTGATTGCATCCTGTTTGCCACACACTTCCTTTTTTGACAATCACAGCTGAAAGCAAAACACTTGTGAAACTGCTGTTTGCACACAAAGGTGCAGTAGTGGCTTTTTGATGCAAGGCTGTAACACCTCTCTTGACTGGTGATCAGCAGCAAGAGGTGACTGGGCTGAAATTTTCAGTGTTGTTTGGACAGGGTCGGTAATTTACTATATCTTTATGTGACCTTTATCACAACAAGCTCCTAACTGTACAAGCTCTCATCAAAAGTATATTAAAAAGCAAAGTGTGGTTCTCTCTTCTTGGAAATGTAAAGATAAATCCAGCAGCTGTGGCAGCACCTCCTGCCTAAGGCAGAAGTACTGAGCTCAGTACTCTGTACAGTATAGGAATTCTTATGGAGAAACCTTAAAGAAAAAAATGTCTGATGAGTACAAATACACATGGGAATGAAAATACAGTCTGATCCTGTTGCTGCCTGTAAACACATTAGGCCTTTCCACAGTGCTTCTCTGGAGACATTACACTCACCTGCTGTTTAACACCTAGACAGCACTGCAGGGGAAACAGTGAAGGCTATCCAGCCACATCTTTTGCAAAGCAAAGGCTGAGTAACACTGAAATGTCTGTTTTGCTGAATTTAGGTAATTTCACAGGCCATAGCTTAGCCTTTGATGGAAATGAGTCAGCGGAAGTTCAAGCAAAATAGAGCAGATATGTGTGAATGGTTTGCAAAATACTAAACAGATTCAAACACCAGGGACCAGCAAAAGACCTCCATTCTCAAATTCTTAAACTACATCTAGCTGATGTGCTGTACAAGAGTGAATGCTTGCCTGGAGGGAAAGGCATGAACCAAATCCACACCAATCTCTGTGCTGCTGAGTTAGTCCCAGAAGTGTAGATCAAGACACCAGTGGGCACACAAAGGACCTCAAGTTTTGGTCCATGAACTGCATTCACTGCAAGTCCACCACTTCCAGTTGCCATTGTTGCTTTTGAATCTTTCCACTCCATGTGAAGTTAATATGAGATATTCATTCTTCCCTATCCATGTAGATCCAGGCATAGAAACAGAATCACAAACCAGTTTGGGTTGGAAGATACCTCAAAGCCCATCTTGTTCCAACCCCCTGCCATGGGCAGGATCACTCTCCACTAGCCCAGATTGCCCAGAGCCCCATCCAACCTGGCCCCATCCAAACTGGCCCCATCCAACTGCCAGGGAGGGGACAGCCACAGCTTCTCTGGGCAGCCTGTGCAAGGGACTCACTACCCTCACAGGGAAGAATATCTAATATTCTTCCTTATATCTAATATAATTCTCCCCTCTTTCAGTTTGAGGCCATTACCCCTTGTCCCATCACTCCATGCCCTTGTAAACAGCCCCTCTCCAGCCACCCTGTAGGTCCCTTCAGATGCTGGAAGGCCACTGTAAGATCTCCCAGAACCTTTTATTCTCCAGGTTGAACAAGCCCAGCTCTCAGCCTTTCTTCACAAGGGAGGTACTCCAGCACTCAGATCATCTTTGTGGCCTCATCTGGAACCAACATCTCTATGTCTTTCTTGTACTGTGGATCCCAGAGCTGCAGGTTTGGTCTCACCAGAGTAGAGTCTGAATGTGACTGAATGGGTTTATTGCAACATCAGTGTGATATGTGCTGCAAGGTTAGATATGATAGAGAGCAAGGTTAGAATTCAGCATATCTTTTAAACAGTAAAGGCCTGGAAAACACTGGGTTTAGTTCTTAGTAATGACAGTTGCAAAAATTCTAGACAAACAATGTCAATTAAATGGTTCAAACATAGGGTGCAAAACGAGAGTGCAGCCCTGCAGAGGACATCTGGTGCAAGGTGGTTTCTAAATCAAACAAGCTCAAACCTTTTATTGTGGCAAGAAAGGCAAAGAACTCACCCTGGAAGATGCAATAAGGAGTCTAACTTGAAAGACTCTGGTAGAAATTGCTTGTGCTTCACTGATATATCTTCAAATTACTTTCGTGCTCAAATGTAGGCATTCTTTCTTAAGAAAGGTGAAATATACCTACAATTGCATATATTACAACAGGAGATACAGAAAATAGAGCGAGACTGATCAGAGGACTAGAAAATACAGCTAATAAGGAAAGACTGAAAGAAGTGGTCATCTGCTTGAGAGAGGGCTAAAGGGAGGCTAGGACGAGAGTAGGAGCGACAAGCTTATACCACTCCACTAAGGGAGGTGGAAGTCAGATACTAATGGCATTGTCTGGATGGATCAGGTCACCTAGTCCTCCACACCAAACATTCTTGTAGACAGAAACAACAAATAATCCTCACTAATAACTGTCAGAAAGAAGGAGATGAAGATTTGTCTCTGAACTTGCTCCAGACCTTCCAATATGTCACATGGACACCACACTGTAGACAAGCAGTAGGAGTGGAGAGATTAAACAAAGAAAAATTGCAGGAGTAGATGAAATCAGACTGTATTGATGGTCATGTGTCTCATCCAAAACTATATCCTTAAAAAGAGAAAAAATGAATAAAAGTGAGAGAAGCTGCTTAGTTTTAATGGAACCATAGTTAGAACACCATTTATTGATTGAGAAAACTCTAAGCAGCCAGGTCAGAGACAGTCGAGAAATATCAAGGCTTATAGGCACTTCTTCCTTTAACCACTGTGTCTCTGCAGGCATATCCTCGTGTCCATTAACTGGTTGCAGCCAACTCATTGACTTTTTGAGTAGCAGTAGATTCTTCCCAGTACTCTTAGGAAATTGCCTTTTCCCATCCATGCATGCTTGCATGTCTGCTCCCCACCTAGGCAACTGCAACCTACAGTCCTTTTCAGTCCAGAGAGTTGAAGATAACCTCTTCAGTTCTTAATGGAACACAACATATCACTAAAAACACCCTCACAACACAAACACTAACACTAACCATCACACCTTCATGTTGAAAAGCTTATTAAATTAAGTTGACAGTAAACAAAGACCAAGCATTTCTAGAGTGTATAGCCAAAAGGAATTACTTCTGTCATCTGAGCTAGCCTCTTAAATAACATATAGAACACCAAATTTTTTCTTTTAAGCACCAAAATTCCAAATTAAACCTTTCAGCTGAAGAACCTGCCATGTCCTTGTACTACAATATTCCAAAGATTATTTTGCATTGATGATAAAAATCTGCACTTCATTTGTAATCTTATTTGTCTTGCTTCATCATTCACCTTTTCTATGATACTTTCATCTGCCAAGTTTAAGAGATAAAAGTCGAAGACTTGCTCACCATGTGAGTGCTGACAGACTGTGATCAAACTGCTCTTTACTTCCTCTTTGGTAAACCAACTATTTGGGTGTCCTAGTATGGGACATGGTTTTCAAGTTATTACTCATCCCTGTGGCTCCTCCACGAATCCTCTGTATCAACGTCTTTAATAGTATGGTAGAAATGGTCGCATCAGTGGCACACATAGAAAAAGCACCACCACCACCACCCTCCCCAAAAAAAAAAAAAAAAGGAAAACCAAAAAGGAAACAAAGAGGAAAACAAAAAGAAGGGGAAAAAAATAAAGAGAGAAAAGCCAAAGCTTCATTTCCAATTAATACTTCCCAATAGATTTTTAAAACTATTTCTACACTGGTGTTACAAGGGAATTTATATACCACACACAAATATCTTGTCACTGGTTCCCACTTAGACAATATTGCCTACATTCTCACCCTGAGCTAAACTGTTGTACATATATCTATATATTTAAATCAGATTGCTAAATGTATTATGTAGTCTCTTCACAGTTCAGCAATTCTCTAATATTTGCCTTCTGCAAATGTTAAATACTAGTAATTTTCTTTTTTTTTCTAAATCAGTGGTACAAGTGTCAGATGTGTTAGACTGAAGATTAATGGAATAAAAAATGGGAAAAGCATTTCAATACCTGCTCCAAAATTTATAAAACTTTATAATCCTAGATTTGCATTGTTTCTAAATTTTCATCTTTCATTTCTGACAAGTTTTTGTGTTTACATATCGCTGTGATTATGAACCTGTGTTAATTGTAATTAGCCCCAACCTTTGTTAGCCCCCAAATCTTTTGATTTATCCTTCTGAAAAAGCATGTTTTTTGGCAAAATCACATTTGAAAGCAGAGGCCATAAAGATTGTGTTTTGGTAGTGTCAAAACTTGCTGTTGACATTTTAATAAAGGATGAATTTTCAGTTCAAGCAACTATCAGTGTTTCTTAGGAGATATTTAGAAACCTTAAAACAGCCAATATAAGAAGAAAATATGGCCAAAAATATTTTAAAAGTAGTTGACCAAAAGTGCTTTCTAAGTGTTCATTCTTGCAGGGTATTTCAAAGGTTTCTTTTATTTCATTCTCCTTTGAAACAGGCTGTAATTGTGGGACTTCCTAGGAAACAAAAAGCACTGTACCCAGCCAACTCTTACATTTGCACCTCGGTCAGTTCTGTGGGCAGGTCACAAGGATAACAGAACCCCAGATTCTGCAAAACAGGAAGGAACTGTAAAACATGGTAGCAAAACAATGACTCACACGGATGCCAGGCATTTGGGATGGCATGATTCACACGCTTTATCACGCCTGCTTGCAGAGTAACCATCTCACGTGGGTAGAGAAACTCGCTCAGCTAGCTGCCCGCTTCCAGTTGCAAACAGGACACAGCCACTAACAGCAACTGCAAACACCTCTTCACAGGAGAAAAGTCCTGTTGAACGTGCAGTGCACAGCCTCGTGCAGCCCATAGTCCTGCTCCCCATAAATCTCCCTCCAGAGCCTTTCCAGCACCTTGCTGCAGCACAGTGCTGCTCCCTCTACACCAAGGGTTGATGGTGTTATGAAGGCTCCACCAGACCCTCAGACCCTCATCATATTCCTTGCCTGGTGCTGCCTGAAGAGTCCATAACTAGCTCAGCGAAACCAAAGTAAAACTGGTCAGCTATTTTTTTCACTCCCACAGGACCAGCAGCCTTGCCCCAGTCTTTCATGGCTGCAGCCAGCATTTTGCGTGGGCGAGTGAGAAAACAAAGGGGCACAGTCTAGACGGGGAAGTCTGAACTGCTCCCAACATTGTGTGTACTTTCTGTTAACTCAAAAATAGCTGATAGGGTTTTTTGTTTGTTTTTCACCTGTCTTAGTTCAGAGTTCCCTTTTTGTCTCCACAGCACACCCAGAGACACCAGAGTAATCTCTAAGTCTTCTCACAGATTTCCCTCCTCAGCAAAATAAGACACCTGAGTACCTTCCTCCTCCTCTTGCTCCTTACCCATGCTTGACTGAGTTTTCCAGACTGACAGCCTCATGGTGAGACCCAGCAAAGATGGAAGTTTTTAGACTGAGGTCTTCTGGGTTCATGCATGCAAGCAGAGCAAAATGTGCAGAGCAAGCATTAGGACCTGGTAACATTTTTCTTGCAGCTTGTGTGTGGCCCCACAGGCAGAAAGAGTAGGTGTGACATGCTAGATAAAGGCAGCGTGGTGGGAGGTGTTCAGGGTCCATATCTAAAGAAAGGTACGGATTGTTTTGGAAGGACCCTACTCCACACAGTGATTTTCGGATGGCAAATTTAATATGCCACCACATACTTGGCCCACTGCTCCCTCCAGTTTCCAGAGGCCCTTTTTCTTTCTCCTCACCCAGGTCTTCACAGCAAAGAAAATTATTGCCAAGGAGCAGTGAGGCAGAGGTGCTTCGGTAAGACAACCCCAGGAGAAAAGTACAACTTCACGGAGCTCGCAGAGCTCAGTCCTGCATGGAGTCTATATGCTGCTATCAGGAGGATCCAGAGGAGACAGCAATCTTTTACAGACCATGTTACCGAGTTCAGTGCTGATGAGGAAGTGTGTGGGTGGCAAGGAGTAGTAAAAATTATGCTTTTCACAGTTGGCCGGTCCCAGCAACCTCATGAAGATAGAGCCATCCCTCGATTTAATATTTACCAGGGAAGTCCTACTTTTTGCAGTTCTGTTCTATGCCATCTCTTGTCCTTGAAGGCTGCTCTCACTACCCCATAAACACCTGAAAATTTTAACTTTAAGTCCACAACACACCTAAGTAGCCAAACCTGCTGCTTTTTTTTTCCTGCCTTTTTTTCCCCCCACAAATGGCAATACATTTTCTAGTGTGTTCCACTGCCTGCAGACTGTGGTTCCTCCCTCTTTCAAGGTTCCTGTATCCACAGAGGTCTGTGAGAATGAGTGCCCTTAGTATTGTCTTGTGCTTAAAGCAATTTGAAAAAGTTATGCAATTGGCAACTCCATGATCTATTACACTAGATAACAGCAATAACACTAGACACCTCCTTTGAAGACTCATCCCTGTGTGTCACTAGAAACTGTTGGGCCTCAGACACGTGTTTCTTCAATTCAAAGGAAGAAGAGAAATCTTGACATGAGTAAGGCTCACTGTCATCAGATCATACACCTCTCATGCAAACAATTTCTAAATGGTAATAATTTTTGCTAAGTCACAAAAGCACTGCCCTTCATTATCTTATAAGCACCTTTTGTGGCCCTTTGTTTTCCCTATAAGGTTTTTTTAAAATTCATTGGCAATGAATGAAAATCCCCCAGATAGGAAGCTTTCCTCTGGGCAGACAGAATTATTCACTCAGATAAGATCTGCAACAAAAAGTTACCTCTGGACTCAGAAAACACTTGGATGTGCTTGCTTTCCAAATCATCTGCTTCTGGTGGAAACAAAAATAATGTAAAAAAAAAAAGGTATTAAAATAAAATTAAACAAACATCTAGAAAACACTGGGTTTCAGTCACTTTAAGGTTTGTCAGAGCATCTGACTCTATGCATGTATCTCAAGAGCTTCCTGATAAGTAATCACAGTTTTCAAAGTAAATGTTGCCTTGCAGCTACATTTTCCATGAATAGATGGGGCCGTGGGCAATTTCAAGACATTTTTTCCACGATCTCAGGAAATAGCACATGCAAATCAGAAGACAGGTGGTTTCACAAGCATTACAATTTAATTAGGAGGTCTACCCCTTCTCTCTCATAGTAAGAATGACCTCAATAACTCAGGCTCAAAGGAAACTGAAAATAATGAAAAAAAACCCACCCCAGTTAATTCACATAATGAATACTTTGAGATGGGCCTGGCTTCCTACCTGCTTTTTCTGATTTTACAAATACATATCTGTCAGAACAGTAGACCTGGAATATGCTGGATGTTTTGATGACTCAGAAAAATACATTAAAAAGCATTATCCCTGAGACTGACAGAAAAAACAGACACCTACCTTTCTTCCCAATCTGTGCTGAAACTTCTTCTCATGGCCTAAATCTATTTTATTGTTAACTACTGGTAACTACCTTTTAGCAGGTGTACTGAAGTCCTGTGTGTCCTGTAGGAAACACGGGTGTGAAGAAACCTCAAGGCATAGTATTTGCTTGGTTTGGCATAAAACAAATACAGCAGCATCAAGGCCTCAGCTGATCTGGATGAGATTAAATTCTGGACTGCAGATTATTTTGCCCCGTCTCACTCACTCTTGTGATCAGACAAGGTGAGTGCCTTCAAGGAATGTCATTAAGCATAAGCTTGTCTAGAACATAGCATGGCCAGCCTGTGGCTCAGCTTAAGCTGTGCCTTTTCCTTACACAATCAAGACCTCCAGGTTGCCGAGGGTAAATGATACCACTGAGAAATGACTTAATTTTTTAATTAAAAATCCATATTGGCACAGAAAATTTTTACACAGCCTGATCCTTTTTCCTCACTGTACACTGCACCAGGGTTTTCACAATTACTAGGCTTCAAAGTAGCCTGAATTTCTGTAAGGTGTGTCACCTTCTTCTGAGTCCCACATAAATCTCCATCACTGTCTTGAAACTAGAGAGCCTCCTCCCATCACAGGAAGGGATGGGAGATGTGGTGTGAGCCATTCCTCCAGGTGCAGTTTCCCATGCCCCGGGGAACCTGTTGCTGGTGCAGTGATGGGCGTGCTGCCATGTGGCCAAGAGCCACAGACACTCCCCTCCTCTTGGCACCCACCTTCCACTGCACCTGAGCTTTAGTAAATTGAGCTTTGTTGAATTTGCAAGGTTATCATGTCTGTAATCAACTCCCAGAAATCAAGCTTCTGTCTAAGAGGCTGGAGAAAATTACAGTCATTACAACTGTAACCACCTTCCCTACTAACCACACGCATGAAAGCTGATTCATCAAACGCCTGCGTGTTCCTAGCTGCTGAAATACCTGCAGTGCTCTTCTCACCACTGGGGATTCTCGGAAGGGATGTTCATTGGTACCAGTACACAAAGTGTGTGTCACCTTGAACATCTGTATTTGGGGCAAAATTTACAAGTGTTGAGCCAAATTCATCTGTCTGCTGCCAACTGGTGAAATTCAGAGTTGAATATAGACCCAGGAAGACACAAAGACAGTTGAGAGCAGGTACAGACATGACAGGGATATACAGAATTTCTGTGAATGACACACTGTGTCACGAGACAGTAAGTACAGCAGGGAAGAAGGTCAAATAAACACTAGCTAGCTAGCTTTCAATATGAATAGAAAGGGTCGTATGCACTATCCAAATTGAATTCATTCAAACAAATGCCTTGCTGTACTCAATGTATCTCATGGGTCTAGTTTTTACTGCTTTAGGAAACAATACTGTACATGCTTTCTTCCTCTTCCCATGTTTTCAGTTTACACGCTATTTTGATTTAAAGAGAGTCCTGGGATTTTTCTTCCTGTTACTCACAAAAATTAAATACTGTTTATGTACTTCAAAGTGGAAAGCTTTCCAAATTATTTTTTCCTTTGATTATCAGTCAGTACCTGCTGGAGATTTTGTCTTGTCTTTTTTTTTTTTCCTTTTATTTTTGCTTTTATGACTCAGACCTTTCTTTGTGTACATACATCTGGTTGCTCCTTCCTAACTTGCATGACAGACTTATCTTTCACTCCTACAATTTTTGGCACTTGCCCTTTAGAGTACGTTTTTTCTCTCTGTACTTCGGCCTTCTCCTTGGGCAATAAAATCAGATCTGTCATCCTGTTGATTCTATCCATAAGCATCACTGTCCTAGCCTCTGTTCCAGACAGATTGTGTCTGTTTTCATGTTATTCCTGACATTCTTTTTGGCCATTGGTAGTATCTTTACTCCTTCACATATCACAGATTATATCTTTTGCTTATTCCACTCTTAATACACAAACCATTGTGTTCTTCATTCTGTTTTCACCTAGTCCATTGCCCTTCATCCTCTCCCTTTTTGGGGCCTTAAGTCTTAATACTGGCAATCCTTCCTGTATTATTTTCTCTGAAACTCTAAGGTCATTCAGAACACTAAGTCACAATAATATTCTAGTCTTCTCTGAGTTCGTTCTGTTAGCTCTAACCCCTCTATAACATTTTCCCAGATTCCTGTTCTGAGACTACCCAATACAGTTATTTATCTGCTTTTCTCTCTTTATTCTGCCATTTGTCACCAAATGTATCTACCCTCTCTGTGACGCTAAACTGCCTTGCTCATTTATCCACAGGCACGTTTCACAGCTTTGTCCCATATGAGTTCCTCATTTAGATGAGATCTGAGAAAGTAAAAGCTTTATATACATGAGTCGTGATCAATAACCTTGGACATACCATTACAATCTTATATCTTTTTTTGGATTAAACTTTTTACTTAATTTTGCCTTTGTTTTCTCTGTTTAGGCTGCAAGGGCCCAGCTCATGGCTTTCACCAGCCCTCAGGAGTGCCACTTCTCTGGAGCCTTCTGGGGTGTAAATCACCTGTATAGCTGTACAGGGTGAGCAGCATCTATTTACACACCAAAAGGGTTTGGGGCTGGGATCAGCTGTCTGTTGACATTTGATTCTGCAGTTCCAGATGCACAGGTTACAGGTTAAAATAGGTGAGCCACCTATTTTAATACAGCTAATGACTATAAATAATTTAACTTAACAGCTCTCCAACCCAAACCTGTGTGCGTTTTGCTTAGTTGTCATTATGCCCTATTAATTTTGTAAAAAGACCCATGTGATGCACCATATTAAAGAGGTTTTTGTTTAGGTCATTCAGATATTAAATGTTTAATTCCCAGATTTGTATAGTCTATTTTCATTCTCACATGTTAAAAAACAATGTAAGACTGGGGACCGTGACCCATGGATTCTCCTTGTTGGTGTTCAATAGCCAACTAGAAAACTATTTCTGAGTATGAAAAAGCATTTTTAACTGAACTTCTGAACACAGGTCCTCTGGATGTTTATTCCTGTTCATACAATTGTAAGCCTTAGTTATACACATGGGGAAAGGGTTTCCTTGAGATTCAGACACCAGGACCCTGGTGTAAAGTGTGATTGCTCATGCCTTAAACCTCCTGTCCTTCCTAAAGGATCCTGCACCCAGAGGCAGAATCAAGGAATCCAGACTGGCAAGATGAAATTTCTGAAGCCAGAGGTAACTAAAACCTCTTGATACATCAAAGAAAAATCCTACCAAAAAATAAACATTTAATAAGCTAAATCACAGATTACCTCTAAAAATCCCCAAATGATTCTCATTTCCCCCTCTTATTACCTGTTTGAGGACCATTCCTTTCCAGTTTTTGGGGACTTGGCAGATCTTTTAAACATATTAAGCTTCCTCTCTCCTCCTGACTGGTTTTTTCCACTGAAGCCGGATATTTATCTCTCAATAATGATACAAACGGATGCAGCCACCCACAGCCTTGTGGTCAGTCCTTCAGAGTCATTTTTGTCTTCTATGAATGCATACATGTTAGGACCCCTTTCTAATCCCATTTCCTAATTAACTTCAGTGTCTGATTAGAGGGGCACTGCTAAGATTAGCCAAGGAGAAATGATAAACTGTGCAAGCAGGAGAAAAACTGCAGTTGATACTGAAAAGTTGGAAGTTGTGATGCTGATAGCTGACAAATCAGTGTTAACAAGAGAAAAAAAAATGTTTTGCCTAATAATTTTCTGTATGAAAATATCACTCTTGTATGACCTGACGTATCTCAGCCTCAGATTGCTCGGAAGTTTGGTTAGGCTGTATGACCTAACAGGGTAAGGCTTCATTAGTGCATCTGGTGGTAATGGATATCAGATTTCTCACTAACGGTAGCCAAAAATGTACTAAATCCCACCAGCACACATGGGAGCAGCAAGCTTCCTGTGCTTTTGAAAGAGGGACATCCACTTGAAACTGATGAATCCTTAAAACTTGATAAATTAAGTGTGGTTATTAATTATCTGCTGATTACTTTTGTCTTTATTATGCTAATTAAAAAGCACAAATAGCTAGAATCGGTTGGGGAAAATCTATAAAGGCAGTTTTTGTGCAGCCAACAGTCTCTGGTAAAGACCAAGTCTGGGCAGCCCTGAGTAGCGTGTGCTTGGTGTGATACCAACACACTGCATAAATGCTGCTGCTGACTCTGGGATGACATCTCAAAAAGCAGAGGGTGAGAGTGCCACTTGCTGTTTGCTGCCAGTCACTCTTCACCTCAGCTTGTGCCTCACCTGGACTCGAGCCACCAAAGCAGCAGAGTGCACGTGTTCCCTTATCTAGAGGTTTCTGCCGAAATCCTGAATCTCCGCAGAAGAGAGGTCCCAGGGACAGAGATAAAAGCTGAAAACCTTGTGCTTGTAGACAAAACAGGAACATCAAGTCAGAAAGTTTCTTATTACACAATGTTCATCTCAAATACTTGAATATACAAGGTTCTTTGCACCATGTCACAGATCCTCCTTTTGAATAAACATGCTTCCACTTCAGCCCCTCTCCCCTCTGCCAGATGAAATGCAGCAGAAGTAAGAAGACTCTTCAGCTGTCCTGCACTTCTCAGTTCACAAAGGTCTGAACAAGCAGGTGCTTTGTGAGACTTATCACCTTTTATGACTAAGGACATGTGCAAAGACAGCTCTGTGGAAACAAATCCCTGTGTTACCTGCCCAGAGGCATTGTCATGCTCAGACCATAGGCATTGCAAATGTAGAGGATGAAATGTGTGCTGAAGTGGGTTATTTGAGAAATCACAGAATCACAGAACGTTGTTAGGAGTTGGAAGGAACCTCAAAAGATCATCTAGTCCAACCCCCCTGCTCTTCCTCACTTAATAGGAAACCCTTAAGTATGGCAAACATGAATGATTCAGTAAAAAAGAAACAAGTCCAACTAAACACTTTCATTTTTCTTTAGTTAAATTCTTTCAGAAAGACAATTTAAACAATGTTTTATTCCTAATGTTCCACCCTTCTCTGAATTCACTGTTCACTCACCGAAGAAAAATGCTTTACCATTCTCCATTATTTGTGCTTTTACACATCCTTATATTGTCAGGATACTAGTAAAACTGTTTCTTACATGGTTTTTAACAATATCCTTACCTTCCTGCTCAAAGGCAATATCATGTCTAGCTGTCAGAGGGAAGGGCCAGAGGTGGGTGTAGGGTATGTCTTATGCAGAAGTAGCAGCCTGCCAGGAAGACTAGAAGAGTAACAGATATCTTTGGAGTGAGGATGGTGGTTTGAATGTTGAGCAGAGCTGAGGAACAGCGTATGTCTGGTTCATGGAAGGTCTGGTAGGAGATCATTTGAATGGGCAGTTGCTTATAAAGATACAGATGACATGGAGCTGGCAAGAATTCAGAGAGTGTGTGGTTGGAGGCATAATCACTATCTGCATGGTAATCTTATTATTGTTGTTACAAAACCATGTAGCAGCCCTGGTTAGCATTCACTTACCTTTGCTCTGGTTATCATTGCATATTCTTCTGGTACTATTACACATTCTGGGCAAGAAGCAGTCCCTGCCTTGAAGACATTATTGTTAATATATCCTTTTTGAGTAAGAACCAGTTGATCAAAAGCATGTCAACAACAAAATTAACACAGCAAGTGTTTATTTAAATTAACTACACAGAATCATACAATCACAGAATCATCAAGGTTGGAAGAGACCTTCAAGATCAAGTCCAACTGTTAGCCCTACACCACCGTAACTACTAAACCATCTTGTGGAATTCCTAATATCTTTAAGATGCTATTTGAAAAGCTCAGAGGTGGAAACTCATTTTTCTGCGTGAAAGTACCACAGCCAAAATAAATGACCATGGATGCAGTATGAATTTGGATTTAAATGTTTCACAGTCTATGTATTATATATACCTCATTCCAGTAGAATGTGTTTAGGTGCCTAGGACACTTCAAAGTATTGTAAATAGCCTAATCATAATGTTAATTATTCTTGGCATGCAAATGATTAATAAGGTTTTAATTTGACACCAATTCAAACACAGTAATTTTTCTGTGTATTTTCTGACAAGGATGAACTGCTGCTCTATAGCGTACCAGCAGTGAAATCAGAGAAGAGAGTAGAAATTAAATAGTTGCACAGTATTCTATTTATCTTTTTCTTTTTTTCCCTCACATGCTCTGTGGCAGACAGAGTTATTTCTGAAGTATCCTACCTCTTCCGTTCCTTTCTCAGTGTTGATCTGAATTGCGTGAAAGGCTGTCTCCTTAGGTTCCATTATTCTGCTCTGGTTTTGTAGAAAGAAAGGGAATAGCCACTTTAAGGACTGTGGTTGTACAGGCCCACACAACATCAGTGCTTAAATGTCATCCATTTCGTACCACTACCCAAAGCTGAAATATCTGAGGTGATAAAGACTCAGCATTCTTTAAAAAGCAAAGAGGGCGTGTTTTGCCATGCAAGAATCCAGTACTGCTTTTATTTTGCACCTTTACTATTGATATTCATGCCTTTAAAAATTGCCTTCTCACTCTGTCACTCTGAAATTCAGCGAGCCTGTTTCTAGTCAATACAACTTCAAATACCAGGTTATTCCCACATGTGACAACTTAGCTTTTGATAATTTCAAATCACTTGAACAATTTATTTCCCCAGGTACTACGGGTGAACTCAAACGTCCTGAAAAAGAACTTTTTCTTTTGCTTCTAACAGTCTTTTCTGGGTTTTTTATTTGTTTCTTGTTTGGGTAGGTGTTTGGTTTTAAGTAAAAAGATAGATCTATAGAGAAATGATGCTCAGTTTGCAATGCTGTTTACTTCTACTTCCCTCCTGGCAGATGTGGTCTTAACCATAGCTACTTACACTACTGCCTCCTGTGACTCTCCCTGCTTTGGTGTGGAAAGGACTGCTGCTCGGACAGTGCCTTTCAGCAGACCAAAGCAGCAGCCTAGGCTGGTGCGGGAACATCACATCTCTTCACGGAGCAAACTCCCTTTCCCGTGCACTCTGCCCACAGTGCAAGTCCTACCCTTGTGCAGTGAAGTTCTTAGCTTTGGAGTGACCACTGCCCTCCACAATCCCACTGTGCCTCTCTGGCAGGTGACAGTGGAGATTTCTGACAGTCAAAAAGGTGCTGCGACTAAACTTTGAGAAGCCAGAATGAGACCAGATGCACATCTTGTTTCAACAGGCAGGCACAGAAGGCTTAAAATTCTCTGTACATTTAAGAAGAGTCAGTCTTCCCAAGAATGAATTGGCTTCATTCTCCTGACCAGCCATTCATTTATGCAAAAAAAGGAGTCACTCTCTAGAATAAAAGGACTGAGGCCTTGGAAGAAACTCAGGATTTGCAAGATGTTTTGAGTCACTCTTCCGGTTGCTTACTGTTGTTCTGTGTGTGTGTCTTCTTGTGCACTGACCAAGTAAATACCTCCTTTCTAAACTTGAAATCTCAAGAGGAAAATAGTTCCTGCCTGCAAATCAAGTTTTCAGCATATGATATGAAGTCCCAAACCTAGTCAGGACAAAAGGTCAAAAATGAAGGGGGGAAAAAAAAAAATGTAGTGGAAATTTAGAGATTCCAAATGTCATGATGAGCTTTTCTTTGATTTTGACCACAGCCTGTCAATAATCTTTAACATCTAAATGGTTGAACATAGACTGGATTATAAATGATCTCTTAAATGAAAATTATTTTAGAAATAAATATTAGACTTTTTAAAATTGTCAATCAAAAAGAAAATGAAATAATTTTGGCTTGAGAAATTTTCTTATTAATAACATTTCCTTATTAAAAGCTTTGATTAGAATGATGGTATCTTTCTGATAAAGGATTATTCTTCTCAAAAACCATCAACCAGATCAATGTATCAATAAAAGAGATACACTGAGAACAGACACCTTGTAGTCTTTGATACTGCATAAGTAGGTTGAGAAACTTTCTGACACAGATCTCCTGATGAAGAAGTGAGGCTTTTACTCTGTAGTGACTCAACATCTCCTGCTGTGGTCAAATAGGAAGAATGGTATCAACCATTTTTTTCCCACTATTGGTGTCAGTTATGTAAGAGACTTATCGAAAACTCTTACTGAGGAGCAGATAAAAATGGTAACTGTGGAAGCTCTCAGGATGACGGTTTGTAGAATTTCTGTGGGGTTTGGTTGCTGTGTGAAACCTCATCTGAGCAACACACTGACCTGAATTCCAGGACATGCCTAACTTTAATGAGTTCATTTATATAACCCCAGAGATATACACTGTAAAGCTCTTATCTGCTTGTTTCTTGGTTATAGCTATGCATTTTTGTGTCACTGTGGGCATATACAATTCATGATGAATCAGGTGGAGAAAGGTTAGGTAAATATTTCTGTGTATTACAATAACCTTGAATTGCATTGGACTTTCTGGCAGATAATAATAAATTGTACTGACCTTTGTCCTTTAACTCATTGGATTGTAGGCTACTTTTAAGCCTCCAGCCAATATTTCCTGGAGAAGTTTCTTTTACATGTCTGCATGCCACACACCAGCTAGTGGAGCTCTTTGCTCTGCTGCCAGTGCCTATACTGGCATGCTGCACAATGGGCGAAAGATCCCACTTTTGGGACAACACCAGCAGTGCTGGTGGCTTTCACAGATGTGGAATAAGAGCAGGGAGATGTTTGGGGCTGACTTTCTCTGTGCCACTGCTGAGAGCAAGCCAGAGCAAGTGGGGATAAATTCTCTCAAGCAGGATGCTCAAGAGAGTTTCAGTGAGAGAAGGGAAATTCCTTGCATAAGGCCATCTGGCACTTTGTGATGTTAGCCATCACTGGCCTCCTCCCAAAGTGTTGCCGCCCTTCTTGGTCCATTTGCTCACACCACAAGAAGGTTTTCTGTGAGCAAGCTGCTCACAGTGTGCATGCTGTGGGTGGAGAGGGCTGCTGCTGAACAGCACACAGGGCCACAGAGGAATTCTGACGTCAGCTGGCCACTGAATCTAGTGTCCTGATTTTTTTTTTTTCCTAGAAGCCAGAGAACTTGTTTGCTTTTGTCCTGTTCTACAGAGTGGTAGAACGTAAGGACGTGGGGAATTTTGCTGTTTATTTTGAAGGTGCATATTAGGTTTCCCACAGCTAAGAGACATGCAGTTTAGCTTCTGTTGTAGCTTCCCTCTGTTCTTGGGCTCTGTGTTTGTGTAAGTGGGAGAGGGAAAATGTAGAAATAATTCTTCCTTCAGCTGTTTGATTTACAAAACTTCACTTTCTACTCTTCAAATAGAGAATTGGTCAGCAGCAGAGGCACGCTACCATCCACCCACACAGCCTTCTCTTGCATTTCGGGTTTTTTTTGTATGCACAGCAGTAACTGCACTTTTAGCTAGAGGAAAGAAAGTAGCAAAGCAAACAGGCTGTGTAAGAAAGTGTCAAAGTCCTTTAAAAAAATTGAATCACAAAATTCCACTCCCTAATCTCTGATGTGACAACTTTCATGTGAGTTATATTAGCTCTTTTTTACCATTAAAATGAAATAATACAATCAGTTTCCCACGAAACAGGTTGAGTCCTCTGCTTGGTAACTGTAGAAGTACTGGAATTCCTGATAAGCTAGTATCTGTGTTCACTGAATCTCAAGTTCAGGCTCACTAGGAAGCAAAATTTCCCCTTACACAGGATGAAATAAGGAAATCATCAGTTACCTTAGCAACCCTCCAAAAAAAAAAAAGGCATGTTCACCTATACAAAGGGCAACCAATCTAATTATAAATTATTGTAAAGGTTATGTGAACAACGGTAGCAAGGGGAAGCCGTGATTCATTAGTCCATGGGAAACAGTATTGCCATTGTATTCCTGTATGGGCTGTTCTGCGGCTGCCTTTGGCAGCCCATTTGCCAAGGCCTTCTTCTGTATGTGTCCCAGGACAGATTTTTCAGTATTGCCTGAAAAAAACCTGACCCTGGGCTGGCTGGGTGTCCAACCCTTTACCTCTAAGGGATTGCAAACTTCATGCACTGGAGAGGCTGCAGCCCAAAACAGGCACTTGCTTGTTCATTCCTGTATGTTGCTCTTGGCATGAAACTTCTCAAAACCATTTAAAATCTCTCCACTCAAGCACTGCTCAGGGTGCCTACCCTTACTAGCTGCATAGGTGATGGGCAGTGATCGCATTTATAACATAGATACCATTTAATACCACTGAATTTACAGCATGGTTTCAACTAGCATTCCATGACAAGTTGGACTTGTGGGACCAAGGAAGGGCCAGCTCTGCTCTGAAAACACCACATGCTCTTCAAGAGTAATTTTATCCTCAATTTACCCCACAGTCAGTGTGAACACTTTGGAGGTCCTGTCTGCTGGAGAAGAAGAGGTCTCACCATGAACCAGCATTCAGCTTTGCTACCTGTTTTAACAGGAATATGTAGGCTCTACAAATGCCACTGTCTGAGCTGCAGAGAGCAGACATGGCAAAGCACTGGGATAGGAAGACAAAGTGAGAGGACACCAGGTTTCACAGATGAGTTCCCCAGCAGGAGAAACGATCTGTTCCCTTTGGCAGGAACATGGTTTAAAATAGGTGAAGCAGAGCTTCATTGTTTTATAAACATCTTACTTAACAGGAAGAAACACAGGAACTTGCAGGTTGCATCTTCCTTAAACTGTTTCCTGTACTCCTATATTAATGCAAAAAATCCTTTCCTTTCCCGGTGGTTTAAAACAGCTTAGAGTCACTGTGAAATGAACTGGACGTCTTCACCTAGTTATTCACCCTGAAAAGTCATGAACACAAACTGTGAGGTTTTATTTATAATGCTGTGACCTTTTGTTCTCCTGGGGTGGCACTGATTGTGCAAACCCATCTTGGTTTCCAAGGTGCAAAGGAGAGCTTGCCATTCCCTCATTCCCTAGAGCAGGCAGTAGCTGTGCCTATCCCTCAGCCCCAGGACCTCCACACGGTACCCATGCTGCTGAGCACACCCCAGCCACGTTGCGGTGGGATGCTGGATGTACTCCACACCTCCATGCAACCTGTTGTCCTCTAGAAGAAAATCACAGAGAGTCCGAGAGTCTGAGAGACACTGTCTTTCCAATGTCCACATGCCTCCAGCTGTGTCCACATGTGCTGGCCATGTGTTTTTTTCTGATGAACATCACCTGGAATTTGCCACTGCACTGTCTATGGCACATAGGCCACAGATTGCCAGACATGCTGCAGGAGACACTTTCTGGGCTCAGGCTGAGAAATCCTGTTTTGGGAAACCCCTGGAATCCCACCAGATCTGGCTGCATGGCACTGGTACAGCCACACACAGCCTTTGGGAGAACATCCAGTAAGATGGAGAAGTTTAGAGGGTTGGTTTCCATTGCCTTCACATGTAAGTGAGCTGGTTTTACCTGAACAAAATGAAGGCAAAACCATGTTGTGCCAGTGTGGTAGGATTTTATGTTGTTTTTCACAGATGTTTATGGACAGCAAGGCCCTTAAAATGCAGTTTTGGGGAAGCAAACAAGACATAAAGGCAATAAGCTTACCTGTCCACAGAGACAGGGAAAAGAGTCAATGAGGGTCAAAAAAAGAAAATGGGGCTGGGAAGGACGCAGTAATTCTCAGTACCAGAGGCTTGGGGTCTGCTTCCTTCATTCACCTCCCACTCCTGGAAAGCAATTTTGACACCTTCTCTGACTTACTGGTTTCCTTAGCACCCCAGAAAGCCACAAAGACCACAGTCCCCCCTCAAAGCAGCCTTCCAAATATCAGTGAAAAAGAGAGGGACACACTCCTTGTGCTGCACAGGCAGGGATCCCCCTGCCCTTTCCCCTCAGCTCCATAGCCAGCCAAGTCATTAAAGGAAACTTAAGACTTTTCTGACACAGCCTGAACAAGGAGCTGGAAATAGTTTCTACAAGCAGAGTATCAGCCTTGCTTCACCATGATATTTATTATCCAACATTACAAACGGGAAACGGAGGTACAAGGGAGTTGCAAGGTCACACTGGAATCATGCAGCTCAGCTGGAAATAAAAATATGGGTCTCCTGACTACTGTGACCAACAAGCTCTTTCCTTTCTGCAGTAACAAAAACTACTCTGCAAACTGTCTTTCATTTCTCTGGCAGGACTTTTCTGTACTTTTAAGAAAGCTGTTCAGAAAGTCATCAAAAAGGGAAGTCACACCTCTGGGTCATTTTCTGTCTTCTGCATGAAGAAAAGTTTGCTAAATATAAATTGGAGATGTCTTTCACTTCAAACGACGGATCTCTCTTCACACTGTTTTAATGGTCTGCTGTGATGTCTCTGTATCTGCAGTAATTTAACTGATAGCCAGCAGGAGGAGGAACAGGCCAGCATGTGATCTTCCACTTACAAAATACAGCAGAAAAGGATTTTATGGGACGATGAGACTAATGAAGACTTGGGACTGAGCTGGAGCATGGACTCGCCCTCACCAGTAGTTCTGCAGCAGAGTGCTGTTTGATCTTGAGGGCTCTGCTGATGTCTCCACAGCTCTGAAGCACAGGGTGACTTGACCCACCATCCACAGCCTTCAGACTTCTTAAGGCTGCATGTGCATGCTCTGCTTGATCACTCTGGGTTTGAAAAGTGTGTGTTAAGGGGCAAATATCCACAGCTGCTGTCACACCTCTCTGCACAAGTTTTATTTCACTCTTCTTAGAAACACTTGGCTGCTCTGCAGTGCTGCAATGCCTCTGGTGGTGTGCCCTAATTCCTGACCCCTCTGCAGGCCAACTGGCATCAGATAAAAGGACCCACAAGGAGGAAAGCTGCAAGAAACCACATAGATTTTCAAATGTATATAAGTTACTGAAGAGCTGGAAGAACTGGGACTTTCACAGTGATTGGCATCCTTGGTTTTTGCATAGGCCGCTGTGATTCAGCCACCAGAGTGACCACTGGTACAGTCTGCTGCTATATAGTAACATACAGCAAATTCTTTTAAAAGGGTGCAGCCAGGCAACAGGGCTGGAGGTTGCTCACTTGTCTTGTCAGGACTGCAGCAGCCACGTTCAGGTGAAACCTTGCAGAGACAATGAGAGCCTACACCTTTTCCAGCGGCTGCCAAGCACAGTGGGGATGGGAAAACATCTAGCCTGGGAGGTGAGGGCAAGAGGCCCCATTGAGAGGAAACTGGCAATGTGTTGACAGGACCACTTTCTCCCTTTCAAGATCCTTCCAAAACCTCAAATGGACTGTGCATGAAACTGTGCATTCCTTTGCAAAAATTGAACCTTTTTCATCTGTGACTACCATGTCCCCTTGGCATAGCTTGGTCCTAATAAAAGGTGTTTAAGGTTACCTGTATCCTTCAAGTTGCGGGTTTTGTTCGGTTGCTTCACACTGGGATAGCTTTCTATGACAAGACAAAAAATTAAATAGGAGAAGCAGATGCTGTATCATCATAAAATTAGTCTGGAGAGTTCAGCAAAGGCCACGGAAGTACACTCTGAAGCTGCTGTATAAGCTCAAAGTAAGAACACACACTAGGATGAAAAATCAAATTTTCACTTGTAAACCTAGCAATGAAACATCTGTTCCAAATTGGAATAAAGAAGATGGGTTGCTAGGATGTGAGAGGAATTATGAACTTGTGCTCCCAGCACTTTGTCTGAATCACAGCCATCCACTTGAAGTGAGTGTATTTGCTGCAGGAGAATATTTATAACAAAATAATTTTGAGACTGCTGTGCCTTTCGCACTGTGCAGTAATATGCAGCACTATGCCAATAAATTACTTTTAAAGACAAGAATAATGGAGCAGTGTCATGTGAAAGGAAATGAGAAAGAGCATACGCCCTGATCCACATCTGAAGGCTTTGCTGCAAGAAAGACTTGGACTTCTGTGTTTACCAATATACTTCTTTTCATGTCTGATTCTGTTTCTGTGCACAGCAACACCGAGCCAGTGCTGAGCATGTAGGTCCTTAAATTACAAACCCTTTGATACAAGTACCCTGAAAGTCTCAACTCTTCTGCTGCACTACGTGTATCCACAGGGCGTAGATTCTGCAGGCAGTGCAGCCTGCAACCATTATCACTTAAAAACAAGGAGGACAGGATAAACTCAGTTGTATAACTTTTAATGCACACCAGTAGTGACAGCCATCACACAGGAAGACCAGGTTTCAGGTTTGACTCCAGGAGAGGATTACACATCCTTTCCCACTGCCATGGAAAGGCTGGGGAAGGGGCCAAGCCTGGCAGATCCCTGCTTCATTATCAGTGAACCTTGGGCAAGGGAGCCACAGAAGAGCTGCTCTCTCTGTGGACAGCTGTAAATGACAAGTCTTCACTTACTTTTCCTCCAGGCTACCCTCATCATCATCATAACCACTTGAAAACCTTTCCTTCCCCCTGCAATGAAAGAGGGAAAGTGTCTACCTTTCCCATCTGTGAGCCTCTTTCCAAAGCCAGTTCTTCCCACTCCTCTTTGAGTCTAAGCTAAGCAGCGGGGAAATAAGTGACCTTCATGAAGCTCTCCTGTCACCCTCATTTACATTACTCTAGAGACCTCACCTTAGGTCTCTAAAAGGGAGTGGCACATTCCTTTTATGTAGATAAATTTCAGACAATCTCTAGACATTAAAAAGGAAATTATTAATTGTTCCTTCTTGTGTAGCTCTGTGTATACTCAGTTTGTTGCTTTAAACAGTTATTGGATGGAATGTGGATGAAATCCAGCAAAAGTTATTCTTTCTGTGAAGTCTGTTTGGCATTTTCTGTTCAGCTAGGCAGGCAAACATCCTTTTATAAGTTACATTAAAAGTAAAAATCCAGCATTATTAAGAGTAGATAAAATGTGTGCCTTCTTCTGCCCACCTGGCTGCATTGTGAAAGTGTACACTGATTCTCTAAGTGGCACAAATCCCAGTGTCTTTCTACAGGGCAGCGTTACTGCTAGGTGAAGATAAAAACACCCTTCTCCCAACAGCAGAGCAAGATTCTGTACAAATAAGTATTATCAAATTTATTTGGTCTGATACATTTAAAACAGTCTCCCCAAAACATTTGTCAAATTTATTCTGATCAGTTGAAATTTGCACAGAGAAATTAATTTACCCCTAAATTTATTCACCAAAGAAGTTGAGTTGCTTTAGCTGAAGTAATTCACCA
Organism: Laterallus jamaicensis coturniculus; assembly: GCA_022605575.1. Lineage (NCBI taxonomy): Eukaryota > Metazoa > Chordata > Aves > Gruiformes > Rallidae > Laterallus > Laterallus jamaicensis. Next base: position 26,021,693 of record JAKCOX010000010.1, read on the forward strand.
TTAAAAAGTAATCACAGGATAATTTAGATTGTAAAAGACTTTATAGTCTGTTCCAGCTCTCTGCCTGAAGCAAGTCCAGTTAGATCAGGTTTCTTCAGGACTTTGTCCATTTGAGATTTGAATATCTCCAAGGACTACCCTGGGCCTTGGTCCAATATTGTTGTCATCCTCATGTTAGAAAAGTTTTTCCTGGTGCCTAGTGGGGATTTCCCACATTCCAGCATTTGCCTGTTACCTCTCATCCTGTTGCTGTGCATCTTGGAGCAGAATCTGATTTATTCTCTGTACCCACCCACCAGCTAGCTGCAACAGCACTGAGGTCTCCTTTTTCCCTCCTCTTGCCAAGGCTGAACCAGCCCATTGCCCTCTGCTGCCACTCACACAGCCCGGGCTCCAGTTGCAGCCATCACAGGGACCCCTCAAAGGACCCATTCCTGCATGCGTCCTATGCTGGGAACCCAAACCTGGGGAGAGAACACCAGAAGAGGTCTCCAGTGCTGAGAATCTGTGAAGAATGCCCTCCCGTTCTGGTGCAGCCTAGGTGTGGGGGCTGCTTTGCTGCATGGGTACACTGCTCCCAGCTATCCTACTTGCAGGACTCTCTCCATCCCAAAGGCCCAGGTTTACATTGGCCTTCATTGAATGAATTCTGTGAGGTTCCCATCAGCCAGTTTCTCCCGTCTGTCCTGCCTTCCAGCACACTGACTGCAACCCCCCAGTTGGTGTCATCTGCAAACATTCCAAAAGTGCTGTCCAAACTATCATCCAGGACGTTAATGAACTGGCCCCACTGCCAGTTCTTGAGGGATACCGCTAATAACTGGCCACCAGATGAACCTCATGCTGCTGTCACTACCCTTTGAATCTGTTGGTCCAGACAGTTTTCACTCATTTCATCACCTGCATACCCAGCCCACACACCAGTTCAGCTGTAAGGGGTCTACAGGACATCATGACAAAGGCCTTGCTAAAGTCAGGACGTACAACACATGCTGTTGTCCCTTTTCCCACACAGCCACTCGTGTCACTAGAAAATCAAGCTGGCTGGGCAGGATTTCCCCTTGGTCTGTCTGTCCAACTCCCAGTCACGTTCTTGTCCTTCCCGTGGCTGGAAGTGGCTTATTGGAGGATTTTTCTCCATCACCTTTCCAGGGATCAGACTTTAGACCCTCATTCTTGTCCTTCTAGAAGATGCATGCAACATTTGCTTTTCTGTAATCATCAGGAATGAAAGTAATAAGAGAAGGTAGAAATGAAGTTGGTAGAGATGGAGATGGTAGAGAGCAAGCCTTGCAATGACACTGGCCAGCTCTTTCCACACCCTTGGGTGCATCCCAACACACATGAACCTGTGTATTTCTAATTGGTTTAATGCTTCACTCCCACAGATGGTGCTGGTATGCTCAGGGACATGGGTGGCCTGATAACAAACCTTTTCTGTAGAAGTGAGCCTAATCCTCTGGGTGGAATAATCTAGGATAGAATATTTAATCTGAAGGGGTTACAGTCAAGTAACTGGTAAACAAGTTTCTCTAATGGGAGCTGAATCACTGAATAGGATTAAAAAGTCAGTGTACAAGAGAGCTGGTTTTTTCTGTTAGAGATTACTCAAACTAGAGATTTTGCAGGAATGTGACTCATGTGCCTCTTGCAGTCACTTAACATGGTAACAGCAACATGACCTGTGTGTGCACTGTTGGATTTACCACTTCACCTAGTAAATTCCTGTGAAAAAAATTATGAGCTTGACTTATGAAGTTGGCTTTTTTTTTTAAGTCCATAGGAAGTAATTTTATTTAGTCTAGAAAGGATAAATACATTATACATATTGTAATGTGATCCTTATCTGTTGAGATGTCTTCTATTTTAGAGCACTGAGATTTGAAAGCAGAGGCAAAAATCTTAAGGTCTTGATACATGTTATTCCTAAATATTTGTGCTGGAAGCAAGTAAGTCCCAGAAACACACATGTCTACATATATTTTATGAGTAGGACAGATCAATACAACAGCATATGAGTCACATCTAAATAATTGTCTGTCCTTTAGATCAGCTAAAGGCCGTCTCAAATTGAACACTGAAATTTCCTGTGGTTTTCTGATTTCTTTTATGTTATCAAGTTAAGATTTGAAAAGAAAAAAAATCCACTTGATTTTATTTTTAGCATAGGATGTGCAATGGACAGGATTAATGGCTTGCTATTCCAGTCATCAAAAGAGAAAAAGGATTTATTTTCCTCTTACAAATGCTTCTTACATTCCTGAAATTGTCCCCTTCTAACCACAGTGTTTCATTTGGCAATAGAGAAGTATGAAAGGAATGCTTAGAAAGCCATTCTTTATCAATCAGGAAGCCAATGGATCTAATTAAATTTATTAAAAGGTACTCTAAATTCTAAATGTAGAGGACTATCAAATACATACTGCAACTAGTTTACAAGGTGAACAAAACTTATAAAATACCACCAGAAAATTTACAGTAATTTTAGCAATTAAAAAGGAATCATTTAAATAGATCACATAATACTAAAAAATATATAATACAGTCTTCATTTGGAAAAAAGGGGGGTTTTTTGTCATTAAAAAATCTGTGAGATGCAGCTGAGTTCTGCTCAGGTATGAGTACATTTCTGTTCTTCTATCATAGAAGACCAACATGTTCAGGTTTGTCTATCCTCAGACTGTCTATCAAAATGAGGATATAGTACAGTCTCCACCTTTTGTATGTGAGAAATAAGAAGTACTAAAGTTTCCAAGGATATTTGAAGCGAAGTACAGAACTGAGCCCTACTCTTGTAATTCCCAGAAAAGTGCTTTAAATGTTCTTTCCCAGAACAAACCAGAGGAGATACACTCCAGGAAAAAGGCTGGCTTTAAAATTAATGATGACACTTGCATGTCTAGGGCAAAGTGAGAATTAATCTGTGTTTTATAATGCCATCCTGTACATAAACCTACCTGGTTATATTTTTTTCTCACAGATCTGAGGCACAGATCACTGGTAAACACAAAGCAGGTTCAGTGGGCAAAAGCTCTTGAATTACTGATTCGCTCTGTCCTAAATCTCTGTTTAGGTCTTAAATCCCACTCACTTATCACAACACACACTTAGATACAAAGCCTGTTCCCTTAGCTCATCTAATGTGTCTAGGCAGCACAGTTGTCTCCGCAATGGAATCTTACAGATCAAACCTACAAATGGCTTTCTCTACATAAATGTGAAACCAGGTAAAATCCAAAGGTGTTTAACAGCCACCTTCATTATGTGACTCGTGAAATCAACGATAAATTTTCTTTGACAAGAGTGAGCTCAAACAGCACTGTAGGGAAAACTTCCTAAATCATCAGGGTGTACATTTACCCATTGACCTAAATGGACTGCCTTCATTCTGGTACTCAGCAGGTTACTGTCTTCAAATATGTGTGTTTATTACAAAGCAGACTAGTTGACAGTTGCAATCCATGCTGAAGTTTAACATGTTTCTACATATAGAAGGAAGAATCCATCTTGACTCACTCATCTCCTGGTTCAGTTTCACAGGAATTTTCTGTAACAATACTTTGCTTCTCATGAGTCAAGCTTATTTTGTAAAGTAATTGCTGAAACAGTAAATACTGGGCTTCATGACAGACCCTTCTCTAAACAGAAATTTTAGATATGAAAAACTTCAATATGAGTAAAATGTAAAACAATTACTGCCTATCATTTATATATATAAATATACTGCTCTTAGCATAGAATTATTTAACCTTACTGTCCATTCCATGATAACAAAGTGTAATGACATGTTTACATAATCCTGATAGTGGAGAAGAAATATGTTTATCCAAGGTCGTTTAAGATTTCAGAAGAACTGAGACATTCCTGGTTTTTTATGGGAGCTGTAGAAAGAGTTGTTGGTAACATCTCAAAATGGGATGAAAACAAAATTTAATTTTAGGCTTTCTAGTTGGTCTTAAACTAGAAGACATTTTCATGAACCAAAACTGAGAAGGAGAGGAGAGGGGTGAGCTATGAGACCCTTTTAAAAAAAAAAAAAAAGAGAAAGTGGTGAATTCTCTATAACAAAGAGATAGAGAAATATTTTATTGCATGCTACTCTCCTATTTCTTGTGGCATATCAAACCCACAGACAACTTAAATCCTGATTAGATTCTAAAGCAGTGACTGTGCAGCTTTAAAAGCTTTGCATACAGGAAATGAAAGAAAATAAACTTATTTTAAAATTAACTTTGTGTACTGCCAAAACCGATTAAACTTGACCAAATTCTTTCTAAGCTTTGCTGCCATGCTCAGCTTTTAATCAGATTCTAATTTTCTATTCTGAGTCACCTCCAAATTTTCTTGAAGTACAGGATAATTGTTTTATTATGTATTAAAACGAGTGCTTAAAAATTATACTACCTTCTCAAGAATTTTCACAGCAGACTTGGCTATTGAAAAATCCTGCTACTCAGGTGTTCCCATTTTACTCATTCACATTACATTTTAAGTAGAATATCAGCAAGTATTATCAAAATAACTTTAATATATTTAATTTCAGTACATGCTGTCTTTCTGAAGGCCAGGTGCCCACCAAAGCTGCTCTATCACTGCCCTCTTCAGCTGGTCAGGGGAGAAAATAGAGTGAAAGGCTTCTGGGTGGAGGTGAAGGACAGTTAACATCACGGGCAAAACAGACTCAACTTAGAAAAAAGACTCTTATTTATTACCAAAGAAATCAGAGTAGAGTAATGAAATATAAAATTAAATCTAGCGCCCCTTCCCCCACCCCTCCCTTCTTCCCGGGCTCAACCTCAGTCCCCATTTCTCTCCTTCCTCCCGTGCAGTGGCACAGGAGTACAGGGAATGGGGGTTGAGGTCAGTTCATCACATACTGTCTCTGCTTCTCCTTCCTCCTCAGCGGGAGAAGTCCTCACATTTTTCTTCTGCTCCATCATAGGGACCCACTCACAGGAGACAGTCCTCCACCAAGTTCTCCAGCATAAATCTGTCCCATGGGCTGCAGCTCTTCACCAACTTCTCCAGCTTAGGTCCCTTCCACAGAGTACAGGCCTTCAGGAACAGACTGCTCCACCATGGGTCCACCACAGGGTCATGAGTCTTCCCAGCAAACGTGCTCCAACCTGGGCTCCTCTCTCCATGGGCTGCAGGTCCTGCCAGGAGCTTGCTCCAGCACAGACTTCCCAGGGAGTCACAGCCTTCAGGCATCAAAATTGCTCCGGCATGTGGTTCTTCACAGGCTGCAGGTAGAATCTCTGCTCCAGCACAGATCTCCATGGGCGGTGGGGGAATTTTTGCTCTGGTGCCTACAGCACCTCCTCCCTCTCCTTCTGCACTGTCCTTGAGGTCTGCAGGGTTGCTTCTCTCACATCTTGCTCTTCTTTCTGGTGGCAAATGCTCGTAGTTGTTTGGGGGTTTTACTGCCTTTTTAACTATGTTATCCCAGAGGCACTACTACTGTAACTGATGGGCTCAGCCTTGGCCAGCAGCAGGTCCATTTTGGAACAGATTAACATTGGCTTTGTTGGACAAGGGGCAAACTTCTAGTAGCTTCTCACAGCAGCCACCCCTTCAGCCACCCTGCTACCAAAACCTGGCGACACAAACCCAATACCTCATCACACTGCAGGACAGATGCAACAGTCACTGAGTAGTCAACATGGAGCATGAAGTAGAAAATTGCCTTCTCGCTCATACGTCATTAGACTACCATCTCCTCACAGTCAGTGAGGAGTGTTCTCCCTTCCTGTGTCCACACGTGTCCATTATGAACATAGCCACTTCACTTTCCATCTACCTCCCTCTTTGTCGCCTTTCCCTAATACTTAACATCTTAGTATATTTCCACAGTTCCTCCTTGATCATGGGAAAAGTCAATGTTCCTGTGCAGAAAATCTATTTTAGCATTTCATTCAATCTGACATCTGAGGAAAGGTGGTAAGTAACATGTTGGCCACTTGAGTGATAAGATCGCTGGCAAGCACCCTGACTTCTCTATTAAGCATCAAACCACAGGGTATTTTAGGTAACAGAAGTACAGCTAGCCATCTCCAGAAGATCAGCGAGAGAAATTGTGTCTTCATCACTGACAAAAATATATTAATCTCCTGTCTGAATGTTCACTTCTTCATCAGATTTAACTGAAGTAGTGCAGTCGCCAGCCATGCATCTCTGCTCAACTCTTACCAAATGCAGCGAGCTTCAGTGCTATTGAAGCTCAGCAGCATTTGTGCCAGTAAAAGCTTTAGTACAATACTGCTCATTATTGAGTCAGCTGTCAATTACCTCAGTTTTGGAGAAGCTGATCATTGCCACAGTGAGTCTCAAAGCCCTTGTGCGTCTCAGGAAGGAGGTGGAGCAACACACTGCTGTATGGCCATACTTTTGTCCTTAAACAAAAGAGCCATGACAAGAGCTATGGTCCTGCTCCTGCTCTTGCCCCTTCCAGCCTTACATGAGAGCCCCACAGAGCCTTCATCTCTGGTTCTGGGTGGTCATGGGTACAGTATTTCTTTGACACAAGCAGATAGGAAAGGGGTTTTGCACAACTGAGCTGTGCTGCAATTTCCTGGCGGTGGTAATTCCCTGCTATTTCATAGGCTACAGTACAGCAAATAATCAAATATATACTGCCATTTATTACCACAGTCTCCCAGACTGTCCGTGACAGTAAAGAGACACTAGTGTCTGTGGGCTGGATAGAAGTTGCCTATTTATTCCAGGGCTCTCATGTGGTGAATATTAGCCCGGCTCGTCTCTGCCTCTTGGTCTGTCTAATGGCCAAATTTTTGATGGCTAATTAGAAATAATTTACTAAGTCATTGTTGGCTTCCTCTGGCCTTGCAACAATGTCCTACTCATACACTATCCTCAGCTGTTCCTCAAGTTACAATGCAAATCAAAACAACTCAAAGCAGGTTGACTTCTAAAGCTTAACCACTGCATCAGGCACTGTCTTTTTTCAGCTGACCATTACTGCTCCTTGGAGTCAGCTGCTTTGTGCCAAGCTATTTTTCAATTAAGCTTCACTGTTAGGCATTTTGACTCTTGTCCTGAAGTCTTTGTCTCTGCCAAGGCACTGGTGAGCCCATGAAGAAACCTGTTATCAGCCACCACGAGGTCTATGAAGACAGGATCATTTTTGCTCTCGAAACAGAGCACAGTCGTAGGCCTCTGTCTCCAAAAAAGAGTAGGCCAATGATAGTAGCTAGGACTGAAGAACCCCAGCCTTCTCTTTATCCCTACAGAAAACAGGTGTGAGGACCCTTCAAATTGCATACCAGCTTGGTGCAGACTTCCAAGAGCTCACCCAGGATCACTTAACTAGCCCTAACCAAAGCAAAATGATAATGGTAGGCAGACATTAGCAATTAGATGATTCACAAAAAAGTAAAATGTTACATGTTGCAACAAGCTGTCTCCTATTCATCTCTACTTTTTTTCTTTTTTTTTTCTTTTTTAACTTTTGGAACATACAGAGACAAATCTTTTCACTTTCCCTATATAATTCTCTCTTTTTTTTTCATTTCTTTCATTTTGTGACTGTGGGAGAAGACAACATTTTTTCCTTAATACTTTCTGAGAAGTTGTGACCCAGACTCTATGCATGTATATATAAATAGCAGAATGTATTTTTGCTGATTTTACTGCATGCTTAAATCCAGAGCTATAAGTTTAAAAATAAACCAGCAAACTAAAATCAGCTAATATTCACTGCAGCTTTCTTTTTGCAAATTTTATAAATTTAAAAAAAAAAAAAAGACGACATTTTCTTCCTCTTTCAAATAGACACTGGTTTTTGGGTGAAATGGAATTTGAGACTGGAATTTTGTGCAGGACCAAGACATTGTAGAGTTTGGAGCATCCTATTCATAAGAAGCCTATGCTCTGCTTCCCATAAGGTGCTCCCATAGGCTTTTCCATTTCAGGTCCCTTCTCTACTGTCACTCATCACTGTGAATAAAATGGAAAATAACCTCAGCAGTGCTATTAACAGTGTGTGTGGGGGCAGGGCAGCATTGAGGAAGGGGAGTGGCAGGATAGGTGCTGAAATTGTGCCAATTCAGTGGGCACTAAATGATTCAAAGAACCCTATAACACGCTTGCTATCATCATCTTTTTAGACCTTGTACCAATGACCAGAACATTGCTGTGGTCCCAAGGCCAAGTAGAACAGATTTTATAACAAGGCTATTTCATAGTGTGATAAAAGATTTGCCTTGGAGGATTTTTGCTGCACAGATGAATCAGCCTCCAGTTAGTCCTGTAGCATGTGTGCAGTGTGGAGGGTTGAGACTGCTTGATTGCAGAGGCTGATGACTGATTCAGACCAAGAGCTTAGAAACCAAGGTAGTATTCATACTGCCTCACATTTTTGCTCAGAGGTAGATTTGCTTTCAACTTTCCACTTACATATATGTATGCAGTTACTATGCTTGCACAGATATGCAACCAATCTGTGTCTTTTGTGTGCTCAGTTGTAGACTTTTCACTTTTAAGCCCATTTCTAAGCACACAGATGACAAAAGTCTAGAAAGAGGGGCGCAATTACTAAAAACACTAAAGATCTTTGATTCTATAGGCAGATGATTTGTAGTTGGATAGTCATAGAAAACACAAAAAGCTTTTTCAGTTATGCTTCAGGTGAACTATGGACCTGTATAAGGCAAACAAAATATTGTGCAGAAGGTAGGTACAGCTCTCTGTATTTTTCACTTTGTGCTAATAGGAATAATGCTAAAGCACTTGAAAGGACTAGTCTTCTCATCCCACCTCACACTTGGAAATTATTTCACCACTAGTTATCTAGTTAAAAGTAGAATGTGAGTTTTCAGCCAACCAGAGAAGGTCAGATCACAGAAACTTCTTTCTGAAATTCAGATACCACCTCTAAGAGGAGACCCTCCTTCAGATCTCAGTTGGGCTTCTGCTTCTGCACCAAAAGCTCTGCACTATTTGGGGGTGTTGCTTCAGTACAAAAAGGGGAAGGGAAAATTGTCACAGAATTCTGACACAGGATGGGAAACTCTTTCCTGAAGAAAGAGTGTGCCTGCCTTCTAACATAACTTTTATCAGCATTGAAGTTATCTAGGCTTCCTTGACCTGAAAGATTCAAAAGAAAAAACATATCTAAATAACAGACAACAAATACTGTTGCGACTAAATACAACAAAGAAAAATCTGTTTTGCAATACCTTGGATTAATGACACTTTTAAAAGAATCAGTTCATGTGATGTATGTAATTTCCACTTGATGTCCCAGATTCAGAGAAGTCCTAATGTAACCTTTCATAGAGCTCTGCTCTCACACAGCACTAATGAAAGGAGTGTGACAGTCCTCTGCCCCGAGCCACTCACACCATATCCTTAATTCATATTCTCCATTGCTTCAGACCCACATGAGTTGTCTGTCATGCAAGACACCCGCACACCCAATGATGAAACCAGACTTCCAGCTTTACACTCAAAGCCCAGATGAACAGCCTCTGAAGTTGTTCCTTTGAAAGAACCCCACTGGCCAGAAAGCGCTGCTGCTGCCACCTGTTTCCATTAGTCAGTGGGACCTTTACCTTTGTCTTAGAGCAGAATGATTTTTCTCTTCAGAAAAACCCACCATTGGTGCTACCACTTACATAGACTTTGCAAAAGCTGTTTTCCCTGGGAAAAAGACTGCAGGAGGTATGTCCATCCAGAAAGCAGTATCAGACACAGTGAGTGAGAGAAGACTCCACCCCTCCCATATACTGCTTAACATCCCACTGAGAAATCATACCCTTCTGCCTGTCACCCATGTTAGATTAATTCTTCTTTGTGGGGTGGGAATCCTCTCAAAGTAACAGCTCTGGAGAATCACTTTATACCATGGAACAGAACCAAACTACATTCTCGATGCTTCCTACAAATTTCAATTTAATGGAATTTAGTAGATGGCTTTTGGTTTCTTTAATTTCCCTACCAACTTACAGGACTGTAACAGGTTATTGAATTTGGTGGAATAGGTACAAAAGAAAACCTGAAAGTCTTTCTGATTGCATGCAATAGGAATTTTCCATGAGCTACTAAGCAACGATATGAGAAAAGGAAGTATTATAGACAGCAGCAGCAGCAAGAACAGCAGGCTGTCTAGTTAATCCTTTTTTTCATGTCTTTTTCAGGAATGAGCAGGAAATAAACACACACTGTCTTCAGACTCATCATTTATTGGAGATTAAAGAGAAAATAATCAGATCTTCAAGATAGCCTCTTAATACCAAACATGCCTAAAAGTGATGCTTTCAAATATCCCAGGGCCAGGAGAGCAAACTGCTTTACCATATAAGGACCATTTATTCAGGAAGATACCTCATATTTGAAGGAGAAAGGCAAAAATGTGCCTTGCTCAGCGCATTCTATTATT